>JAKFHU010000913.1:24439000-25802500 GCA_023783475.1 Daubentonia madagascariensis | reverse complement strand
TCGGGCCCCGCGTCTGCGCCCCCAGGGGGTGTCGTGGGACTCGACCAGGGGAAGGGGGCGGGAGGGCGTAGTCCCTATTCCACCCATTTCCCGTGTATCTACCTCGGGGTTAACCAGCCGCACGCCAGCGCTCGCAGGCCAGCGGCTCCCGAGCGGAAAAGCAACCCCACCCCCGTCGGGCCGGTGCCTTGTTCCCGGGGCCGGCGGCGGCAGGGGAGTCTCCCCTCCCCGCGGCGAGGTCTGGCGTCACTCGGCTCCCTGGCAGTCTGCGGGTCACGTGCCCCGGGCGGCGGTCGCAGCCAGTGCCGCGACGTGCCCCTCTTTCACCCAGCTGCGCGGCGCGGCCGACTGCGCCTAGGCCGGGATCCCCACGCCCAGAGGGCACGGGGTCGCCCCTGTCTCCGATGACCTAACCGCTTCCCCTGGTGTCTTTGTTGGGGGGTTGGGAAGGGAGGAGGGGAAGGGAATCCCGGAAGAAGGTACTTCTAGTCTTTGGGCAAAACCCGACTGAGTGGGAGAGAGCGGGATTTGATGGCAACCACCCGCAATCCACCTCCCTGGGCTCCAACGTTGTATGAAATGGGCTGGCAGCGTGCTGCCTAGAAATCTAAATGGCCCTACCACTCTAGTGTCTGGAGTAGTCCTTTGTCCGCACAGTAAAACTAATTTTGCTTCCTTTTTCCTCCCTCTTCCCTCATAAGGAAAACTCTTTTTTCCCAGATCTTATATAATGCCTAATCCAGTTGCCCCTGCCTAAAATTAAAACACATCCCTTAGCAGGGTGATTGTAGAAATTCTGCCTGGAAATAAAGTCCTTTTATACTGAGGCTATGAACTACACAAGTTGCTTTCCTGGTATTTCCTTCTGGAACAAGATGAAAATCCCCAATAAAAGCCCAGAGTGACCAAAACTATCACTATTATGCTGTGTAGAGCGACGGAGAACAAAAAATAAACTTCAATCTCAAGTTTTTATTTTCTGACAACTTTGAACACCGTGGCATTTTTAAGATCCAGGTGGCATTTTATCAGTAATTTAACTTGAGTTGTAATTGATACTAAATTTTACAGGTTCATTTCACCTTAACTATCAATTGAATTTATTTTCATTAACCAAATGAACCATTTACTTAAGCTTACTTCAGAAAATGGAATTTCTTTCCAACACACACCATACCATCTCTGTTCATCCCTGCCTTGTTAAGGGGCACCTAAAAACTGAATACTATGACATACTTATGCATATTATAATCATGAGGCAGTACTGCAAACTAACACTTTATTAAACTATCTGTTTTCAAATATGTGAATTACAGTTTAAGTTAAATATCTTCTTCTAAGGTGAGAAGGGGTTTTGTTTTCAAAACATTGGTTAACAAATTATATTCTTACATACAGATATCTTAGTACCTTATCTGAGGTTAAGTACATTTTCACTGAAATAAGCACAGACTAACTGAGGTTGTTTGGTGGCAGGGAGACTCTTGGAGGAGAAGAGACAGTATTGATGGTATAGGTAATTTTCACCCTGAACTCGGTGTGTTTGTTTTATAAATTCTCAATCCTTGTCCTGTAGTTGGCAAGACGTCCATCTCTGCGATGGATGGGCATGTGTACAGGGTCTGTGGTTTTGAAGCAGCAAACAACTCTGTACTGCAAATGGCTTCAATCTAGGAATTAGGAAAACCTGAGTGCCTGGGACGATCCTTGGATGCTTGCAGTTCTATGTATGGTTCAGATCCTCAGCCAACATGACCCTCAAAGGCGAGCTTCGCGGTTGTCTTCCACTCCAGCGTGGACGGCTTGTGGGTTAGACAGGACCCCCAGGCACAGCATGAGAGCACAGAGTGTGAAATGGTCCCAACTGTAGTAGTGACAGCCTCATCCTCCTGGACAAGGGAAGGAGCAAATGTTACAGATTTTACCTCTTCCACACAAAACCAGTCGGTGAGGTTTTACTTCCTTTCACTTTACAAAAACAAATGACACAGAAATTCAATACAAAATGGGTGTCAAATTTAAATACACAGAAGTACAAATCATGTTTCATACACAACACATGGCCAGAATTTCCTTGTGGCAAGCAAATTCACTGAAGACCTGCAGTGCATCACACAAAATGTGGAAACCACAAATGTGACTTCCCTTTCTTTTAGTCTTAATTGCAATACTTTAGTAAATCTGGTTTGAGGTCAAAGTGTGACCTACTTGCAAGTCTATGCCTGCCTATGTGCAACCCAGCCTATAAGATTGTGTTTCTAAAATTAAGGAGAAATTTAAAAAGAAAATCTTTCCTTGGTTTCTTACCCATGTTTTCCTGGCCATGAACTGTTTTTCTACTGTCCAGTCAGTTATTCCCAAGCCTCACTGGAGCCAGGAAATTAACACATATTAGGTCTAAATGCTAACGGAGACTTTCTTCTTGGGACCTGCCTACAGACCACTTTTCCCACTTTGAAACTAACAGCCACACACTCCTGCTGCAATGAGGGCAGTAGGCATTTGGGTAGCGCAAAGTATTCTGTGGAACATTGGGGAGAGGGGGGCCGGGATATACAAAAAAGATGTGGCTTTTCTCCCATTATCCCAAGGAAAAAAGAAGTCGTTACTAACAACACATCATAGGAAAGAATATAACCTACTAACTGGTGTGTTCTCCATGTTTAGAGAGAGACTTCCTCTCTCATTCTCAATTCCTGACTTTTAGGGAACAGGTCCACATAGCTCACACCTTATTTTCTGGAGCGTGCAAAGGCTGAGGGCGTTGTTCACATTCTGGTGTCCTGCGACTAATGTCGGTCTTTTGTGGACAGGAGGTTCTCTTCCTACCCTTGGAAACGAAATAGAATTGGAGTCTCCTAAGTAGGCAGTCGCTGCCTTGAAACACTGGGGGCTGGAATCTTGAAGGAGAAACTTCCAAATTTCACCAAGATGGCTTGGTAGAACTGAGAGTGGTTGCATCTGAGAAAAAGGGCTCTTGGCACCCAGTGCGCAGAGAACGTGCGTGCGTGGGTGTGTGGGAGGAGGGGGATGGTGGTCAAGGCCTGACTGTATCTGTGGCTGTAACCTATACAGGTGGGATTAGATGACTAAGAACACTTCCTGGGGGGTGTTCGGGTGGGTCCTTGGCTACCTCCAGGCCCCTTTCCCTAGGCTTTGGAATTTCAAGTAAAGCTAGGAACTTTGCTCCGCCCTCCCAAAGTCTCCCTTCTCTGTTGGAAGAGAGAAACCTCTGACTGGATTGGAAGCCAACCTTTATTTTAAAGTAAGTGAACAACTCCCCTCTCCTTGAAAGGCCTGAAGAGAAATTCAGCGGAGTGGCATTTTCCCCCGCTGGCAATTTACTCAGGGTGCTGCAGTGGAGACAACCAAATAGTAGATAAAATAAGAGAAAGGAAATACAACCCTACAATAGAAGTAGAACAAACAAGTATTATTCTAGCCTTTCTTTCCCTCTGCCTCCCCTGACTCTGAGATTAAGTCACCAGAGTGCCCTAGAAGACTCTGAGTTTCTGCTCTTAAATGGTTCCTTTTCCAGGGAGGAACAAGGTCTGTTTCCTGATGTGGGGGCCTCAGATACTCTGTTACTGCAACTTAATTTTGTCGTTGCTTCTTTTCAAAGATTATTTGGAATGAACTGTTTCTTTTGTTTACTATCCAACAAACGACCTCTGCTAATCTTATATTTTATCTCCCTAACATATGGAAAAGCTATTTATTCTAGCCAATCACAATAAAGTGAAGAAAACCCCATTTTATGGAAAGGTATATATCACTAGTCTGTTGATCATTAAAGATATGATTACCAGTGAAAACCCTCTGAAGGTGGCACATTTATGCTTTCAGGAACAGATGGGGACACGCATTTTCCTTGCAAATACTTTTGAAATTGCTCTACTGGTAGCAGTATAAAAATGATATACAGATGCCAGGGCCGGCATGGCCAGGATGAGTGCGCCAGATTTACACAGTAAAGCCTTCACACGCGGGCTGTCAGTTTTGATTGATCTCTACTATACCTCAGGAACTTGTTGACTAGGTAGGGAAACAGTGCAAATAATTCACTGCAGCAAGTCAGATAATTCACACAACCAATCGGTCTGCTTCACTTTCTGGCTGTGACATACGAGCCTTTCCTACAAAGATGCATCATTTTCCAGCTTGAGCAATATTCAATGTCAGGGAAGAAAAGGTATTAAAGCCACACAAAAGGAGTCGGACTATCTCAGGATGAGAAGTTGTTTTGGTAATGGGGACCAGATCCCGCTCTACTCTCAGTCCTACCAGAGCGTTCAGGCCCAATTGTCATTATCATATTGATTAAAAAAAAAAGTTCATCATAGTGCAATTTTAGGTTTAACGCCAACAGATTGGGAAAGAGCAAAGAATTATCCCACAAAAGCACAACATTCTTACCGCAGGGACGTTTCCCTGTTCCAGTTCATTGATGGAGTTGATTAAGTTTAAATGAAGCAGACACTGGATAAAAGTAAGGGTATTGACCACTGGGCACCGCGATCCGTGCTTGAAAGGACGTGATACATGCAGAAAAGCAAGATTTGCTAAATGCTCTAATCTTCAATCAAATCTTACATCAATACAGACAAAGTTTGGTAATGAGAGATTCAATGAAGCATGCGGGAGAAAGAATTAATCCTCTTGGTCTAAACTGGCTTCAACTTTGAAGCTTGCTCCGAAGGAAAGACAGTTATCTAAATGCTAAATAAGAAACTTATTGTACTTTTCATGGCATGCTAATCTTTTGTCTATTTCATCTCTATTATGTGTATGCTCATAGATTGCAGTTGTCATGGTGATTATATCTAGCCATGCTCGGGAGATAGTGGTGAGAAGCCAGGCGCGGAGGTGGAAAAGACCCCCACGCAATCCACAGTACAAAAAAAATAGAGGGGGGAAGAGAAGTAGGAGGGCACCGGACCCCTCCCGGGTGCTTTCCACCAGGCCCGGGCTCCGCTCGCGTCAGGGCTAAGGAGGCGTGGGCCGCCTGGGCTTGGAATGGCGAGGCGCCCCCGGTGAGGCGAGCAGCACTCCGTAGAGGTGGTGGGGAGCGGAATCGGGCATCGGTCCTACTGCAAACCCATTGCCCCGTGAAGGTTCCCAGCTTTCAGTCCGGAGGCTCCTCTCTCCCCCCACAGCGCTGCTGGTGGAGGATGGCTGGCGAGGGAACGGAGAGGAGCAAGGGCTTGAACGCTCGTGGACCGGTCCTGCCTGGCTGTGCCCGGAGCGGGGAGTTGAGACTTCCGATCCTGACGGGCAGAGGGGGAGGACGCCGAGAAGAGCAGCCCACGCAGCCCTGGCGGGAGGTGGAAGCTATAGGCTCACCCGGGGCCCTGGCGACCAAAGGTGACCCCGGGCCCTTTATGTGTTTTACAAAAGTTGCCAAATTAAGATGGGATTATAACTGCTCCAGTCCTTGTCAGGGCTGAAAGGTTGGGAGCCTCAAATATGCTCCGGCAGTGTTGATGAAAAGCTTAAAAAGTAATAAAAGGGAGAAAAGAGCGAGGAAAGTAACATGTATAACTCTTATTAAAGAGAAGAGGCACGGAGAGGTTGTGAACTTGAATCACTGTTTGAACTTTAATTTGTTCATTAACAGGATTTGCCCCTCACTGCGAATGTTATTACTTCCCTTTGCCACTCAGCAACAACTCTGGGCATAATGAAAGAGTCTGGCAAAAAGTTAAACGTGTGGTAATTAATTCATTTAATTGAAAAAAGGGGGAAGAGAGAAAGAGAGGTCCCAATGCAAAAGCAGAAGGCAGAGAGGTTGAAGGAAGGAGCAAGGCTGAAATCCGCATGGAGGCCCCCTCCAAGGCCCACCAACCATAGCAGGAGGAGGTTTGGTTTCTGATGAGGTCGCTTCAGCAAATTAATGCCAGCACCCCCTGAAGACCCTCTTCCCAATGCCTCCTGCCCCTGGTCCAACCCCCTGGCCAGGGTTTCAGCCAGGGGCTAGTCTGGATTATGTTAGAGTGGCATGGATACCAGAAATCCAAAAACAATATATATATTCATAAAATCTTTCATTAAAAAGTGGAGAGATGACTTGTTTTTTCCCCTCCCTTCCTTTGGATCAGGTTTCTTTTGCCGTCTTCTGTTTACTGGCTGGAGTGAAGAGGAGCATCAGGAGCTGGACATAATCTGCATGTCTGCATCTTAATCAGCCTCATAACATCATGCTTTCTTTCCTTCCCCACCCCAGCAGATTATTTAAAAAAACTCAGGAGATGAGAAATTAAATACACTCCTTGCCCCTGCTCAGAAGCACCAGGACTAAGCCAGTTTGCTTTGCCTCTAACCTCACAGGGCCTAACTTCTCCTTTGTCACTTATCTTCTGTGTTTGTCAACCACTGCGCACAATCCCCTTTCACGTGCATCTTCCTTCCCAGGGAAGCAATGCACTACTCAGGCACCCCAGAGGTATTAGCACGCTGTTGCCCTTGCAGCCAAATGAGAGAACAGCAAAGTTCAGGAAATCGGTGGCAGCCAGTTATCCTTTCCCACTTAGTATGTTTAAGGCCTACCACAGTTAGGATTTTCTAGCATTTTAAAAACTGGTGTTTATGCAATCAGTGTGATTTTCTTTAGAAATCCAATTATCTATCATGTATTCTCCCATAGCAAAACTGGAGATAGAAAAAAGAGAGAGGCAGGAGAAGAATGTGAGACATTATAAATGAATGCCTAGTATCCAAAACTATTTCCTAGGTTTGTGTTTTTAATTAAATCACTTCTAAAATCCAGGGAGAGGACAGAATTTTCTCATCTAAATTACACTATCACCAGATAAATAAAGTCATCAAAATTACCATTTTGCTGGCAGCATCCTCCCCATTTACCCCAATGCCTCTTGGTATTACAGTCCTAACCTCAAACTCCCAATAGCTATAAATGATCTACACTTGTGTTTTCCTGACAACCAGTGGTAGGCACACACTCGATCTGCATTAACAACAGGAAGGGGGAAGGGGCTTTTAAAAAGGGCTTTTTTATAAATTGAAACAAGTTTTAGGGCTTATTGAACATCAAACTTACTTCCCACCTTTTATTATCCCTGGATACTGAGTGAGCTCAATTTTCCAAAGTTGTAGGTCTATCCTAGATTTATTCTGGACAACTGACACTAAATATTAGGAATCTACAAATAAAACAACAACAAAAAAGCTCCCCTCACTCCACACTGCTGAGTCCTAAACTATTTTTATGAAAGAAACTTTAAAAAGACCACATCACAGGTCTGGTAACCCTGCCACTGTCCTAATCCAGACCCTGATCACCTTACACATGAACGGGTGAGTTTCCTCCTTCCTCCAAAACAGCCTTCAGAGTGCCTTAAGATGAACTATCCTAACCCCCAACTAAAGCCTTGATAGCTCTGATTGCGTATAACAGCCCCAGCTCCTTAAATTGGCTTTCAAGCCTCCTCCCCACCCTCCCCATAGGCACTAATTAGCCTTTTCTGGTTTGTTTTCTACTACTTGCTTACACAAGACAAGACAGCTCTTCAGGCTGACTAGCTCTCTCTTTGTCCCCATCACATGAATTATCTTTATGTTACTGAAGGTGCCAGGTACAATTTGTTAAGCATTACAAACATTATCTTGTTTGATTCTTCAATTTAAGAGATGGGTATAATTATACCCCTTTTTAGGCTACAGAAACTGTGGCTAAAGAAGTTAAGGTATTTGTCCAGCTCAGATCTCAAGGCAGAGCTAGGATTCTTATGCTTATCTGTGTGGCTCAAAAGCTGTTACACTTTCCACTCTGGGATACTCCCAGCCCTGCTGTACTGTGTGCTGCGTGTTCTGATCCCTCCTTCCACTTACTATCTGGGATGCCTTCTCAATCCTACTCTACATATCTAAATCCTACCTGACCTGCAAATACAGACAGAAATTCTCACCTCTGTCTTGAACCCTTTGACCATCCTCCTAGTCCTTGGCAAGCTAGTGAACTCGTTATGTGCAGCACTCACTGGGTACTCCCATTTTCTGCCCTGTATTGTCAGTTTTCTTTTTATTTAGTCCCTTCCAACCAGATTGTAAACTCCTTGAAGAAGGGAATTTGCCTTATATTTCTTTATATTCCTCCCTCACTCTCCAGAGCCTAATATTGCAACTCCCATTTGTTAAGCACTCACCTCATGCACAATAATCCTTAAAAATGGCTACTGTTGTTATTGCCATTTTGCAGATAAGGAAACTGAGACTCAGAGAGATTAAGAAATTTGCCCAAGCCATTCAACTAGTAAGTAGCAGATCTGAGACTCAAATACACACTACCTGAATCAAATGCCTCTTTTCCTTAGTCACTACAGTGTACTGGCTCAAATACATGTGTCTCACACAATGTGAATTTATGAAGTTTCTGGAGGATACTGAACAAACCTCCAGAAAACACCCCTCTAACCATGACTTCAGACAAGGGGCATTGTTTTTACTCTTCATTAGGTTAAATCCTGAAACTCAGCAGAAGAAAGGATGAGTATATATCCACCTTAGAACACCCACATTCCACTTCCCCCTCCTCCCTAAGAGCCATGCCCCATGTTGCTGGGAGCCAACGATGCTGTCTGTATTTGTACTGGTGTTTCTGTGAGGTAGAGGCAAATTGCCCTTCCTCCTGCATCCTTTTTTTATACACAGAGGAAAGGAGGAGAAAATCAACATCCAAGTGTTAATTTTTTTAAATGGTCTGCAGGGTGTGGGGTCTGGCCATGTCGGCAGCAGCAATGAGCTGCTACTGTGGAAAGAATAACAATTGTTAAGAAAAAAAATGTTCATAACTGACCAGTTAAGCCCATATGTGGAACACAAGCCAGCTTCTTGTCTTTTCTAAGACACGAGCATGGCAGTGGGGATTAATGAAATTTCTAAAAAGAACCATTGCGAGTACAAGAATCAAGGCCTAGAAATCTGGTCAATTTTCTCCACAAGGAGGTTGCCCCTTCATTGCCAATGTTGCAGATGTGGGCTTGATAGTATGAAGGGAGATATCAGGTTCCTCTATATGCAACAGGTGTTCAGGAAGTATCAAAAAAAAAAATCTCTTGCAATGGCAATGGAGTACTTCCTATGAATCTGAGAAAGGAGTAAAAATGACTATTACTCACTTGTCTCTAGTATCCATGCTGAAACTAGTCTATTCTTCCAAGTTCCCATTGGTGGGTTTCCAACTTCATTTATATTTTAGTTGAAATATCTGAACAGTCCAAGGGCTACCACCCTTTCCTTCACCTACAAAATCTATGTTGCAGTACACAAAATCCTGCACATGCACAACACTTAATAAACCAAGTCCTTTCATTTACTTCATCTCAGATGAGGCTCAAACTACCTATGAAGTACACTTAGTGGGTACTACTATTATATACATTTTGCCTATGAGGAAAACTATTACAAAATTTTCCTCAAGTGAACAATTGGTACATGGTAAACCTAGACCCTGCCCCTGGTCCAGGACTCTTTCTACCACAAGATAGAAACTTTGTACCACATGATACTTCCCAATTCTCAGGGCAATTCCCCACCTTTTCTGTATTCTGGATCTACATGTGAATTTTGTAAATCTAAAGACAGAAACCTCTCTATCTGAAAGAGGTGGGCTTCAAGCTAAACCCACCAGACTTCTATTACAACTACCTGGGCCACACTGAGAACTCCCCCGGTCTCACTCCTGAAGCTATAAACACTATACACAAAATTTAATAAATAGACTCAAATTTTAAAATATGACTCTTAAATCTATAGAAGATGGGCAGTCATAATGGTTAGACTATCCATTTCAAAAGGCAGGCTAAAATCACTACCACTTGTCTTACTACAGTTGTCATGATTTATGGAGGGTTTGCTGGGTACCTATACTCCCTTGTACTGCTAACAAATTTTAAGGGCTGTTTTGTCTACCTAATGGACAAACAACCCAGGGTGTTTCCCCAGAAAAGATCTAGAATTGGGTCTTTCCACCTTGTTCACTGAACTTTTAGTTAGTTGGGCAACGCTGGTATGCAGGGCCCAGCAGGTTCCCTTCCCCAGTTTTTAGGCAATAATCAAGCTCATCAAAGCAGACAGGACTCAAAGTTCCAGACCTTGTAAGTGGCTGAAATAAAGACATTCTTTTTGTCTCAGCTCAAACTTGGTTAATCTCCATATCCAATCTAACTCTGGAGCTAAAGAGGGGAATGTACTTGTTGCTTTGGGACTGCTGCCCTATTTCTTTGTCTGCTGGCTGACCTTCCCTATGTAAGAGCATCAGCATTTACAACATTCAGTTTAAGCAGGAAAGCTCTTTCATCTTTGTCCATTGGCCTTGATCTTCCCTGATCATTATGGTCTGGATTCCTGCTAATCACTAATGATCCCATGGCCCTCTGTATAATACTAAAGGTATTAGATCTGAACTCTTAGAAAAATTCCTACTCAGCTAATTACATTCTTTCTGCTTTTCTTGGGTCTCCATATAGTCTCAGCTGGAGTTGAATTTGAATTATTTCCTCAAATTTTAAATTGTTTGCTGGTGGTTTCTGGAAAGCAATTGTAAATCCTTCCCTCAAATGAATTCAATTAATTGTAATTCAAAAGCCCCAAGATCTACCTCTCTCTCTCCCCCAGCTCTCTTTTTCTTGGGTGTCTTTGTACTCCCTCTCCCATATTGTGGTCTTGAATATTATAAGAGTTTAAATTCACTGGGTTAGGAGTTTCATGATTCTGTATTTTGTATGGTAGGTAGCATGTTATTAACTTACAACAGTACACAGTGGTTCTACTACATATATATTTTGGGTCTATATTTATAATCAACTACTAAAAATGACAAGTGTTTTATTTAGTTTACAGGTTAGATCTTACCCATAGGCTAAGGGATGGCTAAGATTTCTGTAATAGTGAAATGCCTTACTCACTAAATGGAATACAGGTTAAGTTTGATTTCTTAACTGAGTACGATTCTTTTATATTTCAAGGAATGTGGAGCACCAATTCTGTGGAACTATATGGGGCAATCCTAAGTTTAGCCATGACATCTTGACTTTTCCTGTTCAATTCCATATTCTAGAATTTTACAGCTTTTTAAATCATACCAGAATTGTGTACTCTCATAAAATACAGAATCAACCAACCAAATTCCTGACAACATAACTTTCTGAAGTAATATATCTTTATAGTGCATACCAATGTACCACACACATACATTGCTGTTAAATTAGTAATTCATTGACAATTAAAGAGAATGTGTAGTTCCAAATGAGCACTTTTCTTAAAGCTGTCCCTTGGCA
Source organism: Daubentonia madagascariensis (assembly GCA_023783475.1). NCBI lineage: Eukaryota > Metazoa > Chordata > Mammalia > Primates > Daubentoniidae > Daubentonia > Daubentonia madagascariensis. The sequence goes on along the minus strand of JAKFHU010000913.1, from coordinate 25,791,206 downwards.
GCTACTCTTATTCCAATGGTGTTGCCATTGCTCAAACTATGTTGGTGCAATGACTTTAGAACTAGTTTAAAAGTCATCTAATTGTCTTTCAGCTTATTTTGACCCCAAATTATAATACCCTGACTTGATCACCCACCTTATTCTTCAGGGCACTGAAGGACTCTAAAGGAAGATGACTCACCACCTCCAAGGCTTTTAAGCAAGATGTACTGTGGGTTCTGAAAGCAGTGCCCAGTGAAGAGCTTCAAAAAAGCTTTGAGCAATGGCAGCAATGGAAGAACTAATGCAATTAAGTGACAGCCTTCCAAGACGACTAGTTAGATAAGGACACACTAAAATGTATGTGTAAGTTCTGGTACAGTTGTTGAAACACAGACATTAGTTTATAGCAATATCTTGGTTATATAGTTTCAGCCCTACAGCACAATATTAGGATTAGGCATAAAATTATTCCTAACATAATGGCTTCTATTATTGCACTTCACAAAATCTTACATCCTTTAGGTGCATCTTGCAGATTTCACATGAAATGTTTTGGTATTTAAGGATCTAGGTATTGTTCTGAATGATTTCAAGCATTATGCAAGAAAAATTAAAACTATAAATAATTGGGAGAAACATATTGGGTATGTTTTTCTATTTTTACTAAACCAATTAATTTCAGCCAGGTGTATGCATGACTATTTGGGATGTGTTTTGTTTACTTAATTGTAGACAATTCTTACTTCAGGTTGGGGGGGAAGGTATTGTATGTGGTTTTGATTTTAATTAAAAATACAGTGCTTTCACTTACATAAAACCAGCCAGTCCAGCATAACATATAAGAAGCAAGACCTTTTTAGGAAAACTTTGCATTCCAAAATAATTAAAAGAATATCATAAGCCCCTTCAATCATGTAAGTCCTTTCAACTCTGTTTAAAGTGTTTTAGGAGAAAAAAAACTGTGGTACTGTGAATAGGGCACAAGCTGGAGGAAACTTTGACTCCTGATTTATTTTCTTCCTATGCCTTACTAATTGAAGATAGTCGATACAATTTTCCATTTGTATGAATGAAAGGCCACAGTTTTTAACATTTTCATAATAATGTTCCCTGGAGTCAGGAGAAAAATACATATTTTAGTTATCTTTCAACAATTATTTATTAAACGCCTATAGGGATCATGTTCAATGGCAAAGTGAGGTGGGGGACCTATAATAATGAACAAATACTTATTGAATGGATGTATAGAAGAAAAGAAAACTGTATCTTGGGTCATTTTCCAATGAACTCCCATAGTTTAGCCTCCTAAAGGATTTGGTTGATGTAAATACAGCTTCTGGCTATCATATAATGTTAAGCCTAAAGCATTTGCTTAGATTTGGATTTGATTTTTCCAATTATTCCAGTTTTAGAAAATGTTTGGTCTCATAAACAGAGCTCTCTCACTGACTGACTTGGGCTATTTAGTGGGTTCCTCAGTTTATGATAGAATAGAATTAAGACAAAACCCTCCTCCTTCCTATGGGGATTTTTGTGAGTGCATTGATAAATACTTACAAAATGATAAATGCTACTACCTCTTTCAGCATTTGAAAGATGTTAACCAAACAAAATATTTTTAGTATGCAAATTAAAATGCCTCTTACTGATGGCCTCAGATGTTTCCTTGTAAGATACCGTGTCAAAAACTGGTGTATATGTTATCCGTCCTTCCAGAACGCACTGGCATCACACTTCATAATAGCTTGGTATGATGACTGCTGTCAAAATCGCCTGCATGGAAACATCCCTGCCCTAGATTGACATAATGTATTAGCGTGTCAGAAGACTAAAAAACTAAGGACGCCAAGCGAAGGCCGGTTTTGAGCCCTGGGGACGGAGGGGTATGCTATGCGGGAGCTGAAGGGCCTCAATCCTTCCCCTGTTTTAATTCAGGAAGAGAATGAAAGTTGCCTGGAGGTCCCGTGGGCGGGACTGGAGGCCGTCAGATAGATAAGGACCCTAGACAGGAGTAGGAAAATATTTTTTTCAAATTCGAATCCCATCCAGTGATAGGCCTTTGGGTCTCCCTTCTCCATGACCACCACACAGTGGCACACACACTTTTGCTGGAAGCTGAAATCGAGGCGAGGGGTCGGAGAGATGGACTGGGGCCCAGACCCCAGGCGAGGGGTCGGAGAGATGGACTGTGGGCCAGGGTCCAGCCATCTCGGCTTGGCCTTGGCGAAGCGCTCCTGGCTCAGGGCCTGTCGCTGTCGCCGCGTTCCACAGCTCGTGACCCGCTGCGCTCGCGACCCCGAGCCCGGGCAGCCCCGGCATCGCCTAGCGGCGCCGACCCACCGGGCCCGCCTTCTCCACGCCCTCTCCGGGGGGTTGCGGTGGGCGCAGCTCCCTCCGGGGCTGGGTCTCTCCACGAACCCCTCCCCAATGGCAGAGTGAGAAGCACAGATACCAGAGCCGCGGGCCCTAACTGCACACAAAGCCCCCAGTGGGGCCACGGCCCCTCCACGCCTCGCCACCCCCAGCTCCTGGAGCGCAGAGAGCAGCGCCCGGGGTCAGCGCGTCCGCCCCGCGGCGGGGAAGCCTCGAGCAGGAGGTGAGATCCCGCGCACGCGAGCACCCCCGCCCCCAAGCAGGGCCCTCTGCCCGAGGGAGACTCTCACCTCACAGAAACGGGCGCTGCCGCCTGCAGGGGGAGGAGAGCGGGTGGAGAATACTCACGCTGGGCCCGGCCGCGCGGAGACTTCGCCGGGGAGGACGCGCGGGCTCGCGCCGGGGAGCGGAGCCCCAGCCCACACCGCCCGCGCCTCCCGGGCGCCGCCTCCCGGGAAGGGAGGCCTCTACCGTCCGGCCGCGGACCTGCAGCCGCGGCGGCCGGCCGCCCCCCCCCCCCCCCCCCCCCCCCGGCCTCCTTTTCCCCTCCCCCCTCCCCCCACCCCGGTCCCCTCCTCTCTGCCCGCCGGGTGCGATCCGCTCTCTCCCGGAGACAAACGCGAAGCGACGTGGAAACTCTTCCACCAAAATGAGCTGTGATATCCTTTTGATGGCTATAATTTATTCCAAATCGTCCCTGGACTGAAACGATCAATTAGCAGCCCGGAACGCACTGTGAAGTAAATTGTCACACTCTCTATTACGGGATGGTTATCATATATTTATAAGGTGTGTTTTCTGCAATCAGAACCAACAAGGTGTTGAGCGATCAGTCATAAACGCACTTCTTCAAAAAGAGAGGGAGAGTAGCTCAGCATTGTGTGGCGGGGAAAACATCCTCCTGACAGTTACCCCCACCCGATGATGTTTCATCTTGGCAACCGGGAAGTGCAGGGAAGGCCAGGCGCCGAGCGATTCTCTTGGCCACGCATGACCCTGTGAGCAGCGTCCCTGCGAACCACGGAGACACTCGCAGCCCCAGAGAAGTTTCCTTATTGTGTAAATACAGATCAGGCATAAGGATCACTTAGTCTTTCTATCTTCCTTCCCATCTAGGAGAGTAGTATCTTGCTTTTAACTTCTAAGCTTCTAACAGAATGTTTGCAATCTACACTTAATCTTACCTCTTTTCTTCTTCCTCAGATCTCACGGTGGTGACCTCCTGTCTCACTATTTAAGTGATAATGTTGTGTAGAGATTATGTCAGGGTGATAGGAAGTTTACCCACAGACAGAACTCTGCATTCTGACTTAGAATCTCCATCAGAACTCTTCAATCATTCACAAATGGCACAAACTTGTAAGAAAGTCATAAGAAATGCTGATTCAGTTTGGTAGGCTGTCTTGACTGGACCCGGCCATGGAGACATTACTATTTTCCTTATAGTCATCTTCAATGGTTAGGAGTATGCATCCAGAACTCCTGAGCTTTTCCCTTAACAAACTTTCATCAGATAGTCATCTATGAACCACATATCAATCATTTTTTAGAAGAGTTCTGGTTTGGTTTGCATCCAGTTAATATTTCTTTTGCCTGAAAAACACAGCTCTAAAGCCTAGCCTACTGAATATTGATTGTGAGAAAAATTTAGCAGCTAGAAGTATGTCTCTGTGGTAATAAAGTGACATTGGTGCAGAGTGAGTCATGAGGTGTGAGGGTAAGATGCAGAATTTACACCACATTCTTCTTAGGTTAACTGTCCCATGACTTATGCGTGGCAGGGTTTGTCTGTAATGCCAACTCTTGCAGAATGGGCAGAAAGGAAATCTGATTGGGCATTTGAGTTGTAGCGGCAGCTGTTGCCATTGGGCTGCCTCCAGCATAAATGGGGTACCATGTTCCTCTCTCAGAAAGCAATGGGGCTAGGGACCCATGCTTCATTTGAGGACTGGAATAGCAAAGAGCCAGACCTGGCACCTCTACCTTGTACCTTCCAATGTTATTGACTTAATTTGCATTTAATAGCTACTATTTATTGAGCACTTCCTCCATGCTAGGCGCTATGTTTCAAATTACACGTGTACCTTAACTTATGATGGGGTTGTCCTGAGAAACCCATCACAAATTTAAACTATCTTAAGTCAAAATTGAATATTTTCGATTTATGATGGGCTTGTCTGAACGTGGCCCCATCATCAATCAAGGAGATTTGGCACCATCATAGAGAGTCTAAAAATCATAAGTCAACCCATCATAAGACTGCACTATCTGCATATGTATTATTTAATTCTTTCGACAGTCTTAATGGGGAAGGTTCATTTTGCCAATGAGAAAACTGAGACTTGGAGAGGTTAAGTAATTTATCTAAGGTCACACTCCTAGTAAATGATGACCTCAAATCCAAGTCAGTCTCCAATGCCCACACTCTTCACCCCAATAATATAATACCTCAGAAATTTAAGATTTAGAGTTAAGATTTTTTTCCCAACAAAAAAATTTTAGTGGAGCTGATGATACAATGAGAGTGGTAAATTCTGGTAGAAAATTGACAGAGAGCTGTTTACAAGAGAAAGCACAGTGGATACTTATACACCCCTTCCTGCCTGGGTAAATTACCTCTTTTCTGTTCTACCCTTCCTACATCCCATGATTTTTTTTTCAGAGTTATCACCTGCCATCTAGCCAAAGAGACCTCACCCAAGGTCAGTGATGGCTGCTAAGCTTGCGTGTGGGAGGAGAGGGTGGATGCAACAGACCCCAGAAAGCACAGCACCCTGGGGAGGAAACTTTGTGGGAGCCAGAGTAGGCCAGAGGCCCTTGTCCCAGACACCCAGCTCTGAGAATGAAACGTTGCTTCCTAATGGACTTTAAATTGCCAACATCGCTAAACTCTCCCTTAATAGACTTGTAAAGATTTGCTTGCTACCTTTTTCCCCCTTCATGTAGAATTTGTAATCAAGAGCCCAATTTTGTCATTTGGAAATACTAATTATCTAATCACGGCATGCTGCATAACGTACTTGTATGCCCAATTAGCTAGGACAATTATTAAAATTCAGAGGCCTAATTATGTCTCAATTTAATGCTGGCAAACTTGCATACAGAGCAGTAATTAAAATCCTCTCTTTCCCTCTGCCTTTAGGGCAGGGGATGATTAGGCCCTGTCAGGGGGTGTACTGAACCAAACCAGTGAAGCGTATTGTGCAACATGACCCTGCATTGTTAAGTGTGTCAACATATTAACCTGAATTCCCTTCAGCCCCCATATAATCACATTTGGTGGAGGAATAAAGGAGCTAAAACAAGAAGCATTTTATTAAAAAAACATAAATTCTTTTTAATTAATGCTATGAGAGTTCTGATGAATTTCATGCTTCCAAGTGCTGGAAGACATAAGACCGGTTCATCTAATTACTAGCAAATTTGCTCGTGTTAAAACTACTTTTTTTTTTACTCATTTAAAGAAAATGATTTTTTTGGTAGTATTTTAAAAAAAGCCCTAGCTAGTTGGCTTCGAGTTATACAGTTGATTACCAGCTTTGATGATGGAACACAAGTGAATGTTGACTTCCAAAAGATTAAAACCCAAGACTGGAGGCATTGGGGGAAAAAAAAGACTATAATTTAATACTTGAAAGATGTTAATAAAAGTGGAACATTAAAAATCATAATATTGAAATAAATTAAAAATATTTATCTTTTGAGCTCTTAAGTTTGATGTCTGAAATCAAACCAGTGTGAGACCAGAGCACTGCACAAAATCACAGTGCCTTGGAAGCCCCAGCCAGAGTGTGTCCACTCTGCTAGCATCCAAATCGTCTTCTCTATGAATTAAAGACGGCCATAAAAGCCATTAAGACCTCTGAGCTGTCCTCTGAATTCTGGCTTTCGCTCATGATAGTCCTTAGAGATTATTCATGTATTCAACTAATGAAGGACAGCATTCAGGCTAGACCAAAAATGAATTATTCTGGAGCAGGACTTCTTTCAGTTTTTTCCAAACTTCTTGCTGCATGGAGAACTTCCAGAGAGCAAGAGACACACAAATACACACACACACACACACACACAGAGTCGCTTGGACACAGTTTACTCTCAATTGATCTCATTTCCAATCTCGTATTAACCTTGAAACATGGGTAAGGCATGCATGCTTCCACTTTATTAACGTGGAGCAGTTAAGATACTTGTCCACACTCAACACCCTATACCCCCCACTTCCTAATTATGGCCAGGGCAGGACTAAATCTCCATTCCCCTTGCTGCTCACTGCCTCAGACAGAGGGGCTATGGATCAGAGACCAAACAGGAATGTTTAGTTTGGTTAAACAGATCACAGTATAGATAACGTTATATTATAAATAATGAAGCAACAAGGGAACAGCCTATGCACCAACTGGAGGACCTTCTGTCCCGAGTCAATACTTACTTGCAACATGTTTAGTCATATTCTTTCAGATTTGGTGCCTTTGGCCCATTTTCTTCCTCTTTAAGTTTTTATATTTCCCTAGATGTGTAGTTTCATGTGGGTCAGTGATAGTAAAAGTAGGGTTCCTTCCTCCTAATCTTGCTCTGGGTACAATGTGGTGTGTTTAGGTACAATTCTGGCTGGTGCATGCCCTCTTACTAACAAAGGCAGTGACTACAATAGTCACTACAAGAGATGGTTGGCTGGAGCCAGGACAGGCCCTTAGGCACTGATGCTATAAGACCCAGGGGAGGAACACCCCTCCCCCTGGCCTCCCAAAGAGTGTGTCTTGAAAATGGCCTTGCTCTGAGTCTCTTTGGATGGCAAACTGAAGTGCAAATCTGTGTTCTGACTTGTTCCCGTGGCTGTCAGCATGTTTTCCTCTTGTCAGCAGCAATTGACTGGTCAGGCTCACCCCTGTACAGCAATTGTAACAGCTCATTGACAGACTAGTGACCCAGCTGGACCTGATAATGGAAAACTATTGATTTTTGTGGGCTCCACGAATCTGAAATGAATGACCAATGTAATGTCATCAATTGTCTCGGACTCTGATAACCCAGGGGGAAAAAGTTTCAGGGATTGCTTGTATTTCTTGACAATAGTGTTCCAAAATATCACTGGGTATATGTAAGAAGAAGCCTCTTTCTTAGGTGGTTTCCTTAAATGACCCCAATTAGTCCATCAGGGCTTCAACACCTAGGCTTGCATGTTAAATAAAGTAGAAGTTGGCATTATCAATTAGCCAAACTGTTATCATTTTTCCTAAATATTATATACTATATCCTTATACTATAAATATATACTATATCCTTTATGTACTATTTAGGAAAGACAGTTGTGGAGAAGCACTTTGGGAGGGAATTGTTTAAAATGTTTTTTATTTGTTGTAAAACAAGCTCACAGGAAAAAAAAAGTTGGAAGAAAACCAAAATATATTGTCTCTCCAAGAGTCCTTATGTGTAAAATTGTGATAGAATTATTAGGCTCCTTTTGCTTCCCTGTGTTGATTTGTTTGTAGTAGAAAGAAATGGTTGAAAATAATGTAGAGGTGCCTTGAACATGTGTTGGGGAAAATCACTATTTATTTAGTTTTGGTTTTTAAATACTATTGTGATGTACTGAAAAAAGAAAAGGAGTTATTTCTTCTTGAGCCAAATTAGCAATGGGTTGGAGCTAATTTTGCCTAGTAGACAAGCCCAGAAAACTCTGTATGTTGAGTTGCGATGGACAGAATGTCGGTTAATGGCCTCTGCCAAAGGGAACTTCCTTAAAGAAAAAAAGAAAAAGAACGAAGGCTATTGCTCTAGGCTGCCAACCTGATACATTTAGTTCACAGTCCACTTGTAGTGAGAACATAATCATCTTATGGCCCCGATCAGCTTCAGACATTCTTAGAACAGAGTTCTGGGGGCTAGACAAATCAGAAAACACAGAAATAATGGGAGTGTTTCCCCATTCATTTGCTCAAAGAGGGCTAGAAAAAGAAATCCCGGTAAGGAGCCGGAAAGAACAGACCCCAGAGGAGATGAGTCCCCCTGTGGCTGGACTCCTACTTACAGGGTGCTGGAGTCCTCACACTCTCCTACAGTGACCCCTTTGTGGCTTAGCTTTACCCCTTATAACACTACATCTCTGGTTTGCTAGCACTGCCAAAATCAACATTGCTAACTGTTTGGCTGCCCATTAGTAAAGACACACAAGGTTGAGACCTGAAAGAAATTAAGCTACACCTAAAAAAAAAAATCCACTGGCATTTGGACTTTAATAAATATAAAATACTTGATGCAGAGAACACAAGATTTGCCTGATTCTGTGTGATGTGTCTTACGGCCCAGTCAAGGCATCAACAGGTCAAAGGTCAGGGCTAGGTCTTAGATGTTTTGGGGTTCTCCAGAGTGGTTTCCATGAGGCCTTGCATGTCACAAATATAACAGTCATTGAATAAAGGGGCAAAAAAGCTATCTTTAAGTATAGAGAGATGAAGGTAAACATTTTCCAGTGCATAATAGATTTGGGAGAAAATAATTGAAATCAATGGTTACCACGTGCCTGCCTGAAGGCTCATGCCAGTCCATGAAGAAGTTTCACCTGTCAGTGGTAAATATATGAACAAAACTAAGTTAATATGATTTTATAAAGCAAACTTTAATCTTTTTAAAAGATTAAGAGCATATCCCTTTAAGATGATAAACACTTTCTTTTAAAAATAACGTGGATAATAGATGATAGATGCTTTTAATTAATATCTTTACTTGGCAAGGCAAGATAAAGAATGGGCAAGATTCTTCTTTTCTGTAGAAGCCAGAACAATGGGTATCCTGATCTAAATAGCTACTTATGTACCTTATTAAAATTAAAGCAATTATAGCCATAGGAATTTCAACAAATAGAAATATTTGTGATTAAGACACAGCATTAGTTGTTTTAAGTGTGACAGCACTGGACTAAGAGCTAGTTATTTGGAGCTTCCTTTAAGTTTTTCTTCTATGTTCTATCTTTACAACCAGTTATAGATTTTTAAAGCCCAAATCTGTAATTTGATTGAAATGCTGAAAGATGTGATATTAGTCACCATACTTTTAACTTCAAGGTAATCTTTCCTGACAACATTATTCATACCTCCTGCCCTACACAATGTCAGGTCTGTTACCAGCAGCAGTTCACAGTAATGATGCCATTTGAAAGAGAAAAACAATTTTGTTTATTTGGTTTTTAATTTGGTGTATAAAGTAAAAAGTTAAATCCAGAATGTTTTTCTGTACTTTGTAACTTGCACTGTAGATTTAATGTATTAAATGCATTCCCTCCAATAACTAATAAAATTACAGTATTTATTTATTTATTTATTTTTTTGAGACAGGGTCTCACTCTGTTGCCCGGGTTAAAGTGCAGTGGCATCATCACAGCACACTGCAACCTCAAACTCCTGGGCTCAAGAGATCCTCCTGCTTCAGCCTCTCAAGTAGCTGGGGCCATGCCCAGCTTAAGTAGCATGCCACCAGGCCCAGCTAATTAAAAAAAAAAAATTTTTGTAGAGACAGGGTCTTGCTATGCTGCTCAGGCTAGTCTTGAACTCCTGGGCTCAAATGATCCTCCCCCCTCAGCCTTCCAAAGTGTTAGGATTATAGGCATGATCCACTGAGACCAGCCAGTATTTATTAATAGAGGATTAATAACTGTGGATCCAGTTTCACCTCCATATTTAACATCTTCCTCTTATATCTTTCAGAATACCTTAGGCTACAAGTAAAATAGCACTGTTTTGTGTTATTTTATAAAGCAGAAAGTCAGAGATCTTGTGATTCCAGAGTCAGTTGATTTAGTATCTCAGCAACATCATAAAGGACCCAGGTTTTTTTCCATATTTCTCTCTGATCATCTCAACATGTTTACTTGTCCTTTTACGATCTCTTCCTTCATGGTGCCAATATGGCCACACAGTTCCAGGTCTTAAATGCAGATAATTATACTTAGCAGCAGAAAAAAGGGATATTTCTCTGTTGAGACTTTTTGAGACTTAAGAAACACTTTCCCAGAAGCCCATTTTCTGACTTTACCTCAAGTTTCATGCAGAGTTGTGTCACAGGCCTATTTCCAAAGCAGTTGCTATCAAGAGGAATAGATTAGTATGACTGGATTATTAGGGTGATCTTATATCCATCCTCTGGGACTAGAAAAGGGCACAGTTTCCCCTAAATCACACCATGCCTGAAAATAAATCGCCTGAAAAACAATTAAGTTTCTGTTAACAAGGAAAAAAAAGGGACACATGGACTTAGAATAACTGTTTTGATGATACTCCCTTTTAGAAGCCAGCCTTCATGTAAGAAATTCAGATACCCTGAGGACACTATACTATGAGGTAACCTAACCTAGCCACTTGGAGAAACACTGAGACACTAGTCAAGTGAGTGTGACTTTCTTGGGCCTTCCAGCTCAGTTCAAATGGATACAGCCAAGTGAATAACCCAGAACTTCTCAGCCAAGCCCTGCCCAAATTATTGACCCAAAGAATCTTGAGAGATAAAATGGTTATTGTTTTAAGCCTCTAAGATTTGGGGTTTATTACAGAGAAATAGGTAATAAAACATCCCACAATATGATGTCTAGAACAGAGACACAGTTTAAATATAAAGGCATATTTCCAAAAAAGGTCACATTAAAAAAAAAAGAAAAAATAGTAAATATAAAGGCACTAATAGATTGAAATTAAAAGATGGAAAAAGATATACTCTGCAAACAATAAGCATATAAAAGCTGGAATTACTGTACTAATATCAGACCAAAATAGACTTCAAGACAAGCATCGTTGCCAGAGATAAAAAGTAATATATGATAATAATAAAAAGGTTAATTTATCAGGAAGACATTACAATTGTTACTGTGTATGTATCTAAATCAGAGTTTCAAAATACATTATGCAAAAACACTCAGAACTAAACAGAAATAGATCATTTAGAATTATAATTAGAGATTTAATGCCTCCTAACAACTAGACCCCCCAAATTATTAAGAATATAAAAGCTGAACAACACAACCAACCACCTTGACATAGTTGACATTTATATAACACTACATCCAACAATAGAATATACATTATTTTCAAGGGCACATAAATTTTTCACCAAGATAGACCATATGCTAGGCCATAAAATATGTCTCAATAAATTTGAATAGACTGAAATCATACAAGTAAGTTTTCGGACCACAAAAGAATGAAATTAGGAATTAATGACAATAAGATATTTTTTTAAATCTCCAAACATTTGGAAATTAAATAATATACTTCTGTTAAAGCATGGGTTAAAGAAGAAATCACAAGGAAAATAAAAACATTTTGAACCAACTAATAATGAAAAATAGGTCTAAAATCACATATCTAAGTTTCCCCATTAAGAAGCTAGGAAAAGATGAACAAATTAAACCTAAAGTAAGTAATTTAATTTAGGAAATAATGAAGAAAACAATAAAGACAAAAACAATTCAATAACAGAGAGAATAAAACAATAGAGAAAATTAACAAAGCCAAAATTTGGTTCTTTGAAAAGATTAATAAAATTGATAAACCTCTAGCTAAAATTAATAAAAAAAGACAAAACACAAATTAAAAATATCAGGAATGAAAAAGGGGATATCACCACAGATACTACAACCATCAAAAGATAATGAGGAACTGTATGAGCAACATTTAAGCCTTTATACAATTGACCATTGAACAACATGGGTTTGAACATAAGGTCCACTTATATGCAGATTTTCTTCTGCTTCTGCCACCTCTGAGACAGCAAGACCACCCCTCCTCTTCCTCTTTCTCTTTCTCCTCTTCTGCCTCCTCCTCCTCCTCCTCCTCCTCAGCCTACTCAACATGAAGATGATGAGGATGGAAACCTTTATGGTGACCCACTTCCACTTAATGAATAGTAAATACATTATCTCTTTTGTATGATTTTCTTAATAACACTTTCTTTTCTCTATCTTACTTTACTGTAAGAATACAGTATATAAAATATATTACATATAAAATATATGTTAATTGTTTATATTATTGTTAAGGCTTCCAGTCAACAGTAGGCTATTACTAGTTAAGTTTTTGGAGAATCAAAAGTTACACGTGCATTTTGGACTGTTGTGAGGGAGGAGTTGGCACCCCCCCCAAGTTGTTCAAGGATCAACTATACTTGACAACATGGATGAAATGAACAAATTTCTTTACAAAACAATGCTTATCACAACTGACATGTAATTAAATAGGAAATTTCTTTAAAAAACAAAACTTATAAAAACTGACATGTAACTAAATAAATCTAATAGCCCTATATCTATCCAAGAAGTTGAATTCATTATTAAAACAATGATAAAAACAACAAAAAATCTTCAGGCCCAGTTTTTATCACTGGTGAATTCCATCAAATCTTTAAAGTAGTAATGATATCAACTTTAAAATAGAGGAGAAACCATTTCCATATTCCTCTTATGAGATCAACATAACCCTGATACTAAAACCTTAAAACGACATTAGAAAGAAAGAAAACTACAAACCAGATACCTCTATGAACATAGATGCAAAACTCATTAACAAAATATTAACAAATTAAATCCAGCAATATATAAAAAGGATGTATATAATAATCAACATAGTTTATCCTAAGAATTCAGTTAGTCTCTGTCATTGAAAATCAGTGTAATTCAGCATATTAATAAAAGAAAGAAGAAAAATCATTTGAACATCTCAATAAATACAGAAAAATCATTTGATAAAATTTAAGCAAACTAGACCTATGGCCTCTATGAAACACAAACAGCTAAACATCATGCATAATGGTGATATGATGAATGCTTTCTTGCTAAGAGTGGGAATAAGGCAACAATGTCCACTTTTCTTTCAACAGTGTACTAGAGTTCCTAGCCAGGGCAATAAAACAAGAAAAAATAAGGCATAAAGATTTGGAAGGAAGGAATATAAAAATCTTTGTTACCTCTATTTGTATATAAATTTAATTAATTAAAAAGTTAATTTAACAAGGTAGAAAGATATAGGTCAGAATGTAAAAACCAGTTGTATTTTATATACTAGCAGCAAACAATTAGAAAATGAAATACAAAAAACGATTCCATTTACAATACCATCAAATAACATAAACCACTCAGTAATAAATTCAACAAAATGTATGTGAGACCTCTGTCTACGTTAAAAACTACTGAACATTGCTGAGAGATATTAAATAAGACCTAGATAAATAAAGATGTATTCCACATTTATAAACTGGAAGACTCAATGTTGTTAAGATGTCAATTCTCCCAAAATTGATCTATAGATTCAATGCAATCCCAATCATCCTAGTAGACTTTTAAAAATAGAAATTGACAAGCTAATCCTAAAAGTTACATGAAAATGCAAAGGACCTAAAATAGCCAAAACAATTTTGAAGGAGAACAAAACTGGAAGGCTTAAATTACCTATCTTTGTGACTTACATTAATCAAGGGCAGTACGGTGTTGTCATAAGCATAGACAATTGAACTAAATGGAAAGTCTAGACATAGGAGGACAAGGGGCATTAGTGTTTAATGGGTACAGAGTTTCAGGGAAGCAAGATGAAGAGTTCTGGAGATGATACTGGTGATGGTTGCACAATGTGAATGTACGTAATGCCACTGAACTATATACTTAAAAATGGTTAAGATGTTAAATTTTATGCTATGTGTATTTTAGCACAATTTTTTTAAAAAAAGCTATGCAAAAAGAGTGTGAAGGTGGTAAGGGAGGGTTTAGGAAGTGACCAGAGGGTTTGTCTTGGTCCCTCAGAACACTGAGTGGCTCATGCCTGGGCCCTAAAGAGAAAGCCTCACCGCCACGCAGGGTGTTTTCCTAAGATATTCTGAGGGCCCTGGGGAAAAGGAGGCAGAGTGTGACACAGTGTGTTACTTTCTCTTTCCTGGAAGACAAAGACAACAATCCCCACCTTTCCCCTGGAACACACTGAGATTGAGCCACCATGAGCTCCTTTTACTATTCCTGCCCCAGCTCTGGAATCAACTTTTTCTCCAAGGAACTAACTTTAATGACTATTTTTCTCCATTGATTTACTTGGGAACTTTGTTTGAAATAGAGCCATATATGTATATTTCCCCTACCCCCTGGCAACTACCATTCTACTTTCTATCTCTATGAATCTGACTACTCTGGGTACCTCATATAAGTGGAATCAAACAGTATTTGTACTTTGGCTTATTTCACCTGGCATAATGTCCTTAAGGGTTCATCCATGTTGTAGCATGCGTCAGAATTTCCTTCCTTTTGAAGGCTGAATAATATTCTATTGTATGTATATACCACATTTTATTTACCCATTCATCTGTTGATGGACATAGAGATTGCTTTCATCTTATGACTACTATGAATAATGCTGCTATGAACATGAGTGTACAGATCTGAGACCCTGTTTTCAATACTTTTGAGTATCCAAAATTCAGTAGAATTGCTGGATTGTATGATAGTTATATTTTTAATTTTTTGAGGAACTGCCATATTGCTCTCCATAGCAACTGCACCATTTTACATTCCCACCAACAGTGCACAAGGGGTCCAGTTCCTCCACATTCTCACCAACATGTTATTTTCCTGTTGTTTTGTTTGTTTTTGTTTTTGCTAGCAGCCATACTAATGGGTATGAGGTGCATCTGATTGTAGTTTTGATTGGCATTTCCCTAATGGTTAGTGACATTGAGCATCTTTTCATGTGTTTATTGGCCATTTGTGTACCTTCTTTGGAGGAATGTCTATTCAAGTCCTTTGCCCATTTTTTTAATTGGGTTGTTTGGTTTTTGACATTGATTTTTTTTATGATTTTAGTTTATTTTTATGTATTTTAGTATTACACAAGTAAATCCATGAATATATCCTCATTATAAAAATTCAAACAATAAGAATGTATATATAGGTAAAATAAAATACCCCATTCATGTTCTCTGCCCCACGCGTGTCCATCTCCTTTCCCTCCTTGCTCTTTAAGTTTGGTTAAGCGTATGGCTGCTGCCTGTTCAAATTCCAGCCCTGCTATTTACTTGCTGTGAGATCTCAGGCACTTACTTAACTTCTCCTCATTAGTACCTTACTTACCTCTACCTCACTGAGTTATAGCGATAGTAAAAGTACCTACCTCAGTGAGTTGTTACGACAATTAGATGAGTTCATTCACGTGAAGAGATTAGAACAGTGCCAGGCACATAGTTATGTACTATGTAAGTGTTGACTCTATCATCAGTTTGGCATGTCCCTTTTCAGAGCTTTCCTATGCCTTTTCCTATATACACACCCATTTAGAAACACACCATTTGCAAGTGTTTTTCCTATATTTGACCAATATTTCACACTCCTTCTGTGCTTATTACACCCTGCCTACCCCCAACCCACATGCAATCAAGTCCTGACACCTTGAGGTCACAGGTTGACTCAAACTGACCCCTCCTGCAGCTCTCAGGTGAAGTTACAGCAGGGGCTGCACCAACTTCTTTACATTATCCAAGTGGTAGTTTTTTAGTATCCAACAAAAGTTTCAGGAGGACTGGGTTCTAGTCTTCCAAACTAAGTGGACCTCAAGGCCACAGTGACACAGTCCAAGTCCAATGGAATCCTTATCCCAAGTCCAAAATACTTGAGGATAATGTGCATCTTTATGGAAAGTTTTTTTGAGAGAGCAACAAAAGGCAATCACACCACATAAAACAAGGAAACTCCCGAAAACTCTTCTCTGTCTATCTACAAAGCCACACGTGGCAATGCTCAGACTTCCTCTCTCCTCTCTCCCCTCAGACGCTCAAAGCTCTGGGTCATGGCTCTCTCCTCACTGCTCTGCCTCCAGGGCTCGTCTGGGGACTCTGCTGTGTGGAGTGATGTAGTCTCTTTCAGTTCCCACCAGTTCTCACCTCCAGGCCCAGCAGTGATCGGGTCCAGTAGAGACAAGGAAAGGTGACATAGAAAGGAAATTTAACATATATTTTTGTTCCTGACATACACATAACCCCAAGCAAGTCACTTTTCCTCCACCCACATTCTCTGCCCTCCCCTTCTTCTTTCCCTCCTGCCCCATCTCTTCTCCCCTTGGCAGGTCACTGTCATGTGAGGGCCCCACTACCTCTACTCAATAATACCTCATTCCAAAGCAAGGTTGAGAACTCCTGCCATAGCAATTCTGGGCCTTTTTTCCTCCTGAGATGGAGATATGGTCTTCTGAGAATAACTTACATCTTTGAGAATTCCAGTCATTACTTTATCCAATTCAGAGGAAAAAACTAAGAAATTATAACCACATTAGAAATCATTCATATTAAGTACGCTCTTATTAGTACTTTTTTTCCCTCAGCTGGCCTTAGGCCTCATCTTATTCTTAGTCTCCATGGAGAGTCTGGCCTTCACAGTTCCTTTATTTGTTACAATAAAAGGCAAAAGATTTCTCTAATATTTCCAATATTCAGGGTTTTTTGTGTTTTTTTTTTGAGGTTCACACAGTCCCTGGAGGTTTTCTGTTTTTGTTTTTTTTTTTTTAGCATCTGTTAACTGTTGTTTAAAGCTTTAGGGGATAGGGAGGAGGAAGAACAGGAAGGGGAGGGATTCTGTTGTAAACAGCTCTTTTTTAGTTATGAATATGTTAGGAACATTTTTGTTTAGAAAAAGTAGTCAAGTTATGCCCTTTTTGTTTGGAAGTAACAGCCCAACTTTCAGCCAGTCTACATGGCATGGGAATCCTCCATCTCTCATCAGTGGCCACAGTGAACATAGCATTGGTGACTTTCAGTGAGATTCCCACTTCACGATTAAACAACTTTTCTTACCTTGAAGTTTTCAAATGCTGTGAAACTTTTTGAGGCTCATAAGAGTTTATAAGAGGCATCTGCACTTATGGTTTAGCAAATTGAGCTACTACGAATTTGAGCCCCATACAATTAGATGCTAAGCAGATCCTAACCTAACTAACATTTCCTTCATGAAAGAAAGAAAAAAAAAAATCAAACAATTCCTTTCACATTATTTACTATTTGGAAAAAATCAGCCCAAATTGCCAAATTTTCTTTAAATCCTGAGAGAAATGCTTGCAATTTTAAATAAGGTGGTCAGGGAAGGCCTCACAGAAAAGGTGACATTTGAGTAAAGACTTGAAGGAGGTGAGAAAGAAGCCCACGTAGAGATGCTGAGGAAAAGCATTCAAAGCAAAGGGAATAGCAGGGTACAGGCCCTGAGATAAGAATTAAAATGGAGACCAGGCCTGAAGAATCCCTGAGCAGACAAAACAGGTTAGGCCTCATAAGTGACCTTAAGTTTGTTTAATTTGCAAACATAAGGGAAACTTAACTTGAGTTCTTATAAATACCTATATTAAAGAAAAATGAAACTTAAGGCTAGCCAATCAGAAGCTGTCAACTAACATAGTTAAATAAATAGGGACTTTCCAGCAGGACAGACCAAATAAGGCACTTGTATAACTGCAACCAATCAAATATTTTCTTTGTTTACTTCTGTGTTTGCCCTATAAAAGATTTCCCCTTGAATTCTCTTAATGGAGCCTGAAACCATCTTTGGTTTGGTGCTTCTTGATTCAGGCATGGCTGTTTGCTCAAATAAACTTAAAAAAATTTTTTTTCTTGTGCCTCAGTTTACCTTTTTGAGACAGGGCTCTGTTGCCTGGGCTAGAGTGCAGTGGCACAATCATAGCTCACTGCAGCCTCAAACTCCTGCACTGAAGTGATCCTCCTGCCTCAGCCTCCCGAATAGCTGGGACTACGGGTGCACACCATCAGGCCCAGCTAATTTTCCAATTTTTTTTAGAAACGAGTCTCACTATGTTGCTCAGGCTTTGTTTACTTCTGTGTTTGCCCTATAAAAGATTTCCTCTTGCATTCTCTTAATGGAGCCTGAAACCATCTTTGGTTTGGTGCTTCTTGATTCAGGCATGGCTCCTGGCCTCAAGCAATCCTCCTACCTTGGCCTCCCAAAGTGCTGGGTTTACAGGCATGAGCCACCGTGTCCAGCCTTCAGTTTACCTTTTAACAGAGTGCACCTGGTATGTTCACCAGAAAGGCTGGACCAGAACAAACAATGGGAATTAGTAGAAGAGGAGGCAGACAGAAGCGGGAGGGGAGGGTGGAGGCAGATCACATAAAGACTTATGGGTTATTGTAAATTGGTTTAATTTGGCTCTTGCTTGAAGTAAGATTGGAAGCCATTGGAGGATTGTGAGTAGATGAATGATACAACTTGTGTTTTAACAGAATCACCTGAATGCTGTGCTGAGAACAGCCTGGGAGAAGGCAAGAATAGAGAACGGTTAGAAATTTATTGCAATAAGCCAGGTGATAAATGATGGTGACTTTGATCAGGATGGAAACAGTGGAGATGGTAAGAAGGGGTTGGATTCTGGATGTATTTTTTCCCTTAACTTTATTGAGATGTAATTTATACACAATAAAATGTACCTATTTAAGTGTACTCTTCTATGTGTTTTGACAAATTTGTGTACCATTACCACAATCAAGGTATAGAACATTTCATCACCCAAGAAAGTTCCCTTGTGTGCCTTTGCAGTCAAAGCACCCCAACCCTACCCCAGGCAACCACTGATTTGCTTTATGTCATTATACATTAGATTTGTCTTTTCTGTAGTTTCATATAAATTGAAACGGTACCGTATGTTCTTTTTTTGTGTGTCTGGCTTCTTTCACTCAGCTTGTTTTTGAAAATTGCTCATGAATGAAATAGTTCATTCATTTTTATTATTGAATTATATTACATTGTTTGGATAAACCACAGTTTGTTTATTCATTACTGCTAATGGACACTAGGATCATTTCCAGCTTTGGACTATAATGAATAAAGTTGCTATACATACTTTTGTACAAGTCTTTGTGTGGATATGTTTTGTTTCTCTTGAGTAAATACCTAGGAATATGATTGTCATGGTAATGTCATAGGTCATGGTAAACATAGGTTTAACTTTAAAGGAAACTGCCAAAATGTTTTCCAAAGTGGTTGTATTATTTGACATTCTCACCAGCAATGTGTGAAAGTTTTGGTTGCTCCATATCTTTGCCAACACTTATTGTCAGTCTTTTTAATTTCAGCCATTCTGATGGGTATGTAGCATGTGTGGTTCAGAAACATTTGCCCAACAAATCCTTTGACACGGCTCCCACCAAAAGGTGGGGTTTAATTCTTCTTCCCTTGAATGTGGGCTGGATTTAGTGACTCATTTTTTATTTTCATCTTTGCAATTTTTTATTGAGATATAATTCACATACATAAAAATCACAACTTTAAAGTGTACAATTCAGTGGCTTTTAGTATATTCATAATGATGTGCAATTATTACAAGTATCTAATTCTAGAACATTTCTTTCACACCAA
The DNA here is from genome assembly GCA_023783475.1 of Daubentonia madagascariensis. NCBI lineage: Eukaryota > Metazoa > Chordata > Mammalia > Primates > Daubentoniidae > Daubentonia > Daubentonia madagascariensis. The sequence continues at coordinate 25,771,483 of JAKFHU010000913.1, read as the reverse complement.
AAAGAAACCCCATACCTGTTAGCAGTCCTCTCAATTTTCCTTCACCCCCACCCAACTACCTATTTCCTGGCAACCACTAATCTACTTTCTGTTGTTATGGATTTGCCCATTCTGGATATTCCATACATGAAATCATACAGTCTCTGGCCTTTTGTGTCTGGCTTCTTTCACTTGGCATAATGTTTTCAAGGTTTATCATGTTGTAGCATGTATCAGTATTTGGTTCCTTCTTAGGGATATTATTTCATTGTACAGATATACTACATTTTGTTTATCCATTTATCAATTGATATATATGGGGTCATTTCCACTTTTTGGCTATTATGAGTAATGCTACTGTGAATATTCATATGCAAATTTTTGTGTGACTATGTTTCAATTCTTCCTTTTTGAGGAACTGCCAAACTGTTTTCCAAAGTGGCTGCACTAGTTTACAGTCCCACCAGCAATATATGAAGGTTCCACTTTCTCCACATGCTTGCCAACACTTTGTCTTTTCTATTACATTCATCCTAGTGTGTGTAAAGTAGTCCTCGTTGTGGTTTTACTTTGCATTTTCCTAATGACTGATGTTGACCATCTTTTCATGTGTTTATATTGAAGATATTTGTGTATCTTCTTTGGAGACATAGCTATTCAAATCCCTTGTCTGTTTTAAAATTGGGTTATTTGTTTATTTATTATTGAAGTATAAGAGTTCTTTATATATTCTGGATACTAGATCTTTATCAGATATGTGATTTGCCAATATTTTCTCCCATTCTCTGGGCTTTTCCACTTTTTTGATAGTGTCTATTGATGCAAAAGCTTCTAATTTTGATGAAGTCCAATTTATGTATTTTTTTCTTTTGTTGTTTATATTTTGTTGTCATATCTGAGAAACTGTTGCTTAGTCTAAGGCCAGAAAGATTTACATCTATGCTTCCTTTTAAGAGTTTTTAGCTCATTTAGGTTGTGGATTCATTTTGAGTTAATTTTTATATATGAAATGAGACAGTGGTCCAAATTCATTCTTTTGCATGAGGTTAGCTAGTTGTCCCAGGACCACTTGTTGAAAATATTATTCTTTCCCCATTGAATAGTCTTGACATCCTTGTTGAAAATCTATGTATGGGTTAGTTCTGGACTCTTGATTCTATTCCATGGATTTATATCAACTTGGGGAGTACTTCCATCTAAATAGCATTGTTTTCCAATCCAAGAACACCAGATATCTTTCCATTTATTTAGGTCTTCTTAATTTATTTCAATAATATTTTGTAGTTTTCAGTGTATAAATCTTGCACTTCTTTGGTTAAATTTATTACTAAGTATTTTATGTTTGTTGATGCTATTATAAATGGAATTGTTTTCTTAATTTCATTTTCAGATTTTTCATTGCTAATGTATAGAAATACAACTCATTTTTGTATATTGATCTTGTATCCTGCAACTTTGATGAACTCATATATTAGCTCTAATAATGTCTTACAGATTTTTTAGGGTTTTCCAATATATAAGATCATGTTATCTTCAAATAGAGATTGTTTTACCTCTTTATTTCCAGTTGGGATGTCTTTTCTTTCTTTTTCTTCACTAATTGCCCTTTCAGTATAATGTTGAATATAAACAGTGAGACCAGACATCCTTGACTTGTTCCTGATCTTAGGGGAAAACTGTTCAGTCTTTCCCCATTAAATATGATGTTAACTGTGGGTTTTTCATAGAGGTCCTTTATCAGGTTGAGGAAGTTCTCTTATATTCCTAGTTTGTTGAGTGTTTTATGATGACAGGATGTTGGATTTTGTCAAATGGTATTTGCTGCATCTGTTGAGATGAACATGTGTTTCTTCCCCTTCGTTCTATTAATATTGTACAACATATTAATTCTCATTTTCATATTCTGAATTAACTTTCCATTCCTGGGATAAATTCCACTTGGTCATGGTGTGTAATCCACTATATATGCTGCTCAATTGGTTTTTAAGTATTTTGTTGGAGATTTTTGCATCTATATTTATAAAGGATATTGTTCTGTCATTTTCTTTTCTTGTGATGTCTGTGTCTGGCCTTGGTATATCAAGATAATACTGGCCTCATTGAATGAGTTATGAAATGTTCCCTCCTCTTCTACTTTTGGGAAGAGTTTAAGGATTGGTGTCCATTATTCTTTAAATGTTTGGAAGAATTTGCCAGGGAAGCCATCTGATCCTCATTTTCTTTGTTGGAAATTTTTTGATTACTAACTCAATCTCTTTACTATAGGCCTATTCATACTTTCTATTTCTTCCTGAATCAATTTTGGCAGTTTGTGTGTTTCTAGGAATTTACCCATTTCAGCTAATTGCCTAACTTATTGGCATACAATAGCCCATAATATTCCCTTGTAATCTTTTTTATCTGTGTCAATAGTAATGTCCCCTCTTTCATTCTTTTATTTCTGATTTTAGTAATTTGAGTCTTTTTTTTTTTTTTGGTCTAACTAGAGGTTTGTTAATTTTGTTGATTTTTTTTTCCCAAGAACCAACTTTTAGTTATGTTGATTTTCTTCGATCCATTAATTATTTAGAAGTGTGGTTTTTACATATTTGTGAATATCCTAATTTTCTTTCTATTATTGATTTTCACTCCTTTGTAATTGTAGAACAGGCTTTGTATGATTTCAGTCTTTTAAAATTTATTGAGATTTGTTTTATGGACTATCATATGGTCAATCCTGGAGAATGTTCCTTGTGCACTTGAGAAGAATGTATATCTGCTGTTGTTGAATGGAGTTCTATAGATGTCTGGTAGATCCAACTGGCTTACAGTGTTGTTCAAGCCTTCTATTTCCTTGATGATCTGTCCAATTCTTGCTGAATTATTGAAAGTGGAGTACTGAGGTTTCCACCTATTATTTTTGAATTGTCTATTTCTCTCTTCAATTCTGTCAGAGTCTCCTTCATGTATTTTGAAGTTCTGTTGGATATGTTCATATGTTATATATGTTTATAATTGTTATATATTCTTGATGGCTTGATCTTTTATCCTTTGCCTCTAGTAACAATTTTTGTCTTAAAGTCTATTATGGCTGACATTAGTATATCCACTCCATCTCTATTTTAGTTACTATTTGCATAGAATGTCTTTTTCCATCCATTTACTGTCAACCTATTTGTATATTTGATTCTAAAGTGAGTCTCCTATACACAGCATATAGTTAAACCATGTCTTTTAATCTTTTCTGTTAAAAACCTCCCTTTAGCATTTCTTGTAGGAAAGGTCTGATAGCAACATACTCTCTGTTTTGTTTATCTGGTCTGGGAGTGTCAATTTCTCCTTCATTTTTGATGGACAGTTTTGGCAGATACAGAATTCTTATTTGACAGGTTTTATTTTTTTTCCCTTCAGTACTTTGAATGTCATCCAACTGCCTTCTGGCCTCCATGGTTTCTGAGGAGAAATCAGGTATTAATCTTATTGAGGATCCTCTGTATGTGGTGAGTCACTCTTCTCTTGCTGCTTTTTTTTTTTTAATTTCAGAATATTATGGGGGTACAACACTTTGGCTATATATATTGCCCATGCACTGCCCATGTCAGAGCTACAATCATGGACATCCCCCAAACTGTGCTCCCCACATCCATTCAGTGAGAGTTTTCCCATCCCCTCTACCCGCCTCCCACCTGCCCACCCCCTGATGAATATTATTGCCCTGTGTGATGTAAGTGTTGATCAGTTAGTACCAATTTGATGGTGAGTACCAGTGGTGCTTGTTTTTCCATTCTTGTGACACTTCGCTTCGAAGAATGGGCTCTAGCTCCAACCAGGATAATACCAGATGTGTTAATTCACCATTGTTTTTTATTGCTGAGTAATACTCCATGGTATACATATACCACATTTTATTAATCTACTCGTTCTCTTGCTGCTTTTAAGATTTTCTCTTTGGCTTCAGCTTTTGACAGTTTTATTATGATATGTCTAGGTGTAGATCTCTTTGGGTTTATCCTACTTGGAGTCTGTTGAACTTTCTGAGTGTGTAGATTAAGTTTTTCATCAATTTTGGTAAGTTATCAAGCATTAATCCTTCTAATATTCTTTCTGCCCTGTTCTCTTTCTTCCTTCTCCTTTAAGAACTCCCATTACACTTACATTGGTATGCCTGATAGGATCCACAGGACTCTGTTTGCTTTTCTTAATATTTTTTTCTTTCTCATCCTCACCTCAGCTTGGATAATCTCAATTGATCTGTTCTTTCTGATTCTCTCTTCTTCTAGCTCAAATCTGTTGTCGAGCCCCTCTAGTAAATTTTCATTTCAGTTATTTTACTTGTCAACTCCAAAATTTCTATTTGTTTACTTTTTATAATTTTTATGTCTTTATTGTTAGTCCGTACTTGTTGAAACATCATTCTCACACTTTCGTTTAGTTCTTTAGGTGTGAATTCCTCTGAACATATTCAGATTAGCTAATTTGAAGGTTTTGTTTAGAAAGTCCAACATCTGGGCCTTTTCTAGACATTTCCTATTAATTACTTTTTTTCCCTAAGCATGAACCATTCTTTCTTGTTTCTTTGCATGCCTTGTAATTTTTTGCTGAAAACTGGACATACTGAATTATATAATGTGGCAAGTCAGGGAATCAGATTATTAATATCTCTTTCCTTAGGATTTGTTGTTGCTGTTTATGGTAGTAGTAATTGTTTATTTAGCAAATTTTCTGAACTAATCCCATAAAGCTGTATTCTCTGTTGTGCAATGTCACTGAAGTCTCTGGTTAGTTTAGTGGTCAGCTAATCACTGCACTCAGAGTTCCTTAAATGCCTGGAACCAAGAAATACGTCTTTGACAAGGGGCTTTGTGTGTATGTTGGGGCACACCTTCAGCACTCAGTCAGGCAGTTTACAACTCTAGCTTAGCCTTCATTTTCTGTTTGGGCAGAGCCTCAAGGTCAGCCAGAGGTGATAGCCTAGGGCCTTCTTGGGTCTTTCCTGAGCATGCACAGAGCCCTGTGCTATGTGTATGGCCTTGTAGAGTCTAAGAAGTATGTAAGAGCTTTTCAAAGCCCTTATGGACATCTCATTCCCCAGCCTTTTCTCTCAAGATTTTTCATTAGACTATCGTTTGCCCCAAGTGTAATCTATTGCCCCCGGCAGCAGCAACTGAAAATTTGCCTGTAAATGTTTCAATGAATGCCACTTGTGCAGCAGCTTTAGCACTGGTTGAGTTCTGAGTCAAGTTAAATAAAAAGAAACCTTTCCAGCCAGCCTTTGAGGAAGCTACCAGACAGGTTAAATAATAATTCTTTGTGAATGAAGCCCATTCTGCTCCCTTAGGTACCTGGAATGTGGGCTGTTATTTTCAAGGCAACTGCTGAGCTGGGGTGTGGGGATGGGACCAGGGTACACTAAAATGCCACCAAATTCACTGTTATTGCCAAGATTGAGCTGTTTTTCTTGAATAGGCATTCCTTAAGTTGCTTCAAGCCTTTGGTTTATTTCTAGAGTTCTGAAAAAAAGTTGATTCAGTTTTTGCCAGTTTTTACATTGCTGTTGTGAAGGGGTAGAATTTCAGAGTTTCTCACTCTGCCACGTTCATTGACACCACTCCTTAGTGAATCACTTTTAATGAATAGATGCAGCAGAAGTAATGCCAAATGTCTTCCAAGGTTAGGTCAGAAAAGGTGATGCAATTTCCACCTGGCTCTCTCTTGAAACACTTATCCTTGGAATGAGTGATAAATGGTGACAGCCACCATTTTGGAAGAATGCCCAGAATATATGGAGAGAATATGTGATCGTGTTCAAGCCAACTGCCCAGCTAAAGTCCAAGTTGACAGCCAGTATTAACTACCAGACATGAGTCAATGAACCTTCAGTGGACTCTAGTCCCTTGCCATTGAGCAGCCCTACCAAAGTGGAGCAGGGATGACTGTTCCCCCACTGAGCCCTGCTCAAGTTGCAGTTTCATGGCTAAAGTCTGTTACTGTTTTACACTGTTCAGTTTTGGAGTGCTTTTTCACACAGCAATAGATAATTAGAATAGTCAAGTACCTGAAAGAGGTATGCTGCTATAACCAAAAATCCAAATTACAGGTAGTGGCTTTGGTGGAAGCTGGAAGGACATAAAGGGGAGTGTTAACTGATGTCAAAATGGTCTCAAAGATGCTTTTAGTGGAAACTACTGATGGCCCTAAAGGAGGCTGTTGGTGAGGAATTAAAGGATGTGAAAAATATATTATTGGAAACTGGAGAAGAAGGGGTTCCTTGTTATATAGTGGAGATAGGTTAGCTTCCCTGTTCCTTTCGGTTAACATAAAAACTAGGAAATTTACATAACGCACGGGATGTTCTAGCTAAGAAGATTTCCAGGCAAAGTGTTCAAGTTATTGTTTGGGTCCTTTTGGCTGCTTATAGTAAAATGCAAAAAGAGAGAGAAGTGCTAAAGAATGACTATTAAATATAAATCAACAAGGGCTTGCTGGTTTGGAAAATAAAACTATTTCTCATTTCAAGCTTTTTCAGATGGTAAATGTTGCTAAAATTAAGAAATGGTTTTGGGGCAGAGTTTAAATCTAGTGGTACTGTACTGTCAGGAAAACATGATATAAAAATGCAGCCCAACATATGAATATGAGACTTTTGGTAAGACCTCAGAAAGATTTAAGATGATGCCTCAAACAGACAAAAGTCATTGTAAAAATCTTAAGGGTAATGCCTTACAGATCCTCTCCATTAAACAACAGGACTTCTAAGAATCTTATGGTTATTGTCCTACAGCAGCCTTACAGAAAGCCCAAGGTGGAGAATGACTTATCTTGATAAGATTTGTGAGTGCTAATTTTGTCTAATGGATTGAATCTCAGTAAGATTCACAGGAAACCCACAAAGCTTTTAAGAAAATTCTATCAGCAGAAGACCTGCCAGCTTGGACTGAAAGAGACAGAGACATTACAAAATGAAATTCTTGGATCCCTAAACTACTAAGGGCAGGAAGCAGGCTGAGAAATATACTCAGCTTCCTAAAATACCATTTCTTATGTGCAAGGAAAGATGATTCTTAAATTCAAGAGAAGATGACAAAGATCCCAGAGGGAAGAGCCAAGAGCTATAGAGAATCATTCTCAGGCAGTAGGACTAACCTCTAATTAAGGAACTGGCAACATGTGCTCTGTTGGATTTCAGAAAGTCTATGGAGCAGTAACTCCTGAGTACCTCCTGTTCTCCACCTTTTTGAAGGAAGGGTCTATAGCAGTTATCTTGCCCTGCCACTGTATGTTGGGGGAAGGAGAGATTACTTTTCTTTTTAGTTCACAGATCTTCAGACCACAAATTGTACTTGAGGATTTGTACCTAGGGAACCACATCCAAGGGGCCTCATCTGCCTCTGATCTGATTTAGATGGTGAAATCTTGTCCTTGAGCCTGATCCTGATGCTTTAGAGAATTTTTGGGGAGGCTTGAATGTATTTTTTACTTGGTAGGAATGTAAATAATGTGTGACAGACTATGAATGCTTTAAATATATTTGCAAATACTTTAACACTTCTTCTCTCCCCTTGAATGAGCCAGCCTTAGTGACTCACTTTTAATGAATATAATAAGATAGAATGTTGATGTATGACTTTAACTTCTGAGGCTAGGTTAGAAAAGGTGATACAATTTCTATCTTATTCTCTCTTGGGATGCTTGCTCTTGGAATCTAGCCATGTTGAGAAGAATCCAGGGTATAGGAGAGGTCACGTGCAAGTGTTCAGCTAACAACCCCAGCTATCATCCAAGCTGACAGCTAGCATCAACTGCCAGATGAGTGAATGAAACTTCAGACAATTCTAGCCCCAGAATTCAAGAGGCTCAGCTAATTCCCAACGGAGCAGAGGTGAGCTGTCCCTGCTAAGGCCATCCCAGTTTGTAGATGTGTTGGTAAAATAAATGTCATTGTTTTTAAGCCACTACATTTTGGGCTGGTTTGTCACACAATAGATAATTGGAATAAAGTAGTGGTTTTAATTTGCATTTTCCTTATGACTAATGATGTTGAGTATCTTTTCACATGGCAGTTGGCTACAATTTATCTTGTTAGTTGTAAGAGTTCTTTATTATTCTGGATTCAAATCCTTTTTAAAGGTGTATGTATTGTATTCTCCCAGTCTGTGACTTGCTGTTGCATTTTCTTAATGTTGACTTTAGAAGAGCAGATGTTTTAAATTTTTATAAACTAAAATTTATCCTTTGAGTACCTATAATGTTCTATGCACTTTCTATATTATCTTTAATCTTCACAACATATTTTCTAAAGGAGGTGTTATCAATGCCATTTTGCAAACGATGAACTGAAGGTCAGGGTGATTAACTTGAGAGTAAGTTAAGAAATGAGGCAACACAGTAAGAAACAGTACCAGGCATCAAACCCGGATATGTATGATGCCAAAGCACAGGTCTTTTCCTTCTACCATGCAATAAACTTCAGTAAAATCTGTTTTTGAAACTTGCCTCTTTGGCTTACTAATTATGACCCTGGAGAGGTCACTAAACCTCTAGGAACAGGTCTCAGTTTCTTATTCTGTAAGATCAGGAAAATGACACCCATCTATAAAGAGTACCATGAGGATGGTTGTGTATGAAAAGGCATTGTAAACTGTCAAGTACCTTATACTACTTATTTATCAAAACTATGCTAAGGAATTGGTTTATCTCCCTAGTACTTTCTCATAATTTTGGGAAAGTGTGGTAATTTCTCTTTGGCTTTTTACCCCATAAAAATGCTATAATGATATTATTTTGCCTCCTCCTTTATGTACCAGATTATTCTTAAACATATAGAAAACAACAGTATATTTTTATTCAATATTCCTTTCAAATGCCTAGCTTGCTTTCCTATGTTTACAATGAAAAAGTACTCTCTTAATTTATTACTTTCTATGGCCTTTTAAAATCTGTTAGCAAACACTGCAAGCTGGTCTTGAATGACCAAGAAACCATGTATGAGCACAGGCAGGAGTAACATGCCAATGTCCCTGTTCAGTGTTCACATCCAATCTGTGCCAGGGGTAGGCCAGAGGGAGGCTGACATGGCCAGGTCCAACAACACCTGCTTGCTCATAGACACCCACTGACTTCCCTGCTGTGGGGTGGTAGAGGACTATGGATGCTATCACAGGTCAAGGTTACATTGTGGACAGGAGACTCCACAGCTGAGGAGGTTCTGCACCATCTGTGCAGGAAGACTGAATAATACTCAACACCATGCAACCCTTCTTGATTTTCTAGTTATCTCCCTCTAGATTCTTAAAAATGGAAAATGCAGCTTGGTGTTAAGCTTCTTTAAGGTTAACAGAAAATGCCAGCTTAACTAGATTTGCTTTCTCTCCAAACTTGCTGTTTCTCAAATCATCCCTGGGCATATGGAGAATCCTTTAGATTAAAAATCCATAGGAGTTTGGGGTGAATGAGTTGACTTCATCTTTCTAAAATAATGTATTTTGGACTATTGTTTTCTGCTATTAGTAAGCCAAGGGCTAGTTTAGTGTGCTTTTTACATGTTTTACAAATTTATCTTGTGTCCAATAGTTTATAGTTTAATTAAGTTGAATCACATTTCACGAACATTTTTGTAGGTCAAAGATGGTTGTATATCAGCAATTTCATATGGTTCTACCTAATTACAGTGTGAATAAGAAGTGATGTTCTTTCCTTAGATAAATGGGTTAGTATTTGGTGGAAACACCCAATTTACTTCTGTATTTCTACTTACCTTCTGATGCTTTTCCTTGGTCCTTCTCAACTTAATATTTAATTTTTATTAAGATCTCCTTGCCCTTTGCCCTGCCTTACCCCATGGTAGCTTAATGATTATTTCAATCTTTCCTGGAAATACAGTTTGTAAATACATTAGTTCCAGAAGTGTCACCAAATCATAGCACTTTCCAAGTCTAAAAAAGCTATATCCACCATTGGAAGTAAGCAGTTGTTCTTTCATTTCTTTCTTAATCATTGAGCTTAGATGTTTTAGAAAATATCCTTTATAGGCCGGGCACGGTGGCTCATGCCTGTAATCCTAGCACTCTGGGAGGCCGAGGACTGGGAGGATCGCTTAAGGCCAGGAGTTGGAGACCAGCCTGAGCAGGAGTGAGATCCCATCTCTACTAAAAATAGAAAAAATTAGCCGGGTGTGGTGGTTCACGCACCTATAGTCCCAGCTACTCGGGAAGCTGAGGCAGGAGGATCTCTTGAGCCCAGGAGTTTGAGGTTGCTGTGAGCTAGGCTAACGCCACGGCACTCTAGCCCAGGCAACAGAGTGAGACCCTGTCTCAAAAAAAAAAAAAGAAAAGAAAAGAAAGAAAAAAGAAAATATCCTTTATAAACTAAGATGATTTAAACTAGCAGCCACCTTCCAGAGGATATAAATACTCTTTCACCCCACACATAATGCCATTTGGTGGTTCTACACAGAAACCATGCCTCTTGCTCTGACTTACACTTATAAAACTTGGCATATGAGAAACACAGAACTGTGGCTCCAGGTTTGGCTCAGTGTTTGGAGCTCACATAGCTACACCTACATACCCTGGCAGTGGCCCAGGCCTGACCATGCATTCCAGAATTTGGGGAAAGTGTTTGCCTTGGAAAACCTTTAGTGAGGCATCTTTTCTGTGATGTGATCTAACTCCCTTACAGAATTCTTTATTTCCTAACAATATCTGCTAAAAATCTGCAGGGGACAGATGTCTCAGAAGAACACCTAAGTTGTCAATGTATCTCTTGCCATCATGGAGAGCCACTGCTTGTGTCAAATTCAAAGGTTGTTAGTAACACTGTAATTTGAACCAGGAAGATCCATCACCAGCCCCAATTACTGAAGCAGTAAGATTCCCACAGTAACGCCTTTCATCCATATATGGAGCTTACGACTCTGGATATCAAAAGTACCTTAGCTATTTTCTAGTACCACAGGGTGGACCGAGCTGGAGTCTGACCATAATATCTGCAGAAAACCTTCCTGTGAGGGTTCAGAATAACATCATTTATAACTCGCTTTCTGCCATTTTTCTTTTTATATCAGAGGAGAATCAAAATGTGATGTTAAAGCAAATGACCAGGAGGTCCTCAGAATATATCATCTTGGGCAGCTGCACAGATAGTGATCTTAGAGTGTTGACTTACGTATTCTTTCCTCCTCCTGGCGTCCTCCTTCTCCTTGGCTTCTTCTACACTGTTGTCTTGCCAGTGGCTTATGTCAACCAAGTCAGAACCATCCAATAAATCTAATTCATCAGCCAATAGCAATGCAGAATAGGAATGTTAACTCAAAGCAATTAAGAAGATTGGCTCACATTGTTGTTAACTGTGTCAGGGGAAAACTCAGGGAAGAAATTAATCTTGAGTATGACTTCAGATGTGCAGTATGTACATGAAATTAGTAAAATTCACTGACTTAGAGATGTGTTCAACTGTAATTGAGCAGATTATTTACATTAAATGACTAGCTAAAAAAAGAAATAACAGCCAACTAGCCAAACAAACCTAACAATAAGAAAATCTTATTAGGACCATTGTGATGATCTTATTTTGGCTTCAATTCTCCACCAGTGGTAAAATGAGAGAAGAATTTCATGTAGTCAAAGTGTGTTTCTAATCCCCGCCCAGTTTAAGTAAATACTAATGGATTGGTTTTATTCATCCTGACAAACTTCATTAGGCTTCATCACAGAAAACACCTATCACCTACTTACTGAATAAACACATATTAATCATTGGGAGAGGGTCTGAGACTGGACAGTAAGATTTTGTTACCAATGTTAGTCAGCATTGTGTAGTGGGAAGGAAATATATATTAGTAGTCAGAAGATGAATATTCAAAATTCAGCATGATTTACCTGACAATGGATATGTGACTTTAGCTCTCCTGAGCCTCACTTTCCTACTCTGTAAAATGACATCTATCTCAGATAACTGTTGTGAAGATCAATGAGCAAATATGTGAAAGTTCATTATAAATGGCAATATAAATATTACTATGAATATTATTAGTAGTTTAGTATATAAGCCAAACCATACTTATAGTAACTATGTCCTACAAATCCATTGCTTTCTCCCCTAAGGTTCAGGGGCTGTTTTTCAATTGCCAAATGGTTTTGTCTTTTAAATACAGAAAGCAAGAATTCATAAGTAAATGTGAAAGCAACTAGTGGTTCCAGTTCTTACCCAAGATTAGATTTATAGGCAGGAATCCAAGCCATTTGGGCATAATGGCATTGGGGAAGTTAATGACATTTTGTTTCCTTTACAGCAAGACTGAAGATACGAGAGTCAAAAAGATATGTGCAGGTCCAAGAATGCACACAGGAGGTGGGTCATAAACTGACATGTTAATGTAACAGTTCTACTGTTTCCAAAATAAGCAAATAAATAATATTCTGGAAATGCTGTGAAATGTGTTTCCCGTCAGGCTTTTATCAAATGGTAAGTAGTGTTGCTCAGTGTTATGAGTCCTTTAAACACCAAAATACTAAAATCCAAAACATGCTTCCAAACTTTTTTTTTTTTTCCCCCAAGGTTGTGCTTACTGCTCCTAAAAATCAGTTCTTCTGTTGACTGGTAAAGTAAATTGATTTCATTTTCTGTGTATAGTCATCAGAACACGTAAAGGCCTGGGTGATATTACTATGAAGGGCAGTATCACAGAGAAATCTTCTGCTAAATAGTAGTCTTTAGGATTTAAAAAGCATAGCTCTTGGAGAAGCCATGTTTGGTTTGCTTTTATAGAGTTTATCACAAGGTGGGAGGGAGAAGTTCTACTTGGCAATGACAATGGTGGCTGTCATTGAATGACAGTCAAAATGACGCTTCTGAACTTTGGTGCTCTGTGTACACCTGACATAGGACCAATGGTGTGCTGAAGCAAGGAGAAGTGACTGTGCACATCTCTTCCCAACTCTGCCTTCGTGACATCATTTTGGTAGCTTGCAGTCAGCCATAGTGGGAGCATTTACATCATAGAAATTGGCAAATGCTACAAATTAGGTACCTGTGCACACAACCACATGCCCCCTGCCTGGAAAATCAGATGTTAAACATTTACTAGCATACCACTGCATAGGACTAATACTTCTTGAATATTATTCTTACTGATGTTGAGTTTGTGATTCCTAAGGTACAAGATGATATGGTTCTTAACAGGTTGTTTGAATGAAGTCTGAAACTTTTAATATAAAATATCACTAATATCTTCCTGGATTTATGCCAGCAGAAACAGTTCATAGTGAGATATCCTAGTTCTCAGGATCCTAGTTCCCCAGGATCCAAGCCTTAGCGTAACATATCTGGCATTGGTCTAATGCCCTAGGGTTGTCAGATTCTCTAAGACAGCTCGAATTTTCTGGAAGTCAAAGGCTGTTCTGACGGTTTTATAAAAAGTATTCCATTGATGCCAAATGTTTGAAAATTCTCTCCAGAAGGCTGTTCCAGAAACTGTATACAGATCAGAGATGCCAGTAAGAATAGAACTTAACTCATAATTGTGTCAACTGACAAAGCTAAAAATGAAGACTCCCTTGCTATCCAAAAGCAGTTAGAATATTTCCAGAGTTTAATTAGCTAAATGCTGTCATTATGTTGTTATATACATCTCTGTCACTTTTATGGCTACACATTTTTGTGCTTGTACCTTGTTATTTGGTCTTTGTATTGATTATTCCCTAGGTCAGAGACTTTCTAATTCTTATGTTACTCATCACATTTCTTACTATAGGGCTACCACGTCACAGATAATAAATGTTCTGGGGGATAGTGGTAAGTTTTTAAAAGACTTTCACAGAATAAGATTCACTCAGTAACCCACTTCAATTAACAATATTTGATCTCATTCCTTGCCCAAATCTCTCTGAAGCTTATGTCCATTTATTGTTTGGAACTCAGGGGAGATAGAGAACAGCTGGTCACCATCTTCGACATAAAGGCCCTTCATATTCGTATCTGGGTGGAGATACATTCAAGACGGAAGCTTAGGGCTCTCTATTAGACTGGCTGAATAGGCTTTGTTCTTTATAAATGTTAAAACTGCTATTACCTATCCTACTACTCTTTTAAATGAGTTTATGAATTTTTTTCCCCTAGACCAATTTCAGTGGTTTTCCAAGCTAGGATGTCCAAGTGACTAGACATTTGAAAATGTCAGCGCTATTATGGTCTTTTGTGGTCTTTATTCACCTCACCACCCTTCACTATCATTTGACTCCACAATAATTCAGGTCGATTCTTGAAACACAGTATGAGACATTATCAATGCCTATAGCCCTGAAGAAGTCTGGCTTACATAAGCTTTCCCCCAGAATTTTGTATTATTTCCTACCTTATTAGTCACATGCTCCATTTCCATTCTGAGTTCTAATAAATAGTTTAGTTGGCATTAAAATTTATTAATATTTCTTGCTTTCTCATATCATTTTGAACTTTTTGCTTTTCATTTATAAGACTATGTTCCTCTTTCCATCTGCTGTGCCTAAAGAATGCTATTTATATTTCCTTCTACTTCTATTAATTGCGTCTTAGCTCTTGAATAAGGTTTTCTCATTTTATTCCAATAAAGGGTTATAGTTTAATAGAACTTTGTGAAGAAAAATGGTTATTTTAAATTTTATTCCAATTGCCACATAATGTTCCTTCTTTAGCATCTATCTTTGTCAGAAAGAGTATGCAGACCATCAAAAAGTTTTCTTAGCATTACCTATAGATTTGGAATGCTTTTGATATAATAGAAAATATAGTTTCCTTCCCTCCCAATAGCCAACAAAATATTTAGCAACCTGAGGAATGCCAAAGACATACTAAAGGAAGAATACTTTCCATTTAAACAAATCATACTGTTACTCCTGAAGTGTAAAATATTTCCAAAATATCATCTGAGACTAGAAAGACTGGATGTGACTGCCTTTATTCTGGAACATGCCTGAAATCACAGTTTAAGGTAAAAACTAAAAGGTCAGAACCTTAGAGAAATTTCTCCTGAGTAGTGCTCATTTGGCAGATTCTTCCTAGGAGGTTGTGACAGAGAATAGAAACTCTTAATTTTTGGAACTCTCTGCTCAAATATTGTGTTTGGAAGAGGTCAGATTATAGTAGTTTTATTGAACTAAAAAGTTTTATTACGTCTATATTTACTAAAGGATGAATTTTTAAAGTATATCTAATTGGCTTCTCAATTAAACTGAAATTTATAGTAGTTTTTGAAATTCTGGCTTTGACAGAGGAAATAAGACCAGTGAATGTTTATAGGCCTACCCAGAAGACAGCTGATTTTAATAATTTCCACAATATAGTTTACAGAATACAAAATTAGGGTCATATTCAGCCTTTGTTATGAGAAGATGATGTGCTCATGTTTAAGCAAATTTGGTGCATCCCACTGGGTTATGTGTCATTCAGTGAGATGTGCTCTGAGTCAGGGGCCAGATGGTGGATGCAGAAGTCTTTTGCTAGAATACATTTCTATAGAGGATGACGTCACATTGGACTTAGTGACTAGGCAGACACTGAATGCAACTCAGTCACGGTACTTAAATCACATTAAGGCTCTCTTTTATTTATGGCTCTCCTTGTGATTTTGTCTGGCTTTATGTCTAATTGCCAGCCTCCATGTGGCAATATGATGTGCCACCAGTTCTGCTTTCTATCTTTGCCAAAATGAACTCTGTATCCCTTTCAGAGGTAGAGTTTCCAGGAAAAAAAATCATTGTCACATAAATCAATTATAATTAAGCATTAACTTAATTAAAAGGACATTTTACTTTTTATATGCTACTTTTCATATTCTGCATACTGTTCAGGCCAATTTTATTACTGTTAGTGTGGGCACTTTCTGTTGTAATTACAGAATTTTAGAGGTAGAAAGACAAGAGATCATGTAGCCCAATCCCTAGGGATAGGGAAACTAAAATCAATTATGAATTTAGAGTCTTGTGTTTGGCTAAAGCAGGGTACAACGCAGGCATAGAAATCAAGTTATGATACTTGGTTTAGTATTCTTTCCACTACTCCCTAGCTTCCTTCCAATAACAAGCACTAGACTTCAAAGTTGTCTTCATCATTGTCACTGTCTTCATATCAACTTCATCAACTGACCACAGTAGGAAATGCCATTCCTTTTTTGAAAAACCATGGAAAAAGGTCTCCTATTTGTATAATTTTATTCTTTCTTATGGTCAGGGAAAAATTGTACCTATTCAGTAAAAGAAAAAGCCAACTATGACTTTATCATTTGGGTGTCTCTGTGTTATAGTATCAGAGAAAGTAGCCGTGTGAAAATCTGTGGCAATGAAAGATAGGAAGAGCTATTCTCAGAACAGAAGCCCTCGCTTCCTTCATCAGTTTTAACAAATGTTTTCTGGAACACCTCCCCCCTCTTTTTCAGCTCTAGTCCATAAGAAGGCAAAGTTTTTTTTTTTTTCCCCCCTGGCTTGCTCTTCAAAAGCATATCCACTGGGTTGAGTTTGAAATTGCTTTAAATGAAGTCTCCTTCCTAACAGCTCCTGGTGCTAGTTCTAGTATCTCTGATGTCCATTTTCAGAAATTAGATTCTTTTCAACCTGCCCAGCTTGTCAAACTTACCATTTTCTCTACAGCTGCTACTCAATATATAATCCCTCTGGAGTCTTTCTTAGTTATTGACTTATATTTTGTTCTCATCCACACTACTGGCATCAACATGAAGGACCTGTTATAAGGATTAATATTTACCTGTAAAAGACATGAAATGCCCTTTCTTGCAGCAGGAAGTGGCAACATCCAACACAGGTATAACTGGATTCATCACAGTAAGACCTTGGGTCACAGATTCTTAAAATTATAATACAATCTTAGTTTTCACATCCTTGATAATATTTTACTTTCACTTTTTATTTTTAGAGATAGGGTTTCACTGTGTCACTCAGGCTGGAGTGCAGTGGCACGATTACAGTTGTATTCCACTGCAACCTCGAACTCCTGGGCTCAAGTGATCCTCCTGCCTCAGCCTCCTGAGTAGCTAGAACTACAGGTACATGCCACCACAGCTGGCTAATTTTTTTATTTTTTGTAGAGATGGGGCCTTGTTATGTTGCTCAGGCTGGTCTTGAACTCCTGGCCTCAAATGCTCTTCCCACCTTGGCCTCCCAAAGTGCTGGGACTATAGGTGTGAGCCACCGCACCTGGCTATCTTGCTCTTCTTTAAGCCATTAATGTGAAAATATTTTATTTACTAAAAGCGATTAGGCCAAAGCCCTAAGACAGATGTCTAATAAAAGGGATCAACTCACCTAAAACCATATAGAATTTACAACTCTTAATCCAAAACTCTACCAACAAAGTTATGTATTTTCTTTAGAACCAAAGAGGTATTTCAGATATTGCTACTAAAGGACCAGTGGAGTTTGTTCCTTAAATTTAGGCCAGTTAGACAGACTTATTCAGCTTCATCTTTACTAAGAAATAAAAAACCTCTACAGTGGAAAGTAATCACTTGGGAAATGGTTAGATTTTCATTCCACCATGGTAGTTTTGCAAGTCAATTCTTTTTTACTCTCTTTTAGTAATTTCCTTTTGGACAGACTGGATCTTGGTGAACTAATACAGTTTCAATATTTTTGCAAACTGAATATAATTAAGACAAGCAGGGGTGTAGGAAGGTAGAACTGTAATTAGGTGCAGTGGGGGGCAGGGAAGGGGAGACAATATGGCTGGAAAAAGCTTGCCTGTTCTTTAGGATGGGAATTTTAAACTATCTGTACATGAGAATAACTTTCAAAAATGAACAACAAAAAAATCAACCAAACAAAAACCAGTAAGTAATAAACACTAAGAAACTTCCCTCTAGGTATGGTGATAAAATCCACACCTGTTTTACCCAGGAAAAGGTTAATACAATCACAGTAATCCCTTCTACTTGCCCGTGACTGTTTAGGAAGAGCCATGTCTGCCAATGATATTGTGGGAGGTCAGCTAAAGTTATTCCAATTTTTTCTTGTTCCTAAAACTTAAAAAAACTTAATGGATTTCGAGGATTTACTATTTAAAATTTTCTAAATCAGTAGTTACAAATTATCTATACTAAATGTTTAACTGAATTTCCCCTCTCCCAAAGGATGAATGTAACAAAGAATGTAAAATAAATATAAGAAAGTCACAGACAACTAATAGATTATAGGCAATTATTTTAAGTAAATTCTCTAGGGATATATCAGATTAGGGTCTAAAGAAAAATCCAATTGAAGGGATTTAAAATTATGTCATTAGTAGGGGGCGACCCTTGGATACAAAGTCCAAGATCCCTGATTCTTAAAACATCTACCACCTATTGCCTTCACAGATTCCAAAGTAGCCACTGCAAAAGGGGCAACTCGGACAAAGAAATCTTGTTTATTACCAATGTGATTTAGTTGAGGGATTCTTTTTGTCTGGACTAGCGATCAGGCTGCAGAGTCTTCTCTGTAACTTCTTTTCCTGGGACCCCACTTCGATTCCTGTTTGGCCTACTATGCGGTAGGATAGGAGGTGGCAGATTTTATGCTTCCACAAAGAGAGAAGCAGCCCTTTACCAATGAACTTAAATGAAAGCTAAGAGAGAAATGCAAAGCCCAGGAAACCAAAAAGTGCTAAGGTCAAAAGATTACAAGAGAGAGAAAGAGCCTTCAGCCTAGAAGCAATCACTTTTAACCTCTGTTAACAGGAAAAACCCTACCTTATAACACTTGGTCCAATAGCCAGAACCTATTAGCACTACTCCTCGTGAGGAATGATGACTGGAGAAAGGTAGACTCACTCTTGGAAACTGCAGTGTGCTGTTAACACGTCTGCGAAGAGAACTGAGATTTAGAACACACTTTGCTGAGATTTAGAACAGTTAAAAGCATAGGCTCTGATGCCAAAGAACCTGGGTTTGAATTCCAGCTTCACTATTTACCAGTTGTTGGAAAAGTTGGTCTTCATGCCTTATTTTTCTCATTGTAATAATGCTATTTCCTACATCACTGGATTGCTATGAGAAACAAAGTAAGATTAACATATGTAAAATATTTGGAATAGTGCCTGGCACATTGCAAGTGCTCAATAAATATTACCTATAATTATAAATGCTATGATATGATTATTCTATCTGGCTATAAGAAGGAGTTTTTGTTTAAAAGGAAAAACAAAAATGAGTGGTAATTGGAGAGGATAATGGGGGTAAAAAGAGGTTTTTTGTTTAAGATCTAAGTGTAGAGAGGAAGCACATCTAAGTGTAGAGAGCTGGTACTAAGCAGGATTGGGATTTTACCACAAGAGCACAGAAAGTGAGAGAGAGACAAGGGATGAGTGATTACAAGACAGTGATCTTGAAGAAGGAAGGATGAATTTAATATGGGTAAAGGAGTAAGGGAGAACATGGGAGGGCTGATGGCTGAGAGTCAGCGAAAAGGTGGTAAGATCAATGGATTTTAGGCCCTGGTGGGGCTGAAGAATTACTGGAGTCAAGGTTAGAGAATAAAACTGGAAGGATAGGAAGTGGTAATTAAGAGTAGGAATATTGAAACCAAGAAAAAGATGGGGCTGAAGTTGTGGGTACAGACAAGGTTTAGAGCATGATCACGAAGAGTAAGAGACCAAGGTAGGGTGAAGGATAAGTTAGACACGTCTTATGAAATTACATTCCTTACAATGGCATAGAGGCCCTACATGACCAGCTCCACATTACTTCTCTGACTTTATTTCCCACTTTCCCCCTTGCTTTTCTCTAGCCACAGTGGCCTTCTTGCTGTTCCTTCAGAACACCAAGCATGTTCCTGCTTCAGTCTTTGCACTTGTACTTCCTTCAGCCTAAGATAATTACACTGCTAACTCCCTCACCTTCTTTTGCTCTAATGTCACTTTTTCAAGGATGACAAAATCTCAAGACTTAGGATGGCGGTAGTGTTGTACAGAGTAACCAGGAGCTAAAAATGTTCAAGGCTTTGGCATTCAGGGGAAGTGTTAGATAACTTCAACAAGGAGTAGTGAGTAGTATAATCTGGAAGCATGAGCTTCAAAGGTGAGGATTTTTAGAGAGGAGGGAGGAAGAAGAGTATAGAAGTTACAATGAAGAACAAATAGGATCTAACCTTTCTTCCCTCTTATAAGAATAAAAAAATTTACTGTTGTGTCAGCATTAACATTTAGAGCCCTTTGGTTTTAGCAGTAACTATGTGGGGAAATGATTTCCTTTTAAACTGTGTGAGCCCAGCACCACAGTGTAGATTATATACTCTACTAGAGTTCTCAAGCATCAATTCAAACAGGCACATTAGTTTTAGTCTTAGAGAGAGGGGCATTTGCCTGCTGTGTTAGAAGAGGAAATACAACAGTAGCAGATGTCTAATAGAAAAAATGGATCTGTAACATTATATGAGAGAATATAAGTTTCTTACATCTTCCTAGTGAATGGCCTTAAAGTCCTCATTGTATTGGCCTTCTGGGTGAGATCTCATGAAAATATGATCTATGATCTATGGACCTCCCAAAGGGTTGAATATATTATACAAAATATTAGGGTCTGGAAAAACCATAATCACACAATATTTCACCTATGTTCACTAATGTTTCAGTTCTGAAATGACATCATAATAGATGTCACTTTCACTTCTTATCTATCAGTCTCATGAAATATATATATCTAGTGGCAGCAGAGAATAGAAAGCACTGTTCTGATACTCTAAAAGGACTAACTTGAAAGTTATATGCAGAAAAAAAGAGAGGATTTGAGGCATCTAAAAAAGAACAGTACTTTGAAGAATAACTACTATGTCTTATAATGTGATGTCATAATGGTTTAGGAAAACAATATATCACTCCAATTTACATGACCCGTTCTATCAACCAAAAAAAGACTATATTGCAGGATCCTCTAATTCCTAAAAATTGACAAAGAAAAATTCAAAAAGTCACAGTGTTAGAAAATAAAAAAGCATGTTTTGGCAAATCAGAAATTATAAATAATCCCTAAAAAAACAGAAGGTAAATGAAATCTGCTTACAAGAGGATACTTTAACCCAAACTATGCATGGGAAGACTGCTACAACAGGTGAGTGAGAAGGGCTCTGGAGGATGGGGTGCTTTTAGTTCAGACATGGCAGGGGCATGATACTGCTCTACAATATGAAAAAAAAAAAAGGCTCCATTTCTCGAAGACTCAGTATTTACATGTTGTATTCCCTACAATCACTAGAAACAGTTATAATTAAAAAACATTTGCAGAAAGGCTAACAAGGAATCTAAATCATAAGATGAGCAAACAAGCAAGAATATACAAATGTTTGAGGGAAACCAACATCATGAAAGAAGGGCAAATAACAAACAACTAATCCTGAGAAAACAACTAACAGAGAAAAAAAGACTTAAAAACATATATAACTAATTTCTTGAGAGGGCCAAGAGGCAATGACATCCATGAAACAAAATGGGTTCTTAAGAAGAACAATTAAAAATCTTAGAAATAAAAAGTTTTGGGAGAGGGCTTCAAGATAGCTGACTACAGGTATCCCTTACTGATCTCCTACACTAAGAAGAACCAAAATAGTGAGTAGATAATCATGCTTTGAATAGATCATCCAAGGGAGAACACTAGAATTCAACAGAAAAGTGACAGGAAATGCCTAAAGCAAGGAAGGAGAGGGAAATGAGGCAGCCTAAGCCAGGATCCGCTGAGAGTGGGGAGAGACTCTCCAATGTGAAAAAAGGGTAAGTGGGACACCCCCAGCAGTACACATGCCCACCATGGACTCTGGCAGAATCTGAAAACTCACATAGGGAGCTGCCAGGAGATGGTGCAATAGCACTGCTCTAGGGAGGGAACTTGCGCTAGGTCCCACACACTCCCTGAGACCTGAGGAGCTATAGCCAAGGGAACATTTTAGAGCCCTGCACCCAACAGACTGCACAGTGTCCTGAGGCCCAGTGGTGCCAGAGCTGAGGCGTAAGTGAGGTGTGTGTTCCCCACCCACTGGCCTAGGCTGCCTCCACTGAAGGCAGCCCTGTCCTCCCCAGTGTCAGGGTCACAGTGCGTCTGCTGCCAACCCCCATCCAAGCACTTTGCTGGGGACCTGGGGATTGCTCTGCCCCTGCCTACCATGGCTGGTGCCTGCACACACTATCAAGAGGCCTGAGGACAAGCCTGCCTAGCCTTGCTTTACTTTCCCTGCCATGTCAGAGCATGTAGTCTGGGGGCTAGGGGATCACCCAACCCAATCTACCACCTTTGGCCCCTGAGCACTCCTCCTGGGGGCCTGAGGTTGGGCCTACTCACTCTGCTACAACCACCACAGCTGGCACCTACCTGCATGCACCACCTATAGACCTGGACACTGGTCCACCCAGCACATCACAGCTACTGCCAACACCAGTGCACACCACTTGGGACCCAGAGGGTCTTTCCACTACTGCTATTGCCATCTCCCACACCATGCTGGCTGTCCAGGGGCCTGAAAACCCACCCACCCACTGCTGCCACTACCAGCATCCAAGTAACCCACCTGGAGATCCAAGAATTGACCTGCTTGGATCTGGTAACACATGTGCCAGTGTACGCTGCAAAGACAGGCATGCTCAGCCCAATGTTGCCACCACTGGGGCCCACCTGGCATGCCAGTCCCCAGGAAAACTTCAAAAACAGCCTCAACTAATAATTGCACCCTAAGCCACCAAGGAAATCACAGATACCAGTGACGCTCTTTATAGCTGAAGAAATCATACAGGGACTACACTACTGCATGCACTCAGAATCAAAGCCAAAATGCCCTGCCTAACCAACACCACAGAAACATCTTCAAGAAAAAGTCCTCCCCTACAAAAGCAAATTCAAAAAACTGGAAGAAGCAACTATTAAACCAGATGCATGTATATCAAAGTAAGGACACAGGAAACATGAAAAAGGAAACATGACACCTTCAAAGGAACATAATAATTCTTCAGAAACAGATCTCAATCAAAAAGAAATTCAAGAAATCTTGGAAAAACAATTCAAATTATTGATCCTAAAGAAGCTCAGTGAGATAGAAAAGATTCTGAAAAACAATACAAAGAAATCAGAAAAACAATTCAGGATATAAATGAGAAATTTACCAAAGAGATAGATATCATAAAAAAGAACCAGACAGAAATTCTGGAACTGAAGAATTTATTAAATGAAATACAAAATACATTTGAAAGCTTCAACAATAGACTAGATTGAGCAGAAGAAAGAATCTCAGAACTTGAAGACAGGTCTTTTGAAATCACCTAGTCAGATAAAAATAAAGAAAAAAGAATAAAAAAGAATGGGCAAAGTCTTTGTGACATATGGGACACCAGAAAGAGACCAAATATTCAGGTTACCAAGGTCCCAGAAGGTGAAGAGAGAACAAAAGGGTTAGAAAATCTATTTAACAAAATAATAGATGAAAATTTCTCAAGTCTAGCAAGAGATTAGACATCCAGATACAGGAGCCTCAAAGATCCCCAGATACAACACGAAAAGATCTTCACAGAAATTATCATCAAACTGTCTAAAGTCAAGGACAAAGAGATAATTCTAAAAACAGCAAGAGAAATGCGTCTGGTCAACTTTATATAAAGGAAACCTCATCAGACTAATAGCAAATTTCTCAGCAGAAACTTTTGTAAAGGTCAGGAGAGAATGGGATTAGATAGTCAAAAACTGAAAGAAAAATCTATCAGCCAAGGATACTATATCCAGCAAAATTATCTTTCATAAACAAAGGAGAAACAGTCCTTCTCAGACAATCAATAACTGAAGGAATTCATCATCACTAGAACAGGGCTACGAGAGAGGCTCAAGGGAGTCCTGAACCTGTAGCTGAAAGGATGACATTTATCATTTTTATCATGATGAAAACAAACAGCAGTTTAAAACTCACTGGAAAAGCAAACAAATAAATGAGGAAGAGAAAGAATTCAAATGGTACCACTATAGAAACCACCAAACCACAAGGACAAACAATAAGAGAAAAAGAAAGAAAGAAAGAAAGAATATTCAAAACAAACAGAAAACAAGCAATGACAGTAACAAAACCTCACATATCAATAATAACCATGAATATAAATGAATTAAATTCCCCACTTAAAAAGATATAGACCGGCTAAAAAAAAAACCCTGATCCAACTATATGCTACCTATAAGAAATGCGCTTTACCTGTAAAGACAAATGTACATTTAAAGTAAAGGGATGGAAAAAGCTATTCTACTCAAGCAGAAACCAAAAGTAAGCAGGAGTAGCTGTATGTATATCAAATAAAACAGACTTTAAGTCAAAAACAGTGAAAAAGGACAAGGAAGGTCATTATATAATGGTAAATAAAAATGATCTCCCAAGAGGATATAACAATTCTAAATATATACACCCAACGATTCTAAATAAGTACTCAGATTCAGATTCTAGAGTACTCAGATTCATAAAGCAAATATTAGATCTAAAGGGAGAGACTCCAATACAATAATAGTGGGGGACTTCAACACCCCATTCTCAGCATTAGACAGATTACCTAGACAGAAAATCAAAAAAAGAAACATTGTACTTAAACTGGACTTTAGATCAAATGGATTTAACAAACATTTTCATAACATTTAATCCAACAACTGCAGAATACACATTCTTCTCATCAGCACATAGAACATTCTCCAAGACAGATCATATATTAGGCCACAAAACAAATCTCAACCAATTTTAAAAAATCAAAATCATATGAAGTATCTTCTCAACCGCAATGGAATAAAATTAGAAATCAATACCAAGAGGAACTTTGGAAACCATACAAATACATGGGAATTAAACAATATGCTCCTGAACAACCACTGGGTCAATAAAGAAATTAAGACAGAAATTTAAAAACTTCTACAAACAAACGAAAATGGAAACACAACATACCAAACTTGTGGAATACAGCAAAGGCAGTCCTAGGAAGGATATAGCAATAAATGCTTACATCAAAAAAGGAGAAAGATTTCAAATAAACAATCTAATGATGTACCTCAAGAACTAGAAAAGAACAAACCAAACCCAAAATTAGCAAGAGGAAAGAAATAATACAGATCAGATCAGAACCAAACAAAATAGAGACTAAAAAAACAATACACAGGATCAATGAAACGAAAAATTGGTTCTTCAAAAACATAAACAAAATTGATAAACTGCTAGTTAGAATAACCAAGAAGTGAAAAGACACAAACAAAAAAAAAAATCAGAAATGAAAAAGGAGACATTACAATGGATACTACAGAAATATAAAAGATCATCAGAGACTATTATGAACAACTATATGCTAACAAACTGGAAAACCTAGAGGAAATGGATAAATTCTTGGAAACATACAACCTTCCAACACTGAATCAGGAAGAAATAGGAAATCTGAACAGATCAATAATGGGTAGCAAGATTCAATCAGTAATAAAGAGTCTTTTGAAACTTTTTATCAGTAATAAAAAGACCCAAAACTCTAATACCACTAGGAGAAAACACAGGAAAAACTCTTCAGAACATTTGGCAATGATGTTATGGCTAAGACCTCAAAAGCACAGGCAACAAAAACAAAAATAGACAAATGGGATTTAATTAAACCAAAAAGCTTCCACACAGCAAAAGAAATAATCAACAGAGTGAAGAGACTCAGATAGGCTGATTAGCAGAATGAACATAGCTTAAGAAGCAATAGTGTGTTGGAAGATTGAGCTAAAGAATTCTCCCAGGGCACAGTGCCAAAAAAAAAGTAAGAGAGACATGGACGATAGATTTAGGAGTTGTAATAACCACCCAGAAGAAGTGTCACAAGGAGAGAACAGGCAGAATTGAAGAAAATAAGGAAAGAAATAATAAAAAATAAATATCCCAGAAGTGAAAACAGATGTAAGTCCTTAAATTGAGAATACTCACAAAGTATTAAACAGACTGAAGAAAAAGACACATCTTGGTGAACTTTCAGAACATTAAGGAGCAAAAGACAATCTTAAAATTTCCACAGGGCAGGGGGGAAAGACTGACAAAAGAATTAGATCAGATTGGCACTAGACTATCCATAATACTGAACGTAAGAGGACAACGGAACAGTATCTTCAGAGGTCTAAGAGAAAATCTATTATACCCCTAGTCAAGCTGGAAATAAATACATCTTCAGATGTACAAAGACTCAGACAGCTTATCACCCATAAGCCTTATTCTGAGAAAAGTTCCTTGAGAATGTATTCCAACAAAACATAAATTATTCCAAGAGTAAGATGTGTATATAAAATCACTAAGGGTGAAAAAATAAAAATTTAAGTGTTAAAATAAAAAGTACTGATTAAAAAATAATATGGAAGTAGAATAGGTATATCCAACTGAGACAAAATATAGATTGGTGGTTGCCAGTGCTTGGGGGTAGAGGAAAATGGGGAGCAAGGGCTTACTGTGTACAAGGTTTCTTTTTGGGGTAATGAAACATTTTGGAACTAGGTAGAGGTGGCTGGCACACAACATTTTGAATGCATTAAATGCCACTAGATTGTTTACTTCAAAATGGTTAATTTTATGTTATATCAATTTCACTTCAATGTACAAAAGTGTTCCATGAAAAAAGTGACTAATTCAGCCTGGAACTCAAAACAACTGCATATAAGTTTTCCTCTGAGACAACCACTATAGTTCAGTATGCAGCAGAAATGCTTTATGCATTTTTCTCATTTCTTCACACAGAATATTAAGTAGTGAAGGATCGAGACTTAAGGAAATTAATAAATTTTAAGAAATAATATGGAAGCCAAATTTCAAGTGATCAAAAAAAGGGTGAGGCTGCTGAATGGGAGGAAAGTAAAGCATACTAAGGTTCTTGTGTCACTACAGGGAAAAGACAGTCTGACTGCAGTAGGTGCTAATTAAAAATTAAGCCAATATTTGTTGGAAGTTTTAAGGTTGAGGAAATTATGGGAGCAGGAGTGATTTCAACAAAGTTCCCCTTTCCTCCACCCCTAACCCTAAACTTTGCTTCTCCTAAGCCAGATGGCTGCTTGGACTTATAGGCAATTGGTGTAGATGTAAATGAGGCTTAGGTCTTTGTTGGGGTCCTGACAGAAAAGGAAACTGAACTTTATTCTTCATGTGTTGAAGTTTAGGTGGTGAATCCTAGGGAGAGTTTGACTATCAGGGATGTGTGGATGCCAGGGGAGAACAATTCTGGCCCCCAAGTGAGTGTACTGTCTTTCTGAAACTCAGAAAGTGAATGGGTAGACTGAGTCCTACTTGTCCTTTCCTTGAGGATGAGAAATTACAGAGAGCTCAGGGACCAGAGATACTCTTCAGGTACTGCCACTTCACTTTTTACTGCTTGGAGGATTACTAACATGGAGGTTGGTCATCCCAACAAACAGACAAGAATTCAACGAGCTGCAAAAGAAACATAACCAATTTAAGGTAGCCCAGCAATAAGAAAGAGGCAAATCAGCAGAATAATCAGAACATGTCCTTAGTAAAACAGAAATGCTAGAGAAGAAAGATGAAAACATGAATAAAAATAAATAAAAGCATTTAAGGAGATTCAAGTGCAGCAGCACACACAACTTACAAAAGCTTAGTAAAATTATTTTTGAAATAGAATTTTAAATGACAATTTTAAAAGGAGGATGGTCTCTGTAAGTACAAGAAATACCTCAAAGTACAAAGCAAACATACATAAATGGAAATCATGAAGGAAAAGAGTTGAAGAATAGATCAAAGAAATCTATCATGCAGATAATGGGAATTCTGGAAGGAGAAAAAGGAAGAAATGGAAAAAATAAAATTATTCAGCAGGTAGTAGTAGAAAATTTTACCTGAGTTAGAGAAAGACTGGAGCCTGCTCATTAAGTTCCAAGCTGGACTGATGAAAAAAACACATATTGAGGCATGCTCGGTAAAGTTCCTAAACTCTAAAGATAAACAGAAAAATCTTATAAACATCCAGGCAAAAAGAACAAGTTACTTATAAGGAAAAACGTCAGACTGGCAAATGAAACAGCCAGTCTATCCTTCCTGAGACAAATAGCATCTATATACCCTGAGAGAAAAGGACTGCCTACAACAATCCTTTATCTGGTCAACTTATTATTCACCTTTCAGGGCAAAAGTAAAACAACAAAGTAGAAAAGAGATCTCAAAATGGAATAAGAGAAAACGGAAAGAACCATGCAAAATTAAATTTAAATGGGGAAGGATAGATTTCTTAGGATTATGAAAATAGGGACTCAAAACTTCTGAAACAGAAAAGAGATAGGCAGTAAAATCATTCTGAAGAGCTCATGAAAGCACTGAAGGAGAAAGTGTATTCTAAAGAAGGCCAGGAAACTTGCTCTGCTAGTTTATCAGAACATGGTATAAAAAAATCCCTGTAATCAAATAAACATGGCATTGATTTAGGAAAAGAGAAAAGGAACAGTTGAACAGAACAGAGATTCCAGATGCAAATCCCAGGTTATATGAGAATTTGATATGTAACAAAGTTGTGGTTCAAGTCTGTTAGACAAAGAAAAACTTTAATGAATGACGCTGGTATGCATTTTGAAGGAAGAAAGAAATGAACTCCTATCTTATACCATAAGCAAAAATAAATTTCAAATGGACTAAAGACTTAGTTTTTTAAAAAAATTACAAGAAAATCTAGAAAAGGAAAGAGATATTTCTCTTTGCCTTATATGATCCTGTACAAATATATGCATAAAAAGTTAACAAGAAAATCCCTGATCAATCTAATAAAAGATGGGAAAGGAAAAGAAACATCAAGAAAGCACAATAGATAGGCTGGTACAGTGGCACACACCTGTAATCCTAGCACTTGGGGAGGCTGAGGTGGGAGGATTGCTTGAGGCCAGGAGTTCAAGACCAGTCTGAGCAAGAGCGAGACCCTGTCTCTACAAAAAATAGAAAAACTAGCTGGGTGTGGTGGCACACGCCTGTTGTCCCAGCTCCTAGGGAGCCTGAGGCAGGAGGATCACTTGCCCAGGAGTTTGAGGTTGCCATGAGCTATGATAATGCCATGGCACTCTAACGGGCGACAGAGCGAGACCCCTTCTCAAAAAGAAAACCAGAAAGCACAATACATAGAAAACATAAAATAATATGGTGAGAGTAAGTGCAAATATATACATAAGCACCAAAATATGAATGGTTATACTCACCTATTCATCTCAAATTGGGTGAAATAATAAGAAAATCTAGCTCTATGTCATTGACAAAAGTCAAACCTAAAATAAAATGACATTAGAAAAGAAGGAAAAAAGATACTGTACCCCCTTTTCTTTTTATTTGAAAAACTGAACAATCTACCAAGTAGACATAATAGTCATGAACCTCTATAAACTTAAAAACAATGTTTGGAAATTCAGAAAGCAAAAAGTGAGGATGAGAAGAAATTGACACAACAGCAATCACACTGAGATCCTATTTTTTCACAGAATCTGACAAGTAGAGAATACATAAGACAGATAATTTAAATAGCAGCATTTAAATCCTAAATATATATGGTATAAATCATATATAAAAATATATGTATATAAACTATATATCACATATATAAAATTCTGCCCCCCAAAATCCAGAGATTACATGCTGTTTTCAAACGCACTAAACATAACAAGTAACTATGTATCTTAGACCACTGAGAAAATTTCGACAAATTCCCAAAAGGTAGAAATTCGTTAAAATAAAAAGGAAATCAAGTTGAAATGTAATGTAAAAAAAATAAATAATGACAACAGCTCTAATATATCTAAACCTGTGGGATATAGTCAAATTGATATGCATAGAAAAACATGTTGCCTTACATGCAATTACTAGAAAACCATAAAAGCTATAAATAAACTTTAGGTTCTGGAGGGTAGAAAAGTTGGGTTAATGAATAAAATACCATGAGCAGGTTCTTGGAAAGACTAACAAAGATAGATAATACCTTCAGTAAGTTTAATTAAGGAAAAATAAAGAAGTAAACATTAATAAGTGAAGAGACAATGATATAGATTAAATAACCTGTAAGAGGATACTATCTAGAAATTATACTAAAATTTTGGGAAATCCAGAATAAAAAGATACTCTTCTAGGAAAATATAACCAAAATTGGCTCAAAAAGAGGAAAAAAACCCTAACAACCCATGATTACAGAAGAAATAATAAAAGTAATTGAAAGATCTCTCAAAAAGTAACGAACTTCAATAAGTTTATGGATGAGTATTAGCAAATCTTTAAGAAAGCAATATTAGGCTGGGTGCTGTGGCTCCACCTATAATCCTAGCACTTTGGGAAGCTGAGGTGGGAGGACTGCTTGAGGCCTGGAATTGAGACCAGCCTGAGAAAGAGCGAGAACCCATCTCTACAAAAAATAGAAAAATTAGTCGGACGTAGTGATGCATGCCTGTAGTCACAGCTACTCGGAAGGCTGAGGCAGGAGGATCACTTGAGCCTCGGAGTTGGAGGTTGTAGTAAGCTATGATGATGCCACTGCAGTTCAGCCTGGGCAACAGAGCTAGACGTTGTCTCCAAAAAAAAAAAAAAAATTTAACAATTAAAAAAAAGAAAGCAATATTGTCCATGATATGAAAACTCTTTCAGAGCATAGACAAATTTAAACTTCCCAACTCATTTTATGAGGCTAGCACAACTTAGACATAAAATCCAGACAAGTAAAGCAGAATCTGAATAGTAAAGGCCAATATTACTAATAAACACATATGAAAAAATTCCTCAATGAAATACTGGTTAAGAATCCCTTATCTGAAATGCTTGGGACCAGAAGTGTTTCATATTTTAGATTTTTTTCAGATTTTGGAATATATATCCATATACATGATAAGATTATCTTGGGGATGGGAACTAAGTTAGGATGTCCCAAAGGGATTTGACAACCTAATTCTAAAATACATGTGGAAGAGAAAAATGTTCAAAAATAGCCAAATTTTATTTTTAAGAAGAAAACCAAGGGGAAAATAAATTTTGAGCCCCATTTAAATTTGCCTTAAAATAGCTCATTTACTTAATAATTTGGTAAATATTTTACTTGATGTATACTATATACCAGAACTCTTCCAGGAAAATAGAAGTGGACAAAATATACAAAATCACTGATCTCCAAAAATTTATATAAGAATTTCTTAAAATGATGGATTAATAAAAATAAAATTTCACATAAGCACCAAAGAATTAATAAGACAGTGAAGAATTACTTAGTCAAAAATCTAAAAGAAGACAAGAAACCCAGTGAGGCCATCCAGTAGTGAAACCCTTTATTTTTGCCCTGAGGAAATGTCTTTGCTACAAGAAAGAGCTATGAAACTAAGTTGCACTTTCGATGGCCTCATGGGGCTAGGAGAACCAAACTATACTCACTAAAGTGAACTATACTCATGAAGTGAACCAAATGTAAACCAGCCTCCCTGTGATCTAGCTCTTACAGTCTGACTTTGGGGCATCTGAGCAGACCAGGCAAACTTAAAACTTGAACTTAGCTTAAAGTGTTCTGAACTAGTAGCATTCCTAGACACCTGGCATAAGTAATAAAAGTCCTATGGGGAAGATACTATCTTAAGGCCTCAAAATAGTTCTATAATAGTTTTCAAATATAATGTCCAGCATATAGTCAAACATATGGGCACACAAGAAGACAAGATACTAGCAACACGAAGCAGAAAAGGCAACTATCAACAGAATCAGACCCACAATTATTTTAGATTCTTGATTATCAGATCAGATGTAAAATATAAAAATAACTATCTGGACCATATTCAAAGAAATAAAAGCCAAGCCAAGGATAAGAAACTAGAATGTAGCACAAAGAGATAAAGAGACAGAAAACAGAGAAGACAAACCTAAAAACACAGAGAGAAGGATTTAACATATATTTAATCCCAAAAGAATGAGAGAGAGAAAATGGAACATCACAAACAGTTGTGAGATAACAGCTAGGAAATTTCCAGAATCCCAACGGAGATCCCAAACTTGAAAATTAAAAAAGAAAATCCCCACATAGACATATAGTAACAGTTTAGAAAACTAGGGCTAAAGATAAGTATCTTAAAAGCAGCCAGAAAATACAGAACAGCTTATTTTAAAATGAGTGATAGCTGGCTTGGAAAAACAAGGCAGAAAATGATAGAATAACAGCTTCAATATGTGGGGGGAAAATAACTGCCAATATAGAAAATATCATTCAAGAACTAAGTGAATATTCATACCAATGAAAACACCAAATAATCCTTGAACAGTGAAAAAAAAAGTTTAAGTGAATAAAGGCGTCAACAGACAAACAAAAAGCCAAGAACTTATGCCACAAAATGACTTTAAGAAATCTGAAAGGATTAATTTTATTACATTAGAATTAAGAACTGTTCATCAAAAGTCATAATAAAGCAAGTGAAAAACAGAGTGACAAAGTTGAAGATATCTCCAACAAATATACTCTAAGGAAGAGCTGAATTCCTAAGAGTCAATATGAAAAAAGACAGCCCAAAAGAAAAAATGGGCAATTTGTAAAGGTATTTCTCAAAAGAGAAAACCCAAGTGGCCAATAAACATAGGAAAGGATAATCAATCTCATACTAATCAAAGAAACGTAAACTCAATTCACAATGAAATACCATTTATACCCAACTAACTAGCAAAAATTTAAAAGCCTGACAGTATTAGTATTAGTGAGGATACAGAGGAACAAGAACTTTTATGCACTCCTTTTGGGAGTATAAACACGTACAATCATTTTGACAGTTTGTCTTCATCTAAGAAGCATATACTCTATGACCAAAAAATTCCACTCCTTGGCATGTACCCTAGAGAAACTTGCAGATATTCATCATGAGACCTAATAAGGATGTTCATAGCTCCATAACTCTCAAAAGCAATAAACTGAAAACAACCCAAATGTCTATTAACAATAAAAATAAAAAATAAAATGATGGCTTATCTATATAATGCAACAATATCCAACAATGAAAATGAATAAACTATAGCTATAGACAAAAACAGAGATGAACTTCAAACATAATATTAAGCAAAAGCAGCAAGTCACCAAAGAATATACACGGTATAATTTCAGTTCTATAAAATACAAAAACAGGTAAAAGTAAACTATATGCATTCCTAGGAGGTCAAACTGTTAAGAATAGCAAACAAATGATTACTTAAAAAGTCAGAATAATGGTAATGGGAGGGAGAGAATTTAACTGAGGGTGCTGGCGATGTTGTCCTTATAGTAATTAAAATATTTCTTTAAATAGTAACATGCACTTTAACTCACAAAAAAGCAAATTTGGTAAGAGCCAATTTGTGCATACTTTTAAAATTTTGAGTATTTATATTATTTAAGAATATCTGGCCAATCTGACTAACAGTTCAGCCTTCTAAATCCAATTTAAAATGTATAAGTAAGTAATCAGCTCCAACTTCTGATTTTAAAGTAGAAATCCTACTAAGTTATATGAGACACTGAAATACCAGTGAGAGATTTCAAGGTTCTACATATTTATTAAGAATTTAATTTATTATATTTGTAAGAGATATTTATGTACTTGAAGAGGTTTTAAATCAGGGAATTTAGGTTCTGAAAATAGAAACTGAGTATATTGAATTTAAAAATGCAGTTTAAAATGTTTTTAAAAGTTTAATTGGGTTGTAAACACAACTAAACATTATCCAAAAGCTCCTTACATAAAAGTATTCGCTGAAATTTGCTAAACTCATAAAGAGAAAAATAAAATTCCAGAGTCTAACCTTATAATCTTTTTCTACCAACTTGTTCAGAAAATATAAAACAATTCACATTTAATACTATCTCATTATCCTACCATATAAAACCAAATAAACAAAAAAATCCTGTGCCAGAATATTTTGAGGGTTCATTTTAATTAAAATTTGTCTAGGATTATACTCAAAAACATAAACCACTTGACAGTTGGTATGGTGACATATATTACTTTCAAAGTAGTTATTCTTTACTTTTTTGGGGGGAGTAGGAGGTCACAGACCAATTTGAGTATATGACAAATGCTATGGAACTCCCAGAAAAATGGACGCAGATATATACACAAAATTTTGGAATTAATATAACAGTCAAAGATCTCTTGAAAAGATTACAGGTTAAGGACACTTATACTCTCTCTCTATTGTCCCAGTGGCCAATTATGAAATCAGAGCTGAACTTATTTTAGACACATCATCCTGCAAAACATAATTAATTATACGTATATTATTATATTTATTATTTTAAATCAGAAAGCTAATGTTTAAGATCAAAAGTTCACATATTTTGTTTTCATTTGTCACTTAAAAACAAACACGATACCACTTTTTACCTATTAAATAAGCAAAGTTTTGTTATTTGAAAGAATATACTGATAAGGATGAAAGGAACTGTAAGCTATTCTCATACATTGCAGGTAAAGTACACACTTATATGTCCTTTCTGAATAACAATTTGGCAATTCATACATAAAGCCTCACCTGTGTGAGCAATATCCAACTCTTTGATCTACCAATTCTTCTACTAGGAATTTATCCTAAGGAAAAAACTTTGGATGTGTACAATTTAATGGAAAGAATGTTCATCAAAAGCATTCTTTATGATGCCAAAATCCTGGAGACAACATAAAATGATCAATAATGGAGGAGTAAATAACGTATGGTATAATAGAACACTACACAAAAATTTAAAATACACTGAAGAAGAATATTTAATGGTATGAAAATGCTCATGGATCTACCAATAAGAAAAGAAAGGGTCAATTTCTACAAAGTATGTTCTCATGTTTCTGTTTTTTTTTTTTTTTTACAAAGCAAAAAAGTCTATAAAAAGAAAAATACGACTAGAGGGGTATATGATAAATTTTCAGTGTGGGAGTTTCCATGTATTTTTTTCATTTCTTTTCTTTTTTTTTAGACAGGGTCGTGCTCTGTCACCTGGGCTGAGGTGCAATGGTGCGATCATAGCTTGCCACAACCTCAAAATCCTGGGCTCAAGTGATCCTCCTATGTCAGCCTCCTGAATAGCTGGAACTACAGGAGCATGCCACCACACCCAGGTAATCAAAAAAATTTTTTTTATTGCAATGGGGTCTTGCTTTGTTGCCCAGGCTGGTCTAGAACTCCTAGCCTCAAGTGATTCCCCTACCTCAGCCTCCCAAAGTGCTGGGATTAATATGTGTGCATCATGTGGCCTGGCTTCCATGTATTTTTTCTTGGTTTTTTTTTTTGCCTAAAATTCTAATAACAAGAAAGAAATCAATAATTTATTAGATTATATGCCCTCTTTGTTCATCTTGGATTCTGACCTAATCTAAGAACCATGCAGTATGAAGTATCAATTCTATTAAGTTTTATTATTACTGTTGTTTGCCTAAACAACCACAGGTATCATTCAAGACTTTGTGATAATCAAGAGGTTGTGATAATAAAGGTTGTATTGAAGGTATGGGGTATTGATGGAAGAGCTATAACTCAACTTAGCCAGCCCTCAAAATAAGAAAACAAGTTCCCACTGTTGAAATAAATATGATAGCTATCCTCTGTGGCAGGGCTAAAAGATGATTCTAGGCCCTGATTTGAAATATCACTAATGCTGACTGGCCTTTGTCACATTCAAGTGTTAACATAAATTATGTAACACTCAAAGGTTAGTATATATAATGAAGCACTCAAATTTAAAATTAACTTGGGTAAACAAGATACATTATAATACATTCTGATCATAACTATAATGAAACAAGACAAGAGAAAGAAATGTTTCAAGCTATAAAAAGTAGATATTTTTGAGTGATGACACAACAGATGATTTCCCCCATTTTTTACTTTTTTGTTTTTCTAATATTTTAAAATGGGAATATATTACATTTTCTTAGTGAGGAAAAAACCAGAGCTATCCTTTGGACTCATGTGTTCTAAGTGTACAGTCCTTGAGAAATTATGTGTATGTCCTTAAGAAAAGTTTGTCCAGTAAATTACTACTGAAAAACCATTATCTCCCCAATCCATAATTAAATAAGTGAAATCTAAAATAGAGATATAAGCTATGCCACAGTTCTAATATATTCCAAAAAAGCACAGTGGAAAATATTACTTATGCAGAAGTTAATGTTTTTGTCTTGCTTCTATTAAATAAATCAACACTTTCTGACTGGATTTTTTTTTTTAGCGCCCTAATACTAAAGGAGCTCAGATATTTCAGGCAATGATAAAAGAATTAAAAGAAAATTAGTCAATACTGAGTAATAAATCAGGCCACATTCTGACATGAAAACCTACCACGTAACTTGAGACAGTATTTTATAATTTTCTAGTGGGAGCCAACTGAAAATGTATTACTAAATTTCTAGTTTCCAAATAAAAGATGAACTTTGCTTCCTAAAGAATTCTTTAAATTTTGTAACCCAAATATCTTTACTATGAAAAATGTCCTTTGTTTAATTTACTTTTCAGGAGTCCCTCTAGTTTAATGTTTCTAATTTGAAATATTTTATTTTGATGACTGAATTTTTAATACCTAGAAGCAGAAATAATTGTTACAAATATAGTTCAACATATAAAAAAATTTAATGTAGGTTTGATCCTGAACTAACTTACGGTCAAACTAACTCTTCTACTTGTATTCATACATGTTGATAATTGGCTTGATAAGGCAAAATCACAGAACTATAAGAATTAGAGCTGAAAGGGGCTCTAGTGATTGATTACTAGTCTTCCCACCAGAAATCCTGTTGTGATTTTTTTGTTTGTTTGTTTTTTCACTTCTGAACTCTACTTGCTATGTAGTATGTCTGCCAATTAAAAAAAAAATTCAAAGACATATAACTATCAATGAAACTTGCTCAATAAGAGATAATCAGTATACACAGACTTAGTATATTTTCAGTCAAAAGTAAAGAAATTTGATATTTTAGTTACTCTTGTTATTATAGACAAATGCAGTTTCTATCAGGCCTTTTGTAAAACTGAAAATAACTTAGAAGAACTTTTCCCTTATTGACTACCCCAGGGATCAGGAGACCCTTGGTTGGGAATGATTCATCTAGTCCAACCTTCTAATTTTGCATATAAGATGTTTCTGAATTTAGAGATTAAATTTATCATGAAAGGAGGAAAAATTGACCTTTCTTATAATAAGGTGTTTCTAGAAAAACTACATCCTGTGATAAAGTAACTTGGTAAGTATAAATAATTTTAAATCAAATGAAACACAACCTTAAGCGGACTATTTCCACCAATGTTAAAATTAAGAAATGTTTCACATTATACACATTATAATTTTCTTTAAGTCTTTTTTTATTTAGAGATTTTTCTGGTAAGGAGATATACCATAGGAAAGCAATTTCACTGGCAGTGAGGTATGTATATACTCTACTAAAATACTCCTTATTTTAACTGTTTCTAACTTTATTTACAGACAAAGCAAAGAATCAATGCATATCCTTGGTTCAACTATAGTATTAGCCATACTACATGAAATAAAATGAAATGGTGCTTGCACACAAAAACTTATTTGTAAAGGAATCTGATTTCAGATCAAAAGAAGTAATTTGTTTGTGGAAAGAGTTTAAAAGAAGAACCACAATTTATCATGACCAAGACACCTGCACCATTATTTTCCATTCCTCACAGCACATTTATTTCAGTAATTCCGTTATGTCGGTTCTTAGCATGAGCATAGTGTTACACGATTTTCGTACATATAATCACATCCAAAACAAGTTCTAAAATTTAAATTGTAAACATTCTCATCATATGTAGAAATATTTTAATTGGTGTATTAAGTTTTGCTAACTGATCAAATTTGGAAGATAATATAAATGAGAACGCCTATTCTAAATTGTGTAGTGAGCATTGTTTATTAATTACATTTCTACAATGTTAAATAAAGTAAGAGGCAAACCTGTCCTGTAAGCATGTTAAATTTTAGGTAAAACATTAAAAAGAAATCTGTTAACAAAAGAATGTCTTGCAATAAAGAACATTAGATTTTTTTCATCTATTATGATACAAAAATGTAAAGGGTAAATAGCATCTTTGTTGACAAAGTAGGAGGTAGCATGGATGCACCACTTTATTGTCTGAGAAATGCAACTGGAGTAAAGAATATTTCCTTACCACAAATAATTTCCAGGACTATGTACATATTTCTTTTAGAAATACTTGTTTAAACAAATCTCCCTCCACTTTTTAGTATAAAAAAAACCGTTCCATGTGATTTAAAAAAAACACTTACACAATCTAGATAGAATAGTACTCTGCCCTATTTGAGTGAACAGTCTCAAACTATGAAGTACATGATATTTAATGCCCTAAGTTGAGTAAATTTAGTTAGCGGTTCCTGGTATTATACAAAACACTAAATACGTACAAACAAAATATAATATCTTATTTTTCTATGCAAGTCTTGTGGGGAATAAACAGAGCCTTGATTGTGGTAACACTGCAGAAAACATAATTTTCCAATAAGTCTGTCTCTAAGTATCCACGTGCAACAGTTTATAAATGGCTGCTTACATGTACTGATCTTTTATTGAGTGAACAAAGTTAACCAACAAAACTTAGTAAACCTTAAAAACACATCTTCCACCCTATATAAAATATAGTAGACTACTTACTGTTTTAAGTATTCAATTTGCTCTGATGTCACTGTAATTCACTTTTCCCCATTTTCCTGCTTTAGTCTTTATAAACAGATAATTTAATGTGGCTTTAAAAAAAAGAAAGAATTTCAAATTTACATCCAATTAAAATTTGCTATTTAAAAGATTTCTGGGTTCTATGAAGCTGCTTCTGCCATTAGTAGAGAAAATGAAGTTTCTGTAATAGAGGCAGGCTTTTTAAGTAGTGATGTGACTTCCACCATGCCAGCTCCAGTCCGTGGAAGATTAGCGTTTACAATGTGCCGTTGTAAGTGCTTAATCCAGTCTTCCTGAACAGACAATGGTCCTCTAAAGACTAGGCCACAAAACCTACAGAAAGAGTTGATAACAGTTCTCTTAACATGACCAATTTGCCTTTTAAAAAACCAATTCACATAAAATTCATAAATATAAGGAATAGACTTTACCATATTTTAAAGATAGCACTTAATGAAGTTTCTAAATAATGTCAAAATGGTTTAATACAAAATCAACACTCTTAATTCATATGTTTATTAACAGCTATAATAAACGCCAGTAATCTCTGTAGAGGTGGGAACATTATTATTAGGTTAAAATTAACTAAACAGTCTTAATACCTACACATCTTAATTCATTCAAAACAACAACTCTTATTCCAAAACATGCCATTCTTTAGGGAATATCCTTCCTTCCCCATTGTGTCAACGTATATTCATGTGTGTTATGTGTGTGAGTATGGAAGGAGGTACGAGTATGAGGGGAGAGAAAATGTGTTCCCAATAAGCCAGAACTCAAGACAGTAAAAAAATCATACCAAACCAAATTAAACCAAACAAACCAAATAAATAAAACACAACAATTAAAAAGCCACTTTTATAAATCACAGTATCACAGAGGCTCTTCGCTAATGTAAAAAACTTGATTCATTAGTTGTCGAAGTATAGTATATATTATGAGCTGAATAAGATTTTAAGCCCATCTCCAAAAGTTCATCTGTAACTTTGTTCTTGAGAATGCACACTCTGACACAAATTAAAAATCCCAAATAAAATAGCTAATACGTCTCAAAGCAGAATCTGAAGAAGCCAATCAGATTTGGCAATATAGGCATATACCTGCATCGGAGAATGTAAACCTCGTCAGCACCATGAGGTAATGTCAGCATTTTCTTCTTGCTTCCAGATCTTGACCTTGACTTCTTTTGCTTACAATCTAAGGCTAAAAAAGGGAAGAGAAAGACTTAACATTCCTTATATATTTCAAAATATACACATATACATATTTCTAGAGAGGTCAGACCATCTAAATCAAGTTAGAAAAAGTTTGCATTCATTTCCCAATTCCCTGAAGCATGCACTAACTTGTAGCTGATTCTCTAATAGCAGTAATATTATCTGCATACACTCTGCCTGTACTACTTTTTTCAAATAATGCTTTGTCATACCAAACTAGAACTGAGAAAATGTAACTAAATAATTTGAAACTACTAAACTGGTCAATTATTACAATAATGATAATCATTACTCTTATGATCATACATAATTTTAACATCTGGTTAAATCCTGCTAATTTGCATTTGATTACTACTCCATTAAGTAGGTCTCGCATGCTTTGAAAACTTAGTAAGGGAACATTATTAACAATGTAATGAAAAGCTCAATGAAAAATCACTTTTCACAGTGATCCACTTTGAATTCTGTAATAAAAAATAGCTCTTCAAGTTGCATGCTGGCTTTACATTTGAAAGGCAAAAAAAGCTCAACTTTCATTTTTGAACTCAACTTGTATTGCATGTACAATCATGCAATCACATAATTTTTATTTTACTAGAAAATAAATATAAATCCATATTATCTCATATAGGTTACAACTGGATCTGATGTTTAATGTTAACTATTTTTTACATTTTTTTCATTTTACATTTTCTCCAATAGCTTATTTTAAAAAT
Organism: Daubentonia madagascariensis; assembly: GCA_023783475.1. Lineage (NCBI taxonomy): Eukaryota > Metazoa > Chordata > Mammalia > Primates > Daubentoniidae > Daubentonia > Daubentonia madagascariensis. Next base: position 25,730,972 of record JAKFHU010000913.1, on the reverse strand, counting down.
GTGATTAAAAAGGGAAAAAAAGATTTTTATATTAAAGTAGACCAAAATTTTAGTGCTAACTGTTCTTGAAATTTTTCCATTACTTGACTTTTCCTTCAATCATTTACTCTAAAGCAATCTGATTTAACACAGGAAAAAAAGATATCTTTTATAGGTAGAAGTAGATAAGACATAACATTTTATAGGTCTTTGAATACAGCTACACCATTCCTTTGGACAAAGGGATGATAGTAATCCAGGGTGCTGCTGGTCAATTAGCAGGAAGAGAAAGTAAGAATTTATTTCTAGGGATCCAAGGAGGGAGGGACACAAATGTAACGGAAGAGTAACCCAAATAGCTTTTCTTCTATTATCTTGCCATGTGAAATCCCCTGGAAAAATTCTAAGTAAGAGAGAATAGGAACTGGCTATTCAATGATTCTGTGAAATGAGTTGTTCAAAGTCCAGATTCCAAAAGAATAGATGCTACTATTAAAAAACCAGTAAACATAGTTCCTTATAGTAGTCAAGTGGCAATGCTAACAGAAATGTCACACAGAAAATTCAAAATCACAAGAAGACTAAATCTCATTCAAGCCACTGGTTTCAACCTCCTATCACCTGCCTATTCAAAAGTAAAATCTAGGACCCGCAGACTTTTTCTGTTTATCCTAGAAGAAGAGTCTAGTAAGTAAAGAACTACTTGGAAGTCAAATTTTAAAGAATGTATAATTCAAAGCTAAACAGTCAAAATCTGGAATAGAAAAATCTTATAAAGTTCTCATTAGTTATCTCAGTCAAGAGCCTGACACACAGTGAGACAAATACTTCTGGAATAAAAAATAAAGCAAAATCCAGTGATTTAACCATAGACATTTAGATGGCATATGAATGAAAATCTGTTCTACCGCCACTCAATATAGGTAACATTCCTGCACAACACCTATGCATCATTTGTTTAAATATGTTGCTGCAGTCACATACTCTTCATTATCCTAGATAAAAATCACTGACCAGCCCAGCTCATGTGTAGAAACTATGTTCTTCATAACTAGTACAAAGAGTGAAGTATCATGTACTTCATAAGCCAGTACCTTCTTTTTCCTAGTTGCTTTGGTGAACAATCTGAATTTAAGTGGATGTTAAGTGATTCATACACTGGAAGTAGAGTTCAGGGAACTCAAAGGCTAAGTGCTACTAGATGTCAGGTACTCTTTCGCCTGTAAGGTACACCATACACAATCCCTGTCTCTGTTACATAGAACAGAGCAACATTTGGTATATCATGAGATTATAGGTAGAATCTTACTTTGGTGAGCTTGCTGGTTGTCAAAATTGCCACACTGTATTCAAACTCCTTTTAAAATGCAAATAAATTACTGTAGGATACAAGTAGAATACATTATAACAATACTTTAAAAATTCCTTCCCAGAATGTAAATGTTAGGGGTATAAAGTAAATTGAGGGAGAAATGCAGAGGGTAGTGGGGAAGTATGCAAAAGAATATTGTATCAGTTACAAAGCATTTAAGTTATATTTAGATGCTGTGATACCTTGAAAATGGAACTAGCCATGTTTACTCTGAGGTACAGAAATATTTTTGACTTTTTCTTTAATAGAGGGGAAAAAAGAATATTTTCTGACTTTTGATACTTTATGGACTCTAGAAACTCTGAAGTTTAGGCTGTTTTATGAATGATCAGATTTAAACTTTAAATGAGAATGCCATAGTTTTTGTTGTTAGTAGTATTTGGAAAGCAGGACAACTCTTGCCAGCATATGACTGATAATGTCCAATACATAGGGCTCCAAGTTAAGGTTAGAGAACTTCACGCATTGAGAATTCCCGGAAACTTATCCATAAGGTTAAGATATTAAAAATCTGGGCTATTTGGTAATTGAACCTAAATACATCAGTGCTTAATATCTCCATCATCAATTCTAAATTTCTTATCCCCTGAAGTAGTATCTTTTTTAGCAGGTGAAACATGAATACATTTTACAGAGACAGTTTTTTCCAGTACCAACATCCAACCTCACCCATGTAATATTGCCCATACATTTTGAAAAATCTGTTAAAAATTGAGTATTTAACATATTAATATGCACACAAAGGGGACATTTATATGCCATCTTCTACATAAAAAGATGATTTACACAAAATGTTCCACTAAATGAAAAAGATGAGGTACAAACATATCTATTATACCAATATTCTCATTTAAAAGATTTCATTATATTTAGAGGGACTGTACCAGGAGTCACTAGAAGGTTAAATACAGAACATCACTAATGCATCCACAGTTTTAGTATAATGCAGAGCATCAATATTTCTGATAAGTAGCCAAAGGTTTAAAGAAGTTGTTTTTATAAAGAATCTGCCAAATAGATAACTTTGTTACACAAAGGCTTTTTTGTAATAGGACTTTATTTGCACTTGTTAGTGACAAAAAGACCCCCGAAAATCAAAACCAAAAAATCCACACATATTTTTCCCTTCCAAAGTATTTAAAATGTAAAGATTGTTTCTATACTTGAAATATATTAAAATACTAGATTCTTTTTAGAATTTTCTTCTCTTTGAGTATAATTGCTTCTTTAGAAAGAAACAAATCCAGTCACTCAAACCTTCCTAAGATTCCTGTTCAGGGAGGCAGAAATTGGTTAAGTGATCAATTTCAACCAGAAGACTATCAAAAATCTTTGAAGTTACCTGATTTATAAAGGATCTGAATTGCTGCTGAGAATATTTTACTGGTAAAAATAACAAATTGAGCTGTAAGGCTATATGCAAAAAATTTTAGAATACATCTTTCAGTAAAATAGCTATTTTGGTCAAATAGAAATCTGAAAGAGGAATACAATAGACTTATGAGTCCTCAAAAAGAACACCATACTGGTATGCTATGAATACAACACAATAACAATGATGACAACATGTACAAAGCACTCAACCAGATCAGTGGAAAAGCAAATCAATAGATATAATACAACATATACAAATTCAAGTCTGTTTTCTGAGCCACTATTTAGTTTTATACATAGAAGAAAGAGAAATTACTTTTGGCTCTGATGTTATTAAATGCAATCTTTTGCCTTTTCCATCTTCTGCCCATTACATACAATAATTGCTTCAATGAATTTTATTTTCTTTTTCCTTCACTATACAAATGACTTCAGAGAATGAGGATTTATTTCATAAAACACCTGAAGCTTCTATGATAAAGAAGCACATCATAACTAAATTAACATTCACCACCAAAATATTATTTGCAATCACTCTCCCCGGCTCAATTATTTAAAAAGCTCTCTTTCATCTGTTTCCTTTCGAATTGGTTGTTGGCATCTTTGAGGTAAAGTGAAACCTAACATAACAGCCAGATTATATATATGCCCAAAATAAGAGGCATGGTATAGCCCCCTAACAGAGGAAAGAAAACTTCTTCTGCATCTAGTTGGCCTGTAAAAGTTGGTTAAGCAATAGCAGCTATGAGCTCATTCAGGAAGACAGTAGGGATAAAAATGACACAACCAGGTAAACCATCATTCCACTATCATTAAAAAGCTGGTGATGGAGGTGGTAGTGGCAGTGGTGAGGTGGGAAGAGGATGCACAGTCCCAAGGGATATAAAAGTGTAAGACAGATATATAAACTCAATTCTAATTGTTGTCACTAATCCTCCAAAGGTTCATAAGCCCCAAGCATATGAAAGACTGTGCAAACAGCATTTTCTTTCCCTCAGCCCCAACTGAAAAGGAACAAGGCTGCTGCTGCTGCTGCTTTTTTTTTTTTTCTTAAAGAAAAAACATGTTAGCTTGTATAAAATAGGGTGGGGGTGGGTATGGGGAACCATTTGTTGAGAAGCCAAACTCATTATTTCCTTAGCTTATACTTTTCTTTCTGCACAAAGTACCTACGAAACCAGCTTCATGAGTGTGTGACCTGTGCAGGAGAACAGGGAGGGCCCCAGACTCAGTTTAATGCTATCAAAGTTTTCAAATTATTAATAATATTTGAACAAAGGGCACCACATATTCATTATGCACTGGACCCTGCAAATTACATAGTCAGTCCTGGGTCCTGAGTACCTACTACCCTAAATAAATGAGAAAAGCTACATTCAATTCCACCCCTTAATCTCTTGGCCCATTAAAAAAAAGTAGCTATTAAGACAAAAATTGTTAAATCTCTACAGAATATTAAAATTGGAAAAGACTTCCCTATTCCTACCAACATCAATTCTTTGCTCCTAGCTATACCACCATAATCAAACCAATCATTCTTCCCCAAATGACCAATTTAAGTGGTTTATTGTTATAAAAAGCAATGTTCCTTTTCCAACCAGGAATTAAGCATAAAGATATACAATTAGTAACCTCAGAAGTATTTATTTTCACCATTATTTTCCCTTGTGATTTTCACTCTAAAATTGGGTATTTTTTCAGTATCTTAAGTAACTTCCATCAATTTTTAGTTTCCGTTCCCAATGACTAAAAACAATTAACTGAGAATCACATAGCAATCAGTGGCAAAGTTAACTATATCCTGCATGTTTTAACATTTTTACATTGAAAAGGATGAAATGCAAAATATCTGGAAAGCTGATTTCCTTTGCTTTAAGGATTAGGTTTGTGATTTAACAAGTATTAGTCTAGAAGAGACAGGTAGGTTGAGTTTGCCCTACAAAGTAGGTTATATTAAGGGTAGCAACAGCCTTAAGCTTAGTTCAGAGAAAGAGTTAAAGGAAATGAAAGTAGTCCTTTATTTAAACTTGAGTCTATTTGGTAGAAGAAAAATACAATTTGTAGAAACACGTGCTATTTCAAAGTACAGGGGATGATCAGTTAAAGAATATTTTGAGCAAGTATTCTCAAGATGTAAAGGGAAAAGCTAGACATAAATGATACTTCATCACACATTTTTATAAACAGAGAAATCAGAGGCAGACTAGTTTTACCAGCTTGTTGAAAGTTAAAAGAGCTAACAATACCCCAGCTACAAGTGGCTTACTGGTCAGTTAAGAGTTAACAGGATAGCAAATGTACTCTTCTTTATGGTAAGAGTAAGAAAAAAAACATTCAGAATTTTCTTTTCAAGGTAGGTTGGAACTGCATGATGTTTTATTAAGCAAAACAGGCACTTATTATCAATATCAACCATTTTTCTAAGACTAAGACATACATAAAATTAGAATAAACATTAAAGTACATAATGACAGATCTGCTTTAAGTCACTTTTGTTTAGAATTACCTCAGTATAATCACACTCCCCGTCCTCTAAAGTCTCAGTATTTCTAAAATATCATTTTAGATGTAGTAAGAATGATTAAATTGTTCTTGATCATAAATTAGCCAAGTAAAGAAACCACCTTCCCTTTAACATTTCCTTTAAATTATCTTCCATATAATCATATTCATCTTAAATTAGATAGGGCACAAAATAATATAACAGTAATTCTAAATGTCACAAATCCATGGTCCCAATGGATCTGATTTGGCTTTTTATAACTTTCAAGGGCTTACACATTCCAGTCAAAATCCAAACTACAACAAACATGGTACTGACCAGGTGTTTTCTGTTTTAGTTTACTTCCAGCTAAGGCTACAATTAAATTTTGAACACCAGATAGCAAAAATTAACCTGGCTCCTCAAACACATTAAAGAAATAGTAAATTTTACTTTTCTACGTCCTTGGGTAAGTGAAGAACTCCCAATCTCCAACAAATGATCCTTTTGCCCTAACCTCCAGAAGAGAAAATCTGTGTATTATTTTGTTATTTCCATAAAGTGATTTAAAACAGATTACCTAAAATTTAGCTCTAGTCAGCAACATGCCTTGTTATTATAATCTTAAATGTATCTTCATAATTTCAAATGTGTGTTAATCCAGATTATAAACACCATTCAAGAAATTCATGTTAGAATTGAGAAAAGAAAAATGGCTCGGAGCAGTCTGAGCTATGTAAGGTATGTAAAATTTATCAAGTCCAGAAAGACACGAATATGGGACTTCAGTCATCCTCCTCCCCCATCCCTTGCCCTGGAGCAATGGTTTAAAGGCATTTTGTTCCTGACTAACTGCCTCACCCATTATCTTCATGTTCCTTCCTGGAATTTGTGATAAAAAGAACAATTTTCTGCCAAACAATAGCTTGTTATTTTGATATAAATGCTTGGTAAACAACTTAAAAACTGCCTCTTCTTTTTTCCTTAAGAACCTACTCCTAACTGCTGCTAATTGGAGTGTATATTCAAGGCAACCTGAATCTATGCTCCAGGGTGGCCATCCTCAAGCTTTGGGCTGCAATAAACTCTGTACTTAATCATAGTTTCTGAATCTCATGTAAGGTTGACAGAACAGAAATCATAGCAAATGCAAACACTATAACTAAGGATATAAAGATATTAGACCCATTTAAAAAGCCCAAACATATAAAAAGCAAAACCCAGAAAATTAGTAAGTAACAAAACCCACAGGAATGCTAGGGTAGATAAGACTTTTATGAAAAACAAGATGTTAGTCAAAAAAGATAATCAACCAAAGAGAACTAAATTTTGCAACCAATGACCAGCAAAAACAGGCATCATAAAATTTAAACATTTTATGCCACAATGGTATGAAACTCTTAGGCTCTATTCTCCTAAAAACAAACTGATTCAGTAAGTGTGGTTATTTGCTTTGTTATAGTGGATAGCTGGGTGATGAGGTGTTGCTAGATAAACGACAGAGCAGTAATGAAGCCCATCCCTCTACCAGACAGCATGGGAGCAGATTCATTAACTGTACTATTGTAACCATCCTCCCAGTAATAAGATTTAAAACCTTGAGCCATCTCTGTCTCTTTCCTCTACCTCTACCTCTAACTAATCTGCCAAATCCTCCTTACTTTACTTCCATAACCTGTACATCTATTATCCCTCCTTTATATTCTTATTGTCATTGATCAGGTACAGGACTCTTAAAATGCCCTCACCTACAATTTCACCACCTCTCTACCAAGTCCTTTAACTTTTATTTTAAAAGCAGTTTCAAAAGCATTACACAATTATTTTTTAAAAATTCAATAGTTCTCACTTAACAATTAATTCCAACATCTTAGACTGGCATTCTATGTCCTCTACCTGACTCACTTTACCAATTCAACTCAACTCCCTTACTTCCTACTTCCTAGTATTTTCAATAAAATACTTCCCACATTGTCCCACATTACTCCCCACTTCAGGTATGTTCCTTCCCCACCTCTGACTCCCCTTTCCATTTCAGTCAGTTATCCTTCAGGATCCACTCAAATGCTAATTCTAAAAGCCTAGTGGGGTCCTGGTCTAGCTTCCTCTTCCTCTGAACTTCCACAGTATTTCACACACACCTCTACAATGGCACTTACCAATTTGTCTTGTATTACAGTTATGTACATATGTGCAGTCATGTATATAATGTTACTATATTGTACACCCAATTTATCTCTGCATACTTAGCACATTGCATAAATCACAGTAGGAGGTGAAAAAATGCTTGTTGAATTAGTGAATAAATCAGCCAATCATTTTTTAGTATAGTGGGCAAATTGCCTAATTCTTGTTGGCATAATAAAACAATTAATACAGTATCTATAAGGGTCACTCTAAATATTCAAATGATTAAATTATATTCGGCCTACTGTTTCACAAGGCTGAAATAAGAACAACATTTTAAAGAGATTACCATCAGAAAGGTTAGGAAAAATCAAGTTTGACATTTAAAATTTACTTAAGACAGTTTATTACCTTGCTAATCCTTTATAAATGATATGTGACTGTGCAGATAAATATATACAGATATATGTTCTTAATGAAGAACAGTACTACAGAGATAAGTTGTAACTAAGAAAATATAGAAACACATCTTTCATTGTCTCATAAATAGCTTTTTAAAATATAAGTTTGACCATGCCATATTCCCTTATGTTAAAAAAATCCTTCAAAGACTTCCTAAATTTTTTTTTTTTTTTTTTTAACCAAGCATTTAAAGCACTAACCCCACCTTTCTGGCATCACCATCTTCCCGAACATCTATAACCAAATTTCCTGACACTTCTTGAACTCCAAATTTCATCCCTTTGTGTCCACACTATGTTCTTCTCTCTGCTTGGGATTTTCTACTTCATCTCCTCTTTCTAAAACTATTCATTCTTCAAGTTCAAGGTCTGGCTGAAACCTTATTAAGCTTTCTGTAATAGTATACTTGTACTTATCCCACTGGGTTATGATTATGTTTCTGCAGCTGGAGTGCAGGGTCTTTATTCGCTCAGAGTTCAGCACAGTCCTGGTACAAAAACTCAAACTTTTGTTGAATGAATAAAAATTTTCTGTGACTACTAGTTTTATTTTTCTCTCTCATTAAAAAAAAAATGACAAGAAACATACCAGCATGACCTATTTTATTTTATTCTTTTTCTCTCTTTTACCAGCTATAGCTAACAAGGAGACAAGTAGTAAAGGCAGCAGGAAAAAAGGAGCCCCACTTAATTCCCAGCTCCCCTCAAAAGGAAGCCTAGACTAAAATAAACAACCTGAACTCCTACTGTACTTACAGGCAATATGCCATTTAATTATATACTATCTTGCACAGTCCTCTAATTTCAGTTGTTTTGTATGTGTTGCCAATAATTCTTTCACAAATTCTCTGATGATGGGGACACGCCTCACACTTCTCACATATCCCCCACACAGCCCAGTCTGCAGGAATTACCAAGGTATTTGCTTTAAGTAGAAGTTGGTTTGCTCTTTTAGAGTTTAATCATAACAAGAAGATCAAAATTTTCTACTTATACTCTTTCAGGATGAATGAATCACTATAAAAGCATGCAATTTCTTGAACATGCAATATTATAATATTAAAAAAAAGACCCTGCAGAGACACTTATTAAAGAATAAGTTATTTAATATACATTGGGAAGCTTTCACGATATTATTATTTTTTTCTTTCTATCACAGCAGAAAGTGCTCCCATAGCACTTTCCACAACATAAGAATGACTTTTCTAGTAGCTTACAAACCCACTCAGCACCTGACACTGTGTTATGTGTTCATTAGCACTTGCTGTTGCTGTTACAGGCCTCTATGGCCAATTATATCACTAAAGCTGAAGGCAGGCAAAAGAACCTATTTATGTAATCTACTCTTACACTTAAAACAGAAATGGATGGTATGAGAAATAAAACATTGATTTTACTAAAAAAAGACAGAAATATATTGCACTAGTGGTATTGACTAGTTCCAATTTTTTAAACTATTTTTTTCTTCATTGGAAAAGTCATTCTTTAATTATTAGGTTATTAAGTATGAAATGTCTGATTTCCTTAAGACAGTTGATATCTGTGACCTTTCACTTTGACACTCTTGTTTTATATTTATTGTGAAGGTACATCCTCATTCTTTCAAAGGCACGGTTTGGCTTGTGATTATCTTTCAAATTTTTTTTAGAGCAATTTTTGTGAAACCATGGGTAAGTCAAAAACTCGTGTTATTTTCTAATATGAGTTCCGTCGTGGAACCAATGGAGTACAGACAGCTCGCAATATCAATGAAGTACTTGGGAAGGATGTGGCTAATGAACACACAGTACATCGATGGTTTGAGAAGTTCCGTTCTGGTGATTTTAATCTTGAAAATGAGCCACATGGGCGACCTGAGACCAAAGTAGATAATGATGAGCTGAAAGCTGTAGTGGAAGCGAATCCATCTCAACCTATGTGTGAATTAGCAGCAAGGCTTGACATTACTATTCCAACAATACTGGACCATTTAAAAGAAATGGGCAAGGTAAAGAAGCTGGATAGATGGGTTCTGCATGAATTAAATGAGTGTCAGAAGAGAAATTGTCTCAAAGCTTGCCTTTTTTTTGCTGTCACAACATAAAGGCGAACCATTTCTACACTGTATTGTTAAGTGTGATGAAAAATGGGTTTTTTTTTGACAATCGCAAGCATTCAGCACAATGGTTGGGCAAAGATGAAGTGCTGAAACACAGTCCAAAACCGAATATTCATCAAAAAAAGCTAATGGTGTCTGTTTGGTGGTCTAGCGCTGGTATTATCCACTGCAGATTCATGAAACCTGGTCAATCCATTATAGTGGATGTCTACTGCAACCAACTGGACGAAATCATGAGGATGCTTGGAATTAAGCAGCAGGGATTAGTCAACCAAGACAGGCCAATCCTCTTGCAAAACAATGCTTGACCACATGTCGCACAAACAACGTTGCTCAAACGACAGCAGCTGGACTTGGAAACTCTCTGTCATCCACCTTATTCACCAGACCTTACACCAACTGACTACTACTTTTTCAGGCTTGGGACCACTTCTTGCAAGGAAAAACATTCAATTCTCAACAAGCTGTGGAAAATGCCTTTCGATTTCATGGCCACTCACTCTCCAGGCTTCTTTGCTGCTGGCATAAACAAGCGACTGTTAAGATGGCAAAACTGTGTCGATAGTTTAGGTGCATACTTTGATTAACTGTACTACTTCTTGTTTGAGATACAATAAACTACACTTTTAATTCAAAATCAGACATTTCATATTTAATGACCTAATATGACGGATGAGTCATTTGTTGTTGTAGAATAGCAACAATTGTGTGTTACTTCCAAAATGTTATGAAGGAAGTGTTCTGAAGATAATGAAATGAAGCCCCTCCCAAATATATGTGCACTTATAAAATTATTTTTCTTGCATTCGTTTTAAATAAGTAACTAGAAATTTCTAATTTTCTTTAAATCTTGAAGGTCAGCATTTGATTAAAAAAATGTGAAGTATAGATAAGAACTCGAATAAAATGAGTAAAGAAAATTCACCTGCTGCCAAGATGATGTGTTACGATTTCTAAGATATTACTACTGTTGGTTCTAGTCAGCACCAGCCCCCAAGAGAAAGAAGCACTTAGGGCAGTGTTTTCAATCTATGGGTAGTGATTTTGTAGTGGGTAGTAAATCAATTTACTGTGTTATGACCCACATTAATTTTTAATGAAAAAGAGTAAAATAAAAAAGAAAATATTAAAGTGCATCACGCTCAATTCAGGCAATTGAATGAGTGAACAAGGGATTGTATATGTGTAGTAATGTGAGTTTGTATACAGGGTCAAGATGTAAAATGGGAATCCCAACAAAAAAGCTGAATGCCTCCATTACTCTTTCTTCTTTTCAAGAGATAACAAACAGAATGCTATGTACCACAGAGAAGCATTGTGCAAACATGCATTCACCTTACAGATATATTTCCTTTTACAACATTCTCTCTACCCTGGCTTTAATTATTTCTCTTTCAACACCTGTTGAAATTCACTCCTATTTTGACCTCAAAATAGTTTTTTGTTCCCAACTGCAGATTAGGTTGGTAGAATACACTTTACCTTAATATTAAATGTTTTAGAAATTTTAATAGCCAGGGTAACCATATAATTTATCATCCAATCCAGGACATTTATGACAGTAAAAGAGGCCCTAGTATTCAGGTGGGACAACAAAGCTAAACCAGTATGTACAGTCACTCTATGAATAACTTAATAATACTGTGTTCTTAATATTGCCAGTATAAAAAAGATATTTAGTTAAAATATATTAAGCACAAAAAAGCCAATAGTTAAAATAAAAAGTCCAAAAGCATTTAATAAGAACTATATCACAAAATTTCTGATTTTTAATGAAAATTATATAATGTTCTTAATTAGACTGTACAGGGAATTAACTATAAAAAAATTTGTATGAATGCGTAAAACATTAATCTAAAGAGAACAAAACCTCAGCCTACCAACAGTGCAGTCTACACTAACTGGAATAAATTCTTGAATAACAAGTCTGCCTTGAATTTACAATATAGGATATAAAGTAAATACTTTGACACTAGTCTCATTAGACAAAGATCCGTGAAAAAAAAAAAAAGTAAAATAGCTTCACAAATTATCTACAACTGAAGACACATGAAAATTATTAAACAATTTATTTGAACCTACCCAACAGAAGATAAACTGGGATAGTTCTGAGCAAAATTTTAATCTATGAAATTTATTCTTTTTCAACAATTTAACTGTCTCAACTATGGCTACCTCTTCTGTGTCTTCAATTCCAAAGCTTTCCTACTTTCTCCATCAGTTTCTTTTACTAATATTAGGGAAGATGTATTTTAATTTATACTTGTGACCATAGATTATTTAATAGTTTTGATGTTACACAGTTCTTGCAACTTAAGCATCTTCTGCTCTTAAAAAAAAAGAAAAGAATTTCTTAGGGCTCCTGATTCCTAGATCTGTGCTCTTTCTATTAAATACTTCATTTTTATTTTGACATCTCTCCTTTCTCAAGTTTCCACCAGAAAAGGTCCATGGATGACAGCCTGCAGGAGATATGCAAAGACTATGTACAGAAAAACTTTTATCTGAAAATGAGTAAGTGCATGTTTCTGGGATGGCACCCACAGGTTTCATAAAATTCTCAAAGAGGTCAATGACCAAAAAAAAGATTGAGAAATATCATGTTAGAAGTATTTAAGTCATCGGTAAATAGATATTTTGCAAAGCAGAAGGGTAGCCTTTTCAGTCTATTCAGGCTAGCTGGAGACATGTAAGTTAGAAGGAATATTTTTGCTCCCTCCCTTCCAAAGGCCACCAGTTTCCACAGAAGATGGCATGAGCTGGTGGCTTCTAAGAAGACTTGAAAGTTTATTCTATCACCAGTTACCAACAGGCCTTTTACCATTTAGTCTCCAGGTATCTAAGCTGCTGCTTCAAGAGTGGACCACACAACTTGAAATCCACATGAATGAAGATTGCTTGAACTAGCAACACACATATTAGACATCCTTATGGAGGCTTTATTCCTACCTATTTTCCCTTTACATTGTCCCAGTTTTGTGATATATTCATATCAAGGTAAGGTTTTATAAAAATGAATTTGTATTTTATTCATCAAAAAGAGCATCTACATATTCTCGAAAAGTGATGCTTGGTTATTCACATGAATTGATAAGGGTATAGTAAGACAGTGGAGCCTTCCAGGACCATAGGTTATTAGGACTGCTTTATACCAGTGATCCAGATATGGGGGAAGAGAACAGGTATGTGGAGTTTACAAAAATAATACAGAATTCTCCATTTGGAAGACAAAAAACATTAATAAAGCTGAATAAAAACTTCTTAGCATGAATAAGTAGCAAAAACATTTTCTGTATAGCTCTACTGGTCAACAAGATTTTAAAAATCAAGGGAAAATGTTTCAGAATTTCCAAGGAAAGGAGCATAAGTTTTTTAAGATTCTCAAAAGTGTGTACTGGGTGTGGAAAATACCACCCTAGAGTTTCTTCAGCTTTTCATTTCCCTTCTCTTTGCCAAGGACTGCCAAACATATACTTTATATTTCCTAGCACTTCTGACATTTTGCTTAGTATTGAATTAATGATATTTTAAAAACAATATCCTCTATTTTTCTCCATGGCCTAAATATATCACCATTTATCCTATATTACTTTTCTCTCTGATAAAGTTTTTAAGATAATGTTCATTAGAATGTACCGTTGGTCAACAGAGGCTTACTACCAGTTATTTATAAGCAATCAATCCTATGTGTTGAAAGACTTTCAGATGAGGTAAAAGCAGTTTTTTAAAATGGACTAACAAAATCTGGGCGAGGGAGATCTTGTCTCATTGGATATTTACATAATCTGCTTCAACAGTCAGAATGGAACATTTTCGTCCTCCCTAGTTTCATCTAGGCTTAACCATTTCTTCAGTTCCTGCTCTTTCTAACTAGACTCTTATTTACTCAGTATTCAGCAGAATACTCCCCACCTTAAACCCAACTTTATTTTAATATTTTCAATATTTAGAATTTCATTCTAAAATAAGAAATCCAAGAAAAGAGCCTCCTATATGTGGTAGAGAACAGTGGTACAGAGTAGTGATTAAAAACAAAGATCTTAAAAAAAAAACCCCCAAAACAAAAAAAACCCCCAAAGATCTAGGGTAGACAGTCTTGATTTAAATTTTCAACTTTGCTATTTATTAACCGTGTAAGTTTAGGCAAATTAAGTTCTCTAAGCCCTAGTTGCCTGTAAAATGGACAGAATTATAGTACCTATAGCTCGTACGGTTGTTACGAAGATTAAATGTTATGCATGTAAACTGCATAGCACAGTGCCCAACACAGTAGGTGTTCAATAAAGGTTAGTGAGTATGGTAATAAATAATGATGATTTCCCATTTCCACAGTCTCTTATTTTCATTGCTCTCCATCTCCAATGTCTACAATCACTTTCCACGCCTGATGAAAGTGGGGGTATGCAAAAATTAAAACCTCATAGTAGGAGGACTAATCCAGTAAAGTAAGACTCGCTCTACTCCCCTCCTTTTAATATAAATGGTCAACAGTCATCCCTGGTCATTTGTATATCAAGTCAAGGAATAAAGCAAAGAAGCAGAAGAAAGAAAGACACCAGTACAAATACAAGTAGTTTCTTTGGCAGCAAGAACATATTGGATGTAAGTCATAGGACATGAGGAAGAACAAAAAAGCCAGGAAAACAACAACTAGAAGAAAGCAGAAGGCAGTAACCTAAAAGAGCAAGGGAAATAAAAGGATAGAAAAGAGAATTGTAGGCAAAGGGATTTATGTAGATCTATTTAGGAAAGAGTATATTTTAAGATGTGAGAAAAATGGGATTTGCTGAAGCAGGTAGCTTAAAAGACTACAAACGAAAAGAGCAAAGCATTTTGCAGGGTGTAAGAAGCATATTACATATGAGTAAGCTAATAAAATTTTCACAGATGAGCAGTATGAAGAGGTATCTGCAAGGTTGGGCTAACCAACCAAAAATAACACAGAAATGTGCACGTTAACACTTATGTGCATAGCTAAACCTATTAATCCTAAATATGGATTAGGGGCATTAAAAGAAAAATCTATTCAGTTGTCAATACAAGCCATTATTAAAGCTTGCCCCTTCAAAGATTTGATCTATAGACTAATGAAAACTCATTAGTTTGCTCAGTTTTCTAATCAAGTCTGCATTTTCGAAATTTCATTATAATTTCTTTTTCTAATAAAGCATTTCCCTAAGCTGTAACTATAATATATTTTTATGCTACGTTTCCCAGGCTGTACAGCAGTGGCTATTCACAAGTACAATCATAGTAGTGCACTGCAGCCTCAAACTCCTGAGCTCAAGTGATCCTCCTGCCTCAGCCTCCCAAGTAGCTGGGACTATAGGCATGTGCCATCTGCTTGGCTAGAACTACAATTTTTTTTTTTTTTTTTTTTTTTACCAAAGAGAGGTGTCTTACTGGAATCTACTACCAAAAATAAATTTAAATATTAAAAATAGTATAATTTAAAAATCAATGGTATTAATGTAGACTAAAAAGTTCCACACCTCTATTGGGTTTTTTTTTTTCCCCAAATCAAGTCAGTAAGAGTCAAATGAAAACTTGCTTAAAATTATATCTAACAGTTTACAAGTTGCTGAAATTTAATGTGTATTCAGACTCAACTGCAGCTTACCAAAGCTATAATATCATCTGAATTAGCACCAGTCTGGTAAGAAAAAAGTGTATCGTATTAAACAGACTTGCTGTGTTATCTGTTCAAACATACCTGTACCAGTCAAAAGTCCAGCACTCTTCTTTCGTGCATAAGCGCGTAAGTGGTTGGACAGGCTAACAGCACTTGTAAACGTCGTATTGCAATGCACACATGTTCTAAGCTTCACAGGCATACCTATCATTCAAAAGAAAACTATAATCCAGTTCTCACTTCAAAAAGTGAAATTTTCTTAGCTTAAAGCGTGTAGAAAAGTACCACAATAAAGATGGTTTAAAAACGTTCATTGAATTAGCGTAACTTAAAATAAAGAGGGGGAATTAAGTTAACTGTTGTTAGTTTGTAGTTAGTATTTAGGCCAACCCATGCTCTTTGGAAAGGTGGAAGGGGAGTGACTTGAACCTTTGAGCTCCTCTGGATTTAACACCTATTATCACTTTCTTGCAGATTTCTGTGTTACGCAGATCATTTCTTAAACCTACTAAAATACGGTCCTGTAATTTGAACAGCACAGTTCTGTTGAGAAGTTTCAAAGCTTACAACGTTACCAATAAAAAGAATTAAAAAGTCTAGTTAACAAAGTGGTAATTAAAGTGTTTTACCCACAAAACCGTAAAAGTCTCAATACTAAATTAGGCTTTCTGATGAAGGCTGGGAGAAAAGGTGGTAAAACACACCACTGAACAGCTGTTAGACACAACATTTTATTCAGGGCATTTTATGTTCATTACTCTGAATGCGCAATCAATAATGAAAGTTAATGATTTGAAGTTTTTTGCTAAAATCTTTGTGCTAAATAAATGATCAACAAGCTAACATCTTAGTCATCACAGGAAAGAAAACATGTTGAAACAATAAGAAACTCCTAACTTCTCACAGTTCAACCCTCACTCCCACAACATGTTTCAACTGGTTTCTTCAACATTATTGTGATAGCCACAAATATGCTTTCCATCTCTGAAGTACACCACACACCTTGGTCAACACAGCTAATGTATCTTCCCTGCATTTTATCCTTCTGAAAAAATAATGAACACTACTGACTTTGAAAGACTCTTTGTATGAAAGAAAAAGTCCTACTAACCAGAAGCCCATGTAAGATAAATTGTTTTTCAGACCACTTACAATACAAGGTAATCTTTCCTTACATCAAAACTGCATTACAAGTATTTGGGATATCCCAATGTCTACCCAAAGTAAAAAAAATTTACCTTACAGTAATTTTATTCATTATTAATACATTGGCCAACTGCTATTACCTCAGACACATTCAGCTTAGGGCTCTAATTATGAGACCATCTAAGTAAAACTTCAACATTCTCAACCACCAAATGAAATCTATAAAGACATTTATCCTTCTAATCTAGAAGTATAAACCAGACTTAGCATACAGCAAGACTGATAAAATTTGGCTATCATTTGCCAATACATACAAAACATTCCTTTGAAAAGAAAAAACTATTGGTACACAAGCACTAAACTAAACCATCTGTTCTGTTCCATTAGAGCACTATCTTAAAATCTAAAACCCCAAATAAAATTTATGCTCACAACTGTTCTCCAAAACCAAACTATCCCGCAATACAATGAGGAATTGGAGAGGAAGAGGTTTCTTTGGGTTAATCACAACATACAACAGACACCAATCCATTCAGTTTAAAGAGTCTGTTTTTGTTTTACCTAAAGCAGCAGAAAACCAATAGCTAAGTCTTGGAAACATTATCACTTTGGAGCACTGGCAAAAATATGACAGAGGTATGCCTTTTCAGCTTTTGAACGTCAACTTCCCATCCACAACCGTCCTCCAGCCATAGCAAATTTTATTTTTACAGATCAGCTTTTTGTTTGTTTTCTTGTGGTTTTCTTTTGCTTTTGTTCTCACCTTACATTCAGACCAAGAAATGAGGCACAGAGAACTCAGTGCTGATGAGCATCAACTGATGAGTTATATAGAAATGACAGTAGAATAACCAATCTCTGCTCTGTAAAAAAAAAGCAGCTTAACTAAGAAGATTCTGAGAAAGTATTTTCCACAAATATTCCATTAAAGGAGGCATAACTGAACTGTTTAAATTATGTATGATAAGACAGTCATAAATGTCCTCTTACCTGAGTGCATAGTCAAGTCCATTTTTTGTGGATGATACATCAACGGACTGTCTTCATTTAATGGAAGAACGCATTTCTGAACAAATCTCTTTCTTGCTGTTTGATTATGGATCTTTTGAGGAGAAATAGCAGAATTCCTTTCTTCTCCCATCCTTTTATTTTTAAGAAGTTCTATCAGTGTAAGAGACTGACTCTTTTTTCCACTGGGCAGTTCTGGTTTTGTTTCATCATATTCATTTAAGAAATTCAGCCCTTCTTCCTCTGATGCAGACACTGACAGAGCTTCAGTCTTTAGGCCATTACGGTATGCTTCAAGAGGTATAACATTTTGAGATAGAAAGTCATCACTTGATGCAAGTTTCTGAGCTACAAATGGTCTGGGAATAATACGACGACTGTTCAATGCCTTCAAGATTTTTTCATATTTTTCTTCATTTTGCATCATCTCATTCAGAACACAAATAGGAGATTTGTGAGCATCCCATTTGGTCTTTCCAAGTCTTTTCAGGTGGCCTCTAACATGATTTGATAATCCAATTTTAGTATCAAACCAACCACCACAGAGCTGACAAGTGTGTTCAGAAGTGGTTTCAGACTTCTCTATAGCTAAAAAAAATTTTTTAAGAGTAAATATCAGAATTTTTTAAACAAATTGACCACCCTAAAATGAATTAATTCTGAAATATAAAATTATGATTCTAAAAAAGACCAAACAAAACTTTCAAATCCTCTGAATCTGAACAAAGACCTACCTATTAGCTCAAATTATCCACATCAGAACTTACCTTTTCTAACTCGCTTAACAGGGGTCCCTGTGCCAGTTCTTTTGAAATGTTGCATTTTGTCACTTGTGGCTATTTGTTCTGGTGACACAACATGACGAGCTTCATAACTTAATCCTGCTCTGTGAAGATGTCCCCGAACATGATTTGACAACCCAACACCTGTTTCAAATGTTGCTGGGCAGTAAGGACATGATTTCTTTTCAAGAGACAAATCAGTCCAATGAAAAACAGAACTATGCTTTGACAATGAAGTTTCTGCATTTTCTAAATGCTGAGGATCATGTATCTCATGCAAAAAGTTGTTAGTTCCAGCATCTTCATAATATTCAAAATAAAAGCCATCATTTTGATCATAACTAAGGGTAGCATTTTCTCCAGAATCTTGACCTTCCACCTTGCTTTTAAATAGAGGGAATAAGTTTACATGCTCTTGATTAATATCATTATAGGTTTCATCATCTATGGCCTGTGTAGTGTAGTCTCCTAGCTCAACATTATCCCATGAACTTTCATCTTCTGTTTCATAACTATCTTTCTTTTCAGCAGAATTAAGTTTTTGCAAAACAACAACAGTCATTTTATGCAAAAAATCTGGATAGCCATCCAAGTCTTCTCCTCCAACAGAACTTTCCTTCTTAGATTCCTTAACTACTCTCTTTACAGCTACACGCCTGTGGTCTTTGAAGCTTTCTGGACTTTTGGTGTCAGGCTTATGAGGGTCTGAAATAAAACTATTGTTGTGAGAATTACTTGATGATGAAAATAGATGTAAAGAATTTAATGAACTAGCTTCTTCTTTTTTGAAATGCAGAGGATATGATTCACCTGATTTTTTGATCATCCTGTAGTTTTCATATTTGTGTCTATATAAATAGTTGTTATTTGCCTTGGCATTAGATTTTTCTTTCGCTGCTTGATGGAAATACTTAGGTTTTTGGTCAACGCTGCTTTTAGTAACAGCCTTGTGAGGAGAGTTGTTTTGATTGCACATGTTTACACCTGATTGGGAGATGCTTTTCCGAGCTTTCTGTATTCTGTGTGGCCGCTTATGAAATTTTGAAAAATTACTTGATTGTGAAGTTGATCCAAATGTTCGCTTCACATCTTGTTTTAAAGCAGAGTTCTTTGGAAATGTGGTTGACTGTTGTTTATTTAATGGTTTAGTGCTATCAGTATCTATAGGTTCTTCAAGGATGTCACTTTTTCTTTTATCAAGTCCAAGAGGACTACCAAATGAATCCACACATGACGATGAATGCAAGTACTCCATGTGTTTTTTTAAAATACTTCTGGCTGAAGTAGTAAAAGGACACATCTTACATATGTAGGTAGCTGATTTTTTGGATGATCCCACAACAGAGTCTTTCATGAAGGTCTTTTTTTGTGTTTTTCTCTGGGCTATATCAGAGCTAACCACAGGGCATTTCACCACTGCCCCGTGGGCAATGCCTCGATGGCACTCTAATTCATTTTCTGTCACTGCCATGAAGTTACACTCTTCACAGCAGTAGTACCTTTTATCTTTTTCATGGGTTTTAGCATGCTGCACAAATGTTTTAGGGCAATTAGTACCAAACACACACTGAGGACACTGTAATCGTGCACTTCTTCCTTCATCCTGAAGTTCTTTCAATTCACGGATTTCCTCCATCAACTTCTGTCTTCTTTCTTGGTGAATAATCATATGTTTTAGAAGTGAATTTCGATCTCGAAATGTCCTTCCACATTCTCTACAAGCATATGGCCTTGGGACATTAAGATGGCGAAAGTGACTGTTCCCATCTAAATGATACATCATATGCCTGTGGAGATGCTTTTTCTCCCTAAAATTCACATTGCACTTTGTACAGGGGTAGAATGATGGCTCTTCAGTACTGAGAGTAGCAGGTGACTCAGAATCACTCTCTTCACATTTCTTTTTTAAGGAATTTGAAAGAAAAGTGCTAGTATGAACAGGTGAACTGTCTTCTCCACACTTATCTGGGTTATAAATTAGATGTTGAAAAGCATCCACAGATTCCAAGTCTTCATCAGTTGATTCAGGCTTCACTTTTGATAATGCATATTTCTGTGCGTCTATTGCCTCTAGCTCTTCGTTCTGTTCCAGAAAGTCTACTTCTTGCGTTTTTGATTTATTGGGTACACAATTAGAATCACTAAAGCAATCCTCAGTATAACGAGTTATCTTGCTTACATCCATTTTTCGCTTTCTCTTTTTTTCTAGACCTACTTTAGAGTGAACTGGAGCTTTATCCACTGTTTCCTCATTAGTCATAAGAAACTGAATGAACTCTTTTTGAGGATCCCAGTTTGTATCATTTTCTGACCTATATTCATCTGTACCTGAGGAAATTCCTGTTAATGTATTAACACAATCATCTTTTACTAATAAATCTTCACTATCCTCACCCACCTCTACTTGATTTATTAAAGTGCTATCTGACTTTATATTACTCCCTACGGAATTCTGAATGTCACAACCAACTGAAGCAGAGGTAGGTAGTTTTTTAATGGAATGGGTTGGATTCTTTGCATGTGCATCTGGTAACAAAAATAAAACTTGGTGTTGATTTGCTTTCTGTGGTGTAGACAGCTGCAGATCAGATGCTACCTTCAAAGCTGAACAAGATTCTGTTGTTGGCTGATCCACAGGCTGTCCAGTGGTTAATGAAACACTGCCTTTATTCATATTGGAAGTCTTAGTTAAGGAGGAGTGTGAAACTGGTCCATTAACAGCAGCTCCTTTAGGCAAGATAAAGTTTTCACTAGAAACAGTAGGAGCACCAGCATGTATAAATAGAGTAGACTGGCCTCCACTTAAGGCTTTTTCAGATTTGTCTTTTGACAGTTCTTCAGGCAGAGTCAACATATTGTTTTTCTGAAATGATGTTTGACAATCTTTTGGTTTATGAACTCCACTCTCTTTCTCTGAGATAATATTGTTGTCATCTAGTTCTTCTTCTTTAGCACCAGTAATATCGGTGTTTATCTTCAAATCATCCATATTGTTGGCAAGCCCATTTAACACATTTAGTCTAGAAAATGGAAAAAAAAAATTTAGATTTGCATGAAAGAAAAAAATACTAGTAGAATGTATGGAGAGTTGAAAGTACATATTTTCTTAGCTTAATTTTCTACCGTTTCTACTGAGATCCTAGTAGATTAATATTGTTCTTCATGCTAGGCAACAACAATCCAATATATCATATATACAAAATGTCTAGGGGAAAGCAACACACACATACACACATGCACAATATAAATATGCTACAGACTGGAAAAAAACTTTAAATCTCATATAGATTTCACTTAAGTAGGTTTATTAGGGGCAGTCACTGTACACTGCAGAATAATATAAATTATCAAATGTTGCAGAGAAGTAAAACGTTTTGTCACTTGAAAGTTCACTTCTGGAGGAAGGCAAAAACCACCACTCAGTCAAGAATTGTATTTGAATGAGCTTATTTACTGTCAACATCAATGGCTTATGTATGAAATAGTATTTTTTAAAAAATATTTAAGACTGCTTTGCTCTCAAGATGTTTAATGTTCTCCTAACATTCTACCAATTGTAAAAATGCTTTACTCATAGGGTTTCATTCCTTCCTTATTCAAATTAACCATAATTCTAATTTTAACTTTTGGAAAGTTAAAATTAATGAAGTTTTATGTTAAATTTTCATATGCTGGGCCCCCAAATTCTAGGCATTCTCTAAAAGCAGTTACCCCATTTATGATCTGACAGTCCAGTGCAATGGCCAAAAAAATTTTTACAATGAAACAGCATAAACATGTTTTTAATTTATTTCATATGAAATTTTTCTGGGCATTTTTGATAATATATTTAATAATTTTGTGAAAACAGCACAATATTTTAAAAGGAAAGGATACTTCCAAATGTTTGGGAGACATTCATATCATGGCTGTATAACTACCCCTATTGTGAGGAGTTCCTTTGCATCCTGTTCTTAGAAATGGCCACATTGTAATGGAATTGCCTGTCTTCTTGGAAGACTCTAAGTTCTTTGAGGGCAGCAACTGTAACCTAGTTACAGTCATATCTCTAGAACCTAGCATAGCACTTGGCATAGGTGCTCAGGCAATATTTGTTAAATAAAGGACTGAATAAGTATTGAAAGAATAAAAACACAATTGTAAAATCAAAATAAAAGTTCCTAAAGTGTAAGAAGAAGAAGTTTTCTTCCTATAAAATTTGAATACTCCATTCAAATAAACACAAGTTTCATCAGGTTATGATTTCTTGACTCAGCAATTGTAGGTATCAAGGCCCTCAAAATATCCAATAATCTTCATGTACAATTTAAAGAACCTGCTATTTGGCAATCCCAGGTACAAATTATTTGAAGTACTAGCATAAACTTCCATTTCTTTTCCTTTTATACACAGTAGTAAGTGCAGTTCATTCATTCTCCAAACATTTACTGAGCAATTATATCTACCAGGCACTGCTCTAGGATTAGGAATACAAAAGTAAACAAGACAGGCCAGATTCTACTCTCAGAAAAAGAATAAAGCCTCCACACTGTTCTTTTATAGTATTTTTGATTTGTATAATGAGTAATACTATTTTAGGACAACAGGACCTTACAATCAATATTTAAACAAAAACATTTTCAATAAAGTTCAATATTTCTACTATCCAATATGGTACCAATTTCATGCTTTATAAAACATTAAATCTAGTTTAAGAATAAAAAAATTATTTCTAATAACTTTTTATTTTTACTTAACTTAGAACAGGCACTTATAAATCTAATCTTATTCTTTCCACAAAATGTGTTCTTTAATACAACAAACATTACAAATAAGTATTAAAAATATCTTTTTTGGGCATTGGTATTTATAACAACAATCATTTTTCCACCCCTCATAGGTTTCAGAATTCTGTTTTGAGATTGGCAAACTTGTGCAGTAATAAAAATAGACTTCCAATAAGATCATATTCAATGGTATCACTCCAAAATGGTGCTAATGCATCACCCAGCAGGAGTCTCTACATCACATACACAGAAGTTAAAAATGGGCAGCACATAAACATGTGTTAGGAAGGAGTGTGCAAATGTCAATGAAAAGAAAGGCAAGCCTTAAAGCTATACTATTACTCATTCCTGATATTTCTCATTAAACAAGGTAGACAAAGTAAAATACCTCAATAGCAACAACCTCATAAATCTGAAATGAATAACAGAATTTTTTTTTAAAAGACTAGCTTGAAAGACAGTTACTTTCTGTTCCCACTTATTATAATCACAGAGGTAGATAAATATATGCTCAGTCAATTTGAAAGCCTATATTAGCTTTTCTCAACAGGAAGCAACGTTGCTAACGAAGTGGTAAATTCAGTGTTAATGAGTGGCTTCACTGTTACCACCTCAGAGGTAAAACCTTCCATGTTCTATGTTCCACCCATCTGTTCTGGTGTTAGAGGTTCAGAGATGGAACAGACGCTTCCCATTTAAAGCAACTTCATTGGTACCCCCTGAACAGCAGGGTGACAAACTATGAGAATATCATGTCGGCTTAGAGACTGCATCCTCATTACCAGAATGGCTTTATAAGAGCTTTTCATAAGTTCACATTCTGAAGAAATCAAACTGTTTTGCTCAAAAACAGAAAAAATAAGTATGCATAACAGATATTTTATCTATAAAACACATCTAACAAAAAAAAATCAAATTAAATATTGTTAAGATATAAAATGAGGTCTTTAACAAAGTTTTCCTTTACACCTACATAATAAAATATGGCGTACTTGCCCCCAAATAAATAATTATCTCCACTCAAAAATAAAAGAAGTTATTCTTTTTCAGACAAGTAGACAGACTTTTTTAGCACATTAATATTAAAATCAGTTAGAAAACGTGCTATAAGAAATTGACTCAGTAAGCAAGCTTCCTAGGTCACTCAGTAATTCAGATTAGATACAATCTTCCTGTTATCAAATCTATGCTGTCCACTTTCTGTTCATGAATAATTCTTTTTTGATAGAAAATTAGCTTAATTTCATTCTTTTACGTACATTATTAATTGTATTTATTGCAAGTAGGTTAACATTTGTGGATACTTATTTTATGGACAATTGAAATTTTCCTGGTTTAATTTTCGGCACATATTCTAATTATAAAATGTTCCAAATACACTTTTTCTTAATAACAGTATTCAGGATTCATAGCTGTTGCACGGAGATACAATGCAGAACAATGGATCATCAACATCTGTTGCACTGAATGATGGACCTAAAATTTTAAAAACATCAAAAATTATTTCCCTACATTCATGTTGGGTTATGTAGCATCCAGACAAGAAAGCGTTTGACCTAGAAGCTAATTTTACACTGTTTCAAACAGTTTTTCAACTACCTTTATATAGTCAAATATATATAACAGAGTCATCAGTACCAGTTTATGTTACTATAACAAAGTAGGGACATATGTGAAGGTAGGCATCATTCATTAAGTTTTAAAAATGGAAGCTAATAAATTAAAATAAGCTGATGTTATGTTGTTTGGGCTCCCTAAATTTTAATTTAATGAATTCAATGAATTTGCTATATCAGTTAAGATCTTTTAAAACAATGTTTAGACACCATTACTATGTCTTCCCCCCTATAATCTTAAAACCATAGAATTTCTTTTAATTGAATTTTAAAAAGTTCTTTAAAAAATTCACATACTTTTTAAAAAAAAGCTGCAAATGGAATTTTAAATCTACATAAAACATATTTCAGTTTCTAGAAAATCATAATGAGTTCCACAGCTATAACTGCCTCTAGTTATATATACTGCAAGCATTAAAAAAAAGTACAAAGGTCAGATCTGTCTTCAAGATGACAGATCATCACTTATATGCCTCAAGCTAGACTTATTGTCTCAGAAATCTCAAACATCAGTATTTTTGCAAACTATCAGCACTTGCTATAACACCCTCACTACACTACATCTTGAGGTTACTACAGAAGAAATGAGGTGATAATTGCATATTAACATAATTATTCTGTAATCCCTCTGAGCAAGCTTCCTAGGTCACTCAGTAATTCAGATTAGATACAACCTTCCTGTCATCAAATCTATGCTGTCCACTTTCTGTTCATGAATAATTCTTTTTTGATAGAAAATTAGCTTAATTTCATTCTTTTATGTACATTATTAATTGTATTTATTGCAAGTAGGTTAACATTTTGTGGGTACTTATTACATAATGCCAACCTTTGTCATGTAGTATAATTTCACACAAAAATATAGTATGATTTGCCCTCATCCTACATTAGTTCATTAATAACTATGTTACACAGCTATAAATAAATTATAATGTTGCCCACTGTCTGAGTTATAGTTAGGATCTGTCAGGTTTTCACAAACCCTATGTTTATTTAAATTATCCTTGAGCACACATGACAACTTCTGTTAGTAATATATGAGATTGGGTCAAGAAGATAAAACTATTCATAACTGCCATTCTAATTGCCAAACAAATCTTAATTAACTGAAATATTACATCTAAAATGACTGCAGTATTGAAGCCTATATATACTACACACAATGTACAAACATATATACCTAAATCTTACCCAGTGCAAAAATTCAAGAGAAGACACAGTACACTATTATATAATCATGTCATCCAGGCAGTATCCTATTCTGGATGTCACATTGAGAAGAAACACTAAAAAAACCCAGAACATTTATAAGGGTATGAAGCATGAGGCTAACTCTGAAAAACAAAGCCATATAATGAAATGAAGAGACAACTTGGTATGTTTACCCTAACAATTAGCCGATACAATTAACAATCTTCAAATGTTTGAAGGTTTGGCGTATAGAAGGCAGAACACATAATGTGTTCAAATCATAAAGATGTAGATTTCATCTAAAGATTTAAAAAAACTAGAAACAGGAACCATTCAACATTGCAAAGAGTTGTCTTATCCAACAGTGAACTGGAATAGTTCAGCAGGTTACATTATTTGTCAGGAACACTACAGAAGGGAATATGAGGTTGGAGATTGGATAAGATGATTTCTAAGGTCCCTTTTAATATGTAGGATAAATGTTTAAAATTTAGTTACTACATTAACATTTAACATTATTTGAAATAATGAGCTAAGAGCTTAAGAATTACACTACTGAAACTTAAAATATTCTCTAAATTCACAATTACCTGAAATAATCCTTTAGTTAACATGTAATATGTTGGTTCTTGAACAATGAAAATATGGCACTAAATGACTAATATACTGAAGCCACAGAGCTATTTATATCATGAAAACTCTACATCATAGCCAGAGATGTTTCTTTCTACTGGCAACACACACACACACATACACACAAACTGTCACTGAGTCTGAATATCTAGAAAATATATACATTATAAACAGAAAAGTAAAACAAAAATAAAATACATTGGGCACATAACATTTTACTGTTAGCAGCAAATGGCACTGCCATGACAAACTGATGAGCTATATGTGATTTTACCATTTACAATCAATTACATTGAACTTGTTGAACAGTTTTGTTCCTGATGCCATGTACCATCCTCTATTTTTAACAGGAAGATGTTACAAATAGTCAGGTACCAGATCATAAACATCTAATACCTCAAGGTGATTCTTACTGCAAAGTATACTAAATACTAAAAACATAATCTGACACATCTCAAGAAACTGCCATATGGTAAAGGGAAGCAGGTAACTGCAAGTATGATTAGGGGTGGGGAGAGGGGAGGGCTACAAAGGCATAACTTCAACAGCCTGGCAACATTATGTAACAATGAGAATCAACAGTAGTAGAAAACCAAATGGATGTTTACTAATCAAAGGTTAATTACCTAATGAAGAATTTTACAATTGGAAGAAGCAAAGGCAATAAATTATAGTTGTAACCAAAGGAGAGTGCTAAGTCATATTTAGTACAGAATGACTAGCTCTTGTGTTGTTTACACTTTCATATAGTCAGAACAAGGTAAGTGATGATTTCAGCTTCGATAGGTAGGGTAAATGACATATGTACATGGCTCCAACAAGACCAATTCATGCTTAAATTAAAATGAGTGATAACTTCTTTATATATACTTTTCAAACTGATCAAATTCTGATCACGCTTGTCCACCGTTAAACATACCTATTCAAACCTTTAACTTCAAAAACTTTTGAAGGAACCAACGTAGCTAACGTGTCAATTACACACTTCGGAGGTAGTATGCCAACTTTGGCCTCCACCAACAGAGTATTAAATGCCATGAAATATCATTTTACTTTGGGTCTTTTGGTATTCTTTAGTCTATGATGAGTCTGCTGTTTGTGTTCAGTTTTGAGATATTTCATAAATACTAACTCATCATGTCTAATAAGTGCAAAGGAAGTTGAGAGTGTTAAAAGTCCTAGGAAGATAAAGCATACACAGATGCTCCTTCACTTATATCCCAATAAACCCCCAGTAAACTGAAAATATGTACACAATACACTTAACCTACTGAACATCATTGCTTAGCCTAGCCTACCTTAAATATGCTAAGAACACTTACATTAGTCTATAGTTGGGCAAAATCATCTAATACAAAGCCTATTTTATTATAATAAAAATTAAAAATTTATAATAATAAAAAATAAAAGATCAAAATTTGAGGTACAGTTTCTACTGAATGAATATTGCTTTCATACCATTGTAAAGCTGAACCATTATAAGTTGAGGACCATCCAATTACATAAATGAAAATAGAGATAAAGATATTCAAAGTACTAAGATAAATATTATATACACATATATAACGAATTGCTTCAGAATAGAATTAATTTTAACGGGCAAAGAGAATTTCACCATTAAAAAATTACTATGCCTATACATTTGACAATAATCAACAAGAGATAAGGGAATATGATAAAGGAAGGTATTCCGAGTACAGAATCAGCATCCAGTCAGATGTCTATTTGCTTAATGTTTATTCAGGAAAAACTAGGAATTTGTGCAAATAATGTTCAAAGTACTGCTGAAGAAACTTCTGCCCCAACCATGTAGATTTCACAGGATCAAGGCACATTAGAATGTGCACATCAAAGTTAGTGGCATGACTGCAAATGCAGATGTTATGGCTTCGAAGGAATTCCTTAAAACAGCTGAAGAGATGATTGGTGCCTTAATAGATTGTCAGTGGAAATGAAACTGCAATCATCCTTCAGTATCTCCAGAGGATTGGTTCCAGGACCTCCGAAGACACCAAAATCCATGAATACTCAAACCCCACTGTAGGCAGAATCCGTGGATATGAAAAGCTGGCCCTCCTCATATGCGGGTTTCACATTCCCCAAAAGACTGTATTTTTGATCTGTTTTTGTTTTGGTTTGGTTGTGGATGCAGAATCCAATGATACTGTATTTATTGAAAAAAATCTGTGTATAAGTAGACCTGTGCAGTTCAAATATGTTGTTCAAGGGTCGACTGTATTTCACTTCCAGGAAAAGATGACTAACAGAACACTTACCAGCAAGAAAAATGGTATGCCTAGCCTGACGCCTGGAACCTAACAAATGTATGCTAATTTCCTTCTAATACCCCAATAAATTAGCTAACTTTTTCAAATTCAAAATTTCACAGATTTAACTGTGTGTAAATTTCTTAAACTTCTGTAGGTTTTAATAATCTGTCATTATAAAAGTTCCATTAATTCATTTGTTTAATCACATATTAATATTTAGAAAATACAAAATTATTTATTCTAATGGGAAGTAGAATTTGAACATTATGGCATCCAAAGATTGAATTATTTCACTGATTTACAATTTAATTTTATTGAAGGGGAGGGTTCAGATTGTAAAGAAAATTTCTGAAATCCTGTAATAATCTATAAGTACTTAACCTTTCATCTGTATTATATATGTTCAACCCCTACTACATAAATTCAAATTTATATATATTCAGATGGTAAAATGTGACAGTCCCTTTGAGAACTAAAAAAAGAAACAAAACGGGAAGATTTACTTTCTACAAAATAATATTTTTATTAAATGTGAACTCTCTTATTGTTATAATCTACTCAATTTATGTATTTTTTCTGAAATCAGCAAAAAAAATCCAAGTATCTTCTAAGAAAAATACTCCTATTCCACAATTATCTTAATTTAAGATGGTTAAAATTCAAAGACAAGAAATTTGCTGTCCTTGAAACAAAGTATATTAGTATGCTTCTTTCTCACAATATTGTCTTAAAAGAAAGAAAGAAAAACAACAGTTGGTCTTTTGCATCCATGGGTTCTGCACCTGTAGATTCAACCAACTGTGAATCAAAAATAAATAAATAAATAAAATTACAACAAGAGATAATACAATTTTTTAAAATACAGCATAACAGCTGTTTACATGGCATTTACATCATACTAGGTATGAGAAGTAATCTAGAGATGATTTGAAGTATACAGGAGGATGTGTGTAGATTATACATAAATAGTACTTTATTTTATGTAAGGGTCTCAAGCATCCTTGGACTTTGGTATCCAAGGGGGTCCTGGAACCAATGCCCCATAGATACCCAGTGATGAATATATGTAATCATTTGTTTTTCAGTCTGCAGCTAACCTTTTTGTTTTTTAGCAATAGGATTATCAGTATATAGCTAAGGAAAATGTTTGCTTATGCCACCAAACACAGTTCCTGAATCCTTTTTGCTGCTCATTTATTGATTCAAAAAATAGTGCTAATAGTGCCTTGTAGTTGTTATTGTCAGTAATTTTTAATTTTAAAGTGCTTTGTCAGCCTCCTCCCAAAAGCAGATTGTCCTTCTTTATTTAAAACACATTAGTTTATAGAATCTGAGATATTAAGTACTAGCCCTACTAATGGTAAATATTATATATATTAATAAAGTAAGCAACCCACCATGAAGATATAATATTCATAAATCTCTTTGCACACAACAAACAGCTGTAAAATATATAAATCAAAAACTTACAAGTACAAGGAGAAACTGACAAAGCAACAGACACAGAGGGAGGCTTTAAACACTTCTCCCAAAAGTTAACAAATCAAGCACATTAAAAAAGTAAGTAAATTAGAATATAGAGGATTTTAATCACATAATTACTAAGGTTGATCTAAACCAGTGGTCTTCAAACTAGGCTATGTATACTCCTGAAAGTACAGAAAGACTTCTCAAGTAGTATGCAGGTCTGAATAACAATTTCTAGCTCCTCAACTTCTGTATGTACCCTTTCCCTAAAACTGACCTGCATGTTGCACTTGCAATATTCTAGTTCTCCTTACCTATTTCCCCTTTAAAGATGACCCTTCTCACACTTTACAAAATAAAGGTTCCCAAATACAAATCTACAGCCTTCCTCATCATCAGCCTTCCTTCATCATCAGCTGTTCAGGCCAATAACCTTGCAGCAACCTTCATAATTCTCATGTTCTCACCCCTCATATCCATACTATTAGGAAATCTTACTGCCATTATCTTCAAAACACATCCAGAATCCAATCACTTCTCACTACTACTACACCTAGGTCCACTATTATCTCTCTCTCCCCTGCGTTACTTCAAAAGCTGCCTAATCTGGTATTAGTGCATCCACCCTTGCTCACTTACCGTCTATCCTCAAAACAGCAACCAGAGTGATCCTTTCAAATCCTAAAACAGATAATGTCCCTCAAACCCCTGCAATGGCTCCCTGTTTTTCTCAGAGGGGAAAAAAAAAAAAGTCCTAACAATAGCCTATAAGGCACTACAGAAATACTCCTTAGTAACTTTTTGACCTCATTTCCTACTCCCTTCTACAACTAACTTATTCTACTCTAGACACACTGGCTTTCATACTATAGCATGGATTATTCCCCAGATGGAATGCCTTTCTCCCACATAATCTCATGGAAAATTCTCTCATTGTGGTTCAAGTCTTTGCTCGACCATTATCTTTCTTTTCCTTTTTCTTCCCATTTATTTTTTATTTGTATATATTCATGGGGGTACAAGTGCAAATTTGTTACATTGATATACTGCACTGTGGTGAAGTCAGAGCCACAGTGTATACATCACTGAAGCAACAAACATTGTACCCACCAAGCAACCTCCCACTCCCCCACCCTACTGGACATAAGAATATGTCATAGAACATCCACATCAAAGTCATTGTGCAATGCAAACTACCAAACATGCTCCCTCCTTTACCAATTACGGGAATACCTCAGAGATATTGTGGGTTCAGTTACAGACAGTGGCAATAAAGTGAATACTGCCAAAAGGCGAGCCATAAAAATTTTTTAGTCCCCCAGTACTTTTATTAGTATGTTTACATCATACTGTGGTCTATTAAGTGCACAAAAGCATTATGTCTCAAAAAAACAATGTACATATCTTAATTAAAATACTTTACTGCTAAAAATGGTAATGACCATCTGGGCATTCGGTGAGTCATAATCTTTTTGCTGGTGGAAGGTCTTGCCTTGATGATGATGGCTACTGATTGATTAGGGTGGTGGTTGCTGAAGGCTCGGGTGGCTGTGGCAATTTCTTAAAGTAAGACATCAATGAAGTTTGTCACATTGATTGACTCTTCCTTTCATGAAAGATTTCTCTATAGCAGCAGTCCCCCACCTTTTTGGCACCAGGGACTGGTTTCATGGAAGACAAATTTTCCCCTGGGGCGGGGGCGGGGGCACGGAGCTCAGGCAGTGATGTGTGGCCCGGGGATTGGGGACTGCTGCTTCATAGTGTGCAATGCTGTTTGATAGCATTTTACCCACTGTAAAACTTTCAAAGTTGGCGTTAATCCTCTCGAACCCTGCTGCTGCTTTATCAAGTAAGTTTACGTAATATTCTAAATCCTATGTTGTCATTTCAACAATGTTCATAGCATTTTTATTAGGAATAGATCCCATCTCAAGAAACCACTTTCTATACTCATAAGAAACAATTCCTCATCTGTTACAGAGTTTTATCACAAGATTGCAGCAATTCAGTCACATCTTCAGACTCCACTTCTACTTCTAGCTCTCTTGCTATCTCCATTGCATCTGCAATGATGTCTAATAAAGTCTTAAACCCCTCAAAGTCATCCATGAGGGTTGGAATCAATGGCTTCCAAACTCCTGTTAATGTTGATATTTTGACCTCCTCCCATGAATCATGAATGTTCTTAATGGCATTTAGAATGGTGAATCCTTTCCAGAAGACTTCCAATTTACTTTGCCCAGATCCATCAGAGGAATCACTCTATTTGTGGCAGCTGTAGACTTACAGAATTTATTTCTTAAATGATAAGATGTGAAGGTCAAAATTACTCCTTGATCCATGAGCTGCAGAATGGATGCTGTGTTAGTGGGCATGAAAATAATATTTATCTCATTGTACATCTCCATCACAGATCTTGGGTGACTAGGTGCACTGTCAA
This sequence comes from Daubentonia madagascariensis, assembly GCA_023783475.1. Classification (NCBI taxonomy): domain Eukaryota; kingdom Metazoa; phylum Chordata; class Mammalia; order Primates; family Daubentoniidae; genus Daubentonia; species Daubentonia madagascariensis. The sequence continues at coordinate 25,698,128 of JAKFHU010000913.1, read as the reverse complement.
TGAGCAGTAATATTCTGAAAGGAATCTTTTATTCTGAGCAGTAGTTCTCAACAGTGGGCTTAAAACATTAGTAAACCATGCTATAAGCAGATGTGCTGTCATCCAGCCTTTGCTGTTCCATTTATACAGCATAGGCAAAGTAGATACAGTGTAATTCTTAAAAGGCCCTAGGATTTTTGGAATGGTAAATAAGCATTGACTTCAACTTAAAGTCACCAGCTGCATTAGCCCCTAACAAGAGAGCCTATCCTTTGAAGCCAGGCACTGACTTTTCTTCTCAAGCTATAAAAGTCCTAGATGGCATCATCCCACATAAGGCTGTTTTATCTACATTTAAAGTCTGTTGTTTAGTATATTAGTACAGACACCTTCATCAATTATCTTAACCAGATCTTCTAGATCAGCGGTCCCCAACCTTTATGGCACCAGGGACCTGGGCCCAGATGGACTGGGGCAGGGGCGGGGGGGGGTTCAGGTGGTGATGCAAGCGATGGGGAGGGGAGCAGCTGTATGTACAAATGAAGCTTCGCTCCCCCACCCACTGCTCATCTCCTAATGCACGGCTCCCCACCCTTCCTAAGTTTTATGGAAGACAGTTCTTCCAGATGGGTGGGTGGTGTGGAGCTCTGCAGCCCGGGGTTGGGGACTGCAGTTCTACATCAGCACTTGCTGCTTCACCTTGCACTTTCATGTTACAGAGATAACTTCTTTCCTTAAACCTCATGAACCAATCTCTGCTACCTTAGAACTTTTCTCCAGCTTCTGTACCTCTCTCAGCCTTCATAAAATTGAAGAGAGTTAGGGCCTTCCTCTGGATTAGGTTTTGGCTTGAAGGAATATTATGGTTGGTTTGACCACTCAAATTTTCTCCATTTCAGCAATAAGGCTGTTTTTCTTTCTTATCATTTGTGTGTTCACTGGAGTAGCACTTTTAACTTCCTTCAAGAACTTTTCCTTTGCATTCACAACTTGGCTAACTGTGCAGTGCAAGAGGCCTAGCTTTCGTCCTATCTTGGCTTTCGACAAGCCTTCCTCACTAAGCGTAATCATTTCTAGCTTTTGATTTAAAGTAAGAGAGTTGTGACTCTTCTATTCACTTGAACACATAGAAGCCACTGTAGGGTTATTAACTGACCTAATTTCAGTATTGTTGTATCTCAGGGAATAGGCCCAAGGAGAGGGAGAGAGATGGGAAGGGCCAATCACTGGAGCAGTCAGAATACACACATTATTGATTGATTAAATTCACTATCTTAAACGGGCACAGTTCCATGGCACCCCTAAAACAATTACAATAGTAACATCAAAGACCACTGATCAGACTGTCACCCTAACATATCACAAAATGAAAAAGTTTTGAAATATTGTGAGAATTAGCAAAATGTGGCACAGAGACATGAAACAAGCTCATGCTGTTGAAAAAACGGTATTGACGGACTTGCTTGAGGCAAGGTTGCCACAATACTTCAATTTGCAAAAAAACATAATATTTGCAAAGCACAACAAAGCAAAGCACAAATGGGGTTTGCCCGTATAAATTTATCCCAGCTTCAGTCTGCCTTCTCTGCAGATGAGATTTAGTAAGTTGGCCAATCTTGAAACAAATGACAACAAAAACACAAAATACCAATATATCTATGGAATGCAGCAAATGCAGTATGTTGAGCAAAATTTATAGCTATAAATACCTACATTAAAAAAGAAAAAAATATGTCAAATTAGCAACCTAACTTTATACCTCCAGTAATTATAAAAAGAAGACCAAACTAAACCCAAAGCCAGCAGAAGGAAATAATAAATATTAGAACAGAGATAAGAGAATATAAAAATACAATCAATGAAATCAAAAGTTGGTTCTTTTAGTCTCAGCTGCTCAGGAAGCTGAGGCAGGAGGATCACTTGAGCCCAGAAGTTCTAGTAAAGCCTGGGCAACATAGTGAGACCCTATTTCAAAACGAAAACAAAATAACAAATAAGACACCTCCTGACTCTCCCAAGTTAAAAAAAAAAAAAGTTGGGTCTTTAAACATATTATCAAAATTGGCAAAGAAATTGACTAAGGAAGCAAAAAAGAAAAAAATGCAAGTAACAAATCAGAAATGAAAGTGGTAACATTTTTATACTATCCTTAGAGAAATTAGAATACTATGAACTGGATGCCAACAAATTAGACAATCTAGGTGAAATGGAAAAATTCCTAGAAACACCCAAACTACCAGAAGTAACTCAAGAAGAAATAGAAAATCTGAACAGACCTATAACAAGTAAAGATCAAATCAGCAATCAAAAACCTCCCTGTCTCTTAAGACACAAGATCAAGAGGGGAAAAAAAAACCCTCCCCAAAAGGAAAAGTCTAGGACTAGATGGTTTCACTGATGAATTCTATGAAACACTTAAAGAATTAACACCAATCCTTCTCAAACTTTTTCAAAAATGGAAGAGTGAACACTTCCTGACACATTCTATGAGCTCAGCATTGCCCTAATACCAAAGCCAGACAAAGATATTGAAAGAAAACTACAGACTCATATGCACTATAAATACAGATGCAAAAATCTTCAATAAAATACTGGCAAAATGAAGTGAAAAGCATATAAATTATGAAACAGTGAGTGATAAGTGGTTAGTTAAAACGGAAAAGGCATTAAACGTGTGGGTAGAAGACATGAACAGACATGAACAGAAACAGTGTTCTGATTGACAGCAGTCGGGTTTGGTAACTATCCAGTTTCAGGCTTCCTATAGGGGTCTTGCAATACATGCCCCATGGAAAAGTGCGGGCTACTATACACTAAATACCAATCAATTATACACTAAAAATGGTTAATTGTATATTATGTGAATTTCACCTCAATTTAAAGAAAGACAGCTGATCATAAAATGCCCCATGTCTTGACAACACCCAATCTAGAACAAACCTTCACTTCCTAGACCCTCTCCACAATCACCCAACCAAACCCCAAATCCTATAGTAGGTTCTTTCTAATAGCTTCTCAATAAGACACCCCAACATTCCCTATAGTGTGTGGTCTCCCTCACTGCACCAAGTAAGGTGTTGCTAGTCTTTTTGGCTGGAGGGTATTAACAAGACTAACAACTAATTTCTCAACAGAAACAATAAAAGCCAGAACACAAAGGAAAAATATCCTAGTTAAAAAAAAATAACTGCCAACTCAGAATCCTAACCAGTAAAAAACAATCACTCAAAAGGTGAAAGACAGAACATGACCAGACAACAAAAACTGAGAGAATTTCTCATTACACCTACACTAAAGGGTATACTAAAGGGTGTTCTTCAAAAATAGGAAATGATCACAGAAGGAGAACTGAAGATGCAGGAAGGAATAAAAAGCGATAAAAATGGTAAATATGTGGGTAAATCTAAATGACATAAAACAATGATTATGTCTCATGGTGATTAAAACATACATGGAGTTAAAAATACATGAATACAATAGCAAATAAGTTGATTAAGGGGTAGAGTGCAGAAGAAAATAAATGGGATTAATGTGTTTTAAGTTCCTTGCATTGTCATTAGACGCTTATAGGTCAAGGATGTACGTTGTAATCTCCAGGACAGGAGGTCTCAAAAGCGTGATCTGTGGACCCCTTAGACCCTAATTAAGGGATCCTCAAAAATCAAAACTATTTTCATAATAATACTAACACTTTATGTGCCTTTTTCTCATTCTCTCACAAGTGTACAATGGAGCTTTCCAGATTTATATAACTTGTGATATCCCATCAGAATAAAACAGAAGCAGGTATTCTCATAGCTGTCTTCTATTAAGTGAGACTTTACAGAGATTCTTAAAAATGCAAAATAATGCCACTCTTCTCACTAAATTTTGTTCTGGAAAGTATATTTTTCATAAAATTGCATTGTTAACATGTAATGGGATATTATTATTTTAAAATAAACTAAAAAACATTTAAATGTTTCCATGTATTTTCAAATACAGTAAATAGCGTTCTCAACTGGGGTTGATACAGTTGGAAACGTCTAAAAACATTTTTGGTTGTCACACTGGGTGAGTACAACTGGCATCTAGTGGGTAGGGGCTATGTATGCTGCATCATATGATGCACAGTCTGCATGCACAGACAGTCCACAAAACAAAAATTATCTGGCCCAAAATGTGAATTATGCCAAGGTTGAGAAACACTGATATAACCATATAAACAAAAGTTCTTTTAAGAGTTTAAAGAGATTCTGAGAATAAAGAATTTGAGACTAACCTAAAATAAATGGATAATAATGACATTTCATGAATTGGAAGACAATATCATAAAGATATCAACTCTATCTCAATGAACAGATTCAATTTTTATAAAGTTGACAATATGACTAAAAATTTATGGAAATACAAAGAGCCAGGAAAAACAAAGGTGGGAGGACTTGTCTTTTTGGATATAAAGACTTTTTAAAATGCCACATAAATTAAAACACCATACTGTTGTTCCTCTGTATAGACAAAGTAGACCAGTGAGAAAGAGTTTAGGAACAGATCCATGTGTATATGGTCACTTGATTTATGACAAAGGTGATACTGTAGAGCAGTAGGGAGACAATCTTTTTCAATAAATGGTGCTGCATAAAATGTACATTCACATGAAAAAAAGAAAAAGTGACCTCTAAGCCTCACACAATATACAAAAATCAGTTCTAGGTAGAAAGTAGACCTAAATACATAATAAACAATACACAAAAAATATACAATAACCAGTTCTAGGTAGATGGGGTAGGAGACAAAGTAAGATGCTAAGATAGCATTTCTCAACTTCACCACTAGGGACACTCTAGCTAAATAACTGTTTTGTGCACTGTAGGATGCTTAGCACTCTGAACACTGTAAGACATTCAGCAGCACCCCTAGCCCAACTCACTAGATGCCAGCAGTACCCCATTCACTCAGTTATAAAAACTAAAAATGTCTTCAAACATTGCACCAGGGTGTGGGAGATGTGGAATGAGAGGTTGGGGAACTGCCTCTACTTGAGAACTACAGTTCCAGAATATAACGTAAGAGAATATCCTCGTGTTGTTGGAGCAGGAAAAAGACTTCTTAAACAGTACACAAGCAGCACTGACTATAAGGGAAAACAATGATAAACTGGACTACACTAAAATTAAGACCTTCCTTTCATCAAGAGATAACATTAACAGGATGAAATTCATGCCAAAGTGGGACATATTTTTCTAACAAAGAGCTTGTATCTAGAACATATAAAAACTCTTATGAACCAAAGGAACAGGAAAGAAGCCCCAGAAAAGGAAAAAAAGGGCTTGTATACATAAAATATATAACTCCTATAAATCAGTAAGATAGAAAGAGAAAGCTCAATAGCAATTTTTAAAAAAGAGATGGGAGGGAGAGAAGAGACTTTACAAAAGAGGATATCCAAACAGCCAATACATTTATGAAAAGGTACTCAACTCATTTGGAATCAGGGGAATGCATCATCCAGAAGGGCTAAGATTAAAGAGACTATTAATAACAAGTGCTGGTGAGGATACAGAGCAACAGGAATCCTTATATATTATTGATGAGATCAATACAACCACTTTGAAGTAAATTCTTGTGTTATTTTCTAAATTTGAACATACATACTCTATGACCCAGATTCTACTCTTGGTACACACCCAACATAAATGTGCACATATACACCAAGAAATATGTACAAAAATGTTCAGACAGCATCATTCAACCCAAATGTCCTACAGTAAAAAGACAAATTACGACAAAATCGTATTAGTGAACTATGGCTACATCTGACAACATTCCCAACCCCCAAACATAACATTGAGCAAAATAAGCCAAAGACAAAATACTACTACTGTATAGTTCTATTTATATAAAAAAAGTTCAAAAGCAGGCAAAAAAAGGTTATATTCTTTGAAGTCAGGCTAGCAGTTACTCTGGGAAAGAAAAAAGGGATAGCGATTGGGAAAGGAAACAGGAAGCTTCTGGGTTGCTGGCAGTATTCTACTTCTTGATCTGTGGTGGTCATGGAGTGTTTACTTTGTGGTGATTCACTGAACTGTATACTTATACTTTGTGCATTTTCCTGTATAGATTGTATTTACATTTTGAAAAAGACATGGAGCACCACTATCTTTTATATGGTGTATATGCAACCTAAGAAACAATACACTACACAAATACTTTAACTATTATGGTATTAGATGTCAACTGTTTGGGAATAAAAATAGTGTCTGGAACACAATAACTTTCCACTTCTTACACTTCAAGATCCTTTGTCTAATTAATAAAACAAATAAAATACCTTAAAAGGACTTGTTCAGTTTTCAACAGGAAAAACGTAATTAAATATGTCTGATTTTTCTGATTTCCTATAAGCTTTATTTACCTTGATCACCTGAAAAAATCTAATTTCTTAGCTTTATATAACAGAAAATAAAACAGACATCTTAGAAAATGTTAATTAATATTAAAGGAAAGTTGAAGATGTTTCTTTCTAATATTAAACATACATTTTCTCACATTTAGTCACAGAAGAGGATTAGGACAGAATAAATGACACTTGAACTAAATGAGGTTTCTATCAAAAATATGTATACTTCCCTATCCATCAAACTAAGCCTCGGGTTATATTTCTATATTCCAAGACATTTTCATAAAACTCTATTTTACAATACCAATTATTATTCTATCTACAAAACAAGAATCCAACATTTACAATATTAAGTTGCTCAATATCAAACAGATCCCCTCTGGATTTAATCATTTATGGAGAACAGTATACAGTTAATAGCAGACATTCTGATTCATTTTTAAGCCACATAGTGCCACCAAGTGGTAGCAAATTCTTTTTCCAAAATGCTACCCTGAAGCAATAGAAAAGGTTATACTGGAATGTTATATTGGAATGGAAAAATCAATCTTATAATAAACTTAAATAAATAAGATTGTGAAGTATCTTGGTATGAAAGTTTAAAAACAAAAGAGGCAATATTTTGTTGCCTCTTTTGGGAAAAAGATGTGTGTATTACCTTGTGATGGAGTTTAGTTTAGTTTAGTCAAAATTGTCTTGGAAGGCAAGGAATTCTGAATATAATGCTGCAGCATTTACTTTTGTTGCTTGTTGTTTTTTTATTCCACTTTTCCTTAAAAGATGTAAGTTGCTTTAGAAATTAATGAAACAAACATGTACATACCCCACACGCACACAGTAAGAGACCTGGAAGGTTTCATAACAATCTATTACCCTTGTTAAAGTATGGGGAAGGAGTGAGGAGAGTAGGAATAGAGTAAAGGAGGAAAACTTTTGCTTTTTATTTAATACCTGTACTAGTTTGCTGTGGACTGTCATAACAAAGACTGGGTGGCTTAAACAACAGAAATTTATTGTCTTACATATCTGGAAGCTGGAAGTTCAAGACCAAAGTGTCAGTAGGGTTGGTTCCTTCTGAGGGCTGTGAGATAAGGATCTATTTCAGGTCTCTCTGCAGCTTGTAGAGAGCCATCTTCTTCCTGTTTCTTCACATCATCTTCCCTCTTTGAGTGTCTTGGTGTCCAAATCGCCCCTTTTTATAAGAATACCCTAACGACCTCACTTTAACTTGATTACCTTGGTAAAGAATCTATCTCTAAATAAGGTTACACTGAGTTAAAGGGGGTTACATTTCACCATATGAATTTGGTGGTGGGGGGGAATACAACTTAACCCTTAACACTACCCTTCTATATTTGAATTTTTTGATAAGAGTTTTTTTTTTTACTTAAAAAGCAGACAAAAAATAGCTCCTAAAAGCAGTTAAATAATAGAATACTATTTTAATTTCATGAATATCAGCAAAAGAAATGACTAAATTTTAATATAAAATTATATATATAAAATATCAAAGTAATGTGTCATATAGTTCATGTCCAACTCAATTATAATGCACTTATTCCTAGACCCCATCTCCTACTGCTCTCTTTCTCACTGTACTCATATTGGCCTCCTTGCTAGTCCTTGACCATGCTCCAGGTATTTTGCCCTTAATGTTCTCTGCCTGGAGTTCTTCATCTAAATATATATATAGATAAGTTCCTTCACATTTGTGCCTATCTCCTTCTTAGTTCTTCCTAGACCACCCTAAATAAAATTGTACTCTTACACCTGATATATTACATTATTATTTGATTATCTGTTTTTTCTCCCCCACTGCACAGTAAGCTTCTTGAGGGCAGAGACATATTTTGTTCACTGATGTGGCATCTAAAATAGTACCTGGTATGCTGAACACAATTCGTGATTACTTTTTTGTGCATTACCATAAGCAGAAAGAATTTTTAAAAGTTAGTGCACCTCTGACTTCTAATTGGAATCTACCAGTCCCATTCTAATCATCCTCCACATCACAGGCTGAGTGACCTTTTCAAGTTCATCACTCCTCTGTGAAACACGTTTTTCTCTCTTTCAGGACAGAGTTCCAAATCCTTAATATGACTGAAATGGTTTTGCTGTGCCCTGCCTCTCTCTCCACTCTGGTCTCACACTTTCCTCCCACCAGTTTTCAGTGACCCATCCAACCCAATGGCCCTCTCTCAAATTCCCCAAACATGTTCCTTCTCACCATAGGACCTCTGTACATGCAGTTCCCTTGGTCCAGAATCCTCTGGTCTCTTCTCTTCAGCCCTTCATCATACATATCTAGTCAACCTTAACTCATAATCTCCCTTTAGATCACAGCTGTCAAGGTCACTTACTCTGGGAAGACTTCTTCAACCCCACTCTGTGTCAAGTTCCTTTGTCATATACTCTTACAGAACTCTTCCTTTCAGAGCTCTTTTAAGTATTCAATTAATGATTATTGGTTAATATATCTCTCCCAATGGACCCAAGTTCCAAGGAATATCCTTTCCGCAGTTCTAACAGAATGGGAACCATGTCTTCTGTGGTATATGCTGCGTTTAGAGCACTAAAAGGTGATGGGCAGCCTAAATGAAGGGACACAGACAAAACAGGCTAACTATAAATGAATAAGGCCCTGCAATCAGTCAATTACAGAATTAAACAAAGCAAAATTTCCCTTTATTAATTTCAACTTGTTTTATCAGATAAATTGCATTTTTTCTGGGTAGCCTCTTCCTAGCCACCAATGAGTGCACAAAAGACACAAGCTTACCTTAATATTCAATTATGCAATCAATTTAAAAGTATATGAAAAGTAATATGAATTGTTATTATGTACCCTAGCTCAACTAGTGATATACACAAGTCATAACTTTAATCACATGCCTAATCATCAGTTATTTTGTAACTTATTACAAATACACCATTTACAAAATTTCAAGGGAAATGGACTGATATGTATTGAAAACTTACAAGGCTGTATACAAGGTATAATTTACAAGAGGGTAATACCAAAACACAGTATTGCATTTAGAAAAGGCAATTTATTCTCCCCAAATTAAAATCTTATCAACTAGCTAATGTCCATTCAAACTTTATATAAGCCTTCTCTCTAATGTAGTTTTGGGGGCAAGCTTCTCATTTTAATGTGATGTGGGAGAAACAAAGGAATTTTCAACAATGGTTCTAATACTGTTACTATTTTTCTGAATTGAGAAAATAAGAGTAATTTAAATCTCTGTAGTATTTATTGTTCCATCATTAGCTTTCTGGTGCCTAAACAATGACTAACTATCTCCGAATTAATCTGTATAATTTTGACAGATGGTGCAAACTTTTACTGTTTCTTTATGATAATATCATAATTATATTTAAAGTGGGTCAAAATAAATTTTTAAAACAAATTCTTATCACAAATGATATAAAATAAGCTACACTACAACTCCCTCCCAGACTTATGACTCTTTTTCCTAAATACTTTAAGTATGCCTTTCAGATATACTGATAATCAGATGCATATTTACTCACCACAGCAAACCAAAAGTCATACATCTGACTCAATACATTATACCTTGTTATTACATTCTAAGGGTATGGTTAAATATTCATTGCAAAAAGCAAAGTCATCATTTTTGGCAGATTTTCTTCAGTAAGCAGCATCTGATAAACAATTCCAAATAATTTAATGCAACCTTTTAATTCATTAGTTATATAGGAGAACACTGAATTGATTCATTGTTACAGATTGAATTGTGTCCCCCAAAATTCATATGTGGAAGGGTTGGCCCTAATCCAATCTAACTGGTGTCTTCAAGTGGAGGAATTTACAGCCAGGTGTGGTGGTTCATGTCTGTAATCCTAGCACTTTGGTGGCTGAGGTGGAAGGATCGTTTGAGACCAGGAGTTAAAGACCAGCCTGGACAACAGCCAGACCCTGTCTCTAGAAAAAATTTAAAAAATTAGCCAGGCTTTTGGTGTTGTGTGCCTGTAGTCCCAGCTACTCGGGAGGCTGAAGCAGGAGGATCGCTTGATTCCAGGAGTTTAAGGTTGTAGTGAGCTATGATGACGCCACCGTACTCTAGCCTGGGTAATAGTGACACCCTGTCTCCAATCAATCAATCAATCAATAAACGAAAAAGAAAAGAAAAAGAAAAAAGAAAGAAAAGAAGAGATTATGACATACAGAGAGACCCCAAGGATGGGCATGCAAAGAGAAAAGGCCACATAAAGACAGAGTGAGAAAGCCATCTGCAAGTCAAGGAGAGAAGCTTCTACAGAAACCAAACCTCCCAACCTCTTGATTTTGGACTTCTAGCCTCCCAAAATGAGAGAAAATAAATTTCTATCATTTAGTCTACCCACTCTGTGGTAGTAGCCATCCCTTTTACATGGTTTTAATTTCTGAGGTATCAATTACCCACAGTCAACCACTGTCCAAAAATATTCAGTGGAAAATTCCAGAAATAAACAGTTCTTAAGTTTTAAATTACACACTGCTCTCAGTAGCATGATGAAATCTCATGCTGTCCTGCTCTATCCCACCCAGGTCGTGAATCATCCCTTTGTCCAACAGATCGACACGGTGGACACTCCCTACCCATTAGTCACTTAGTAGCCATCTTAGTTACCAGATCAACTGTCTAGGTATTGCAGTCCTTGTATTCAAGTAACCCTTCTTTTACTTACTCATTCTATTTTATTATTAGTTATTGTTTTTAATCTCTTATTGTGCCTAATTTATAAATTAAACTTTATCATAAGTATGTATGTATAGGAAAAAACATAGTATATTACAGTTCGATACTATCCGCAGTTTCAGGTGTTCCTGAAACACACAAGGGGTCTTGGAGTGTATCCCCCACAGATAAGGGATGACTACTGTATTTTCTTAGGCAATTGTAGCAGACTAATACACGCATCTTGGAGAATCAATGAAAAGTTTTAAATTATACTGCATATAATTTCTATTGTGATTTAAATGAACAACTAGTAATTTCTACACTCTGAAAACACCATACTAAGGTCACCTCCACCATGCTTTATGCTAAATGCTGGCATGTAAACAGAATACATATTTGGAAATATGAGCAGATTTGCCTAAGAAAAAATTTGGTCCTGCCTACCCATATTATTACAACCCTGTACAGCAATGAGATGGATCTCTACCTGTATAGGTACCCACATTAATTTCCTTAATGGTCAGAAGTAAACAACTTAGCTCCTATATACCTGATATATAAAGCACACGGACCTCCTTTCAGCCCATAAAATAGAAAACTTATATTTGGGGCCCCTGCAAATTATCTTAATTAAAGTAATTTGCTAACTGTTATTTTCTGTGGCTAAGAAAATTCTAGACTAGTATTAAAAACCTAGCAGTGCTTCAGAAAAACTTGGGAAACTTTTCAAAAAGACAGACTGCAGAACTCCTTCCCTGGAATTTGATTCAACTTCACTAAGGCTTGTAGATTTTTTTGAAGTACCCCATACAATGATGACGTGTAGCCAGTATCATCTAGAACAGAATTCTCAAACATGTCTGTACTTGAAGACCTTTTAAAAAATACTGATGCTCAGTCCCCCTCTGAAAAATTCTAATCTAAGTGACTATGGGAATGGTGTGTGTGTGTATGTGTCTATGTGTGTATACCTTCTCTGGCTCCGTAATATACAGCCATAATTGAAAACAACAGTCTAGAATCTAGGTATCATACGATTATTACGTGTTGTGATTAATGTGAAGTATATGCAACCAAATATCAGGGTATATAAATGATCATCTATTGGAAAATATATCACTTACATTACATTGAACGTATTTGCCTTAGTAGTAAAGGACAGAGTAAAAGATAGTATACAGTATGGCTTCATTATGAAAGTCATCCATGTACCTTCATTTATCCAGGTAGAGAGAGACACTGAGAACCTCAAATAAGATACTAGCAAAAAACCTTCAACAGCACATTAAAAGGATTACACACTGTGACCAAGTTAAGATTTATTCTGGAATGCAAGGTTGGTTCAACATTAAAAAAAAAATCAGTGTAATACACACTTACAAAAGGACAAAAACCACATGATCATCTCAATCGATACAGAAAAAGCATTTGATAAAATTCAATAGTCTTTCATGATAAACACATTCAATAAACTAGGAATAGAAGGAACTACTTCAACATAATAAAAGCCATATATGAAAAGCCCACAGCTAACATCATACTCGATAGTGAAAGACTGAATGCTTTTTTCCAAAGATCAGAAACAAAAAAAGGGTACCACACTTTTGCAACTTCTATTAATATTTAACATTGTACTGGAATTCCTAGCCAGAACAATTAGGAGAGGGAGAGAGGAAGGAAGGGCATCCAATTTAGAAAGGAAGTAGTGAATTTTCTCTTTTTCTCTGTTGTCAGATGATCGAATCTCTTTTTTTTTTTTTTTGGAAACAGGGTTTCACTCTGTCACCCAGGCTGAAGTATGGTGAGGAGATCATAGCTCACAGCAATCTCAAACTCCTGGGCTAAAGTGATCCTCTTGCCTCAGTCTCCAGCATAGCTAGGACTACAGGCGCACACTACCATGTCTGGCTAATTTTTTTTTTTTTTTTTTAGAGATGGGGTCTCGCTATGTTGCCCAGGCTAGTCTCAAACTCCTGGCCTCAAGTGATCCCCCTCCCACCTCAGCCTCCCAAAGTGCTAGGATTACAGGTGTGAGCCACCACACCCAGCCCCCAGATGATAGGATCTTATATGTAGAAAACCCGAAAGATGCCACAAAAAAACTGTTAGAACTAATAAAATAATTCAGCAAAGTTGTAGCATACACAACACACAAAAACCAGCTGTGTTTCTATACTAACAATGACCAAACCAAAAAGGAAATTAAGAAAACAATTATAATGTCATCAAAAAGAATAAAATACTTCAGAATAAACTTAACCAACGAGGCAAAAGGCTTATACATTGAAAACTAGAAAATGTTGCTGAAAAAAATTTAAAAAGACACAAATAAATGGAAACACATCCCAAGTTCACAGATTGTAAGACTTAATATCATTAAGATATCAATACTATACAAAGCAATCTACAGAGCCAATGCAATCTCTATCAGAATCCCAATGACTTTTTTGCAGTAATAGAAAATCCATCCTAAAATTCACAGGAATTCCCAGGACCCCAAAGAGCAAAAACAATCTTGAAAAAGAATAAAGTTGCAAGTGTCACAGTTCCATTTAAAAACTACAAAGCTACAGTAATCAAAACAGTGTGGTACTGGCATGAAAACAGACATACAGACCAACAGAATAGAATATAACAGAGAGCCCAGAAATAGACCTCCTGTATATGTTCAAATGATTTTCAACATCCTTGTCAGGACCATTCAATAGAGAATGAGTAGTCTTTTCAATAAATGGTGTTAAGAAAACTGTATAAACACATGTAAAGGAACAAAGTTGGACTCTTAACTTACACCATATACAAAAATTCAAAATGGATCAAAGACTCAAATGTAAAAGCTAAAACTATAAAACTCTTAGAAGAAAACAGAGGAAAAGCATCATGATACTAGATACGGCAATGATTTCTTGGATATGACAACAAAAGCATAGGGTGACAAAAGTATACATAGATAAATTACACTACATCAAACTTAAAAACTTTTGCGCATCAAAGGAAAAACCGAAATGAAAAGGCAACCTTTACAATGGGAGAAAATATTTGCGCATCATGTATCTGATAAGGGGTTAATATCCAGAATATATAAAGAAATCCTACAACTTAACAACAACCATAAAAAACCCCCAACAACCTGATATAAGTGGGTAAAAGACTTGAACAGACATTTCTCCAAAGATGATATGCAAATGGCCAAGAAGCACAGGAAAAGATGCTCAACATCACTAATTATGAGGGAAATACAAATCAAAACCACAATGAGATATCACTTCACAACATTAGGAATAGAAGGAAACTACCTCAGTGTCATAAAAGCCATGTATAAAAAACCTACAGCAAACATCATAATGGTGAAGGACTGAAAGCTTTTCCTCTAAGATCAGGAATAAGATAGCGATGACCACTTTTACCACTTCTATAGTACTGGAAGCTCTAACCATAGCAATTAACCAAGAAAAACGAATAAAAGGCATCCAATTTAGAAAGAAAGAAGTAAAATTATCTCTGTTTGCAGATGACATGATCTTACATGGAAAAAAAATCCTAAGAAGTCCACAAAAAACTGTAACAGCTAACAAATGAATTCAGCAAAATAGCAAGACACAAAGTCAACACACAAAAATCAGTTGCATTTCTATATACCAACAATGACCAATTCAAAAAGGAAATTAGTAAGACAATTCCATTTATAATAGAACCAAAAAGAATAAGATATTGAGGAATTAACTTAACCAAGGAAATGAAGGAAGTGAAAGATTTGCATAATGAAAACCATAAAACATACTGGAAGAAATTTTAGAAGACATGAATAAATGGAAACACCCCATGTTCTGGGACTGAAAGATTTAATATTGTTAAGATGTCAACAGTACCCAAAGAAATCTATAAATTCAATGTAATCCCTGTCAAAATCGCAATGGCATTTTTTGCAGAAATAGAAAAATCCATCCTCACATTCATGTGGAATCTCAAGGGGCCCCAAGGAGTCAAAACAATCTTGAAAAACAACAACAAAGTTGGAGGCCTCACATTTCCTGATTTCAAAACATATTAAAAAGCAACAGTAATCAAGACAGTGGTGGTACCGGCACAAAGACAGACATATAACCAATGGAACAAAAAAGTCCAGGAATAAACCTGTGCATTTATGGTCAAATGGTTTTTGACAAGAGTGTCAGGACTACACAAATGGGGAAAAGACAGTCTTTTCAACAAATGGTATTGGGAAAACTGGATATACACATGTGAAAGAAAAAAGGTAGACTTTTATCTAACACCATATACATAAATTAATCCAAAATGGATAAAGACCAAAACATAAGACCTAAAACTGTAAAACTCCTAGAAGAAAACATACAGCAAAAAATTCCTGACACTGGCAATGATTTCTTGGATATGACACCAAAGGCATAGGCAACAGAAGAAAAAACAGACAAATTAGACTTTGTGAAAATTAAAAAATTTTGTGCAACCAAAGACATACAGAGTAAAAAGACAACCCATGGAATGGGAGAAAATATCTGCAAATTATATACCTGATAAGGGATTAATATTCAGAATATATAGAGAAGTCCTAAAACTCAACAGAAAAAGAAACCTGATTTAAAAATGGGCAAAAGACTTGAATAGACATTTCTCCAAAGAAGTATACAAATGGCCAAAAAGCATGTGAAATGATACTTAACACACTAAAAGCAAAACCACAATGAGATATTGCCTCATACCCATTAGGATTTATTTTAAAAAAAAAATTGAAAATATCAAGTGTTGGTGAGGATGCAGAGAAATAGGAACATCTATGCACTGTTGGTGGGAATGTAAAATGTTTTTACCACTACAGAAAACAGTATGGTGGTTCCTCAAAAATCTAAAAATAGAAATACCATATGATCCAGCAATTCTACCTCTGGGTATATGACCAAAAGAATTGAAAGCAGGGTCACAAAGAGGTATTTGTACACCCATGTTCATTGCAGCATTACTCACAATAGCTAAACAGTGGAAGCAACGCAGGTGTCCATCAATGGATAAATGGATAAACAAAACGTAGTAAGAATACAATGGAATATTATGCAATCTTAACATGGAAGGAAATTCTGCAAAATGCTACAACAAGGATGAACCTTGAAGACATTATGCTAAATGAAATAAGCCAGTCACAGAAAGACAAATACTGTATGATTCTGCTATATGAGATACTCAGAGAAGTCAAATTCAATGATAGATACGAAAATGGTGGTTTCCAGGGTCTGGGGAGAGCAGAAAATGGGGAACTACTGTTTAATGGGTAAAGAGTTTCAGTTTTACAAGGTGAAAAGAGTTATGGACACGGATGGTGGTGGTGATGGTTGTACATTATAAATGTATTTAGTAACACTGAACTGTACACTTAAAAATGGTTAAGACAGTAAACTTTGTTACGTGTATTTTACCATAGTAAAAAAAAAAATTGGAAAAAAATCGCCAATGAGGCTGAGGTGGGGACCAATAACATGTCTGGGTTTGCTCCAAAATAACATGAGGGGGAGGAAGACACAGGTGAGAGTATAAATGAAGTAAGAGTATATATATGATTATGTATTTTTCTATGTATGATTTCTTCTGTTACTTCACTAAATTATTTTAATAATTACTAAATTATTTTACTGCTCTGATGAGAACAGTATTAACAGCCTTTAAGAGGTCTCCAAGACTCTCAAGCTATAGACTACGTGGTTTAAATCCTAGTTTTTCCACTGTTAAACTCATTGTATCTCAGTTTTGTTATTGGAAAAATGAGGATTGAGTTAATATTTATAAAATACTTATAATAATGCCTGGCATATGGTAAGCACTATGTAAATGTTAAGTAAAATAACTCTGGGTTTATCATGGTTTTGTTTTTTTAATCAACCAGGCAAAAAATGTCTGATAGCTTGTCAAGTGTAGAAACAGTACACACTATATGAACTTTTGTCTAAAAAAATAAATTCAAGGTTATCATAGTTTTAGTTTTTAATCAATCAAAAAATATAATAGGCTGTCAACTACACAGGGTTCTGTTGGAGATGTCGATATTTAGTATCTTATTATCTCGTCATGCTTTTAAGTCATTCAATTAATAGGAGCTTCAGGTTATAGTCGCCACAGATACTGAGAGAAAGAGACTCCTAGCGATGAGGTGCAGGAAATGCTACCACACAATATGTTAGCTTGGCATCTGAGAAAACAGCAGAAGCAGGAAGGTCTCTCTGACCTCTTCCTGTTCTTCCCTGAAACAGGCCATAAAACTTAGGAAGGTCATTCTTTGACCTTCTCCCCTAAAGACCCACATGTGATAGGTTTCTTGCCCTATATGGAGAGAAGAAATGTCATACAGAGATGCCAAGAAGAATATGAACAAATAGGCTTTGCTAAGTTCCCCCCAGTTTATTACCATTAGATTATACCATTTGGTCCTCCAATCATACTTCGGCATGACAGTCCATAATAACACAGTCTTCCCCTGTTTTTTTGGGTCTTTATTTCTGAAAGCTCCCATGCCATGCAAAACTTTTATTAAACAAATTTGTATGTATTCCTCTTGTTAATCTGTCTTTTGTTAGAGGGGTCTCCGCCTAGAGACAGGTAAGGAAAGAAATCTTTTCTCCTATACACTAGGGACTTTGTTACCTCAAGGCAGTGGCAGGATTTAAGCTGAGCTTTCTTGGATGAGTTAGATTTCAAGGAGAGATGAACTGGGGATAAGACTGGTGAGGAAGATGTGAGTAAAGGTGAAAGTGTGAGGATTTTCAAAGAACACTGATAATCAATTAGACTGCAACAAAATGCTTACTAAAAAAATAACAGGAGATGAAACTGTTAAAGTTGATTGGAATACCAATTTGGAAGTTCTTGGATGTAAGACCTAAGAATTAAAATTTATCCTTAAGGAGTTCTTAATGTTTTTTGAGCAAGTAATATAATTAGGGTAACTTCCTAAAAAGTTGAATCAAATGGTCTTATGCAAATGAAATTAAGTGAACAAAGACAGATCATCCACACATTAATGTAATAGACATGTAAACAAAATTAATAGTAATGGGAACAGAAAAGAAAGATA
Organism: Daubentonia madagascariensis; assembly: GCA_023783475.1. NCBI lineage: Eukaryota > Metazoa > Chordata > Mammalia > Primates > Daubentoniidae > Daubentonia > Daubentonia madagascariensis. The sequence continues at coordinate 25,680,007 of JAKFHU010000913.1, read as the reverse complement.
AATACATGTTACATTACCAAAGTAAAAGCAAAAAGATCTAGTAACTGACAAAATCTTTAAGACAGAAAGTAAGCAATGTAAATATTCAGAGGGATTTTGGTGTCAATGAAAAGAGAATAAGAACAGATTCTAAAAGTGAAAGTGATTAATCCAGTTTTAGACACAGGCATGTCAGAATACCCAAGTGAAAATGTCCAGTTTTTATCAGAAGACATGTTTCATAAATGTCAATAAAAATGTTTTGATTACAAAGAGAAATATGTCTGTCTGTTAGAAGGGAAATATATAGAAGGAAAGTAGCATAAATAGGAATGGTTACAGGTTAATTTAAGGGGGAAAATATTGCTCAAATAAAAGTGTAATAAAAATAAAAATATAATAAAGGGAATAAGACCCTTCTTAACAACCTAACCTTAAAAAGTCAGTCTGCCACTGCTGTTACCTGACTAAAAATAAAATTGGATTAGTTATCAAAGCAGTGTGTCAATAATATTCACTGATTATTCAACAAATATTTATTGAGGAACTCTGTGCCAAGAACTATTCTGGATAGTGAGTATACGTTGGTTAACAAGGTAGGCAAGATCCTTTTCTCACATATACTTTTTATCCTAATGAGTTGTTGAATCATGATTAACCCGAAGATTTCAGGATCACTTTAACCTAAACTTTGTTATTCAGGGTGGAAAATGTTTGCATTATTAAATATTATCAGAATTCATATGCAGCTACCATGTATTAGACACTATTAATATAAATCCAAGACTTAACACATTTAATACACCCTTAACTATTCAAGTATTTTTGGTAAGACTCTTTGCATCAGTAGTACACTTATTCACTAATGTTATTAAATCTTGTTTAATTAAGAATGAGCAGAGGCCAGAATCTCTACCAAATGTTTTTTTGTTTGTTTTTCGAGACAGGGTCTCCCTGTGTTCCCCAGGCTAAAGTGCAGTGGCATCATCATAGCTCACTGCAACCTCAAACTCCTGGGCTCAAGCAATCCTTCTGCCTCAGCCTCCCTAATAGCTGGGACTACAGGCACACACCACCACGTCTGGCTGATGTTTTTAATTTTTGTAGAGACAGAGTCTCGCTGTGTAGCTCAGGCTGGTCTCCAACTCCTGGCCTCAAGCAATTCTCCCTCCTCAGCCTCCCCAAAGTGCTAGGATTATAACAGTGAGTCACCCTGCCCAGGCAGAATCTCTAATAAAAACAGCAGCTCATAAATCCATATGGAACAAGTCATTTTTTAATCATCTTGAAATTGTTGAAATTTAAAGACTATTTACATTTTAAACAATTCAATTGACCTATAAACTTTTTGGTCCATTGAATAATTAATGTATAAACATGCTTTACAGTACCTTGCAGAAAGATGACAGAACAAAAAATGAATTCTGAGATATGAAGATGTAATGCTGATGTCTCTCAGATCTCTAAGCTATAGGTCTCTCATATCCACCTGCCACCACATTTCTACTCAGATGTCCTGAGCTACTTCATACTCAATATATCTAAAACTTAGCTCCTGGTCTCTCCAAATGTTCTTCTTCTTCACAGTTCCTATTAGTGCACATAGCCCAGGGTAGAAACATTCATCCTTAACTCCTTCCTTACTCTCCCTACCCCTACCTCCATTACAATTAATAACCAAAACTGATTTTGTTGTCTAAATCTCTTTCATATCTTTCTATCCCCACACCTACCACTCTAAAATCAAGCCAGCATTCTCCCCATCCTAACTGGTTATGCTGAATCCAATCTAGCTTCCCCCGTGATCAGTTATCCCCATTTTAATTAAGTTCATTTGCTAAAACACAGATGTAATCACATTGAAACTCCTTCAATGGTTTCTCATCAATCTGTTAATCCAAACTCCTTAAAATGGTTTATAAGAGTCTCAATAAAACAGTCCTAGCCTTATTCTCTACTCTTATCTCTTGACACTGGCCACTCCACTCATCTCCACCCCACAGTGAGCTCTATACTCAAAAAATAAATTTCTTTCAGCTCCACCAATCTTCCTTTCTCTTACCTCTCATCCTCTGCACATGCTGTTTCTTCTGCTAACAATTTTTTAATCTAGATAAATTAGACAGTTTCTCTTAGTTTTATAGTTTAAGTGTCACTTCTGGGAGGCCTTGCCATATTTCCATTCAGTCATTAAATAAATATTTGTTAAATGCCTACCATGAGTAAAGTACTGTCTATATTAAAGTACGGAATATATACTAATAAATAAAACAGACATGGCTTTTGCCTTCCAGGAACAGACTATCACAATAGTAATCACACTTGATTGTAATTACATATTTAGTCATCAGACTAGTAACTACTAAAACCAATTTAACTACAATAACCAATTCATAAAACATTAAATGAATCAATAAAACATTAAACAAATATTTATTAAGCATCAAGCATGTGACCAGTAGGCCCACAGTCTAGTTAGAAGAACCTAGAAGTTTCAATATCTGCTTTAATGTTCATATCAAGAGAACAGTAGATAAGAGGTCAGAAGACATAGGTTCTAATTCTGTCCTTGCAATTATCTACCTAACCTCAAGCCAGTTATTAATATTTATTATTTCTGAATCTCATACCCTTAAGTATAATATTTTAATAATTAAATTAATTATCAGTACAGAGACTTTCACAATATAATTTATTTCTTAGTGGGTTCAAAATCAAACTTGTTTAAACACTCTGAAAAAAAGAGAATAAGGAAACAGTTCAAACAACGAATTCCTAAGCTATAGTAAAATATAAACTTTAGTACATTAAGAAAATGCCAGTAACTTTGGCAACATGGACATACAGTTAAATGAAACTGTTGTACAAAATGGTTTCTGGAAAATAAAATAAGAGCTTTAGTTCATGCTCCCTCTGCCCATATTTTCTCAAAGTCAAAGTTCTATTCTTTCCTTCAACTCAAATGTTACCTTCCTCACTGAAGCCTTCCCTGATTTCTTCCTTTAAAATTCCCTCATCAATCCTACTATACTACACTATTCAGACCTGACAGCATTCTATTCATCACTTGTAGTATAATTAGTTGTATGGCACTGAGAATTCCAATTATCAATGCGTCCTTACTATATAGCATAGTGTCTAGTTAGATTTCAATAAAGGCTTACTGAATGCCTTGTTTTATTTAGCACCTTTATTTACAGTTTAGACCTACCATAGAAGGCTTAACTATAACAATGGCAAAATTTTTTGGTCTGAGGGGGCAGTTTTATCATTTCCTGTTCACACATTAGAATAATATTTGCCATTTAGCCTTTAATTGTTAGGTTGAAGAACATTTTAGATTTGGATAGAAACTTCTCTACTAAAGACAGGCCTGGATGAAACTTTCTTGGGAAAAATGCAGTTCAGCTTCAAAAGAGATCAATGTAGCCTACTACTTTACCCCTTTAAACAAATGAAACAGCACAAAGAAACCAAGGATGAATTTTAAGAGAGGTACATATACATATACATATTCACAGGAGATTGATTCCAAGAACCTTGTAGATACCAAAATCTGCAGATGCTTAAGTCCCTTATATAATAAGGCTTAGTACTGTAACCATATCCAGGACTAAAGACATCACACTAGAAAATACTGCTGAAAAATAAATAAATAAACCCAAAACAAGCCACTATCTTAATTCTTAAAAATAACTCAGAGAAAAGCATCATAATAATGTTAAGCATTTTCTCAGCTCTCTTTTATTCTAGTCTTAAATTTAGTAGTTTCTAGAATTAAAAATTCAAAAAAACTACTTCATTGACTTTAAAGCAGAAACTGAGACTATTAATTGTAGCTTTTCATACACAATAAAGACAGTAAAAAATAGCCACAAAGTAGTAAAGTATTCTAATGCTTGAGTTACAAAAGATAACAGATTTTGAGCAGTTTGCTATTAATCTAGACTTACTTTAGTATTTAGTAATTGCTTTTATTTTCTTTTCACTTATAGACTACGCTAATGTTAGTTTGTAGCAAACTATAAAGAAATTCACCATAAGGAGATATTTACCTAAATAAATAATATGAGGGGAAAAAAGAAGGCAAATAATCTGATTACTCAATATTAAATAACTTTGAACGTAATACATAAAACACAAAGGAACGTTAATTGATGGACTTAACAGTAAAAGATACAAATCTTTGCAGATTTTATGTTCTCCAATGGGATTTAAGTTATGATGAAGGTGATATTTCAAACCTTTGAGAAATCTCACAATTAAAGACACACAGTAAAATAAATAACACTTTTTGCCAATTAGACTAGCAAAGATTAAAACATTGGTTAATACTTAAAAGGATGTGGGAAAACAGTTATTTTCATAAATTGCCAATAAAAATATCAAGTGGTACAACCTAACTGCAATTTTACAATATATATCAGAAGTTAAAGTGCACATATCCTTTGACCCAAACAAATTATCCTGACACTCTCACATACTCCCAATGATATAATCAAGAGTATTTATTACAGCAGTGCTTATACAGAAGCAAACACCCCTGAGATTTACTGAAATATTAATAAAGAAATAGTTAAATGTGGTATATATTTGGAAAAATGTCCAAGATATATTGGTAAATGGGAAAAGAAAGATGCAGAATACATACCAGCTATTTTTGGTAACTTGTAGGGAGTATAGTGCTGGGTGGAAGGGGAGAGTTTTCCTTTTTACTTTCAACTTTCTGTACTATTTGCTCATACATATAAACACATGTGACTTTTATGTAACAATTAAATTTTGAAAATACTACATGTTACTGGTCAATACAGTTGGAAAAGGTCAAATGTACATGTGCAACCTCATCTAGAATGAAGAACAAAGAATTTTATTAATTAAAAAGTTGTCTTTTTCATGCTACAACAAAGGGCAACACATCTACAGTGCTACTAAAGAAACTAAAGCACAGGGAGGTTAATTTAGAAATTAAGGAAAGTAATCTAAGATAAGATAAACATTCATAAACAATTTCAAATCCTTGGATTCAGGGATTCTGTAAAATGAAAAACCTTAGGAACAGCTGCCTTTGTGAAATACTGAAGCACAAAAGGAAGAAAGAATCTGAACTGAGGTATAGCTATTAACCTCTGAGAAGAAAAACTAGTCTAAAATCTTTTACAGACATATTAATATAAGTCAGGCAATCTAAAGGTTAAATTTCTCTGGATCCTCAAATCTTATCAACAGGAAACTAAACACACTTCACGTTCAGGATGAAAAAAAAAAATAACCAAGGTTCTACACTCAATAAGAATCTGTGTCTAAGAAAATCCTTGTAGGGAGACAGAAGGAACAGCATGAGATAAGGTCAATGTCCAGCTCTGTGTTCAACCATTATGGCAGAAGCTGCAGACAGGGAAAGCAACAAATTGATCCCAGTGGGGAAGAACCTCTCCTTGCTTTGGACTTGCTAGAGGGCAATCAAGCTTCAGGCATAAAAATCCCCAGGTGATTACTATAGCCAACCCAACTAGCCAAATTTCAAATACAGAAGAAAAAAACCAGTCAAAATGCATTAAAATTTAAAAAATGTTTTATTTCTTAAGAAAGTATATTGTTTATATATGTTATATTACACACCTACAACAATGAAACAAATTTTTTAAACACCTTTCAGCAAACAGCAAGCTTCCTAAGCGATAGGAATCAAAAATATTATCACAGTTCCAGACTACAATTCTTCAATTTCTTCCTTCATCCTGACAGTTTTTTACCTTCAGGGAAATAAGGAAAAGTTTTCTTCAATTCTTGTACATGTGACTGGTCTTCCTATTTGCATTAATCTAACACTTTTTAAAAAAATCTTTAAATTAAAGACATAGCTAGTACAAACCTACAAAGAGATCTCTTTGTAGCAAACACTTCAATTTTCACAACATGTTCATGGTCTTTTGCCCACTTTTTAATGGGGTTGTTTGATTTTTTCTTGTTGACTTTCCTAAGTTCTGGTATAGATTCTGGTTATCAGCCCTTTATCAGATGTGTAGCATGCAAACTTTTCAAAAGAAGACAGAATAATAGCCAGCAAACATATAAAAAATTGCTCAACTTCTCTAATCATCAGGGAAATGCAAATCAAAACCACAATGAGATATCACTTAAGATTGGCTTATATCAAAAAGTGCCGAAACAACAAATGTTGGCGTGGATGCGGAAAAATAGGAACACTCATACACTTCTGGTAGGACTGCAGATTAGTACAACCTCTACGGAAAGTAATAAGGAGATATCTCAAAGAACTAAAAGTAGAACTACCATTTGATCCAGCAATCCCACTACTGGGTATTTACCCAAAGGAAAAAAAGACATTCTATAATAAAGACATCTGCACTCGAATGTTCACAGCAGCACAATTGACAACTGCAAAGCTGTGGAAACAACCCAAGTGCCCATCAATACGTGACTGGATTAATAAAATGTGGTATATGTATACCATGGAGTACTACTCAGCCATAAAAAACAATGGTGAATTAATACCTCCAGTATTATCCTGGATGGAGCTAGAGCCCGTTCTTTAAAGCAAAGTATCACAAGAATGGAAAAACAAGCACCACTGGTACCACCATCAAATTGATACTAACTGATCAATACTTATGTACACACATGGAACTAACATTCATCAGGGGTTGGGCAGGTGGGAGGGGGGTGGAGGAGATGGGTAAACTCACACCTAATGGGTGCGGGGCACACTGTCTGGGGGATGGGCACGATTGTAGCTCTGACTTGGGCAGTGCATAAGCAATATACGTAACCAAAGTATGTGTACCCCCATAATATTCTGAAATTTAAAAATAAAAAAAAAATTTCCCCAACGTGGATTAATGCCTTCACTTGGAAATAGTAATCAAAATTACTTCCTTCTTGAAGGAAGACTTGGGAGGTATTTTATTTCTTTCCAAAATGCCTATAAAGCTGCCTCTGGATTGCCCTCATTGGTTCCTTCCGATAGCCCAAGAGCAACTGAAGTACCAATGCCCCCATCCCATTCCAGCCAACATTCTAAATCCCTATTTGTTTGAGGGAGAAGAAGTCTTTTCATTGATCTATGTTTAACAAACATTCACTGCGTGCATATAGCATCCTGAGCACTGTGCTACAGTGTCCACCTTCAAAGGGCTCATCATCTGATAAAGAAGAAAAACTACTGCAGTACAGCAGGCCTGGCTCAAAAGATAAGATGATGCTTGAGATAGACTATTTCAGGAGATAAGCTGACAACCAGGAGAAAGAACAATTGGGGAGGCATGGGGTTAGGGGAGGGTGACAACATATACTTAGGCCTAGAACTAGAAATATAAAACATTATACTTAGTTTATCCATATAATTCTAGGCATTTTGGTATAGCTGCAGTGAGATAATTGTGTGCCATGTTACAGGGCTTACTATATTTTATCCTGCAGGTGACAGAGAACAATGAAGGGAAAAGGTAAGAGGAAGGAAAGCTGTGTAAAGAAGTTGGCAAGTGAGGCCAGAAAGTTGGAGAGTCCAATAAACAAAACGATAAAGAGAACATATGAACACTTTGTGGTATGTTCATACAATGTAATACTACTCAGTCATAAAAAATAATGGACCACTGATATACTCACAGCAACACAGATGAAACTCAAAAGCATTATGTTGAATGAAAGAAGCCAGATACAAAAGAGTACATACTATATAATTCTATGTATATGAAGTCCAGTAACAGGCAAAACTAAACTATGCTGATAGAATTCAGAAAGATACCTCAGGGGGAAAGGCTATTGGATTGGAAAGGGGAGAAGCACAAGGAACTTTCTGGAATAACAAAATGTTCTATATCTTGATCTAGATAGTTGTTACATGTGTGAATATATATGTAAAAAGCCATTCAGCTCTACACTTCAAATTTTACACATTGTCATATGTAAATTATACTGTAATAAAAAAAGAAAAAATGCATATACAATGGTATTATGAAGTCAGAGTAAGTTAATCCAGTGTCATTCCACAAACAACATTGAATTCATAGAAAATCAGAACAAAGGTTCTAATAGACATTATATATTCAACCAGCAAACAAAATCCAGTACAAAAGTCTGGCTTCTTCTCCACCTCAAGAAGACATATAGACTAGAATAAGCTATTCTTCCTAAAGGAAAAGAAATAGCCTACTATTAACCAAAAAATAAAATTTTTCCACACAGTAGTACCTACCACACAGCAGGTTCTATAACGATTAATAAGGCACTAATAGAATTTAGAGCATAGTTAAGTACTCTTCAAACTACCACTACTATTATTATTGTATAATAGCAATAAAAGGGAAATTTTGCTTCAAAGTATGCCTGAACTACTAATTGAGATTTCATTATTCAAGTACATATTACTCAACTACAGCACTTCTCCTCAGAGCCTTCTTTTTTTTTTTAAACAAACATTGAGATCAGCAAATTTTTGACAGCTGAAGAACATCTGGTCAGATTAGAGAAAGACCAAGTTAACTGCAATTTTATCAAAGTATGCTTTTTACTGTTTATACACTGAAGCCACAGTCACTGACCAATAGGTAGTATATGTATTTTTTTAACATTTTGACAGCTTATATTATTAAAATAATAATTTACAATTCTGAACACTATTTTAACAGAAAGAAATCACAATTTGGTGAATTTAACCAATTTGTGAAAGTGCTTCATTAACATTAATAACAAAGTAAAATTCACAAAAGCAATGACTACTCATGTTCTATATTAACTCAGGTGAGAACAATGAAGCAATCCAACTTAATTTTCTAACATGTTAGAACAATCACTGGAAACTTGCATGCTGTAGTTAATCTCAACACAAAAAAGGGAAAATTAAGAATTTAGTTCCACAATTTGATAGCTGTGTTTTTACTCCCACTAAATCAATTGGACTAACCGTGCTAAAAAGTCAATTTCTTCGTATTTCAAAATTTTATTAAAAAACTCTTTGATTCTGGAATTGAAGGCACATTTTTAAGACATTATTTTTGTGTATTATTCCTACCTCGATATGTAACATTTAACAAAGTAGTCTTCTACTTACCTAGATTTTGTCTTATTAACATCTTGCTTCAAGAACAATCTCATCCGAAATTAAATCAAACCTGAAAGAATACACATAAAAACCACTGTTTAGTTTTTTGTTTCAGTTATGAGTAACTTTATCTATAATACACTATTCTTTTAAATTAAAAACTGCAAATCAAATTATTCTTGATACAACATCTGAAAGTGTTCAACTAAAACATGATCATTTTAACCTTCTGGAAACTATTGTACCTTTTTTTTTTTGAAGAAATAATAATCTATTCAAATGAGGAACCTAAACTTTCTAATTCTTTTTTAAAAATTTCTACAATAACTTGTTTTCATTAATTTTAATAGTATGGCAATAATTAAAATGATTATTTACTAATAAAACACACACTTCTTTCTAGATCAGTGTTCACCTAGTATTATGTACATACCAAAAAACATATCAAAAAGCTGAAGACAAAAAAAAGATGCAGTATGGGAATGCATAAAAGTATATACTAATAGTCATCATATTAATAGCTAACACTGATTTAAATACTTTTACTAAATGCCAAGCACCATTATTCTAGAGAACAGCATGTATTGATACACTCCTGCTTCCTCCATTTAGTATAAAGTGACTTCTACCCTAACAATCCACTAAACATGTACTTACCAAAAATCTACCTACCACCATTAATATTACCAAATTTCACAAGTTCTAAAAACTCAGTATGTTCTACTCTAAACTCTACATATCTCATCCCCCAACCTGAAACCAGCTTGTTATTCTTCTGAATTCTCTATTCTTAAAAAAATGGCACCACCATAGCCACTTCCGTTCTCAACCTAGATTACTCTAACTATTCTATTTCCAACTCACTATCATCTCAAATTTGTTCTTCCCAGAACTATATGAGTAATCATTTTACAATGGCTATCCTAAGCATGTCACATCTATGCTACGAGTTCTATAATAAATAGTACTTGTCTATTATGTCAGCTTTATCTATTCACAATCACTACTCTCCCATTCACTCCATGTCTCTACCACACTAAAACTATTCCCAGACTGGCCCATTCTCTCTCAGCTTTCATGCCTTTTCACATGGTGAACTGTAACTATCCACCTATAACTACCTTCTCTCTCTTTAATTTTGCTATCACCTTTTTAGTAGTCCTTCATTATTTAGCTCAGTCACTCTGGCAGATTCCCCTTTTAGTTCCTTCAGCTGTGTAAAACTGTGTTTCTCAATTGCTATAGCAACTCCTGAAAGCTGTGTATTAGCCCTTTCTGTTGTGTATTTTCTGAACTACAGTGTGGACACAGTGAGGATAATTCTTCATTTATTTCATTTCAGCACTCTCACTGGTTGGCACATAGTAAAAGCAAAACAATGTGGGCTGAATAAGAGATTCAAATTTTGTGCTGTATCCCAAAATATACTTGGGATATAGAAGATAATCAAGTAAAACTCAAGCTAATGAGTTTAGTTCACATTTTCAAGAACAGGAGAAAATAAATTACATCACTTCTAGATACAATAACATTACTTTATGAAATACCCACATCTAAGTAAAAGCACAACTGACAAATATCAGTCCAATACAATCTTTTATTGAGTCAATTAGTTAATTTCATAGACTATCAGTAACAAGATATGGGTACTAAATGTTTCTATCCCTAGAGAAAACAAAGTTTGTGGACTAGAAATCCTAGACTAATTTACTATCAGCCTTAAGCAGAAAAGGGTTGGAGAAGAAGGCAAATACGGCTTTAGTACTAATAACGTCAATAACGTAGAAAAGTACATCTTGAAATTTGGTGTGCATCAAAATCACCTGGAGGGCTTATTGCACACAGGTTGCTTGGCCCTACCCCCAGAGTTTCTGATTTAACAGGTCTAGATCGGAGCCTGAGCATTTTCTTTTCTAATAAATGCCTCAAGTGATGCTAACCACACACAGAACCACAGACCTAGAATTTTCTGCATAGTATCTGAAAGAGATGAGAATGTTCTCTCTGCCACCCACCATCAACCTCCACCCACCCAGAACTAAGACACTGGCACATGTTACAAACTAAACTATAAATCAAAGCAAGAACATTAAAAGTCTACTATAAATCGCCGAGTGTGATAGACTGAAAAATGGCCCTACAAAAAATACCCACCCCTAATCCCCGAAACCTGTGAATATTAACTTATATTAACTTACATGGCCAAGGAAAAAAAAAAAGGTCTTTGGAGATGTGATTAAATTAAGGGTCTTGAGATGGAGAGATTATCCTGGATTATCTGGGTGGGCCCTAAATACAATCACATGTATGCTTATAAGAAGGAGGCAGGGAGAAATCTGACTACACACAGAGAAGGTGAAGAGAAGAAGACAGAAGAGAGATTCGAAAATGCTGGCCTTGAATACTGGAATGGGCCACAGCCAGGAATGCCAGCAGCCATCAGAATCAGGGAGAGGCAAGAACAGATTCTCCTCTCTAGTCTCCTCTAGTCCCTCCCTCCAGAAGGAACACAGCCCTACCATCACCTTGATTTTGGCACAGTAATACTGATTTTGGACTTCTGAACTGGCCTCCAGAACTGTGAGAGAATAAATTTCGGTTGTTTTAAGCCACCTAGTTTGTGGTAATTTGTTAAAGCAACCACAGATACTAATATACTGAAGATGACAGGTTCTCAAGGAGATAAACTGGAAACACCCTTATATAAAAGGTGTAATGAACTGATCTGTGTCCCCCTCAAAATTCATATACTGAAGCCCTAACCCATATATGATTGTATTTGGAGCTAGGGCCTTTCAGGAGATAACTAAGTTAAATAAGGCCATAAGGATAGGGCCTCATCCACTATGACTGGTGTCCTTGTAAGAAGTGATACCAGGTATGCACACACATTGGATAGGCCATCTGCAAGGAAAGAGGTCTCAGGAGAAACAAAACCTGCCAACACCCTGAGCTTGAACTTGCAGCCTCCCAAACTGTGAGAAAATAAATTTCTGTTGTTTAAGCCACCCAGTCTGTGATATTTTATTGTGACAACACTAGCAGACTAATACTATTAAAAAAATATACATAGTTGCACAATAATATAAATGTATTTAATGCCGTAGAACTGTACACTTAAAAACAGTTAAAATGGTAACATCTATTTTATGCATATTTTACCACAATAAAAAATAAAAGCATATGCAAACACCACACACAAACTTTGACTTAGCTGTTTAATTTTTTTATCTTGCTCTGCTTGTAGTAATACCTTAAAATCTGAAAAGAACTTTTAACTGCATTTGTTCCCCACAAACGAAACCAGCACATTTTAGACATTTTAATTTTTATTCATTTTAAAAATTTTATTTTTAATTGACAAATAATAATTGTATATATTTTATACTTATGGGGTACAACGTGATGTTTAAATACATGTTTACATTGTGGAATGATTAAATCACACTAATTAAATCCATCATCTCACATACTTACTTACTTGTGGTGAAACATTTAAAATCTATTCATTTAGCAACTTTGAAATATACAATGCATTATTACTATATTTATTACAGTCACCACTCTGTACAATAGATTACTAAAAAGCTTATTCCTCCTAACTGAAATTTTGTACCATTTTATCTATATCTCCTCCCCTTTTTCCACCTACTGCCCCCTACTCAGCCCCAGGTAAACACCATCCTACTCTCTACTTCTATGAGTTCAACTTTTTAAGAATTTACATGTAAGTGACATCATGTGGTATTTGACTTTCTGAGCCTGGTTTATTTCAGTTAGCATAATATCCTCCAGGTTCATCTATGTTGTTGCAAATGCCAGAATTTTCTTCTTTTTTAAGACCAAATACTATTCCATTGTGTATATACAACCACATTCTCTTTATCCATTCATTCAAAGGTAGACATCTAGGTTGTTTCCATACCTTAGCTACTGCGAATAATGCTACAATGAACATGAGAATGCAGATATCTCTTCAGCACATTGATTTCAATTCCTTTAAATATATGCCGGGAAGTGGTATTGCTGGATCCTATGGTAACTCTATGTTTAGTTTTCTAAGGAACCTCCATACTGATTTCCCTAATGGCTGTATTAATTTACATTCCCACTAACAAGACACACAAGGGTTTCCTTTTCTCCATATCCTTACCAATATTTGTTATTTTTCATCTTTTTGATAATAGCAATTAAACAAATTATTTTAAAGAATTTTATAAGAAAGCTTGATAGAAAGTACTTTTAAATCCATACCTAAAAAGTAAATATAATTGGATTATAATATTTAGGTAAGTGCTGGGGGGGGTACAGAAAAAAGGAAAATTCTTAAAGTAGTTGGTATAGCTGGGTTTAATTCAACAGGATTTTAAGAGAATACCTAAATATGAAAATGTCAAATATATCCTCCCAAAAACCCATAACCACAATCTAATCATGAGAAAAACATCAGAAAAATTCCCAAAGAAGAAAATCCTATAGTATATCTGACCAATACTCCTCAAAACTGTTAAGGTCACCAAAAGCAAAGCCTTGAGGAGCCAAGCAGACAACTTAAGCATGACAACTAAATGTAATATATCTTGAAATAGAAAAAGAACATTAGGTAAAAACTTAGGAAACCTGAAAAAACTATGGTTTTAGTTAACAGTAATGTGCCAATGTTGATTCATTAATTATAACAAATGTACCAAGCTATAGGTAAGATGTTAATAACAGGGGAAAATGGGGGGGGGTAAGAATATGGAGCACTTTATACTATCCTGTTCAAATTTTCTTTAAAATCTGAAACCTCTGAAAAATGTCTATTAATTTTCAAAAATATTTTAAATATGTTGAAAAGACATGAACATATTTTAGAAAACTAAACACTGACAATTCAGAATCTTCAGAATTAAATCCAAAAGTTCAGATACACACCAAAAATATGTACAAGGTAGGTCACAAAACAAGTCTCAACAAATTTACAAAGACTGCAATAACAGCAAGCATCTTCTCCAACCACAATGGAATGAAACTAAAAACCAATAACTGAAGGAAAACAGAAAAATCTACACATATGGAAATTAAACAACTCATTCTGAACTAACCAATGGGTGAAAGAAGAAATCATAAGAGAATTCAAAAAATATCTGGAGACAAATGAAAACAAAAACACAACATACCACTTATGGGATACACCAAAAGCAATACTAAGAGGGAAGTTTGTAGCAGCAAAAGCTTACATTAAAAAAAGATCTCAGGGCCAGGCGTGGCGGCTCATGCCTGTAATCCTAGCACTCTGTGAGGCCGAGGCAGGAAGATTGCTTGACCTAAGGAGTTCGAGACCAGCCTGAGCAAGAGCAAGGCTCCGTCTCTACTAAAAATAGAAAATTAGCAAGGTGTTGTGGCGTGCGCTTGTAGTCCCAGCTATTTGGGAGGCTGAGGCAGGAGGATTGCTTGAGCCCAGAAGTTTGAGGTTGCAGTGAGCTATGATGATACCACTGCACTCTACCCAAGGAGACCGAGCGAGACTCTGTCTCAAAAAAAAAAAAAAAAGAAAAAGAAAAACCTCCAATCAACAACCTAACTTTACACCTCAAGGAACTAGAAAAAGAAGAACAAACCAAACCCAACATTAGCAGATGGAAGGAAATGATAAAGATTAGAGTAGAAATAAATGAAATAGAGAATGGAGAACAGAGTGGGAAAAAAGCCGCAACAAAACCTAGAGTTTTATTTTCTTTTAAAGATCAAAATAGGCAAACCCTTAGCTAGACTAAGAAAAAAAGAGAGAAGACGGAAATACTTAAAATCAGAAATGAAAAAGGGAACATTACAAATGATACCAAAAGGATAAGAAAATACCATGAACTATATATACATCAACAAATTGGATAACCCAGAAGAAATAGATATATTCCTAAAAACATACACCTACCAAAAATAAGTCATGAAAGATAAAAATTCTGAATGGCTTATAACTAGTAAAAGGAAACTGGTTGCAATAATCAAAAACTTTCCAACTAAGAAAAGCCCAGGACTAGATGGCTTCACCGGAGAATTCCACCAAACATTTTAAGAAGAATTACCACCAATCTTCCTCAAACTCTTACAAAGAACTGAAGAGGAGGGAACACTTCAAGTTCATTCTATTATATAAGGTCAACATTACCCTGATCCCAAAACCAGACAAAGATAGAGAAAGAAAACAAGAAAAAAACTACAGACCAATATCAAAGATGAATATTGACATAAAAATCTTCAACAAAATACTAGCAATACAAACTCAAAAGCACATTAAAAGGATTATACACCATGACCAAGTGGCATTTATTCTTGGAATGCAAGGATGGTTCAATTTATGAAAACTAATCAATGTAATCTACCACCTTAACAGAATGAAGGGGGGAAAAAAAAAATCACACGATCATCCCAGTTGATACAGAAAAAGAATTTGACAAAATTCAACACCATTTCATTATAAAAACATTCAACAAACTAGGAATAAAAGGAAATTACTCCAACATAATAAAAGCCATATATGAAAAGCCCACATCTAACATCATACTCAACGGTGAAAGACTTGAAAGCTTTTCCTCAAAGATCAGGAACAAGGCAAGGATACCCACTCTCACTGTTTCTATTCAATGCAATAGTGAAAGTCCTAGCCACAGCAACTAAGCAAGAAAAAGAAATAAAATGCACTCAAATTGGAAAGGAAGAAGTAAAATTATCCCTGTTTTCAGATGATGTGACCTTATATTCAGAAAACCCTAAATTTTTTCCAAAAAAAAAAAAAAAACCCCAACTGTGAAAACAAATAATTTCGGCAAAGTTACAGGATGCAAAAAACAACACAAAAAAATCAGTTGCATTTCTATTCACTAACAATGACCAATTCAAAAAGGAAATTAAGAAAATAATTCCATGCACAATAGCATCAAGAAGAATAAAATACTTAAGGATTAACCAAGGACACAACAGACGTGTACACTGAAAACTACAAAACATTGCCAAAAGAAACCATTATACAAATAAATGGAAAGACATCCTGTATCTGTAGACTGGAAGACTTATTGTTAAATGTCCACACTACTCAAAGCAATTTACAGGTTCAGTGTAATCCCTGTCAAAATCCCACTGGCATTTTCAGCAAAAATAGAAAACCCTGTTCTTAAAGGTACACGGAACCTCAAGGGACCCCAAAGAGTCAAAACAATCTGGAAAAAGTTGGAGGCCTCACACTTCCTGATTTCAAAACATATTAAAAAGCAACCATAATCAAGACAGTGGTGGTACTGGCTTAAAGGCAGACATACAAACCCATGGAACAAAATAGGTAGCCCAAAAATAAACCTGTGCATTTATGGTCAAATGGTTTTTGACAAGGGTGTCAAGGCTACACAATGGAGAGAGAACAGTCTCTTCAACAAATGGCATTGGGAAAACCCAATATACATACGCAAAAAAATGAAGTTGGACCCTTACTTTACACCATACACAAAATTTAACTCAAAATGGATAAAGACTAAAACATAAGACCTAAAACTATAAAACTCCTAGAAGAAAACATAGGGGAAGGCTTCAGGACATTGGATTTAGCTAGTCATCTCCTGAATATGACACTAAAGCACAAACAAAAGCAAAAATCAACAAATGGGACCACATCAAACTTAATGTCTTCTGTACATCAAAGGAAACAATAAAGAGTGAAAAGACAACCTACAGAATGGGAAAAAAATTGGCGAATCATATATAAGGGACTCACACCCAACGACAACATAAAATGGCCCAATTTAAAAATGAGCAAAGGATCTGAATGGGCAATTCTCCAAAGAAGACACACAGAACTAGCATATGAAAAGATGTTCAACATCACCAATCATCAGAGAAATGCAAATCAAAACCAAATAAAATATCACCTCACACCCATTAAGCTGCTATCAAAAAACCCTGGAAAGTAACAATTGTTGGTGAGAATGTGGAGAAATTGTAATATATAAAATGGTGCAGCCATTATGGAAAACAGTAACACGGTTTCTCAAAAAGTTAAAAATAAAATTACCATGTGATCCAGCAATCCCACTTCTGGGCACATATGCAAAAGAATTCAAAGCAGGATCTCAAAGAGGTATTTGCATACCCATGTTCACAGCAGCTTTATTCACAATATCAAAAAGGTGAAAGCAACCCAACTATCAACCAATGAATGGATAAAGGAAACGTGCAATATACACACAATGAATATTATGCAGTCTTTAAAAAGAAAGAAATTGTGTCACATGGTACAACATGGGTGAACCTCAAGGGCATTATGCTAAGAGAAATAGGCTAATCATAAAAGGGCAAATACTGTATGATTCCATTCATATGAAGTATCTAAAGTAGCCAAAATTATAGAAACAGAAAAGTGGAAAGGTGGTTGTCAAGGTCTAGGGGAGAGGGCAGGTGAAATAAGTACTTAATAGACATACAGTCTCAGTTTTCCAAGATGAAAAAGTTCTACAAACCTATTACACAATGTGTATATATTTAACACTACTGAACTATACACTTAAAAACAGTTAAAATGGTAAATTTAATGTTATGGGTTTTTTTATAACCACAATAAAAAATAAATATATATCAAGGGGAAAAAAATACACACCAGGAAACTTTTGGGGGTGATGAATGTATTCATTATCTTGTTTGTGATGATGGCTTCCTGAATATATACATATGTCAAAACCTGTCAAATTGTATACTTTAAATATGTGTACTTTATTGCATGTAAATACCTCAATAAATCTTTTAATACCTCAACAATAACAAAATAATCCAATTACAAAGTAGGAAGAAGATTTGAAGCAGCACTTCACCAACTATATCAAAAAAAAATAAGCATATGAAAAGATGCTTAGTATCTTTTGTCACTAGGAAAGTACAAAATAAAGCCATAATGACATATTACTATACAACTGTAAGAATGGCTAAAGTTAGTAAGACCAACTACACCACGTGTTGGTGAACAAGTGCTGGAACTCAAACTCTCATATATTCATACGGGAAGACAAATGTTACAATCACTTTGTAAAAGAGTTTCACCATTTCTTAAAATATTAAACATATACCTACTACATGATCCAGTCATTCCACTCCTAGGTATTTATCCAAAAAAATGAAAGCATATATCCATACAAAGATGGACGTATCATTTGTATCTGTAATAGCCAAAAACTGGAGGGAAAATGTCCATCAACATGTGAATACTTGTCTCTCCAATGGAATAAGTAGGACTGAAGTAGTGATACATGCAACATGAATAAATCTCAAAATAATTATGCTGAGTAAAAACTTCAGACAAAAAGAGTACATACTACATGGTTTCATTTATATAAAATTCTAGGCTATGCAAAGTACACTATAATTGACAGAAAGCAGATCATCATTTCCTGGGCACAGGGGAAGGAGTAAAAGGGAAGGATTACCAAGGGGCACGAGGACACTTTGGAAAGTAAAGGATATATTCATCACCTTGACTGTGGTGATGATTTCATGGGTGTACACAGGTATCAAATCTGTTCAAATTGTACACAGGTATCAAATCTGTTCAAATTGTACACTTTAAACATGTGATTTATTATGTCAATTATACTTCAGAAATCTTAAAAATTCACAATATGCAAAGAATAAACAGAAAAAAGTCAAATCTTAAATTAAGAAAATTAGAATAATGATAAATGAACACAAAAAGAACATTCCCATTTATAACCAAAAGAGTAAAGGTACAAATGAACTATCAACAATTGGTAATTTATCAAAAACTGGTAATTACCTACCTACAATTGGTAATTCAATGCATAAACAATGCTTTCAAAATCTCATCAGACATGCTTTACGAAATAAATATAGCAAAGAGTCATCTGGACTTCTGGACAGATTGATACATGTAATGTATCTGCCCCATCTTTTATATCTAAAAACAATTCCTACTGAAATATAATTGGACCAGAACTAAAATTAATCTAATTTTACAGATTGAATCAAAAGGGCTGATTGCAAAAATAGCCCAATTCTGCATCACCCCTTGTTATCCATGTACTTGGCAATGAAGTTTTGCAATTTCTCCCATCAACAGGTAGAGTCCTTTCCCTGACCCATTAACTCTGGGATTAATTTCATAAGGAACACCAGTCACCTTTTGCCAGTTCTGAACTTAGGCCTCAAGAGACCTTGCATGCTTATGCTCTCTCTCTCTCAGCACCTTGCCACTGCCATGACAAGCCCTGCCTCATTCTAGACTAGACAATAGCCAGCTAACCATATACCATTCAAGATCAGCCTATAGCCTAACTCCCAAACATGTCAGAGAACCCAGCCAAGAGAAGCAGAGCCACCTTCCTGACCTGCTGCTAAATACAGACTCATAAATGAGCCCAGCCAAAACCAGAAACACTGCCCAGCTGACTCACAGACTTGTTCTAGTAAGTTTATTGCTTTAAGTCACCAAGTTTCAGAGTAATTTGTTACAGAGTAATAGCTAACTGATAAGCAACTCTATCTTAACAATACCATAATAAGTTTTTATCTCTAGAAGGAGTTATTTTAGACTAACAACTGATCTAGGTATCTTAACTTCTGAAGACAGGGAGAAAAAAAGAGACAAAACCCTCTTCTATTCTTTTATTAGCAGTTTATAGATACACAAACTGAGCAAAATCATTTTTGTAAGTAGTATCACATGTCAATTATAATTTTTCGTGAAATTGTTTTCTTAGACAGCTTTACTGGATCTAACAAGAGTGAAAATTTTTAGGATACTCCAAAATCTATAAAAACTGTTATAGAACAATCTGCTATCTCTAACATTCCCTCTATTTTTGTCATTTAATAATAGCATCCTGATTTTCTTTTAGGGAAACATTCTACTCAACTATTAAAGTGGTGCCAATCCTAGGCCCCTGGATAGAGGGATAAACAAGTGACTCTCAGGCTGGTCAGAGTACCTTGCCCCTAGCCACAGTAATTTGTTAATGGCTGGGAATATAGACCAAAGTGGGAGATTTAGAATCCTCAGGATGTTTACAAAAACTAGTGGGAAAGTGTCACTCTCTTCAGTGGAAACAATAGCTATGAGAATGATGTAGGTCAGAGCAGCCAGTGGTCATCTCTGCCACTTCACAGAGAGAACATGTTTAAGAACGAAGCCACTACATAAGAAATCCAAGAGATAGACATCATCCTAATGATATCATATGATCTCATTGATCCATGAGATCATGTCTAAAATAATTGCAGTAATACAAAAATAGGTAATACTTATCAACCCTCCCACCGAGATCTACTAGAGAAACTGAACAAAATATTAAAAATCATTGATTTGAGGGCATCAGAAAGCTAACACAACAATAAAAAATGACCAGACCAAGATTCAAGAGAAGATGGAAACCTACAGATGTGAACTAGCATCTGGGGATACTTTTGTGTTAGGGTTGCTTCCCAATACAGATGAGGCAGCTGAAAAATTTATCAGTATTTCTGACATAAGAGCTAGGAATACCAAAGGGGGGGTCCAAAGTACATATATGGTGGGAACCATACTAAATGCTGCCCACTATTTGGGTTGAGACCCCAAAGGACTGAACTCTAGTGAGCCAGAAGTAAATGAGTCTTTACATGTACCACAGTCCTACTTAAAGACATCTAGGTGACCAAATAAAAAAAGTCTCAATCCCTAAAATCTAATGTAGGTAATTCCAGACTACTAGAGACCCAGGTGTCCGGCACAAGCAAACAAAAATTATCTCTAGAGAAAGATAATATTGCCCTAGGGCTCAGAATCTAGGCCTGGGAAAGCAGCTGGAAATTTAAATAGGAAAAGTACAGCAGCCAGAGAACCAAAGGGATTAAACAAAAATTCTGAGTATAAACTTTGCCCAAATCACTGGATAACTGATAAATTATATATGCACAAAGAGACTTGAGGGGGTTGAAGGAAAAAGTAGGCAGAGGCCAGAGAGAATGATACACTTGAAAAATAGAGCTGTACTATGAGTTCACTGCTTTTTCAACAGAGTCCTTTTCTCAACTGTGCAGGTTTGAATGGTGGGAAGCTAAAGCCTTACAAGGTTGAAGTGTCAGGACAGAGCCAAAGCCCAGCAGAAAAGGTAGAAGTTAGTGAAATCCCTAGGAACAAGAAAAGTACAGGGCAAAATCTGATTATAATCTCCACCCAAATCTCTGGGTGACAAGAGACACATAGAGACACCCCCCTCCCCCTTAGAAGCCAGGCCAAAAAAGCAGCTACTGGAAGCTAGAAGAGGGCAGACATGTCAGTAGCTGCATAATCCAGGGGAGACCCAGTTTGTAGTCCAAGCCCAGGCAAGTTAACCACTTACCTAAAACAAAGACCAGTAATTCTAGGAAGAACATTAACTGAATCCAGTCACTAATACATATCCATAATGTCCAGTTTTAAGCAAAAATTACATGATATGCAAAGACAAAGGAAAATATGAACCATACTCAGGAAAAAAGGGGAGTCAATTAATAGATACTGATTCTGAGTACACCTGAACGTTGGTGTTAACACACAAAAATATCAAAGCAGCTATTCTGTTACAAAAATTAAAATAAAATATTTTCAAATAATTGACAGAAACCATAAAAAAAGAAAAACTTGAAAAATATAATAACTGAATTCAAAAATTCACCAGATGGGCTCAACAGAAAATTACAGATAGCAGAAGAAAGAATCAGTGAGCTTGAAGGCAGAAGAAAGAATCAGTGAGTCTGAAGACAAGGAAATAAAACTGTCCAATCCAAAGAACAGAAAGTAAAATTATTAAAGAAAAGTAAACTCTCAGAGACCAGTAGGACAATATCAGGCATTCTAATATACATGTAACTCAAGTCCCAGAAAGACAGAAGAGTGAAAAGTGTACAAAAAAATTTTTGTTGAAGAAATAACGGCCAAAAACATCTTCAATTTGGTAGAAAACATTAACTTACAGATCCAGGAATCTCAACAAACCCAAGCAGAATAAATACAAAAAAACCACTTCTACATATATATTATAGTCAAGTTGCTGAAAGCTTAAGAAAAAACCTTGAGAGCAGCCAGAGAAAAAAGACTGGTTACATAAGAGAAATGAAAGTACAATCAATGACTGACTTATCATCAGAAAAAAAAGAGACACCAGAACAATATCTTCTATATGCAGTGATATTAGATTTCAAAAATGGAAGGTAACAAAAGTTAATTTTAGATAAACAAAAATTGAGTTTGTGGCAAGCAGATAAAACCAACAAAGTTTTAAAAGGGGGAGGGGAGGGAAAGTAATAGAAACACTAAATCTAACAGATGGCAAGAAAGGTCAGAAAAAAGAACAGTCAGGATAAATATTAATAGAAAGCACATAATAAAACGATATATTTAAGCTCAAACATGTCACTAATTTTATGAAATCTAAATAAACTTTATGTTATAATAAAAGACAAACAGTGTTAACTTGAACTGAAAGTAAAAACAACGATTACGGTGCATACACAAAACAGTTCTAAAACATAAAGGCACAGAAAACATTAAAATAGAAGGTTGAGGAGGAAAAGCAAACCACACAAACACTAGCTATAATAAGGCTAGTACAGTTAGGTTATTATCAATCAAGGTAGACTTCAAGGCAAAATATATCATCAAACATAACAGGAAAAAATAATGATAATGAGTTTCTAATGATAACTCATCAGAAACTTTCAAATCAGTGTGCCCTAATAACATGAATTCAAATATGTAAAGCAAAAATGAACAGCAACACAAGAAAGACAAATTCATAATAGCAGTAGAAGATTTTAACAAACCTCTAACTGAATCAGCATACAAAAACTGAATTGGTAGGGATGCATAAGTTTAGAATAACATGATTGGCAAAACTGACTTAACAGACTACAATGGACTGAATGTTGTGTCCCTCCCAAAATTCACATGTTGAAATCCTAACCACCAATGTGATGGTATTAATATGTAGGGCCTGTAATTAGGTCATGAGGGTAGAGCTCTCATGAACGGGATTAGTGCCCTTACAAAAGGGACCCTCAGAAAGTTCTGACCCTCTTTCCTCCATGTGAGGATATAGTAAGAAGACAGCTGCCTGAAATCTGGAAGAGAGCCCTCATCAGAACCCGATCATACTGGCACCCTAATCTTAGATTTCCAGCCTCCAGAACGGTGAGGAATAAATTTCTGTCATTTATAAGCCTATTGTACTTTGTTACAGTAGCCCAAATTAAGACAAAGACATACCAATACTGCACCCAAAAAACTGCAAAATACACATTCTTTTCCAATATACACAAAACATTTATAAAACCTGGCCAATAAGCATATAAAAAGATACTCAATCGCATTTGGAATCAGGGAAATGTAAAACAAAATCATTATGAGACACCACTATACACCCTCTAAAATAGCTAAAATTAAAGATTGACAATACAAAGTATTGATGAAGATGAAGTACAAAAGGAACTTTGCTGATGACATTATAAGTTGTTACCAACACTTTGATTAAAAAGTTTTAAATATCTTCTGAAATCAAACATTAATACATCCTATAACTAAGCTATTAAATTCCTAGGTATTCACTAACTACAAATGTGTGCACTAGGAAGCAATGAAAATTTCCATCAATAATAGAATGCATAAACTGTGGGACATTCAAACAATATACTATACAACAATGAAAATAAATGAACTACAGTTATATCCAACAATAGAGTCGAATCCTACAAACATAATACTGGAAAAGAAACCAAGATCCATTTATATAAATTTCATTTTTAAAAACTGAAAAAAGTAAAGTTCAAAAATATATTTTTTAGGTGGTAAAAATACAAGGCAAAAAAGTGATACCATAAAATACAGGATGGTAGTCTCCTAAGGAAAGAGGAAGAGGTTTGATTGGGAGGGGGCAAAGTGGGGGATCCAGCAATGTTTTAATTCCTGACTAGGGGATGATTAAGTAGGTGCTCATTGTTTAATACTTAAGTTGCACATTTTTCTCCATGCACTATTCTAAATATTTTTTCCCACAGTAAAAATGTTTCAAAACTCAAAATATAGATGTTTTAGGCTTTGAATTTTCCCCTAAGTAAGGCACTAGCTTTACACTGTAGTATTTCCTATTTTTATTTTAATTCATCAAAGTTACATAATTGCATGTTTTACAAATCAAATAAGGCTTTTTATAAAAAATAGCATTACCCACCAACCTTCCCCTAACAACCCCCATATTTCTAAACAATATATTTAAATTGGTACCTTGATTTTTCACTTTGGATCCAATTGCCTCCTACTTAAGAAAATGACAACTCTCTTACATACCTTTCGGAATCCTCCCAAAATATATCATAGTCCTACATGAGGACTACGGCTGATTTCTGACAAAGGTGCAAAAGCAATTCAATGGAAAAAAATCGTCTTTTCAATAACCGGTGCTGGAACAAGTGGCTATACATGAGAAAAAAAAAGAACACCGTCCTAAATTAAAACAACATAACAATATTAACTTAAAATGGATCACAGATTTAAATATAAAATGTAAAACTATGAAACTTTTAGAAGAAAAGACAGGAGAAAATCATTAGGATCCAGGGCTAGAAGAGTTCTTAGCAAGAATACCAAAAGCACAATCTATGTAAGAAAAAATTTGATAAATTTGACTTCAAAATGAAAATCTTTTACTCTCTAAAAGATCCTGTTATGAGGATGAAAAACAAGTGACAGATTTGGAGAAAACATTTGCAAACTACATACTTGACAAGACTCATATCTAAAATACTAATATAAAAAAACTCAAAGCTCAACAGTAGGTCATCAGCAAAAACATCAGAATAAGGACCTTCAAAAATCATCTCCTCCATAAAACCAACAAGAACACTGATAAAAATTGTCAGAATTAACATTTTGTGAACTCCGGAATCAACCAAGGGCTTCCAGCAATCTGGGGAGAGTTTATTCAAGAAAGATGGCTGCATCTTGCTTGATAAGACTGGCAAGCTTTGTGGTATTTTATCTTGCCCTATTCCCATCCTCTCTCCCCAGCTCAGCAATAGCTTTGTAAACCAACAGTCTGGCAGCCAAAAGAGGGCTGGAGTTCCTTTAATACTGCATTTCCAGAGAACTGTTATTACTTGACAAGTCTGGTGGTTTCCTGGATGGCCCCCACTCACAAGGCTATCTTAATTTGACCTGACTCAGAACTCACCCAGTATAAAAAGCTTCTTTCCACATGCCCACGACATTTGTCAAAAACAATCAGAGGCAATTGTTTCATACTAACCTTGAGCCTCTGCACAAGCAAGAAGTGAAGGGTAGACTAGCATTGCTGCTATTAACCAAAAAAAAAAAAAAAAAGAAGCGAAGGGTAAGGCAGAGTTGTAAACTTCCTGGCTAAGTGTTGAAGGCATGCCCCAACACACACAGAACCCCACAAAGACTGGGAGATTTATTGGTTCCAGGCATTTAAGGAAATCTGTGTCGAATCATTAGTTGACCACTAAGCTGAGCAGAGAGATTTCAGAGGTCACACATAGCAAAGAATACAGATTTTATAGAATTAGTTCAGAAAAATCACTAAAACAAACCACACTGTAGTGGGGGAAAAGGGGGAATCTGATTATCAGAGTTGCCACATTATCTAAAATGTATATAGCTTTCAGTAAAAAATTACAAGACATTAAAAAAAAACAAGGAAGTATGGCTCATATATAGGGGGGAGAGGGGAAGCAGTCAACAGAAACTATCCCTGAGGAAATCCAGGCATTGACCTTAACTAGACGAAGTTTTAAAGTCAGCTATTTTAAATATATTTAAAGAACTGAAAAAAAAAAAAAACCCATGTCTAAAGAACTAAAGGAAATTGTGAGATGGATGACTCACAAACAGAAAATACCATTAAAAATTAGAAATTATGAGAAAAAAACAAATTCTGGAGTCAAAAAGCACAATAACTAAAATGAACAATTCACTAGAGGATTTCAATAGCAGATCTGAACAGGCAGAAGAAAAACATCAGTGAACCTGAAAATAGATCAATTGAGATTATCCAGTCTGAGCAACAAAAAGAAAAACAAAATGAAAAAAAAGTGCATAAAGCCTATGAGACCTATGAGACAACATTAAATATACCAACATACACATAATAGGAGTTCCAAAAGAGAGGGGAGAAAAGAATGGAGCAGAAAGAACATTTGAAAAAACAGGACTAAAAATTCCCCCAAATTTGATGAAAAACATTAACCTAAACACCCCCAAAAAGCTCAAGGAACTAAAAGGAAGATAAACTCAAGGAAACCCACACCTAGACACATCACAATAAAACTGTCAAAAAAGAAAGAGAATCCCAAAAGAGGCAAGAGAGAAACAACTCATCACATACAGAGATCCTGAATAACATTAACAATTAATTTTTCAGGAGAAACCACAGAATTCTGCTGGCAATGGGAAAACATATTCAAAGTACTAAAAGAAAAAGACTGTCCACCAAGAATTCTATAACTATTTTTCAAAAATGAAGGGGAAATTAAAACATTCACAGATAAACAAACACTAAAGAATATCCTTCAGGCTGAAATGAAAGGATACTAGACGGTAACCTGAATGAATCCACCTGAAGAAATAATGAGCATGGTAAAGGTAACTACATACATAAATATAAAAGACAGTACAATATTGTTTGTAACTTTTTCCCCTATCTGATTTAAAAGATATAAAAGTTTGTCATTTGTATGGCAATAATAGCACAAAGGAAAGGAAGGGAATGGAGCTACACAGGAACAAAATTTTTGCATATTATTGAAATAAACTTGATATTAATTTGAACTAGACTGAAATAAAGTTGTTAATTGTAATTCCCAGGAAGACCACTACAAAAATGAAAAACGTATACTGTATAAATCAACAAGGAATTTAAGTGGTACACTAGAAAATATCTACCTAACACAAAGGAAGGAACTAGAGGAATAAAGAACTAAAAAAAAAATCTTGAGACATACAGAAAACAAACAGCAAAATGACAGATGTAAATCCTACTTTATTGGTAATTATACTAAATTCAAATTCACTGAGCACTCCAATCAAAAAGCAGAGATCGGCAGAATGGGTAAAAAAAACATAATCAACTATATGCTGTCTACAAGAGACACACTTGAGATTCAAGGATCAAATAAGTTGAAAGTAAAAGGATGGAAAAAGACATACCATGCAAACAGTAACCAAAAGAGAGTTGGAGTGGCTATACTCATGTCAGACACAATAGACATTAACACAAAAATTGTCACTGGAGACAAAGAGGATGTTTTATAACAATAAAAAGGTCAACCCACCAAAATTACATTATCAATTATAAACATATGCACATCTACCAACAGAACTCCAAAATATATGAAGTAAAAACTGACAGACGTGAAAGGAGAAAGAATTCAAAAACTGCAAACTTCATTACCTCACTTTCAATAATAGATAGAACCAGACAGAAGATCAGCAAGGAAATAGAAGACTTGAACACTATAAACTAGACCAAAAAGAATCTACAGGACACTCCACCTATAAAAGCAGAATATACATTCCTCTCAAGTGAACAAGGAACATTCTTCAGTATAGACCATACGTTAGGCCATCAAATAAGTCTCAATAAGTCTAAAAGGAATGAAATCATACAGAGTATGTTCTCTGACCACAATGGAATGAAACTATAAATCAATAACAGAAGGAAATTTGGGAAATTAACAAATATGTGGAAATTAAGCAACAAATTCCTAAATAATCAGTAAGCCAAAGAAGAAATCACATGTGAAATTAGATGTTGAGATAAATTAAAACAAATATACAACATACCAAAACTTATGGGATCAAGTGAATACAGTGGTTAGAAGAAAATTTATTGCCATACACACCTATATTAAAAAAGATTTCAAATCCATAACCTAACCTTCCACCTTAAGAAATTAGAAAAAGACAAACTAAACTCAAAGCAGACAGAAGGAAACAAATAATAAAGGTTACAGCAGAAATAAATGAACTAGAGAACAGAAAAACAACAGAGAAAAATCAATGAAATCTTCAACTAAACTAAGGAAGAAGATTTAAATTACTACAATTGGGAATGAAAATGGAGTCATTACTACTGACCTTATAAAAAGAAACAGAAAAGATTACAAAGGAACACTATGAACAACTGTAGGCCAACAAATTAGATAGCGTAGATGAAATGTACAAATTCCTAGAAAAACACAAACTACTGAACCCGATTAAAGATGACACAGGAAATCTGAATAGACCTGTAACAAGTAGAGAGATTGAGTTAGTAATCAAAAAACTTCCCACAAAGAAACGTCCAGTACCAGGCTTCTCTGGTTAAATCTACATTTAAACCAAATGTGTCAAGAATTAACATCAATCCTTCTAAAACTCTTCCAAAAAAACAAGAAGAGGAAGGAACACTTACTAACTCATTCTGAGGCCAATATTACCCTCACACCAAAACCAAAGACAAAGCAAGAAAACTACAGACAAATATCCCTTATAAATTAAGTCACAAAAATACCCTCTCTTCCTTTTTCCTGAAGACATACCATCTAGATCCCTTTGTCCCCCTGTCCCAGTCTGAACTGGTTACTCTCCTGACCTGCTGTATAGCCACCATCCTTGAATATCCTTTCACCATCATCCTAGAAATTCTCTTCACCTCTCTCATTACTGCATCTTATTTCCTGGATCACTACTCTTTTCAGTTACCACATCACTTTGATGGAGCCTGCACATTCTAGTAACTTCCTGAGATACAGTACAACTATTCCCACACGTGATAGCTTCGTAGGGCATAGAATGAACAGCTTGGGAACAACTTTCCTTCAGAATTTTGAAGGCAATATTACATTACCAATTACTTTCCAGTGCTACTCATTCCTAATCCCTTCTATGTGCACCATTCCTAAAAGCTTGCTGGATCTTCCCTTTATTTCTGGTGTCTGAAATTTCACTATGATGTACCTGGATGTTGTTCTTTTTTACAATCAGTATGCTAAGCATTCATGAGCTGTTTCACTGTCAAAACTCAAGTTTTTTGCTCAACTATTCTTAAATAATTTCCTCAATCCATTTTCTCCCATTCTGTAATAATTCTTGTTTTTCGTATGTTGAACCTACAAATGTGATCTCTAAATTTTTTCCTAATTTATATATCTTTTTGTCCTGCTTCGTGGGAGATTTTCTCAACTTTTTATTCCAATCTTCTATTAAGAATTTAATATTCTGAATTTCCAACTCTTCTATTTAGTGTTTATATTCTAAACTTCTAAGAGCTCTTTGTTTTCTGAGCATTGCTTTTTCATAGTATCCTTTCTTGTTTCAAGAACATAATATCCCCTTACTTCCAAAGAAATCAGTAACATTTTTGTAAAAAGTTGTCTTCTTCTTAAAGTATTTTTTTTTTTGAAACTTTTGGTTTCATTGATTTTTCTCTATTGTTTTTCTATTCTCCAGTTCATTTATTTCTGCTGTAATCTTTATTATTTTATTCCTTCTGTCTGCTTTGAGTTTAGTTTGTCTTTTTCTAATTTCTTAATGTAGGTGTATATGGCAATAAATTTCCTCTCACTCTGTCACCTGGGCTAGAGTGCAGTGGCATCATCACAGCTCACACTGCAACCTCAAACTCTTGGGCTGAAGCAATCTTCCTACCTGAGCCTCTCAAGTAGCTCAGGCTACTTGACTACAGGCACATGCCATCACGCTCTGCTAGTTTTTCTATTAATATTTTTTGTCGAGACGGGGTCTCACCCTTGCTCAGACTAGTCTCGAACTCCTGACCTCAAGCAATCCTCCTGCCTCAGCCCCCCAAAGTGCTAGGATTACAGGCATGAGCCACCATGCCCAGCCCCCTTCTTGAACTATTTTTATTTTCTTCTCTTTCACATCAGGGCTATTCTCAAATGTTTGGTGAACCCTAATCTCATATTTTAGAGTGAGGCACTTCAAATTTACCTAAAAATTCTATGTTAATGGGGAAGCATACTGTAGGATGATCAATCTGGAACATTTCCTTGGTGGGCCCCCATCTGTTATTATCAGTTGGTCTTTTTTCCTGATCAAGTCAGTTTGCTGTCACAGCATCAATCTCCCAATCCCACATCTGGGGGCAGGAGCCTGATAGCCAGTATTCTCAGAACTGGGAAGGGAAAAGAGGCTGGGGATGATTCCCAGTTCAACATGTAGATTTTTACTCAATTCTCCTGTTTTTTCAGTATGATGCCCTTGATGTGAGCTGTGCCTACTGTCCTTCAGTACAGAGATCCTCCACTTGAATACCAGAGAATAAACTTGGATAAAGGTAAGAGACCCTTTCCTGGCTCCATGAGTGTTGCTTACTTGTTACACAGACTTTTAGACAGCACTTTCACAGGTACCCATAGCCACCAATTCCTGAAGCATTCCAGGGCTCTATAGCATCAATTTTAAACTAATTCTAGACCTTCTCCACTGATAGTGGAAGGTTCACCTTTCTCTGATCTACAAACAGGTGGGGGTGGGACAATTTCTAAGAACTCTGAGGTATAAACAGGGGACTACTTAAGCAAGCAATTCAGGGCAGGGTTTTCAGGAAAGCTTCCTATTCCCATACTACTGGTTCATCAGGATAATCAGGAACAGTCCCCCCTTCTCACCCACACTATCTATACAGAAACTCCAAATTTCAAAGATGTAGATGAAATCTCCAGTTCCCAGTGACGGTATGGAGCAACCCACTGTATTTTGCTTCAGCTGATATGCCTCAACAAGTAACTTAGACAGAGTCAAATACACCTTCCTATTCTATCATGCTTCCAAAAACCTCACTATTAGCGTCTTTAGTAACTGAAGTTAAGCCTACATAACTGTTAACATGTAAATTTGTTCTGCTAAAACTAACATACTATCTTAACACTCTTAAGACTATTAACTCTAAAATTTCTATGTCCTAACTCTTAAAAAAAGCAGATTTTTAAAATTGTATTACTTCTGTATTTTAAAAATTATATTACTTCCTGTTTTTCTAATTCTTCTATTTTAAAAATGACCTTTATTAATTATAAAATATAACATACATTCACTTTATGAACTCTTTAAAAACTCTAGTAAGGACAAACACCTTACATCTTAGATACCAAAAAATAACAGTGCCAGAGGGTACTACTTTTTAAGAATTTTCCCCCCTATAAAAGCGGAGTATTCCCAAATACTCCTAAATTTTAAAACAAATACCTATATACAAATATATTTTCATAAAAATATATAAACACTAGTATTCTGGTTATTAATTTTTATTATCTCCTGTTTTCCCACCAGCACCTATACAAATTAACATGTCTCTTAAACCACGGCTAAACTGTACTATTGTAACTCAAAATTCAGTATTACAACTACAAGCTCTTCTCACCATTCATGTCAAATATTTTTAACTCCAAAGTGCCAGCAATTAGGAAAGTTATTATAGCATAACTTTTTTGGGTTTTATGTAGTTTTCAAACCAAATGTAACAAAAAAAATCTCAAGTCAGTTTTTTTAATAAAGGCAGATATACGTCAATTAGTGTTAATAACTCCTATACAAGCTGCATCTCCAAGTAAATTTATTTTGAATACCAGAAGATAAAATTGTTTCTTTCTTACTTTAACTCTGTACTACAAACTTATGAGCCACAACATTTGACCTGATTTATTTTTAAAATTACCCATACTGGTTCCACGACCCAATTCACCATCCAGGACACCAAGAGTACTCTTCCTGGGGGCTGAGGTTGGGCATGAACATCCTATAGCTACCACCTCCATTGGCTCCTAACTGCAAGCGCCACCTACTGGCCTACAGACTGGCACATACAATCCATTGCGACGACTGCCAACACAAGCACACCGTGTTTCAGACCCAGAAAAGCATTTCACTACCACTGCTACCCTCTTCACCCATGTCATGCCTGCAGCTCAGGACCTCAAGAGCCTGCTCACCTGCCTGGTACATGCTACTACAACCAGCATTTAAGAATGCCACCCAGAGGCCTAAGAATTGGCCTGCCTAGAACTGCCAACACAGGTGCCAATATATGCTGCTTCACGGCACAAGAACAGACATGCTTAGCCCACCCCTGCTACCACTCAACCTGAAGACAGGCCCATGTGACATGCCAGGCCCCAGCACAACTTCACTACAGCCTCCACCAATAACAGCACTTTAACATACCAAGGAAACCACAGATACCACTAACACTGTTTTTAGCCAAAGAAATCATACAGCCACTTCATTACTGCACACACACAGAAGCAAAGCTAAAGGGACCTACAAACATCATAGTCACATCTTTAGAAAACCGTCCCCACAAAATGAAAGTAAATTCAAAAATAAGAAGCAGCACACACCACATGTGCAGAAATCAAGATAAACATACAGAAAACAGGAAAAGGCAAGGTAATATAACACCCCCAAAGGAACACAATAATTCTCCAGCAATAGAACTTAACTGAAAAGAAATCCTCGAAATCCTAGATAAAAAATTCAAAACATTGATTTTAAAGAAGCTCAATGAGATACAGGAGAAATCTGAAAACCAATACAAAGAACTGAGAAAATCAATTCAAGATATGAATGAGAAATTTGCCAAGAAGATATATGTATCTTTTAAAAATACACAAACAAATTCTGGAACTGAAAAATTCATTGAAAGAATTACAAAATACATTTGGAAACTTCCACAACAGACTAGACCAAGCAGAAGAAAGAATTTCAGAACTTGAAGATATCATTTCATCATTTCAAAATGATTCAGTCAGACAAAAATAAATAAAAAAAATAATAAAAAAGAAGGAACAAAGCCTTCAAGACTTTCGGGAAAACATAAAGTGACTGAGGTTGTGAATTATCTGACTTCCCAAGGGTGAGGAGAGATCAAAAGGTATAGAAAACCATTTAATGAAATAATAGATTAAAAATTTCCCAAGTCTAGCAAGAGATTTAGACATCCCGACACATGCAGCTAACTAATCCCCAGGCAAACACAGTGCAAAAAGGACTTTACCATGCCACACTATAATCAAACTATCTAAAGTCAAAGTGAAAGAGCAAATTCTAAAATCAGCAAGAAAAAAGGGTCTCAAACCCCATCAGGCTAACAGTGGACTTCTCAATAGCAACTTTACAGACCAGAAGAGAATGGGATGACACAAAGTGCTGAAAGATAAGAATTGTCAGCAAAGAATATTATATCCAACAAGATTACCCTTCATAAATGAAGAAGAAATAAATCCTTTCCCAGACAAGCAAATGCCAAGGGAATTAGTCACTCCTTCACCAGCACTACAGGAAATGCTTAAGGGAGTCCTCAACTTGGAAGCCAAAGGATGACATTCATCATCATTAGAGCACATGAAAGTATAAAAGTCACTGGCAAAGCAATCACACAAAGGAAAAAGAAAAAGGAATCAAATTACACCACTCCAGAATTCCACCAAACCATATGAACAAACAGAAAAAGAAACAAATAATTCATAAAATAACTGTAAAACAATTAACAATATGATAGGAACAAAACCTCACATATCAATACTAACCTTGAACATAAATGGATTATACGTTCCCATTAAAAGATACAGATTGGCTGAATGGACAAAAAACATCATCCAACTATATGCTGCTTAAGAGAAATCACCTTACCTTTAAAGACACATATAGAGTCAAAGTAAAGGAGCTGAAAAGATGTTCCATGCAAATGGAAACCAAAAGCAAGCAGGAGTAGCTATAGTTAGATAAATCAGACTTTCAGACAAATAGTAAAAAAAGACGAAGAAAGTCATTATATAAAGGGATCAATTCAGCAAGAGGATATAACAATTCTAAATATATATGCACCCAACACTGGAGCACCCAGATTCATAAAACAAATATTACTAGACCTAAAGAGAGAGAGAGACAGTAATACAATAATAGTGGGGGACTTCAATACCCCACTCACAGCAATAGACAGATCATCTAAACAGAGTATCAACAAAGAAACACCGGGCTTAGTGGACTTTAGACCAAATGGACATAACAGACATTTATAGAACATGCTACCCAACAACTGCAGAATATACATCCTTTTCATTGTCACACAGAACATTCTCCAAGATAGACCATATATTAGGCCACAAAACAAGTCTCAGCAAATTTTTAGAAACTGAAATATCCAGTATCTTCTCAGACCACAATGGAATAAAGCCAGAAATCAATAACAAGAGGAACTTTGGAAACTATACACATACATGGAAATTAAACATGCTCCTGAACAACCACTGGGTCAATGAAGAAATTAAGATGGAAATTTAAAAAATTTTTGAAACAAATGAAAATGGAAACACATCAAAACCTGCGGAATATAGCAAAAGCAGGGCTAAGAGGGAAGTTTACAGCACTACATGCCTACATCAAAAAGTAGAAAGATTACAAGTTAACAACCTAACAATGCACTTCTATTAATTAGAAAAGCAAGAATAAACCAAACCCAAAATTAACAGAAAAAAAAAATAACAAAGATCAGAGTAGAACTATTAACAAATGAAACAGACTTAAAAACAACACAAAGGGTCAATGAAAGGTTGGTTCTTTGAAAACATAAATAAAATTGATAAACCACTAGTTAGAGTAGCCAAGAAGAAGAAAAGACCCAAATAGACAAAATTAGAAATGAACTGACACCACAGAAATACAAAAGATCATCAGAGACTATTAAGAACTGTACACCCACAAACTAGAAAAACTAGACAAAATGGATAAATTCCTGAAAACACACAACCTCCCAAGATTGAATCAGGAAGAAATAGAAAATCTTCACAGACCAATAATAAACAGCTAGATTGAATCAGTAATACAAAGTCTCCAACAAAGAAAGGCCCAGGACCAGATGAATTTACAGCTGAATTCTACCAAATATACAAAGAATTTCTAATACCAATCCTCCTGAAACTCTTCCAAAAAACAGAGGAGGAAGGAACTCTCCGTAACTCATTCTACGAGGCCAGCATCACCCAGATACCAAAACCAAAAAAGGACACAACAAAAAAGAAAACTACAGACCAAGATTCCTGATGAACACAGACACAAAAACCCTCAACAAAGTACTAGCAAACCAAATCCAACAGCACCTCAAACAGATAATACACCATGATCAAGTGGGTTTTATATCAAGGATACAAGGATAGTTCAACATTCTTAAATTAATAAACATGATACAACACATCAATAGAAGGACAAAAATCATGATCTCAATACATGCAGAAAAACATCTGATAAAATTCAACTTTATGATAAAAATCTCAACAAACGAGGCACATAAGGAACATACCTCCACATTAATAAAGACCATATAAGACAAACCCACAGCTAACATCATACTGAATGAGGAAAAGTTGAAAGCTTTTCCTCTAAGAACTGGAACAAGGTAAGGATGCCCCCTTCTACTACTCCTACTGAGCATAGTACTGGAAGTTCTAGATACAGCAATAAGGCAAGAGAAATAAATAAAAGTCATCCAACTGGAAAAGAGGAAGTCAAATTATCCCTGTTTGCTGATGAAATAATCTTAGACCTACAAAAATCTAAAAATGCCATCAAATAAATAAGTTCAGTATAAGTTGCAAGATGCAAAAATAAATGTACAAAAATTAGTAGTGTTTCTATACACCAATAACAATCTAGCTGAGAAAGAAATCAAGAAGAAATCTCATTTACATACCTACAAAAAAATAATAAACTGTCTAGGAATAAATTTAACTAAGGATACAAAAGATCTCTACAAAGAAAACTATAAATCACTAATGAAAGAAATTGTAGATGATACAAATGGCAAAACATCCCATGCTTATGGATCAGAAGATTTATTATCATTAAAATGAAAATACTATCCAAAGCAATATACAGATTCAATTCCTATGAAAATACCAATATCATTTTTCAAAGAATTAGAAGAAACAATCCTAAAACTCATATGAAACCAAAAAAAAAGCCTGAATAGCCAAAGCAATATTAACCAAACAGAACAAAACTGGAGATATCACATTACCTGACTTCAAATTATATTACAAGCTTACAGTAACCAAAACAGCACTGTACTGGTATAAAAGCAGACACATAGATCAATGAAACAGAATAGAGAACCCAGAAATAAAGCCACATATTTACAGCCAACTACTGATCTTTGACAAAGCCTAGGCAACAGAGCAAGACCATCTCTAACAAAAAAAAAAAAAGAAAAAAAAAAACCTCAAGATGGATTAAGGACTTAAACGTAGATCTGAAACTATAAAAATACTAAAAGAAAACCTAGGGAAAACTCATTTGGACATTGGTCTAGACAAAGAATTTATGATTAACACCTCAAAAGCACAGACAACCTGTAGAATGGGAGAAAATATTTACAAACTATTCATCAGACAGAGGACTAGTACCCAGAATATGTCAGGAACTCAAACAATTCAACAAAAAAACCCACAATCCCATTAGAAAGTGAGCAAAGGACATGAACAGACACTTTTCACAAGAAGACATACACATGGCCAAGAGGTATATGAAAAAATGCTCGACATTATTAAATATCAGAGAAATGCAAGTTAAAGCCACAATGAGGTATCATCTCACCCCAGTCAGAATGGCTATTATTAAAATGACAAACAATAACCAATGTTGGCGAGGATGTGAAGAAAAGGGAACTCTTATACACTGTTGGTGAGAATGTAAATTAGTACAATCTCTATAGAAAACAGTATGGAGATTTCTCAAAGAACTAAAAATTGAACTACCATTAGATCCAGCAATCCTACTACCGGGTATCTACCCAAAGGAAAAGAAATCAATATATCATGTTAAAAAGACACTTGCACTTGTATGTTTATTGCAGCACTACTCACAAGAGCAAAGATATGGAATCAACCTAAGAGTCCATCAATGGATGAATGCATAAAGGAAACGTAGTACATATACACAATGGAATACTATTCAACCATAAAGAAGGATGAAATCGTGTCTTTTGCAGCAACATGGATAGCAATGGAGACCATTATCTCAAGTGAAACAAGCCAAGCACCAAAGT
Organism: Daubentonia madagascariensis; assembly: GCA_023783475.1. NCBI lineage: Eukaryota > Metazoa > Chordata > Mammalia > Primates > Daubentoniidae > Daubentonia > Daubentonia madagascariensis. The sequence goes on along the minus strand of JAKFHU010000913.1, from coordinate 25,642,855 downwards.
CAAATATCATATGTTCTTACTCATAAGTGGGTGCTAAAAAATGTGTACGTATGAACACAGAGAGTGGAATGATAGACAATGGAGACTCAGCAGGGTGAGGGGGTGGGAGGAGAGTGGATGATGACAAATTAGTTAATGGGCACAACATACATCATTTGGGTGATAGATACCCTAAAAGGCCTGACTTGACCACTACACAATCTATGCATGTAACAAAATTGCACACGTACCCCATAAATTTGTACAAACAAAAAAAAATAAAATAAAACTACCCATCCTTACTCTTAATATACCTTCCCCCACTCACCAAGACAATAACTTCTAACTAGCCTTCCTCACTTCAATCTCTTCTCCAGTCACACCACATCCATTTAAAATAGACTCTAATCAAGGAAAATGCTTTCATTCCACAATTCCCATCTCTGTGCTTTTTAACATGCTCTTCTCCCTAGCTCATAATTCCCTTCCCTTTCTATCAATCTATACACACTTCTTCAAAATCTACGTAAAAAAATTATTTTTGCCAAGAAGCTTTATTAATTAATCTAATCTTACTATAGGCCATTCATACTATTTTATGTCAGTTCAGTAACCCAAATGTTTCATAATTAAGTACTCTTCAAGTTGTGTCTTAGATCATGAGCTCTTTGGAGCAAGAACCATAACCTGTGCTCTCTGTATGTGCATTGCTACCCCTAGTGAGATATTAAGTGAATTTTGTATAATAACTAACCCAGTTAAAACAAGTGAAGGTTGGGAGAAATACAACCACACAAACAAGATTTTTCTGAATACAAAAAATCAAATCTTCCCAAACTAAATTCAAATGTAACACTTCATTTTTGTCAAAACAACATGAATAAAACAAAGTCTTGATATTTTTTTTCTATACACAGAAGTCTGTTCTTAAAGCTATAATTAAAACATTCTAATTGTTTCATATTTTTGGTTTTCTAAATCTAGGCCAAAAAGTTATGTGTAAGTCTTAATATTTTGGAGCTAATAAAACGTATACTTTTTCAATGTCTAATCTAACCAATTTTGCTTCCACGTTGTATACTTCACAAAAGCTACAATAAGCAAAGTTGATAGATGAGGTTTTATTATTTCTTCAAGACAACTATTAAAATCCTTGGAGCAAGAGTATACTAAACAAACTTGCTAAAAATTCCAAAAAATAAAACTTCTGTATATAAATATTTTCATTCATAAAGCTCAAAAGCACTCAAAATCCAAATGTTAATGAGAAAATCTTTTCATGTCTTCACAATTTATAAAACATATCCATTCCTCAAAACTAGGTATACTAGAATGTGAAGATACATTATTTTCATTATGTACTTTTTATAACTTTATTATAATACATATTTCAGAAAAAAATCTTTCTCCCCAAAGTCCCAATTTAATATTGTTATACTATATAAGGTACTTACGAAAAATAATGCTGTAACTATTAATTCCATTTGGAAAAAAACTGATTCAATAACTAGAAATAAAAATCACAATCAATAATTCTTTTTTAGGTCTGAGTTTATAAAGTCTCCTTCATGGGCTTTAGTCATTCAAACTTTTGTGCAACGCCCATAAAGTAACAATCTAGTTACTTATACATAAAAAAATATCAAAATCTTTCTGGTTGAGAGGTGGATACTTACCTGTAAACAGAAGTACATCCATTTATTCCTACCTCTACAATCACAATCAGAAATATCCAAATACCTTATTAAGCAACCTGAAATGCCTGACCGCTAACTTACATAATGCCTGGAAGCTACTATTAAAGAGGCTCCAAAAGGCATCTATATAAGGAGGCAATCCAAGACCTCCTCCACCTACTTCTTGGCTATATGCCTAGAGAATACTGTAATGAAAGCAAGCCAGACAACTATGTTATCTGTGAAGGCAATTCAAATCTTGGCATTCTAAACAAATTTTCAAGTCATAAAACTTCTAAAGGGATACTATTAATGAAGAACACTGAGAAGCACCTCTCTGATCTTGGTATAAACCACACTGCCAAAAACAAAAACAAAAAAGAAGGACCATAGTACCAACTATCATCTGATTTACCTCCAAATTCACACAACAATGCCAAACAAGGACAGAAAAGAGACAGATCCAAGCATCAATTCTCACTACCCTTGGAAAGGAGGACAAATATGCCATAAGAAGTTCAGAAACAAGCAAAACTGATTTATGGTGACAGAGGTCAGAACAGTGGTTACTTCTACCAGGGGGAATTAATAGGAAGGGCACAAGGCACCTTTTTCAGTTCAGAAAACGTTCTGTATCTTGATCTGGGTAGAAGTTAACCTGGGTATACTTACATGTAAAAATTCATTGAGTTTCATAAGATTTGTACATTTCACTGTATGTAAATTATACCTAAGTAAAATGATTAAAAACAAATCACCAATAATGGCCAAATCTAAAAACTTTTTCTCAATTTTCATCCTTTTTTTTTACCAATCTTCATCATATTGCTAATCACAGAACACCAATATTCCCTAAATGGAACTCTTTTCCTTTTGAAGACCCACAAGGCTCTGTTAGTATATTTTTCCAGCATTTTTTATATTCTGTGTCATATTCTTTCTATTAATTCAATATTCATCAAGTACTCATGTACAAGACATTAATTAGGCATCCTCCTATATATAATCTCTCTCTCACACCCCACCCCCCAAACCAAATTCCCGAAACTGGATTCAAGCCACTCTATTACCCGGTTTCAAATTATATCTCCTGCTGTAATTCCCATCATTTCTTTACAGGAATATCCTTCTCAAGCATTCTCTTCAGCCATCCTTTAAGGTTCAGTTCAATGTCTACTTTATTCTTTCTCCACACCCCATAGGACTATCTAAACCTGCAACTGTCTTATACAGTAACTATATGTGCCTACTGAGTACCTGAAGTCGGGCTAGTCTGAATTAAGATGTTCTTTAAGTATGCAATACTACCAGATTTTGAAGACTTTGGTATGGAAAAAAAGAATGTAAAATATTTCAATCATGTTCATATGTTGAAATGATAACAGTTTGAATATACTTAGTTAAATAAAATACATTAATAAAATTTTACCTATTTATTTTTTTGATGTGGCTACAGAAAATTTAAAATTGCATTTGTGGCTCAACTTATATTTCTATTGGGCAGTGCTGATCTATACAATCTATTTATAAATGCCACACAAATTATCATTTTATTTTTTATTAACAAAAATTGTATATATTTATGGTGTAAAATGTTTTAAAATATGTATACATTGTGAAATGGCTAAATCAAACTAATTAACATATGTATTACCTCATACTTATCATTTTTTTGTGGTGTGAACACTTGAAATATACATTCTTCACAATTTTCAAGTATACAATATTAACTACAGTCACTATGTCCCACAAATTATCTCTTTATAAATGTCATCTTCCCAATGAGAGTGTAAGAATTCAATATTAAATGATTTTTTCTTTTATAAATTAAATATTATATTAGGAATTACAAACTAGGATTCAAGTGTCCACATAATTTTAATATCATTTTAAGATTTTTAATAAGGAAGCTTAAGGCATTTCAAAGCATAAAAACATAGGAAAAGTTGTTTTCACATGGTCATAAATTGAATGTCACCTACATTTTATTTATATCCAATTTTGTGTTAAATGTCCCACCAGAAAGGATAGATGGCGTGATTAAACCTGCAGCAATTCTAATCCCATAAAGCAGCGGTTCCCAACCTTTTTGGCACCAGGGACTGGTTTCATGGAAGACAATTTTCCACGGACGTGGGGGGGGGTGGTGGTTCAAGATGATTCAAGCACACGCATTACATTTATTATGCAGTCAAATCTCTCTGCTAATGATAATCTGTATTTGTAGTCGTTCCCCAGCGCTAGCATCACCACCTCAGCTCCACCTCAGATCATCAGGCATTAGATTCTCATAAGGAGTGTGCAACCTAGATCTCTCGCATGCGCAGTTTACAGTAGGCCTGGCCCTCCTGTGAGAATCTAATGCTCCTGCTGATCTGACAGGAAGCAGAGCTTATATGGTGATGTGAGTGATAGGGAGCGGCTATAAATACAGATGAAGCTTTGCTGGCTTGCCCGCTGCTCACCTCCTATCGTGCGGCCCATTTCCTAACAGTCCACGGACTGGTACCGGTCCACGGCCCTGGGTTTGGGGACCACAGCCACAGAGTATCAGTTCCCATTAAGCTTAATTTTTTTCATCTTAGTCACTCAGTAAAGAAAAAGGCAGCTTCCATTTTGGCCAACATCACTGTACCAATGTCCAGCAGACAAGACAAAGAGCCTTTATGTGGTGGCATGAATAGACAAAGTGGGCAATAAGACATCACTCAAAATAAGGGTAGGCAGAAAAATACTTTTATAATGTTCAGTTTTAAAACCAGAAGATAAAACTTACAAAATGTATAACTACTAGGTAAAAGGAAAAATATATAGGAAGGACAGGAAGGCAGAATAGAAAGGTCTCATCTCTACACCTTTATCAAGATATGCTGAGGTTTAAGCCTGGCTGTTCCATTATTTTCTATCTATATAATCTATATGACCTGAGTCTCAGTTTGTTTCCTCACATGTAAAATGGGAATATATACATCACAGGATTATTAAAAGGGGCATACAGATGCTTAATTAATGTCAGTGTCATCTCCCTTCCCTTTAATACCAATGATTATATAATGACGACAGGATTATGGTGACTTTTCTTCCCTTCACTTTTCAAACTACTGAAAATATTTTTCAAGCATAAATGAAAAACTTCTAATATTTCACACTAGCACCCCTCCTCATGTGAACTTAAAAGTATTTTTACTAGCTGTCTTTTACAACTTTGTCTAAACATTTAAAATTTGTGTTTGTGGTGGGAGGTAGGTGGTAAAAAGAAAATTAAAGAGGGGAAATGATAACTTTAACACTATACCAGCACAGACACATACAAAACAAAGTGTAGAGAGAAAAACAGCAAAAGGAAATGCTGTTTTGGGAAATTCCCCTGACTCAGACTATCCAAGGAAAAGATCACATTCTCCCCCTCAATCTTGCTACTGTGATAGCCACTCCTCACTCTCATCTAGGGTTTGTATGTACATTACATACAAATATATATAGCCACTCACCCTCTTCTCTCTACTAATGGTCACCATCACCCTCACAGTCAAAAATTTAAAGGAGAGTGAAGAAATTCAGGATGTTGTAATGAAGACAAACCAACACACTGATTGAGAAATAACTTCACTAAAATGCGCCCATTCCTAAGTGCATCTACTCATCAGCTGACAGTCATAACGGAATACATTCCCGAAATATTTAACCTGGTTGTAAGGTTTTGCTGCTAGAATCAGAGAAGGTACATTTTGATGCCTGCCTCTCACTTCCTTTATAACAATCTTGTTTTTATAAACATGGCCTAAAAATGGACATTAGCAAAAGTATACAACTCCAAATCACTCACAGGTGAAAATTTCAAGTTACCATTGAAAGAATTAAACAATGATAATAATGACTATTCTTATTCTAACAGATACTACTTACCCACCATTCAATGTATGCCAGAAAGCTACAGACTTTACATGAATTATATAACGTAAACCCTTAATCTCTATGAACATGGTAATTATTATCAAATCTACTTGCATAGTGCTCACACAGCTAAATTAGAATCCTGCCAGTTTTACTACAAGGCTTACACTTTTAAACCTTATCCCATCCTGCCTCTGTATATATGCATAATTACAAATTCAACTGTAATTCTATGTATGTGTGTATATACATACATATGTGTGTGTAAAATACTCATTGAGTCAGTAGTAAGCAAAAGACAATTAATTCCAACTTTGGCAAGACTTCTATCCACCTTCACAAACCATTCAACAATAAATTGGGAATCAACTTCCCCCCCAATAAATGGTGCTCTGAAAGTACTAGTTATATAGTCATGCATCAGTTAACCATGGGGATACATTCTGAGAAATAATGTCATTAGGTGATTTGGTAGTTATGCAAACATCATAGAGTGTACTTACACAAACCTAGATGGTATAGCTTACTATACACCTACAGTACATGGTATAGTCTATTGCTCCTAGGTTATGACATGCTCCTGTACAGCATGTTACTATACTGAATGCATAGGCAATTGTAACACAATGGTAAGTATTTTTGCATCTAAACATAGAAAAGGTACAGTAAAAATACGGTATTATAATCTTATGGGACCACCATTGCATATGCAGTCCGTTGTTGACCTAAATGTCATTATGCAGCACACGACTATATTTAACATCTTCCTCATGAAACTAATGAAAAAGATACTTGCAAGTAAATTGATAAACACCAAGAAAGGATTAAAATATTAATCATTTTTAGAAATTAGGTAAATAATTGACAGACTACACATAAACATGCTTTGAAAACTATAAAGTACTTTCATCCTAACACTTCATTAGGTGTTGTTTTAATTTTCAATTGTCTATTTGGCTCATAACATATTTATATTTCTAGAGTTTATATAAAAAGTTTTTTTAAAGCTGTATTTTCAATTTAAATGAATGATATACATACCAAAAGTCTTAATATATAAAATCCGTATTTATCACTCTAACCAACTTCAATTCTGCCACAATCTAGACTAACAGAATTAAATTTCAAGGAAAAAAAAAATCACTTATCTATACTTTTATTTATAAGATCCCAGTTCCAAGAATTCCAAATGAAATGGGAAGGCTACATCTTGCAGACAGAATTAGAGCAAAGACTAGTTAGTAGAGGGAGAGTAGAAAGGAAACCTCTTAACTGCTAACCTTAATCCAGTCTCATTTTCCCCCATCCAAGAGAAGTATGCACTGCTACTGCTTCTGCCCTGGCAGGTTCGTCCTCCTCTTCCTCTTGAAATCCTCTGCTTTTTAGTTATCTCACAGGACTTTCTGTTTTTCTTCCTAACATTTCTCAATTGTCAAAGGATTTCTTGTCTTAAATTTAAAAGAACAAAAACATACTAACTCTCCATAATCACGTAACAGTTCCTAGTTAAGTTCCAAAAGGATAGTAACTCCAGTTAACTTTGGCAGATCTGAGAAAAAATTAAAAGGGGGAGCAACTGAGACCTTACAGATGAGGAAAAACACTTTTTTCACAGGAACTCTATCTCCCTGAAGAAAAACTGAACTGAATTTGTTATCCTACTACCCTCTACGTCTCACGTGATTTTTATGTTTGGTTTTATGTTTGTTTGTTTTTCCCCCAGAGTGGGAAGAGGAGAAATACCTTAGCCAACCAGCAGGGTGAGCTAGTGCTAGAATCAGTTTGATTATTCTCAAGTCCCTCAAAACTCAATGGTGTAAATGGCTTGCACTATCAAAGCAGCTATTTCTCTCTTATAAATCTGAATCAAAAATACCACTTCTAGACCTGCTTCAGTCAATGCTATCTCTCATAATTTTGTTCAATATTTATAGATTCTCCATGTACAAAATAGACATTCGCTATACCAGAGGGATTAATAACCAATAAATGTAAAAACATTTAAAACTAATTTGAATATGCATCCAAAGTATTATAGCATCCATTCTTCATTCTCGTATTTTACCAGGCCATCAATTTAAAAAATGTACAAAACACTCTTTTTTTAGAAGGACTACTAATATTAGTGTTCTGCAAAATTAGGACTAGATAATTCAACATGCCAATTTCTACATTTGCTGCAAGCTACAACTGCCTAAAGATCTAAATAAAAAGCAGTCCTGAGAAAAGCATTCCCACTCTTTTCCTTCCAGAATCACATCCTCAGAGTCTAAATAAGTAACCCTAAAAAAGTAATAGCGTATCAGGGATGACAGAAAGATAGACCTGACCTTTCTCTAAATTGCAGATATCCCCACCACTTCTACTGACTCTCCTTAAATTTTTCTTTTCCCCTCCTGCTACCCATTACAGTCTCAATTCAACCAAAACTCTCCCTCTTATAACTTCAATGACAAATTAAGACTGGAAAATGTTTAAGGTACGCAGGTGACAGACTCACTTTGTAACTACAAATAACCTGAAAGTAACCCTAATTATCACAAAAGCAAAGCGCAATTTTAAATCCACTCACTTACATAGTGTTGAAAATTATGAAATAGCTTATCATTTCTTAGAAAATTCAATAATTTAAAAGCACCTTAAATGACCCATAAAAGCTTTAAAACCTTAAAACAATTTAACTTGTTACTAAATTTGACATCCAAAGAAGTTAAAGATCACTGGTAGGAACCCACTATAAATGATTTTACTACTTGTTGAATTTCCTAACAGACCACACAGATCTACTCAGTAGTAGTAGTTGTTAGCTTTAAAAAGTTGTTTCAAACAAAAGGAACATTCTGAATGGCATGTTCATTTACCCAACCAAAACACTATTACAAAATAAAAGGCACTAACTTGTTTGTTTTCAGCATCTACCTCATTTCTTTTCTTATGTAATAACTGGCAGTTATTTCAAACTTTCCAAGAAGTTTATCAAGTAGCTAGTTGTTGTTTTTTAACTTTTCAATTTCTGGGTCAAGACAGCTTTTGGAAAATCTCAAAATTCAAAAGGAACACTGCTCTGAAATTTCTGTATTTGTGTATGAATTTGTTTCACTGAAAGTCACTTTAAAAACTAAGTCACCATACAACATTAAATAAAAGTTATTAACTTACTGTCACAGACGTTCTCATGAATATAGTATTATTTAATTAACAAGTATTCTCAATAACACTCCCTTGTTTTTGTTTTTTAATCATTATTAGCTGTGGATATTCACCTTATCATCCTAGCAATATGAAAAATGAAAACAGCAATGGGGTAAAAGCCGAAAGACAATTTTCCATTATGCCACTAACTTAATCATCTCCATATATTGTAAAAGAGGGGTTAAGGGTAGTTGTTGTTTGAGATTCCTTCCTCTGTAAAACTGTATGATCTAGAAATACATTTTGCTAATGTTAATATACCTCCTATGCATTAATACAAGACTGTTTTCTATTGGAAGAAAAGCTAAAAAAGGGAAACTATATATCTGAAAAGAAACAAGGAAAATGAAAGTTTTAAGTAATGTTGAAAAGTTCAAATTTCAATTCTAACAGAGTGAGTGATCTAAATGTGTTTGAATATCCCTTCAATCAAGTAATTTTGTCGTTAATGGCAAACACAAAACATTAGCTGTTTCAAAATCTTGTACTACCTGAGTTAATACCAACACAAAGTATGATGTTAATTGCAGTATAACTTTAAATTGTTAGAAATTCTAACACACTACCATGATTTTTAACAGCTGTATACATACCACTGCATTAATATTAATCAGGCCTTCATGTTTCACCTATTAAAATGTCTAAGCTAAATTATAACCTTATTATAAAAACTAGTTTTTTCATGGCAAACGTACCAAAATGCAACGTTGCTGCCATCAAGTTCCCTGGATACTTACAAATGGCATTAAATGCAAACAGCATTTCCTTTCTTTGAGGAACTTTAGTTGCCTATTTTCTGAAATGCTTTCCTTCTTGTGGGATCAAAAAGTGTAACTAAAGCAAACTACTGCAGGGAGGGAATACATGATTAAGGCAAATCTAGTCTATCGTCTAGATGCAACAGCGTGGCATTAGTTAGGACTGGCCAGAAAAGACGATGGTGTTTTGGTACTTCTGTTGAAGTTATTAACTTGTGTACAAAACAGGACCATCATTCATGCCCCCAACTGTGCTTATCTGCTCGTTGAGTTTAATGATGACGCAAAATCGTAAGTCTAAATATAAAAGTTTTATAACAATTATATTTAAGTCAACATTACTTAAACAGTTCAAGAAAACTTTTCCACTAATGCTGCTAAACCATACATGGATCCCAACAAGAGAGTCGTCTGTGAAAGTCTCCTAACGAGAAACCTTTAGCTCCACCACCTAAGTTTCCAATCACTGAGAAGGGTCTGGGACAACTCATCTTCAGGTTCACGGGAGAAGTGGAGCACACTTACTTTCCTCTGGCAGAGGTTAAGCTCCCAGGGACACAAAGGCCAGGGAATGAGACCTGGAGAGGTAAAAAGCTTTAGCTGGACACCCAACAAGCCCCTGGCAACCCAAACACTTCGAGCGATTTACCTCTTGCGGTTACTTCTCAGGCACCTAGCGGCACAAGATCTTGCAGAACAGGGGGAGGGGAGGGTTATGCGGTCCTGTCCCAAGTAAGGGGAGGGGTGTGTACAGTTAATGCCAGAGCCGGCGCTTGTGGCCGAGACCGAGCAGCCTAGACGAGACGGGTTGGTGACTGCTCTCGGACCGCCCCGTTACTCAGTGCATTGCAATGGCGACCGCCAGGCTCCCCAAGCCGCCTGATCTCGGCCCCTTCCCCCTACTGCTCACTGGCTGCTCGGCTTCATGTGACTAAACAAAACCCCCAAGTCTAGTGCCCAGCTCAGCCCCTTTGTGTCCGCTACCGGATCCTTCGACGCCGCGGCGGAAAGGGCCCCCCCCAAGTCCCCCCGCCGAGTCCCGCCCCGCGGCGGCGGCCGCCGCTCACCTCAGGCTCCGCGGCCCCCCGCGACCGCCGCGGCCGCCGCCTCCCCGAACCCGGGGCCCGGGCTCCTTGTGTAGCACCAACTCCGCCTCCTCGGCCGCCGCCGCCATCTTAGCCTGTGCGGCAAAATGCGTCCTTTTGGATGGTTGGGACCCAGCCTAGGGCGTAGCTCCCCGGGCCCGAGCGCCGGAGGCCGGGTCCCCCAAGTTCTAACGCCACCCTCAGTCCCGCCGCCGCCACAGCCCAGAGGCCCGAAACCCACTCGGGTCCCAGCGAATCCGACCAAATTACCCCTGAAACTCACAGTTTGGTGCCGTGTGCGTCAAACCGGGGCGACGTTGGGAGCGCGCGGCGTCCCCGCGTCACACGCCGCTCTGTGCGCTACTCAGCTCCAACTGCCCCCCTCCGCTCCCCGCTTTTCGCCTCCGGCCCCGGTTCCCACGGCGCAGGCGCGCTGCTTTCCCGCCTCTGCCGGGCTGCGGGCCGCGGGGTGGCCAGCGAGGAGCTCCAGGGCAGCCTAGCGCTGGTGGAGAGTCTGGGCCTATTAGACAAATGGGGGCAGCAGAGACAGTGCTCCACTGTTCTCGGGTGCCAGAAACCAAACAAGGTCACCTCCCCCAGCGCTGACCTAATCGCTCCCAAGGAGGTTCCCGCCCCAAAGTAGGCACGCTCCAAATATGGTGGTGCCCAAACTCTGCAAGACCCAAGTACTAAGCATGCCTAGGCCCTTTAAGGTGGAGCAGGCCCATGTTTGATTTCCACAATCACTGGCGTGCCAAAACCTTTTATATTCCAACTGTTGAGAAAAACAGCTAAAAAATGCAATATTTACCATTCACAACTGTGGAGTAATGGCAGAGGAAGGCTTTAGGATCTTAAGGGGACCAATTACTGGGAGATGCTTGATGGACAGGCAAAGCATCAAGTGTGACATCTCAATTACTCGGACAGCCTACCCTACAAGGTGTCCTGGCTTTGCTCCAGTTTGACTCTGTGAGGATACTTTCTCCCTGCATTACTGAATGTGCCGTGGTTCTACAAATTAAAGTTATATAAGAAACACCTGAGATGCTGGTTAACCCTTCAGCAAATCAATAGGTCCTAAGAAGGTTCTGGAAATTTTTTTAATAAGCACTTGCCACAGCATCCTGGGGGCAGGGAAAGTCTGATTAGGGGCTAATCCTTTTGCTTTAGAACTGAGTACCCAAGAAGCTGCCAACATGTTTAAGATGAACCAAAAGTTACTGAAGAATCTACTAGTTCTGCCTAAATAAGTTCTTTGGCTTCTCTGAACCTCTGTTTACTCATTAAAAAATAAAAAAATTTTAAAGAAAAGTTTTCAATCGTTGAGCAACTATCATAAACTGTACTCCTCCAACCCTTCAAGATGTTACTGGCATTTAGAGGAATACACCATAATTGTATTTATTTGACAAGAATGAGAAACATTCTTTTTCCTATATGATGGTGACTTCATCATCAGCAAACGTGGATTCCAAACTACAGATATTTGACTAAATACTTACACTAATTGCTTCATTACTTAATTGCTGCCACTTTTGAGTGCTTACTATGTACCAGGCATTATTCCAGCTCATTCAACTTCGTTACAATCTAATGAGGCAAAGAGAGGTTAAGTAAAACCTCTCAAAGTCACACAGCTCTTTGGACTCTTTCAAAATGCAAATCTTCCTTCTTCATTTACACAAACAGGTAAACAATAAAATATAAATGTGTATATATTTGCAGCCAATGAGGAGGTGCCCTTTGGATCATTTCATTTGCAGAATCCATTAAAATTTGACATTCTCAATTTACTATTGGACTTAGAACAAATAAAAATATTGTGCACTATGGAAATTCTCACATTATATCACTACGAAAGCAGTTACCAACAAAATAACTCTTGCGAATGTACACCACTGAGTGACTGATGTGCAGGCACAGCACACCCCAAGCAGATAGAACCACTCAGAACTCAGCCTCAATGATCAGGAACTTGTCTCACCAATGAAGTTGTTTGTGCACTAGAACTTGGCAACTGAACTATAATATTGTAGAAGTAGTAATAGTAATAATTATAATAGTAGTAGAAGTAGTAATAGTTGATGAAACTCTTTATAAACAAAATAGATCTCAAAAGCTGTCCGTGAGTTGGAGAAAACAGTACAGAAAACTTGAATAAGGTAACACAAAAAGAAAAAAAAAATGCAGGCAACTGGGAAAATCCACGGACCGGTTATGTGACTCAATGTCAAAATATTCAAAGACATTAAAAGGAAATTGCAGTTGAGAATGGAAATCAAGATGCAGAAAACAGTTTGACCCTGGGAGAAAATTCACAAAGCACATCTACTCACTGTGAATAAAATGATGCTATGATGAATCCACCTGGTGAAGAATCTTTTAAAGGAAGAAAAGGAAGGAAAAGCAAGGCCTGGCTACTGTTAAGATGTTAAAATCTGACCGTATTAGCACAGTATATGAATCCATTAGTTTTTCCCAGTGAATAGAATTACGTAATAGAAGATGTCAAGTAAGCTGTGGTCTCAAATGACTTACTCAAACAAAAAATGCAATTCAGTGTTAAATAATAATAAAAACAAATAATTCTCCTCATTCTGATGCTTCTTAATTCCAGGCAAAAAGAAAAAAAGAAACATTCATTAACCTCCTGTCCTAGTAATGAAGTCAAATCAAGTTTTGGATTTTGCTTAGGACCTCACTAGTTCTGTACCCACCTCTTGGTACCAAAACTGCAAGGCAAGTCACTTTTGTGAAACTGCAGGTAGTTCAGTATGTTTGTTCCTTGGAATGGGGTTAGGGAGACTATTTGGAGCAGAGAGAGACAAAGAAGTAAACAGAAACCAAGTTTTATATTTATTCTTATCCCACACGGACCCCACCACAGAGCCTCACACGTAGCAGATATGCAATAAATAATTCCATTCAATTCAACGAACATTCACTGATTGCTTACTGTATGCAAGTCACTGTGCTAGGTACTGTCAATAAAAAGACGAATAAGACAGTTCCTTGCAGATATTCAATAAATAGTGTTGAATGAATGAGGAGCTTTTGTAGTTCAATGAACAAACTAGACAAAAAGATACAATCAACCCTCAATTTACCAGGGAATGGGGGAGATAAGGAAATAGATAATAAAGATCTCAAAATCAAAGTTAAAACAAAACCTCAGAAAACCTGGTACAAAATAGATTTAGTATACCCATATTTAGTAAAAATTATATCTAATATTTAGGAGCACATTTACTATTATACTCATCAGCATATCATTGTGTTGGGCCCCTTGGAGGATGTGAAGGTAAATAGAACACACTCAGCTGTCAAATATCTCATGGTGGAATAGATCAAAAGTCACATGTGCCATTTGCATGTTAAAGTTGACAAAGAAAAGTCAGCTTATTGTTCAACTAGTTCCTCACCTAGTGATGATAATACTGTGAAGTCATTTTCCTCCAGGGTTTGGCTCTTAGCTTTGCAGGTTGAGAATCAGTTGAACCAGAGTTGATCAAGTTCAGAGAGATGAAATGTATAAGAGACTAATGGATAAATCACATGCTGACATATTAATTTACAGTAAATTTGACTGCCAAGCATAATAGAATACTCAGGCAGACTGGTCAACACATTTCCTCCCTGTAGAGAAGGGTGTAGGGACACCACATTACTTACTTGATGAGCATAGAATTAGATGAATATGATCTCAACAGATGGTGTCATGAAACTTTGATAGCAAACTGTACTCTGCCATGAAGATGTACCTGTCAAGGGAACTTGAACTGTTAGTCTGTTCTCATCAGGATAATAACTTATTTTCCTTAAAGATATATAACAACATACCACAAAAGGAGGAAGTATTTATAATTGATATTTCATCAATTCTATGGTGTTTTAAAAAAATGTTGTAACATCTCTGAAATCAAGTAGTGTCTTACAAATCATAGTTTGTAATTGGCTGTTTTTTCTTTCTTAGGGGTTTATGAAATAATGGCCCACCTTTCAGTGATATTTTAGAATCAATGGAATATAATAACTGCCTGACATTTTTAAAAACTCTCCCAACTCTGTTCTGGTAAATTGACTTTCATAAACTTAGTAGTTGCCCCACTACATCATTACTGAGACAGTCTTAGTTCAAAAATTATGTCAAGCTTTCCTCTCCTCAGTTCATACTCTGATCAGGCTATCATAATTGAGCTAAGTAGAGGATACAGAATGTAGGATAGTTCATCCACAAGTGCATTCTTTGCTTCTAAAGTAACCCAGACTTCATTGGGTTTTGTCACCACTTTTTACTGCAGGACCCTTAAAACCCCTGTAGTCTCTTAAGGGATTCTCATCTGTACTCAGGAATAGGTCATACTAGCTACCTCATTCCTGCCCTGATTTGGCAAGCTATCTGCAGTGGCTACTGGTGAGCCTTCTGCTGGAAACAACTGCCTCTCACATGGCACCATTTTTGCCAGGCACCTCTATATAGATAGTTGACAATCTGGAATATACATGGTACTAAGCCAGTACTGGGGTTCCTAGTCTAAGCTTTTATTTTGATGGGCTATTTTGTAAATATTTACTTACTATGTGTCAGATCCTATACTAGTCACAGCAGAGACTGCAGTGAAAAATCCACAGGGCCACAGTGTACTGTTGTGGAGTTTGTGCCCTGTACACAGAAAGCAAGCAGGTGAATGGAGGCTGAATCCATCCACAGAAAAGGGTGCCATTTTCTTCCAACAAAGGTGCCTTTCCTTTGACGCAATCCTTGTGCCCATGAGCCTGCATCAGCCTATTTTTAATTCTTCTGCACAGAGGGTTACCTTTCTCAATTCCTCTGACCAGTGAGGGTCTTTCTCTAATTCCTCTTCCATGCTTCACACAGAGGGGATTGATTGACTATTGGGCCCTAAATACTCAGTCCCTATCCTCAAGGAGCTTACAGTCTAACGGAGGGAGATAACGAGAGAAAAAGATCATTGTGATATGTGTGATAAATGTAGGATAGGAGTAAACACACAGCAGGACCTTGGGAACACCAAGGGGTAGGACCTAACCCAGTCTAGGGAACTGGAGGAGGCTCTCCCTGCCTGGAACCATCTTCCCACTTCTTCACCTGGGCTAATTCCTACTCATTCTTCAAGTTTCAGTTAAATATCCCTCCCTCAGAGAGTCTTTCCCTCACCCCCGGCCCCACACTCACATAGCACTCTATGTTTCCCCTTTTGTTACATTCACCTCAGGTGTGCAATAAACTCCCTATAACTGAGCAAATGGGGTCCAAAAATTCAGTTTTACCAATCAGAAAGTCATGTTATTATGAGGCTAATGAAATGACTGGAGTGAGCCTGCATAGTTTGCTGGAGAGTTCCAGGTGTCTGGCTGTGTGACCAAAGTTCACCCTGGTCTCAGAGTGTGGAGCAGTCTGCTTGTACTTGACTTCTCTAGCTTAAATGTACTGGGGATGATTCTAGGTTCTATGACTAGCTGGGAATTCCAGGATCGTAGCACTGATTCCAGGAATCTCCAGGTTTCTTAACACCCAGTTAATCTGCCTGATCCAGGAAGATTGGGTTGGAGGAATGCTGAGAAGGCAGAGTCCTACTTCCTCCACTTCACCCTGCCTTTCCCTCCAAGATGAGAACTTTTCCCACCACATCTGAAAATGGGAACGAGGCAGAGGCTTAATGGCCAGATGTATTATGATTAGTTTTGCATTATCAGGGAACTTAATTTCACTATATGCTATTTTCTACATGACTGTACATGTAGATTTTACTATAATTACTTGCTTAATGTCTACCTCCTCCTCTAGACTATACACTACCTGAGGACAAGGGCCGTGTTAGCGTTGTTCTTGAGTTGTCCCTTACTCATATTGAAGTTTTTAGCTCATCTTAGTTTCTTAATAAATATTTGTGGAATTGAATTGACATTATATCTAAGCCAAGACCTAAAGACTTTTAAAAGCTAGCTGAGGGGAAAGAGTGGAGGGAAAGGTATTCTTTGCAGATGGAGAAACATAAAAAAAGTCTAAGAAGTATGAGAGAGTATGGCATGTTTGAGGAACGGTAAGTAATTCGCATGGCTAGAATATATCACGGGGAAGTGTGGGGAGTGCTAAGAAATGCAACTGGAAGGAGAAGCAGAAGTTGGATCTCAAAGGACAGGGAACTTGGACTTTATCCTAAAGGCAATGGGAAATTACTGATGGCTTTTTAAAAGGAAATTACATGATCAAATTTGCATTTTGGAAAGATATACAATTTACTGAAGGAGGTAAAACTGGACACAGAGAGAGAAGTAGGATGTTGTCAGGCTAGAGCCGGTGCCTGCAAAACCCTAGCATATGTTAAAGGAAACTTCCCTGCTGTCAGCCTACATGGAGAGATAGTCCTCAGCAGCCCTGCTTTGTACTCGGCAAGACTGCTCACCCCACCCTCAGCTGTAGCTGACTGCACAACATATGGGTACCTGATACAAAGAGAACTGATCCATAGGCTTGCAAGTGGTCTGTGGCATGACTGGCATGGAAAATAGTGATCAAGACAGTGTGGTATTGGCATTAAAATTGACAAATAGACAAATAAAAGAGAATAGAGGGTTCAGAAATAGGCCCACAAATATGTGGTGGTCAATTAATTTTCAGCAAAAGTGCAAAGACGATTCAATGGAGAAAGGATAGTCTTTTCAGCAAATGATACTGGAAAAATTAAATATCCATATGCAAAAAATTGAAATTTGATTCATTTATAAAAGTTAACTCAGAATGAATCATAGGCCTAATCTAAAGCCTAATCTGAAAAACTTTTAGGAGAAAATCTTTGTAAGCTTGGGTTAGGCAAAGATTTTTTATATATGACACCAAAAGCAAATTCCATAAAAGAAAAAAATTGTTAAAATTGACTTCATCAAAATTAAGAACTTTTTTTTTTTTGAGACAGAGTCTTGCTCTGTTGCCCAGGCTAGAGTGCAATGGCATCATCATAGCTCACTGCAACCTTAAACTCTTGGGCTCAAGTGATCCTCCTGCCTCAGCCTCCCAAGTAGCTGGCACTACAGGCATGCGCCACGACTCCCAGCTAATTTTTCTATTTTTACTAGAGACGGGGTCTTGCTCTTGCTCAGGCTGGTCTTGAACTCCTGAGTTCAAGCAATCGTCCCGCCTCAGCATCCCAGAGTGCTAGGATTACAGGTGTGAGCCACTATGCCTTGCCCAAAATTAAGAACTTTTGTTCTTTGAAAAACTCTGTTAAGAAAATGAAAAGTCAATCCCAGGCTGGGAAAAAATATTTGCAAATCACACAACTGATAAAGTGTGTGTACCCATAATATATAAAGAATTCTCAAAATGTAGTAAGTAAATAATCTGATAAAAATGGACAAAAGAATGAAGAGGCACTTCACCAAAAAACATATAGTGATGTCAGATAAGCATAGGAAAAATATTTATTAGTCATTAGAAAAATGTAAATTAAAACTACAATGAGATATCACTACACACCTGTGAGAATGGCTAAAAATAACAAGACCGACCATACCAAGTGTTGACAAGTATGTGTAGCAACTGGAACTCTACTACACTGTTTATGAGAATGTAAAATAGTATAACCACTTTAGGAGAAAGCATGGTAATTTCTTTAAAAGTTAAACACACACACCATGTAATGAATATGATTCATCTCTTTTACTCCTAGATATTTGCGCAAGATAAAAGAAATATATGCTCACACAAAGACTTATACAAGAATTTTCATAGCATCTTTATTGGTAATGGCCAAAAACTGAAAAGAGCACAAATACCCATCGATAGATAAATGTATAAAGCCAGATCCCCCAAAAGAATACTTGTTGTATGATTATCATTATGTAAAACTCTAGAAAATGCAAACAAATCTATAGTGACAGAAACCAGATCAGTGGTTGCTCATTGTGGCAGGTGTGGGGTGAGGGTTCATAGTAGGAAATGAGAAAACGTTTGGGGGCGATGGATGTTCATTTTCTTGATGTTCATTTTCTTGATTGTGGTGATGGTTTCACAGGTGTAGATATATGTCAAAGCTTATAAAATTGTACACATTAAATGTATATAGTTTATTTTTACAATTAAAGTTTCAATAAAACTTTTAAAAAATTTTAAAGAGAGACATAATAGAAGGAGTGGGTTCCTTGAAGTGGTGGAATGGGAAAAGCATTAAAATTAGACTTGCACAGGGAGAGGTAACTCTCCCATTTGATACATTTCTGCACGGGGTATCAGGCAGGTGAGACTATTTCTTGTGCTCAGATGCTGTCTATTTTTTCTGTAAAGTTGGCAGCAAGTCTTTCTGTACAAAGTGACCTGAAAGAGATGGGCAGAAGTCTTAAGGAAGGTGGGGGAGGTTTGAAAGAGCTGCTGGAAAGTATGAGAACCCGGACCCAGAACTCATAACGTTTGGGTAGAACTGGGGCTTCTGTTGGTACTGGAGACCAAGAATCTGTAGTAACACTACTTCTGCATCATTGTGTAATTTTCTCTAGAACTTGTCAATAGAACAGGCAGAGGAACAGTCTTCTCCCTTCTCTGAACACATCTTGTCTCCCAGAAGCTTCTTTAATCTCTTGAGCACTCAGAGTTCTACGGCATCAGCTGAACCATTTTGTCATACATGCCGAGACATTTTTCATTCATTCATTCATTCAGCAGCTATCTATTGGCCCTTCAACTCAGGGGTGAGGTGTCTAATGGTACTGAATATACATTAGTCTAAATATACATGGTCCATGCTTTTAGGCTTACATGCCTGAATAAGCAACCTGCTCCCACGGGCTCTACACTGACCCCTTACTGACCTCAGGGGACTATGCACTTCCCAAGCATAGGTCACCCTGGGACTCATACCAGCTACAGATCACTTGACCACTCATAATCAAGGTGGCATGATGTCCACATTTTCAAACTTGACCCATATCGTGTTCCTCCTTTCCATTGTGGATATTACGAGTTGGGAGAGTATGTGAGTAACATTGAATTCCTGGGATCTATAACTAGAGACCGGAGGGCAAAAGGAAATGTGACAGCCTTCTAGTACACTGTCAAATAAGGGGTTTAGGTATTTTCTTCCTTTGAAATTCAATAAACCTTCGCAATGACCTTTCATTAAAGATAAATATTAAATTGCTGTCTCACCCACAGTTTGGATAACAGATTATTAGCAAATCTTTACATATCAAATAAGGCATCACTAATGCATCAAATGGAAGTGACATGTTAAATTATCTCTTTATTCTCTTAAAAGAGAGATATCAGATACACAACAGTCAAATATCTGTGGTCGTGTATTTACGTATATACAAGGAATGTTGAGTTAGGAATAACTTTACATTTGCTTTGAGGGGAGAGAGAAAAGTAACAGTTTCTATCTTTGTAAATCTATTTTGAGTACAGTAGGAAATCCCATATGGGATTATGATTCTGTGCTAGAATCCACTGTACAGTGGTCATCTAGCTGACTGTCAATATTCTGCCTATGAGGACACCACGAGAAGAGAAGGCTAAACAGTAGTAAAGAGAAAAGGAAGACAGACATATCTGTGTTCTTTATTCTTCTGTTGCTGTTATTCTAAAAATTAAAAACTATGCGCAAATGCATAAGGGATCTTTCTTTTAGTGAAAAGGGGAAAAAAACAAGTGTCTAAAGGTTGGGAACGGAAATTGATGAGTTTGGCAGTAGGATTTGGGAATGAGTAGTGATAGCCAATCTGACTAATGTGAAAATAATGTTGCAAAATAGCACAGTAACAAAAAACCAACACTTTTTTTGCATTGCTCATAAAAATAAAGTAGTTTTGTAACAGCCCCTGAAAGAAGTTTTCTTGTGACAACGAGAATTTCCTAAGAAGGAACAAATTGGAATAAAGGACTCTGCAATATCCCTAAAGAGATAAAGTATTAATCTCTCCATCCCTATGGGTAATAGTGAATTACAGGAAAAGTAATCATGTGTCAGATACTTCCCTAAAGCAGGTCAATGCACACATTCTCCATGTAGTCATGATAAGTAACCTCGCCAGGAATTCCAGGATGATCACCATCCATAATTAAGTGTAAAGCATAGATGTAGCCAAATAGCAGTATTTTGCCTGCCAGTATACTTGCCAGGAGAAATAGCTAAAATAGTAACAGAAAATAAGAGAGGATCCATGAACAGCCCCTTAAAAATGAAAAAGCTTGATGCTGGAATTTTTAATTTCCCCCAACTTTTTGGAACCTGAACTATTGAGACAGGGAATTCTTAGACTTATTATTATAAGTGTGCTCTCAGTATTTTTTATTTAGATAAATAATCAGAGAATACTTACATAAATAACTCTAAATTACCCTTAAGATCGATTGCTTTGTGAATTATCTATAGTGACTTGTGAAGAATTTCCCCTCCTCCCAAAAGCAAACTACTCTGCCTCCCCTTGCTCAATCTTTGGTTTATTTGTGTCTTAATGGATTGGTCTGCAGAAACTTCAGGCAAAACTTTGTGAAAACAGTTTTTCTTAGTTGAGCTTTTGATAGGGACCTGGCATCCATGAGTTTATGATTTTACTCTCTGCAAAGTGCCAGAGCACTGCACGCCTATATTTTTATAATAGTCAGCCACGTTTGGGACTATGTCACCATCAGACTAATTCAGTCAACCATTATCTGTTGTGTGCCTACTGGGTACTGGAAATCACACTGTTCAGGATACAGGGCATAATGCTGTGAACAAGATTGGCAAGGTCCCTACCCCCCGGTGAAGCTTACATTTTAGTGTGTTGACTGCAGCTCAACACTAAGAGTTGATAAGCAAGAAACCACTACGGACACTTCAAGCAAAGGATTCTTAAGTAATCCTATGAATCAAGTGGGGGAAAGTACTGTTAGGAAGGGAAAAATGGAATTAGGGTATTGATCCCAAGAGAGACCTCCTGGTTAGAAAGCCAGAATTTGCTCAGGCAGGCAGGCTTAGGGGAGGGAATGAAGAGAAAAAAAATCTATTATTTTGCAGGTAGGAAAGGCAGCTCAGTAGGGGCTCAGTCAGACCCAGAATGAAGCATTCTTGGAATGAAAGCAGGCTATTGCTTATGTGCTATGATTTGAGATGAACTGGGAAAGCTGCCAGTTCAAAAATGTCTCCTCCACAGATGTCTGGAAAATGTGAATGTTTACTTCTCTTGGGAGAGGTGGTGGTTAAAAGCACGGACTTTGGAATTAGGCAGTGTTGTTTGTGAATTGCAGGTCTGCAACTTACTAACTGTGTGGCTTTGGAGAAATTACTTTTCTTTCTTAGCCTCAGTTTTCTCATCTATAAAATGGGGATAATCATGCCTCCTCACAGGGTTTTTATAAGAATTTTTAAAAGTTATTATAAATCAAGCACTAGCATAGGTACCCAGAAACAGTAAATATTCAATAAATGATAGACATTCTTAATATTATTTATACTGAATGTTTCAACTAACATTCATTGAACTGCCACTATGTGCCAGGTACTATACTGGCTGTGATGTAACAGGGAAGACAGTCATGGAAGCAACTGACTATAGTAAAATGTGCTATAATGTGCTCTAAGAGACAGTTATAGGTTGAAACTAATGTTTTTTTCCTCAAAGCAGGGAAAGGAGGGAGGACATTTCAGGAAGAGGGAATAAAAAAGGGTCAGCATATGAAAAATGTTTTGGGTTAGTTTCTCCCTAGAAACTGAGATGTAGATGGTAAAAATTGAACTGTCAATATAAGAGGATACTTCCTCCTAAAAACACTGTGCTCCTTTGACTTCTGTAGTACCACACTCTCCTGGTTTTCCTGTGGTCTCTCTAGTGAGTCCCTCTCAGTCTCCTTTGTGGTGGCCTTACCTCTACCGTTATATGTTGGAATTTCTCAAGACTGTCTGAGGTGTTTTCTTATTCTGTATACACTTCATAGGCATCTCATCTGTTGCCCATAGTTTCCTAGGGGTTTCAATTGCCACTTAACTGATAAATCCCAAATTTTTATCTCCATGTCAGATCTTGCTTATAAACTACTCCTATTTCCAACTATTTAGTGAATATCTTCATTTGGTTGTCTTAAGAATACTCAGAAATAGGATGCCCAAGACTAACTTATCACCCTCTCCCTCGGTCACCACATTCAGTCAGCCATCGAGTCTATTCTTTCCACTGCTCAGATACGGATGTCTCAATCTGTCCATTTCTCTCACTGCCACCGCCACGGTCTACACAGGCTGTCGTTTCTCCCACATTCAGTCCCCTTCTCTCCCACCCAATCCAGTCTTTATATAGCAGCCAAAAAATGCAAAGCTGTCCACGTCAATACTTTGTTCAAAACACTTTGGCGGGGTGTAGTGGCTCACGCCTGTAATCCTAGCACTTTGGGAGGCTGAGGCAGGAGGA
Source organism: Daubentonia madagascariensis (assembly GCA_023783475.1). Taxonomy (NCBI): domain Eukaryota; kingdom Metazoa; phylum Chordata; class Mammalia; order Primates; family Daubentoniidae; genus Daubentonia; species Daubentonia madagascariensis. The sequence goes on along the minus strand of JAKFHU010000913.1, from coordinate 25,619,866 downwards.
TCGCTTGAGGCCAGGAGTTCAAGACTAGCCTGAGCAAGAGCAAGACCCCGTCTCTACAAAAATTAGAAAAATTAGCTGGGCGTGGTGGCAGGTGCCTGTAGTCCCAGCTACTCGGGAGGCTGAGGCAGGAGGATCGCTTGAGCCCAGGAGTGTGAGGTTGCAGCGAGCTATGACGATGCCACTGCACTCTAGCCTAGAAGACAGAGTGAGACCGTCTCAAAAAGAAAACAAAAAAAGCCCTTCAAAAGCTTCCCATTGCCCTTAGGATAAATTCCAAACTCTTCACCAAGCCAAGTGTCACTCTCCAGCTCTACTCTGAAACTTTTGTTTCCCGGGACGCGCTACACAGGCTATTGCTTACCACACAGATTTTCCCATTTGTTCTGCATCTCCCTGGAATGATTTGCTCTCCTCTTCACTAACTGCTTCTAGTTATTCTTCAGATATCACGCAAAGTTCACGACCTCAGTGAAACCTTCACATTCTAGGTCTAACACCTTCACTCTAGGTCTAACAGCTCTCCAATCCTGGTGTTTCAGCATTATAGGCATCTGTCAAGAACTTACTATGGACCAGGTACTCTATCTGGAACTAGGGATGTATATTAGTGAGGAAAAAGAGACATAATGCCTTCCCTCCTGTAGCTCAGAGCCCAATGGGCGAGACAGAAATCATCAAATAATCACATAAATGTAAATTGTAAGTATGAAAAGTGCTATGAAGTATAAGTACATGATGCTTTAAAGAACTTGGTGGCACGGGAAAGCCATCCCCAAGGAAATGATAATTGACCTAGGCCTGAAAGTTGAGTAGGAGTTAACAATGAGTTGGAAGGAGGAAAGGAGTTTCTCTCATGGAGGCAGCATATTACAGGCCTTGTGGCAGGAGGGATTTAGATGCACTCAAGAACTGAAAGAGGGCCAGTACAACTGGAGATCAAAGAGCTAGGAGACACCTATGAAATGAGGCTGCAGCAGTAGAAGGGGCCAGACTTCACAAGGCCTTGAGGGTTCTGCAAAGGATTTGGGTCTTTATGCTAAGAGCCATGGTTAAGGGGGGAAGTGGAAGGGGTGGGAAGAAAAAATATAATCGGATTTGCATTGTGGAAATATCACTGTGGATGATGTGTGGAGAAAAGATTGGGAGGAGGTGAAAATGGATGTTTCTAGTAGTTAAAATGGTGAGAAGGATATTGCAGGGGGATAGGTGAGAGATGATGTTAGCTTGCATCAGGGAGGTGGTAATAGAAAAGGAGAGAAAGTAATGTTGTCAGAAATATTTCAGACATAAAATCAATAGGCGTTGCTATTGCATTGTATTAAGAGGGGAATGTTTCCCTACTCCTTGGTTCCCATGAAGAAGAATTTTCTTTATATTTTCCTGGTTTCTTGCCTCATCCTTTACTCCTTCCATGGGATTGATGAGTTTGGGAGAGTACCCGGGCTTGAAAGGCTCAGTGTTTCATGCCTTCCCTTTAGGGCTGGCTTGCCTGCAGGGAGCATGTGCTCTTGGTCTGCATATGGATCAGGCTTTTTAATAAAGAGCCTGTTTTTATGGGGAGAGGGTTGTAGTATTCTGGTGCTGCCAGGGACCGGGTAGGTAAATCTTCCTAAAGCTGGGGTTTAGGAAGAGTTAGGAAAACTACCTAAAAAGAGTTAGGAAACTGCTTTTTACCACACATCTAAGTCACGTTCTTCAACCTGGACTTCATCAGTAGGAAAGCTGACATATCGATCCCTGTCTTCCTGACTCCTAATCTACTTCTTAATTTCTTTAGATCTTGGATGGAGGTTGGCAGAGGGGAGAGACAATGAACAGCGAGGACTCCTGTATTTCTAGCTTATAAAACTGAATACGTTATGGTCCCATTCTTTCCTTCCTTCCTTCTCTTTTTTCTTTTTTTAAGATGAGGCAGTTGGAACTTACAAATTCAATGTGGAAAATGTTAAGTTTCAGATAACTTTAAGATGTGATGTGGAAATGTCAAGTGGGCAATCGTGTATATGGGTCTGGGACTCCAGAGCTGGAGATAGAAATGTGGGAGCTGTCAGCATATAGATCACAACTGTGGGTATGGATGAACCCTCTCGGGGAGAGATCACAGAGAAGGGAAGGCCTGAACTTCAGTGAACTAAAATATTAAATAACCAGTTTGAGGAGGATGAGTCTGAGAATGGAGGCCAACTTGTTGATGCTGGAGTAGTTCCAGAGGGCAGAGAGTAAGGATTTAGAAGATGTGTGAGGGGAGAAGGGCTGAACTAGGGGCAAGGAAATACAGAGCATTGTAGGGATGATGGTGCATAGAAGATAAAATGTCAAGGGTGGGCTTACATTTTGGTTATTGCCTAATGAAAACAGGGCTCAGATTTAGTTTCAAAGCTTGTAATAATTTAATTACTTTTACTTATTTATTATTTATAATTATTTAGTTATTATAAATTTTGTATTACATATCACACCTGTTCCCCTTCTGGATAGAGACCTTGTAAGGCTGTCATTTCTTAGACGCTGGTGAACTCCCGGTCATAGCAGCACAATTCCTTGAACAAAGTAGGGATTTAGTATATTTTGGCTTCCTACCTCTATGTTAACTGATAAAAAAAGTCTGAGAAAGAGAAGCCTGGTAGCATTTCTTAGGTGAAGCACTAATTACAGGCACAAAGGGAGGGGAGTTGTGGTGAAAAGAAATATGTATTTGTTACTTAATGCATTTCATTCTGAAGAAATGTACTCTCTTATTATCAGCCAAAACTCTTTTCCTTTCATGTTATAATTCAGCATTTGATTTTATGAAACTCCTCATCAAATAATTTTAAAAAAAAATCTCCAGGCTTACTAAATCATGATTTTAAATATATTAAAATGTGTTAAAACCAGACTGCAAGGGAATGTGATAACATGTTCATAGCAGTATGAGAGTGATTTTTCCCCTTTAAATCTATCTAATTTCTAAATATTCTAGTTATTCTATTTGTTATTGTTTTAGAGGAGTTTTTTACATTTTGTGGATATTAAGCCACTGTTGATTGTGTATTGTAAATATTTTCTAACAGTCTGGTACTTCTTTTAACTGTGTTTGTGCTTACAATAATAATATATTGTTGGCTGGGTATGGTGGCTCATGCCTGTAATCCTAGCACTTTGGGAGGCTGAGGCAGGAGGATTGCTTGAGGCCAGGAGTTTGAGACCAGCCTGAGCAAGAGTGAGACCCCCATATCTACAAAAAAAAATAATAATATATTGTTATTATTTGTGCAAGAAAGCTCTCATCAGGTGCTGGTGCTTTAATCTTATATTTCCAGCTTCCAGAACTGTGAGAAATAAGTTTCTGTTCTTTTATAAATTAACCTGGTCTCAGGTATTCTGTTATAGCAGCCCAAGTATACTAAGACAGTGTCCTTAGAAGAACAAAAAGTTTTATTTTTTATGAAGTTAAATTTATCGATTTTTAAATTGTGTTTGTACTTTTCGTATCATATCTAAGAAATATTTGCCTAACCCAAGATCACAAAGATTTTTCCTGTTTTCTCCTGAAAGTTCCATCATTTTAGCTCTTACATTTAGGTCTATTATATATTTTGAGTTAATTTTTGTGTGTGGATGCGGTAAGAACCAACTTATTGTTTTGTTTTGTTTTCATAAAGACGTTAATTATGTGAGCATCATTTTTTGAAAAAAAAATCCTTTTCTGCTGAATTAACTCAGCACCTGTGTAAAAAAGAATCAATTAACCATATATTTATTTCTGGTATCTCTATTCTGTTTCATTGATCTATATGTCCACACTTATGCCAAAACCATACTGTTTTGATTAATATAACTTTATAGTATGTTTTAAAATAAGGTGTAAGAGTCCTCCAACATTTTCCTTCTTTTTTGAAATTGTTTTGGCTATTCTTTGCATTTCCATATAAATTTTAGGATCAGCTTCAATTTCTACCACAAGAAAAAAAAGCCTACTGAGATTTTTATTAAGGATTGCATTGAATCTATTGATCATTTTGGGGAGAATTGTCATCTTAACAATATTTAGTTTTCCAATTCTTGAACATGGTATAACTCTCCATTTATTTAGATGTCTTATTTAGATGTTTTTATCATCAGAAAGAAATCAGTAATAATTCTTCCCCTTTCCTCCAATTTTTGTTTGTTTGTTTGTTTTTGTTTTGTTTTGTTTTTGTCAGTACCATAAATTCTTAAATGAGAATGGATGTTTCCTATAGCTACCAGCTATGGCCAAATTTCAGCATCCTGGGGCAGGACCTTAGGGAAGTACTCTGAACTTTTCGGAATATCCCTGACACTAGTAGTTTACTATGGAACAAAGAAAGTGGTGCAGTAAGAGTGTGGCCAGTGGGTCACAGAGGTCAGTGGGTCAAAATCATTCTGTGCTATGCCTCTTTTCTACTTGTTTAAGATATTTGTAAGAAAGGATCAGTTAGCTTGTCCATCTCCATCAATACTAAATACATAATCATATAGAATATAAGTACTCAAGTACTGAATAATTTTCAGTTATTGAAAGATCATTAGAAAATTCTGGAAGAATTATTTATGACAGCACCTTCAATACATGAAGAATAACAGGTAAAATTATTGCTGTTTTTAGAGGATATTGTTTATCTTAAGACATGCTGCATTTTATTGATAAAATAAATTATCTTGAGATGAATATTCTTACCCAAATCTGACAGTTTGTATACATTAAAGAATGTCACCCAAATATCAATCCCAATTTGAGTAAATTATAACTATAATAAACTTCAAAGATTTTAAAAATACTGTTATCTGTTAATATATTTAAAAATATTAGATGTATACAGTAGCTTTAGTGAATGAAATAGCTACAACAACAAATCTTTCTTTATATGAAATGAAAAAAAAATTTCTCTAAAATATTTTTCTATTTGAGGAAGTGAAATACATTTGCACTAACAGTAAATTAAAGAAAAAGAGCAAGAAGTAGCCTGCAGAAAATAAAATGTAACACTGTAGCTCCAATTACAGAGCTACCAAATAAGAAAGAAAGAAATTAGACACAACTAATATAAACACTTTATATCTCTTATATTTGATGCTTCATGTTACCAGCTTCAATTACAAAGAAAACATAAAAAGAGTTTGCAGTAAAAAAAGAAAAAGATATAAAGCTAACACAACTGCATTTATAAATCTATAAAATTTCCACAAATGTAAAAGGATACATTCCAAAAAAATCAACTGTGATAATGCTACTAATGTAGAACATATTAGGATTCAAATATTCCCATACATTTACTAGTTTACTCAACATTAAAGGGCTTCATTAATAGCTCAATGGTGACTAACAATGACAAGTGAAAAAGAAATTTTATACACAGAAAGGAGATAGATGGATAGATAATTACAAGTAGATAAACAAATAGATATAAACATACGTAATACTTCCAGTAGGTATATTTTTCACTGTACTTTTTCTCTCTGAAGGGAACTACAGATCATTTAGTAGGCACATTAAAATGTTTTTGAATGGACAAATGAATTAATCTGTCCTGATTTCTTCACTTTAGAGATCATGGACTTGAGGTGCAGAAAAGTTAAATGACATTAACTCACTCATTCATTCATGCATACATTTACGGAACAAATAATTTTTGAGCACCTACTCTGTGCCATGCCCTGTGCTAAGAACTGAGAATTCAAGGGTAAACGAAAACCCATACAGTATTTAGTCTATGATATTTATAGTCTAGTGGGAGGAGACAGACATTAATTACACAAGTAAAGTACAACTGTGGGTAAGTGCCCAAAAGGAACTATGAGGAGCTGTGCAGAGGTAGAAGAAAATGATGTGTCAGAGAGGTCAAGAAAGAGTACACAAGGTAAAGGCATATGAGTAGAAGTTTGGAAGCCCCCTTTGCTCCCCTGGCCTCTAAGAGTAAGGTCCTGGGGCTAAAAAGCATCAAGTTTGGAATCAGACAGTCCTAGGGGTTTGAATTCTATCTCTACTACTTACTATTAAATAGCTATAGGGCAAATTATATAATCTTCCTTAGGCTTAGTTTCCATTTATGGAACATGGGAATAATAATAATCCCCTCTTCTCTGGTTTACTATGAGGATAAAGTTAGATGTTTAAAAGTAAGTGTTCAGTAAAAGGTAGCTGTTCTTAAAAACATACAAACCTTTGCCAGAACCTACATGTCCTAATTTCCTAGACAAGCACCTTTTCCTGGATTTGTCTTGCCTTTCCATTGAAATACAGTGACCAACTTTAAGTATGTGCTACTGTTGTGTAGTGCAAACTCATAATGCCCCTCGAAGACTAGGACAAACATCAAAGCCACAAAGGATGGTGCCTTTTTTCTTGTATCTTCTAGAGCAGCGGTCCCCAACCTTTTTGGCACCAGGAACCGGTTTCATGGAAAACAATTTTTCCACGGACCGGGGGTAGAGGGGGTATGGTTTCGGGATGATTCAAGCATATTACATTTATTGTGTACTTTACTTCTATTATTATTACATTGTAATATACAATGAAATAATTATACAACTCACCATAATGCAGAATCAGTGGGAGCCCTGTGCTTGTTTTCCTGCAACTAGACGGTCCCATCTGGGGGTGGTGGGAGACAGTGACACCTGAAGTGTGTTGCTTATGTCCAGTCTACTCCATAATCTTGTTTTGGTTGCTGTCACTGCAGAAAACTCTGCTTCACAAAGATAGGATGTTGCAAATGGAAGCAGGCTTTTCAGTGCTTTTGTGGTAATCTCAGGATATTCCGCCTTGACTTTAATCCAGAACATATGGAGATTTGAAGTTGTCTCAAACATACTTTTAAGGCCACCGTCATTTGCAATCTCAAGCAGTTGATCCTCTTCTACCACAGACAAAGTTGATTCACCTGGCTTATTCACAAATGGGTCGCAGATCATTCCTTCCCAGTTTGGAGCTTTTTGTGGTTGGGAAGTAATGCTCGAACTTTTGAAAGCTGAGATAGGTGATCATGCACCAGCTAGGAGAAGGAAGGCCCTGGCTCAGTCTCTTTCAAAATGTCTGCTAATGTTTGAAATGTCAAAAATCCCAATGTTCACTTGTCACCCCCATAATTCCAGTTTGGCTTTGAATGCAGACACTTTATCTGCTGACTTGAACACGGTTGTTGTTCTCCCCTGAAGTGGCAGGTTGAGTTCATTGAGCAGGTTGTATGTGTCACACGAGTAAGCAAGTTTTGCAACGCATTCTGTGTCACTGCCAGCGCTGCCAGTGGTGGCTTTTTCTAAAAGAAATCTCTGGAACAGCTCTCATAACTCAAAAACTCTGGCCAGTGATCTACCTTTAGAAAGCCATCTCACTTCTGTGTATGAGAGAAGATGTGTACTCTGCGTCCATCTCCTCACAGAGCCACACATACCAGCGTAAGTTAAGGGCATGTACTTTTTTTTTTAATTTCAGAATATTACGGGGCTAGAAAGGTTTTAGTTACATAAATTGTTTTTGTACCATTTGCGTCAAAGTTATAAGTGTGCCCATCACCCAGATAGTGTGCACTGTACCCATTAGGTGTGAGTTTACCTGTCTCCCTCTCCCCCCTCCCACCTGCTTGATTTCTGATGAATGTTGTTTTCATACACGCACATAAGTGTTGATCGATTAGTTCCAATTTAATGGTGAGTACACGTAGTGTTTATTTTTCCATTCTTGCGATACTTCGCTTAGAAGAATGGTTTCCAGTTCCATCCGAGTTAATATAAGAGGTATTAGTTCACCATTTTTTTTTATGGCTAAGTAATACCCGGTGGTATACATACACCACATTTTATTAATCCACTCATGTATTGTTGGGCACTTGTGTTGTTTCCACATCTTTGCGATTGTAAATTGTGCTGCTATAAACATTCAAGTGCAGGTGCCTTTTTTATAAAACGTCTTTTTTTCTTTTGGGTAAATACCCAGTAGTGACATTGCTGGATCAAATGATAGTTCTACTTTTAGCTCTTTGAGGTATCTCCATACCACTTTCCATAGAGGTTGTACTAATTTTCAGTCCCACCAACAGTGCATGAGTGTTCCTATCTCTCTGCATCCATACCAGCATTTGTTGTTTGGGACTTTTTGATAAAAGCCATTCTCACTGGAGTTAAGTGATACCAAATTGCGGTTTTGATTTACATTTCCCTGATGATTAGAGATGTTGAACATTTTGCATATGTTTGTTAGCCATTAGTTTATCTTCTTTTGAAAAGTTTCTGTTTATGTCTTTTGCCCACTTTTTAATGGGGTTGTTTGAGGGGCATGTACTTTAATGTGGTTGATAATTTTAATCACATCCTGCAAAATGTTGTTTAGTTCAGATGACATTTTTTGGCTAGCCAGCATTTCCTTATAGATGACACAGTGCATAGACTCACATTCAGAAGCGACCTCCTTGACCCGAGCAGTGAAACCAGAAAGCCGTGCAATCATGGCAGCCACTCCGTGCATGCATATACCAACACAAAATGACCACTTCAGTTTTCCTGATATGTAATCATTCGAAGACTTGAATAGTTCTGCAGCTGTGGTGTTGGCTGGCAACAAAAGTACACATAACATATCCTCATGCACATCCTCCTGAAAAATATATTGCACAAAAACAAGCATTGTTGCCTTGTTGTCAACATCGGTAGACTCGTCAACCTGGATTTCATACCACGGTGACTCATTAATCCTCTCTAACAATTGTGCCTCAATGTCCCCTGCTATTTCATCAATTCATCTAGTTATGGGCTAGCTGAAAGAGGAACATGTGCCACCTTTTGAACTTCAGCCTCTCCTAAAAGTTCACAGCAAATGTCTTTAGCAGCAGGCAGACATTTCACCAACAGCAAAGGGCTTCTTAACTTTAGCAATGCAGTTAGCCACTAAGAATGATGCTGTCAGTGCAGACACATTTGATGAAGTGGTGACCTTCTGTAATTGCTTCTTTTCTTCATGTTCAGGGTTTTTTTCTTTCAAAAAACTCCTAAGGCTTGTCTTTTAATGTAGGGTGCAGTGATGCTAGCGCTTGGTCTCCAGTGGCGAAGCAGTTTTGAAGGTTTTGTGGCTTCGTTGGATAGCTGGTCGCCACATATGATACAAAGTGGGCTTGGAGAATGTGAATTACCTGTTGCAATGAACCCATAATTAAGTAGGACTCTACTTTTAAATGCAGCTTTCATTTTGTTGGCAGTCTTAGAGTCTTCTGCTGTCTCATCACTGGGTCTTTCCCCCTTTTCAAAGAAAGAAGCTCTCCAGTGACGTTTGTGTTTTACTTATTTTTGCTTGGCTTAGCTTGTGGGCTTACCAAAACTGAATGAGACAAGGGCACAGTGACAGAAAAAGTCGTGGACAGAAGTTGTAAATAAAATAATGGGCGGGCCACGCACGGACTAAAATAAGTGTTGGATTCTGACTTAAAGCCTGCCACCAGATGCAGCTGTACAATTGAAGTACATCAACTCACTTGCCACTATAAAGCCTGCCACCAGATGCAGCTTAATTGTCACTCGCCACTCACTGATAAGGTTTTGCTATGAGTCTGCAAGCAATTGATTTATTATGGTCTCTGTGCAAACCTCTCTGCTAATGATAGTCTGTATTTGCAGCCATTCCCCAGTGCTAGCATCACTGCCTCAGCTCCACCTCAGATCATCAATCATCAGGCATTAGATTCTCATAAGCAGCAAGCAACCTAGATCCCTTGCATGTGCAATTTACAGTAGGGTTTGAGCTCCTATGAGAATCTAATGCCACAGCTGATCTGACCGGAGGCAGAGCTCAGGCAGTGATGTGAGTGATGGGGAGCAGCTGTAAATATAGATGAAGCTTCACTCACTTGCCTGCTGCTCACCTCCTGCTGTGCGGCCCAGTTCCTAACAGGCCATGGACCAGCACCGGTTCATGGCCTGGGGGTTGGGGGACCACAGTTCTAGAATATCCTTCAGCAATTTCTGTGGTATTGCAATTATTCATCCTCTTCAATACAGGATAGAAATAAAAATTTATATAGTACCATTTATAAATATCTGGAAGAAAGGATTTTACATATCTTCTCTAGACTTTATGTAAGGAAGGACTTAGGTCTGTTTGTTAAAGTCTGGAAAAGAGTGGGTAAATACCGCTAATTTTGTTTTAAAATAATACCCTTGCAATATGTTAAGAGCTGCTATAAAGGATACTATGTTGAAAATTATCAATATAACCATTCAAGTAATTTTCTAATTATGAATGACTCATCAACAAAATGTGGTTATCATCAATGTCTCAGGAAATCTATCACTTTCCCCTCAAACCTACTCCTTCAACTCTATCTCACCAAATGACACTACTTGGGAGTCATCCCTGAGTCTTCCTGGCCACAACCCCTATACCTGGAGATCAGTCTATTAAATATTTCTTAGTTCCAGCGCTTCTTCATTTTTTCACAGTCCTTCATTATCAGTGACCTAGTCACCTAATTACTAGTCTTGCCCCCCCACATTCTACTTAGATTGCCTCACAAAGCCTGCTGAGTAATCTGCAAGAAAATGTGATCACAGAATGTAGAGGTAGAGTACCCCCCAGATACTCCAAAAGGTGCCCCAATCCATGGAGACTTTAAATATGTTACATTACATGGCAACATAATTATGGTTTTAGATTTTAAGGTAGGAAGATTAACCTGGGTTATACAAGTGGGCTCAATTTAATCACATGATTCCTTAAAGATAGAGAACTTTCTCCATCTGGAGTCAGAGACAAAGAAGAGGAGAGCAATGCAGCTGAAGGGGATGTCAGAGAGAGAGCAAGCGACAGAAGGATTTAACGTACTGTTACTGGCTCTGAGATGGAAGGGTCCATGTGCATGGACCAGAGACAGACTCTAGGAGCTAAGGGCAGCCAGGAAATGAGACCTCAGTCCTACAACTGTAAGGAACTAGATTCTGCCAACAACCTGAATGAGCTTGGAAGTAGATTCTCCCCCAGAGCTCCAGTAAGAAACACAGCCCTGCTGACATCTTTATTTTGGCCCACTGAGACCCACGTCAGACTTCTAGCCTTCAGGTGTTGTTTTAAGTGGTGGTAATTTGTTGGGGGAACAATAGAAAACTAACACCAATGCTTCACTGCTCAAAATTAACCAATGGCTCCAGTCACCCAAGCATAAAATCTAAGGTCCTTAGCATACTATAAAAATCTTATCCTTCTCTAGTCCCAAACTACTCATCTAGCTTGCTCTCTGACCTTACCTCCATCCCTCCCCTCCCTACTCCTGCCCTCCTTATACCCCAGTTCTCAGAAAGCTTATTATCATTCTTTCACTTTCTGAATGTCAACCTGGCAAAGTTTAGCTCATTATTCGCACCCTGACCCAAAAGATACCTCCTCTGTGAGGACTTCATTGACTCACTCAGACAGTTTTTCTTTCATTCACTCAGTAAATATTTATTGAACACATACTAAGTGCCAGGTACTGTTCTAGGTGCTGTGAACAAGACATTAAAAATCCAATCTCTCATGGAGCTTTCACTCCAGTTCCAGGGAGAGGGGGGCGGGGGGAGAATAGCAACATTAAATAAATAAGCAGTCAAAATACATAATTAAGATAATTTCACATTGTGATAAAGTGCTGTGAAGGAAATGAATAGGGTGACAGGACAGAGAGCATTTTGATGCAGGAGAAGCTACTTTAGATAGGGTGGTCAGAAAAAGCTTTGGAGGCAGATCTGTATGATGAGAAAATGCTGGCCGCATAGACGAGCTGTGGAAGGGAAGTCCAGATGGAGGAAAAGTCATGGAAAGGTCCTGGAGCTCCAGATGCTCCAAGACAAGAAAAGATGCCAGTGTAGTAGAAGAGCAGCATTGAGGGGACTTGCAGCCTGTGGAAAGGAGTTTGGATTTTATGCTAAGTGGAGAGGGAAGGTAGTGAGCAGACAGGGATGTGTAAGGGCCTTACTCTAGCTGCTCTGTGGAGAGGGACTGTAGAAGAATAAGTGTGGGAGCATGCAGAGCTGTTGGAAGGCTGTTACAGTTCAGAGGGAGAAGGCAGAGGCTAGTAGCCGAGAGTGGTGGCAGCAGAGATGCTGCAAAGCAGACAGACTGGAGAGAGATCCTGGAAGTGAAACCAAGAGCATTTGCTAATACATGCAAGATTAGCCAGGAGATAGAGTTTTATTAGATATTCCTTAGTTCTAGTCTTTCTTCTTGATTTCCTGATTCCTTGGTTCCTGCCTTGGAACTGACTCCAAGGTTTTAGCTCAAGCTACTGGGTGGATGGTGACATTTACTAAGTCAGGGAAGCCAGAGGGAAAAGCAGGGTTTAGGGTGAACAATCAAGAGCTCTGTTTATATTATGTTAAGTCTATGCCTATTAGGCATCAAAGAGGAAATATCTAATAGTTTTCTGTATGTGCCTGGAGCAGGAGAGAGGTCAAGGTTAGAAATGTGAAACTTGAAGTCATAGATGATATTAGACCTAGGAGCTCTTTTCATGCTCTAACTGCACTTTGTAGAGACCTCCAATTCAGCATTATCACACTGTCTCATAATTGTATCCTTGCATGGCTATCTTCCCACTAGACTTGTAAGCCTTTGAGGCAAGAATTGTGTTGTGTATGGGATATATAAGGGAGAACCTAATGTATACCTAGTGCCTGTTATATGGTAATAATAAATAATCATTGAAAGAATAATGATAATGGCAGCAAATATACGTTGAGAGCTTACTATGGGTCCAGACACTTACTGTGTAGTATGACTCCATTTTTAATGATATATATACACACACATATACTTACATATAGGCACATATATGCATGTGCATAGGGAAAGGTCTGGAAGGTGCACACCAACTCTTCTCAGTGGTTACCACTGGGGAGTAGGAGCAGGTAGGATGAGAGAGAGGCTTTCACTTTATAGTTTTTAGTAAGTTTTTTCAGAGAGAAGCTCATCTTTTTTTCTGCACAACATTTGAAATTTTTTAAACCAATGAAAACAAATAAAAGGAAATTAAAAACAAAACTGAAGCATTCTTTCCTTGTCAAAGGAGGAGAACTTTGATATCCCACTTCATGTCACAAAAGAACACTGAAAACAGAAACAGATGTCCTTCATTCAAGCATAGAGAAGGAAGCAAAAATAGGAGAACTGTTTAAGAAAGAAAGGTTTTAAAGCAAAAGTAATCTCTTAGAATTTAATCTACACAAGCACACATGGCTTCCACTGTTTTTTTTTTAAATCATTCTATAAATGCAAAGGAGAAGCAGATATAACTTGTTCATTAACCACTATGAACAAAAAATACATTTGATAGCCATGAACACTTTAGCAAATAGAATGTGTTCAAGAAAAATTAGATAAAACAAACAAAACAATGGAAAGCATTTCTCAAATAGACCAAGATTATATGTGATTAAAATGAGAAAATGTTGAGGTTAAATAATATGAAATTGCTATTTTTATAAGTCAAAAATAGTAGAAAATCAGTAGTTTTATATGGTTCAACCAAATATATAGGAGGGTTTCTAAATTGTATAAGCCCTTGAGAAAATAGCAAAAATAAATGAATAAATAAATAAAGCTCAAGTTTTGTTTGTCATTACTTTTTTATATCCCACAAAGCTTTATGAGACAAACCTGAGACCCCACTTTATTTTCCAGACAGGGAAACTCATTTTGTTCATAATAAATCACCAGTATAAGGTTAATAATTCAGGGGATCATTCAGGTGTTTTTTGTGCCTAATTAGTGTTCAAAGCAGAAAAGAAAAAAACAACCACAAAAATTCTCTTTCATGAAATAGTGGTATTCAAACAGTGAAGAGATAAGATTTAGAGAAAGCTTTTCCACTGACAGCTAAATTTTGAAACAATCTGTAAAGGGAAAGGATCACAATTCAGATTGTTCCAAATCTAAATTCATGTTTTAAGAGCAAAGGAAAACAAAGACTTACTTAGCTATTGAAAATGGATTAAGTCTCAATAGCATAACCTGTAGATAATTGGTTCAGAGTAAAAAACATGAAACAGCAATGAAAGAAAATAAAAATACAGAAAAGAATTTCTCTATAAATTGGGCTCCTTAATTTATCCCTTAAAACATGCCTTTCTACCTAGAAACTCATTGTAAAATAGTTTTAGCTTCAAAGAAATGAAAAATTTCAAAAATTGATTAGTTTGTTTTATTAAAACTGAGACCCCATGTACAAGAAATTTCTACATATTGAAGCAGAAATCCACAACTTCATCACCAATGATTGTCTCCTGCCTTAATAAAGGATTTTTTCATTGCAAATAACAGATACTCAAAATAGCTGAAACAAAAAGAAAAGAAAAAGAGAAAGAAAGAAAGGGGGAAAGAAGGAAGGAAGGAGGGAAGGAAGAGAGAAAAGGTAGTGGGAGTTATTCTAACACTATTGGGCTATCTCAAGAAACTAGTGGGTAGAATATACCATTGAACTTCATGATGAACTAGAACCTGGAAAGAGCTCAAAACCATGTGCTCTATCCACTTTTTTCTCCATGAAACAACATGTTCTCTTATCCCTTTCTCTGCACATTTGTTTCATTCTCTTTCTGCAGACCACTTTTCTCTGCTTTTTCATATGTATGGCAGACGATTACTACCTGAGTTCAAGTGCTAGCGTTCACTAGCACTGATTGATTAGCACTTGCATCTCTGAATGTAAAATTCCAAATTCCTAGTAAGAAGGAATCTGATTAGCTTAGCTTGGTGTGTCCATATCTCACCCACTCAACTGTGGGTGAAATTCCATAGACTAAATATGGCTTCAGGAGTCGTATTTCCCAGTGAGTGGGAGGGCTATACTCTGGGGTTAGGGGTGGGGGTAGGGGGAGTCATGGACTGGGCAAACACTCCCTAAATTGCCTAATATATACCCAGATCCTAAAATTCTGTCTGCATGTCCAGGTTTATGATACTCCCACCTACAAAACATTTTTGTTGTTATTTTTGCTGACCGATCCCTTTATTTCATGTCTTTGTTTTTCAGGAGTCATGTGTCCAAAAGACAGTGAGCTACAGGGAAGGAAGGAAGTCAATTTGTAATTAGCAAATCTAAATTAGATATATTTAATCCACATCCCGAGGGCCAGAGAGGGTAAGCTGCCTGACTTTGCCTGTCTCCAAAGTCTGCCTTCTTCCCCCAGCTATAAGAAAAGGCTGATCCTGGAGGTTCCTTTTCATAGGGCCTGGCCCAGTACACCTGTGACCTATGGATCAGTGCTGGCCACAGTGGGAACGGAGCCATCAAGAAGGTGCTGGATTCTAGCTTGGACTTAAGGTGGACAGGAAAGAGGAGAAGAGGTGGTTCCTAACTGTGTCTCACCTGCCACGACAGGTGCTTCCTAGACCTCAACCATATCTGAAGACAGGAACAGCAGCACGTGGAGTATCATTGACTGCTAATTTGAACTGTGGGTCCTGAGAGCTCCCTGAGGCAGGTGTAGATGGGGCACACGAGCACGTGTAAGGGCTTGCCTGTGCTGCTACACCTGGTGTCGAAGACCTCTCACAAGAAGGTGATGAAGCCCAGCCAGAGCTCCACGTCCTGCTACTGCAGCTCCTCGCGCACCGCCAAGTCCTTCTGCAGCAGGCCCTGGAAAGTGTTGCCCTGCGCCATGAAGGGCGCTGTCTTGTCTCATAGCTCAGCGGTGGCGAAGGTGAAGCTGCGATCTGACACAGCCTCCTGCCAGATCTGCGGTCCCCAACCCCCCACCGCAGACGGGTACTGGTCGGAGGCATGTTAGGAACCGGGCGGCACAGCAGGAGGTGAGCCCCCGATCCAGCGAGAGAAGCTTCTTCTGTATTTACAGCTGCTCCCCACTGCTCACATCACCGCATAAGCTCCGCCTCCTGTCAGATCAGCTCCCGCCGTTAGATTCTCACAGGAGCACCAACCCTATTGTAAACTGCACATGCGAGGGATCTAGGTTGCTCGCTCCTTAGGAGAATCTAATGCCTGATGATCTGAGGTGGAGCTGAAGTGATGATGCTTGCGCTGGGGAGCGGCTGCAAATACAGATGATCCTTAGCAGAGAAGTTTGACTGCACAATAAATGTAATGCGCATGAATCATCCCGAAACCATCCCCCACCCCCATCCGCGGAAAAATTGTCTTCCATGAGACCAGTCCCTGCCAAAAAGGTTGGGGACGGCTGTGCTAGATGGTTGGCACAATCTCTCCCAGCATCTGCTTGGAGCTGGTTGAGTTCCGGGCCTCCCCCAAGAAGGTAGTGAGCTTGGCGTCCACGTCGCTGCTGTTCCGCATGCTGTTCAGGATCTCCATCAGCTTGTCCAGATTGTTCTGCTGAGGGCTGTTCATCTCCACCGCCACTTCCTCTTTTTCTTTTAGCCTTTGCTGCAGTCTGTCTTTGAAAGACTGGACCAGGGTAATTTTGAGCCGCTCCCTGATGGGCTCTGGAAGAATACTGTCTTTGAGTGTCTGAAATATATGTACGTGCCTTTGCTCCAGTCAGTATTTGTATTATTTGTAATATTTGTACTATTAACTGTCCATACTTCAAATACACTTAAGAAAAGAAACTGAAGAAAAGAGTGTTGAAAATTAGAAATGTTGTAAACTTTGAGAATAAATTAACCATGTCTGAATTTTTTATTTTTACAAAAAAATCAATGTGGTAGGCTAAATAATGGCCCCCAAAAATATCCACATCCTGATCCCCAGAACCTGTGAATGCTTCCTTAAATAGAAATTTGCTGATATGACTAACTTAAGGATCTTGAGATGGGAAGATTATCCTGGATTATCTATGTACCAGCTAAATGTCATAATCATGTGTTCTTACAAGAGGAAGGGAATGAGAGATTATACTGCACATAGGAGGCGGCCATGTGATGCTGGAAGCAGAGATTGGATTGATGCACCTGGGAGATGGAGGGAAGGGCCACAAGCCAGGGGATACAGGAGCCACTAGAAGCTGAAAAAGTCAAGGAAATTGATTTCCTGCTGGAGCCTCCAGAAGGAAGCAGCCTTACCAAGACCTTGATTTAGGCCCAGTGAAACTGATTTTGGACTTCTGACCTCCAGAACTGTAAGAGAATAAATATGTGTTGGTTTAGGCCACCAAGCTTGTGGTAATTTGTTAGGAAACTAATATAATCACCATGTAAAAGTCATTGTTTTAGAACTGAAAATTTATACACCCATCTTAGTGCTTGCATCAAAACTGGTACCCACCAGATGAGGTGACTCATGCCTATAGTCCCAGCTACTTAGGAAGATGAGGCAGGAGGATGGCTTGAGTCAGGAGTTTTAGGCAACATAGCAAGATCCTGTCTCCAAGAAAAAAAAAAAGGAAAAGAAAAGAAAAAAGAAAAAGACAAAGAAAAATTAGCCAGGTGTGGTGGCATGCACCTGTAGTCCCAGGTACTCAGAAGGCTGAGGTGGGAGGATTACTTTAGCCCAGGAGTTTGAGGCTGCAGTGAGTTATACACCACTGCATTCCAGCCTCAGTGACAGAATGAGACCTCCTCTCAAAAAAGAAAGAGAAAACTGGTATTGATTCATGCTTTCCTTTCCTTTAATATAGGATAGTCTTTGTTTTGAGGAAATGTAATACATATGCCCTTTATTTTACAAATCTTTTTGTTTGTTTGTATATGAACCATTAGGGGTACATAGCCTTTACCATATATTTTCTTGTCTATTCTCTTTTTGAGAACAACACTTATTCATTGATTCATTTAAAAAATGTATACTGAACACTTACTCTGTGCTACACATTTAGTTAACAAATATTTATGGAATATCAACTCTAAGGTGTGCTTCATGTTGGTATACTATGGATGAATAGCACGCATGGCCCATGCCCTCACAGAGCTTATAGTCTAGCAGAGAAGAAAGACAATTAAACCAATGAGTACAATAAAGTATGAGGCATGTTATGATTTGGAGAAGCACAGGATATTATAAACATGTATAGTGGGCAACTCACCCCGCCTGGGACAGGCGGGGAAGGCTCGTCAGAGGACATCACAATTGAGTTGAGACCTGGCCTGGGACCTAAGAATACAGGGATGAAATAGCACAGTCCCTGCTTCTCAGGAAGCAGTTTAATAGAAATCTAAGCCATGTAAACTAACAGCCTTGGCACAACATGATAAGAGCTACAAAGGTGGGGTGTACAAGGTGCAGTTCAGAAAAAAGAGGCCCTGACCAGATCTGTGTTGGGGTGGGCACCAGAAAAGACCTGATCTTTGAATGGTGTCTTGAAGGAAGTGTAGACTTTAGTCAGGTGGTCAAGGAAGGGGAGGGATGTCCTAGGCTGAGGGAGCAGTGTGGCACTGAAGAGCATATTGTAGAGCTGTGCTGTCTATGTGCAGGGATTAGCCATGTGCAGCTATTAATCCCTTTTATCATAAAAATTTGGTCATGAAAATTTTCAAATATAAAGAAAAGTTGAAAGAATATCACAGTGAACACCTACATACTGCTTTTCAGATCCCACCATTAATATTTCTATGCCATTTTATCACATACCTATCTATCCAAATTTCCAAATATTAAAAAAGAATCACACCTGTAATCCTAGCTCTCTGAGAGGCCGAAGTGGGAGGATGGCTTGAGCTCAGGAGTTCAAGACCAGCCTGAGCAAGAGCACGACCCTGTCTCTACAAAAAACAGAAAAATTAGCCAGGCGTTGTGGCACGCACCTGTAGTCTCAGCTACCTGGAAGGCTGAGGTAGGAGGATCGCTTAACCCAGAAGGTTGAAGTTGCAGTGAGCTATGATGACACCACTGCCTCTACCCCAAGCGACAGAGTGAAACTATGTCTAAAAAAAAAACGAAACGAAAAGAAAAAGTATGTGCTATTAAGGATGCTTTTAGGCTATAATAAATGACCATTTTTTGGTGATTATTTTCAAAGTTGGACTTCCACTAGAATCAGAGGTTATATGAATATAAATTTTTATAAGACCTCAAGTAAAAAGGTTAAAAGTATATTGATATTAAATAAACAAAAGGAAATACTACAATAGAAAAATATAATCCATAGACTCCAAAATGATTTCATCTATCAAGAAGGTGCTTTTTGTTTGTTTTATTTATGTTTTGGCAAGTGTAAAAGGGTTTATGATGATTAGGAATACAGTACTAGGTTTGTGATTTAAATTACAGTGGGCAGTCTAAATTCCCCCATTCAACTGATAATTGGATTTCCAGTTTCCAGATTTTTATGAAGGTTATGCTGTCAAGCATTCTTAGGATTTTTAAAGGTTTTATATACTCCTTATGGTAATTTAAGTATGCTAGTAAGAAACTACTATGAATATATATTGTAAATATGAAGACAATGAAAATATGTGCTGAGAAATCTTGCTCTTATAAATGAGTGCTTTGCTAATACATATTCCAGGTGAGAAGGCTTTAGAAAAGAGGCATTTCTGGGAATGTGTGAGATCTAATTTGGAACTGTGCCTTAGTTCAGTTGTTCCAAACTTCAGTGCTCACAAGAATTACCTGCAGAGCTTATAAAAATGCAGATCCAGTTTGATCCCCCAAATTCTGATTAGTAAGCCTAGTGCAGGGATCCAGAATCTGCATTTCTGGCAAAGGATGAAGGCAATGCAAGAGCACTCATCCAGAGACATAATGAGCAAGTCCTCATTCTGTGGCACTCAGGTTTGACTGAGCATGTCTTAGTATATCTCCCTAGTCATTTGGACAAGATATCAGCCATCTTTTATTGAGAACTTAAATATGTTATATTAGCAATATGAGAGCAGATTATTTGAACTAATCTCCTTTTGCTAAAAACAACTAAAAATGCTAGATGAAATATATTTTAAAATATCTTCTTAAAAGCATACCTTTAGCTGAGAAATTATCAGGCCAAAATCTAAGGGAAGGCAGGAATCCTGAGGGTAGCTGAGAACCAAAGCTACTTTTGCCCTGAGGGTGTTTGCTGAAAGTGGACAAATTGAGGGGCAGTTTTTATAGTTTTGGCTTATGGGGCTGCCAAGATAGACAGTCTAATAAAAAACCCTCCCCTAACAAACCTGGGGCCCAAAAGGGCTAGACCCTAGGGTAGAATAATTTAGAGGTAAGCTCCCTGCAACCCCCACCCCCAGAGTAAATAAGGAAAATTGCCTGGATTCTGAGGGGTTGGGGAGGAGAAGAGAACCCTTCTATGAGAAGTTGGAACCACAAGCTGGTATTTGTGCTGTTTTTCAGCCCAACTCTGTATCACCTGGGTGGTACCAAAAAAATCTCAAGGCATAAATTTAGTTTATAATAGTCCTGGAGTATCAGACCCTTTAGATACCTGGCAAAGATAATGTAAATCCTTCCTGGTAGAGTATTCCTTCATCCTAGGCCCCAAAGACATTCTATAAATACTTTTACAAGGAAAGTGAGTACGACATTGCAACAATGGCCCCAAGTCTTTACTCCTCTTCCTAGTCATGCCTTTTGCATGTAACTTTGCAGTGTACTCCTCTCCTTGACATTGGGCTTAATCATGGGATTTGTCTTTGCTAATGGGAGGTTTTCAGATAAGATGCAAGCAGAGGCTTGGAATGGGCTTGCTTATTACAGTTTGTTTTTTACACCTTTGCCATAGCCATGAAAATATGCCTGGGCCATCCTACTAACAGCTCTGAAAAAAATTATAATGGGCCCAAATAGATCTTTTCACCTGGACAAAAAAGGCCCCAAAGAATCAGAGGGGCATTTGTCCCACAGTAGCCTGACATGCTCAAAGTAGCAATGATTAAGTCTCAAGGCAGAGGCATGTCTCAAAAAAACACTATGGGTGTGTTTCTTAGTAAATAGAGTGATTTGGAATTGAATACCCTGAAAACTCACAAAGTTTTTGAGAGAGTCGTATTGACAAAAGCACTGCCAACCTAGTCTGAAACTTTAAAATGGTGGGGGTGAGGGAGAGGCTTTTGGGTCCTCAACTTTCTTTGGGCAGGAAGTAGGCTGAAAAAGTTGCTCAAAGGCATATTTCCCCATCAGAAATGGGCAAGGAGGGTAAAGGAAAAGCAGAGACATCTCACAGGGAGAGCCAAGAGGCATGGAGAAAAATAGACTTGGGAGCCTCTGCCAGGAAGCCAAACCAGGGCCTAATCAAACAACATTCTCCACTCCCAGAGCAGGGGAACCTGCAACATCTGCCCAGCAGGATTTCAGAATTATTATGGACCAGGGACTGCTATACACCTCCCGTTCCTTCCCATTTTTGAACGGGAGTCTGTGTTGCAGTTATCCTGTCCCTGTTCAACTATTATTGGGTATGGAGGGGACAGATAACTTGTCTTTAGTTCATGGGACTCCAGATTCAGAGGAGCTGGATCTGATCTAGATCTGATGTAGATCACAAGATCCTGGATGTTGAGCCTGATACTGTGATTGGATAAGATTTTAAGGGGTCTACGATGAGTGTGAGCCTATTTTGCACATGGGAGAAACATGAATAATTTTGATTGTGAGAGCAGACTATGGTAGAGTGCAGAAATGTTCCTAACTTTTTACCTTTCCCTGTATCCATACCCTTTGCTAAGTAACTTTACAATACCCTCTCACCATGGGAAAAGAAACCTGCCTTACCCCTTGACAATAAGCTTGACCATGTTATGTACTTTGGCCAGTAGGATGTTGGCAGATGTGACAAAATGGGCTTCCTTTCTTGTACCGCGGCTGTTATTGTGAGAAAATGCCCAGACTAGCCTGATAGTCCCAGGAATGAGACAATTAGAAACAAACGGAGCAAAGCCACACTCCGCCAAGGTGAGCCTATATCAGCCTATATCAGCCTGCTGACCCCCAAACATGCAAATGAGCCTTGCTGAGATAGGCAGAGCCACCTAGCTGACAGTTCACCCCAGATGTGTGAACAATTATCACTTATGGTAATTTTGATTCTCCTCTGTAGAAACCACCCCTTTTTGTTAATACAGTCTTGTTTCCAAGTTACTAAATGTGAAATGATTTTCTTTTAAAGCCTACTCTCTAAACATGATAAACAGAGGCTTCCAAAGCACATGAGACCCCTTTCAATGAGCTGTCTGTCCTGCACAGGAACTGACAACCTCCTTCCATGTAGGTAATACCTGGAGTAGCAGAAAGATGTTTGACATTAAGACACTCTAATATGATATGAAAGACATTAAAATCTGCAAAGGAACCCACACTGTAAATAAGTGACTCTATAGTATCAAGGTGAACCAGGTTCAGTATCTTGACTGAAAACCCTAAGACGTAAGTCAAGATATGTAATTGTTCCTGACTCCTCCCCAAAATAGCATTGACTTTTTTCTTTTGTCTTAAGAAAATCACATATAACAGAGATTGTTACTGTCTCCAGGATCCATTTCCTTTTTTTCCCCTGTGGTAGTAGAATCTCCATGAGTTTTAGCAAAGCTCATGGACACCCAGATAGCAGATACATTTCCCAGCCTCTCTTGCAGCTAAGTGTGTAGGTTTGTGATTAATTTCTCACCAATGAAATGTCAATGGAAATGATTTGTGTGAAGTCTGTGTCACTACTTAAAAGAAAATAGCTTTCCCTCCACTGCCTTTCTTCCCCATTCCCATAAACTAGATGCAGATGTGGTGTTAGACCAGTTTCAACCACGTGGTCAAAGAACAACACCCCAGGGCAGTGCCTCTCAAGTTTTAATGTGTATAAGAACCACCTGGGGATCTTGCTAAAATGCAGATTCTGATTCAGTAGGTCTGGGACTGACTGAGATCCTGCAGTTCTAACAAACTCCCAGGTATTGCTCATGCTGCTGTTCTAAAGATTGTGCTTTGAGTAGCAAGGTCTTAGAGGACAGTGGGTCAGCAAGAGTGAAGGAACCCAAGTTCCTGGAGGACTCTGAGGTATAGAGCTCCCCATTCAACTTAGCCTGCCCCCCATCATTATATTTGAGTCACAGTATTTTGTGCTTCTTTTGCTACAGTAGCTTGGCACATGCCCCAAGTAATATATCACCTAAGCAGGAGGGGGATGAATGGTCAACCTGGAGGCTCATAGAGTGGGAACTTGCCAGGGGGTCTCTACTCTAATCCAGGGTTAAGGGTACCTGACATTTAGTTTGCCACCCTCTCTTCTGTTAGCAAAGATGATACTTCAATTGCTCCTGCAAGAAAGATGACAAATGTAACTCCCCTGGTTCTGATTTCCTTGCTCAATTTCTTGCTCAATAGCCTGTTAATTAAAAATTTACTTCTCATACAGATATTTCCATAGGCTCAGAATATATCAGTGAGCGAGTGAATATGAGAGTTTTGATAGTTGTATAAATTGGCATTCTGCTTTACCATAGGACATTTCTCTCCCAAGTTAGCACACTCAAAAGAAGCATTTAATGTTTTCCACAGAATCCCTATAAACCAGAAGCAGACAAGGTATGATATCTCTGGAAAGGGCATTATCCTGGGGGTCAGAAGAGGTGAGTTCCACCTTTGCTACTTACTAGCTTGGTGGTTGTGGGCTGTTTAGGCAATTTCATCATCTGTAAAATGGGGTTGATAATATTTACCTCACAGTATAATCATGAAGATTAAATGGAATAACATATATGAATACGCCTAGCATAATGACTGACATTTAAAAATAAATGCCAATAAATGTTAGTTTTCTTCCTTGCTTCTACTACTTTATAATAATACAGACACATTTTAGAAATTCCCCCCCCCCCAATCAGGTTAGTCTCTGGAAGGGCTGGTGGTCAGGATATTGCTGATGATAATCCCAATAAAGACAGTAGTGATATAAAAAATCAGGCCAGATTTTACCAAGGAAATTTGGTTTTCTACATTCTTCCCTTACTCCTAAGGAAAGAGGAAAGGAAACTGCACAGAAGATTGAAAAGCAGTGGTCACAGAAGTATGAGGAAAAGCAGAGAGGGTGATGTCCTAGAGGCCAAGGGAAGAAAGAATTACCAAGAGGGAGTGATCAAAATGTTGTAGAGGGTCGAATCAGCTCAAATATTATAGAGAAATCAAGCAAAATAAAGACTAAGTGTCCATTGGACTTGGAGGCCACTGATGGTTTTAGCAAGAGCATTTCAGTGGAACTGGGTGGGAGACCAGTGTAAGGAGAGAGTGGGAGAAAAGAAAGTAGACCAGAAGAGTCTGGACAAGTGTTTTCAAGTTTGGCTAAAGCAAAGGGAAGTGGTAGGACAGTGGCTATAAGGAAACATAGGATTGAGAAAGTCCATTTGCTTAGATAGGAGGGCACCATACATGTTACAACACTGGCTGGGGAGGCAACAACAGAGATACAGAAGACAGAGGATGATGGAGAGAGGGAAGTTCCTGAGGGGCAAAAGAGGCTGGGACCAGGGCTTAGGTAGAAAGACAAGCCTTAGAAGGAGGGACACCTCTTTCGTTGTAGCAGGAAAAGGCAGGGTGCAGATACAGGTCTACTGATAGATTTGGAGCCAGTAAGTTGAGAGAGTACTCCTTGGATGGCTTCTGTTTTTTATGTGGAGTAGGAATTTGATTTGTCTTCTGAAAATAAGGAGGAAAGAGGGGGAGGGTTAGATGGTGAAGGGAAGTGAAGAAGGTAAGAAAAATTAGCATCTGGAGCAGGAAGAAAGAACTGGCCAAAGAAATGCAGTAAGATTGCAGAGCAGTGCTGAGGGCCCAGCTGAAGTTGGTGACTGAATTTATACTGGCACCAATATGTAGGGCTCTGCTTTCCTACAAGTACTAAAGAGTGAATAGCTAGGTTTTCCCACTGTGTAGCACAATGATGTGCTGGTAAATATTTCACAACGGGCTTTAGGGAGTGTGATGGGAGGAACCCCGATTTGTAGTAATGATGTAAATACTCCCACCGTGACAGATTTCAAGCTACCAGTGTGATGCCACTGAACTGAGACTGGTAAAGAGATGCCCAGTGGCACATTCTTATATACTCTTCCCATCATACAGATACGATGGATGTAAAGAAAATAGAAAATAGTAAAATGGAGTAAAATAATTAGGAAGTGATGAGTTTTGACTATTTTGACCTTTGTTTTTACATACTTTTCTTAATTTTAAGTTTATATCATTCAGTTTTTAATAACTGTGTAAACACCCAGCTTGCAAAATTCTTGAACATTTTATAATCATCTCTCTGGAGACAGCACGAGCTAGCTCCACCATCCCATTGGTTGTAGAAAACCAGGTGGAAATGGCCTGCGCAAAGGAATAGAGGGGTGGTATGGAGCTGAAGCATAAGTGACAAGATTGCTTTTTGGCGGAGGAAGCCTGAGTTCACTACGGAAGAGGGCTGGAAATGATTGAAAAAACCCTGAGTTTGTGGCAGGGAGAGGGGTATTAGGTGGGATATGGATCAAGTGCCAAACAATTCAATATTGGGATAGTTACCAAGTTTGTGTCTATTTTGTGACCCTGAGTTTCTCTCACTGCACTAAAAATAGCTTATAAAGGTCTTATGAAGTGGATCAGAAGATGTGATGGAGTGAGGGAGGTACTGCAGGAGAAGGGCAGGGCGAGGAACTGTGAGCCCAGGGCCAGGAAACCTGGGCCCCTGGATGTCAGAGGAACGTCACCCCTGCAAAGGCAAAGCCTCCTGGAAGTCTTGATGTTGGCGGTTTCCCTGAGCTGTGTTTTGTTGTAGGTTGGCAGGGAGATATTTGGGGGATGGAAGCTCTTTTTGGTTTTAAAATTACACTGTAGGAATAAATGCCTGTCCCTAAGTTTCTTCTTTCAAGAAGCTTACTGATTTAGTTTATTAAACTTAGAACTTTTTTTTTGCTTAAAGGTCTCTGCATAAGGCACAAGAATAATTTTGATTTAATTGTATTCAACACACTCTTCTGATATCAGAAAGTCACTTTCCACAAAAGAACTAACCCATTATGGAGTCAGTTTGGTTTTTATCATCATGCCTGCGTGTAATTCAGACCCATATTTGGTGTGAGAGGCTCAGCAGGCAGTATTTTCACTCTTTTCAGAGAAAAATATTTCAGAGAGTAACTGCACTGTCAACATCTCCCTGTTTGCAAAAATTCTGCCTATTCATGCTACCGGTTGCTGTCACAAAGACATTTAAAGATTTCATTAGAATTGATCAGGTATTAGAAGCAGTAACAAGAAGAAGAGGGGGATCTAAGGAGAAAATAGACAAAATTTGTTAATGCACACAAATGGCATACATCAGTGCAGCGGTTCCTAGAGCAATAAAATTATGGGGGACATAGGAAGCTGGGGAGGGGAGGAAGCAGGGCAAACATATAGTTGCCAAGTCAGGACATTAAAAAGAAATTACTCACTGCTGTCATTATCATTTCATAAAAGAAAGACATTTTAACACCAGATAGGTAGTAAGAAAATAATCTTAGAATAAAAGTCCTTTAAAAAGAATACATTTAGTTTATGGGAAAACTGAACACAGTTGTTTTTATTTTTCTCATTTAGGGCTTAGTGGTGAAAGCATCCTTACAAACCGTTGCAGGACACGGATATTTGAGGGTTTTTAAAAATGTGATTCTTTCTTTTACTTTTTTTTTTTATTTGAGGCAGGGTCTCACTCTGTCACCCGGGCTAGAGTGCAGTGGCGTCATCATAGCTCACTGCAACCTCAAACTCCTGGGCTCGAGTGATCCTCCTGCCTCAGCCTCCCAAGTAGCTGGGACTACAAGCTCGTGCCACCACGTCTGGCTAACTTTTTCTATTTTTGGTAGAGACGGGGTCTTGCTTTTGCTCAGGCTGGTCTCGAACTCCTGACCTCAAGCAATCCTCCCACCTAGGCCTTCCAGAAATCTAGGATGACAGGTGTGAGCCACTGTGTCCAGCCTCTTTTACCTTTTTGATAAGTCCTTAATACTCTGCCACCAAAAGAAATAAATAAAAAAGGAAGAAAGAAAAAGAAATAAACGGGGTAGTGTGATATTTGTAGCTTCTTAAAAAAGTAGTTTTCTTTGAAAAGTAAAATAACTACAGGGGTTTCCAATGGCCCTGAGAGGAAGAAGAAAGATGTGACCGGGAGGGAAGTTTTGATGGCCTGCAGTCTGGCTTTGTGGGGAGAGTGCAGCTTTCAGGACTGGGCTGGCCTAGGTTTCAATCCTAACCCTGCCACTTACAAACTAGGCAAGTCACTGAACCTCAGATTTCTTCTCTTCAAAAGTAGGATACTGATAGGCACCCCCCAGGTGGTCATGGTGACTTTATGGCCTAAAATATGTTAAGAACCCAGTAGGGTGCCTAGTACTCAATAATTGCCTGCTCTTATCTTTTCTCTTCCCCATATATTTCTTTTTTAAATGATAATGACAAAAACTGGTAATAATTTCTTTTTAATGTCCTGAACTTGACTTTAAGTTTGGTGACCCTGTCCCCTTTGGACCCACACGCACACCTTCCCCCACCCATGCCAATTTTTCTGGTCTGGGGACTGCTGTCCCAGCACCACCATCCCATAGGCAAATATTCTGAGTCACAGTTTGATTTCCTAGGTCCCACAACCCAACTTGCGCTTTTTGCTTCAGTTAACAACATTGCTTTCCTATGACTGTGGATTTTATAGGTACCAAACAACTGTCACAGTTTCTCTTGTGTAGATAGCATCCTTTTATTTGAAATGAAATAGCTTAAGCGACTTCACCTACAGTGCAAGAAGGGATTTGGTCACCTTCTAAAGTAGTGGTTAAGAGTTTGGGCTCTGGAATTGGATGAACTGGCTTCAGATCTCAACTTTACCACCTACCAAGTTATACAAGGCAACTTATTTATCCCCATTGCCACTTGGTTTCTCATTTGTAACATGATCATAAGGATAAAAATAGCTAACATGTACCATAGTGCTTACTATATGCTCACATACTCTACTCTACTAAGCCTTTAAATGTTAACTCATTTAAAAATAATCTCATGTGGCTATTGTGAAAATTAAATGAATTACTATTTGTAAAGACCTTAACAATAGTAAGCCCCCAGCACATAGTAAATCCCCACTAAAGGTTAGCTATTACAGTTTTTCATACTTGAGTATTTTCCTTTTCTGTTCTAAAATAAATTTCTCGTGTTATAAGTTGGTCTTGTATTCTCATTAATACATAGCACTTTCCAAATTTGATCAGTCTAAAACACTCTGAGCTACTGAGCCTTCAGTAGCCTTCTACTGAGGCGAGAACCCGGAAGCCCTCTCTAACGCTTTCCAGGCACGTGGTGTTCAAGCTTGCCCCTGGCTACTTTGTGTTTCCATACTAATGTTTTATTGTATTTTATTGTGTTATGGAAGAAGTGTAATAGAAGAAATGGCTTGAAAAAAACAGCAAAAATGTTTTGTCTCTTTAAAACATCCCCCACTCCTCTTGGAGAACTAGGACCTGCATCCCTGCCTCAGGCCAGTGGTCTGGAGGCACAGGGAAATATCCTTTGTTCTTTGTGCCATAGGAGATGGGATTAATGCGGGCAGAGGTCACGAGATTGTCTTAGCTGAAGATGGGATTGATCAGAACCTTTAAAAGTTCTGTACTTCTGCTCAGAAGCAGGATGTTGGTATTTTAAGACGGGAGTCTGCCAACCTCCTCATTTGCCAGCAAATTAACAAACTCCTCTTTCTTCTCAAACCACTTGTCCTTGTTCTTCTGATGCAGCTTCGGGGACAAGTGCCGAACTTTCGGTAACAGAAGTATAAGGTTAGGGCAGGCGCAGCGGCTCATGCCTGTACTCCTAGCACTCTGGGAGGCCGAGGCGGGATGATTGCTTGAGCTGAGAAGTTCAGACCAGCCTGAGCAAGAGCGAGACCCCGTCTCCACTAAAAATAGAAAAATTAGTTGGGCATCGTGGCATGCGCTTGTAGTCCCAGCTCCTGAGGAGACTGAGGCAGGAAGATCGCTTGAGCTCAGGAATTCGAGACCAGCCTGAGCAAGAGCGAGACCCCATCTTTACTAAGAATGGAAAAATTAGCCGGGCATGGTGGTGTGCTCTTGTAGTCCCAGCTACTTGGGAGGCTGAGGCAGGAGGATTGCTTGCGCCCAGGATTTTGAGGTTGCGGTGAGCTACGATGATGCCACTGCACTTTACACGGGGTGACAGAGCAAGACTCTGTCTCAAAAAAAAAAAAAGAAATTTAAGATTAAATGTCAGTTAAGTCAAATTGAACATAGTGGAGTCAAATTGAGCATAGTGGAGTGGAGAATTACTACTTTGTTTCATTAACACTGTCAACAGAAATATCTCGTGTGGGTTAAATGCTGGGGTTATGTCAAAAAACAAAAACAAGAGCTACGGTACTTGCCCTTAGGAAACTGTCTGTCTAGTGGGGAGTGACAGCCACATAAACGATTAGACATTTAGAAGAGTATGGGTAGATGTCTTCCTCGAGATGGGTTTGCTCATCTGCTATGTGAGCAGGATGAGGGGCAGCTGGAGTGTGATGGGCCTCCTCAGCTTGGGCTTGGCCCAAGAGGCAGAGTAAGGTGGAGGGGAAGGTGGCATTCAGAGCAGAGAGAAGAGCATGAACAAAGACAGGGAAGCCAGACACAGCTTGGTGTGTGTGTGTCTGTGTGTGAAAAGCTACAGGCAGTTCTGTTTTGCTGGAATACGAAGTACCTTCTAGATGGGGAGGGTTAGGCACAGGAGGTGGGTCTGCGCTGTAGGCAGAGACCAGAGCACAGAAGCCCCTGGGAGCCCTTGCAGACTGATGTTAGGGTTGGATTTGCCATCTCTGTGTCCTGCCCTCATGTGACTCACTCTGCTTGAAATGCCTGCTCACTCAGATCACAAGGACGTGGCCCTTCCCACTCAAATCCACTTTTCCTCGAACTCCCTCAGGCCACAGCAGTCTCTGCCTCCTCTAAACTCTTACAATGCCCACTGCACAAACCTTATGTCAGTTGATATTCATGGGCCCGCAATTTGAATTATTTCTCTATGAAAATGTTTCTTGACTCTTCCACAATATAGTGAGTTGCTTGAACAGGACCTGCTTCTCAGCTCCTTCCTGTTCTCCACGGAGGCTGCACTAGAGCTTAGACATACCAACTGCTCAACAGATGTCCGTTCAATTATCACAGCTCTGGCTTTTGCGGAGGGATGGAGCCAGAGCCAGAGCCAGAAGTCTGATGTAAGCATGCTGCATTTAGGAACTTCCAGCTTGCCAGGCCGTGAGAAGGGAAATGGGTAACACTCTTGAAATCTTTCTGCTCTTGGTTCTCGAGTTACTATATTCTCCTGGTTTCTTCCCAACTTTCTGGCTCTTCCATCTCAATTTCCTAGAATTTTTACAAGATAGTCATTTAACAAAAGAGATTTGTGAATATTTCTTCATTTCAGCAGTAATAGACAAGAAAAGAAGATCAGGAGGGGGCTTCTCTGCATCTACCTTAAGTTCAGCTACCAGAGAGAGCCTCACTTCTCTCTTTGGAGTTCTCTCTCCCTGGAAGATTTCAACCCACTCCTGAGGCTTCAGGTGGCAATTTTATGGCTTTCAAACCAGGAACTCCAGCCCTCTGAGCTCCAACACCCCAACACTGACCTCCATTCCAGATGACTCCACGACATCTCTGCTTGGGTGTGTCATGGACTGTTTGTGTCCCCTGCCCCCACATGCATATGCTAAAGCCCTAATTCCAGTGCAGATGTATTTGGAAATGGGGCTTCTAAGGAAGTAGTTAAGGCTAACAAGGTCATAAGGGTAGGGTCTTGATGCAACAGGATTAGTGTCTTTATGAAAGGAGACACCAGAGAGCACTCTCGCACACTCACTCCATGAGAACATAGAGAAGAAGTCACGTGAGCACACAGCAAGAGGGCGGCCCCCTACAAACCAAGAGAAGAGACCTCAGAATGAAACATCTTGCCGGCACCTTGATCTTGGCCTTTCCAGCCTCCAGAACTGTAAAAAATAAGCCACTCTGCCTGTGGTATTTTGTTATGACAGCCCAGGCTGACTAATATGATGTGTCACAGGCACCTCCAAGTCAGTGGGTCCAAAACCACTGCTGATGAGCTCATCCTCTCCCCTACTCCCAAGACAGACGAACAATAACAGCAAAACAAAAACCTGCCTTGCCTGCAGTGTTGCCCTGCTTCATAAATGGCCCCAGAACCTCAGTTGCTCAAGTCAAAAGCCTGGGAGTCCTTTTTGCCTCCTTCTTCCTTCCTCCTGCTCTCCTAACCCCTTAGTCTCCATCCTGTAGCTAGACAAAACCTTCTAAAAATGCAGATCTGATCATGTGACTTCCTTACTTCGCACTCTTCAGTGGCTTCCCCCTGCCCTTAGAGTGAGGCAAAGACCCCTGCAGACTTTGACCCTCACGCCCGCTCATTTCTCTTCTCCTTGGTCTGCATACCCCAGTACTTTTGGACTCATCTCCATGAGTATTCCATTCTCTCCCCCTCGCCCCCCGCCATCTCCCCGTCTCTAGGTCCCTAAGTATGCTGGTCTCTCCTCCTGCAGTGCTCTACACTCTCACTTTCACCCTGATGAACAAATAAATTATGAATCACTTGGTTCTGCTGTGATTGACAACATGAACAAGGCAGGGAGGTGGTAGGATCTATTGTATTGAATGGTTAGATCTTGGCTGTAGTCAAAATTTCATGTTTCCTGTTTACTAAAGTTGTCAAATATCTGCATGTTCTTGTCCTGCATTCTAGCATACGTTCTCACTGGGTCTATGATCAATGTACGTCAAGCCATCTTCTAGGTACAGTTTGGAGGCCCATGCTAGGTCTTGCTCTAGTGTGTAGGTGTTTAAACATATGTAATGATCATGGAAATTCTGTCTGTTCTAGAGAAGTGTGTATCCCAGAGCTAAGATAATAGGGAATACAATAATAGGGAATACATGGCCCAAGAAAAGAAATTTCCCATGATATATGTTTTTAAAAATTGGGGTTGCTGCTTTGGTCTATGCCGTCTTGTAATAATTCACCCAAGAAACTCATTAAACCTGGGTGTCAGCTTACTGGGCAATAATATATTTCACCAACAATTTAACTGGCGTCCTGGAATCCATTAAAATGAAATGAATAATGTAACCTCCTCTGTAAAATCAGCACAGGATTCTAATTCATATTTATCAAAAAGAATTCATTTCTATCCAAATTAACCAATCAGTAAATATATTGAGGCAATTATGTTAGACAATCTTTCCAAGAGATTGAATTATATCAAATTAATCCCATGTTATCTTAGAACTCCAGGCTAGGTATTTCTAGGGGCCATGTGTTATGAATATTTGTGACATATCTGGGTTGCTCTGGGCCAAAGGGCTACTCATAATTATAACATATATTAAACATACACATGAGCTACACTATTATGACCAATAGTAAACTATTTTGGAGCAATGAATTAGGAAAGGTTAAAGAGGCTAATGCCAGTATTGAGGAACGAAGAAATTCAATTGCCAGCGATGAAGCATTAAAAAAACTTATTTCTAGAACAAGTTGTTAACTATAAATGAATATTTGTAACATTCAGCAGTATGTCCAGAATGCCTTTCAAAGCTCAATAACTCAATAGTTGTGTATCTTTACCAACATCCTGTCATGGCACACATATAAATCCAAATCAGAAATTATTTTTTCTCACTAGGGACAGTTCAATACATTTAAAAATAATAATTTGAGAACTTGATAGAAACAGAGAGAAGCTTTGCCCACCTGAGAAGAATGCCCAATGAAGAACTGCATGCCACCTTTCTCTTGGAGTTAGAAGTTGTTGCTTTCACCATTTTATGTCAGATGTGTTAGCAGGCATTCCAGACTTTCTTTGGGTGTTGGTGTCCTGAGGCCTGGCACAATGTAATCTCTTCCCAGGAAGGAAAGAAATTCACATTATTTCAATGTTTAATATAAGCCAGTTTGTCAGCTACATGCTATCTGATTTAATCTCCCAACAACAGCTTTATTGGTAGAGAGGCATTAGCATCCCAATTTTGCCAGCAAGGAAACTCAGGGAGAAAACAGAAAGGATTTGCCTGGAGTTTCACAGCTAATGTCAACACAGCCAGAGCTAGAACTCAGGCTTCTCAAGCCATCCTAGCACATTTCATATTCCTCAAGCTGCCTCTCCTAGCACAAAACCCATGCTGTAGGAAACTCCTCTAACATGTGATTGCACTGGAGGTCAAGAGACCAAGCCCAAATTAGCAGGAAATGATTGCTGTTTGCAGGAGCCAGAACATAAAATGGCAACACAAATAGAAACTTCTCTTTCACTTTCAAGGAAGATTTGGACTTAAATCCAGCAAACATTTATTGAGTACCTTCTATGACCAGACCCTGTGCTATGTACTTACACAAATATTTTTTGTCACAGTGAATGATTTTATTGCTTTGCATTAAGATAATACAAGCTTAATATCAAAAAAAAATGGAGTGCACCCTGTGGTTAAGAAGGGACACTCTTAGAGATTTCTCTGTATCTCCTATGCTTGGGAAGGGATATGATTACTGTCATAAAAGCAAGCTCATTTGAATGCCCAAACATCAGCTTGTAGGCTTTTATTTTGTTCTTTCCTTTAATCAAGCTCAATGTTTTTCATTCCTTAGTGTGACTAAGAATTAGGGCTATGTACCTAATTTAGAGATTTTTCAAGGATGATTTCAATATATGTGATGTTTCACCTTCAGGCTGACTTTAGAACATAGCCCCGACTTCAGATATGACCCTTTCATTGACTGGGACTAGGGAGGCTGCCATAGTAATTCCCTGGATGTCATCCCTTTCTTTGGGGAAATCGCTCCTCTTTCCTGCACTCTGCTGCTGTGGGCTGAATGGGAACGGCCATCCTCTTACATGACTCTGCTTCCCTCAGTGTAGTGACTGGTCCTAGAGATTGGCACGTGACCCAAGTTGGAACAACACAACTCCCAGGATTTTTCAGAGTGGAGCTATAGAGATTCACACACACACACTTTCTCCTTTCTTGTTATGGCCCTCTGAGGGTGTGAGTCTGGAGCCACCAGTGCCTCCCATGAAGAGACAGAGAGACAATCCTGATGGTGCTGGGTCCTCTGGATTTGGTCTTTCCTCAGGTCCTCAGGTCCTCAGGCAAGCTTCATCCCTGCCCTTTTCACAATTTTGCTGTGTGAGTAAGTAGGTTTGTCTGTTTTGTTTAGGTAAAAGTTGGAGTTTTGTCTTCTGCAACCAAAGAGTTTTGACCAACTACATCAACAGAATATTGTTGTTTATATATTTGCTCAAAAGAGAATATGCTGTGATAGAAGGCATGCTGCACTTGAAATAATATTAGAAAGAAATTTGAATATTATGAGGCATCAAACACTTATTACTGGCATTTGACGTTGGGTGGAGTGTGAGAGAATTTGATCAGGACAAAGTGGTTCGTTCAGCCCAGGTCAGAGATTGATCTGCCTGCTGCTGGGACCCAGCTGCATTAGAACTATCTTCATAACCAAGTTAGGATGATCTGCTTCACTCCGCCCATTCTCCATCAAATTGTAGGAACCCATCTTCTTTTAAGCTTAGGTCATAGGCATGGCAAAATCCTTACTGTCCTTCAAGGCATTGAGCTAACCCTAAGCACAAGCATGATGAAAACCAGTCCTGAGTATTGACTGCAGTTACAAATAAAACTGCTCATAAGAAATACTAAACTATTGAACCACAGAGGCACAGATAAAGGGTGGGGGGATTTAGAGCCTCACAGAACTAGGTTGTAACTTTGTTGCTTACTATGTGAATTCTCTGAGTACCACATTTTTCGTCTGGAAAGTGGGAATAATACTTTAACCTTTGGTGCTGTTACGATAATTAAATTAACTATGGAAAGTGCATGGCACAATGCCTGTACTGGGTGGTAGTTAATATGTGGTAGTTGTGTGGCAAGATTCAAATAACAAACTCATTTTGGGGATCTCTGTGTTCTTATGAGCCAAAGTACTCAAATGATGGAAGTTTCATGGCAGTAAGTGTGGATCAATATTACCTTGCTTTTGGATTGTTTCTATATTTCAGTTTGCAAATAAAATTTAATGGAAGAGTACTTTAAAAATGTCTTTGATTCCAACTTGGGATGGTACTTTCCTATCTCTTAGATTATCCTGGAAGCATACTTCTAAATTCTTCCTTCTTTGTTCTAATTTTTTTCAAATATAACATTTTAAAGTTTTCTTTACATTTTTCAAAGGTAAGTCACCTTTTCCTATTTTAGCTAAAAGAAAATGAAACCCTATTGCATTTTACCAAAGCAGTGTCTTGAGGAAAAGCAAATCCCTGAGAGGATATTATTAACTGCCTGCCTCTTATAATTGAGGCCTCTTCTCAGACAACTCTGCTGTTTAATCTCAGCTCTCACCAATAACCCTTTCCTCTTTTTGATCAAGTGTTTAATTTCCTTGAAAGATTTTCTCAGATTTCAACTATTACTGAGAGGATTTTCATTTTACCCTACCCCTTTAATGGCTAAATCTTGCATATCCATTATTTCAAAAAAGGATATTTCTGTTCATCTGAGTAAATAGTTCAAGGATTTGATCTTCTTTTCTTGCCTATTACTGCTGAAATAAGGAATTATTTGGAAATTTCTTTTGCTAAATGACTATCTTATAAAAATCAGGTAAAATAAGCATTTACAAAAACCAACCTCAGACAAGTCTCAGTTGTCTACAGCAGTATAGACCAAAGCACAGATTACTAAGAACAGATAAACTCCCTAACCTGATTTTGGCCATTCCTTTACTTTCTTCTTTGGAAAGTAAAATGTATGTGTTTAACCATCAGTATAGCTTTTCTAACAACCTTTAAAAACTTCCTAATTTTAGGAAAACATGAAATATTCACAAGGCAGTAACAAGGAAAAAAAGAAAGGATGGCCGTGGTAACACAAAAGTCTAGGGGTAAGAATTATTGCCACTAATATTTAAATATACAGGAAAATGATTCTTTTTTTGCATAAAAATATCAATAAAAAATTAACCAAGCATAGCTTTTGTCATATTCTTCTGCAGACTTCAATTAGACTTCAATTCATCTCAATTTTGACCATAAACATTGCCTCCCAAACTTGGGTTAGGTACCTGAGTAGTAAAGAATTTGTCCTTAACCAAAGAAAACATCTGGCTTTTGCCGTAGACTTCTGGGACACACTCTGTCACTGTTTTGTTTAGGGTGGGGGATGGCCACACCATATTTTAAACTGACGTTGACCACACCTTACAGTCTTAAAATAGAGGCTAGCCACATCAGGAAGGCCAATTGTGTAACTTAGGGTCAGGGTTTGGGTCTTGCAGTATCATTAGAAATGGAGACTATGTTCAACCACATGGCAATCAATCAATCAATCGTGCTGATGTAATGAAGCCCCAATAAAAACTCTGGACACTGAGCTGGGCATGGTGGCATGTGCCTATAGTCCCAGCTACTCCAGAGGCTAAGGAAGGAGGATCTCTGGAGCCCAGTAGTTAAAGAACAGCCTGGGCAACATAGTGACACCCTGTCTCTAAAAAAGAAAGAGAAAAAAAAAGAAAAATTCTGGACACTGAAGTTCAGGTGAACTTCCCTAGTTGGCAATACTCCATGCACATTGTCACACACTGATGCTGAGAGTATGTCCTGACTCCATAGGGATGGGACAATGGAAGTTTCACCTTTAAAAGCCTCTCAGACTCTGTCCTATGCATCTCTTCCTTTGGATGATTTTTATCTGTATCCTTTCCTGTAATTAAGCCATAATCATGAGAATAATATCTTCCTGTGAGTTCTGAGTCTTTATAATGAATTATAGCATCTATGGGTGGTTTGGGGAACCCCTGAGCTTGGAGTTACTGAGGGCAGTCTTTGGGACTGTGCCCTCAAACTTTGAAGTTCGGCTAATTGGGTAGTGCTCCGCTTCCATTCTCCCTTGGCGTTCTGTCATGACCTCTGTTATACCAGTTAATACATTGTTCTTTTTGTTGTTTGGTTTTTAATATTTAATTAGGTAATGGCAAAAAAAAAAAAAAACTGCTCAAAGAGTAGAAAAGGGTTTACAGTGTGTGGTTGTTTCATTAGTAGTAGTAGTAGTAGAGTAACAATGGGGAAACTGAAGTTCAGAGGGATTAAGTAAATTGCCCAAAGCCACACAGTTAATAGAGCCAGGATTCACTGGAACCTAGTCATTCTAGCTCCAGAGTCCAAGCTACTAACCACTGCATCATTCTGTCTCAGCGTTTGTTGCAAATAATAGGAACACAACAGAAAGCTTAAGTTTAAATCCTCCCCCCAACAAAAAAATAACAAATAAGGAATTCATTGTTATAAATTTCCCTCCTCTCCCCTCCTCTTCCTCCTCTGTCTTTTTTTCCCCACTCTGCCTATGCAAGCCCAGTGAACACAATAGGGGAGAAGGTGGTAATGAATGGAGAGATTTCAAAGGGAAAGTCCACTGGACTTACGGCTACCCGGATTTGAAAGATAAAGAGAAGGGAAAAATCAACAAAACCTTTAAGGTTTTTGACCTCGTTAACTTGGAGGATGTTATCATCCATGATAGAGGTGATTTGGAGGGAAGATAATAAACTTGTTTTTTAAAAACTCCGTTAAGGTAACTTACATATAATAAAATTTACACATGCTAAGCGGGTTGATGAAACACTTGGATGCCTTTTGAAAAATGAATATATTGTGTATCCAACACCCTAATCAAGATATTAAATAAACTGGGTGTGGTGGTGCATGCCTATAGTCCCAACTACTTGGGAGGCTGAGGCAGGAGGATCCTCTGAGGCCAGAAGTTCAAGGCCACAGTGTGCTATGATTGTGCCTGTGAATAGCCACTACACTCCAGCCTGGGCAACAAAGCGACACCCCATCTCTAAAAAATAAAATTTAAAAAAAATATGTATAAAATATTTGCCAGTTCCCAGAAAGTTCCCATGTGGCCCTTCCTTCCCTCATCATGCCCCACAACCACTAATTTGATTTCTATTACTGTACATCAATTTTATCTGTACTTTATATAACAGAATCATAAGTAATGCATTCCTTTGTATCTGGTTTCTTTTGCTCAGCATAATGTCTGTGAGATTCATCTATGTTGCTGCATATATCAGTATTTTTTTGGCCAAATAATGTTCCATTGTATGAATATACCACCATTTGGTCATCCCTTTACCTATTGATGAGCATTTGCTTAATTTGCAATTTAGGGTAATTATAAATGAAGCTGCCATAACATTCAAGTACACCTTTTTCATGGACAGATGTTTTCATTTCCTTTCTTGTGAGT
Organism: Daubentonia madagascariensis; assembly: GCA_023783475.1. NCBI lineage: Eukaryota > Metazoa > Chordata > Mammalia > Primates > Daubentoniidae > Daubentonia > Daubentonia madagascariensis. The sequence goes on along the minus strand of JAKFHU010000913.1, from coordinate 25,581,696 downwards.
AAATACCCAGGAAGCAGAATTGCTGAATCATAGGGTTGATTTATGTTAACTTTTCAAGAAACTGCCAAATGGTTTTCCAAAGTGGTTGCCCCATTTTGTACTCCCACTAGCAATGTAAGAATGTTTCAGTTGCTCTACAACCTCCCCAGGCCATGCTACTGCCAGTCTTTTCTATTTTAGCCATTCTAGTGTGTATGGAGTACTGTCTTACTGTGTTTTTTAAATAGCTTATTAAGGTATAGTTTACATACCACAAAATTCACCATTGTAAGTGTGCAGTTTAATGATTTTTAGTAAATTTAGACACTTGTGTAAACATCACCACAAACCAGTTTTTGAATATTTCTATTACTCCAAAAAATTTCCTCATGTCCATTTGCTGTCAGTCTCTGCCCCAACTCCCAGCCTAAGGGAATCACTGACCTGCTTTCTGTCTCTGTAAGTTTACCTTTTCTGGACATTTAATGTAAATGGGATCATCCGGTAGAGAGTCTTCTGCCTCTGGCTTCTTTCACTCATCATAATATTTTTGAGGTTCATCTGTGTTTAGCTTCTATATCAAGAACTATGGAAGGTCTGAGATTTTACCATACTTGCAAGCTGAGTTAGCCTGCCACAGTTTCATGTGTACTGACAGAAAACACAAGACCCCTAGGTCATGGAGAAGGGACTTCTTTGCTCATGGCCCAGCAGGCAGCATGAGCTTTGTGTGTGCCCATTCCCCACACCCTTCAAGTCCCACAGGGTGATACAGGTGGGCCTAGATAGATGCTGCACATGCAGTGGGTTTATGTCAAAGCTGAGGAACCCCATGCTTAGGAAACCCTAGTTTCTTATAATGGGCTGCAAGCAAACCTACTCAACCTTTGCCTTGGAGGGAGACATTATCTTTATTAAACTGCCCATCAAACAAGCCATCTCTCTGTTCCAGGGGGAGGTACTATGTCAGTCTTCTAAAGGTGTTTGTTATATATTCATCCATCGTCTTCTAACAATGTATCACTTGTTTGTTTCTTTTCTTTTTCTGCTGATGAATAATACAAAGAAAATATTTTATAGATATACCACATTTTGTTTATCTCTTCACTAGTTGATGGATATTTGGATTGTTTTTAGTTTTGGGCTATGACAAAGATGCTATGAAATTTCACAAACATATATGTTTTTATTTCTCTAGATTCTTAGGAGTGGAATTATTGGACTGCATGGTAACTTAATGTGAAACTTTTGAGAAACTGCCAAACTGTTTTCCACATGGGCTGTACCATTTTATATTCCCACCAGCAAAGTATGAGTGTTGCGATTTCTACATATCCTTCCCCATACTGATTGTTGCAGGTATCTGTCTTTCTGACAATAGCCATTCCAGTAGATATAAAGTGATATCTAATTGTAGTTTTAATTTCCATTTCCCTAATGACTAATGACTAATAATGCTGTTGAGCATCTTTTCACATACTTGTTAGCCATTCGTATATCTTCTTTGGTGAATTGTCTATTTAAATCTTTTTCTATTTTATAATTAGATCATTTGTCTTATTATTAAGTTGCAAATGTTCTTTATATATTCTGGATACAAGTTCTTTATAATATATATGATTTAAATTTTCCCTCTGTGTCATGTCTTTTCATTTTCTTAATTTGTCTTTTGTTGTTCTTAGTTTTTTTAAGTTGTTTTGTTGAGATATAATTTATATACCATAAAGTCCACCTGTTTAAAGCATACAAATTCAATGGTTTTTATTATACTTAGAGTTGTGCAATATCATGTACTCTTATTTTAGAACATTTTCATCATCCACAAGAGAAGCATCACATCCATTAATAGTCATTCTCCGTTCTCCCTCCCCTTGCCCCTGGAAATCACTAATCTACTTCTGTCTCTATAGATTGCCTATTTTGGACATTACATATAAATGGAATCATACAATATGTGGTCCTTTGTGACTGGTTTCATTCATTTCATGTAATGTTTTTGAGTTTCACTCATGTTGTAGCATCTGTCAGTACTTCATTCTTTTTTATTGATGATGATATTCCATTGTATGGATATCATATTTTGTTTATCCATTCATCAATTGATGGACATTTGGGTTGTTTTCACTTTTTGGCTATTATGAATAATGCTGTTATGAACGTTTATATACAAGTTTTTGTATGGACATATATCTTCGTTTATTTTGGGTAGATATTTAGGAGTGGAATTGCTATGATAACTCTGTTTGACATTTTGAAGAACTGCCAAACTGTTTTCCAAAGTGGCCATACCTTTTGTATTCCTACCAGCAGTGTAAGGGAGTCATTCTAGCAGGTGTGATTTGGTATTTATTGTGGTTTTAATTCTCATTTCCTTAATAACTAATGATTTTGAGCATGTTTTCATGTGTGTATTCACCATTTGTATATCTTTGGAAAAATGTCCATTCAAATCTTTTGCCCACTTTCTAATTCATGTTTTTAATTGTTGAGTTATAAGAGTTCTTTGATAGTCTAGATACAAAGTGCCAAAGTTTTAAATTCTGGTAAAATGCTATTTGTCAGGTTTTTAAAAAATGGCTTTACTTTTGATGTTGTATCTAAGAAATTCTTGCCTAATCCAAAGTCATAAATTTTCTCCCATACTTTCTACTAGAAGTTTTATAATTTTAGCTATTACATTTAGGTCTATGATCCAACATTTAGGTCTATGAGATAATCTTTGTGTATTTTATGAGGTAAGTTTAGTTTTCTGTATATGGATATCTAATTGTCCTAGCACCATTTGTTGGAAAGGCTAAAATTTCCTCATCGAATTATTTTGACATCTTTGTGAAAATCAATTCACTATATGTAAGGTTATTTGTAGACTTTCTCAGTTCTGTTTCATTGATCTATAGGCCTATCCTTGCACCAATACTATTAAGACACTGTCTTTACTGTGGCTTTATAGTAAATTTTAATATTGAGTAGTATAAGTCTTCTACCTGTGTTCTCTTTTTAAAAATTGTTTTGACCTTGCTAGGTCCTTTGCATTGTCATATAAATTTTAGGATCCATTTGTGAATTTATACCAAAAAAAAAAAGGCTGCTGTGATTCTGATAGGGATATGTTGAATTTATGAATCTATTTGGGGAAAATTGCCACCCTAATAATATTGAGTCTTCCAATTCATGGGCATAGAATGTCTTTCCATTTATTTAGATCTTTAACATATCTCGTCTATGTTTCATAGTTTTTAGTGTACATTTTCCACTTCTTTTATTAAATTTATTGCTACATATATTTTTGGTGCCATTATGAATGAAATTGTTTTCTTAACTTTATTTTTGGATTGTTTGTGCTAATATATAGAAATACAACTGGTTTTTGTGTATTGTTCCTGTATCTTGTGACCTCACAACCTGTTTATTAGTTCTAGTAGCTGCGGATTCTCTGGGATTTTTCCACATACAATATTGTGTCATCTGTGAATGAAGACAGTTTTATCTGTTCTTTTCCAATCTCAATGCATTTATTTATGTATTTGCCTTATAGAAGGGTAAGAGTAAACATCCATGCCTTGTTCCTGATTCTAGGGGGAAAGTATTATATTTAGTCCTTCATCATTGAGTATAATGTTAGTTGTATGAAATTGCTCTTCAAGATTTTTCAGAAACACAGCAAACTCTATACATCTTGATGACAGAGTTCTTTGTCCCTCTAATTGGCTTAAATAAACCCTAAGTACAGTATTGGACCCAACTATTTCACAAGCTAGGAAACATATAGAGATAGAGATAGAGAGAGATAAAGACAGAGATAGAGAGAAATAGAGGGAGAGAGAATGGTAAAGTTGCGAATGATTCATCTGAATGACACCAGCCAAGCTGATTCTGTCAATGGGTTATAACCAAGAGGGCACGGAGGGGCTGGACAGGAAATGATAACAATCAAGGCCATGCCCAGTGGCATTCCATCAGCACCAAGGACGTTATCTCAAAATAAGAGTAAGTGCTAGCTTACTCTGAGGGCTGGGAAATACAGGCTCCCTGAACTGGCATTATCTGTGTGCAAAATGCTGTTGGAAGGACTGGGACAGGATGTAGACATGCATTAAGGGAGGGCAAATCCCTTCAGTATGAACACAGAGCTCGAAATATTACATTAGCCAAGTGTACTGGCTGCCCTGCCCATTAAATATTCATGCTAAAATCTCTGTCAATCAACAGGAACAACCTTGTCCCACTCAGACATACTAAAGAAAAACTATGTAGGTTATTCAGCAAATTGTAAGGGGAAAGGGACTTGGCTTTTGTTGTCCGCAATGACACCAAAGAAGCATTCAGTATTGAAGGTCAAAGTGCTCCCTTCCTTGCCTGCCTTTTGACAGAAAGCATCTGGGAGGCTGGGGGAGTGTGGCTGTGGTTCTCAAACTTGGACATCCATGGGAATCAACTGTAAGCTTTGTTGGAATGCAGATTTCTCGCCTCCCGTTGTTGCTCCCCATCCCCTATCTGATTCAAGAGGTGAGGGTGGGGTTGGGGGAAGGAGTGTACTTCAGGTGACTTTGATATATAGGCCTGCAGGCTATTCCTTGAGAAACAGTGGAGTGATTAAGAGCACAGACTTCTGAGAGGGAAGACACAGTTGCATGACCTTGGAAGTGTAACCTAACCTGTAAGGGCCTAAGTTTTCTCACCTGAGAGATCGTGATAATAACACCTACATCCTCAGAGGGTTTGCAGTGAGAATTGAACCAGATAATGTGAGTAAAGTACCCATATGAAGCACTCAAGAAACGGTAACTATTGTTACCTTGAATTAAAGCAGAGATAAATTATCAACTCATAATGGCTACAAGTGCATCAGCAGGAACCTTAAACCCTGTACCCCCTAACCCCCGCTCTGCCTAGTATAAATTGAAGTGTAGCAAAGAGTTAAATATCCACAAAGGGCTCTGGCTTGGCACAGAGGCTGATACAGGAAGCCACGCTTCTCACGGAGAGGTGGTGGCCTGACTTATGGGAACATGGTGCAGTGATCTGTTGGCCAGGTCTGCTGTGTAAAACCCTGACCGCAGGGGTCTGTGTGACCTGAGTCTTTCTCTTACTTTGCCTCTGCGGTGAAGGGCCTGCAGGGAATGTCAGCGGTCCAGGAAGCCGTGCTGTGTGAAGGAAGGCATGCTGACCCAATTTCCTATACTGCTTCTCCCTCTCGTAAGCTGAGAGATTTTGCACATGTCAGGTCATTTCTGTCAATTTTAGTTTCCTTATCTCCTTTAAAAATAAGGGAAGATCAGATATTTGTATGTGGGTGCTGTGGTTTAGCACTTTGACATACAGTTTCCCTTTTGATTCCCACAACACTGTGGATTCCATAAAACAGGTGAGCAAAATGGAAACCAAAAAGGTTAAAGGACTTGTTCAAAGTTACAGGGCTAGTGTGCAACTCAAGCCTGACTCTTGCCTAGTGCTCTACATTATACTGCTATGCCCATGCCATCTACCTTGAAAGGCAGCTGTGAGGAGTAGAAAAGATTATGGATGTGAAAGTTCTTGGTACACTTTGTGGCACCATGCCACTTCCTCATCAGCCATTCCAGAACATAAAGGTGGGAGTCTATTTATGGAGAGTCTATTTACACTTTGGCTTTGGGCAGACATGCCACTGTATTTTGGAAAGAAGAATACTCAAAGTCATGTGTGCTTAGCATACTGAGAGCTCTTCAACATATTACCTGGAAGATGTATGTTTTCATCCTCTTTGACATTGTCATCATCTTCCTTATCAGTAACTACATTGTTAGTAACATTATACTCGCATACTACGTACAGGACACTTGTAGAGTGCTTTAACTATAACATCACATTTATTCCCACCAATGCCAAGTGAGGAACAAAAAGTACCTATGAGAAAGGTCCTATTATTATCTCCATTATATAGAAGAAGATATGGAAGAAAAGAGTTCAAGGATTTGACCTCTGCTCTGCCTGACTTCCTGCTAATGTCATCCTGCTCTACCGCTTTTGTTTAGAGGTGACATGGATAACATAGGAGCAAGGAGAACTACCCTCGCCAGCCCGCCCCGAAGGTTCGAGTCGAGGCTGTTGAAATGAATTGAAAAGAGACAGATTAACAGGAAAAAAGGTATACAAAGTGATTAACCTGTGCATAAACATGGGCGTCCCACGCATATGAGACTCACAGAAGAGCCAGATGACTGAAGTTTTTATACCACCCTGAGGTTGTAGAAAGAACAGGGGCTGGGGCTTCTGGGGTGGGGAGGTAGCATCACAAGTTATGGGATAGTGAGGGGAGGAAAGCATGGCAAGCAAAGGTTGTCTTGTTATTCGGATAAAAATCTCTCATGTAATCTAGGAGCTGCCCGCAGAAAGAATAAATGGTAACCTGCGGTATAAGTTTCTCTGCCAGACTTTTAAAAGTGTCAGACTTTTAGTCTCTTTTTCCTGTGGGTTAATCTTTCCTAGATCTGGAAAAGGCAATAAGGGGGTCAATTTAAAAACCCTTATAATAAATTTATTTAATCTTTATTTAATCTTTATTTAAGTCTAACCACACATGATTTTTTTACTTTCTTTTTTTCTCAACATTTTATAGCCATTTATTTTTATCTATAACATTCCTTTTTCTTTTCATTTATTCTGAAACAATCTTTAAATAACCCCTAAACTAAACAAAATTACTTCAACAAAAACCATATCCTCACACCTTTTTTTTTTTTTTTTTTTTTTTAATTTATTTTTTAAATTTCAGAATATCATGGGGGTACAACACTTTGGCCATACACATTGCCCCTGTTCTGCCCGTGTCAGAGCCACAATCGTGGTCGTCTCCCAAACTGTGCTCCCCACATCCATTCAGTGAGAGTTTTTCCCATCCCTTCCACCCCCCTCCCGCCCGCCCGCCCTCTGATGAATGTTATTGCCCTGTGATCCTCACACCTTTTTTATAACCCTTCTCACTAAAAACACATCTTGTTTTTCTTGTACACTTTGCGTATAGAATTGTTTCCCTCGTTTCTAGTAGTTTTAATTGCATATATTAATTAGAATTTTAATTCTTAGTAACTTTAATTTGTAGTGAAAACCTAGGAAATAAACAATGTTTAATTATCTGTCACATACCAATATTTTATGATTACATACTTTATATATTTTTTTAGTTTTAAAAACTTTTTATTCATATATAATATTTGTACATATGTCTGGGCTATGTATGATATTTTGTCACATGCATAGAATGTGTAATGATCAGGGTATTTGGGGTATCCATTACCTCAAGTATTTAGCATTTCTATGTGTTGGGAACATTTCAAGACCTCTCTCCTAGCTATATTGAAATATATAATACATTGTTGTTTACTATAGTCGCCCTGCTCTGCTATCAAACATTAGAACTTATTCCTTCTATCTAATTATATGTTTATACCCGATAACCAACCTCTCTTCATTCCCCCACCTCCTACACACACACCCTTTCCAGCCTCTGGTAACTATCATTCTACTCTCTACCTTCATGAAATTAACTCTTTAACTCCCACATATGAGTGAGAACATGTGATATTTGTCCTTCTGTGCCTGGCTTATTTCACTTAACATGATGACCTCCAGTTCCGTCCATGTTGCTGCAAATGACAAGATTTGAATCTTTTCATGGCTGACTAGTATTCCATTCTGTATGTCTATTACATTTTCTTTCTCCATTCATCCACTGATGAACACTTAGGTTGATTCCATATCTTTGTTGTGAATAGTGCTACCATAAACATAGTGGTGCAGGTAATCACTTAATATACTGATTTCTTTGCCTTTGGTTAAATACCCAGTAGTGGGATTGCTGGATCATATGGTACTTCTATTTTTAGTTTTTTGAGAAATATCCATACTGTTTTCTATAATGGATGTACTAATTTACATTCCCACCAACAGCATATAAGAGTTCTCTTTCCTCCACATCCTTGCCAGCATCTGTTATTTTTTGTCTTTTTGATAATAGACAATCCGAGTGGGGTAAGATTGTGGTTTTGATTTGCATTTCCCTGATGATTAGTGATGTTGAACATTTTTTCATATACAGTTTGGCCATTTGTATGTCTTCTTTTGAGAAATGTCTATTCAGATCCTTGCACACTCTTTAATGAAATTATTTGGTTTGGTCTTTTTTGCTGTTGAGTTCCTCATGTATTTTGGTTATTAGGCCCTTTTCAGATGAATATTTTGCAAATTTTTTCTCACATTCAACAGGTTGTCTTTTCACTCTGTTGATTGTTTCCTTTGCTGTGTAGAAGCTTTTTAGTTTAATATAGTCCCATTTGTCTATTTTTATTCTTGTTGCCTGCACTTTTGAGGTCTTAGCCATAAAATCTTTGCCTAGACCAATGTCCTGGATTGTTTCCCCTAAGTTTTCTTTTAGTAGTTTTATAGTTTTGGGTCTTATGTTTAAGTCTTTAATCTATCCTGAGTTGATTTTTGTATAGGGTGAGAAATAGGGGTCTAGTTTCATTCTTCAACATATAGATATTCAGTTTTCCCGGCACCATTTATTGAAGAGGATGTCCTTTTCCCATTGAAAGTTCTTGGCACCTTTGTTGAAAATCAGTTGGCTATAAATTCATGGATTTATTTCTGGGTTCTCTATTCTGTTCCATTGATCTATGTGTCTATTTTTATACCAGTTCCATGCTGTTTTGGTTACTATAGGCTTGTAATATATTTTGAAGTCAGGTAGTGTGATGCCTCCAGCATTGTTCTTTTTGCTCAGGATTGCTTTGGCTATTTGGGGTCTTTTGTGGTTCTGTACAAATTTTAGGATTATTTTTTCTATTTCTGTGAAAAATGTCATTGGTATTTTGGTAGGGGATGCATTGAATCTATAGATTGGTTTGGGTAGTATGGTCATTCTAACAATATTGATTCTTCCAATTCATGAGCATAGGAACTTTGTAATTTTAAAAATAAATGTTTCCCCACAATTTTGTTTAATGTGAAGCAGAACATAATTACTAACAGACCCAAATATATTTTTTTCTTTGTAATAAGAAGCAAAAGTAGATAAACTTAAGCCTCTTGTTAATGTTTCAGTATTTTATCTTATTTGGAAATGATTTAGAAATTTGATGAATACCCATCATTTAATTTAACTTAGCAAAATTTTAAGGGTGTAGTTGTCAAAAAGATTTAGGAAACCATTTAAGTAAACATATTATAAAACACAATTATTATAAAAAATAAAAGTACATCTACAGATTTTTATCCCACCTACATTTATTTAGTTTACTTGTCCTTAATAATTATGCTTGGAAAATTTTATGAGACATTAAACAATGCTTAGCCATTATCTCAAGTAATTTTTTATTAACCAATTTTATAGCACATGTATATTAGGCAATTGACATTAAAGCAAGAATGCTAAAGTTAATTACATGGGTATTTTGCTGATAACTTAGAAGACAAATCTGTTTCTATTAAACTAACAATATTTAACTAGTCTGATATGCTAAAGATTTACCCAGGTCATGTGGGCTTGAAAACCATTTGGGCTAGTTATTTAATTTATGAGCATTCATTTATTTTTAAGTCAATTTGTTATGATGTAGACAACGTACAATCACACATACAGACATATATATACATGTAGACACAACACACAACACACAGAGACATATATGCATCCAAAAGTCAGAGAAATCAAGGACCCCAATGTGAAAAAGAGGAGAATTTCAGATCTGAGAGGAACCCACCTATGACTCCTTGGGCTCTTTGAGGAAGACATAGAACCCCCCAAAAAGGAGGCCAGTAACACCTTTTCTCTGTTCCTCAGGGGTCTCAGGGTTACTAGAAGTCTCCTTTAGATCCTTTCATGTGGTAGCCAGAATTCTGATGTTTCTCTTAGCAATTTTTCATCCACTGACCACCAAATGGAGAAAGTAAGGGCTTGAAGGGGAACATACCAAAGATTAAAGGGAACTGGATGGAGGATTGAAGGTTGCAAAGGGGAGGGGCAGAAGTAAATGGAAGAACAACTTTTAAAGGAGCCAGTTTGGGCCATTTTAAAGTTTTCCAAAAAGGCCAATGAAGTTCTATTTATCAGGGATTCATTCAAAAAGAGTCTAGTTGGCTGAGAAGTTCCCATGGGAGAAAGAGGATCCAAAAGGGAAGAGAGAAGATTTAAAAAAAAAAAAAATATATATATATATAGTCTGAATGTCAGCTTTTAATTAAGCTGATTTCTGACCATAGAGCTCTTAAACATAATCCTTTAAAAATATCTTGTCATTAGGTTTTTATCTAGGACAAGCAGCAAACTTTCTGTTGCACAAGCAGCCAGCCTCTTGCCAGAGCCAAGGGAACAGTGGTAGTGGCAGCCGCAGTGGCAGCCGCAGTGGCAGGAGTTGCGTCTCCCTGGCACAGTTGTGCCTGGCTCTGTGAGCCTCCCTGGGCCACTCCAAAGAAAAATTGCAGAGGAAATCTAATAGAGGAAGATAGGAAAGACAGGGCAAAGAGAGCTTCCAAAGACATATTCCTGTTTTTGTCTTAATAAACCATTTTTTTTTGAGTATACAGTTTCATTTTAGTCTAGTAGAGAAAGCAAGACAAATGGGAATAAAGCTTGCTATCATGCTCTAAATATAAACCAAAGTTTTAAACCAAAGGTATACCTAAACGAATGACTCACAACCAAAACAAATAAGCATACATGAGACCAAAACCAAGAAGCCCTTTCTGGCTTTAACTCAGGTCTCCAAATGAGGAGCAAAAAGCTACAGTCTTTCCAACGTCCGGATTACTCCCAATGACATCTTAAAGAAAGGTAAGTTTCACTAGCCACAAATGGGGTGCAACTCACATTTCTGACTGGCCATATTCTTAGGGCTCCCAGCCTTTCAGTTGGCCATCTGCACATAAAGTCCTGACAACCTGTGTGCCCCTGATGAATGGAAAATCAAAAAGAGACAAATGGTTGGTGCTTTAGTCCATTTATGTTGCTATAAAGGAATATTTGAGGCTGGGTAATTTATAAAGAAAAGAGGTTTATTTGGCTGATGGTTCTGCAGGCTGTATGAGAGGCATGGTGCCAGCGTCTGCCTCTGGTGAGGGACTCAAGAAGCTTCCATTCATGATGGAATGTGGAGAGGAGCTGGCATCACATGGTAGAGGAAGGAAGCAACACAGAGAAAGGAGAAGGTACCAGACTCTTTTGAACAACCAGTTCTCATGGGAACTAAGACTGAGAAATCATTCACTCCCTCTAGAATGGCACCAAGCCATTCATGAGGGATCCACCCCCATGATCCAAACACCTTCCACCAGGCCCCACCTCCAACATTGGGGATCAAATTTCAACATGAGACTTGGTGGGGCCAAACAAGCCATATATAAACCATAGCAGTTGGTAAGACAAAACAGAAAACCAAAAGCTAATCATGGGAAGAAAAAGATTACAAATGAATGAGTACCCCAAAAGCCAAGAATCATACTAATATAAATTGAGAACAAATAATTTAAACTAATTCTTATTTCTTTTTTTCCCTTGAGTTAAAGGATTTACAGCTCTGATAGACTGGTTCCCTGAGTCGGAATTGAACCTGGGTCTCTGCATCCTAACCTCACAGGCTGGGGTGCCTTTTTTTACAAACCTTTCGGGGAATCCAAAGCAGGCAGCTTGAGGATTCAAAAGATTTTAACTTCGTTTTAAATCTGATTTTTGCTTTTTAATCTTGCCAAGGGAGTTTTTAAGGCTAGTTGTTATATTTCTTTGTATTGTCCTTTTAATTTGATCTTTTTAGAGATAGCAATAGTTATTTAAGATGACAGCTCTTCTAGAAATTTTCCTTTTAAACATAGTCAATTTATTTATTCCCAAAGCAAACTAGTTCATACACATTTTCTCCTGTGAACCCAGTTTTGGAAAGGGAAAAAGACAAAGACTCTTACCACCCTCACTCAACCGGACATCACAGGCAGAGATCTCGGGAGCTGATTTGATAAGAAATCTTACCTTTTCCCACCAGCTTTTTTTGTCAGTTGTCCCAGGACCCGATCTGTAGGGTTCAAAACAAGCAGAGTGATTTGTCATCCTGCTGACTATGCCAAGCTGTAGGCATGAGAATTTCTCTCCCCCTCTGAAGATTCAAGTTTAAGTCTGTTGAAATGTATTGACAATATACAGATTAACAGGAAAAAAGTTGCACAAATTTATTAACCTGTACATAAACATGGGCGTCCCACAAATATAAGACTCAAAGAAGAGCCAGACGACTGAAGTTTTTATACCATCCTGAGGTTAGAGAAAGAATAGGGGCTGGGGCTTCTGCGGTGGGGAGGTGGCATAAGAGTTTATGCAAGAGGGAGGTATAACTGCAGGACCAGCCCAAAATGGCCCTACTCCCTTAACAACAGAATGTCAAGTTACCTTGTAGCTATAACAGAGCCAAAACTGCAAGTCATGTAGCCCAGGCACGCACAACAGAAAAAGCTTTGACCTCTAACATCACCTGGACCCAACATTTCCTTCCTATAGAACCAAGAAGACCAGGATATGATGGGAACCTGAATGCCAGAACCCTTTCAGAAGTGAGGGGCCCATTGGCCAGGAAAATCTGGGGCTAAAATCTTCTTCAACATACTTAACCGTACATGGTCAAATTTGAAGCTCTTTAATCAGACCCTGCCATGCCAACATTCTTAAGATTTTCCCTTGCCCTCCAACCCATAAAACATGTCCCAGACCCCAAATCTGGGAGACAGATTTGAGCTGCACCTCCTGTCTCCTTGGTGGTCACACTTTCAATAAAGCCTTTCTTTTCTCAAAGGCAGGTGCCAAAGTATTGGCTTCTATGTGCATTAGGCAGTGAGCCCATTACTCTATAACAAGGGGAGGGAAGCATGGCAAGCAGAGGCTGCCTTGTTATTCAGATAAAAGTCTCAGAGCTGCCCTCAGAAAGAATAAATGGTAGCCTGTGGTGTAAGTTTCTCTGTCAGACTTTTAAAAGTGTCAGACTTTTAGTCTCTTTTTCCTGTGGGTTAATCTTTCCCAGATCCAGATAAGGCAGATAAAGGGGTCCCCAGAGAAAGCCTGTTTGCATCCACTGTTTACTTCACTAACGTAGATTTTTCTTTATAAGTGCAAATCTTTCCCACAAAAGCCAGCTTTTTAGAGCTGTTTCTGTGTCTGCAGCCCCTCTGAGTAGCCATATTGAAGTATGCCAAAGAAGTATATTTTGGAGTGGCGTATTTTGGTTTCCTTCAACAGACAGGTACATGAACAAATGGATATATTATTCAAGGCCAGGGCTGTCTTAAGAACTTTGGAGGTCCTACCCCATGCTTTCAAAGTCCTTGCCCCATAGCATATACATTTTTTTTTATTTTTTGAGATGGAGCCTCATTAGTTACCCAGGCTGGTCTCAAATGGTCCTCTGCCTCAGGCTCCCAGTAATTGGGACTATAGGTGCACACCACTGCAACTGGTACATATACCATTTTCACTATAATTTACATATAACAAAATATAAACTGAGTTATAGTCTAGTAGTTAACATAAAGTTAAGTTTTGCAGGCATTTAAACATTTATTAATTTGGATTTTGCAAATTTTCTTTCCCTATAATTTTCAGGCCTAAAACATTTTTATAGATCCTTAGGAATTGTGCCTACAATGCCTTGTTAATGTCTCTGCAAAAGAAAAAACCATGAGCATCCTTGACATGGGCTTTAATAACAGTAAGGGAAGGAATCGAGCAGGGCAGATGGTCGTGCTGGCTAACAGTCATGCAGAACATGACACCACTAATGGAGGAGCTCCAAAATTGAGAGGCATGTCTGAATCTCTTGGGAAGCTTTTTAAAAATACAGATTCTTAGGCCAAACTTCCTCTTGTTCTCAAGGACCCATCCTCTGCCCAACTTCCTCTCACTGGACCAGCTTTTTCCCAAGTGTCCACCTCAGCAATCTCTGTGGCTTGCCCCTCCTTCCACGGAAGGCTCGGGAAGCAGGAGCTCTAGCCAGTGTCCCTCCTTAAACACCATCATTCCTTCTCCTACTATCTTTCTTAGGCCTAACTGGCTTTTTTCTTTCATTCTTACACAAAGTGCTTTGTAAACATAGCTTTAAAATATACTTCTAACAAGATTGCTACCTCCCAATCCCCGCTATGGAATTCCTGGGAGATGCCTTTAGAGTCCCTCCCCTCCCCTGACTTCACTCTGGCCTCTGAAGCCAAGATGTCCTCCCCGTTGGCTCACGCACTGGCCTGAGTTTCTTCCCAATTCAACGCCCCTCCTCTGGGGCTTTACCACTTTTATTTCCGCGCTATCCCCATTGCCTCATCATCCGCTGTCCCTTGACTGGTTCTCTACCCTCTCCCTACAGACTCACTGGGGACACACTTTCTTTGTTTCCAGCTGCATCTGGACCAAGACTGTGAGGGTCTCACAGTCTTTTCTGATGGTGAAATTCTTCAAATCAGGTGCAAATTATGGTCCCCACCTGGAACAGCTGCACTCAGAGCTTGTAGGCCCTGCCAGTGTGTGTTAAGGAAATTCCTTGATGTTAGCAGGTTTTTTCAAATTATCCCCCATGACATTCTGAAATAAATTCCTGAGGCACAAAAGTAGGCACAGCAGCACTGAGAAGTCTTGGTTGGAGTTTAGGGGTAGATGGGAGGAAGGAAGAGACAGTAGGGAAACGGAAGTAATGTTTACTGAGCATTTGCATATAGAAGGAAGGAGATTTCTATGTGTTACATTATAAATACTCACAATAACCCTGTAAGAGAAATGTTGTTATTCCAGGTATATAGATAAATATACTAGAATATTTATATATTCTAGTGTGGCACTAGAATCCACACTTTGGAGTTGGTTCCAAAACCCATTGCCCTTTTCAGAATACTATGATCTTTTTTGACCTTCTCAGATTATATGATTGAAGGGGTGCAGGGAACTTCACCCCAAAATATGGCTGTCTGATATAATGAGTATTTTTCAATTAAATTTCTTAGAGATCAACAGACCAACAGATGCTGGAAAAAACTTTTCCCTTATCTACGTAAAGACCTGATGGACCCATTAAGAACAATTGTGTCACCGCCCCACCCCCAACATCTCCACTGTGCCTGTACCCCCCACCCCCAATCCTCTGCCTCCTCAAAGACAGGATGAAGTTGTTCTCTGAAGTTCCTTTATCTGCCTAAAGTCCAGACCTACCAAAAAATAAAATATTAATTACCTCTGGTTCCTTCCCTGAGTTTTCATTAACTGAACTCACATCGCATGAAAAAAAGACTGAAGTCTGTCAACAAAGCTGGACAGACTTTAGTCACAAACCATTGTCTGTTCTGTGGTCCCAACAGGCATTGTTCCAGGCCATTGTATGTTCTTCAAGTCCATTAAATTCCCCTAAAAGTTATTTACCATCCCTTTAAAATTATCCACACTTCCTTATCTCCCCCCTCCCCTCTGAAACAAGGCTATGTAAGTACTTGGGCCCCATTGGGATCACTCTGTGATCTCTTCCGTGTACACATGAATCCATTTATGTCTTTCTCCAATTAATCTGTCTTTTGTGAGTTGATTTTTCAATGAACTTTCACCATATATCTAGAATATTCCATATGTCTAGTATCCACAAAGTGAATTTATAGGAGCTGAATCTTCCTATGCTGGGTTTCAGCTTAAAATTTCCTTTCCTCTGGATCCACCAAGCCCAAGGAAAGACTTTTCCTTTTGAAATGCAGGTGATTTGTAGTGTTTGGGAGGCAAAGTGTGAGCATTTGCCTGGTTCATAAGCATGTGTGCCCTAAAACCTGCAGAGATCACGGAAAGCTAGCACTTAGCTACCAAAGCCTGGGTTCTGGCCCACACCCTGCTGCTAACTGGCTCTACAGAGCTTTGGCAGCTCAGTGCTTAAGCCACTGCCGTTGGTTGCAAAGCTTTTTATGGATCTACTGTTTAATGAACCTAATTGGGCTTTTTGATATTATAAAGGTTGTATTTGACAGGAAAACCCATTCCTGTTCTTTAGTGAAGTTTGACTATGTAGAGCCTTTCGTTTAGCAAGAAAACCTTTTTCGCATTCTAGGTTTGTCTGTCATTAGTCAAATGAAAATCACGGAAGAGACAGATTTTAAAAGAGAGAAAAGGAAGCATGAGTCAAACAGTAACACTAGCCTGGGCTCTTGCTTTTAGCCCATAATCCCCAATAATCCACATAAAGCAAGAATAAAATGCTACAGTTATTAAATGCCCTGAGGTTCTTGCTTTTAATCCCCCTTTCCTTAAAAAGTTATCTGTTCCATATGCACAAGGCACTTCCCACCCTCCACCGAATCTGTCCATCACCACCTCTTGTCAGTGCTAGAGAGATTCATTTATTCAAGGATTTGTTTAATATCGATCAACACCCCATCTGCCTTGCACAAAAAAAAAATTAAAAATCCAAATATGGTCCCTGTTCTTTTGACACAGGAATGAACGCCATTTCCCCACACTCCTCACTCACAAACCTCCTTTTTCAATTATTTTGTACGTAAAGCAAAGAAATTCCTTGCCTCAGCTATCCCTCCTAAGCTTAGCAAATCTAGGCTTTGTTCCTAGGCCCCAAAAATTCACTCCTCCAGAAACTCAAGTCTTTAAGGAGTATGGTTGGCCCCTAGCTGGCATTTTGTAAGTCAATCTCTTTGAGAGCTTTACCCACCTGTGAAGTCTTTTCAAAAGTCTTTATGATTCTGGATGAACACAAGGATGCAAACTGCCAGAGGGGGCCCCAGGAAAGGTTGTTTTCCCTTTCCTTTGGGCTATTTGCATGAACATTGGTCAGGATTTTTGCAAAGAGATGATTAAAATCTGACAGCAACACTGAGTGGTGATTAAAACAAGACAATGGATAAATGGCATGAGCATAGGCTGAAGGCAAAGTCAGCGAAACTAAGTGATTTTGATAAAACAACAGAGCCAGTTTCCACATCAGCTTCTCTCTCTGCTTTTTCTAAATCAGCCAGATTCAGAGTAGGTAGCTTCTTTTAGCCATGTTTTCTCTCCTGTGGCATCAGGAAACCTGTGGCACTGAACTCAGTTGATTATGAACAAACACCTAAGCATATGCCCTAAGAGACAGAATGGCCTTGCTTCTCTCACAGGATCAGTCACGCACAGGAAAGGTATTTGCCTCTCGCTAGAGATGGGTTGGTGCAGCGATGGGGAGTTGGAGGGGGTGCTGCTTTGTCTCAGAACCCACAGGTACTCACAATGCTTGTGGCTTTTAAATAAGCCTCCGAAACCTGACATAGACCTCACTTTGATTCAGAAGTGAGCCATCTAGGGCTATAAGAGTCCTTCCGTTTCTAAGTATTACAGACACCTTATGGCTGCATATCTGTGAAAGCAGATGCAAACATTAGGCAGAGGCCAGGAAAGGCAGAGGTGAAGGGAGGGTGAGCCTTTGGATATGTAAGAGAGAGTAGAGTGGTCAGTATTTGTCATTCAGCACAGTGTTTCCAGTGTCTGGCTGGCCTGAGGACCACCTGCCTCAACAATTCCCAGGTGGCTTGTTTTAGTAGATCTGCCCCAGATCTACTAAATCAGTCTCTGGGGGTGGGCCCCGGACTCTAGAGTTTAACTATCTTTTCAGATGTTTTTCATGCATGTTGAAGTTTGAAAATCTTTGTTTTAGAACTGGTGCAGCCAGTCTTACCTGTTGCAACTTGGAGTTAGAAAGACGATCATTCATTGATTCTAGCAAATGAATGTACTCTTAACGGTGGCCTGTTTTATGTGGGTACTTGGTTAGCACCTACACAGAATCTTTGGGGCCCCGTTCAGCCAGCAGAAGGTCACTACACTGAGATGCCAGATTCTGACCAGCCCCTGTCAATCTTTCCTTCCCCATCTCCTGTATCTCCTTTCTCGCCACTGTTCACTGTAAAGGAGTAGTTTTAGACTTTTTTGGTTTTTTGCAAATCAGTAAAATAGCAAAACAAAACCAAAGACATTTTGGTGATCAACATAGGGCTGCCTACTTATATTTTTCCTATTTATATTGAAAAATAGCAACTATCATCTATCATTACCATGCTTATATAAAATGTAGAACATTTTACCACCAATTTTAAAAAGGAGAAAGGATATGCAAATTGGTTTATAAAACTCACTATATTATGATTATTTTTCTCTGTTTTGCCATTTTTAAGAACTACTGGTGTAGAATGCTGAATTTTATCCAAGGGCAACGCAACTTGACTCATTGGAATTGGCTAAACGAGGGGATAATGAGCAAAGGAGAGTGCCGCCTTCTCCATCTGGGGAAAGGAAAAGACATTTGAAGAGGTGGGTTTGAGCGGGATCTTGAATGGTAGGCAGGATTTTAACATATCACATTTTCTAGAGGTGAGACAGCAGGAGCCTAGCTAGGCATAGAAGCTTGTAGCGTGGGGTGCTCTGGGTGCTTGGAGGTAGTAAATCTGGTGGGTCTCTCAGGCTTAGATCGGAGACAGGATCTTGATAGCAGTTGTCATAATTGACCAACATGTGCTGGGCACCATATTCATTATGTCCTATTTAGTTTTCATAGCAATCCTACAAGGTGGAGTTCTACCTTGCAAATGTGTAAACTGAAGCACAGAGAGATTAAATTACTTTTCTGAGACTACAAATAAATGGATTTGAACCAAAATATTTATAGGTCTGACACCAAAGCCCATGCTCTTCTTTTGTACCAACTTTCTCTCTTGAACTTGACTAACAGGGTAAATAATTATGGTTGCCACTTTACATCCAACACTTCCTATGTGGCAGGAACTGTACGAAGCACTTTACATACATTGGCTTGTAGGGACAGAAAGGTGTGAGACCTTTCCTCACCCATCATAACGGTCATGACTGACATTCATACAACAAAAGGTTAACAAGAAAAAAGTATAGCAAATTTATTTAGTCAAAGTTTTATTTGACACCAGAGCCTTCAGAAATGAAGACCCAAAGACCCAGGGAAATGTCTCTATTTTTATGCTTAGGAATGGACAGCCACGTAGAAATGTGATTGGACAAAAGTGTATGATCTAATGGCAATAGACTGAGGAGGGAACCCAGCAAGCACTGTTTGTTCAGATTCATCTTGGCCTCTCTGTGGCATACCCACTTCATGGGGCAGGGACCCTCTGGAATGAGGATCTTCTAGGGAGAAAAGAGAAGGGATACAGTGACCCTTCTAGGTTTTATGGTTTGCTTTGGGAGAGACAAGTTCTAGTTTCTATGACCAGCCTTGGGGAAGAGGAATTCTGGTTTCTATGCCTCCCTTCAGGGCAGAAAGAGAAACAGGTGACAGGAGGGCAGAAGAAGGTCAGAGAGACCTTGCTTCTGAGGCCTAGACCTACACAAAGCCAATCTCCTTCAGTTCAGAGTACTCAGCATGCCATGGTGCCATACTTTGGAGTATTGTGTTCTGAGCCCAACAAGCTCATTTATTCTTTAGAATAAGCCTTTGATGGTGTTTAAGACACAATACCCCCAAATATGGCACCTTGGCATTTGAGGAAACAGCAGAAGCAGGAAGGTCACTCTCACCTTCCTATTACCTCTTCTCCCCTGAAGGGAGCCATAAAAGAATTCTTTCCCCTTCCTCTGATCATAAGACTTTCCAGAGATACCTTCTCTATATCTGGAGGAAAGGACTGTCACACAGAGACTCAGAGAAGAATCTGAACAAACAGGCCT
Source organism: Daubentonia madagascariensis (assembly GCA_023783475.1). Lineage (NCBI taxonomy): Eukaryota > Metazoa > Chordata > Mammalia > Primates > Daubentoniidae > Daubentonia > Daubentonia madagascariensis. The sequence goes on along the minus strand of JAKFHU010000913.1, from coordinate 25,562,009 downwards.
TGCTAAGTGCCCCCCTGGTTTATTACCATCAGATCACACTCCCTTTATCCCATCATACGTTCCCACAATTATCCACTTCTTCATCAAACTTAGCATAAAAATACACAGGTTTCCTGTGTCTTTGGGTCTTTATTTCTGATGGTTCCTTATATTAAATAAATTTAAACTTATATTAAAGTAAATTTATTTTATTTTAAATGAATAAAATAAAATAAAAAGTAAAACCTATATTAAATAGATTTGTATGCTTTTCTCTTGTTAATCTGTCTTTTGTTATAGATGCCTCAGTCATGAATCTAACATGAGAAGAAAAGATAAGTTTTTCCCCCTTCATATGAAATAAACTATTTTTTCCCCCCTAGAATAAATTCTCCCTTTATTCTGTTGGTGACCCAATCTTTATGATTTTTTGCTTCCATAGTCTATTCAGTGTGTATAGGCATTGTCTGCACCAGTATTGTCTAATAGAAATACAATGCAAGCCACATATGTAATATAAAATTTTCTAGTATCCACAGTTAAAAAGGGCAAAAAAAACAGGTGAAATTAATTTTAGCAGTGTGCTATGTTTAAGCAATATGTTGAAATATTCTATTTTAATATGTAATCAGTGTCAAAATTATTGAGATAGTTTACATTTTCTTTTTGTACTAAGTCTCCAAAATTCAGACCAGCCACATTTTAAATGTTCAGTAACCATAAGTGACCACTGGTTACTGCTATACTAGACTGCACAGACCTACACAAAGCTGATAAAGAATAGAAATAATTTGATAATTCAAGTAAAAAATCTTTGCCTAAATTAATGGACTGTTTTGGAATAAAGTGCTTATTCCTGCTTAAGTTTTTGGCTCCTCAATAATTTGGACCATCCTGCCACTCGTCCCTGGGTTCCAGCTGAGTTGAACATGGACAGTTCCAAGCCCAGGAGCATACGCACATGTAAGGAAGAAAACCGCAAAGCAGGGAACTGCGTGTTCTTTCTCAGCTGTGGAGCCTGCCGAGCACATTGTGATGAGGCCATTCCTGGGCCTGCTTTTGCAACATTCCCAGGTGTTTCCAGTTATCTAAAAGGGGTGTCATGAAGTTTGCAAAATAAAATGCAATTTAAATTCTTGGATATATAAAAAGCAGTTATTGTATATGCCTTGTGATATGTTCTTGATGGGAAGGGAGAATTGTGAAACCCAGTAAACCATGAACCGATGATGTTGTAATTCCCAAAAGGCTGCAAATCATAAACAAAAGTAATGTGACAGAGGTGATAAAGGCAATATGAGAACACACTGGGTTGGGGTTTAGAAAATCCAGTTTTCCCTCAGCATGCTTGCCAAATGACTTATCTATTCAATAATGGTGAATGAACATTCCATTTTTTCCTTTGTTGAATAATTTTGACCACACCCCTTTCATTTGCTATAAGCATTCCAGCTATTTTTGGCTCATTGGCCCCCAAAATAACTGCACCCATACTCAATTTTTCTCATTATTTATTTGCTTTGCAAACATTTACTGAGTTCTCCTTTGTTTCCAGCACTGAGCTAGGCACTGGGGTTGGGGGAGGAATTAAAACAATATTCACTATCTAGTGGGTGAGACAGAGAAAGAGAAGCAAACAAAGGTGCTGCTAAGAGATCGTTGCTGGAAGCAAGTTCTGTACAAAGGGTTAAGGGAGCCTGGTTAGACAGCTCTGAAGTCAGTTCTGTGTCTGGCTAAGTAAAGACTAGCCTGGTGGGGATGGCCTTTTAGAGGAGTATTACCTGATCCAGTTGAAGGGGCGGCAGAGGTGGAGGAAGCCTCTTAAAGCAAATAGGCTGCACTAGGGGAGCAAATCCGTCCAGCATCTATGGTTCACAATAGCATGGTCAGTTACTATCTCAGTAGCTTGTGGTTGGACTGGGGCCCCTGTAGGCGCCAGAGCAGGAAAGGCAGGGATGATTCTGGATAAGAAGCAACTTTTATTGACTTTTAACACATTTTTTTCTCCTGGGCTGGCCTTGACTTGCCATTCAAAGTAATCTCAGTTACACCTTTGACACCATTCGTTCCTTCCTCTTACTCATTTACCAAATAACGCTGGATGCCTGCTAGCTACCAGGTGTAGACTGGTGCTAGGGGTAGGAAAGTGAATATGACACAGCCCCCTGCCGCTAAGAAGCGCATGTATTAGGATGTGGTATGTGCAATGGCAAAGACAAACACGACAAATGCGAAGGACCCCCTAACCAGTACCTCCAAGTTCAGAGCTGGGAACTTCAAAGAATCTTCCCACTGTAGGGAAGTCTGGAGTCCTCCTTCTTTCTGGTTGATTTCTTCTCATAAGAGCATTGTAACAAGCAGAGTAAAAGGAGTATGTTAGCTGATACAGAGAGCAGTTTAAAAGACCAGAAGGCAGAGAATTCCCCATGGGGAATCTCTCCACAAAAAAAAAAAAAAAAAAAAGAACCTCGGGGAAAAGAAATATTAAAAATATACATGTATATTTTTGAGCACCAGGCACTTTATCTTACTTTATTCTCACAAAAACACCATGATGGAAAGTGTTACAGTTTAGTGACTATTTCCCTGTGTAGGTTACTTTGCTGAGCACCATCCATGCATCATCTCACTTAAACTTCACAACTTTTTCAAGCCAACACTATTATCTCCATTTCACAGTTGAAGAAACTGAGGCATAGAGAGATAAAACAGTTAGGACGTGACAGTTTCAGGAACTGAAACTAATTCTAAAGCCTGTGTTCTTAACTGCTATGATTTTGGGGAAGGTAGGTAATTTGGTTTTCTTTTAGAGAGATGAAGAAACTGAGGCATAGGAACTTAAGAATGGTGCTCAAGCCAGTAAGTGGTAGAGCCAGGATTTGAACCTAAGTCTGTCTGACTTCTAATCCTGTCCTCTTTCCAACTCTCCCAGCTCTCTTTGCTTTTGACATGCTCAGTGTCTTCAAGGCAGGCTGTAAAAAGTGATTCAAGTGGATACAGAAAGAACAATTTTGACCAGAAACTTGGCAATGGTGTCTGATACATATTTTTTTTAAAAAAAAGTTTTCTGTAACATCCTAAGGGTTGGGGCATCACTGAGCTTCCCAAATAGAAAATAGAATTAAGCCCCTAGGGGCTGATTTTTTAAATTATTTATATTGTTTTCAAAAATTTTACTGAACCGGTATTTCATGCTCTTGGCATAACATTCAAACTGTGCAAAAGGGTACATAGCGAACAGCAATTCTTCTCTCCCCACCCCCTCAGCTTCCGGTTCCCCTCCCAGGAGGCAGCTGCTACTCCAACACTGTTGGTGTGTGTGGGGGGGATAAACCTGGCCTGCATCCCCCGACCCCAGCCTACATGCCTATGCTTGCACGCAAGAGGAGGGGGAAGTCTCCACGCGGGAAGGCAGAGGAAGAAGAGGAGGCTGGAGGCGATGGATGGAATGTATGGCATCTACCCCCACTGGCCCATCTGGAGACAGAAAGTCAGAGGCCAAGGTGATGTAACTGCTGGAGAGGCAGCAGGTGAGATCCTGGACTCCTGCCAGCCTGGGTTGGGGTGGGCCCTTCCCCTCCTCTGCTGCCTCAGGGCCTACCCAGCCTTGTTCCGATGCTGGGACTGGAAGCTTTGGGAGCATCCAGGGTTCGCTCCCTTGGTGGACTTTGGCATTGCCTCATCTCTGAGTCACCTCAAGGCCAAAGCCCATGGGCCTGTGGAGCCAGACACGCAGAGCCAGATGCTAGAGGAGGCAGTGTGGTAACAGAGTTGACCAGCTGGATGTGAAACATGTCCCCTCTGGAATGCTTTGGGGTGTGGGCTGAGGTCATACTTTTAAATGAATGGGGGCAATCAAGCAGTAGACGTAGAGCTATGATAACAATCACCACTCAGTGAGCGCTTGCGCAGGATGCCGCGCGCTGCTGTGCTGCGTGAATCACAGCCGTTTTCTCATTTCACCCATGAATAAGAACTCCTCAAAGGGAAATACCTTTGGTTGACCCAATATTTGTGTTGCTGAGGGCTGGTGGAAGTGGATGACACTGGGGAAGAAAAAAATGAAGAAGTCTTGCTTTGTTCCCAGATTGTGTGTAGCTTAAAGAGGAGAAACGCCTAATCTCTACATTTAGCGGCATAAAATGTGCTGAGGATTTCATTGGTTGTTATTGTTGATGGTTTTGCTTGTCAATCTGGGAGAAGCCCTTAAGATCCTTTTATCCTAATCCTTCCAATTCACAGATGAAGAAGCTGGGAGTTGTAGTGACATGCCCACGGTCAGTTGGGTGCTGGCATCACCTGGCAGAGGAACCTGCTAGAGGGCCATCTGGTTGGCAGGTGGAGGGTCCATCCTACTAGGTCACAGGCTGACCAGAATGTTCCCTACAGCCCTGTCAACGCCCGTCCGTATGTTTGGTGCCTCTGAATTCTAGGGCTGGAAAATCAGGTTTTTCAAGTTTAAAAACCCCACAATCTATTCTTCATTTTCCCAGCAGTGCCTAAGGAAATAGACTTGTGATACCCAAACTCTACTGAGGTTGATTTGTAAACAAGGAAGCTAATAATTTACAACTGGATGTAGTCTATTTCAGAATCTCTTTACCTGGTAGTAGACTTCCTTGTGAATTCAAAACCATGATTGGAAGTTTGCCTGAGGGGCAGGCAATTATACAACAGGAAGAATAGGCCTGGTAAAATTTATTCAATATTGGGGCTGGAAAAATCTACTGTTACCCCCTTTTTTTCATTGAAAAAGTTGCATCTTGAGTTTGAATTCTAACTCTGACATTATCAGCTGTGTGATGTTGGGCAAGTTGTTTAACCTCTCTGAGACTTCATGTCTCCGTAGATCCAATGTGGATACCTGACACATATTGTCTCTCACACTTAGATGGTGTTGGATGCACTTAATTTGGATTCTCAAATTAAATGGACTGTAATTTTCACCCATCCTTTACTAGGTGGGCAATGTAGTGAGTTTTGATCATGCTAAATTCATTAAAATATATGACGTTTAAATGTCCTTTATTTCATCAAATGACGGTGATAAGAAATATATATATATATTTTTTAAATGCCTTTACTTTGCTATATAAGAAGTCAGTCTCTTAATCTACACACTCAGGACTTGTGTCTGCACGGCCAGGAATATTTGGATTCAGCGACTCTAGCAACGTAAAGAGCTGTACTCTCTTTTGTTTTCAGGTCTTCTATTTGGTTAGCGGTTTCAGTGCGTTTAGGAATAAAAACTGAAATATCTAAAACAGAAAATGTAAGTCCATGCTATTCAGTCTCATATTTTTAATTTGTTTCAAGAGAAAACGTTAGCATTTGATGGCGTCCAGGTTGTGGTGGCATTTTCCTTCTCAGCTGCCTACCACATCGACCTTTGTCGCCCTCCGTTGAATACTCAGGTATCTGGTGACATGGGCTTTGTAAGACCTTTGAATGGTGATGCAGATACCACTGCTGAACCTGGTTGGAGTCCCTTGCTTCTGTTTCAGAGGTTTCTCCAGCAAGTAGAGCCAGGAGTGGGAACTTTGGAACCAGCACATGAGTGTCCCACTCTGCTCAAGGGTCAGTGACTCCCAGAACAAGCAGGAGGGATGGGTGAGGCAGCTGATGAAGACTATAGCCTGTGGCTTTATACAAAGAAAAAAGAAAAAGAAAAGAGAAAGGGAGAGGAAGGAAGGAAGGGAGGGAGGAAGGGAGAGAGAGAAAAAAGAAGGGATTATTATCTGACCAAGGCAAGCCCTTTAAATTAACAAATCCATATGGCCCTCCGGAGAAAAGTACAAAACAGTTAAAATTTGGGAGCTGGATTGTGAGCGACACCTGTTGTGTTTCGAGGCAGAGCTATTTAAATAGCAGCACCCCAGGCACCACTTCAGGTATATACAAGCTGTTATTCTGCTCTGGAAACTTGAGTAGGGGGAAGGAAGAAGGAAAAAGAGCTGGGTAAACTAGCTAAACCTGACGTCGGGCAGGTGAGGGGTTGCCCGTCTGCTGCTGCAAGCCTCAGGAACCTGCTAACTTGAGCAAGAGCGCCCTGGAGTAGGGACTCTCGCTCCATCCGTCATGCCTGTCAGTTACCCGGTTCCATTCTGAGCCAGCGAGCAGCAGCCGAGGTTCCCCCCCTTTACAAGCTTGCAAAGGCTTTTTTATAACCTGTAAAATCTGTAACTATTTTGATTCTTGTGAATCTTTTCATGTAACTCAGAGGTGGCTGAAAACCCAAACAGGGCCTTTCTAGCAGCTTTCTGGGCTGCCTCTCCTTGGAACAGTTGGGGAGGAATGTTATGCTAGAATATCTGAGGGTATTTGCAAACATGGCTCTGGGAATTTGAGCTAATGATGGAGGAGATATTTCTTTGCTGATCCTTAAGGGATATAGGGTCATGCTTTTTGCATTGGAAGCAGGACTGTGGATGGAAGGGGGCAGATAGCCACATCTTTCACCATCATACTAATATAGCAATAGCTGGGAAATCCTTGGTGATATGCAGCGGTGGTCATGATTGTGGTGGGGGAAAGGGGTTTCAGTTGCTAAAATGCATAGAGTATGGAGTAAGCTCCAGCTGTGGGCTCAAAGGAGAGGAAAGTTTAAGCTACAAACATCTTACGTCTGCACTAGCGTCCTGACTCCTGACCAGTGTTCTAACCTCAGCAGCACTGAAGCCTGCTGTAATGGCTCAGAAGAGCTGATTGTGCATGTCTCTTCAGTGACATCAAATTTGCAAGCTTGAAATTGGTCATCGTGGACGTATTTACGCTGCAGAAATTGGCAAACACCACAAATCAAGGCTTTTGTTTTTCCCCAAAGATCTGATTTATCGGCACAGCTCTACACTGCTTCCACTCCCACCCCACTGCATTCATTTTCTCCCACAGCTGCAGTGATCTATCAAAAGTAAAGCCGATTGTTGTCACCTGTTGCTTAAACCTGTTCATTGTCTTCCCATTGCTCTGAAAAGGGTCAGAATCTTTACCATGGCCTATGTGACCAGCCTACATTGTCTGACCCCGACAGATCCCCCAGCCATTTCATGCATTACACTTCGTCTCACTCTATGTGCCCCACCAGTTCTTCCAATGGAACTTGAGTTTCTCACCACAAGGTCTTTGCACAGAGTGTATACAATCATTTGCTGCTCACCAAATATTCACTTGCAGATGGGTCAGGCTGTGTGACCAGTTCTGACAAGTGATCTGTGAATAGCAGTGACACACAGAATAATATTTAAGAGCTGGTGTGCCTTCTTGCAGCTTTTCCTTCTACAGCTGCAATCATGGAGGCCATATGTTGAGGTAACAGAACCATAAAACAGAGTAACCTGGATTGCTGAGTCAGCATGTGGGGAACAGCTATCTTTAGAGAGCTGCCTGACTGTGCATGAGAGGGAAATAAATATTTGTTGTGTTTAGCAACTGATATTCAAGACAATTTTGTTACTGCAAAACCATTTATCCCAGCAGTTCTCAAACATTTTGGTCTCAGGACCCCTTTAAACTCTTAAAAATTACTGATGATCTCAAAGAGCTTTGGTTTATGTGGATTGTATATATCAACATTTCCATATCAGAAATTAAAACTGAGAAAAAATTTTAAATGTATATAAATTTTAAAATGACAACAAACCATTGCAGTTCAATATAAATATTTTTATAAAAACAACTAACTTCCAAAACAAACTATCAGCAGTATTTTACATTTTTGCAAACCTCTGGATTAATTGAACATAGCTGAATTCTGATACCTGCTTCTGCATTTAATCAGTTGCAATCTTGTTGTTATTGTTGTTGTTGAGATATATGAAGAAAATCTGGCCTCACAGATAATGAAGTTGAAAAGAAGTGTATTTTAATAGCATTTTATGATAATTGTGGACTTTTTTTTGGATACTGCATCAAAACTGGACAAGTGGTAGTTTATTAAAAGTTAGTTACAATGTAGAATCTGAAATCATGTCAATGAACTTTTCATACTCTGTTACATTAAAATCCATTAGACTGTCTTGTACTTTGAATGGATCCTTTACCCATGTACGATCTTGTAACCTTGTGATTGGTTATTTGGAAAAGATTAGTTTACTGAGTTATACAGATCTTCCAAATGTTGACATGTTTCATTATACAATATTTTAAAAATCACATTAATTAGTATCACCATCAATGTCATTGAAGTCTTTAAATGCTGGAATCTGTTAAGCTCACAATGGTGGCTACAAGTTTTCTAACATTCTTATTTTTTTTGAACGCTTGAGTTTTATCTTTGGCAACAAACACTGTCATTCATTTTTCTTGAAGTGACAGCCTCACTTAATTCGTTTTTAAGAAAATGTCAATGTTTTAGAAAACTACCCAAGTTTGAATAACTATAGTTTGTCAATTTTTTCAAGTAAAATGTTGTTCCATGATAAAAGCAGCTAGTTTTATTTTCAACTCAAAAAATCAAGTGCTTTTCCTCAAGAAAACCAACATACTTCTGTATGTGGAAGTGTTTTATGCATACTTCTCATTTGTCGTACAGAATATTATAATAAAAAAGATGTGTACTCAGGGGTAGTGATTTAATAAAAGAAATAACTTGTATCCTTAATCAAAAGCATTTTTAAGTAAAACAGGGTTTTTTCCCCCTGCAAGTACATGGGGTAAAGAATACGAATACTGTATTAGTACAGTTTGGTGCCACAGTCTTCATTTGTGCTTTTATATCATCAGCGCAAATGTAAATCCAGTGAAAAAGGGTAACAACATCTTAGTATCATTATAAAAATAGTTTTGACCTCACAGAACTTCTGGAAGGATCTCTGGTACCCACAGTGGTCTGAGAACACTTTGAGAACCACCAATGTAGCCTATCCTCACTACTTCTCTCATACTGTTCCTTCTGGCTGGAATGTAGCCCATGCTCACCCTCTTCCCCAGGATGTCACATTCTCTGCCCTAGAGCTGAGGTTCATGACCAAGTTCTCCGGGGTTCTTCCGTGACTCTCCATGTTCCCCCTTTAACATTCTCACATGCCTCGTGTACATCTGCACTTACCACAGTAGTACTTTTATGTGGATATCTATCTTCTTTGCTAGATTTCAAGCTCCACTAGAGTAGGGCTGGGTTTTTGGCTCACTATTACATTTCCAGTGTCTAGGATGGTGCCTGGTGCATCACAGGACTCCAATCTTAGCTGATGGAATGAATGTAAGATTCTGAAGTGGCCACGTGAAAAGGCCTAATGAGCTTAGATGGGGGCTCCTGTTGATTTGGGACTAACTAGAGGGGCTCTGGGGCCTTACTTAAACCCTAGCTTTACCCAGATTTTCCTACAAACAGGTTCCGTATAAAAAAGGGAGCAGGCCTGTAACTAGTGTCTAAAATATCTATGTTTAGCCCTTTCCTGTTTTGGAAGGAGAGGTGTGTGTGTGTGCACATGTGTATACCTCACATGTGAATGGGTCTGGAGAAGGGATATTGACAACTCTTTATTACCTCTATGTTGGGGCAAAGCACCATTAATCCTTGAAAATGTAAAATTGTACATTTTTATCTCACTCCATGGAACCTTTAATAAGAGCTATTAATATGTAGGAAACTGGTTTCCATACCATTACAGCTGCTTCCCCGGTGAAAGTTGATAGGTTCTTTGAGGACAGGGACCGTGTGTTTGTCTTTCTCTCATTTTCCTTATGGTGCCCAACCCAGTGCCTGGCATATAGAAGACATTCAATACATGTTCACTAAATTGTCATGTGGCAAAAAGTAAGGCAATGTGACAGGAAGAAGGAAAAGCAAAGGACTTGTGTTGGGAGCCAACAGCCTGGAACAATCAATTCCACCATCTTTCCTATTCATTAAGAAGAAGATTGGGCATGGTGGACCACCCAATGGCTGCTGTTGGCCACAGTTTGGCAGCCTTCAGGCCCACCTCTTTGCATTCCATTTTCTATATCCAAGAGGCTCAGGACCAAATCGTCCCACCTGCTGGAGAAGGGTGGGGCTACACCATTACGTCCTCCCAGGGAGCTTGTGAAAAATACCATTTCTTGGGGGAGGGACCCAGGCATCAGCATTTTAAAGAGCTTCCCAGGTGATTGTGAAATGCAGCCAGGATACAGAACTACTGGGCTAGACAAGGAGTGGGAAACTCAGGAGCTTATGGGGCTCCTTCCTCTGTGGGGACAAGTTGAAAACCAGGTAATGAGTCCCTGGAAAATTTGCATATGGCTGCCCATCACCACGGTGGCTGTCACTGCTAGAGCAGAGTGTGTGGGATTGGAACAGCTCCCAGCCTGCGTCCTGAGCTACAGGACCACCTCAGAGTGGCCTCAGCCTCATGCTGCTGGAGTGCTCTTTGCATAATCTACCTTCAAAGCACCAGGATCTCCAAATCTGTTGTTCACACCTTTCAGTTACTTGAATTAGAGGCAAGTGGAGTGGCATGATGCCCTAGAAAGACAGGTGCGTGATTAAATTCTGCTTACAGTGAAACTCCCAAAGGGGGTCACGCGCTGCAACTGGGAGTGGTGCTTATAATAAGCCCTTGTTTATAGTTCAATTAGAGTTCAATAGCTCAAAGACCTCCCCCCACGCCCCACTCCCTGCCCTCCGCCCAGTGGCTTCCTCTAATAAGGTTCTTTAAGCTACTCTCTAATGGGGGGGGGGGGCGTGGGTACACAACCAGTTATACTTTAATGGTGTTTACACAGTCAAAGCAGCTCAGCTTGTTAGGCCATCAAGCTGCAAGGATGGGCAGAGCATCAGTTCAGGGCTCTGTTAAATTAACCTTTAGTCAGATTGCCCTAATTGATCCCGTGCTTCCCTCCCAGGGTGCTCCAAGTGTTTAAAAGCATGTAATGAAAGATCTGACTAGCCTGTAACCATGGTGGGTTAAGAGAACTGATACCGTATTCCTTTTGAAATATTCCACTGAATTAAAAGTTATTTGGATTGAACATAAATTATTTCATTTGGGGTGAAATTATTCTCTAAAACGTGGACCAAAAAGTTATGTACATGAAAGAATTCTTTTACACTCAAGAAAGAGTTGAGGCAATGCTGACATCCTTCACTTGGTCAGAATGTTGGTAGGATGCTATATCCCCCGGCAGCTTCCTTCAGTAGAGGGACATACAGTGACCTTTGCCTCAACGTGCGAACAAATGGAATTTACGTGGCAAAGGTGTGTAGACTTCAGGGGTACTGTCCCAGCCTGTGAGCGGGCTACAGCTCTGGCCAGAATTTTGCCAGTCAGGGGACAGTGCAGTGGATGCTGTGACCCTGGAATGGGAGAGACTCAGGTTAAAATCTCAGCTCTCACACTTCCTGGCTTTGTGATCTTGGTCAGTCTCTTAACTCCGTGAAGCTACCCTTTCCACATCTGTAAAATGGGGATGAGGATAGTACCTACTTCTCAGAGTTGCTATGAGGATTAACAAAGATAACACATGTCAAATGTATGGCACATAATAAGTATACAATAAATGTTAGCAAAACAAAAAACAAAGCAAAACAAAACAACAAAAACAGGACAACAAGCCACGAAGGGCAACATAAAAGTTTTTAGCTACTTAAAATTGCCACTGCCCCCCTCCTGTCTACCCCTGTCTGCAAGCATGCTAATTACAGTGAACATCAAAGAAAAGTTTGTTTGTTTGTTTGTTTGTTTTTTGCTCTGTTGCCCCCGGCTAGAGTACAGTGGCATCATAGCTTACTGCAACCTCAAACTCCTGGGCTTAAGGCATCCTCCTGCCTCAGCCTCCCAAGTAGCTGGGACTACAGGTGTACACCACTACACCCAGCTAATTTATTCTATATTTTAGTAGAGACGGGGTCTTGCTTTTGCTCAGGCTGGTCTCAAACTCCCCACTTCAAGGGATCCTCCCGCCTCAGCCTCCCAGAGAGCTAGGATGACAGGCATGAGCCATCGTGCCTGGCCAAAAAGTATTTTTAAATAATTATGTTATAGGGACTTAAAGTTCAAGTGCCCATAGTATGTTCAGGACAAAACTGCGGTCTGGGAACTGGTCCCTTCATAGCTGCTGCTACTCTTGGAAGAGACTTCTGGAACTGACAAATGTCCATGAGGGCTCTTCTTCATGAACACGCAGTTAGACTACATTTCTCAACCTCCCTTGCAGTTGGATGTGGCCACCTGATTGAGTTCTGGACAACGGAACATGGGTGGGAGTGAGGTGTGCCACTTCTAGGCCTGGCCTGTTAAGCCCTCCCAGGTACAATCCTCGCGTCTTTTTTCATTTCATTAGCTGACTAAATAGAACACTAAGGACACCAAGAGCCTAAGAGAAGGCCAGCCCAGAGGGAAGAGGGAAGGTCTACCTTCTATCTACACTGGACTGTGATATAAACGAGAAACAAATTCTTACTGTGTTAAGCTACTGATATCTGTAGTTGTGGTGGTGGTTGTAGCGGCGTGCCTATTCTAGTAGGTACAATGGGCTTTTTCATTTTTGCTGGTGTCTGAAGTTTGGGGAAAGCACCAGATAGGCTGTCAGGAGAGCTGGTCCTAGTCCGGGCTCTGCCTCTTACTTCCTAATGGACCTAAGTACTCTTAGAGATCTGAGAGTCTAAAAAAAAAAAAGAAAAAAAAAAAAGAAGGTCAATGATTCCCTCCTCTGTGATGATGACACAACTGCCTCTCTGCCGAAGCAGAGACTTGGCCAGGAAAGGGGATTTGCTAAGCCCTTGGAGGGGCATGCCAGCTGCCTTTCCCCTACCTTTTCCGGGGCTTGACTTATGTGTGTGTGGACTCTGTAGCTCAGCAGCTCAGTACACTGGAAATACTATTTGTTGTAGTCATTTAAACTAGTTCTATGACTTTGGCCAAGTTCCTTAACCACTTGTGCCTCAGTGTCCTTGTCCACATAAGGAAAATAATGATGCACCTACCAAATGAAGTTCTAATATGAATTAGAAATAATTTTTGTAAAGAATCCATCACAGTGTCTGGTACTAGTAGTCACACAATAAATGGTTTTTGCTATTAAATTAGTGTACTTAACACTTGATTTATTCCACAAATATTTGTTGAGCACTTGGTATGACAGGCAAATTGCTACAGTTGCAGAGGCAAATGGGTGGAAAATCTCTGCCCTCAGTGCATTTAGGCTCTAGTCCTGGCATCCTCTGATCTCCCATCACCCTCCCCACCCCCTCACCCCAAACATGCACATGGGTATGACATGGCAACATGAAATGGAAAACAAAGAAATGATTCAAAGGGAAAAATTCAAAGGGGATCTGGCCCCAGACTTCTGCTCTTCCTCCAAGTTGTTAACAGGGTCAGGTGGTTCTTCCTTAAGGAATTCCTGCCTCCAAGTCCAGGGGTTGGCAAAATTCACTAGTTAGACCCTAGACAGGAGAAGTCAAATCTCTGAGGGCTTTTTCAGTCGAGAGACGAAATCTTCAGCTGCAGCTTCTGCCTGATTCCCTTGGTCTGAAGGATTCTGGGGAGAAAGGAGAGGTCAGAGTTCAGAACCACTGCTCTGTTTCCCTGGAGTGAAGGTGAGGGAAACTGGAAGCCTTGCAAAGTCTTAGGAAGGGGTACAGATAATTTTATGTCCATGCACGCATTGCTATTCTGAATGTAAAGTCTCCAATAGTCATTCCACACACAACGTAGCAAAGCCTTTAAGGACAAGCTTAAGAAGGATTAATTTACAAATACCCAACAACTAGAAACCTCTAAAGTAATTGTAAATGGAAAAATGATGCTCAAAATCACAGAGTTGAAGAGCTGGAGAGGCCCTCACAGGTCATCTAACGCAGATTCTGAAATGCTGATCCATGACAAAATTTCTGCTGGTCCATAATGAAAACAATTAGGACAATTTTTTGAGTCTTTCCATAGAATAAATTTTATTCATTTTAAATGACTTGTCTTTATTCCAAGATTATGGTCCTAATTTTTTGGTGTTCAACTATTCCTTCTTTGACAGAATGATGATATTATTTTAGAAGGTAATTTACTTTTATTTTTTATTTTTTGTACATGGGTTTTTAAAAATCTCTACCTGCAAAAACAAAAAGTTGGCAATTCTACATTGTCCCTGAGTTTTTTGAAATGTTATTATTCCCCGAAATCCGAAATCTAGAAGCCACTCATCACATTCAACCACCATATATAATATATTAAGAAACTGACTCCTAAAAAGTTGCATAATTTCTCCAAGTTTTGAGACTACATCTGAATATGGAAGCTTGCTTTGATAAATGGGAAGAAGAAACAACTCCCTCAAGCAAAATGAACCTGGTTTTCATTGTTATCTGAAGATAGCACTTCTGTAGATGCTAATAAAAGTAGTCTAAAAGGTATAAATTTATAAAGGGAGTAGTAGGAAAAACCCTGAAATGAAAGCAGCATGCTTGTTGTGCTCTAACAAGGTTTGCAATCTAAGCCAAAGCATTTCACTTGCCTAGACCTCAGTTTCCCTATCTGTAAAATGGGGCTGAGGGCAAGTTGATTTCCAAGGCCATTTTCTGCTTAAATATTCTGCTGATTGGAGACACTATGGATAGTGGCAGGAAATTGAAGCTGTGGAAGAGACTGGCCAGTTTGAACACCAATTGATGACTAGAATTTACCAAACTGCACAAACGAGGAAGACTCTTCCAGAGGACACAGCTGATGCAGACATAAAGACGTGGAAGGTCAAGGTGAGTCCAGAGACTGGCGGGAAAATCAATGTGACTGTAGAGAAGGATAAAGGAGGAAGGCAGACTGTGAGGAGGCAACAGCAGGGTCTGCTTGTCATGCTCAAGTTTGGACAAGATCCTTAAGCAGGGTAGGGGTACGTGATCAGATTCCCTTCTCTGCTAGTTTCCTTTAGGTTACAAAGAGCAGTTAATGTGGGTAAAGACAGACTGAGAAGGAGGCTAAGGAACTATCACATCAGCTGCACATTCAGGTCTCATGGAGAAGCAGGATGTCAGTCAGGACACAGCTATAGCTCTAGGAAATTTAAATGGAGGCTTTAAAAAATTATTTTAAATTCTAGATGATGCCATTTTGCTTTTCACAACTTGGTATTCCAATCACAGAATTGCCCTCTTGCAACATTTTCCTACTTAAAGTTTCCAGAGCTTGAATGAAAGACATGTAAAGAATATTTTCAAATTGTCTTTCACACTTAATTTCAGATGTTCATATTTATTGAGCCACAGACCGCTGATCTAAACCAGAGAGTTTTAATTGTTCTAGGGCCAGAGTGAAGTCAGCATTAGTGTGATGCAGGAATTCCTTTGACTATACTATTTAAATGCTGGGATGTTGTTCCTTCATGAAGCATGGCATGAAAGGCCTGGGTAATATGTTTTAAAATAATAATAATAATGTTTTCTTTATTTTCTAGTTAGTAAGTATTGTGCTTATAAAGACTCGGAATCACTCTGTGATGTGATAGACTTCTCATTTTTATAGTCTTACAGGAATGATTTTAAAAACAAAGTGAGTCAAATTTAAGGGCTCGAGAAAGAAATACGTGATCTGTATTGGGCCCTTAAAGCTTAGTTTCATAGGCTATAATGGAAAACACTCTGTGAAAAACGATAATTTAGTCCAATTTCTCAAACGAGGACAACACGTTCAGCAGGTTGCTTTCCCACTGTAGTTTCTATAATGAAAATCAGCATTTATAACTTCTAACAATTGCTGTTTATAGACACTCACCACAATGCTGGCAAGTGTGTAAACTGGTGCAAACTTTCTGGAGGACTATTTGATGACATGTATCAAAAGCCTTATAAATGCTGACTAACTTGGATTTAGAAATTCTACCTCTAGCAATAGTACTGTAGGGATCCTAATCCGATTATGTTTTAAGATTGCTATCCAAGGATGTTTATAACAGCATTATTTTTGCTAGATCCAAACTAAAAACTAAAAGGTCCCATTATAGGGAACTTGTCAAATAAATGATGGTAGAGCCATATGATGAATAGTAAGAAGTCATAAAAATGTTGTTTTCACAGAATATTTAATGTCATAGAAAATTAATCAGAATGTAACTATTTGAGGAAAGAAAGACATAAAACTATACACATACACACATATATATATACAATAAAGTTTTTTGCATTCATTTACATATTCTTTTTAAATGCTTTAAAAGAAAACCTGGAAGAAAATAACACTAAGTTGAAATATGAAATAATCAAAATGTTAATAGCATTTATCTCTTGTAGTAGGATTATAAGTGCTTTAATATTTTCTTTTTTTGTAAATTTTCCAAATTTTTATCAAGGTATATATGTTATTAACATAATCAGGAAAAAGTCCATTTAAACCACGTACAAAAAAATTATTTGGGCTAGTCCTCAGTTGAAAGGATGATTATATTCAGATAACAAAGAACAGAGACCAAGGTTTTCACTACCCTCATCCTACTGACACAATTACAGGGAACAAGCAGGTGACCTAATTTGCATCTCCATTCTTTTTCCAGCTCACTCCTTAGGGGAGCTGACAAAGGCAAAGCAGAAGTCATGTTCACTGAAATCTTTCAGGCTTTCTCATCATCATCACTAAGCATTATTCAGCATGTACCAGATACCAGGCACCATTGGAAGGGTTTTACATATATGGTCAATTAACCCTCATAACAACCCTTTGAAATAGATACTTTTATTTCTCCTATTTTACTGAGAAAGAAGCCAAAGAATAGAGAAACTTGGTCCAGGTCACATAGTTAGTAAGGGGTGGAACTGGATTCAGACACCAGGCAGTCTGATGTGCTATACTGCAATGCCTAATGCTATACTGCCTCTCAGAAGTCAACATAGAATATTGGAATTTTGGAACTAGAGAAGATCACAGAAGTTTTTTGTTTTAAGTGAAAGAATTTTTTTACATCAAACTCTGTGTGTAATTTCAATATCTAAAATTTTTAAAAAGAAGGATTTATTTCCAGTCTAGTTAAGGCAGATGCTGTGATTCTCCCTCATTTCCTATCAAGGTCACTGTGGTGCCTTAGTTTTGTGCAACTCTTCTGGGAAACTGTTGGCCCAATCCAATCATTTCTATTTAGAGATGAGAAACCTGGGCCCAGACCTTTAAAAGACCTTCCCAAGGGCACCCAGTTAGTATGCGCATAAGCCAGTGCTTTTTAGTACTACTCCATAGCGTACACATACATTATTCAGGACTCCTTCTGTTGTAAGACTCAGAAAACGACTCAAACCTGCTTATGCAGGAAAAGGAATTTATTAGCTCAAATAACCAGGTGGTTCAAGGAGAAATGGCTTCAGGTATAGCTAGATCCAGGAGCCCAATATAACACAAGTAGCTCTGTTCCTCCCTCTCTTAGCTCTGCATCCTTATGAGTTAATTTCATTCTCAGATATGTTCTTAACACAATTTACCTACACCAGAACAGCTCTAGGTGTTCAGAATCCCTGCACGGTAAACTGGATAGTCACTATCATCTGTGTATCCTTCTAGTCAAGAAGATTTTTGTTAACCTTTATTTTTATTGGTGGTATGACTAAGTTAAGTAGCCTGCCCCCTTGCCCCAATTTAAAAAAGAAAGAAGAAGAAAAAAAAAAACCCAAAGAAAAATAAATAAATAAATAAGAAAGAGAAAAGAAGCGAACACACAGTGGTCCATAACACATACCACTATCCTTGGCATGTCTGGCAAGAGTGAATTCCCGATACCCAGGCAATCCATTCCATTGATCTATAGGTCTTTCCTTTTTCCCACCAATATCACACCATCTTGATTACAGGGGCTTTATAGTAAGTCTTGAACTCAGGTAAAGTAACTCCTCTAGTTGCTGCTGCTGCTGTCCTCCTCCTCCTCGGCCTCCTCCTCCTCTTTCTCCTGTTAGATTTATTGATGCATAACTGACATACAATAGAATCCACCAATTTCAAATGTGAAATTTAGTAAGTGCTTACAAATGTAAAGAGTCTTAGAATCATCACACTCATAATATAGAACAGTTTCAACACTCCCAAAACTTTCCTTGTGCCCCTTTGCAATTGATGCCCTGTTACCACCCTCTAGTCCTGGCAACCGCTTTCCATTAGGCTTTTCCCTTCAATGAGTTCACATAATTGAGGTCAAACCTTTGTTGTCTGTTGTGTCTGGCTTCTTTCACTTAACAATGCTTTGAGATTCATTCGTGTTTTTGCATTTATCAGTTGTTTGTTCCTTCCTATTACATAATAGTACTACATTGTACGAATATGCCGAAATCTCTTTATCCATTCACAAGTTCATGTACATTTGAGTTTTTTCCAGGTTTTGGCTATTACAAACAAAGCTTCTATGAACATCTGTATACAAGTCTTTGTGTGGACAAATGCTTTCATTTCTCTTTGGTAAATATCTAGGAGTGGAATTGTTGGACTGTGTAAGTTGATTAATTTTTAAGAAACTTCCAAATTGGCTATACCATTTTACACTCCCACCAGCAATTTATGATGGGTCTAGTTTCTCCATGTTCTTGTCAGCACTTGGTATTTTCTCTCTTTCTTATTACAGCCATTCTAGTTGGCGTGTAGTCGTATCTTATTTAAATTTTAATATGCATTTCCTAGGGTCTAATGATGTAGAGCATCTTATCATGTGCTTGTTTTCCATCTGCATATCTTCTTTGGTGGAGTGACTGTTCAAATATTATCCTCATTTTTTAATTGTGTTGTTTGTCTTCTTAATATTGAGTTATAGAAGTTCTTTATGTATCATCGATATAAGTCTTTTGTTAGATATATATTTTGAAAATATTTTCTACCAGTCTATGACTTGCCTTTTCATTTTCTTAATAGTGCCTTTTGAAGAGCAAATGTGTTTAATTTTGATGAAGTCCAATTTATTGACTTTTCTTTATATTTTATGCTTTTTGAGTCATACTTAAGAAGTATTTTCCAAACCGAAGATCATTAAGATTCATCCTGTTTCTTCTAGAATTTTTATGATTTTAGTTCTTATATTTAGGTCTGTTATCCATTTTACATGGATTTTTTATATTGTGTGATGTAATGGTCAAGATTTTTTAAATTTTCATATGGCAATCCAGTTGCTCTAGTGCCATTTGTTGAAAACATTATACTTTTTCCTTATTGAATTTCCTTGGTATCCTTGTCAAAAATCAATTGAGCCTATATTTGTGATCTATTAATATTTCCAGACATATTACTCTATCCCATTGATCTATATGTCTATCTGTATACCAAAACTAATACAATCTCTTTTATATTGTGGTAAAAAACACATAACATGAAATCTATCCTCTTAAAAATTTTTTAAGGGTATAGTACAGTATTATTAACTATATGCATATTATTATATTGCAGATCTCTAGAACTTTTTCATCTTGCCTGGAATGACACTCTGTCTATACCCATTGAACAGCAATGCTCCATTTCCCCTCCCCAGCCTCTAGCAACCACTATTCTACTTTCTACTTCTATGAGTTGGATTGCTTTAGCTACCTCATATAAGTGGAATCCTGTGTGTGCTTCTGTGACTGGCTTATTTCACTTAGCATAATGTCTTCAAGGTTCATATCCATGTTGTAGCATATGACAAGATTCCCTTCTTTTTAAAGTATGAATAATATTCTATTGTATGTATATATCACATTTTATCAGTTCACCTATTGGTGTATATTTTGGCTGTTTATACCTCTTTGTTACTGTGAATAATGCTGCAGTGAATAATAGTCCAAGTATTTCTTTGAGATTCTGTTTTCAATTCTTTTGGATCAATACCTAGAAGTGTGAATACTGGATCATATGGTACTTCTATTTTTAATTTTTTTGAGGAACCTCCATACTGTTTTCCATAGTGGTAATTTACATTGCTACCAAAAGTGCGCACGGGTTCTAACTTTTCCACATCCTCACCAACACTAGTTATTTTCTGTTTTTTTAATAATGGCCATCCTAACAGGTATAAGGTAATATCTCATTGTGGCTTTGATTTGCATTTTCCTGATGATTAGTGATATTGAGCATCTTTTCATATACCTGCTGGCCATTTATATGTCTTCTTTGGACAAATGTCAATTCAAGTCCTTTGCCCATTTTTTATTGTTTTTTTCTTTTGCTATTGAATTGTTTCAGTTCCTTATATATTTTGGATATTAACCCCTTATCAGATGTATGGTTTGCAAATATTTTCTGCCATTTCATACGTCTTAATCCATTCAGGCTGCTGTAACAAAATACCTTAGACTGGGTAATTTATAAACAACAGAATTTGTTGCTCACAGTTCTGAAGGCTGGGAAGTCTAAGATCAAGACACCAGCAGATTCAGTGTCTGATGGGGGCCCATTCCTCATAGGTGGCAACTTTTTGCTGTGTCCTCACATGGCAGAAAGGGCAAACAAGCTTCCTTGGACCTCTTTTATAAGAACACTAATCCCATTCATGAAGGATCCACTCCCCTGCAACCTAATCGCCTCCCAAAGGCTCCACCTCTTAATACTGTTACATTGGGATTAAATTTCAATGTATGAATTTTGAGGGGACACAAACATTCAGACCACAGTACTGTAGGTTCACTTTTCACTATTGATTTTTTTCCTTTGCTGCACAAAAGTTTTTTAGTTTGATGTAGTCACATTTGTCTATTTTTACTTTTGTTGCCTGTCCTTTTGATGTCATATCCAACAAATCATTGCCAAGACTGATGTTATGAAACATTTACTCTGTGATTTCTTGTAGTAGTTTTATAGTTTCGGGTCTTGTATTAAGTCTTTAATCCATTTTGAGTTTATTTTTGTGTGTGGTTTAAGATAAGGGTCCAATTTTATTCTTTAACATGTGGATATCCAGTTTTCACAATACCGTTTATTGAAGAGACTATTCTTTCCCTCATGTGTACTCTTGGCACCCTTGTCAAAGATCATTTGACTGTATATGTGTGAGAGAGTGTGTGTGTGTGTGTATATATATATACATATTTACTGGGCTCTCTATTTTATTCACGTATGAAAAGCCCATATGAGCTAACATACTCAATGGTGAAAATTGAAAGCTTTTCCTCTAAGATCAAGAACAAGACAAGGGTGCTCATTCCTGCAACTTCTATTCAACATAGTACTGGAATTCTTTGCTAGAGCAGTTAGGCAAGAAAAAGAAATAAAAGGCATCCAAATCGGAAAGGAAGAAGTAAAATTATCCCTGTTCCAGGGTAACATAATCTTATATGTAGAAAGCTGTAAAGACCCCACCCCAAAACTGTTATAACTAATAAATGAATTCAGCAAAGTTGTAGAATACAAAAATCAACATACAAAAATCAGTTGTGTTTCTATGTACTAACAATCCAAAAAGGGAAATAAGGAAATAATCCTATTTATAATAGCATTAAAAAGAGTAAAATATTTAGGAATAAACTTAGCCAAGTAGGTGAAAGACTTGTACCCTGAAAACTACAAAACATTGCTGAAATAAATTAAAGAAGATACAAATAAAGGGAAGGACATCCCATGTTCAAGGATTAGAAGAATTAATATTGATAAAATGTCCATGGTACCCAAAGTGATCTACAGACTCAATGCAATCCCTATCAAAATTTTAATGGCATTTTTCACAGAATTAGAAAAAACAATCCTAAAAGTCATATAGGTTCACAAAAGACCCTAAATAGCCAAAACAATTTTGAGCAAGAACAAAGCTGGAGGCCTCACACTTCCTGACTTCAAAACATATTACAAAGCTACAAATAATAAAAACAGTATGGTACTGACATAAAGACAGACAGGCAGGCCAATACTGACCTCTTTTGGTAACTGTAGCTTCATAGGAAGTCTTGAAATCAAGTAATGTAAGTCCTCCAAATTTGTTCCTTTTCAAAATTATTTTAGCTATTCTAGGCCTTTTCATTTTCGTATGAACTTAAAGATCGACTTGTCACTTTCTATAAAAGAGGCCAGTGGTATTTTTCATGAGATTATATTGAATCTATAGACCAATTTTGGGAGAATGGGCAGTATTAAGTACTCTAACCTATAAGCATGGTATATATCTCCATTTATTTAGGTGTTCTTTAATTACTTTCAACAGCGGTATGTAGTTTTCATTGATCTGGTCTTACACATAGCTTGTTAAATTTATCTTTAAGTATTTCATACTTTTGATGGGCTCCTAAGTGGTATTGTTTTCTTAATTTCAATTTTTGATTGTTTATTGCTAATATAGAGAAAAACAATTGATTTTGTATATTGACCTTGCATCCTGTGGCCTTCCTAAACTCACTTATTAGTTCTAGCAGCTTATTTTGTGGAAATCTAAAAATTATCTGTCATAAATGATTAGAGACAGCTTTGTAAACAGAGGCAGTTTCCTTTATGCTTTTCCAATCTGCATGCCTTTTATTTCTCGTTCTTCCCCTATTGCTTTAACTAGGATGTCTAATACAATGCTGAATAGAAGTAGTGAGCACTGACAATCTTTCCTTGTTTCTGATCATAGTGAGAAAACATGCACTGTTTCACCATTAAATATAATGCTACATTTGTTTTGTTTTGTTTCAGATGTTCGTTATCAGGTTAAGGAAGTTCTCTTCAATTTCTTTTTGCTAAGATACCTATTTTTATATTTTAAAAAAATTCTAGCTTTATTGAGGTATCATTGACAATTAAAAATTATACATATTTAAAGTATACAACATACTGTTTTGATAAAGGTATATATTGTGAAATGATTACCACAATCAAGCTAATTAACATATCCATCACCACACATAGTTATCTTTGTGTGCTGGGGGGGGAGGGCAAGAGTATTTAAGATATACTATCAGCAATTTTCAAGTATACAATACTGTATTATTAACAATAGTCATCATGCTGTACATTAGATCTCCAGAACTTATACATTCTGCATAACTGAAACTTTGTACTCTTTGGCTAATATCTTCCCATTTCTGCCACCCTCTAGCCCCTGGCAACCACCATTCTACATATCTTGGCTGCTGTGGATAATGCTGCAATGAACATGGGAGTGCAGATATCTCTTCAAGATACTGATTTAATCTCCTTTGGATATGTATACAGAAGTAGGATTGCTAGATAAAATGGTAGTTCTATTTTTAATTTTCGGAGGAAACTTCATACTCCTTTCCATAATAGCTGCACCATTTCACATCACCACCAACAGTGCACAGGGGTCCAATTTCTCCATCTCTGCATCCTTGCCAACACTTGTTATCTTTTGTCTTTTGAATAAGAGCCATCCTAGCAGGTGTGAAGTGCTATCTCTCTGTACCTTTGATTTGTATTTCCCTGATGATTAGTAATGAACATTTTTTCATATACCTGTTGGCTATTAGTATGTCTTTTTTTGAGAAATATCTATTCAAGTGCTTACCCCATTTTTAAATTGCATTATTAGTTTTCTTACTATTGTGTTGTTTGAATTTCTTATATATTTTGGATAGTAACCCCTCATCTTAGTTCATTTTTTGCTGCTATAACAGACTATGACGGACTGGGTAATTTACATTGAACAAAAATTTTATTGGCTCACAGTTCAGAAGCATGAGACATCCAAGATTAAGGGGTGGGCAGTTTGCAAGGGCCTTCTTGCTGTATCATCCTATGGTGAAAGGGAAAAGAGTGGGTGAGAGAGAGAAAAGGGGGATGAACTTATCCTTGTATCTTTGTATAATGACACCAATCCCACCCATGAGGGTGGAGCCCTCATGACCTAATCACCTCTTAAAAGTCACACTTGTTAATATTGTTGCAATGGCAATTGACTTTCAACATGAGTTTTGGAGGGGACATTCAAACCATGGCAGCCCTTATCAGATGTATGGTTTACAATTATTTTTCTCACATTTTGTATGTTGTCTATTTACTGTGTTGATTGTTTCCTTTGCTGTAAAGAAACTTTTTAGTTTGATGAAACCCCATTTGTCTACTTTTGCCTTTGTTGTCTATGTTTTTGGGGTCATAACAAAAAAAAAATCTCCAAACCAATGTCAAGACGCTTTTTCCTTATGATTTCTTTGAGTAGTTTTACAGTTCCAGGTCTTACGTTTTAGTCTTTAATACATTTTGAGTTGATTTTTGTATATGATATGTGTCCAACTTCATTCTTCTGTATGTGGATATTCAGTTTTCTCAATACCATTTACTGAAGAGACTATCTTTTCTCCATTGTGTGTTTTTGGCACCTTTGTCAAAGATCAGTTGACTGTAAATGCCTGGATTTATTTCTGGGCTCTCTATTCTGTTCTGTTGGCCTATATGTCTATTTTTATACCATACCATACTGTCTTGATCACTGCAGGTGGAGCATTCCAAATCTGAAAATCTGAAATCTGAAGTGCTACAAAATCTGAAACTTTTTGAGTACTGATATGACACTTAAAGGAAACACTCATTGGAGCATTTCAGATTTTGGATTTTCATATTTGGGATGCTTAACTGGTAAATATAATGGAAATATTCCAAAATCTGAAAAAGTCAGAATACAAGATGTTTCTGGTCGCAAGCATTTTGAATAAGAATTACTCAATCTGTATAGCTTAGTAGCATAGTTTGAAATCAGATAACATGGATGCTTCCAGCTTTGTTCCTCTTGCTCAAGGTCGCTTTGGCTATTTGGGGTCTTTTGAGGTTCCACATGAATTTTAAGATTTTTTTCTAATTCTGTGAAAAATGCCATTGAAATTTTGTTAGGGATTATATTGACTCTGTAGGTCATTTTGGGTCGTATGGACATTTTAGCAATATCAATTCCTCTAATCATGAACATGGGATATTTTTCCACTTATTTGTGTCTTCTTCAATTTATTTCATCACTGTATTATAGTTTCAGTGTACAGATCTTTTATGTCCTTGATTAAGTTTATTCCTAAGTATTTCATTTTATTTTTGGTCCTATTGTAAATGGGTCTGTTTTCTTAATTTTTTTGGATCATTTGATATTAGTATGTAGGAACACAACTGATTTTTGTATATTGATTGTATATCCTACAACTTTATCAAATTCAGTTATTAGTTCTAACAGTTCGTGGGTGGAGTCTTTAGGATTTTCTACATATAAGATTATGTCTTAGAGGAACAGAGACAGCATAACTTCTTTCTCTTTTATTTGGATGTTTTAAAATTTTTTTCTACCAAATTCCTCTGGCTAGGACTTCCAGTACTATGTTGAATAAAAGTGTCAAGAATGGACATCCTTGTCTTGTTCCTTATCTTAGAGGAAAAACTTTTAGCTTTGCACCTTTGAGTATGATGTTAGCTGTATACTTGTCATATATGGCTTTGACTATGTTGAGGTACATTCCTTCTATGCCTGATTTTTGAGAGTTTTTATCATGAAGGGATGTTGAATTTTGTCAAATGCTTTCTCTGCATCCATTGAGATAATAATATAATTTGTATCCTTTATTCTGTTAATACAGTGTGTCACATTTATTGATTTGTGTGTGTTGAACCATCCCTGCATCCCAGGGGTAAATCCTGCTTGACCATGGTGTATGATCCTTCCAATGTGTAGTTGAATTTTGTTTGCTAGTATTTTCTTGAGGATGTTTGTGTCTATGTTCATCAGGGATATTGGCTGAAATTTGCTTTTCTTGTAGTGTCTTCGTCTGGTTTTGGTATCATGCTAATACTGGCATTGTAAAGTGAATTTGGAAGTATTCCCTTCTCTTCAATTTCTTGGAAGAGTTTAAGAAAATTTGGCACTAATTCTTCAAATGTTTGTTAGAACGCACCAGGAAAGCTTTCAGGTCCTGGGCTTTTCTTTTTTGAGGAGGATTTGATTACAGATCCAACCTCCTTACTTGTTATTGGTCTGTTCAGATTTCCTATTTCTTCACGATCCAGTCTTGAAGGTGCACAGGCATACCTTCAAGATTTTTGTGGGTTTGGTTTCAGACCACTGCAATAAAGCAAATATCACAATAAAGGAAGTCACACAAATTTTTTGGTTTCCCAGTACATATAAAAGTTATGTTCACACAGTACTGTAGTCTATTAAGTGTGAAATAGCATTATGTCTAAAAAAAAGTGCATACCTTAATTTAAAAATACTTTATTGCCAAAAATGGCGAACAATCATCTGAGCCTTCGGCAAGTCATAATCTTCTTGCTAGTGGAGGGTCTAGCCTCAGTGTTGATGGATGTTGACTAATCAGAGTGGTGATGGCTGAAAATTGGGGTAGCCATGGCAATTTCTTAAAATAGGACAATAATGAGTTTGCCACATTGATTGATTCTTCCTTTCACAAAAGATTTCTCTGTAGTATGTGATGCCGTTGATAGCATTTTACCCACAGCAGGGCCTCTTTCAAAATTAGATTTAATCCTTTCAAACCCTGCTGCTGCTTTACCAACTAAGTTTATTTGATATTCTAAATCCTTTGTTGCCATTTCAACAATGTTCACAGCATCTTCACCAAGAGTAGATTCCATCTCAAGAAACCACTTTCTTTGCTCATCCATAATAAGCAACTCCTCATCCATTCAAGTTTTATCATGAGATTGCAGCAATTCAGTCACATCTTCAGGCTCCACTTCTAATTTTAGCTCTCTTGCTATTTCCACATCTGCAGTGACTTCCTCCACTAAAGTTTTGAACCCCTCAGTAACCCATGAGGCTTGGAATCAACTTCTTCTAAACTCCTATTAACATTGATATTTTGGCCTCCTCCCATGAATCTTAAATGTTCTTAATGGCATCTAAAATAGTGAATCCTTTCCAGAAAGCTTTACTTTTCTAGATCTATCAGAGGAATCACTATCTATGGAAGCTACAGCATTACAAAATGTATTTCTTAAATAAGATTTAAAAGTCAAAATTACCCTTGATCCATGGGATGCAGAATGGATGTTGTGTCAGCAGGCATGAAAACAACATTCATCTCCTTGTACATCTCCATCACAGCTCTTGGTTGACTAGGTGCATTGTCAATGAGCAGTAATATTTTGAAAGGAATCTTTTATTCTGAGCAGTGGTTCTAAACAGTGCACTTAAAATTTTCAGTAAACCATGTTATAAACAGATGCGCTGTCATCTAGGCTTTGGTGTTCCATTTATAGGGCACAGGCAGAGTGGATTTAACATAATTCTTAAGGTTCCTAGGATTTTCGAAATAGGCAATGAGCATTCTTTTCAACTTAAAGTCACCAGCTGCATTAGTCCCTAACAAGAGAGTCAGCCTGTCCTTTGAAACTTTGAAGCCAGGCATTGATTTCTCCTCTCTAGCTATGAGAGTCCTAGATGGCATCTTCTTCCAATAGAAGGCTATTTCATCTACATTGAAAATCTGTTGTTTGGTGTAGCCATCTTCATCAATTAGCTAGATCTTCTGGATGATTTGCTCCAGCTTCTACATCAACACTTGCTGCTTCACCTTGCACTTTTAGGTTATGCAGATGGCTTCTTTAATTAAACCTCATAAACCAACCTCAACTAGCTTCAAATTTTTCTTTTGCAGCTTCTTCGCCTATCTCAGTCTTCATAAAATTGATGAGACTTAGAGCCTTGCTCTGGATTAGGCTTCGGCTTAAGGGAATGCTGTGGCTGTTTTTATCTTCTATTCAGACCACTAAAACTTTCTCCATGTCAGCAATAAGGCTGTTTCACTTTCTTATCATTTGTGTGTTCACTGGAGTGGCACTTTTAATTTTCTTTAAGAACTTTTCCTTTGCATTCACAAGCTAGCTATTTGGTGCAAGAGGCCTATCTTTCAGCCTATCTTGGCTTTTGATGTGCTTTCCTCACTAAGCTTAATCATTTCTAGCTTTTAGTTTAAAGTGAGAAATATGTGACTCTTTCACCTGAACACTTAGAGGCCATTGTAAAGTTATGTCAGTTAGGTCCATTTGGTCTATAATGTTGTTAAAGTCTGCTGCTTTCTTATTGATTTTCTATCTGGATAATCCATTCATTGCTGAAAGTGGGGTGTTGAAGTCCCCTACTATTCTTATATTGTTATCTGTTTTCCCCTTCAGTTTCATTAATATTTACTTTATATACTTAGGTGCTCCAATGTTAGGTGCATATATACTTACAATTGTTATATCCTCATGATGAATTGACCCCTTTATCATGATAAAATTGCCTTCTTTTTCCTTTGTAACAGTTTTTGACTTAAAGTCTATTTTGTCTGGTATAAGTATAGCCATCCTTGCTCTCTTCTATATATGTCTGTTATCATTTGAAAAAATCTTTTCTTCATCCCTTCACTTTCAGCTTATGTACATCCTTAAAGCTAAAGGAGTATCTTGTAGGCAGCATATAGTTGGATCTTGTTTTTTTATCCATTCATACAGTCTGTCTTTGATTGGAGAATTTGATCCATTTCTATTTAAAGTAATATTGATAGGTCAAGGACTTACTATTGCTATTTATTAGTTGTTTTCTGTCTGTTTTATAGTTTCTTTGTTCCTTTCTTCCTCTCTTGCTGTCTTCCTTTATGATTTGATTTTTTTTGTAGTGGTATGCTTTGATTCCTTGCTATTTGTCTTTTGTGTATCTACTACAGATTTTTTTTTTTATCATGAGGCTTACTTAAAACATCTTATAATTATAACAGTCTATTTTAAACTAATAACAACTTAAATTCAACCACATACATAAACTCTATACTTTAACTCCCCCCTCCACATTTTATGTTATTGATGTCAATAAATATAAAAACATCTTTTTATATTTTGTATCTAGTAACAAATTATTGTAGCTATAGTTACTTTTAATATCTTTGTCTTTTAATTTTTATACTAGAGTTAAAAGTGATTTGTATGCCACCATTAGAGAATTCTGAATTTGACTATATTCTTACCTTTACAATGAGTTTTATACTTACATATGTTTTCATGTTGTTAGTTTGCATGCTTTCATTTCAACTTAGATAATTCCCTTTAGCATTTCTTGTAAGGCAGATCTAGTGGTGAGAACTGCCCTCAGATTTTGTTTGTCTGGGAAAGTCTTTATCTTTCCTTCATTTCTGAAGGGCAACTTTACTAGGTATAGTAATGTTGGTTGGTAGTTTTTTTCTTTATTGATTATGTCATACCACTCTTTCCTTACCTGCAAGGTTTCTGCTGAGAAACCTGACAGTTTTGTAGGGGTTCTTTTGTATGCAATGAGTTGCTTTTATCTTGCTGCTTTCAATTTTCTTTTTTTCTTTTTGACTTTTGAAAATTTGATTGTAATGTGTCTCAGTGAAGAACACTTTCTATTTACTGTTTGGGATTCTTTGAGATTCATGGATCTAGATGTTCATTTCCCTCTCCAGATTTGGGAAGTAGTCTGTCATTTCATTAAAGAAGCTCTCCACTCCTTTCTCTTCCTCTACTTCTTATGGGATTTCATAACTTGTATATTGGTTCACTTGATGGTGTCCTATAAGTCCTGTAGTTTTTCTTCACATCTTTTTCATTCTTTTTTCTTTTTGTTCCTCTCAGTGGGTAATTTTAAATGACCTGTTTTTGAGCTCACTGATTCTTTCATCTGCTTGATCAAGTCTGCTGTTAAAGATCTCTATGGAATTTTTCAATTCAGTCATTGTGTTCTTCAGCTCTAGAATTTCTGTTTGGTTCTTTTTTAAGGTTTCTATCTCTTTGTTGAGGCTCATTTTGTCCAAGTGTTGTTTCCCTCATATTATTTAGCTGTCTGTGTTCTCTTGTAGCTCACTAGGCTTATTTAAGACGATTATTTTGAATTCTTTGTCAGGAAGTTTGCAGATCTCCATTTCTTTAGGATTAGTTGCTGGTGCTTTATATTGCTCATTTGGTGGTGTTGTGTTTCCCTGATTATTCATTATCCCTGTGGCCTTGTGTTGGTGTCTGCTCATTTGAAGAACTAGGCATCTCTTCCAGTCTTTACAGACTGGATTTGGCAATGAAAGCCCTTCACCAGTCATCCCATCCGGAGATTCTGGGCAGGCAGGCTGGCAGAGTCTGAGAGCTTTCTTGCTGCTGGAGTTCTCAAGCAGGCTGACTTGGTGCCTGGGTCAGCAGGCTGGAGGGCCTAGTGCCTGGGTCTACAGGGTCCAGCCAACAATGTGGTAGGTCTGGAGATTAGGTCTGTGTGAGGCTGGAGCCTGGACTTTCAGGGGCTGACCTGGAGTCTAGGTCTGTGGGTGCTGGCCTGATGTCTGGGGCCATGGAACCAGCCTGGAGCCTGGGACCATAGAGGCTGGCCTAGTTTTTAAGTGGGCCTGGAACCTGGGTCAGCAGAGGCTGGCCAGAACCTGCAGCCAGAGAAGCCAGCCTGGTGCTGAGGTGGGTCTGGAGCCTGGGTCCACAGGGCCTGCCTACAGCCTGGGACCACAGGGGCCTGCCTACAGCCTGGGACCACAGGGGCCTGCCTGGCACTGGGGTTCACTGGGAAAAGCCTGGTGCTGGGGTCTGTGATGAAATCAAATACTCACTTTACTCTCCTTCTGCCATGCAGAGGGTATCTTTGCACTGCACTATACAGGCTTGGGGGAGGAGTAATGCAGTAAATATGAAATTGTCCTTCCTACTCTCTTCAATGAATCTTTTCTTATTTATGTGCTATAATCTATCACCTGAATTTCTTAGCTTTTGTGAAGGTATTTTAAAGCATGAACCATTGTTCAAATTGATGTTACTGTGAGGGAACAAGTTCTAGAAACTCCTATTTTGCCATCTTACTGATGTATATTTTTAAAATCATTAATGGGTATTGAATTTTGTCAAATGTTTTTTCTGCTACTATTGTGATGATCATATGTATTTTTTTAGCCTGTTACTATAGTGAATTACATTAATTAAGTTTTTAATGTGAAACTAACATTCTATCTCTGGTATAAACCCCACTTGGTCATGATATGTTATCTTTTTATGTATTCATAAAATAAAGTTCCTAAAATTTTGTCAAGGATTTTGACAATGATCCTGAGGAGTATAGGTCTGTGATTTTTTCTTTTTAAAATGTCTTTGTCTGGTTTTGATATCAAGTTAATGCTGACCTCATAGAATGAGTTAGGAAATGTTCCTTCTTTTCCTTTTTTTTTGGAAGATTTTTTGTTGAATTTATATTATTTGTTCCCTAAATATTTGGTAGAATTCACCAGGGCAGCCATATGAGCCTGGAGCCTTGTTTTTGTTTTCGTGGGAATGTTTTTAACAACAATTTCAATTTCTTTAATAGATATATGGCTATATGAGTCATGTATTTCTTCTTTTCTTAAATTTCAGAATATTACAGGGGTACATATGTTTTGGTTACATGAATTGCTTTTGTATAGTTTGAGTCAAAGTTATAAGTGTGTCCATCACCCAGATAGTGTGCATTGTACCTGTTAGGTGTGAATTTACCCATCC
This sequence comes from Daubentonia madagascariensis, assembly GCA_023783475.1. NCBI lineage: Eukaryota > Metazoa > Chordata > Mammalia > Primates > Daubentoniidae > Daubentonia > Daubentonia madagascariensis. The sequence continues at coordinate 25,530,750 of JAKFHU010000913.1, read as the reverse complement.
CTTCTTCCTCCCTCCCACCTGCTTGATTTCTGTTGAATTTTACTACCATATGTGCACATGATTGTTGATCTATTAGTTCCAATTTAGTGGTGAGTACATGTGGTGTTTGTTTTTCTATTTTTGTGATACTTCACTTAAAAGGAGCATCTACAGTTCTATCCGGGTTGTCACAAAAGGTATTAGTTCTCCATTCTTTTTATGGCTGAGTAATACTCCATGGTATACATATACCACATTTTATTAATCCACTCATGTATTGATGGGCACTTGGGTTGTTTCCACATCTTTGTGATTGTGAATTGTGCTGCTATATACATTTGAGTGCAAGTGTATTTTTCATAAAATGTCTTTTTTTCCTTTGGGTAAATACCCAGTAGTGGGATTGCTGTATCAAATGGTAGGTCTACTTTTAGTTCTTTGAGGTATCTCCATACTACTGTTCATAGAGATTGTCCTAGTTGGTACCACCAACATGGTATAAGTATTCCTTTCTCTCCACATCCATGCCAGCATCTGTTGTTTTGGGACTTTCTGATACAAGCCATTTTCACTGGAGTTAGGTGATATCTCATTGTGGTTTTGATTTGCATTTCCCTGATGATTAGATACATTGAGCATTTTTTCATATGTTTATTGGCCATTAGTCTATCTTCTTTGGAAACATTCTGTTTGTGTCTTTTGCCCACTTTTAATGGGGTTGTTTGATGTTTTCTTGAATGAGCTTTGGTAGTTTGTTTCTTTCAATAAAATTGATTATTTCATCAAAGTTGTTAAATTTATCAGCATATATTCTCATTATAATTTTAATGTCTATAGGATCTGTAGCAATGACCCTTCATTCCTGATACTGATAATTGTAGTCTTCTTCTTTTCATTTTTGATCATTCTGGCTAGCAGTTTGTCAACTTTATTGATTGCAAAGAACCAGCTTTTGGTTTCACTGATATTATCTATTGTTTTTCTGTTTTGTATTTCATTGATTTCTGCTCTGATCTTTATTATTTCCTTTCTTTGACTTACTCTGGGTTTCATTTGCTCTTCTTTTCTAGTTTCTTAAGGTGAAATCTTGGATAGTAGATTTGAGAACTTTCTTCATGTCTAAATAGGCATTTTAATGCTATATATCTACCTCTAAGCAATGCTTTAGCTACATCCCAGACATTTTGATATGTTGTGTTTCCGTTTTCACTTATTTAAAAAATATTTTCTAGGCCAGGTACAGTGGCTCACGCCTGTAATCCTAGCACTTTGGGAGGCTGAGGTGGGAGGATCACTTGAAGTCAGAAGTTCGAGACCAGCCTGAGCAGGAGCGAGACCCCGTCTCTACAAAAAAAAGAAAAAGTAGCCAGGCACACTGGTGGGTGCCTGTAGTTCCAGCTACTTGAGAGGCTGAGGCAGGAGGATCACTTGAGCCCAGAAGTTTGAAGTTGCAGTAAGCTATGATGATGCCACTGCACTCTAGCCCAGACAACAGAGCATGACTCAAAAATAATTTTTTTTTCCTGATTTCCCTCATAATTTCTTCTTTGACTTGTAGGTTTTATAGAAGTGTGTTGTTAAATATCCAAATATTTGAGGATTTTAAATATATCTTTCTGCTACTAATTCCTAATTTAATTCTACTGTGGTCAGAAAACATACATTTTATGATTTAAAGCCTTTTAAATTTATAAAGACTTCTTTTGTGGCCCAGAATATGGTCTATTTTGGTAAATAATCCATGCACCTGCAAAGAATGTATATTTTGCTATTGTTGAAGACAATGTATTATAAATTTCAATAACTAAATTTAGTCGATAAGTTGTTATTTTTCTGGGTCCTTGCTAATTTTCTTTTTGCTCTATTAGTTATTAAGAGAGGAGTTTCTAAATCTTGAATTATAATTGCAGGTTGGTCCATTTCTCCTTACATTTCTGTCAGTTTTTGCTTCATACATTTGAAGGGTGTGTCAGGTGCATATACATTTAGAATTGTCATGTTTTTTTGATGAATTGATTTCTTTACTATTATAAAAAGATTCTCTTTATCCTTGGTAGATTTCCCTGATTTGAAATTTACTTTGTTTGATATTAATATAGTTACTCCAGCTTTCTTTCTATTAGTGTTAGTATGATATATCTTTTTCATCCTTTTATTTTCAACCTATCCATGTCTTTATATTTACAGTGGGCAATTTGCAGTCAGTATATGGTTTTTTATCCAATCTGACAATTTCTATCTTTTAATTAGTGTGTTTATATCATATATATTTAATTGGAACAATGATATGGCTGGGTTTAAATCCATCATCTTGCTAATTGTTTTCTATTTTCTCTATCCGTTCTATAATCCCCTTTTCCTCCTTTTCTGTCTTTTTTGTATTAATCAAATATTTTTTATAATTCCATTTTATCTCTACTGTTTTCATATTTAGCTATATCTGTGTGGTTTTCTGAGTGATTACTGCAGAATTTATATCATCCATCTTCAATTTATTATAGTCTACCTTCAAATAACATTATGCCACTTTGTGTGTGGTGTAAGATTCATACAAAGGTATTCTTCTATTTTCTCCCTCCTGTCCTTTTTGCTACTACTGTCATATATTTTACTTCTACATATATCATAAACCTCATAATATATTATCACTCTTATCACTTTAATTAGTCAATTACTTTTAAAAGAAATTTTAAAACTGAGAAAAATATTTTATATTTACTCATGTATTTACTATTTTTTGGTGCTTTTATTTCCCATTTCCTTTGTATAGATACAAATTTATATCTGGTCTCATTTTCCTTGTGCCTGAAAGACTTTTAAAAAATATTCTTGTCATCAGTGGTGTGCTGGTAAACTTGCTCTCTGAAAGATAAAAAGAGCCCTGATTTATAGTTTTTGCTGATTTGCATGGTGTAAATCCTCCCACTATGACCAATTTCAACCTACCAAAAGTTTAACAGCTAGTTTTCAAAATTCCTGAATACTTAACAATCAGTTTACATTAACTGGTCTGAGCCAGCTCAAATTTGTAGTGTTAGTCTGCTGGCAATAAATTTTCTCAGGCTCCATTTGTCTGAAAAAAGTCTCCCTCTCTATTTTTGAAAGATTTTTTTCTGGGTGTAGAATACTAGGTTGACAGTTGTTTGTTCCCATACTTTACTGTTATTACTTCATAATTCATTGTCTTCTAGGTTGCCCTGCTTCTGATGAGAAATCTGCTATAATTCTTATTTTTATTCCTCTATACCTAGTGTGTTTCTCCAAACCCCACCTGTCCCCCATATCCCTAATTGCTTTAATATTCTCTCTTTATAACTAGTTTTTAGCAATTTTATTATTGGTGTAATTTGGTGTGGTTTTCTTCCTATTTCTTTTGCTTGATTCTAACACAATCATTTTTTTTCCTGCTTCCTATGCCCTTGGACAAATAACATGGGGTTGGTATGCTAAGATTGGCTGTACTTATCACAGATGCTTCCTAGTGGTCAGGGGCCCCCAGGGTCTGTTGCTGGAAGACTGTCCTTAAATATTAGTTTAATGAGATTTTCATATTTCCTCATAATTTATTACTAATAATATTTTATATTTCTATAGCAGTTTACAATTGTAAAAGACTTTATCCTACATTTTATTAGCATGTAGATTATTTCAAATGTATCTATATATCAGAATTACCTGAGGATCTTTTAATCCTGGGTACAGGATTAAATTAAATTAAACACAGAACCCAGGAATTTTGAATCAGAATCTTTGGGGGGAGTTACATTTTTAAAAGGCTTGAGAAACCAGAACATGATCTGATTCATATTTCTTATAAAAGCTTTGTGATGTGGGTTTGGTTATCTTCTTGCAGATGAAGAAACTGAGGTTTACCAAGACCAATGACTTGCTTAAGGTTACAGAGTCCATCAAAAACTGAATTTAGAATATGGACCTAAGTCTTCTGACTCTTGTCTTGGGGATGCTTTCCATGACACCAATTACCCCAATCTTTTGGGGCACTAGAACCTCATTTTAATATTTAAAATATTTTTTATACCACCTCCCATCATCACTACAGTATCTTGGGCTAAAAAGTAAATCTGTAGGTTTGCATTGTATTATTCAAACAGCTTCTACATACTTTTTAAAAAATTTTTTTAATATATATATATTTTTTTTTTTTTTTTTTTGGAGATAGGGTCTCACTCTGTTGCCCTGCATTGAGTGCAGTGGCATCATCATAGCTCACTGCAACCTCACACTCCTGGATTAAAGCAATCCTCCTGCCTCAGCCTCCTGAGTAGCTGGGACTACAGGCGCACACCACCACACCTGGCTAATTTTTTCTTTCTTTGTAGAGATGGGGTCTTGCTCTTGCTCAGGCTGGTCTCGAACTCCTGACTTCAAGCAATCCTCCTGCCTCAGCCTCCTGAAGTGCTAGGATTATAGGCACGAGCCACCACATCCAGCCTACAGACACTTTTAAATAATCATACATATGTGCATAGTAGTTATTAGTTATTTAGACTACAAATTATACTTGGATTTCAGACCTCTTATAGTAGCTCCAAATATCTCAGTGGCCTGAAGCTTTGGGAAACAGCCCTACAATGTAGTGGCCACTGAGATGACCATGGCTATAGTGGTTTAGGATACTTGTAGGCAATCATTAGATCATTATTAGATTCACAAATAAAAGTGCCATTTCTTAGTGTAATTTGTTATGTGACATAAGTATCATGATTTTATTAAATTTTAGGATTCTTAGAATTAGAGAATAAATGATTGCATCCAAAAGCAAAAAAAACTCACCAGAATGAAAATAATTAAAAGGGTAAAAAGCCTATTTTAGCCAGGCATGGTGGCTCACGCCTGTCATCCTAGCACTTTGGGAGGCTGAGGCAGGAGGATCGCTTGAAGCCAGGACTTCTCGACTAGCCTGAACAAGAGGAAGGCCTCATCTCTACAAAAAATAGAAAAACTAGCTGGGTGTGGTGGCATGCGCCTGTAGTCCCAGCTACTTGGGAGGCTGAGGCAGGAGGATCACTTGAGCCCAGGAATTGGAAGTTGCAGTGAGCTATGATGATGCCACTGCACTCTAGCTGGGGTGACAGAGCGAGATTCTTTCTAAAAAAAAAAAAAAAAAAAGCCTATTTTCAACAGAAAGGCTCCATATAAAATAAATTCTAAATAAACATCTGGAAAAATAAATAAATCTCATTTCAAGCCTGGGCAAGAGACTGGCACATTCCTTGGTTTTGCCTGTGCTGAAGCAGATAGAAAGAATTCAAGTAGGGCACTCAGGAACGCTCAGTGCACACCTCAGCTGCTGAGATAAGATGCAAAGTGCGGCTGCAGTAGGGATTCTCTTGATCTATTGCATCCTCCCAATTCCCTTGGGTGCATCTTCAGGCTGGAAGTGATGACACTGACCTCCCCATTGAGAGTGTATGTGGAGAGAAGAGGCAACTATGTCAATTAAAAGTAACAATGGTTTAAGGAAACAAAGAGCCTGGAACTGTGCCTACTGTAGGGAGAGAAATGCCAAGAAGCCGGGTGGGAGCAGGTTAGAAACAGGCTCAGAGCCCCAGTGCAGATGCCTGCATTTAAGTGATGAACAATGATTTTTGTGTGCTTTGTCAATTCTGAGAGAGCCTTCTTCCCCCCAAAAATTATTCTATCTTTGCAGCAGAAAAAGCTTCTGTCATCTGTTTAAATTCACATCTTCATCTGCCTTATGAAAGCCCTGTCCTTACTAAGCCTTTGACTCAGAGATGTTGGTTGTCCTCTCTGCTACACTCAGGTCTTCCTCCTAATCTTTTCAGGACATTTTAGTTGGTAGTGACTTTGGAAAGAGGAGAGGGGCTTGGGGTCCCATTGTGTCTCCAGGATGAAAAATATTGAACAGAAACAGAGAGAAAAATCACCGGGGTCACTAGTAGAGAGTGGTATGTGAATGAATAGACCAGTTTTCTTGAGAAATAAGCACTTCTCCATTCACCTGCCTGGGTTTCCCCCAAAGCAGAGCCTGAGACAAAGGCTTACATACAGTTGTTTTACTTTGGATATGGTCCCAGGAAGCAAGAATGAGGGATAAGCAAGAGTGAAACAGAGAAGGAAGGAAAGCCAATATAAGGATATGTTGTCAGGTTGGCTATGGCCATGGGCAAATAGAGCTTGACTCAGTGGAACTTTCTGAGGAGCCATATGAAATGTGTTCCAGAATGTCCATTGTGGGGATGGAAGAAGGAAACATTTATTTTATCAGCTCCCATCTGCCACTGGTCAAGAGTGGCCCCAAGGGGTTTACTCCCTATGTTTTGAGTTGTCCATGTGGAAATGTTATGCCATGGTTTCCCATGGTATGACGTCAGAGAAGTCACAGGGCAGGCAGTGAGAGGACGAGACACAGTCTGAGGCAGGACACTGCCAGGTTGCTTGTGCACGAAGGTGACTGAAGACTGCACAGACCTGGTTGCTTTTTCAGTGGCTGGAGAAAGAGGTAGGGCTGGAGGGATTTGGAGTAGTACACTACATGTCCAATAAACCAACCAATTTTGATGAAACATCTTTAAGATTCTAGATTACATCTATGATCTCTTTGTTTCTAGTTCATTGTAAGGGACAATTAGGTAGGAACTTTGATTTTGGCCTCTTTCAGTCCTAGGTTTGAATCCTGGCTCTAGCACTTATGAGTTTTGTTCTCTTAAGCAAGCTACTTAACTTCTTTGAGGCTTAGCTTACTTGTCTACAAAATTAAGACAGTGTATCTACCTCATCCTGTTGTCATGAGAATGACCTGAGATAATGTATGTTAAGTTCTTAACACATTGACTGGTGCATGGCAAAGACTAAAGAAATAGTAGTTTGTATTGTTATGATTTTGACATCACAACAGTAGTTGTGAGGGCTAAGGTAGCATGGAAAGGGAGTTATTGAGACTAGGACTGGAGGGAGGGTGAACCGGGCAGGCCCCAGTAGGAATGCAGGGTGAGAGATCATGCATCTGTATTTCAACAAGTCAGGTAACAGGTTCTGGGATGGAGCTGGCCAGAGTCTGACAAGGTGTCTGGACTTTCATTATAGGATCTGCGGTTTCAGCCGGGAAACTGGAGTGCTACACGGGAAAGAGAAGCAGTTATAAGATTTCAAGAATTGGGTGACTACAGAGGGGTTCAAGGAAGGCTCAGACAGCCTGATGGGTGCAGAGATGCTTCCAGGCTGTCCCCAAGCCCATTCCCAGGCTTACAGCAGGTAGACTAATCTCACGCCAAGCATCGGGTCCCTCTGAATTTACTGTTTCCCCATATAACTGGTATGATTCGCAGGCTCAGGATGTGGGAAGGCTAAACTAGGCTTCTAAGCTGAGGGTATTGGTGCCATCAGCTGGGGCTGGAGGTGATGAACTAGAGACTTGCCTGACTCTCAGCTCAGCTGCAGCTGAACAGGAGGCCCCTGCCATAGGGGGGCTGGCATGTAACCCCTGGCCCCAGACCCGATCCGACCTATCTGGCCAGGTGATCCTCAGACCACAGGTTAACCAGGCCTCCTTTCCTTGGCTGGTGAGGGGACTGTGCTGTCATTAACAGTTAATCCTGTGAGGCCCAAACCAAACTCTCAGCCAGTGCAAGTAGCTCACTGGGCCAAGACAGCAACAAAAATCATACATCCCAAACCTTAACTCACAGTTTCTCTGTCCAGGTCATTTTGGGGGAAAAAGTCACACTTCATTATAATGGACTGGGACTTTTATCTCATCATATGGGTGCTTTCACATGGTAGCAACGTAACCCAGTTCATTCCTACCAACTTTCCATTTTAATCTGTTTAATATTAACACCTTTCTTTTATGTTGTTCAAAGAATTCTCTCAGATTCTCTAGGTTTTCATGAAGAAAAATAAGATTAAAGTCAACACATAGAATTGATGTTTTTGATTGAAACAAATATGTCTGAAGCAAATTTAAATTAGACATGTGATTTTACATGTAGTTGGTTGTGTGTAACAATCAATAGGTTAGCATGCCTTTATTTTTCTTCAAAGAGAAAAAACATTCCAATTGAATGATGCCTTGAAAATAGCTAACTGGAAGCGTGAGGAACTTGTTCAGGAAGTTGAGGTGACAACTGAAAGTCAAGACTACACACGCTCATGTGTTTCCCAGGGAAAAAAAATCTCCAATTTAAAGAGACTTGGGTGCTGCTGTTATTTCTTCAGACATAATATGTAGGGATGGAAAAGATGGCTTTTCTTAAGGAAACATTAGTTGTAAATTGAAGAAAAATGAGTATAAAAAGTGAGATTGTTTTCTGTTCTCAAGATTTTTCTCTTATCTCTTCATAGTTTTATTACGCAGAGATTTGATGTTGGCATCTTTAACTATGTGTTTGAGCACACTCAACTTTCCAGCAGCACAGGGGACATGACCATGGTGTGTCTTCAGGAAGCAGAAGTCTTGCACCTGCCCGTGGGCTCCTCACCCTTGGTACTGCCATTTCCCAGTGTGCCTCCCTGCTTCTAACATCTCCTTGGCACCCTGTGTCCCACCCTCAGCTCCATCCTTGTGCAGTCTCACTTGGACACCTCTCTCCATGTTCATGGAGACACATTGTCCTTGTTTCCTTTCTCATTTCCCAACTACCTGCACACCATCTTTTAAGATTACTTACAGATTACAAAAGTGATGGGTAATCTGAGTTGCTAAAATGGGTTGTGCTTAGATCAAGGCAGAAAATTGCAATAATTGGGTTGCTGCAATCAAGTGAATTTTGTACAGAAACAGGCACTTATCCATCAGCCATCCCTCCAGCCATTTTACCTCTTGAACACTGTGATAAAAATCAGCAAAAAGTCTTTCAAGGGATGAGTAAAATAGCTGTCACAGAATCCACATAAGTTTATTCCTTTGATTAAATTTAACAAATAGTTATTGAGTATTTTCTCTGCCAGACGCCGTCCAGGTTGATATAAATACTAAGATGAATAATTTATCTCTCTCCTACCTGTTCCAGAAAGGATCTGAAGCAGCTTATAGCAGAAACATATAAAATAGAACATCCAAATACAGGTTTTTAAAACTCAGGGCCAGGGAAATACAAATTAAAAAAGGTCAAGTGCAGGGGGAAAGAGGACACAGATACACAGCCAGTGGAGGCCTTCATAATTGTTATACTTGAGCTCTAAGCACATTTCACCTCCAAGGTGAAAGGGAAACATGGTCAGTTACACATTCCCATTGTATAAACAGAGAAATTCTATAGTTACTTAGAGGAAAAATGATGAATAAGACCTGGTTCTTAATGACAAGGAATCCAAAACTCAGTAGGAAAGACAGATCTATAGCAAATATCTGTAAAACAAAACTGTATTATGAGGGTCTGTATAAAATGCTAAGGAAATAGGGGTACAGGGATGATTTATTTGGCTTCTGAGAAGGAAAAGACGCTATGGGAACAAAGAAGTGGACAAGGAGGAGAATGGTGCGTGAAACAGGAGGGAAAGAGCACAGTGGCTCTAGGTGAGGGATCCCAGTGGAGTGTGCACAAAATGCGTTCAAGCACTTGATAAGAGATTCTCAGTCAGTAGGACTAGGATTTTTCACAAGCACCCCAGGTGATGCTAATTCTGGTGCTCATGGCCCAAACTTTGGGCAAAACTGAAATAGATCTTTGGGTGTGTACAGCAGTGAATGATGAGGTTGGAAACGCAGGCTGGGCCCGCCTGGGTGGATTTCACATGCCACGGTTAGAAGCTTGGACTTTATGGGTCACGGGGAGCCATTAGATGCTTTTAAGCCTAAGCAGGTGAATGACACTATCAGATCTGTGCATGTGTTTTACTCTTCGTTTTCCTGATTACAAAAACAGCTAGAGGACGAAGAGCAGGAGGAAAGAGATCGAGGCTAGGCAGCCATCTAGGACAGTGTTGCATGGTCCAAATCAAAGGGGATAAGGACAGAGGCAGGGGACAGGGAACAAGGTGAACACTTCTTTGTAGTGAGCATGAACCTGTTATTTTATTATCAGTCACAGATTTACTTTTCTATGTTGTTTTCATGTCTCACCAACTATTACTTTGCTTCAGTTTCTGCTCTCTGGCATCTGGCCTGAACTAGCAGGCAGCCCTGGTGACACGCAGGGCAGAGGGTCCTTACCGAGCTCTGCCTGGTCCATGTGTGGGCGCGGGAGCTGGTTTGCAGGGCTGTGAGTGAGGCTTGCTCACTCTAGTGTAGGGGCAGCAACTTATGGTGAACTCAAACTGAGGGGTAACACAGGACATATGTTTTTATTTGTTGTACAAGTGTAGCTAACAATGTCTGCAACACAATCATCTTTCCCTTCAAAAATGGCAAAAAATACCAGCACCTTTCACTGCGGTTTACAAAACCCAGTGAGCCTGGAACTGGGCAATGTTCCATGCAAAGACCAATAGTTCTGAGGCCCCTCTCGTGCTGGCAGGGTGTTTATGAGCAACAGGCTTATGGTCTAGGGTGTCACATCATTTATGGTAGAAGGGCTACTGAGCACAGTCCGAAGACAAAGTCAAGTGAAAAACACTTGGCCAGGATCCACTGTCCAGCCCTGTGGTAGGCAGAATAATGGCCCTCCCTGCCCCAAGACGCCCATGTCCTAATCCCCAGAATGCATGTATATGTTACTGTACATGGCAAAAAGGATTTATTAGTTTTCTAGGGATGCTGCAAAGTACCACAAACTAGGTGGCCTAAATAACATAAATTTATTGTCTCACAGTTCTGGAGACTAGAAGTTAGAAATCAAGGTGTTGGCAGGATTGGTTCCTTCTGAGGGCTGTGAATAAAGGATCTACTCCAGGCCTCTCTCCTTGGCATGTAGATGGCCTTCTTCTCCCTGTATCTCTTCCCATCATCTTCCCTCCAAGTATGTCTGTATCCAAATTTCCCCTTTTTATAAGGACACCAGTCGTTTTGATTTAGGGCCTACCCTAAGATCTCACTTTAACATAACTAATTACATTTGCAACAACTCTATTTCCAAATAAGGTCACATTCTGGGGGTTAGGACTTCAATATATGAATTGTTGCGGGACACAATTCAACTCCTAACAAGGGACTTTGCAGAAGATTAAAGTCAAGGACTTTGAGATGGGTCGGTTACCCTGAATTATCCCAGGGGGCCCAGTGTAATCACATGAGTCCTTAAAAGTGGAGTGTCTTTCCCATCTGTGGTCAGTGAGAGAGAGCTATGACGACAGAAGACAGGTCAGAGAAATGCAACATTGTGGCTTTGAAGATGGAGGAAGGTGCCATGAGCCAAGAAATGCTGGTGGCCTCAGAAGCTAGAAAAGGCAAGGAAACAGATTCTCCCCTACAGCCTCCAGAAGGGAACCTGGCCCTGCTGACACCTTGATCTTAGTCCAGTGAGACCTGTGTTGATGTCTTACCTATAAAACTGTAAGATGATACACTGTGTTGTTTTAAGCCACTAAGTTTGTGGTAATTTGTTATAGTAGCCATAGAAAACTAATACAACCCCCTTGCAGCGACAGCCCCTAAGCTTGCCATGTGATCTCTCCCTCCCTGTTAATAACGCTACTCTCATGGGAGTAACTCACCGCAGAACAGTCCCCACCCCTGCCACAGCCACTAATCAAAACCAAGTCACATTAATAAAGCGGCAGATCCTCCTGGGGGGGTCTGGCCAGCCCCTGACTCACTCCTTTGCCTACCCTCCAACTGCAGAATGAGCCTCAACAACTGTGTTTACATGAGAAGCTCCTGCCTGGACTTAGCTGACTGCAGCAGGATGGACCTGTGATCCAAGCTGGAGCAAACAGATTCTCTTTCTCGAGATTTTGAGCTAGGAGACGCTGAACTCGGGAGATGGGAGCTGATTCCTGTGAATGGCAGGTCTGGAGAGACGGGTCTGTGGATCAGTGCTGTTAGGTTTCTGAGGGCTGTGCTGTTTTGCTTAAACCAGTCTGTAGTGGGTTTGTGTGACTTGCCAAAGAGCCTTAGCACTTACATTTGCTAAGCCAGGAAGCCCCACCCGGACTGCACAGTGGGCTGAAGGAGCAGAAAGAGCCTAGGGCAGGATGCTGCTAACTGCGGGCCCAAGCCTGGGAGAAGGCTGCCACTCCTGGCAAAAATGAGCCTCACAGGAGTTTCAGGGTTCGTTGTCACAATGAAATGTTGTCAGATGACTCTCTGCTTTTTCTATGAAACTAGTATCCAATTTCTGGAGGCCTTGTTTTCTTTTAGAAGAGCTAAACCACACATATCTTGTTTTAGGTGGTTGTTGGTTCCTGTATCGTGGGCATGTTATCTCTTACACAAAAGATTGCAAACTGCGCAACTGCCTCTCTGTGATTTTGTTTTCTATTGTTTTGTTTTGTTTTGTTTTAACATGTTTGATTTTTTAAAGCTGTTAAGCCCTAGACTGGAAGCTCTCAGATGATCAGATCTTCTCTGGTGTCACAATGCAAACACACTAGTCCCTGCTTAAACAAGGCTCTAGTCTTTTCTTTGTATCTATTCCATCAGGAACTGCTGGAGATAAAAGCAAATGTCTTAGAAGAGCAAGAGTGACATCTGGTACACTACCAGGAATAAATCTCTACCTGCCAAGCAAGACTGTAAGGCAATCTGGAACCAGTTACTATACAAACTTGTTTTGTTTCAAAACCGAATCACCTGACCTACGTGTCTGTTTACGTCCTGTCTCGAATTCTTTTTCAGTATCAAGATGCTACTAAGGAAACACAGCGGATCTGAGCTTTGAGGTGAATTGAGAGAAAGGGGTTTGTAAAAAGGACTTAAAGGGAAAGAGCCCTCATTTCCTTCAGCTTTTGAAAGGATGGTGTTAATCACAGACGCTGAAAAGGTGCCACAGAAACCAAGCCCGGGAAGAGGAAAGAGGGGAAGGGACGGAGGGCGGGGAGCTGGTGGTGCTGACGCCAAAACCCCAGTCCTAGGAGATGGTTTAAGGTGTGGCAAACAAGCAGTGCGTTTTCGCAGGGATGCGCGTGGTGGCGGTGACACGCGTGGCGGGGGCCCTGGGACGCAAGGATGCCGAGTGCAGGCCTGTGCCCGCCAACTTGCTCTCAACCGCCCCACACCCAGGCCGGGCCTTTGCGAAAGCCTGGAGGTGACTGACAGGTGATGAGGGTCCCTGGCACCTGCTTGTGCTGACCAGATAGTGCCCTAGTGCCCTGGCTTTTCCAGCTGCTGGTGTCTTCCCAGGTGAGTATTCAATATACAAAAACCTGGAGATTGCAGTTGGCAGGGGACTCCATCCTTCCTCATTGTAGGCACAAAGACTGGAGGATAGCAGGCCCGGATGTAAGGCCAACATTGGTATAATAGTCCTGACATTTCTCACACACTTTCATATACGTTATCTCATAATACTCTCCACAGAAAGCTGGTAGAGAAGCTGCCACCTTTCCTGTCCTACAGATGAGGACGCAGAGGCTCAGAGGGCTGACCGACCTCCTCAAGAGCTCTCAGCCATTCGGCTGAGGAGGTGGGTCTCAAGCCCAGTTCACCTGACTCTAAGGCAGGGGTCTCAAACTCAAGTGCCTAAGGGACCAAGCAGGGCCTAAGTGACAGCAGCAGCTGGAGAGCATACACCCTGTGCGAAGGGGCACGCAGGTCCAAAGTTGCCACAGTGTTCTAGTTTTCAAAAGAAACCACGATATGGATTTTTGTGTGAGAGTGCAACTTATTTAAAACAGGTTATTTTAAAACAACTTAAAAAAAGAAAAGCTCTGTGTGGTCCCAAACAACATGTCTTATGGCCCTGTCCTGCGTCCTGGCCAGTGTGCAACTTCTGCTCGTGGCTCATGTCACATGCACCGAGCACCTGCTGCCAGGGAACTGTGCTGAGTGCTGGGGGACAGGCACAGTCCCTGTTTGAATGACGCCTACCTTCTGGTGCAGGCCTCTTTATTCATGTCCACTCAATCAGTGTAGATTCAGCTTCTATTCCTGGCCCTGTGCTAGCTGCTGGGGATTTTTAAACAATACCACGTGGTTGCACAACAATGTGAATGTACTAAATGCCACTGAACTGTACAGTTAGAAACAGTTAAAATGGTAACTTTTATGTTATGTATATCTCACCAAAATTGAAAAAGTCATACTACCAAAAAAACGTAATTTTTTTCCTCAGGAAAGATAAAATCTAAATGAGAAGAGAGAACATAGTGCTAGCAAGTATTTCAAGTCAACAAACATTTGCGCCCCCACTGTGTATCAAGCGCCATTCTAGGTGCTGGGAATATAAAGTTGAGGAAATTAGTTCCTGTCTTCAAATGCAGCTCCTACCCAGATGAGAGTAATGTCGGGAGCAGTTAATAAAGCTGCCCTTTGTGGAATGTTAACTCTTTGCCAGACCCTTTTAAAGTGGTTTATGAGCATTGTCGATCTCACTTGAGCCTCACAGCAATCCTACAGGGCAGATAGTGCTATCAATCCCATTTTACAAAAAAGTGGCAGAAGCTCTGAGAGGTTCAGTAACTTGCCCAAGGTCACACAGTACTGGCAGGTAGAAAATCCAGGTTTTGAGCCTAGGTATACTTTACTCCATGGGCAGAGGGATTCAGAGAGCCCTGATGTAGCCAGCTCAGCAGGGACTGATGTGGGGCTCGGGAGGCAAGAGCACCGAGAAGGCTGGGCCAGAGGAGCTTCAGGACCAAGCTGAAGGTGCCACACCCCAATACAGGTAGGTGCACCTAGTGTCAGAGAAGGTCATTAATGCCGATTCCTAAAAGATGAGAGATGGACAAAATGAGAAAGGACATTCTGACCACACAGAACACGGGAATGTGGACATTCCTGTGACCACACAGGAAGAGGGGCCTGCCCATGGCACTGAGCCCTCAATGCCCAGAGCTGCGGCTCAGCGAAGATAACATCACACAATATATATGGACATCTGAGGGAGATGGCAGCTGTGGCTGGGCCTGGGTACCTTCCTGGGGCTTGGTGGGCCTCAGAAACCTCAGCAGCAGACACTCCACTGGGAACTGTCAGGTACCACAAGGCAGCTGACTAGGCTAAAATTAGAATAATCTTGAAATAATGAGAAGGTTGGCTTTTGCAAGAGACTGGAGGTTGTAC
The DNA here is from genome assembly GCA_023783475.1 of Daubentonia madagascariensis. NCBI lineage: Eukaryota > Metazoa > Chordata > Mammalia > Primates > Daubentoniidae > Daubentonia > Daubentonia madagascariensis. The sequence goes on along the minus strand of JAKFHU010000913.1, from coordinate 25,515,689 downwards.
CAACTTGCACGGGTGGAGGCAAACAAGGGTCAGGGTAGGAGATGAGATGAGGTTGGAGCGGGGCCAGATCATATTGGGGCTCATGGGCTCCAGGCTACAAATGCACATGTATTGGAGCTGCGGGAACAGCTCAACACTGTCTCAAGGGAGGAAGAGGCTCCTGGACCAGCTGGGAAAGACCAGGGGAAACCAGCCTGGCCACAGGGTGAACTCCTATGATGTTGGTTGACAGTCCCCGATGCTGTGTCCAAAGGCACCTGGAAAATTCAAGCCTGGTTCAAGAGGGCGTGATCTTATGAGGTGTTCTGATGCAGAGCAGAATATGGCTGCGGAACCCTCGAGAGACGCGTCCAGCCACGCCAGCCCCAGCCGGCGACGAGGGGGTTGGAGTTGGGGCAACACAGGAAAAGATCCGCGGACGAGGGGCCAGCAGGAGCTGGGCAGTGTCAGGCCTCTGCGAGTTTCAGGGCTTACCGGGGAACCGAAGCCAAAGCCTAGGTAACATCGGAGTCGACACTGGCAGGCCGAAACCGAGGTTGCCCCGAGGGAGGGTTTCGCCGGGCGAAGGCGATGGGGGGGCACGGGCCACGCGGAGCGCAGGCGGTAAAGCCGGTCTGCGCGCCACCTGCTGGTGGACTGAGGCTGCTGCTGCTCCTGGTCCTGGCCAGGTCCGCCTCAAACAAGGGGCAGGAGGGAATTTGTAACAGCGTTTATGATGGGATTCTTACTATTTTGCTTTTGGTTGAGGCATGAATACAATGGATGCTAAACTCCAAAGAGGCCACTGTGCAGAAATTTCCAAGTAGTATCAAGAACAGGGCAAACAGCTCCTAAAATCCTTAACCATTCAAGGAAAAGACGGAGAATTTTTGGAGAAGTTGCTTAATCCCATCTTTCCCAGGGTTGGTGGGAGGGGATCTGTGGCTGCTCCTTGCATCAGGCCTAGAGAGAGACTCTAAGGAGAATGCTTGCAGAGCTTGATAAGTGTTTCCTGTATACAAAGACACGTGACTGGGCTCTTCTGTAGATCTAACAGGGAAGAAACGGCCGGCTGGCCTGGAAAGGGAGGTAAAGGAGAGGGGGTTGCTCCAGGAAGAGGGAAGGAGGAGGAGAGGACGTTTGTGGTGGTTGTTATAGTTGTTGCTTTTCAAGGAAACTGCAGGTGTTGATGAAAATAGCTAAGTATAATAAATGCCACAAGATATGAAATACTATATTTCCCAAAGTAAATATCTCTATTTTTATGATTATAAAAATAAAATATGCCAATCAAAATTCACACAGCTCAAAAATATACATTAGCAAAGAATGAATTTCCCGTTAATTCTATTCCCGGTACTGACCTTGAAGGCCTTTTCCAGCATCAACGTTGTCTGTCTACTTTCTAGGGCACTTCTGCCTTGTGACCAGCAGGTGGCAGCGCACCACTGCTTTAGGGGGACCCAGAAAAGAAGTGGATTTGAAAGACAAGTACAGTAGAGCAGAGTTTTGTAAAATGGTTTTAATTTAAAACGATTTTTTAAGTTTACTAAAACGACATCAGGAAAATCTACTGGGTTTTTTGTACATGTTTAGAACTGTTCAGTCTTGGTCACTGTGCTCGAGATGGCGACATCATTGCCCCTGAGCACTGAGTTTTGAGAGCAAGAAAGAAGGGTTTATAAAACAAAGGGAGTATATTGGTTCATGTGACTGAAAAGTCCAGAGGTTTATTTTGCAGGGAGGGAGATCCCACTTTGATCCTGTTTCACCCCATCACCAGGGCCTTGGCTTCCTTTTTCTGACATTTTCTGCTATCCATGGGGCAATTTTGTCCTAGGGCTGCCTTCCCGCAGGATAGGAAACAGCAGCAGTTCCAGGCCTTGTATCTGCACGTTGGAGGAGCAGAAGAAAAAAGCTGGTCCCATGATCTAAGGTGGTGACTCCCTGAGAGCTTCCCTCTATAGGAAGTCAAATTGGATTGTCAAGAGACAGCCCCAGTTTTTGGATCTACTGGATTCCTAGTGATTCATACAAGCCGCCCATGATGTGCAACTACCTCACTGTCTCCCCCACCTAGGACAATATTTTCATTTTTTCAGAGGTTTCTATTTTTTTTTCTTCCAGCTTCCTGGTTGGCCTGTCAGGGTGGAAAAGACCCAGTGTTCTTTGAATGAAAAGGGAAGTCAATGGTTTTGGGCCATTTGGAATGACATTACCAAATGTCACAGTGTTGGGGTGCTCACTTTGTTGACTATCATTTTAAAGTATAATACACGTAATAAACCATTCAGAGTCTACAACATCCTATGAGGTAGGCACCAACATTATCCCCATTTTACAGACAAGGAAACTGAAATATAGAAGGTTTAAGTATCTTGCCTGAGGCCATGAAGCTAGTCAATGACAGAGACAGGATTCAAATGCAGGTTGTCTGGTTCCCATACCCTCAACTGGTATCCTATCCTGCTGGTCTTATCTAGGCAGTGGAGGAAGGAGGAGAGGGAGAGGCTGAGACCCCCAGAAAATCACTCCTCTGAGTAAATCCAATAACTTTCGCTTGTTTACCTGGAGACCTGGGCTGTAGAAGGGAGTTCAATGGAGTTGGGCCATTTGGTATGACATTATTATGATTAATAAGGATAGCTCACGTTTTGGGGGAACTCACTTTGTTAGCTAAGATTTATTGAGCTCTTACTAGTGCAACATATCGTTTTAAGTGTAATATATGTATAAACCATTCAATATTCACAACATCCTATGAGGTAGGCACCATTAATATTCCTGTTTTATAGACAAGGAAACTGAAGCACAGAAAGATTAAGTACTTTGCCTAAGGCCATGAAGCTAGTGTGAATAAGAGAAGACAGGAACTAAGATCGATCCGTGCTCCATCCCCAGGTTCCCCAGGCAGGTGGGCACATTCACTCAATCATCTGTTCTAGTGCCTACTATGTGCCTGCTAAGTGCTGAATTCAGGTCATACAAACAAAATCAGTCGTAGGCCCTGGCCTCCATAAGTTCAATGCCCAACGGTGAAGACAGATGTGTAAGTTATTGTACAATGAAACAAGTGTTGCGAGAAGGCTAGGTAAGAAGTGTGTGGGAACAGAATGGGGAGTTCACCCTATTCTGAACTGAAATAGAAGAGCATTCCAGATGGGAGGAGTTGCATGTGCCAAAGTTCAGAGACAAAACAGAGAACGACCTTCCTGGGGAACCATTCTATGATCCATAGCCTTGCTGGACCTTCTTTGGACAGGGAGGGTGGCACATCCCACCAAATAGCTCAGTCACCCCCAGCCACTGGCCAAATATCCAAGTGGTCCTTTCCATAAAGAGTCAGGGGTTTGTGATGGAAAGAATGGGTAAATTACCAGGGATCTTTCAAGACAGCGTAAGTCCTACTTTCTGGGCTCTCTTAAAATGCATGCTATGATTTTCTGATATCTTCCATATGTCACAAAATTTATGAGTCTGATCTCGCGGAGCAGCCAGAAAGCTCAGAGGCAATTGTGATGTATGTGGACCGTCTGGCTCCTCTGAGAAAGAGTTCAATTGTGTCTCTTAAAGTGATTTAATCCTAAATCTTAGGCTGGAACAAATAGAAAATGCAAATCTGTCTTCTTTGTTTAAGGATTTTGCATTCTTTGATAGTTTCAAAACAATCATGAGGAGAAAACATTTTAACAAATATATCTTGTTGGAAAGTATAGATGCTTTGACAATGAGAAAGCCAACCAAGTCAGATACTTCCTTGTCAACTTTTGCTTCCAGCTGGCAAGCATTTAAAATAATATTCCAAGGAGGTTTAACATTCATGATTACATTGTTTGATTATTGCACTTTCTAGATAATAGTTTTTCAAAATTGTATCTTGCAGCTAAAAATTAAATAGCGACTTCTGGGTATGCATGACATTCTTTAATAAAATGAGACCCAATATAATATTCTCAGAGGCTGAGCAGTAATATAGAAGAGATTTACTGTAGTCCAAATGAGTGAGATCACTGATCCTATTGGATTCTTATTATTTTCTCAAACTAAACTCCAGAGAATGCTGGGAATGGAGCCACAGGCTCCGCTCACATCTGCCAGGATACGAGATAGGCTTTCCTTTCCCACATGGATATCTAAGAATTCTTGGGGTCTTTCAGCTGTGTACTGGAAAAATGCCTTTTAGGAGAAAGCTATGGACAAAGTTGTTTATTTGTGTCCACTATAAAAATGTACCTCTGATACTCTGGGCAGTGAAACTATTCTGTATGATACCATAGTTGTAGATACATGTCATTATACATTTGTCCAAACCCATAGAATGTACAACACTGAAAGTGAGGCCTATGGACTTTGGGTGATTATGATGTGCCAATGTTGGTTCAATTGTAACAAATAAAGCACTCTGGTGGTGGGTGTTGATAAGGGGGGAGGCTATGCCTGTGTCCGGTAGGGAAGTATGTGGGAACCATTTGTACTTTCTGCTCAATTTGCTGTGAACTTAAAACTGCCCTTAAAAAATATATACGTCTGGGCAGCTCAATACACCATGCAAGCCTCCCCTGCCAATGCAGGCAGCCACAGCCCTACCAGCACTTCATTCTCAGGTTGCTCCTTCCTGCTCCACTGCAGGTTCTGCCAGCTCCTAATCCTTGATTTTGTTTCCTGCTTTTCTCTCAGGATCAGAATGTTGTCCTTCCCTCCTTCAACCAATGTTTGTGGAGATTCTCCTATGTGCCAGGTTGAATTCAAGCTTGGATCTCATTACTCCTCAAGGACCTTGGGTTAGACTCAGCCTTAAAACAGAGTCTACTTTGAGTAGGCCCCAGGTAAGCTTGGGCATGATATTAGGTCTAATGGGCTTTTCCATCTGGACTATTCCCTTAATAAGAAGAAAAGCATTTATAAATATTCTAGAAAGTAGGGAGCTAGCTGGATTCCCAGAGTAAAAATGTCCTGGGTGGTAGGTACATCCTGGGTTCATGTGTCAGAACAAAGAGAATTGGTGTCCCTGAGGATGAAATCCATGGAGTATTGGCAGCATGCTTACTCACTAGGCTTGCTTACCTCCCACAGTCAGGCCAGGATAATTTGCAGGATAAACATCTGCAAAATCTCAGTGGCTTAACACAATGAAAGCTATTCTTCATTCACACAAAGTCCAATGTGAATGTCACTGGTCAGGCAAATCTAAGTCATCAGTTCAAGGGTCCAGCTCCTGACATTGTGTGTGGCTCTGACATCTCAGAGTCCTTTGCTCCAGGCACACAGATGGCAAAGAGAGGGACCACAAAAGAACTTGCAGGGCATTTTAAGGGCCAGACCTTGAAGTGGTATACACGCTCTGCCCACATCAGACAGGACCCAGTCACACCACCCCTCCAAACTGCAAGGGAGGCTGGAAAACACAGACGAGCCCATGGGTGTCAGTGAGCACCAACAGTCTCTGCTACACATAGTAAGGGAGCCACTTCCACTGGGGACGATTTTAAAGCTCCAAGGTCGTTTTCCATACTTTCTGGAATTTTTCTGTCCCATCTACCAGGCTTTTTGTCTTCTATGTCCAGCATCATTAAACCAGAGACCCTTTAACGCAGGTGTTCTGAATTGCCCACCTCCTGCCCAGAGCCGCAGAAAAGACCTGTATGATAGGACAGGGGAAACATGGGGGACAGCCTCTTTGTCAAAAAATGGATACTAGTAATGTAACAAATGCAAGAACATATGCAGAAAGAATTCTGTAAAGGGAACTAGTAAGGAAGACAAAGCCATCCTATTTTTCTAGAGACACATAAATAAGCCCAGAGTAGGTAGCATATCCTGAATTGCAGGTTAATCTTAAATTTTAAAAACATCATTCCCTTCCTAACTGGAAATATATGGTTAGATCCAAAAGCACTTGGTAGTTTTCTGATCATTATTTGCAAACATTTGTCACTAAAGATCTGTTGTACTAAGTCATCCTAGAAAAAAATTACCAGAATGAACTCTATTAAGCTTAAGGAAAAATACAGTTTCCCCCCTTTGTTACTTTGGGTCATCACATCTTCATTCAAAAGAACTTTCTCATTAGAGATCTCAAAGTAGAGACTACAAAAGAGGAAGTGTGGGTGTATGTGTTTTCACACTTGTGCATTTGCTATATACTGATACCTACCAAAATCCAACTCCTGTTAGAGTTAATAAAGTATGCTATGACAATGGTGCCTTTATTTGTGTACTCGGGGCTTCAGTAAGGTACTCCCCCACCTCACCCCACTTCTGAGAACCATGACGTAAAATTACCCTTTGAGAGCCAAACAGTAACATCAATATCAGAGAGAAGCAAAGTTGCTTGAAGGAGACAAAATGGCCACAGGGTCTCCACAGCCCCATGAGTAATCCAGGGAAGGTGTAATATACATAAAGGAAGAGTATGTCCATTAGAAGAGAAGCTAGTCTGCAAGACTAGAGGGAGAAAGAGCATGTGCTAATGGTATAAGCAAAGGGCCTTAAATATCAGTGCAAAGGAATTGGGCCTGGATCCTAGAGGCAATGGGAAGCCTCAGAAACGAATTCCATCCTATAGAGGTCATGGTTTTGGTCCATAGTTAATTACTGATTCTTAACTTAGCTATAAATGTTTATCATACATGCTCAAATATGAGGATTTTTTCCCCCCAAAATGTATCCCTTGGTAGAGAAGAATTAGCCTTATTTTTAAGACTTCAAAAAGGCTCTCATGAGGCTGTTCTCTCAATTACTTTATTGTCAATAGCAAAGTGCTGTTTGGGGAAGATTCATCCAGGTTAAGGGAAATCTGACTCAACAGAGTCACTCCCTCTTGTCGGCAAAGGCATCCTTAGCATCAAGATGAATGTGGAGAGTTAAGGCCAACTGAGCCTTCTAGTCCCAGTTGGTTCTAGCTCCAGTTGCCAAATGGAAGCAACAAGCTGTAATCGTTTGATTTCACTAAATATTCATGTCATCTAACTCTTCGTTTTCTGATTACACATTCCCCCAGCAATCTTCTGATCATGACTTGGAGTCTGCTTCAGAAAGAGTGTACTGCTCATGTACTTTGAGCATTCAGCCCCTGTGACAGTGACTTCTCACTGCCAGTTAGTCCTCCAGCATTGTGCTTTTGTCCCTCAGTCTCACCATGTGGCTAATGAGTCCCTCCCAGAACAACAGATCTGCTCTTGGTGGGTTGCCTAAGTTCTGAATCTGTAAGGCTGAAGTCCAGACCAGCCTGTGGACAATCCACAAAGGTAATGAAGTCTACAAGTCAAGGTGTCTTAGCAGATGAACTGCTGATCTTGTTCTTCAAGAAAAGTTTTTGACTTGTTGGGTGAGTGAAAAGAGAGCTAATTTTTTCTTTGGTCATATAATCAGATATTTTCCATTTCAAATGGCAAGATTTTGATCCTCATCTCTGTATAGCCCCAGATTGCTTCTCTTTTGTGCCCTGAGAAAGAATTTTGCAAGTAACACCCACAATTTCTATGTTACTGGTAATTCTGGAGGCAACAAACTTAATCAGTTTTCACTAGCAATTCCTAAACAAGAAATCAGAGAACACTCAATATGAAGTGTGTATAAGACCTAAGCTAATGCCAACTATATCCTCAAGTTCTGAAGACAAAGACAGGAGCCAATAAGGTTGATAACCAATACTTTCTCTTTTTTTGGTTTAAAACTCCCTCACAAGCTCCTTAGGGAGTCCATTTCTTGACAGGCTACCATGTATACGTGCATGCATACGTGTGCACACTTCTGAAATAAAGCTTTAAGGGGTGCTCGAGTCTGCTACCAGTTTTTTCTTTGACAACTCTATTCTAGAAATGTTAACTTTCTATAACTAAAGGAGGCTCGTTTAGAAAATGGGTTTTCAATAAAAACTGAAAGCATCAGGAACCACTGACTACATAAGAACTTTGGAAATAAGAAAATTTCCCTGGAAGTTTTGTGGGATAGGAAAGCAAAGGTCTGCATCTGCAATAGAGTAAGTGGATAATTCTTAGTGGACTGCGTCTAACTCCCTGGCACATGCTCATATGGTACCCTGTCCTCTCTTTCATAATTTTTGCCATGGTTGTAATTAGCCAATTATGTAATTAATGGGTTAATGTCTAAATTCCTGCTACATTTTAGGTTCCAAGAAGGCAGGCTTTTTTTCTCTTTGAAAACTCAGCATCTACTTCAGTGCCTTACACATGGAAGATGTTTAGTAAATATTAGATGAATGAATAATATATCATCCAAGGGACTATGTCTTTCATCTTTGAAACACTAATGCCTAGCAGAATGCCCGGCAGAGCAGGGACTCAGGCATCAGGTGTAAAAGAAAGGAAGGAAGGAAAGAAGGAAGGGAGGGAGGGGGGGAGGGTCATCTCTATCCCGTGAACTCAATGTAGTTGGACTTGAGGTTTCCTGATTAATATCATCAAAGGGCAAATCTCCTTCTGTTAGCAAAAGATATGAAAAATAAACAGAATGCCATCTAATTTAATTTGAGCAGCAAAGAAAGTGACTAACGAGATATTTCTGTGTTTGGGTAGGAGGAGGATACTCTAAGTGCTACCTGGAAATGGCTTTAGTTACTTTGGTGACTGTTATAGTCTTGTGAGAATAATCTCCTCTTAATAAGGACAATTACTTAGATTTATTACTCCTCCGTGGTCTTGTTAAAGATCTAAGAAGAATCCTATTTAAATGAAAAGGACAATAGGAGCTTTTTAACAGGGAGCAACGTTTAATTAAAACTCAAGCATAAGATTGGTGCTTCTGTAGCTAGGCAGAAAAAACTAAGTTAAAAAAGAAAAAGAGGAGTAAATAAACAATGACATCTAGTTCACCTGCTTTTGGGGAAAAAAGTCCATTTTGAATGAAAAGTCTCAAAATGGTATGTGTATTCAGGTTACACAGAACATCCCTTTTTTGAGGGTGGCCTTTTGGAAGCAAGTCCTCCTACCTCATTTAATGAAATATCCTTTAGACTTGAGATAATGAGCTCCATTACCTGCTGGATACCCAAACCAAGAGGGACAATTAGCATGACCGATGGGAATCACTGTAACAATACACAGTGGTATTTAAAAAGTACTTTATAATGTTCCAAGCAAGGAACAGGAACCAGAGTGTTCCCAAAGAAATACATTGTCCCAAAGAGTCCCAACCCATGAGTAGAAGTTCAGCATTCTTCCTGCTTGAGTAATAATAACAAAAGATGTTCAGAAGCCCCCAAATCTCTGGCCCTGGAGAACCATCATTAAAAAGAATTAATGTTCTATGAACCCCCAAAACAAAAATATAGAATGAAAGAACAAACGGGACCACCCATCAGACGGACGGCCTGCTTAGCTGAAGGTGTGCACTGCAGCACAGACGGCTCCTGAGCTGTCTGTCGTGGCTGGTGTTTCTAAGTTGGAGTGGTCCATATACATACAGCTGTCCATCTGTCTGTAGCATCATTCTGTTCTAAATAAATAACTAATAGCAGTCATTTAGATGCATTTTGGGTGACGATGGCACATGGGAACTCATGTTACCTAACCTAAGCCAGAAGTTTATCCACATAAAATTATATTATTGAAAACAATGCAGAAGCAAACATGGGGTGGGATGGGGGTGGAGGGGCTCTTGCTTGGCTTATGGGGTATGTTCTGATTTTATGTCACCCTAGGGGTCAACAAATGTCATGCCAAGAACAGATGAACACTAAATGAATCTCTTCTTGTGATGATTATAACAAGACTGTAAAATGGAAAACAGTAAATATAACTCATCCTTATTAAGACTCTCTGGTATTTGTTTCCAACTAGAGCTCCTAACAAGAGAGTAAACAATACTTGGTCTCTTGTGATTGCTAATTAAAATGCAATAAATTATGGAATCAATTTAAATTCTGGATCAGCTCTACAGTGGGTTCAATAAACCTCCTAAATTTTATTTTCCCCTTGGGGCCGCTTTTCCTTGAGGTAAGGGTGTGTGTGTGCATGGCCTCTCTTTTGTTTCACTTTTAATCGCTCTGGCAGCTCCTTTCAGGGCAAGATGGCCAATAGCAGGACAGATCCCAGGATCCTGGCATATGTTTTCCCTGGTTCCAGGTTACCTTGGACGAGACTTGGAGTTGCTGCCCAAAGTTGTTCAGTGGCAGTGGCCTTGGCAACATGTCTAGAACCACATAGGTTTCCCACAGACTTGTCTGGGCTGAGCAAGAACAATGAGGACTAGGGACCACCTTTATGTGCTCAGTGCATGAAGGCAGAGTGTTTGTCAGTGAGGTCCAACAGGAGGGTAATGCCTCTTAAGAGAGGAATATATATATGTATGTATATATATATATATATATATATATATATATATATATGGGGGGAGAGAGAGAGACTGACTATTTTAGTCTAGTAGATTCTGTAAGAAAAAAAGAAAAAAATATATTCCAACAAAGATTCCCTGGGAAAAGCAAAATTACTTTGACCAGCTGTGGCAGTGGCTCTTTCAAATTGTCAAAGAGGAGACAGGAACAATTTTCTATAATTTATAATACTAACCCCCAACACTGATTAGGGTTGCCTGAATGGAGATCCTTGGGAGGCTTTGCTGACCACTCCTGATTTCTATCAGCTAGGGGCAGAGCAGAGTGTGTGTGTGTTTTCTAGCCAGAATACAGGCTAGGCTTGCCCTCTGAGCCAAGCCTGACACACAGTTCCAGGTAATACCACAACTTATGTGAGAGCTGAGGCACAACTCAAGACTATGTAGAATATGCCTAGTTCTCTTCTGCCTACTTCAGACAAGCAACATCAGCAGTTTTACCTTTTGCTACCTGAGAAGCAATGTTTGACATAGTAAAATACATGCCATCCTCCCAGCTGTTACCCAGCTGTAACTCAGGAGAGTGAGCATCTATCCCATTTAAATGTGCCAAGGGTTCTTAGCCCCAATCCCAGTGCTGCCCGTCCAGTCAGTACTTAATAAACACTTGCTGGTTATTTGTGAGTGTCTTAGTCCATTTGTGCTGCTATAAAAAAATACCATGGCCTGGGTAACTCATAAACAGTAGAAATTTATTTCTCATGGTTCTGGAGGCTGGGAGGTCTAAGAACAAGGTGCCGGCAGGATGGGGCAGGTTAGGGCTGCTCTCTGCTTCCAAGATAGCACCTCATTGCTATATCCTCCAGAGGGTGTCCTCACTTGTCAGGAGGGGCAGAAGGACAAAGAGTGCTCCCTTCAACCTTGAGCCCTTTCATAAGGGCTCTAATGTCATTCATGACAGAGGAGCCCTCATGACTTAATCACCTCCCAAAGGCCACACCTGTTAATACTGTTGCATTGGGGATTAAGTTTTGACATGAATTTTGGAGGGGACACCATCATTCAAACCATAGCAGTGAGGCAGAGGACATTTTCACCTTATAGATGGGCCCTTTGGTCCCTTTAAAAGTCATCATTATATACAGGAATAAATAAGGATTTTAAAACAAAGTTGGTTTCAAATGTCTGCTTTGTCTCTTATTACCTGCATATTCTTGAGGAAGATATTTTGCCTTATATAGAAAATGGAATTAATAATGCCTACCCTAATTGGGGTTATTATAGAGCTTAAACAAGTTCTTGTTTATGAAATGCCTACAACATCTAATAAACACACTCAATAAATGCTAGTTAAAACAACTTAAAATTTTTGTCAGTTCTGTTAACTTTATTTTTATATCCATTTATCATTTTGTATTAAAAAAAACCTTTAAGTATAACCTGCTCCCATGCCTACTGCCTCAGCTGTCTCCTTAAAGGAATAGCATGACAAGATATTTTAAACAGCAAAAGGATGGTTTCTCTTGTCTAAGAGAACACACACACACAGAGGCAAATGGATGACCTGAAGCGTCTCAAGCTTTGGATTGCCATTATAATTAAGAAGGGGACACATTCAATGTGAGAAAACACACTGAAGCTGTGAATGTGCAGTGCATCACAGGAGATGTATTCCTCCCCAACCTGTTTACAAACATACTTTCTGAACAGCCTGGCAGGAGCAGGGTGCAGGCCCAGCTGCCTGAGGATCAGGATGACCAAATTCTGTGCTTGTACTGGAAGAAAAACAAGCCAGAATTCAGCAATCACTTGCTCTGATCCAATTCTGAGGCAGCCGCTAATGAACATTTATTAGTGATTAGTTTCATTCTGCCCTAGAATCTCTGAGAGGAAAGCTTTCAGCAGACATGCAACAATAGCTAAAAAAAACTACATCTCTAGAGAGAATAGCGAGGCCACTGAAGGGGTTTCTTCTCTAGCCTTTTAATTACCCTTGTGTTTTCCATCCAACAGTGTCACATACAATGAGCCTTTTCTGTTCTTGCTCATTCTTGGGTGGGTAGTAAATCAAACACTGTTTTTTTTGCATTTAGTATTGCTCAAAGACAGATGGGGTTCCTAGAAAGCCAGTGCCAAGCCAGTCAGGTAGAGGAGCCCAGAGCTGGTGGGTCAAAGGGTAGAAACCCCGAGCTGGAGAAAGGCTGTGGGTGTACCATTGTCCCCAGAGAGGAGAAAGTTCTCAGAAAAATTCTGTTGGAAATTAAATGTTTCAAAGGGTTACAAGAGGACAAGTGAATCCTTTTATCACAGAAAACTACCAATCTTACAGATAAAAGTGTGGTGGGGCGGAGCCCATAATGAAAAAAGACAGTTGACTTTTACTTGTTTTAAAAATTAAAAACAAGGAATGCAAAACATTGGCTTTAAAAAGTCAGGTTTCATTTATGGCTGGTTAAGAGGGTAGATATGAAGGAAAGGAAATAGAAAAAAAAAGATGTTGGGAAACGTGACAATTTAGGAAAGATGAGCTCAGTTCAGGCACACATTGTGCAGTCCCTTGAGTCCCAACACATCTTTACTTTCAGGAACTTGAAGAAGGCAAGAGCCAGCACTCACATGAAACAGAAGGAAGCTTTATAACTGGTGGTGTCTCCAAAGCAGTGCAGGGGAAAGAAGGGCCCGCCTTGGGACAGAGGCCCGGGAAGCCTGCAGCCAATGGGTCCAGGAGGACAGGAGCCCTGAGTGGAGGCTGGGAGGGAATGTTGAACACCAGGACAGCCCAGGGCCAGGACTGGAAAGAGGACTACGTGGAGGCAACCTCTGAAGCCAAGTGGGAGTGCTCCCGGCCACGCACCCACCCTCGCCCTCGTGCACACGCGCACACTCTCATCCTCTTCCTCTCCGTGGGTCTTGGGACCAAGAGGCCAGCCTCCTCATGCTCTTTATCCCTCTTTACCTCCATCCCCAGGAGAGGTCCCAGACCCAAAGGCCATTCCTTATCTCCTGGCCTCTCGTGCACGTTCAATCCAGCATGTCACACTTTCTGGCTTCATCTCCTCCCCTCCCCTCACCTGCTTCTCCCAAAACTCTTCTGTGCTCTCTGGAACTCGCCATCAGTCATCACCAAAATCCCTGTATCCACGGCTTCTCTGAACGTTCCCTTCACCTTGATGACCCTTGCTCTTCTGAGGACACTGCTTATCCTGTGGCTGTGCATGGTGGTGGCTCTCCCCAAGCCCCACCCCCAAATCCACTGATCCCTCTCCTCTTTCACTGTCCCTCAATCCCCTCACCTCCTTTTTTCCAGCTTAAAGCCCATGGTCAATTATAACTACTCCCAAATCTCCATGTCAAGCTTGGACTTCCCTCCTGAGCTAGAGTCAGAGATCCAATCATCTATTTGACATCTCCACTTGGACGTCTAATAGGCTCCTCAAACTTTAACAGGTCTAAAGTCAAGTTTATTATCTTTCCCATATGCTCTTCCTGTAGTCTCCCCTGTTTTAGTAAGTGGTGACACTTCCTTCTAAGTGCTCAGGTCAAGGTCAAGATACTTGGTGTCACCTTTAGGTCTTTTCTTTTCTCTTATATCTCATAATCTGTCAACAAATCCTGTTGGGCCTACCTTAAAAATATATCCTGGATTTGATGACTTCTCCCCGTCTCCACCATCACACACCAGTCCAGGCCACCAACAGCTCTTGCCTGGATTCCACAGTAGCCTCCTACTTGGTCTCCCTTGCTCTCCTTCAGCCTATTTCCACACAGCAGCCAAAGACCCTGCTAAACCAGGACATACCATGTCACCCCTCAGCTCCCAACCCCCTGTGACTTCCCATATCACTCAGGGTAAAAGCCAAGTCCTTGCTAAGCCCTGCAAGGAACTACCTGGTCTGCTTCCCAGCCTCATCCCACTCTGACCTCATCTTTTGCTCTCTCCTCCTACACTCTGCTCCAGCCACAGTGGTCTCCCTGCTCTTCCTCATGGCACCAGGAGTGAACTTCTACCTCTGGGCCTTTGCACTTGCTGTTCCTGCTGCCTGGAGTCCCCTCTCTAGTGTGTAGTGTCTTATATCTTCTTAAAGAGGCCTTGCTCTGGCTAGTCCATCTAAACCCTACCCCAGACTCTTATTCTTCTTCCCTGCTCTATTTTTTGTTTTTATCACTGCCGAACACATTATATCTTTTACATACTGTACCTTTGTTGTATTTTATCCTATTTTTTGTCTGTCCTCCCACTCTAAGAAGGCAGGGATTTTTATTATTTACTGCCGAGTCCCCATTGCCTTGAACAGTGCCTAGCACACCACTGTTGAATAAATGAGTGAATACCTCAGGCTCTGGGAGTGGGTCATCCACGAACACACAGAAGAGGAAAGTGGAGGGTAATGTAAATGTGACAGAACTGAGCTTCAGAGGAAGAGAGGACATGGAGGGTCACAGGAAACCCAGCTCCCTGAGATCAGGGCCAGCCTTCTGGTCATCATTGCATCTCCAGCACCTGGTACACAACCAGGCCCCCAGAAGCCTCTCAGAAATATTTATTGAATAAGTGAACATACTTTCTTCTGATTGGAGATACCTGAACAAGGATAAAGGCAAAACTAATCAGAGTTGTTGACTTCACAATGCTCCTGTAACCTGAAGTTACACAGAAGTTTGTCACCTGGGTGTCCTCTTACTAGGTCATCTTTTTCTTTACTGTTTAAATGAAAACACCTCAAGTCCTGTGGGCCAAATGCTATGGAAAGTCCAGGGACACCTCCCTGCCCCAAATCGCAGTAAATCCCTGAGGCCTAAATTCTCTGAGTAACCTTTCTCACTGACTTCTCGGGCCCTCTAACGCTACATCTGATGTGTGTCAGCACAGTCTTGGGGCTGTTCTCTCTTACCCTATGGAGAACCACTATACCCTGAGGATACAGAGTAGTGCACACAGCAGCCTCATCCTAAAGTTGGGGATTAGACCACAATACAACATATTAACAAATTTAAAATGAAAATTAGTTATCCCTGTTCCTAAAAGTCCCTTGACCATCCCCCCTCTATCTCTATCCCCTAGGAGTTCTCACTGCCCTACTTTTCTCTTCAGGCCACACACAGACACAGGCAGGGCAAGCCTGGCCCATAGCTGTAGCTTTCCTCTTTGGGTCTGGTGAAAAGTCCCCTGGGATGCCTTTACCTGCAACGTCAGGGACATTAAGGCTAGGTCTTAGAAAGCTGTCTTCTATTTCAATTAACTAAGTGTGATTTGGATTTTGAAAACATGTTTTGTGGTTATCTCAATTAAATGTTTTATAAACACAATTTCTAGCTTGCAAATCGTTATAAAATTGCTTCCTTCTCAACCCAAGTGTGTGGTGGGAAATTAAGAACAACAATTTCAATGGGCCTCACCTTACCCAAGAGCTAATAATCCAGACCACAAGCCTCATTCAAACCCCTAGCCAATCTGCCACTGTAGAACTAGGAGAGAAAATAATAGGACAGGCACTGGATGGGGTCCTCCAACTATTACTGGGCCATGGGGTATGGGAAGAAATTAAGGCTACAAGGAAATCTGTCTCATAACTCATCTTGGTCATACTCTTTTTAGGAATCAAGTTGCAAATAGCCATTTGCCTCTAAGAGTAGGCTTTTCTTTAGTAGAACTAGATGGCCTCCCAGTCTGCTTCCAGAGAATCATTAGCCCATGGAGTAGCACATGGTGAGGCTGGCTGCTTGCACAGCAACAACACCCACCCTACTTTGGATTACCTCAGGCAGTGGTTCTCGGAGTGTGATCCCCAGAACAGTAGTATCAGCATGAGCATCACCTGGGAACTTGTCAGACATGTCAATTCCCAAGCCCCACCTCTGACCTACTGAATCAGGAACTCTGGGAGTGAGGCTCAGGAATCTGTGTTCTAACAAGCCCTGTAGGTGATGCCAATGCATTCTCAAGTTTGAGAACCACAAAACTAAGGATTCCTCCCAGGTTTCCTGGAGTTAATGTTGGGCGTTCTGTATAGCTTATATACAAAGTCAGGGCTGCAAATACAGTATGTGAGATATGTTCAATCATTTTCATATGATGGGAAGACAATAAAGAAGAAACTTAATTGTGTTTATACATATAGATAGATGAACAAAAAAAGTCACAGTACTGCTTTGAATCACTAGGTAC
The DNA here is from genome assembly GCA_023783475.1 of Daubentonia madagascariensis. NCBI lineage: Eukaryota > Metazoa > Chordata > Mammalia > Primates > Daubentoniidae > Daubentonia > Daubentonia madagascariensis. Next base: position 25,499,251 of record JAKFHU010000913.1, on the reverse strand, counting down.
AGCAATGGTCTGTCCAGGTTTTCAGAGGTGAGGTGCTGGCAAGGTCAGCCCTCCAATACCCAGCAAAGGACACGCAAGTAAGTAAATAAAAGCCCTGAAATGTCACAAAGCCCCTGGGTCCTTTCTTAGAACCTATTCAGTTTTAGGTGTACTCTATAGAAGCTGACAAACTGGTGTCTCAGCCCCTAGAAGTCTCTGTGCCTGATTCAGTGCTAACATCACTTCATCTCACAACCCTATGGGTAGGTGTAGGTATTTCTTCTCCATTTTATAAATGAGAAAACTGAGGAAATTGTTTAAATTCACACTGGTAGTAAGTGAATGTGTTGTAGTCCAAAACCCCTGCTCTCACCTGTTATAATCTGCTTCCCTCTGACTAGAAGAGGTAAGCAGGAGAAGGAAATGCTAAAGCAAAGGAGGGGCCTGAGAGCCACCAGCAAAGAACCATATACATCTCAGTAGCCCTGGAAGCCATTCCTAGTTGGTAACTGGTGACAATAATTCACTTTCACAAAGAAAAAGTTATGTTTACTTAACTTCAAAAGGTGGGGAATTATGCAATTATTTTAGAAAGGCTAAAAAATGCAACATGGTTACACTGACTGCTTTAAAATAAAAATATAATTTAGACATTTGGAAGATTCATGTTTATGGAAAATAACCCATTTACTGATGGTGTTAGATAAATGAGGTATTACTGCAATATATTTTTATTCAAGTGCATGGTGAGTTTTTTGAAGAATGAATTTAGTGTTGAATTCTAGACATTTGAGTAGTGTAGCCATTCTTGTATTTCACCCCGTGAACCTGAAAGATGATGCAGGCAGCTCAAAGCATTTCTTCTGCAGTTTGGGCAGTCAGCATCCTCCCAGGAATGCACTTTAATCTGGAAAATTTAACCAAAGCCAAGCAAATGTAAGCACCTTGTTATTACTATTATTGCTTTAATAAGAATCTTCAGCAAATTTACCATTCTTATGTTCCTAAAAAAAATGATCTAATTCTTTTTCCCTGGTAACAAGGGAACAACTGATGGAAAATATCACCCTACAATACACAGAATGATGCAGTGGTAGGCAACATTCAAACCAGAGATTAATTAGTATTTGAGTCTCCTGCCTATTTCTAACATGTTTATTAGTTCTGCCCCTGCAAAGTGGGTTGTGGTTTTCCATATGAAACACTACAGAAGTCAGTAGCATTCCTATTCTGAGGATGGAAGAAACATTAATTATTCCTTTGAATTCTATTGTGTAAAGTGGTTTTTTTCTTCCCTGCCCCAAACACAACAGGAGAATTATTTCCTAATAAAACTTCTACTAGGCCAGACAGTGTTGATGGAACATAATTTTTAACATGCAGTGGCTTGGAATCTGACAGATATTGGCAGAGTGGGTGCCCCTGATCTAAAAAGCTGAATGTGGCTGACAGTAATATCACTGCTTCCTTATGTCTATTACAGTCAGTGCAAGGTTAGACAAATACATTCCCAGCAGCACAAAACAGCAACCTTCCAAAATGTATGTCAGTGGCGTATTTACAGCCAAATCCAGAAGGAGCTTGTACTTCTTATGCTGCTCCCATTAATGAGACAAATGTCAGCATCCATAAGCTATTTTTTTGTTCCTGCTTATCAAATCTTTCAAAAAATTGATAACTAGTCTTTATAGATTGTGAAAGTCAGATATAACTCTGAATGTATTACTTTACTGGACCCCTTGGGATAAACTTATCACCTGGAAACCATTTTACATGGACGATTTGACTTTCATGTGGAGTGTCATAATGCACCCTAGATGGAAATCTAAAATAAAATATCTGGACTACAACCTTCCTCTTGGTGGAATTTATGATTCCCTCAGTACAATAATTTTGAAAATTGTATCCCTTAAGCTACAAGACTTGATATATTATTAACTGCTTGAATTGAAGAAGCTTTCCAATAGGCTTACGTGCTGTCTAGAGGCACGGATTAATTTCTATGGAACTACAAGCTTATCTCAAACTGTTTTTCAGCAATCTAAACTGCCAGCTTCATCTTCTTTCTAGGACAGAACAGAGTGTCCATTTCATCTCTGGCAGCTCTGGGATGTGCTGCTTTTAGCAAAGCTCTTCCAGGGGATGATGGCTATTGATCCACTGGAGAATTGGTTGTGTTCAGTCAGTCACACCCCAGAGAGACTGGCATCCACTTGGGGCTCTTATCTTTCTATTTCTCATGGCATTTTCTGGTTTTAATTCTCCTCTGGCCCAACTGAACTGTTGTACGGAGAATGCTGGTAAGAGGAAGTCTGGAGGGCATTGTTTTCATGAAGTTAGAGAAGAGCTTTTTCACAAAAAAAAAAAAAAAAAACCAAAACAGAAAACAAAACTTGAAGGGGCTTGTGCTGCCAGGGGGAAACTGTTCAACTATTTTCTACTGCTCTTCACAACCCCTCTTCCCTCATGACAGATATGGTGCCTTGAAAGTCAGCAATAACCTGGTGTAAAGAACCACCAGACTATCCACTGGTAGAAAGACCAGAAATCTCTCAGCAGAGCTCATTCTTTCCCTCTTTGCCCATGGCAAAATTGAGTTGGGAATACCTTAGTTTGGGAATACATTTAATTTTGTGTTTCACAGTCACATCTGTGTATAGTAAAGGTATTGCTAGCCATCCTGATAAAGGGACAGCTTCCAGAAACACTACTTCCTACTTCTGGGGACACAAAAGTGCAGGGCCCAAGAGCACATTGCAATAGAAAACAATGTGTCCTATGGCCCCAGGTACTAGGAAAATGTGGTACTGTTTAGGATTAGTCACTACGTCAGAAAATTGGAAATTCCCTGAAATTTTACAGCTCATATATGACAGGAATAAAAGTTTTATCAAAATTTTACAACAATTCTAAAACTTTATGTGAAATTACCTATACAAGTTGTGGAAGTGAAATAAATTTTTCTAAACTGCCAGTACTAAAAAACAAATTTTTATCAACCATATTAGAGGATAGACTTAAGAGGCAGTCAATTGTAAGGGGAAAATTGTTAGAGAGATGTGTCAGCCAGTTAATAAAAGTAGATTAGTTTTGTGACTTTTGTGAGGTTTACAACTTGTTGTGACTTCTTTTTTAATTTATAATTTGTTGTTTTTCTCATCCTAAGTAAATATTCACTTTTGTACCCAATATTGTATCAGTAATTTTGTATTCTTTTTCTTAAAGAGAGCCCTCCAAATTGTACAAGCTTCGGGCCTCATCATACCTGGATCCAACCTTAGGTGGTCTAAATCACCCTTTTCTAATCCTGGGATACCAAAGGTTAGATAATGCAATCATCTTCTATGTGTATAATTTGATCAATAACCAGGACTAATCTTTTTAGAATTTACAGTTTTAAAATCATTATTAAACCTAAACCACCATATGTATCTCCATAAATCATTTTAAGAGAATATATTGAATATATCAGCAAATTGACATTGAGATCTTTTTCCAAGTTGGCATAATAGAGTTCTGTAAAGTTCTTTATGATATAACATATTTATGGTGACATTCTAAATTTTCCTTTTTCCCTGCTATTTAATTATTTATCAGCCTTCTTTAATTATCTCTTTTAAAACGTGTGTGTATACCAAGGACTTTATTCACTCAGTAAATGTTAATACACAGGGTTTAAGAATATGTTGAGAATTAGTTACCTGAGTTATTTAATAAATAATTCAATGATCAAATGTTGAATTGATATGAATAGAGTCTGTTACTTAAAGGAACACAAGATACTGATTTTCTAACTGAACATGTAAAGTTATCACTTAAGTAATCATCATTTACGGGAAAACTTTCTCTCTGAGGGATCTTTGGGCTGACTGGCAAGGTGAAGGCAGTATTAAATATAAACTACTATGCCTTCCTAGCAGCTAATGTACAACAAGCAGTTTGTAAACAATCCCTATTTTGCAGGCGGGGAGGGAGCCAATATGCACCTGTCTGATGCAGGGCCAGAGTTCCAGGTGGATTTCAGGGGAGCCCACTTACTTCCTCCAAGCAGTGTACAGAACTCATGCTTGGTCTCTTGCCAGCTGTGAACCTCAAACCACAGGCCACGGGGCAAGGAAATAACGGTGTGCACTTGGCAAATTTGTGGAAATATTTGGGCTACAATAATTTCTGCCCTAATCTTTGAGCCAGACTGTAGGAAAACTTCTTAGAATATGGAAACTGAAGCTTCCTTGGTCCTTCAAAAAAAGTTTGACCCTACAGTGGAGATAATGAAATCAGAGAAAGTTCTGTAGTCTCTTCCCCAGGAGACACCTGGGCACACAAACTTCCTTGTTAGCTGTGAAGAAAACCAAGTTTGTAGTTGGTAACTTTGGCTGTCACAGAGCCTATGCATTTGTAGAACATTTAGCTTATTGACCTAAATGTTCTCATCTTTAGAAAAAAAAGAGTAGTTTAATTAATTCACAATAAAAATCCTCCATTTCATAGAAGATAAAACTCATATAACACAAACAGAATTGGATGTGTGATATGATGCAGTCGTCAGCATGCAGCAGCCTTAAAAGTTGCAGTATCTGACCTTAATATGTGTGAATCTATCAAGATTCCATTGTCGACATGTATATTTTTCAATATTCTTCTCTGAGCTGAAATCATGTCATTTATATGCAAATGACCACATCTTCAGCAGCTGCAGTTTCTCCGTTGAAGCCCAGGGACTTATTTGCACTTAATAAAGCCTCATAAATAGGTTTTTCCTCTAAATGGGTGGGGGAGCAGGAAACCCATCCTAGCCTTTTACAGTTACAAGCTTCTTTTTGTTTTGAAAGTGAGAGTGGCCACCTCTAACAGCATGGTTCTCAGTTGCCAGAGAAACACAGTTCCTCATCCAGCTACTCCCCACCTCCTCTCCTTAGAAAAAAGTTCTCTTCTCCTCAATGATGCCATCCTCCCCAACACAGCTGTAGGTACGGTACAATCTCCAGTCTAGGTTGTAATTTAATCCAGAATTCATTTCAAGGAGAGTTGCTTTTTAAGATAGTCCCTTGCCAGGTGGTAAGGGCAGGTGTCCAACCAGGAAAGACCCCTCAAACTCCCCTTAGGCTGTTCTGTCTGAAGACGAGAAGAGGAGGAGAAAACTCCTGGGCAGGTGGAAGAAAATTTGTCCTTTTATGAGTTATGAGTTTCCCTTTTAAAACACTCTATTATAGGGAAGGAACAATATGGGGACTGTTTGTACACTCTGATTGCCCAATCAAATAGCAGTAAGAGAACATTAAAAGCTCACCTTAATCCATGTCATAATCACATAGTACATCTCCTTCTCCTCCCATCCCCACCCTCACCCCACCCCCATTATCCTAGCTGGTCATTCTTTTTCAACAGAACTGGATTGGAAAAGGAAAAGATTATATGCACTTGGTATACATATAACATGAATTCTATCCATTTTCTATTAATACCCCTATAAAACCACCCATGCTTCTACCTCGGGGTCAACAGAAACATTCCATTTACCATTGAAGACCATTTAAGACATGTTTTTTAAAAGTAGAAAAACATTATAGGATAATTGGCTCCTGCTGTTAGATGCAAGACAAACCTGAGGCACTTATGAAAAATAAATAATGATGGGAAGCAGGATCATTTATTTTTAAAGCACTGGCAGCTGATTTGGTAATAATGACCTATTATCCTTGTCAGAATAATAATAGACTGTTTCTGGAGCTTCATTTCTGGTATGTGAGCAACTGGCCTACTAGAGATGATTACACTGCCTGATAAATGTGTATAATCATCAAAGACACTGGTTGACAATACTATCATTAAATTGTCACCAGCTTGGCAAAGAGACAAACATCCCTACCATGTCAACTTATCAGAGATGTTTATTTTACAATTACTAAAACATCCAGGCACAATATTAATTTAGAAAACTGAAAACACACACACATCAACCTCAAAATTCAGACAGTAGAAGTAAAGCGTCGCCAGAGAAGATTTGAAAGGGAATGATATCTGGCCCTATAGATCGGCAGTCCTGGGCTCCAATTTCATCTCTCTGAGCCTCAGTTTCTTTAATGTTAAAAATGGAGATCATTTCTGTTCCCCAAGTTATTTAAATGTCTAATTATATATAATTCAAACATACATATACAGTGATATCTAAGAAGTTTTTTATTTATATGTAAATTACAAAACTTAAATTTTTATATATGTATATTTATAAAACTTCTTAGATATATCAATCAGTCTTAATCTAGGGAATAAGAATCATTGGAAAGCCTAAAAACATGCAGATGCTCAAGCCTCATCCCCAGAGATTCTAATTCAGTTGGTCTTGATCAGGCCCAGGTTTCAGTATTTTTAAATTTCCCCAGGTGATTCTAGCACTTGTAGTGTAACAAACTCCTGCTAACCTTTATCCATTCCATTGCAATTTAAAATCTGTTGGTCCCTTGCTTTTCAAACTGTGGATTTGGGGTCATTATTATCATCACCACCTGGGAGTTTAGAAATTCAGACTACCAGGTTCCACCCTGACCTACAGAATCAGAATTTGCATTTTAAAGAGATCCCCAGGTAATGCATATGTGCATTAAAGTTTGAGAAAAGCTCATCAGTGGGGGAGAAAAGTTGGTTACCATCAGCCACACAGTATTCTTTTTCAAATGCCTGCACACTAATGTGAAGCAGTCTCCTTTTGAAATAGGAAAAAGAAAGTTAATCTCAACCCTATTGCAAGTGTATGGCAGCTCAAGTCAACTGAATTCTGTTGCACAGGGGATGGCAGCTGAGTTCTGGTAGCCACGACTACACCTTGCCTATGGTCATGACTGCTGCCACCACTGCAATCAGTTCCTGCTCAATCCATATCCCACATCAGCCCCCAAATTGGGCATAAATGCGTCCACCTGCCCAACCCCAGCCCATGCAGCAGAACAGTGATAGTGTGAGTTATGGCTGGGCTGCCTACAACATTCTGCCCTGTCTCCTCCCCAGCTCTGATCAGCAACATGGAAGTGCCCACTTTTGACCCTTTGCCCTCTCTTTAGGATGCATGTTTTTTTCCTTACCTTCATCACAGTGGGACCCTGCTGAACCACCTCTTAGATCCTTAGACCATGTTTCAGTTTTAGGACAAAGAACACACCAGGATCTCATGAATGGTTGATCTAGGATCTTAATTTCATCTAGTCCAGACTCTCATCTACAGAGCAGAATCCCTTCAATAAGGTCCTGTCAAGTGGTTGTCTTCTCTGCGCTTGACTATTTCCAGGGATGGAAACAAAGTCACAGGTTGACTTATACTGGCCTTGTTCTTGGATAAAACCTTGAAAAAAAAATACAAGCTGCTAAGACAGGTATCCCATACTCTCCTTACAGAGTTTGATATTGGACTACAGTAAAAGACTAGACTTTTTTTGTGCGCAAACTTCATATTGTTAGATTCGGTGTGTTGTTTTAGCCATTTGAGAAGTTTTTGAATCTTAATTTTGTAACTCAGTATCGTTTCATTGATCAGCATGCTGCAGATGTCAGCATAATAGTCGTTAGTGAAAATGTTGAAAAATTTAGGGCTAAGGGAACACCCTCTAAGTTATTCCTCCTAATAAACTTCTTCTAGATTTACAATATTTCTTAACTAGCCCTGTTCGGGTTATTCAACAAGCTTTAAATCCTCCTACCTATGACAAGCAGCCCACAGACCTTTCACAAGATTCTTTCATGAGATTCTTGGTCATGCTGAAATCCCAATACTCTTTGTCTATAAAATTCCTTTGATTTCCAGTATATAGTCCTTTGGAAAAAAGAATGCACTTAGTGTGGTGTGACCTATTCTTACTGAACTCATGCTATACCTAGAGATCACTATTTACTTTGGAAACTATTAATAGTAAACCTATCTTTAAAATCATTAGTTCTAGTCTTATTGACTACTTATTTACAATATTCATTCTTTCTCCACAGTTTCTTAAAGATTACTGATGTCATTTCAACTATTTATTCTATGAAAATAATAATGAAAAAATGAATAGCTACCATGTATTTATTATGTGATAGATACCATGTTAAAGTGCTTTACACTGAACTATCACCCTAGCCCTATGAGGTATATATTGTTATCCCAATTTTACAAGCGAAGAAACTGAAATTTAGAGCTGTTAAGTAACTTGCCAGGAGAACACAATAGACCCTAGGTCTATCTGACTCCAAGGCCTGTTTTCTCCATCAATATATTATATTGCTTTCCCTTAGGATACAATGGTTCAGATGTGGAATATTGAACAAATTGGGGTTCCAATTCCTTCTTACTGGTTTCATCCTTTCTAGCCAACTCTGATGACCCATTTCCTTGCCCAGGGGAAAAAAAATGTGGTAAAATAGGAGTAAAGAAGTTCTGCTTCTTCACTGCTGTCACATGTTAACCTAGCATCATTATTTTCAAGCTGGGCCCTTTCTCTTCCTAGAACTCCTTCTGCTCTGAATTTCATGTTGTCTTTACTATTTTTGTCTCATTCTGCGCATTAATCTTCCTCTCCAGTGTTCTTTGCTGAGTTACTCCAAGACCTTAGGTATGTGTCATCCTGTCTACCTTTTATCCATGCTCATCAGAAAGTTTGCTACCCAATCTAGTTGGTCTCATTAGATTCCTTCAGCTTTTCTTCCTCAGTTGGGACCATTGCAATGGTCAGAATCAAAATGTGCAAAATATTTATTTTCATTGTTTGCCCTACCTCTAGTGGAGTCACTATCATGACATCAGTTAGCCAGCTTTTCCACTGGGCCCATAAGAACTAGTGCACTTCAGAGAAAGCCAGTCTTGCACTGCACTGTCTGACCATTCTCTGCTGCATTTGGTGCAGCAGACTTTGCTTGGTGATAAGTTTCTAGCAAACTCTTCCTGCATTCTCAGGAGTTTTCTAGGGTAGCACACTGAGAACATCGAGAAAACAAATCTGCCATAATTGTGTCATTTAGAAAACTTCCCAAGTTGTAAGGTTCTGATATGGAGAAGGGAAGGGACATAGAGTAGTGGTAAACAACCCAGGCTTGGAGTGAGTCAAATGCATAGTGAGTCTACTGTAGGTAACAGTGGATATGGTGCCATTTCTTAAGTTTTAATTTTCTCAACTGAAAATGGGGATAAGTATGAGATAATAGGATAATGTGTATGTTCCTTAATGTGATGTAAGTGCTCCTTAGCACAGTGGCTGTTAATATTATCATTATTCAACTCCTTGGCCCCATGTTAAATTTTGATCAGCTGCCCAAGGGCATATCCAAAGCTTGTGACTTCCAGTAAAGACACTTAACCACTTTCTAAAGGCTTTCTGTACATTCTCCTCATCCTCCAAGTTGTTCCCTCTTGTTTAATTTTGAGTACAGAACAGAGGCCAAATTGATTAAAACATTGCTTATAGTTGTAAGTATCTTTTCAGATAATGTATTTGGGTTTTAAAAACCTGGGAGAGAGGAATTAACTCATGAAAGGTCTGGTTTCTTTCCATACTTAGGAACCCTCACTAACACTACATTTCTCAAAAAGCCTGAAAATAAATAGGAACAAAGAAGTGAGCTGTGATGAATAAAAGGCAAAGCAAGATCTTCTGCATAGGGCCTCCCTGGTTTGTGGTCATAGTTCTGTCTTGTATTACAGGCACAGTTGGGAAAGTCAGTTCAATCCAACTGAAATGATATGAATGTAGCTCTGTGCCATTTGCCCAAAGGTGGTGTATTAGTTTCTATTTGTGCTGTAACAAGTTTAGCAGCATAACACATCACAAATTTATTACCTTACCACACAAATTTATTATCTTATGGAGGTCAGAAGTCCAAAAAATCAGTGTCACTGAGCTAAAATCACAGTTGCTTTATTTTAAAATCCAGGGCTACATTCCTTCCTGAACTTGTAGCCCTTCCTCCATTTTCAAGGCCAGTAGTATAGCATCTTCAAATCTATCTTCCTTTCTCATTCTCGCTCTCTGACCTCTGCTTCTATGGTCACATCTCTGTCTCTGACTCTGACTCTCCTGCCTCCTTCCTTCACTTAAAAGGACCCTTGTGATTACATTGAGCCCACCCACACAATTCAGGATCATTTCTGCATCTCAAAATCCTTCACCCGTACAAAGTCCACTTTGCCATGTAAGGTAACATGTTCATGAAATTTTGGGGATTAGAATATGGACATCTTTGAGAGTCATTATTTTGTCTACGACAGGTGTGGAGTGTACATTCTTTCCTTAGTCCTAGGGCCCAGATATTATCAGTCCCAGTTTATATTTTGCAGTGAAGAGTTCTAATGGGACAAGTTGGCATTCAGAGAAGCTGAAGTTAATCAAATAAAAAGCAGGTATCAGCATGCACTTTATCACATCACCAAGAGAATCAAAACAGTATGATAGTAAATTTGACTTCTTGTCATGTTGAATTCGTCTTTCAGTGCTATGTTATCAGAAAGAGGCAGTATTGTTATAATGTAATTTATATAGTGCCTTCCCCTGAGTGATGAATAGAATATTCCTTAGTATCCTCAGAGAATTAGTCTCTCTATCTCTTTTTATCCCAGCTCAGCCACTCCAGCAATATAATATCCAGCAATATAATATCTGTGTGCAAGAAATAAATCAGACTCACTAAATTTAAGGATGTTCACTTAAAGAAATTCCTTTTGGAGTTTCTTTCTCCCCCTCTCATTTGAAAATGCTCTTCTTTGGGTACTATAGCCATTGACCCATATTAGATTAATTAGGTCAATTAGCCTTTATATAGGCTAATAATATCCTTTTAATAAAAATATGACTTGAAAAGAGATTATTAATTTAAATTCCTGCCACATAGTAGCATTAAGAAAACTGTTAACATTAAGAAAACATTCATTTAGCAATTCTTTCTGCAAAGCAGCTTTGGGTATAGCAATGATAGTGTGTAGATAAAACTTAAGGACTTTGCTTTGATGAGTTGACTATTCACATTTACACGTTGTAAAAAGCCACATGGGTATTTTCCCCTTGGAGAAGCTGTTGGTAACCCAGAATGCCAAGCCTAATTCAGAGCAACTCCCTGTCTTCCTCTAACCTGTCAATATTAATTCCTACGTTTTAGATTCACACTAGACCCAGCACCTAACCTTGGAATCCCACCAACCATCAGGACAATTTGAAATTTTTTGCTATCTGCTTCTCTCCAACAACATCCCCATATTTTATCTTAACAATGACAATAACTACCAGTTAATGAGCATTTGCTACGTTCTAGGCATTTCATATTCATTATTCTTATTTGTTACCTTGAGTTAACTCACTAACAAATATTTGTTGAAATATTTGCTCTAAATACTAGAGATAGAGCCAAGTGGATATCCTAATCCCCATCTAATAGTTGAAGAAAGTGAGACTTAGAGGAGTTGATTGACTAGCCCAAGGCCCTGCAATGCCTGGGTAGGGGCAAAGCCCAGAGTCTGCCTGGCTCAACATCCTGGCTCAGCCCACCCCATCAGGCCACTCCAGCTAGGGTGCTGGAACTGCTGTCTGATTTGTTTGTTATATTTGAAAACCTATCAAACTGTTTGGGGCATAAGATTACCGAAGAAGTCGAACCTTTAAGAAAATTTAAATGGCACTTGAGGAATGAGGTTGAAAAACAGAAAACTCACAATTACTCAGAACACTGGTCCCACTATTAGTAATTAAAGGCTTTAATTTTTTTTTTAACCTTCAGGGTTCTGATGAACATACAAAACTTAGCACAAAAAAGTTGATGTACTACTGAAGTAAATACATATAAATGGAATGGGAGGTAGTTCTAGGTACATCCCTTCTGCTTTCTTTCAGTCCCTAATGTCTAGATCAGATGAAGGCAATGCTAAATTTTCTGTTGTGCACTGACATTAATGTGTTTCATAATCTTTCATCTCGCATGAATAGAAAGGACTCTGTAAGTAAATTTACTCTATTGCTGAGAGCTGGTCATTTGGATGGTCTGGAATATGGAGATAGTTTTGTTTTTGTTTCCTGGTTTTTCTTTTTTTTAACAACTGTTTTAAGTTTTAGAACTTTTTAGGAATCCGAAAGTTTCAAATTGAAAATACAAAAATGGTTCATTTCTGGAGAGCAATTTGACGATTTGTTTCAATAATTTAAATGCACATTTCCAACAAAAGGCAAACAGATAAAGCTGTATATATAAGAATGCTCATTACAACACTGGTTATAACAAGAAACTGGAAATAATCTAAATATATATTGATAGAGTAGTCATTAAATAGATTACACACATCCATGAAATAAGTAATACATAACCATGAAAGTTTTTCATGATTATGTATATCAATACATTTATATTGTATTGTTAAATAAAAATAAAGATTAAAAAACAGATTATAATCCCACTATAAAGCGTGTGTGTGTGTGTATGTGTATCTGGATAGTTATACACTAAAACATGTTAACTGTGATCATTACCAAGTAGTGGGATTCAGAGTGATTTTAACTTCTGTACACATTTCTGTATTACCTGAAATTTCTTCTTTTATTCTCTTTTATCCCCATCTCCCATTTAGATCACTTAACACCCCCACCCCCAAACACACACATTGACAATTATTCTAACGCATTTTTGTGAATCTTTTAGTTTGTATGAATTCCTACAAAATATATTTTTGTTTTTTGTACTGGTATTTTAAATTTACTTACTATCATATCCTGTTTTTTACATTTTTCACCTAGTACTATGTTTTTCAGTTCAAAGTTTCTATGTGTACACCTAGTCTATTGCACAGAACTGCTGAATTTTTTTTATAATATAGATATTGTAAACTCTAAGAATAAGCATGTGCTACTGGCATAATCAGAAAACATAAATAAAGCTAGTTTTATTGTGAAAAAAAGAGAAAATAATCTTTCTTCTAACCTAAAAGTATAAAGTTGTTAATTATTATACATAATTTTATCAGCAGAATTATCCAAATATGCAAATGAAGAAATATTTATGATACTGGACAGTCCACTTTACTAAGCATCTCTACATTAAAAAAGTGTTTGGACACATGGAACTCTTTTCTATAAATATAGAAAATTCAAAGAGAAACAGAATATTCTTTATGTAGACTCTAAAATGCTTGACTTATTTTAGAAGGCAAAAATTTCAAAAGACAAAGTTATTTTGAAAGTGAAAAGCAGTGAATGAAATTATTACAGTGTGCTCTCACTATATATTAAAAATGAAATTAAAATCATTTAAAATAAAAGAAATATGACATTGTAATGCAAACAGAAATTAAGAAAATCCCAAAAGGATAGGAAATGGTTGATGGACAGCACAGGAAAATGAAAAGACAGAGGAAGCAATAAAGCCTATTGGGAAAAACTTGAAATTTATATATTGAAAGTTCATAATTTTTAACATAAAAATCTAATAATAACTGCTAATCCCTTTCCTTTCTTTAAACTTTAATTTAAGGATAAAAATAGAACTTCACAAGTAACTTTATTCGGTCATATTTTTATAAGATAGATATCAAATATTCTCAGTAAAGATTTGTGTTTAACTATCAAACTTTTCTTCAAAACAATATTATATCCCTAGATGAGAAGTGTGAAAAAAATCACATATGAGTATATATATGGGTAAAATGGCAAGATTAAAGTCATTTTTCAAAGCAGATGTTACTGAAGTACTATTTCCAGTAAAGGTCACAAAGAGCTGTTTCTCCTCTTTCTTATTTAGGCTACTTTTCACTGATAACAGCACTTAAGCTTTATAACACAGTACTGGAAGACAAAACCAAGTTGCCCTTACTAAGAGTATTTTGTTGAAAATAGGGCCTCCTTTTTTCCCACCTCTCTCTAGAATATTGGGTTTCAGAATGAAGTTGTTGACCTAGGAAAAATAAACAAATAGTCTTCAGGGACCCAGAGGTGGGTAAGAGAAGCAATTTAAAGTACAGAAGCTTAAGTGTTAAAGCAAAGAAAACAAAATAATAATCTAAGGGTTCAGGGTCAAATGAGAAGAAGGGATGTATACTAATGTTGACAGGTGACCTACAAAGGGGAAAGGCCCAGCACAATGATCAGATTACCTGGGGAGAAGGTTGTAGCAGTCTTGCTTTCTCTGCAAACTTTCTCTTTTAAACTAGAAACCAAGACTGTAGGATGTGTCTTGGCTAAGAGGCCTCTTGAATTTGCCTTAGATTTTCTAAAAGAAAAACTCTAAAGATTAGGAAAAACATGAATTTTGATGATTTGGGAACTTTAAAGATGTCAGCATTTCATTTATTTTTAGGCAGAGTGACATAATGGTTATGCTAAGGATTCTTGAATTCCACAAAATCCAAGCTTTGCAACCTTTGGCAATTTATTTAGCTTCCTCATCTATAGAATACATATGTAATAAGAGAATTCATCTCATAGGATTATTGAAAGGATTAAACTAAATAAACCTTCTAAAGGGTTTAGGACAAGTTCTGCCACATAGTACATATTCAGTAAATGTTAGCTAGTGCTGGTAGTAGTTGTGGCGAGTTACCATTTGAGCATGTATCTGCCTGAGACTCAGATGTGAATTTTGATACTAATTAAGATTAGCATGTGTACTGTTTTTGATACATTATATTGAATATGAAGACACCATTTGCTACTAATATTAAGAAATGAAACTTCTTTGGGCGGGGCTACTGGGGGGGCTGTTGGGCAGGAGGCTGTGAGGGCTTGGGGTTAGAGCTGGGGTTTGGGCAGGGGTGGGGACTGGGGGAATGAGACTTCTTGCACAGATCTATTACTATTAATAGTATAGTGGGTACAAATCTCGGTACACAAATTCAAGTATGCAAAAAATGTTAAGTTTTAATTTCTATTTCAAGCCTTCATTCCACTAGATGTTGGTAAAACAATCTCAGTCAAGGTTCCCACCCCCCAACTCTGTTACACTGGGATTACATATGTGTTCCGGGGAGCTATCACCTGTTGTCAGTTGTCATCATCTGGCCATGTTACCATTTGCTGAGGCATATATTCTGGTCCCAGTTGCCAGTCTACAAAGTTTATAGTTGTGTCCTCCTTGTGTTGGACACTAGCTTCTGTGATTTTTGGGAGAGTGAGAAAATGAATGAACACTAAAAGGCTCTACCTCATCCCTCTACTAGCCTCTGGCTCATAAGAAATGATTCTGCTGCTCCCCCATGCTATGCTGGGGCACAAAGGTACTCTAGGAGGCTATTTCAGTCCCCCTTTTTAAGTCTAACATACTATACTGCCATCTCCACTATATGGTTCCTGTGCTATTAGCATAGGGTGACTCTGGAGTCTTGCCACCTTCCCAGATTAAATAGAAAAAGTGGTGTTCTTTCTGTTCTTGCATCCCCAAAAGTATGCAAAGGGAGATATTCTATTATTCCTTATGCCTATCTCCCACCCTACTTCAGAATGAATCCAGGAGACATCTAGGCACAGGTCCTTTTTCAGGTACCCAGCATCTAAGCTCTTTTCCTCTGACTTCTTTCCTTTTATAAGTCTAGAGAATCTTCAGTCTTGGGGACGGGAAAAACTGGCTTTGACCCATCAGGTGTTTTTCTAATTCTGTTGTCTCAAGTCTGGATCTGGGCTTTGTAAATTTACAAAATCAAGGATTTGACAACTCTTCCATGAGGAATGTCTACGTCATAGTCTAGCTGCCTCAATGAATAAGTCCACAGGGAAAAAAATCCCAAAACAAAACAAAACAAAATCAGCAATATTGGTTAAAACATCAAAATATATCAAAGTAGGGATTTTTTTTCCCTTTCATCTAAAACTACATTTTAAATACGTTTAAGTAAAATACTTTAATTTTCTACAATGAATAAAGTCTTCTAACTAAAATATTTCCCTCTTTTAAAAACATGAATTACTTTATATACTATTGAAAAAATACTTGATTTTATAATTTCCTTTCAGCCCAAACTGTAAATATTAATTGCTTACATTCTATGCATATAGATGTTCCTTAACACCAGCCTGCCAAATGAGGATGCCTCATTGTTTTCAGTCCTTTTCCTTGCCTCTTTTTCTCCTTTCATAATCTGTCAATCTGTTCCTCAGTGATTTCTTGCTCCTCTCCAAATTTACTCCCTCCTCTTTTTATAATTCACTACCCAAAAGAATGTGTAGTTTCCTTTTCATAAAATTTGACTATGTCTGCATGTTAAGAAGTTCAGATACTATAAATCTTACGTGGAGTCTAGAAAAAACCTGAAATCAGAGATATTTGGTAATATAATTGGATGGTGACAATATTAATTTTTAAAGCTCTTGATAACTTCAAAGGCCCATATATTCTTATTGCATTTTGATCAGTGGTATGTGGAATATCTATGAGCCCCTTGAAATATGATATGGTCATATTTATCTTTCTAGGACTCATTTAAGATACAATGAGTACCATACAGCAGCTGTTCAATCACTATTGAATGAAAGAATAGTAAGATAGCTGGCTGTCTCGCATAGTAAAATCATTCTAATCTACCATATACCATATACTACAATATATGTCTGCTATATTTCAAAAGTGTAGTAACAATTATGGGTAAAATTGTGTTTAGAATGAACTATTATAGTTCGTAGCTAGAAAAGAATTCCTTAACACATTTAAGGAAGAAGAGAATGAAGTACATTTTACATTTCTGATCAAAAGATAAAAAGTTTATAAAAGTGAGCATTCAGATATAACCATCAATGTAAGGAACTGAAGTAGGAAAAGCAAGAAAGCAAACTGGGTTCCAGTTATGGTTCTACAAATTATTTGCTGAGAAACTATTGGCAAGTCATTTAATATTCTAGGGGGTTCAGTTTTCCCTTCTATAAGCTGAAGTTCTGAAGTAGAATCTCTAAGTTTCTTTCATTGTACCATTCAATTATTTCCCTTGTTTAAAAATATATCAGATAACAGCAAGAAAAAAATTACAGAAACTTTAAAAAATAAAACTTATAGTAAATCAGTCATTAAAAAAGACTTAAAATTATTCAATTAAAATTTTTTTCTGATTTCTAAATGGTAAAAGGTTTAAGTTTCCAAACTGATCAATATAGAAACTAAAAAAAAATGATTTTTTTATGTATGTAGTTTCTAAAGAATTGAAGCCATCTACTGTCATAAAGAGGTACTTCATGCAAAATGCTGTCAGCTTAATTTTAATTCCTTTTTAAAATAAAAATTTTATAGCTACAATACATAATATGCAAGTTCAGGTTTACACACATTTTTCTAAACCTTTTAGAATAGAATACTATGAGGGTTTTTTGTTTCTGTTTATTTTGTTGAAGTATGTAGGAATTTATAAGGCATATGTCAGTTTAGGGACAGGGTTCCAAATTGAAACAAAGATGGCTCTTTTGAATTATCTGCTTTTATTATGTTAATTAAAACAAAACTTTATAGAGCAGCTAAATGCCTCTCAAGCTACATAAAAAATACCCAGTTGATGCATGAGAATTATAAAGATAATTTACACAGTTGGTGAAGAAAACAACCTATACTAAAATGCAATTAAACAAGAGCTATATCACCATATTATGTTTAAAATAGGAAATATATGTGCAGAAAACCAAGTAATCATCATTACTCTTATACTTGTCTTATGGAATAGATTCTCTTAAAATTCTGATATTGCCTCCTTTCCTTTCCACCTTAAACAAGTGTTTCTTACACTTTAATGTGCACATCATCACCTGGGGATCTTGTTAAAATGCAGATTCTGACTCAGAAGGCCTGGGGTGAGACCTGAGACTCTGACCTTCTAACCAGCTCCCAGGAGGTTCCCATGTTACTATTCTTCAGATTGAATGGCAAAGCCTTTAACTATGGGCATCCAGGATTTGAAATGACAAAAGATAAGAAATGTCAGGGTTTCTCCTTTTGTTTTGTTCCATTAACTAAAACCCAGACTGAAATTCCTTAGCTTACTTACTTAGCTTAATTCTAAGCTTAGCTTATTCTTCCTTGCCCTGACTTCCTCCTCACTGGTGCCCTCTCTATTCCCACAAAAGCAAAAGTTCTTAAATATAGACACCTGTTATTATCTAGGATGCTGTAAGTAAATATCATCCATGTGACCCATAGGCTAGGGGTCCTCTAAAAATAGTTCCCTACTGTGCTTGATGAGAATTTTTTTCTAGAAATAGGGTCATGGTAAAGAGGGTCTGCATGACTCTACTAAGGAGTAAATTGTGCCAAAATTTAAAATAGTGAATAATTAAGCAATCTTTTCAATTTGGCTTTGGAACGTATTATAATAGAATTTGCACAAGATTTTACATTTTACTTAAGGGAATAACAAAATAGATTATATGCTGTGACCACATACCAACAAATAGTGTTGGTGAGGAAGAAATGGGGGTAGGGGGATCTGCCTGAAAGCATGAAGAAGTACATGTAAAAGAGAGGTCTAGGATAAAATTCTTTCTATGGATGACACATCTATGGAAAGTCAAGAATTCATGTGCCAAGTCCTTATGCAACTCAGTGCAACTCGGATAATACAAATGAATATTGTATTATTTTCCCTCTTCTCAACGTGTCATGTAAAGTGCTGTTAAGGATCTTTTTGGCACGGGGGCAGTATGAACTGCTACCATTTATAGAACACATACTATGCCTCCATCTCTAAACTAAGAGCTTTCTATGCAGTGTCTTATTAAATTCTCACTACATATCTACTGGCTATTATGCCAATAAGATAAGAAAATACAGCCTATTGAGGAACTTTTTAATTGAGAAACCTTTTGAAAGTATTTAACCCAACAAGAGATTTTTGTGAAAAGCTCCATTGTACGTTTCATTCTATATGAATAAATAAATCCAATATATTTAAAACTTAATTTACAAATAGGAAAACTTAGGGTTATTATTTACTTCATGAAAAGCACAGCTAAAGACTGGACTCCTTTAAATGGTTAGTATATGTAACAGGAATTTTTCTGAGTTACATATATTTAATGTATACATAATTTTCCAGGTAAACACTTGCACAAAATGAGACATGTCTACAAAAACATTGTTAATTTATCATACATTTTGATTACTTAGGAAGTGTCTTAGTCTGTTTTCTAATGCTATAACAGAATACCTGAGATGGGGTAATTTATAAAGGAAAGAGGTTTATTTAGGTTCCAATTCTGAAGGCCAGGAAGTCCAAGATCAGGCACCTGCATCTGGCCAGCTTCTGGTAAGGGTTCTTATGCTTCATCATAACATGGCAGAGAAACAGGCACGTGCCAAGAGACCAAACATAAAAGGCAGCCTCACTTTATAGCTTTATATAAAAACCTGCTCTCACAGTAACTAAATCCAGTCTGGGAGAGGAAGAACTCACTCCCACTAGAAAGGCATTAATTCCTCTCAAAGGCACCACCTCCCAATACCACCACTACAAAATTCTGCCCCTGTTTCCCCCAAACTCATGTCTTTCTCACAATGCAAAATACAATCATTCCATCCCAATAGTCCCAAAAGTCTTTTTTTATTTGTTAATTAGTTTGATTTAATCATTCCACAATGTAAACATAGATCAAAACACCACATTGTAGCCTATAAATATATACAATTTTTATTTATCAATTAAAAATAAAATTAAAATTAAAAGTATATCTATTTCCAAAAGTCTTAACTCAGTCCAGCACCAACTTAAAAGTCCAAAGTCTCATCTGTGAGCCTGTGAAATCAAAACAAGTAATCTACTTCCAAGATACAATGGTGGGAAGGGCATAGGGTATACATTCCTATTCCAAAACAAAGAAATAGGCCAGAAGAAAGGAGTAACTGGCCCAAAGCAAATCCAAAACCCAGCAGGGCAGACAAATCTTAAAGTTAGGGAATAATCCCCCCTGACTATGTCAGCATCCTCTGCACACTAGGGTGGGGGTTGTGCCCCCAAGGCTTCAGACAGCCCCACCCCTATGGGTTTGGTGGGTGGAGCCCATGTGGCTGCTCCCATGGGTTGGAGTCTGGAGCCTATAGCTTTCCCAGGCCATTTTTGCTCACTGCTGATGGTTATACAATTCTGGGGTCTTAAGAGCAGCCTCACCCCTGCAGTTCTACTAGCTATTACCCTAGTTGGAGATCTCATCAGTGGCCCCATTCTTGTCACAAGTTACTGCCTGGGCCCCCAGGCTTTTTGGTCATCCTCCAGAAGTCTAGGTGCAGGAAGCCAGCTTCCACAGTTCTTGCATTCTGCAGGCTTGCAGAATTTGTGCCATGTGAATACTGCCAAGGCTTAAGCCCTCTGTAGCTTGAGCACAAGCTGTGTCTGGGCCTGTTTGAGCCAAGGTGAAGTGCCACCAAGGTTTACGGTTTGTACCTTTTGGAGTGATGGGTCGAGCTGCACCTGGGGCCACTTGAGCAACAGCTGGAGCAGCTGAGAAGCATTGCTCCAGAATGCAGGAGCAGAGACTCCAGGCTGAGGGCAGTGAGCCCTTTCTGCCCTCAAAGCCCTAATGTTCTCTGCCTGTGATGGGAGAGGCAGCCTCAGAGATCGCTGAAATATCTTCAGGCTCTTTCTCCCATTGTTCTGATGGTTAGTACCTGCTCCCTTCTAGCCATATTAATTCTTTAGCAAATGGTCTCTGGGTACTGCTCCAATGTATTCTATATTTTATTATTACTTTATTATATATCTTAACTTCTCTACCAGAATGTAAACTAACTCCACGAGAGCAGACCAGTGTTTCCATTCTTTACAGTACCAAGTACAGTATTTTTCACTTAACAGATCACAGTAAGTCACGTTGAATTAAATTGCTATTTCTTTAGTGTCAAAGTCTGTGTATGTAAGATGAGCAGACTGTAGCGCACCAATCTTTCATTTTAATGGTGTTTAATTCATTGGAAAATAATAAAACATCTTTTTGCTTAGTAAAAGTCAACGTAACGAAGTTTTAGAATTCACAACATTGAAAAATAAGCCAAACAAAAACAATCTACATTGATTAATGTTTAATTTATTGTTGCTCAAAGTTAGATAACAATAGGTTTAAACAGCTATTGGATTCTTAAAAATCTTTAGTAAAACAAAATATATGAGAACAATATTAGTGAATAATCCATACAATAAATAGATTCACTAACTTAGCATTTTTTCCCCCTGCCTTTAATATCTGGATAACTTAGCATTATTTTGCTTTCACAGAATGCCTTTCTTCTTGTTAAGAAAATATAAAAATAAAATTTTAAATTGGTTCTTGCCAAAATCCAATTAATAACGAAATAATTATTTCTAGGTGCAACTTAATTATCAGCTTATCGAAACAAAGCCACTGTAAAAGTGTTTTTCAAGAAGTACAATACAATGCAAGAAAATAAGTCCATCTAGTTTATTGCAAAAAAGTCAACAAAACTGATCAAATTCAAGAGAAAAAATCTGAACCATTATGAAAGAGTTTAAAAATAAAAAGCATGCTTTGTGATTAGGTATCTTTATATGTTGTCTTATTAACATTAGAAGTATTTTGGGGGTTTGTTTTAGAAAATACCATCAAATATTCCAAGAAAAGACTTCATTTCATCAGCTTCATCATCAGGATGATACCTACTGGGGGGAAAAAAGCAAAAGGAAAAATAAAAAAAGTTTTTGTAACACAATTTGTTTTAAAATACACAATAGATAGTGTAATGCTAACAAAGAGACTTGAAGATTTCTGTGAGGTTAATATATCCAATGACCTTCAGTATGCATAACCTTATAGGAAATCTATGGGGAAAAAATTAGACTTCACAAATTGTAAAAGGTAAGGACTGTAAAGGTATTTCTTTAAACATATTAAAAAGTAATATAATTTAACAAAAGTGTGAACAGGCTGGTTTGAGTGCAGTGGTGTTTACAATTAATTGATCACAACCAGCTACAGATTTCTCTGTCCCTTCTCCACTCCCACTGCTTCACTTGACTAGCCTAAAAACAAAAAAGCATGAACAGGTCTTTAACCTTTAACTCTTTAAGAAGGAGAAACTGCTCTAGAGTTTCCCTTTCTAAAATGGCTAACTATAGGGGCACTGATTAGATTTACTCTGACTGTTTCACTGAACCTGTTGAATTGTGAAATAACTAGCTGGCTGAAATACAACTTGAACTTTTGAAAAATTAGCTTATCTCATTTGGATTTCTCAAGTGACTTTACACTTTACACAATTAACATACTGTATTCAAATCAATAAAAATAAGTTTATCAGCTCAATATAATGTTTGAATTAATAGCATTAAACATACAGGTTTCCAAAAATTGAGATATCCGATATTGTGAAACATCTTAGGGAGTTTGGCTCACCAGGGGTCTAAAATTTCAATGTCTTTAATAAATAAAATGTTGAGGCTCTGATCTTTAAAATGAACCAAGGAAAAAGGAATGCTGAATTTCTTTGTAAAAAGTTTTTATTGGCATAATCTTAAAATGTCCTTAAAGAGTTCTTACCTGAAATCAATTTCCTTTTTACATTCACTATTTCTAATAAAAAAATCCAGTTTCTTAAAATTTGAACAATTTGGTTTTTTTTCAGAGTGAGTAAAGCATAGCTTCTCAATCTCTGGTGACAGACTTTGTTGTTTCCTTTCTTGTAAATGGACCTATATTTTGAGGTAAAAAATAGCAATCATTGAAAGTTTAAGCATTCAGGCAAAATTTAAAAGAAAAACAAAGAAGTGCTTTTTCTTACAATATTTGCATTTCCAGCTTGTTGAGGTAGTTTTGTCATAGAGGATGCACCAAACTTGGACATAGCAGAATTTGATAAATAAGTATCTGGCTTCTCATGTGATGAGACAAAACTAAAAATTAAAATTGACTATTTGTAAAATATGGCAAACAAGAGAAACATACCATTCTAATTTGGATCATAGTGATTTTTTTAAGGAATATGATTAAAGTTTATCACACTTACCACAAACAATTGATGATGTTTCTTATACTCATGGAGAACTTGGTATATTTCCTTTCCTTTAGACCAAACCACAATTTATATACTCCAAATTAGGTAAGAATACTAATTTAAGGGACTACAGAAATAACCATTCAATAATTTGCTTTAAAATTGAGTCTTATGCTTAATTTTCCATGAACTATAATCCTGTAAATCTTTTCTAAATTCTATTTGCTTAACTTTAATTTCCTTCTCTATTCTGATCTCACTGTAGATAGATATCTCTAGTTATCTTCTTATGTGTAACTGAATACTAAAATTCATGCTTAATCTTCTGTATTAATTCACTCATTAAAACACATTTATTATTTACTACCATAAGCCAGATATTGTACTAAGGAGCTAAGTATAAAGTTGTGAAATAAAAAACCCTCAGGGTGTTACCATCTAGTAGAAGATCAGACAACGAATAAAAACAAATATACACATAATTATAGGTGCTGAAATTATATGAAGGAAATGAAGTGGGTAGTATCATAAGAAATAACAGTGTGGAGGCATAAACCCATTTTAAAAAGATGGTCATCAATGCATCTCTGAGGAGATGACAATTTAAGCTGACAAAAGCTAAAATGCGAAGCCAAGCAAGGAGCAATGAGCAGTCAGTAGGGGTAGGGAAGAATCACATATACTGATAGGATTGGATCTTTTTGTCTTTGATTAATAAATGTATATGTGGCAAAAAGAAAAAAACTAAAGTAGTAAAAAGGGCATTAAAAAAAAGCAAGTCACCCCAGATCCTCAGGTCCCTCAGGCCTTTTTCCCAGCAGCAATTTCTGATACCAGGTTCTCAGAGGCTTCTTCTTAGGATCAGTTTTTAAACCCGTTTATCTTCTCTTGGTCACTTCTAAAATCTTCCACAATTATTTGTAGTTTTTTAAAGGTGTGGTACACAAAACTGTTCATGTGCCTTGTCTTCCTACTTATGATTTATCTATTTTTTGCTTCTCTACACCCAGAGATTTGTTCTACTTTGATGCTTATATCTGTTTATTCTATATGACTCAGAATTAGAACCAGTGAATAAAAGTGATAAAAAGACAAGTTTCAGCCAAATAATTTTAAAAGCTATTGAATGGTCTGAGAAATCCAAACATGGAACAAGTGGTTTTAGAGTGAATGAGCTCCTGGTCCCTGGAGCTGTCTTGGTAGAGATGGCATGATTACTTGCCAGTGATGTTGAATGGTAATTCAAGGATCCAGTGTGGGGGAGACTAAATGATATTTAAATTAAGTCCCTTAGCTCTGGAATTCTATGAAATCTATGATTCTGTGATGCTGACACTAATGATTGGTAAAGTGACTAATCATAGCACAAATTCCAAAGGACACCACAAATTTAGTATCTTTTTTTAAAGCAGAGAAATAAATAATCCTTAAGTAGAAAACTGGAACCTAAATAAAAAATTATCAATATTTTTTGTTTATTTGTTTTGGAAAGTTTTAGCTTTTGCCATAATTTCTCTCCCTTGATTTCTAATCAAGTGTAATATTTCCAAATGCATTTTACATTTCTGCAAAGATACTTCAGATTGAACACTTCTAAAATTATTGTTTTCCATTCCAAATCTCTTATGTTTCTTATATCCTCAAATTATATCTCCATCTACCCATTGCCATTTATTCTTCCCTCTTCCTCAACGGTCATATCCTTTCAATTGCCAAACTGAATCTGCTTTATTTCAGAAATGTTTTAAAAATCCAACCCTACTTCTCTGTTTCTATTACCTTTTCCCTAGGTTAGGCCTCATCATAGTCTGCTTTTCTTATTGGCCACCATGCCTCTGGTGGTTCCACTCTATAATTTACTCTACACATTGCTGCTAGAATTTTTTTTTTCTAATCAAATTGTTTTTCCTGCGCTTAAATATTTTGGATGGTTCCTCACTGCCTACCACACAGATCAAAAACTAGGCCCCTAGGCTACATCTGGCCTACAGACATTATTATTATTATTAGTTGGAGGGGGTATTACAGAGTACATCACATTTTTTAATTAAAAATCATGAAATGTCAAATAAGATTTCAGATTCCTAGTTTTTCTTGAAAAATCAAAATATTTGACAATACTAGACTCACATTTCCTGCATAGCAACAACTAACTGGAGAAGAGTGGTGGTTGTTCCCTTTAGATGGGAAACTCTACAGTTGGCCTTGGCCCACCAAATCCTGAAGGCATTTGGGTTTGTGACTCCTGACTGACTAGATACTGTACAGATGTCTATGCATGGCATTCAATGCTCTTACAATCAGACCTCAGCAATCTCAGCCTTAATGGTGTGGCCATACACACCACACTTTATTGATCCATAAGCATGGAGTGCCTTTTCAAGCCTTTTCCCTTTACAGATGGTTCTTTTATACCTGGAATGCCTATCTGCCTCTTCTCTATTTGTTAAACTCCTATTTAGTTTTCAAGTCATGTAAAAAATGAAGATTCCTGGGCTCCAGGCCCAGAGATAAAGATTCAGTAGCTCTAATGTGGGCTCAGGAATGTGCATTTTTAATATGCACCCCTAGGTGGTGTGACAACAGCACTTTGAGAAACAAACTTCTAAGAGAGTTTAGGTTGACTAATACCTTTTAGCTTCTCTGACATCTAATGACTTGATCCCCCCCATCTCCAATTATGTGTCAAGAAGATATAAAGTTGTAAATATTACAAACCAAAGTTCTAAAACTTGCCTGTTTGACGTTTCTCTTTGCAATTTGCTCTTTGACTCTTGGAGGGGTAGCTTACTTCCCCTGGTAGTTGAACCCAAAGTATTTCCAAATCCTACATAAAGAGATAACATTTTGAAATAAAATGTTAGGAAACAGTTGAACGAATCGTTTCACAAGTTCTACAAGGGCTCTCTCCAACAGATGTGATCTAGTTAAGGAAGGAATGAATAATCCCTCCCAATCATCAAATTTAATATTTTTATCTTTTTTTTTTTAACTTTTATTTATTTTAGACATGAGGTCTTGCTATATTGCCCATGCTGTCCTTGAACTCCAGGGCTCAAGCAATCCGTCAGCCTCCTGAGTAGCTTAGACTACAGGTGCGTGCCCCCATACTAGCTAATGAAATTTAATTTGCATAGAAAAATAAGCGCACAAAGCTAAGGGAGTAAAACTATACAATGCACAGGTTAGCTTATTAGTCACTGTGTTAAAAGGACCTCAAACCACCTGTGATGTTGTAAAATATATATTTGGTCTTTGATTCCTGTTTCTTTCTCCAGGTAGATAGTGTCAGATTGAACTGGGTTGGAGGAACCCAGCTGGTGTCCACTGCAGAATTGATTGCTTGCTTGGTGTATGTGGGAAAAACCCCACACATTTGGTGACAGAAGTCTTCTGTTTTGATTGTAGTGTGAAAGCAGATGAAAAACAGTTTGTGTTTTTCCACTCACCACCATTATTTATATATTTATATTTTAATTCATGAAAATGATCAAAGTTTATTCGATATTTTCAATTGTCTGCACATAATCATTTAAACTGCTTTATATATGGGGGAAAATGGCATTTATTGAGACTGATTTTCCCAGAGACAAAGCTATGCCCTCATAGGATTAGGCTACCTCAAAGGATCAGTACACATTGCCTATTAACTTGCAGTGCACAATGACATTTAAGCTTGAGGTAAGGACTGGTAGTTGTCCAGTGATATAGAAAACTGTGCCTAATGACCCCATATCATGGAGATTTTCCTGGCCTATTTTGTGAAGGCGGCCAAATCCTGTTTTTTCTAGGAGTATTAGCTGTTTAGGTAATTCTTAGGGCTCTGAAACAATATTTCATGTTCTAACTATTCCCTTAGAAAGATTTTTTTTTTTGAAAAGCGTGAGGTCGTATAGTAAGAGGCAACTATAATTGTGGGAATAAGAGTGCCCTGAGAAGGCTGAGGAACTGATTTCCTTCTGTCAGCCCTCATGGGAGAGAGTATCTCCATTTGCTATTTTGTCATATACTTAAAGAAGATTTTCAATTCTTAGTTTTAGTGAAATAGAGTGAATTCACCCTTAACTCAAAGCACTAAGTCTCATTATTTTTGGGTTGTATATGATTTAAATTAAATTTCCAATACAGAGGAAACAAATCCTTTCTTATTTATTTATTTATACCTGAAAAGTCAGTATTTCAACTAGAAAGAAAAGTGATTTTATTTTCTTTGCAAGCAGAAGAATACTTTTAAAAATAGAATATTTTTGTCCTTCAGAAATATTACCAGACCAGGTGTGATCTTAGAATGGAGAGCAGGATAGTCCGGTTTATGTGAGAAAATTCAGTAAATAATCTGAATTTGAATAGGGTCTTTCACAAGAGAGGACCAATAGAATAGAAAAAGCTCATTTGCTATATCATTATCATGGAATAACCTGACCTCTGTCCTTAGTGGGGGAAAATGCTCTGTGTGGAAGGATCACACTTTCAGTTTTGCTAAAAATTATAATCTTAGTGAACCAAATCTAATTAAACAAACTCACAAAAAAGGCAAAGAAACTTAGTTCCAGGAGCTGAAATGAAAAATATTCCAAGAATTTCTAATAAAATTAATTCATGCTAAAATATAATTTTACCTGTTTTTGTCTTTGCAGTATCAGTTGAAAAGCTAGTAACTTCTATTAAGTTTTCATCATCAAAATCATCCCAAACTTCATTTCCCAATTCAAAGTTCACATTCAAAACTTCTGAAAATGGAGAGTTGCTTTTATCTGCATCTGTCAAATTTTGGTTTCCAGATACATTAAGATTTCCATTGAATAACACTGTTTGAGGGGTTTTCTCATTTGAAGTTGTAGAATAGTTCCATCTAGAAAAATCTGTTATGTGTATGTATAAAAGAGTATAGGTACTTTTTTAACCACAAGCATCATAATCTATTGATATATCAAACACATCTTTCAACTACTAAACAGAGCTCTTGAGTAGTAGTTTTCAAAAGCATTGTTGAATATTGTATTCAGCCAATTCTATTAACTGTATTACATGTACTGATAGTTGAACTAAATTTAATTTTCAATAAATTTTTTTAGACCAAATTAATTTTTCCTCTTAATTCTTATATAAGAATAACTCTACTCCATGATTGGATTACAATAACTTCTAAAATGGTCTTCCTCCTCCAGCTCTTCTTCCTGCAAGTTAATTTTTAGTGTTGTTATAAAATATATTTGTCCAAAATATATATTTATTTTTTTCCTGCTAAAAAATCCTCAGTGTTATTCATTGTTTATAGCCTGGGTTTAGAGCCAGACTACCTGGGTGAAAATTCCATCTCTCATTTATTACCTGTATGATCTTAGACAAATTGTTTAAACTCCCTGACTCTGCTAAATGGGGATAATAATAGTACCAACCTCAAAAGA
Organism: Daubentonia madagascariensis; assembly: GCA_023783475.1. NCBI lineage: Eukaryota > Metazoa > Chordata > Mammalia > Primates > Daubentoniidae > Daubentonia > Daubentonia madagascariensis. Next base: position 25,470,968 of record JAKFHU010000913.1, on the reverse strand, counting down.
CTGTTACGGAAACTAAATGTCTTTACTTGTACAGTTTTACACAGTAGTATACTAATAAATGTTTAATAACTGCCTCTCCAAAAAGTGTATGCATATGTATACATACATAAGTTTATTATAAACTTTACTGATGTAAAGGATATGTAGCACACAATTTATAAATAATAATAAAATATACAGCATGCTTATATGTAAATTTCATATATCTAATTGATTCTTACTGAATGTTTTCATTGAGTTTTTCTACTCTTCTATCTGTAGTCAACCTATGGTTGCAACTGACAAATGAGTGTAGTTCTCACATGAATGTTGTTTGATATTTTTGTTGACATTAACAAGTAAGATGAAAGTAAAACAACAAAGACATACGCTGAGCCTTCACTCATTCATCACTGACTCAAGCAACTTCTTTGCTGAATTTGCTAGTAGTTTTTAAATATTAGAAGAATATTCCTTCAATTTTTTGTGTTATTCACAATGTAATGGCTACAGTAACAACACACTGTTAAGTTTAATCTATACTATTAACATTTTATCCATCACTTTCTTAAGTCTAAACAATTAACAAAACAATAAATCAAACCCTGATTGGTAGTGTTTGCTGATTCCTGTGGTATAAATACTCCCACCATAACTGATGTCAAGCTACTAATGTGACATCATTGAATGAGAAGTTGGGAAGAAATGCACAGTAACACCCCATTATAGAGTATTTCCACCATATAGATAAATAACCTCAAGAACACAGATAACAGTAACATGTGGTAGAGTAATTAGGAAGTGATGAGTATTTTTGCCTTTGTTTTTAATTTATTTAATTTAAAGTTTATAAAATTAAATTTTTAATAGTGGCTGAAAGATTCCTAAAAATTTAACAATCATCTCTCATAAGCCACTAGAAGCTTGCTCAAGTACACTACTAAGTTTCCTCCACTTTAAATATCCTCTATCCTCTTCGTCACCTATCCGAATCCTACTTTATCCTTTAACTGTACGTACAACTATAGTCCACATTATTCTACTTTTGTATGTTGATACATACACACACATAATATGGTATGTGCTAAAAATGGAAGTAGGTACAGAGTACAATGGGAATGCAGAGGAAAGAGGAACTAAACCTGCAATAGGAGTGAAACAGACTCCTTTAGGGTGATAACACATGAAGGAACAGTAGTAGGAATTTAAGCTTGATAGAGCTGTGGTTGTGGAGCAGGGTAAGAAGGAAAGGCAAGCTATTCCATAAAGGAGAATACCATGTATTCAAAAGACACAGCAGTATGAGAGATCAGAGATTGGCAAACTATAAGTTTTCAGGATTTCTGGAGCACAAAGGAGAAGGAGAAGGCAGGGCCCATTGCAACTGCACAGGTAGTTAAGTGCCAGATCATGTTGAACCTTGTTTGCCACATTAAGGAGATTTTTGTTTTTTTCTTACAGGCAAAGGATAAACTATTAAAGATGTCTTAGCAAAAGGTTTACATGACCAGATATGCCTGTTAGATCACTTGAAATAGTTATGGATTGAAGGATAATGAGACTGGAAGCAGAGAGAAAAGTAAGAAAGTTATTAAAATAAATGAGAGATGAATTCTTAAGGTAGAGTATCAGTAGAAATAGGGAGGAAATGACAGATATGAGAGATCTGTAAGAGGCAAAATAATTAAGATTTGGTGATTAATTATACATGGAGTGAGATATTTAGGATGACTCTTTTTCTGCCTTTAGAAGCTTAGAAAAGAAGAGGGTTTATTCATTGAGCTAAGGGAAAAAGAGAAGGAACAGAGTGAGGTACAAAGAAGATAGAGATCAGATGCTGACATGTTAACTTCGAGGTGCATATGTCCAGGAAGGTGATTATATAGATGGATTTGGAGTTAGACAGAAAGATCTAGATGGGAGAAACAGATTAAGAAATCACCAGAACAGAGTTAGTGATTGAAGACATAAGCTTGGGTGATATCGTCTCGGAAAAGTTTTTGAAGTGAGAAGAATAAAAAAGCAAAAACAACAACAAAAACAACAACAAAAGAAGCCTTTTGCAACATCAACAAGAAGAAAAGCCCAAGCAGTGGAGAAATAGCAGGAGAACAAATAGAATGGTTTAACTGAAACCAAAGGAGAGATTTCCAAAGGGAAGGAAAGACCACAAGTATCAAATACTATTAAATACAAAGGTCAAAGATAATAAAAGTTGAAATAGTTCACTGAATTCAGCACTTAGGAGGTCACTAAATGGACAGAGCAAAAACAGTTTCAAAGGAGTGATGGAGACAAAACCCAAATTTTAATAAATGAAGAGTGGCTATGATGTAAGGAAGTGAGTGCATTGAGTGCAAATTGCTCTTTCAAGAATTTTTGTTTTGATGAGATAGAGATAGAGGGTATAGGGACTCTAGAATTCTGTTTTTTGTCTGCCTGGCATGCTTTCCCTTCTTTTAGTAGGAGTACCCCCCTTTTTCTTTGGGGGAACTACATCTACTATTCCATGTGATCTTGATGAGGCCATCTTTCATAGCATCCTGCCTTCCCTCGGGCCACAGGGATATAATAACCCAATCCCCAGGCTACAGGGATTGATTAAGGAATGAACACATGACTCAAATGAGGCCAGTTCCAATGAACTCTGGTCTGCCAAAGTGAACAGGGAAGACTACCTTTTTCTACTGAGGCTGCTAAACTGGGAAGATATAAATTAGGCGTTACCAGCCATGTGAGAAAGCCTATTTAAAAAATAAAGTCAATTAGCAACAAGCATAGCTAAAGATTAAGAGAAAGCCAGAGGTATGATGAGATCACTTGAATGCCTTGATCTAGCCAAGATTAAAGCCAGATACATGTTTGGACTTTTCATTTAACATGAGACTATCAGTTTCCTTTTTTTGTGTTTAAGTCACTTTGAGTAGAATTTGTATCACTTATAATCATAAAGGTCATGACTAGCTAGATGGGGACACACAGCTGAAGAAAGAAGAGGCTTGAGCATATTTATATGCTAAAGATAAAGATACAATAGAGAGAAGAGAATGGAAATATGGGAAAGAGGAGAGGGATAACTGTTTTTCTAAAGTCCCAGGGAAGACAGGATTGGTAGTGTTAAGATTACAGGAGGAGAGATAGACCTCGAATATAAGAAAAGATAATTCTTCTTTTAAGACAAATAGAGAGTCTAGTATGGGTGCAGAGATAGAGAAATACGTAGTTGGGGGGATGGAAAGTTGAAACAGTTCATATGCTATTTGTTCAACTTTCAATTCTCCACTGTTAACTAAAAGTCAATTTTGTTTCACAGAAATGGCATTGGACTGGGAATCAAGAGATATGGAATCTATTTCTGGCCCTGCCATTAATTAGATATGTGATTTTTGGGCAAGTCATCTAATCTCTTGGAGTCTTGGCTTCTTTCACTGTAAAATGAGAAATTGCACAAAGGTCTCTTCCAATTTAAATTTTATGATTCAACATACTTTCTCATATAATTTCTGACATTTTTTCTTCTTCCCTTCTTTAAATTGGAATACAGATGATAAAAATTGCCGTGTTTTTCTTAACACATTCTCAAAAGTAGTATTTGAATATATTTAAATTTTGTTTTGCCACCAAAGACTAATATGTGAAAAGTAGTGTAAATATACCCAATTACTACTACTAACAGTATCAGATATTGTGCTGAGAGCTTTATATATATTATCTCATTTAATCCTAAAATCCTTAAAGTATAACCTGATGAGAGAATTTAGACTACGTAGTTAAGTATACTATGAAAGGTTACAGAAAATGGCAGAGGTAGGACTTGGTCCTAGACAGATTGTTTCCAGATCCTGTGAACTTAACTGCTATATTATACGGTTCCTTTAAAAAAAAAAGGCGGGGGAGCCCACTCAGTAAAATAAGGATATAGTTATTCCTGGAGGTTAAAGTATCTAGATGGGACTTTACTATCATAATGTAAATTGGATTTGGAATAATAGGTAGAAAAGAAATAAATGTAGGAAAACTATATAAATATAACACAAAAGTAAGCAGAGGGAAAGATAAAGTCTGGTATGGAGAACAACAGAGAATAGAGCAGTAGTGTAAGGAAGGAATCAGTTAGAGGACTATAGGTTAATGGGAGATAACAATAGAGGGTTGACTATTTTACTCCTATCCACTTTGTAATGATATTCAGGCTTTTAACAAGTTAAATAAGTGCTCTCATTCTCCAGGTAAGATTAGGGAACTTTTCTTGATCTCATATTGCACCTTGGTATCATAAGAGGTGGTGGATATTCCAGCCTTTGCCTCCCTAAAATCTTAGATTATGACTAGAGGAAGCATAAAGTGACAGCATGAAGAAAAGAGTGACAACAGAAGCCAATGCCAAACATATGAAATTATTTCTACATACAGCCACTTGAACAAACAACTCAATGGCCAGAATTATTTATCACATGTTTTAACAGATTGGCTAGTAATAGCATGATCCAGGGAAATGAGGCTATTAATGGCGGGAACCAGAATAATGATAAACCAGGCACAGTGTTTAATTTACATGCATTATCTCATTAATTTAATGACAGATACAGATAAAAAAGTAAATCTAGATTACACACCAGCTATATCCCACAACCTAGGTTATATTCTCATATTATCATAGAAATTATAAGAATCATAGGTTTAAGAACTAGGGAAATATTAAAGGGCACCCAATTCAATCAATGCAATTCCTTCATTTTAAAGATAAGACTAAGGCCCAAAGAGGTTAAATAATTTGCCCAAAGTCACATAGCTGTTTTGTAAAAATGGACTAATTTTATAAACATAAAATTGTCTTAATTCTAAAGATATATTAAAGTAATAGTTCCGCATTTTAACACTCTGTATACCCAAGGATCCCTTATTTTCTCAGTTTTTCCTCATATTGTCTTTAAATTAAAATAGTCAACACTACGTAAGAAATAGATTTTTACAAAAAATCTATGACAGACATTGTGAGACCATCTAAAATAACAGACCCAAGAATTTGAAATTGGCTCAATAACCCAATAGAAAATGTTGCCAAGTTAAAAATTATAATAATTTCAGATGTTGATTTTTCAATAACATTATTTGCCAATTCAAAGTAATGATAAACCATATTTTCTCTCAAGTCAATATCAATGGTAATTTACCTTTGTCTTGATATTCAGATGGTTCTTGTTGAACTTTTCCACAGACTTCATGCTGATCCCCCTGGTCCATTATAGGCAATTCAGGTACATTTAAATATTCTGACCTTTATAAAGAAAAATAAGACCATAAAAATGTTAAAGAAAATATTAAAATTAATCTGGCCTTGAAAACTACTTATTCAGATAAAAAGAAAAAAGTGTTTTATCCATTCAACACTTCTATGATAAAGTGTACCCAGCCTGGGTAGCAAAGGGTAAAAACAGATGTTTAATGGAAATGACTAATACTTAGTCATCCTTACATGTGTCCAGTAGATATCTACTATCTGTGTACAACCTTTAAAAATCTACTGCTAATGCTTCTTTCAGTTAGATATCAAAAGCTGGGATCTCTAGAAGCAGTGCTGGCATCTGTTTTGATTGGTCAGTTCCTGCCCTGTACTAGTTGTTAAATATATTGAATGTCATTTTTGCATGTAGAATGCCCTTCTCTGGAAGGGAAATTATATATACTATTGTCTTCTAGGCAACGTGATACAAGAAAAGAACACCGAGTTACCATCTAAGGCCTTCTGTTCGGTAACTCAGAATATGAACTTCAGTTTTTTCACCTACAAAAGAGGATACAAATGCCTCATTTTATCAGCCAGGTTGTTGTTAAAGTCAAAAAAGATGATTCATAAAAGTACAATTTTTAAATTATAAATCTGAGGCATTAATAGTATAGACTGAGCCCCTGTATGGAAAGGTTAGACTTTGTACACCAACATGATTTCCCTTTTAAAAGTATACTCTTGTCACTTAGTTTACATTCCTTGTAAAGACAGAACCTGAGAGAATAACACATAAGATAAGTAGTTTCCTAGAAAAGAGATGATTTAATGAATGTTAAAGCATTCTATAACTGTAGAGTTCTAAATAAATTTTTGGTATCAAAGATAATGAAACCTTTATGATGCCATTGCTTCATTATGGAACTAAATGATTACTGTGATTTGATGGTAGCCAGTGACCATCTTTCCCTGAGTAAGTGACTATCTGGAGGAACAAAAAGTTTATAATGAATATTTTACTTTAGATATTAACATTATATTTGTACCTTGATATTCTTGGAAGGGAAGGTTTTTTAATAAAACCAAACTCTTTAAGGTCCACACTTTGAGATTTATTCATCTGTATCTATTAATGAAAAAAAAAATTCAACTATCAATTTCATATCAAGATCTTTTAACAAATGAGCCAAACAGCAAAATTCCTGCTGGTACATAAAGTCCAAAAATCAATGAATTAGGAGAAACTCAGGCTACTTCTCAACTCAAATATTTTCCTCAGGCCCTTCTTAAATGTTGGCATTCTTTATGGTTCTTTACTAGGTCTTCTTTCTCTTCTCACTCTGCATGTTCTAAATCAAAGATCTCATCTACTCCCATGGCTTCAATTATCAGCTACATGTGAAAGACTCTCAAATCTATATTTACAGCTCAGATCTCTCTCCTGATTTTCAAACAATTATATCCCATTATCTGTGGGACATCTTGCTGGCCTCTAAATTCAATATTTCCCAAATCAAACTTATCCTGTCTCTACTCCCCAAAACTTGCTTTTCCTTCAAGAGATCCCACCCTAGTGAGGCCCAACTTTTCTACCAGTTGCTCAAGCCAGAAAGCTGGGCATCATTTTTGACTACTTCTTCAACCTCACCTCTCATAACAAATTAAGTACCAAGGTAGTACCTCTGAAAAATATTTTAAACCCAGTAACTTCTCTCCATTGCTATTGCCACTACCCTAGACTAGGCCATCATTCTGCTTGGATTATTGCAAAAACCACCTAATGAGTCCCTATGTTCCTATTTTATCATCCTCTGATCTCTTCTCCACATTGCAGCCAGAGTGAACTTTACAAAATGCAATTCTAATCATGTCACTGATTAAAGCCCTTCAGTGGCTAATGAATACTTTCAGGATAAAGTCTAAATCCTTAAGGCAGCAAAAAGGTCTGCATGATCTAGCTCTTACTTACCTCTTCAGACTCATCTCTCTCTACTCTTCTACTTGTAATAGAACTCTAGACATACTGTATTACTTCAGTTCCTTTAAAGATCTCTCTCTCTCTCCATTTCTTTCTCTCTCTCTCTCTCCCTTTCTCCCCCTTTCTCTCTCTATCACCTCTGGACCTTTGCATAATCTCTACATCTGGAATATTTTTCTATCCCTCCCCACCACCATTTGGGTGCTTGCCCTTCCATACATACTTGGCTTATACTTCAGGTCTCAATCACATCTATTAGTAATCCTTTCTTGGCCCATCAAATGTGGATTGAGTACATTTTCTATCTAAACTCGAGTATCTTACACTTCTTTCACAGAATCATTCATCACCCTATATTGAAAAGGCCTGTTTACTTATTTGTATCTTTCACTCAACTATAAATTCTATGAGGATTGGGAATAAAACTGTTTTATTCATCACTATATCTTAGAACCTTGGCATATTCTTCATGCTCAATGAATATGGAAAGAAAACAGGAAGAATACAGAAGCCAAAAAGGAAGGTAGGAAGGAAGAAAGGGAGAGAGGGAGAGAGGGAGGGAGGGAGGGAGGTAAAACTTGTGCTACTAAAAAATTATCTCAGAGAAGGCGGTGACCATTTCAAACCCCATGACTTGCCCTGTTTCCCGACATTTCCTTTGTTTTAGCCTCATGACTTAGAATCTTCATTCTTATAAAAGCCCTAGAAAAGGGCAATTCTAGATATGATGACTTAGGCTTAAGATAAGTCTGCTAGTGACTAGCCTATCAACTAGTAGGAACCGTCACTCCTTCATCACTTGGAAGGAAGGCTCTTGGTCAGTACTCATCTAGGTACAAGAATCAAAATCAACTTCAGATTTTCCATCCCAGTCCAGCACAGATGAAGCCAGGAAAGGGCAATAGGGTCTAGTTTCAGTTGCTGAACCAAGCCAAGCTACATATTCCTGTCCTTTACCCTCTTTTCTGGTTTAAAAAAAAAAAAAGTCTAATGAGGGAGGGGCTGTATAACTATGTTCCCAAAATAGATTTACAGACAGATTATGAATAATAATCATATTCCTAGTCAAGCCCACAAGTAATTCTAAAGTACACTGTGGATACTTAACTAATTGATACACAGAACAAAGAATATTTATATACAGTTAATTACAGACCAAAGGGACAAATGTTATTAAAACTAACCTTCTGCCTTTTAACTGGAGGAAGAGCTGAAACAGCATTCCTGTTTCTTAAATCAGATAAATATGAAGAAATTGTTGGCTCTTTAATTTCTGACTTCTGTGCAACTCCAGTTTTACCTATAAAAAGAAATTTTAGATTCTTTAGGTTAAACTTTAGGTATTGTTCATATAAAGCCAAATTTCTTCAAAATTTCAAAACTTTTTTTATGTTGCCCACAAAAGAAAATTATTTGAGAGTTATAAGTTACATAAGATAAATCTCATACACAGATAATTAAGATGTCATCACTATTCATGAATTGAAAGACCTTTCAATTTTTAACACCTGAAATAAACTTATTGTATGGAACTCACAGCAGTCATGTCCACATGTATGTTTATTTTTACAATGATGATTGCAGTCTCGGTTCCCAGGTTTTTTGCAAGGAGTCATTCCTAAATTAATATAAGAAAAACAAAATCGATTTGTTATGACATATATTATTGTGAGTTTAATATAATTAATTTTTATCCAGTCTCTTTTCTTTCAGACAGTACAAAAAGATTATGATTTGCAGTCTTCCCCAAATGTTAACCTGTATAATTTTTTTTTTTTGAGACAGAGTTTTGCTATGTTGCCTAGGTTAGAGTACAGTGGCTATTCACAGGTATGATCATCACACACTACAGCCTCAAACTCCTGGGCTCAAGCAATCCTCATGCCTCAGCCTCCAGAGTAGCTGAGATTACAGGTGTGCTACATTGTGCCTGGCTCTACCCATGTAATTTTTAAAACATATTTCTGATAAGTTAGTCCCTGCCCCACTATTAGTTCCAGCTTTTCATAAGGAACATCTAGCCACCTATAAGCTTCTCTTAACCTCCCTGGTATAAATAGAGCCAAATATGGCCACATATCACTAACTTTTGTCCTAAATGAGGTAAGAATGAAGGTGGAGTTTAAAAACTTTTATCCAGTTTTATACCTAAGCCTGAAAAATGTGGAAAGAAGCAAATCTCATGGCCCTTTGATGGTACCACTGACAAGAGTTAGTAAATAGGATACCATATATATTTAAGAAATGTTAGAAATAAATACTTAGCAATCTAAAAATTTTGCTAAATGAATTCACAGAAAGGAGAGATTGCTTCCAGCTTGACTGTTCTAAGCGAGAATTAAAATATTCCAATATATAATATCCAAATATATAATTCATTTATTATATATATATTTTTATTTTTTTAATTGGCAAATAATAGTTGTACATATTGATGGGGTACATAGCGATGCTTCGATACACGTAACGTATAGTGACCAGATCAGGGTAATTAGCATACCCATCATCTCAAATGTTTATCATTTCTTTGTCTTGGGAACATTCAATATCCTTCTTCTAGCTATTTGAAACTATATATTGTTGTTGACTATAGTCATCCTATAGTGGTATAGAACACTAGAACTTATTCCTCCTATTTAGCTGTAATTTTGTATCCTTTAACAAATCTCTCCCTATCTTTCCTTTCCCCCTATGTTTCCCAGCCTCTAGTATCCTCTGTTCTACTTTTTACTTCTTTGAGATCAACTTTTTTTTAGCTTCTACAAATGAGTGAGAACATGTGGTGTTTAACTTTCTGTTTCTGGTTTATTTCACTTAATAAAATGGCCTCCAGTTCCATCCATGTTGCTGTGAATGACAGGATTTCACCCTTTTTTATGGCTGAATAGTATTCCATGGTGTATATATACCACATTTTCCTTATCAATTCATCTGTTGTTGGATATCTAGGTTGATTCCGTATCTTGGCTATTGTGAATAGTGCTGCAATAAACTCAGGGGTGCAGATGTCTTTCTGATGTAATGATTTCCTTTCCTTTGGATAAATTCCCAGTAGTGGGATTGCTCAATCATATGATAGTTCTATTTGTAGTTTTTTGAGGGACCTCCATATTGTTCTCCACGGTGGATGTACTAGTTTGCATTCCCACCAGAATGTATGAGAGTTCCCTTTTCTCCACATTCTTGCCAGCATTTGTTATTTTTTATCTTTTTGATAATAGCCACCCTAACTAGGGTGAGATGATAACTCACTGTGGTTTTGATTTGCATTTCCCTGATGATCAGTGATTTTGAGCACTTTTTCATATATTTCTTGGACATTTGTATGCTTTATTTTGAGAAATGTCTGTTCAGATCATTTGCCCATTTTTAAATCAGATTATATGTTTTTTGTTCCTGTTGAGATGTTTCACTTCCTTGTATATTCTGGATATTAATTTCCTGTTAGATGAGTAGTTTGCAAATATTTTTTCCCATTCTGTAGTTTTCTTTTCACTTTGTTGATTATTTCTTTTGCTGTGCAGAAGCTTTTTAATTTTACATAATACCATTTGTTTATTTTTGCTTTTGTTACCTGTGCTTTTGAGGTCTTATTCATAAAATCTTTTCCCAGTCCTGAAGCATTTCCACAATGTTTTCTTCTAGTTGTTTTATCATCTCAGGTCTTACATTTAGGTCCTTGATCCATTTTGAGTTGATTTGTGTATAGGGTGAGAGGTGGGCATCTAGTTTCATTCTTTGGCATATGGATATCCATATTTTCCAGCACCATTTATGGAAGAGACTGTCCTTTCTCCAATGAGTGTTTTTGGCACCTTTGTAGAGATGTGGATTAATTTCTGGGTCCTCTGTTTGGTTCTATTTGTTTATGTAACTATTTTTATGCCAATACCATGCTATGTTGGTTACTATAGCTTTGTAGTATATTTTTAGGTCTGGAAGTATGATACCTCCTACTTTGTTCTTTTTGCTCAAGATTGCTTTAGCTTTTCAGGTCTTCTGTGGTTCCATACAAATTTTAGGATTTTTTTCTATTTCTGTAAGGAATGTCACTGGTATTTCGATACGGATTGCACTGAATCTGTAAATTGCTTTGGGTAGTATTGTCATTTTAACAATATTAATTCTGATCCATGAGCATGGGATGTCTTTCCATTTGTTTGTATCCTCTTCAATTTCTTTCATCAGTATTTTGTAGTTTTCCTTGTAGATGTTTTTCACCTCCTTGGTTAAATTTAGTCCTAGGTTTTTTTGTTTTTGTTTGGTTTTTGTTTTTTGGGTTTTTTTTAGCTTTTGTAAATGGCATTGGCTTCTTGATATCTTTTTCAGCTAGTTTGTTATTCATGTATAGAAACACTACTAATTTTTGCATATTAACTTTATATCCTACAACTTTAATGTATTCATTTGTCAATTCTAAGAGGGTTTTTTTTTTTTGGTATTTAGGTTTTTTATAATATATAAGAGATCATGTATCTGCAAACAGGGATAATTTGACTTTCTCTTTTCCAATTTGGATGCCCTTTATTTCTTTCTCTTACTTAATTGCTGTGGCTAGGACTGTCAGTACTATATGTTAAATAAGAGTGGTGAGAGTAGTCATCCTTATCTTGTTCCAGTTTTTAGATGTTAGCTGTGGGTTTGTCATATATGGCCTTTATTATGTTGAGGTACTTTCTATACCTAATTTATTAAGAGTTTTTATCATGAAGGGTTATTGAATTTTATCAAAAGCTTTTTCTTCATCTATTGAGATGATCATATGTTTTTTGCCCTTTGGTCTATTGACATGATATATGATGTTTATCAATTTGCATATATTGAAACATTCTTGAATTCCTGGCTTAAATCCCACTTGATAATAGTGTATTATCTTTTGATGTGTTGATGGATTCAGTTTGCTAGTATTTTGTTGAGAATCTCAGCATCTATGTTCATCAAGGATGCCAATACCATGCTATGGTTATTAGCCTGTAGTTTTCTTTTTTTGTTGCATTCTTGTCTGGTTTTGGTATCAGGGTAATGCTGGCCTCATAGAATGAGTTTGGAAGAATTTCCTTTGCCTCAATTTTTTGGAATAGTTTGAGAAGAAATGGTATTAATTCTTCTTTAAAAGTTCAGCAGAATTCAGCAATGAAGCCATCCAGTTCTAGACCTTTCTTTGTTCGAAGACTTTTTATTACTGATTCAGTCTCGTGATTTATTGTTGGTCTATTCAGGTTTTCTGTTTCTTCTTGGTTCAATCTTGGTAGGTTGTATGTGTCCAGGAACTTATCCATTTTCTCTAGGCTTTTGAATTTATTGGCACATAGTTGTTCATAGTAGTCTCTAATAATCTTTTGTATTTCTGTGGTATCCATTGTGATGTCTTCTTTTTCATCTCTGATTTTATTTATTTGAGTCTTCTTTCTTTTTTTCTTAGTCTAGCTAATGGTTTATTGATTTTGTTTATCTTTTCAAGAAACCAACTTTTTGATTCATTGATTTTTTGTATTTTTTTAGTCTTAATTTCATTTTTCTGCTCTAATCTTTATTATTTATTTCCTTCTACTAATTTTGGGTTTGGTTTGTTCTTGCTTTTCTAGTTCCTTAAGGTGCATCATTTGATTGTTTATTTGAAATCTTTTTCTAGTTTTTTGGATGTAGGCATTTATTGCTATACTCTTGCCTCTTCATATTACTTTTGTTGTGTCCCAAAGGTTTTGGAATGTTGTGTTTTTAAGTTTGTTTCAAGGAATTTTTAAATTTCATTCTTAATTTCTTCCTTCACCCATTGGTCATTCAAAAGCATGCTATTTAATTTTCATGTATTTGTACAGTTTCAAATTTTTCTCTTTTTATTGATGTCTAATTTTATTCCATTGTGGTTAGATAAGATACTTGATTAAATTTGGATTAGTTTTTAATTTTTTGAGACTTATTTTGTTTCCTAACATATGGTCAATCCTGAAGAATGTTCCATGTGCTGATGAAAAGAATGTGTATTCTGCAGCAGTTGGGTGAATTGTTCTATAAATGTTTGTTAGGTCCATTTGATCTATAGTGAAGATTAAGCCCAATGTTTCTCTGTTGATTGTCTCTATAGATGATCTGTCCAATGCTGAGAGTGGGGTGTTGAAGTCTCTACCTATTATTATATTGGGATCTATCTCTCCCTGTAGATCTAATATTTCCTCTATATATCTGGGTGCTCTGGTGTTGGGTGCATATATACTTACAATTGTTATATTCTCTTGCTGAATTGATCCCTTTATTATTACATAATGTCCTTCTTCATCTCTTTTTATAGATTTTAACTTGAAGTCTGTTCTATCTGATATAAGTATAGTTACTCCTGCTGCTTTTGGTTTCCATTTGCATGGAGTATCTTTTACCATCCCTTCACTATCAGACTATGTGTGTCTTTAAAGGCGAGGTGAATTTCTTATAGGCAGCATATAGTTGGGTCTTGTTTTTTTTTTTTTTAGTCCATTCAGCCAGTCTGTATCTTTTAAATGGTGAATTTAATCCATTTACATTCAAGGTTATTTTTTGATAGGTGAGGACTTTTATTGATTGTTTCTGGTTGTTTTGTGTATCTTTTGTTCCTTACTTACTTTCTTATTCTTTATTTTTGCAGTTGGGTGGTTTTCTATAGTGATAAGATTTGATTCCATTCTCTTTCTCCTTTGTGTATCAGCTGTACCAGTGAGGATTTTTTCTTTGTTTTATTTTTAGAAACAGGGTCTCACTCTGCCGCCTATGTTGGAGTGCAAGGGTGTGATCATAGCTCACTGTAGCCTCAAACTCCTTGTACCAATGAGTTTTACAGTTCTACATGTTTTTATGATGGTGGTTATCACCTTTTCACTTCCTGATGTAAGACTCCTTTAAGTATTTCTTATAGGTCTGGTCTAGTAGTGATGAATTCCCTCAGTTTTTCCTTGTCTGTGAAAGATTTTATTTCTCCTTCATTTCTGAAAGATAGTTCTGCTGGGTAAAATATTCTTGGCTGATTTTTTTTTTATTCAACACTTTGAATATATCATCCCATTCTCTCCTGATTTGTAAAGTTTCTGCTGAGAAATCTGCTGTTAATCTAATGGGGATTCCCTTATATGTGACTTGGTGCTTTTCTCTTTCTGCTTTTAAAATTCTTTCTTTGTCTTTGACTTTTGACAATTTGACTATTATGTGTCACAGAGAGGACCTGTTTGGGTTGAATATATTTGGGGGTTTTTGAGTTTCCTGGACCTGGATGTCCATCTCTCTCCCAAGACTTGGGAAGTTTTCTGCTATTATTTCCTTAAATATGTTTTCCTCACTTTTCCCCTTCTCTTCTCCTTCTTGAATACCAATAATATGAATATTTCTTTGCTTAATGGTGTCCCATAAATCCAGTAGGCTTTCTTCAATCTTTTTTATTCTTTTTTCTTTCTTCTTCTGCTTCTTCTTTTTTTTTTTTTTGTCTGACTGTGTTATTTCAAAAGGCCTGTCTTCAAGTTCAGAAATTTCAGAAATTGTTTTGTCTGCTTGGTCTAGTCTATTGTTGAAGCTCTCAATTGTATTTTTTATTTCATTCACTGAATTCTTCAACTGTAGGATTTCTGTTTGGTTCTTTTTTTCTATTAAGACATAACAAAATATCACATTTATTTCTTTATTGTATATTAATTTTTATTAAAGCAATGTAGTTTTTACTTTTTATTTTAATTATTATGGGTACATAATAGTTGTATATATTTATGGGATACATGTGATGTTTTGATACAGGCATACAATGTGCAATAATCAAATCGGGGTACTGGGGTATCCATCATCTCAAGTATTTATCATTTCTTTGTGTTAAGAACATTCCAATTCCCCTCTTTTAGTCATTTAAAAATATACAATAACTTATTGTTGACTATAGTCACCCTGTTGTGCTATCAAGTATTAGATCTTATTCATTCTGTCTAACTATATTTTTGCACCCATTAACCATCCCAACTTTATCCCTCCCTTCCCACCACCCTTCCCAGCTTCTGGTAACCATCATTCTACTCTCTATCTCCATGAGATCAATTGTTTTAATTTTTAGTTCCCATATATGAGTGAGAACATGCAAAACTTGTCTTTCTGTGCTTGGTTTATTTCACTTAACATAAT
The DNA here is from genome assembly GCA_023783475.1 of Daubentonia madagascariensis. Lineage (NCBI taxonomy): Eukaryota > Metazoa > Chordata > Mammalia > Primates > Daubentoniidae > Daubentonia > Daubentonia madagascariensis. The sequence goes on along the minus strand of JAKFHU010000913.1, from coordinate 25,455,657 downwards.
GTTCTCCAGTTCCATCCAAGTTGTTGCAACTGACAGGATTTCATTCTTTTATGGCTGAATAATATTCCATTGTGGTGGTTCATGCCTGTAATCCCAGCACTTTGAGAGGCTGAGATGTGAGGATTGCTTGAGGCCAGGAGTTTGAGACCAGCCAGTTTGGGCAACAAAGTGAGACCCCATCTCTACAAAAAAAAAATGTTAAAAATTAGCCAGGTGTGGTAGCACACACCTGTATTCCCAGGAGGCTGAGGTGGGAGGATCACTTGAGTGCAGGAGTTTGAGGTTACAATGAGTTATGATCATGCCACTGCACTCTAGCTTGGGTGACAGAGCAAGACCTCCTCTCTTAAAAAAAAAAAAAAAAGTTCAGTATTCCATTGTGTAGATGTACATTTTTTTGTCCATTCATCTGTTGATGGGCACTTAGGTTGATTCCAAATCTTGGCTATTGTGAATAGTGTTACAATAAATATAAGAGTGCAGATATCTGTTCATTATACTGATTTCCTTCCTTTTGAATATATACCTTGCAGTAGGATTGCTGGGTCATATGGTAGTTCTATTTTTAGTTTTGTGAGGAACCTCCATACTGTTCTCCATAGTGGCTGTACTAATTTACATTACAAAGGTTCAATATCAGTGTATGAGGGTTCCCCTTTCTCCACATCCTAACCAGCATTTCTTATTGCCTGTCATTTGGATAAAAGCCATTTTAACTGGGGTGAGATGATATGTCATTGGAGTTTTGATTTGTATTTCTCTGATGACTAAAATGTTGAGCATTTTTTCATGTTCCTGTTGCCCATTTGTATGGCTTTTTTTAAAAGAAATATCTACTCAGATCTTTTGCACATTTTTTAACTGGATTATTTGATTTTTTTCCTCTATTGAGTTGTTTGAATTCCTTATATATGCTATTTACTAATCCCTTGTCAGATGGGTAGTTTGCAAATATTTTCTCCTATTCTATGGGTTGTCTCTTCAGTTCACTGACTTTTTCCTTTGCTGTGCAGAAGCTTTTTAGCTTGATGTGATCTCATTTGTCCAATTTTGCTTCAGTTGCCTGTGCTTTTGAGATATTACCAAAGAAATCTTTGTCCAAACCAATGCTCTGGAACATTTACCAATGTTTTCTTTTAGTAGTTTCATAGTTTCAGGTCTTAGATTTAAGTCTTTAATCCATTTTTATTTCATTTTTGTATATGGCAAGAGATAGGGATCTAGTTTCATTCTTCTGCATTCAGAGATCCAGTTTTCCCAGCACCATTTACTGAAAACACTGTCCCTTCCCCAATGTATGTTCCTGGCACCTTTGTTGAAAATGAGCTTGCTAAAGATGTATGGATTTATTTCTGAGTACTCTATGCTGTTCCATTGGTCTATGTGTCTGTTTTTATGCCTGTATCATGCTAGTTTGGTTACTATAGTTCTGTAGCATAATTTGAAGTCAGGTAATGTGATTTGTCCAGTTTTATTCTTTTTGCTCAAGATTTCTTTGACTATTCCTGGTCTTTTGTGTTTCTGTATAAATTTTAGGATTTTTTTTTCTATTTCTGTGAAAAATGTCATTGATATGTTGATAGGGATTGCATTGAATCTGTAAATTGCTTTGGGTAGTATGGACTTTTAAAAAATATTTATTCTTCCAGTCCATGAGCATGGACTATCTTTATTTTTGTGTCCACTTCAATTTCTTTCATCAATGTTATACAGTTTTCATTGTGGAGATTTTTCACTTCTTTGGTTAAGTTTATTCCTAGGTATTTTATTTCATTTGTAGCTATGATAAATGGGATTACTTTCTTGATTTCTTTTTCAGATTGTTTGCTGTTGGCATATAGAGATGCTACTAATTTTGGTATGCTGATTATTTTATCCTGCAACTCTACTGAATTTGTTTTTCAGTTCTCATATTTTTTTGGTGGAGTTTTTAGGCTTCTCTAATTATAAGATCATATCATCTGCAAACAAGGATAATTTGACTTCTTCCTTTCCAATTTGGATGCCCTTTATTTTTTCTCTTGTCTAATTGCTCTAGCTAGAACTCCCAGTACTATGTTGAATAACAGTGGTGAAAATGGGCATCCTTGTCTTGTTCCAGATCTTAGAGGAAAGGCTTTCACTTTTTCCCCATTCAGTATGATACTAGCTGTGAGTCTGTCATATATGGTTCTTATTGTGCTGAGGTATGTTCTTTCTATGCCCAGTTTTTTTGAAATTTTTTATCATGAAGGGATATTGAATTTTATTGAATGCTTTTTCAGCATCAATTGAAATGATCATATGGTTTTTGTCCTTGATTCTGTTGATATGATGTATCACATTGATTGATTTTCATAATCGAAACATGCTTGCATCCCTGGGATGAATTCCATTTGATCACAATGAATAATATTTTTAATGAGTTGTTGAATTTGGTTTTCTAGTATTTTATTGAAGATTTTTGCATCTATGTTCATCAGTGATATTGGCCTATAGTTTTCTTTGTGTGTGTGTCTCTCTGTCTGGTTTTGGTATCGGGGTGATACTGGCCTTGTAGAATGAGTTTGGGAGTATTCCGTCCTCCTCAGTGTTTTTGGAATAGTTTGAGTGGGATTGATATTAGTTCTTCTTTAAATCTTTGAAAGAAGTAAGCAGGGAAGCCATCAGCTCCTGGGCTTTTCTTTGATGGGAGACTCTTTATTATTGCTTCTATATCTCATTACTTGTTATTGGTCTATTCAGGTTTTGGATTTCTTCATGATTCAATCTTGGTATGTTGTATGTTTCTACAAATTTATCCATTTCTTCTAGATTTTCCAATATATTGGCATATAGTTACTCATAGTTGTGTCTAATGATCCTTTGAATTTCTGTGGTATCAGTTGTAATGTCTCCTTTTTCATCTCTCATTTTATTTATTTGGGTCTTCTCTCTTTTTTCCTTAGTCTGGCTAAAGGTTTGGCAATTTTGTTTATCTTTTCAGAAAATTACTTTTCAGCTTGTGGATTTTTTGTATTTTTTTGTTTCAATTTCATTTATTTATGCTCTGATCTCTATTATTTCTTTTCTTCTACTAATTTTGTGTTTGGTTTGTTCTTATTTTTCTAGTTCTTTAAGATGCATTGTTAGATTGTTTATTTGAAATTTTCCTACTTTTTTGATGTAGGCACTTATTGCTGTAAACTTTCCTGTTAGTACTGCTTCTTCTGTATCCCACAGGTTGTAGTATGTTGTGTTTCCATTTTCATTTGCTTCAAGAAATTTTTAAATTTTCTTCTTAATTTCTTCTTTGACCCACTGGTCATTCAGGAGCATGTTGTTTAATTTCCATGTGTTTGTATAGTTTCCAAAGTTTCTCTTGTTATTGACTTCTAGTTTTGGTCCATGTGGTCAGAAAAAATACTTGATATGATTTCAATTTTTTTGAATTTTTAAAGACTTGTTTTGTGGCCTAACATATGGCCTATCCTTGAGAATGATCAATGTGCTGAGGAAAACAATGTGCATTCTTCAGCTAGTGGATGAAATGTTCTGCAAATATCTATTAGGTCCATTTGGTCTATAGTGCAGATTAAGTTTGATGTTTCTTTGTTCATTTTCTGTCTGGTCTGTCCAATGCTGAAAGTAGGATGTCACGGTCTCCAGCTATTATTGCATTGGAGTCTATCTTTCTCGTTAGCTCTAATAATATTTGCTTTGTATATCTGGGTGCTCCAGTGTTGGGTGCATATATATTTAGAAATGTTATATCCTCTTGCTGAATTGAATCCTTTATCATTATATAATGACCTTCTTTGTCTCTTTCACAGTTTTTGTCTTGAAATCTATTTTATCTGATAGAAGTATTACTATCCCTGCTCTTTTTTGGTTTCCATTTGCATGGAATATCTTTTTCCATTCCTTTATTTTCAGTCTGTGTGTGTCTTTATAGGTGAAGTGAATTTCTTGTAGGCAGCATATAATTGAGTCTTGGTTTTTTAACCCATTCAGCCACTCTATGTATTTTGATTGGAGAGTTTAGTCTATTTACATTCAATGTTATTATTGATAGATAAGGACTTTCTACTGCTATGTTGTTATTTTATTTCTGGTTGTTTTTGTGGTCATTGGTCCTCTTTCTTCCTTCCTTCCTTCCTTCCTGTCTTCCTTTGTGTAAAAGTGATTTTCTCTGGTAGTGTGTTTTAATTTCTCGCTTTTTTATTTTCTGTGTATCTGTAGTAGAATTTTTTTATTTGAGGTTACCATGAAGCTAGAAAAAAAACTCTTATTACCAATTATTTCAAACTGATGACAACTCTGATTAGGAAAAGCAAGCAAACAAACAAGTAAAGAGAAAGCTATAAAAACTCTATATTTTCACTCCACCCCCCCCACTTTTTGATTTTTTGTTGTTTCTATATATACCTTTTTATACCATCTACCTCTTAAAAAGTTGTTGTAGTTATTACTTTTGACAGGTTTGTCTTTTAGTTTTCCTACTCAAGATATGAGTGGTTTATATACTGCAATTACAGTGATAGAATATTCTGTATTTGTCTGTGTTCTTACTGTTACCACTGAGCTTTATACCTTTGGATGATTTCTTAATGTTCATTAACATACTTTTCTTTCAGATTGAAGAACTCCCTTTAGCATTTCTTATAGGGCAGGTCTGTTGTTGACAAAATCCCTCAGCTTTTGTTTGGGAAAGTCTTTATTTCTCCTTCATATTTGAAGGGGTGTGTTTTTTTTTTTTTTTGGTCTTTTTGTTTGTTTTTTTGCAGGATATACTATTCTAGGATTGAAGGTTTTTTCCTTCAGCACTTAGAATATGTCATGCCACTATCTCTTGGCCTATAAGGTTTCCACTGAGAAGTCTGCTGCTAGATGTATTGGAGCACCTTTATATGTTGTTTCTTTTCTCTTGCTGTTCTTAGGATCCTTTCTTCATGTGTGACCTTTGAGAGTTTGATTATTAAATGCCTTGAGGTAGTCTTATTTGAGTTAAATCTACTTGGTATTCTATGACCTTCCTGTACCTGAATATTGATATCTTTCTCTAAGTTTGAAAAGTTCTCTGTTATTATTTCTTTGAATAAACTTTCTACCCCAATCTCTCTCTTTACCTCCTCTTTATGACCAATACCTCTTAGATATGCTTTTTTGAGGCTATTTTCTAGATTTTGTGATCATGATTCATTCTTACTTATACTTTTTTCTTTTTTCTCTTCTGCCTTTGTAATTTCATATAGCCTGTCTTCAAGCTCACTAATTCTTTCTTCTGTTTGATCAATTCTGCTGTTGAGAGACTCTGATGCAATTTTCTATTTGTCAATTGAATTTTTCAGCTCCAGAATTCCTGCTTGAATTTTTTTTTATTATTTCAATCTCTTTGTTAAATTTCTCTGATAGAATTCTTAATTCCTTCTCTGTGTTGTCTTGAAGTTCACTGAGCTTCCTCAAAACCTCTATTTTGAATTCTTTGTTTGAAAGGTCACATATCTCCATCACTCCAGGATTGGTCACTTGTGCCTTATTTAGTTTGTTTGGTGAGGTCATGTTTTCCTGGATGTTCTTGATGGTTGTAGATGTGCATCAATGTCTAGGCACTGAAGAGTTAGGTATTTATTCTAATCTTCACAGTCTGGGCTTGTTTGCACCCATCCTTCTTGAGAAAGCTTTCCAGGTATTCAAAGGGAATTGAATGTTGTAATCTAAGTCTTTAATCACTGTAGTCTTATCTGCACTAGGGGGCACCCCAAGACCAATAACACTGCGATTCTTGTTGACTCCTGTGGTACTACCATTTTGGGCTGATTTTTGGCTCTAATGAAGGTGATTTCTTTCTTGTATGGAAAGTTGTTCAATTTGGTCTTCCTGCAGTGGGATGATCATTAGAGGGTTCTATTCAGCCATCTTGCTGCCCCCACACATGCCTTTTAAACTATTAATTTTCCTTCCACAAATTTCTATCCTTACCCATCTGTTGTTCAATGATTTGATGTGCAATTTCTTCTACGGTTGCCGCAATCTAAATGCCAAAATGTCTGGTACCTCCCTGCCATGCTAACTCCTGCATCAGGTGCCAATCTGACAGTCCTACTGCACCAGCTGCTGAATGAGGGGGTGGCACTCTAGGAGGAGAAGCTGGAGAAAGCTAAAGGGAGGGGAAATCAAGGATGGGGGAGCCTTCTGGTTTTGGGTATTTGGGGGGTCAGAATTCATGACCCCTCTCATTTGGTTCTTTTTTTTAATGATATCTATCTCTTTGTTGAATTTCTCATTCAAATCATGATGACTTGTTTTCCTGATTTTGTTGAATTGTCTATCTGTATTCTCTTATATCTCACTGAATTTCCTTAAGATTATTATTTTGAATTCTTTTTCTGGTATTTCATGTATTTCTTTATGATTGGGGTCTGTTACTGGGATTACTGTTTTCCTTCCTTTGGTGGTGACATTTCCTTTTTTTTTCACGGTTGATATGTCCCTACATTGATTTATACATATTTGGTGGAAAAGCCACCTCTTTCAATTTTATGAAGTAAGTTTTGTAGGGCAAGACTTATTCATATGAATGAGTCTTGTGGTACTGGTCCAGTGGGGTATGTTGGCCTTGGTTCTAAATGGACAAAATAGTGTAGTCTCCATGTAGTTTCTTCAGCTGTGATCCACACTAGTGACATGTATGAGTTTCTGAGTGGCCTAGGCTGAGAGAGTTTGTGGTGACGGTGGTGCAGCTTTGCCAGGGGTGGGCCCATCAGGCTGTTTCTCAGGTTGGGGGTGCATGTGTGTATACAGTAAGTCAGCAACTTGGGGTCTGGCTTGCTGGGGTTGGGGCCAGGAGGCTGTTGCTCTGGCTGGAAGCATGGACACATGGATGCTCAGCTGGCCTGGGGGTGTACCTAGCAGTGGCAGCCCATAGGGCTGTTTCTCAGACCTGGTATACAGGCACATGGCTGCTCAACTGGCCTGGGGGCATGTCAGCTGAGGGTGACCCACAGGACTGTTTCTTGGGTCTGGGACACAGCTTCATGGCTGCTTGGTTGACCTGGGGAGGCATCTGCTGAGGGTAGCCCACAGGCTGTTTCTCCAGCTCAGGACACAAGCACACAGCTGCTCAGCTGGCCTGGGAGTGTATCTGCCAGGGGTGTCCTGCAGGACTGTTTCTCAGGACTAGGATGCAGGCACATAACTGCTCAGCTGGCCCAGGGGTTGTGTCTGCAGTGGGTGGCCCACTGGGCTATTTCTCAGGTCCAAGGTGGGTGCACAGCTGCTCGGCCATCCTGGGGACATTTCTGCCAGGGGCAGTCCATGAAGCTGTTTTTCAGGCTCTGATTATGGGCATGGGGTCATTAGGCTGGTCAGGAGCTTGTCTTCAGCAGATGGCGCACCTCAGGGCTGTTTCTCAGGTCCTAGGTACAGGCACATAGATGTTTTGCCAGCCCAGGAGTGTATCAGCTGCTCAGAGGCTTGAGGGCCTCTTCCACTCAGGAGAGGGTATGCAGCAGTTTTGCCGACTCAAGGGTAGGTACACCCTGGGAAAGACTGTCAGACTGATCCTCTGGCTATAAGTGAGGGCAGCAGGAGTTGGTTTCCCTGCTGTGCAGGTCCAGTGTCACAACCATTCCTGGGCCCAGGCTGTCTGTTGCTGGGGTTGTGGCATTTAGCCACAGATGTGGGCTTGGTGGAATGAAGATAGAGCCCTAGTGCTATAGAGGTGCAGTGGCTACTGGCCCCCAGAAGAGGGCACACTTCGGAGGTGGCTCTGTTCTCAAGATGGCATCATGCTGCAGCAGCTTGGCTCACAGAGGATGGGTGGGTGGTGGGGAATGCACACCCTGTGCTCCTAATCTAGGGCAATGCAGCTGCGTGAATTCCTGGGAGCTCTCTAAACTGGGAGACTGTGGGTTTCAGGTTTCTCCTGTTGTAAGGACTATAGGTGTTTACAGTGGCAATGGAGGCTGGTGCAGATCTTCTGGTTACCTCCCCCCAGTCCCTGCCCTGCAATGGGAAATCCTTCCTGACTCCTGGTAGATCTGATCTGGGTAGGGGAGATGGTGTTGCAGAAGCCGGGTGCCTCCATGATGCTCTCCTGAACTTATGATCACTACAGATGTGTCTCCATCCCCCTGCTGCATTCCAGCACTCTCCCTTCCACACTCCAGTCAATTTTTAGCTGTTTATTCACTGCCTTGGTCCTTTTGTTTGCTTGGAGTTTTTTCACTTCTCTGTGCCCCTGGGAACTGTCTGATCTTCATATTTAAGTTCTGGGATATTTCTGATGATAATCTCAGGCTGTATATCTGGGTTTTCTGGGGATGGGGGGCAATGAAGCTAGCTTGCTTCTATGTCACCATTTTGGAACTGGAATCTTCCATTTATTATGTTTTAAGTAGGTTTTTTCTCGATCTTAGCTCTCACTAGTAACATGGGAGAGATGTTTGAACTGGACCTTGAAGGACAGACAGAATCTGGGTGAGAAGACGACCAGGGAAGATATTCCAGGTAGAGGACATGATGCCCAAAGGCAGCAAATTACAGACTGTAGGAGCTGAAATCAGCTCATTTTTGCTGGAGCATAGATTTTAAGTGAACTAGAAATGTTGGAGACAGTGAATAACTTTGAAAATCTTTACATCTCTTGGCCCTTTACTCTTCATTTTCAGTGACATTGTTCAATCAACCTTTTCCAACCTTTTCCAAGCACACATAGACAATGATAATATCTGTGTAGCAGCCTGGGGTAAATGGATGAGGCTGCTCACCATATGAGGCAACTGGCTAGTCCCTTTGAGGGCCAAGCAGATCAATGTATTGGATACTGATAAAGTAATAATAAAACAAAAATCCCTGTCAGCTAGAAGCTGACAGCTAAACCACAGTGTTTCCAACTAAACAAACAATTTTATAAACAATATCCAGATAAGGCCACTCTGTGACCATAGTAAAAGACAGAGATAAGACTACTAAGTAATTATTTCTGAAACTAGCAACAAGAACACTCAAGAACCACAAAAATAATGAAACATCCCCCTCTTCTGGCTAACATAGATGACTACTATTTTTTAAATCCTCCTACCTCCAAGATAAAATGTACCAAAATACTGAATATCTCACTTTCTGAGAGCACCCAATCTAGAATTGACCTCAGCTTTCCCTAAAACTTCCTAAGAGTCTCCCAGCACAAGCTGAAATCCTATGATAAGCTCCTCTCAATTCCCTGAGATGACCCATAGTTCTGCTGGTATTGTGCTCTTGTTTGCTGCAGCACATTAAATAAACCTAACTTTCCTCAAATACAAGTGTGTTCCGAGTGGTCTTTGGCTGAAAGGCTTTGACATTATACTTTGTAAGGTGTGCCATGACTTAGTAGTTGAGAAGTTTTGCCCCAAGTCATGATCTCATTACCTCTCACTTAGACCCTAACTTGTTTCTTTGAATCCTATCCTTCATGCTACAATTTATTCTATACATTGTTACTTACTTAATCCTCTTAAAGTTTAATGCTGATCAGATCATTTGCCTACTTAGCAAATTTAGTTACTTCCTACTGCCAGTAAAATTAATTCCATATTCAAGGTGCTGCACAATCTAATTCTAGCCTTCCTTTCTCGTACCCATATTAACCCTACATCCATCAAACCACATTCAATTGCCATTCTTCAAATAGTCCCAAGCCTTTTCTATGACTGGACCTTTGATATTGCCTCTCTTCTTAGAAGACTCTCAATTCTTTGTCTATCAAACAAGCCTATCAACTTTCAAGGCCAACTCAAATGGCACCTCTACCAAATGGCATCTCTACCTTGGAGATTTATCATGATCACCTCATCTGAAGTAATTTCTCCCTGCTTTGGGCCCCTATGGCATTTTCTCTGTGCCTTTTGCTTACTTTATGCTACCTTACATTTAATGTATTTACAGGAAAAATACAGTGGAGAAGTATAGCGCAGACTAGAGTAAAAAAAACATGAGTTCTAATATGGGCTTTTATCTAAAAAAAAAAAAAAGATACCTGTTCTGTTTACCTCAAAAAGATGAAAAGATAAAATGAAATTAAGCATGTAAAAACATTCTAAAAGTATTAAGTGATAAATATATTAATGCATTATGTCTACTACTGTATTAATTCAAGATTATACAAATAATTACAAAATTAAAATTGTTCTGAGTGCTGTGATGGAGAGATACACTATGCTATGTGATAACAGGGGGAACTGTCCTGATCAGGAATGTTGGGCTGAGGACTGAAGAAAGAGTGGGAGTTAACCTGGCAAAGAGGTAGGAGAAAGGGTATTTCAGGCAGAGGGGATAGCATATGCTAAAGCTCTTTGACAAAAGAAAGCATGGCACATTGGAGAATCTGAAAGATCAGTGTGGCTGTTGCTCAGCAAGTAAGAGAGAGGGCATAAGACGAGACTGTAGTGGTAGTAAAGGCAGCCTCTGTTTGTAGGGGAATGGCTCCACCATGGCACCATGGCAATTGCATGTCTCCACATAGGCCATGTAGGTAAGGCCCAACTGTTGGCAGAATGCCCTGTGATCCTCCTCAAACACATAGGCAGTCTTGTGAGATACTCTCAAAGGCCATTTCTCATTTGCCTCCTTACCTTGCAGTACACCCCCTATTTTGCATGAGGCTGACATGAGACAGTTTCTCATCTGCCTTCCTGATTCCAGTAAGGCATGGGACTTTCCACTTTGCCCCTTTCAAGTACAGCTGCAGGCTATAAAACTGCTTAGCTGTAGCCTAGAGTTCACTGCTCAAAAACAAAGCAACCCATTCATGCCATCTGTCATCTGTCCTTTCTAGTTTGGTGTCATCATGTGAAATTAGGGATGCAAGCAGTGGATACCATGCTGACCTTGCTTTACTGTCTGTGTAAGTAATAAACTGTCTAAATCCATTGGGTCTCTGTGTCCTTACCAGCCAAATCTATGGAAGTAAGGCAAGACCACATAGCAGCTGCCACCACACTGCTGCTTAGGGACTGGTTGACCATGTGACGATGTGGAACCTTGTAGGGAATGCTAATGATTTAGATGCTAAGAGCCATGGGAAGCCACTGAAGTGTTTTAACCAAAAAGGAGGCATAATCAGATTTACATTTTGAATAACATCACTCTATGGATTGTAATTTGGAAAATGGATTTGAGATAGAAGAGAATGCATGCATGAAAACTAGTTAAGAGGCTACTATAGAAGTTTAGGCAAGAAAATGATGGTAACTCAGATTAGAGTGATGGTGGTAATACAGTCAGAAAGAATGAACTGATTTGAGAGATATAGAAGGTAAAATTATTTTTAATGCAGAATAAAGTGGAGTGCTTTTCTTTCTTGAGCAGCATATTGCTTCCCCTGAAGTTTGATAGCTTTCCTTTTAGTCCAACAATATCTACCTTAAGTTTCTTTAAGTTCATTTAATAGTTCAAGGATAAAGGCAAATATATGGAAACACCTCACTCATTTATTCCCCCCTCATAGATGCCTCCTTCCTTGAACTCTCTATCCTTCTCCTAATGCAATCTAGGCCTGTCCTATAGCTGTCATCTTGGAACTTCCTTTCATTAAGTTCCTGGGCTGAATCCACAATACCTGGATTCCTTGACTTTTTCTTTCTTGGTTAACCCCCTTGTTTTAGTGGTGCTTGTCCTCAAGCAACTGCCTAAGAAAGGATGTGAGAGTAAAACTTTCTGAATCTTTGAATGTATTAAGATATCTTTATTTTACTTTCACACTTACTTAATGGTTTGGCTGGGCATAGAGCACAGGGTTGAAAATCATTCATTACCTGGAATTTTAAGTCCATTGACTTTTAGCATCCAATGTTGCTGATAAAAAGCCTACTGCAACTTTGATTTTTGTTCCTTATAAGCATTTATGATTTTCTCTCTATCCACAATGTTCTGAAATGTTGCAGTTATGCCTTGTGTGTAGACCTTCTTTCACTCACCCTAACAAGCATTAAATAAGCCTTTTAAATGTACAGATTTATGTTTCATTTCAGATCTAGAAAATTTTATCAAATTATTTCTTCTGATTTGTTTGTTCTTTCTTTCTGGAACACTTATTAGTCATATATTAGGCTCCTAAGTTGCTCCCTTTGTCTCTTATATCCTGTTATATTTTCTGTCTTCTTGCCTTTTTGCTTTCATGTAGATGGTACTGATTTTTATCTTCTAGCTCTCCAGTTATTTTTTTTTTCAATTATAGCTTCTACTTTCCTGTGCTTGCTCTTGTTGTTTGTTTTATAGCATCCTATTCTGTTTTATGGTTACAATTTAATCTTTAATTTCTCCGAAGTTACTAATTAAATTTTATATTAAGTTTTATTACATTCTTGAATTATCCTGTTGCTCTTTCATCCACTTTTGGACTTATTTTGGACTTTCACACATTCCACATTTTATTCAAATGTCTGGTCATCTTTGGTTGTCTGAATATAAGGTAATCCTGTTACATATCCATTTCACATATAAGAAAATTAATTCGTACAGAGGTTAAGTTACATGCTCAAGACTATGCTGTTAATAAGCAGAAAATTTGAGATTCTAATTCAGGTAGTCTAATTCCAGAGCCTGATCTCTCAACCATTCTGCCTCCCTAGTTATACTAGCTGCTTTAGTTCTCCTGAAAGGATTCATTTAATTTATCTAGGGAAGGAATCTATTGTTTTTGAGACTGGGAGGAAATGCTTTGCAAGTTGTTTTGCAATAAGGGATAAAGAGTTGCCTTTGTCTCTCAAACCCACAAACTTCTAAAAAGATGCATTTCTAAATGTTGCCACAAGATGGTGCACAATGACTATACACATTTGCTCCCAGTGGTGAAAACTAACTAGGATCTGGTAATCTAACATTAGAGATTCTGAAGGCTCCCCAAAATTTCAAGGCAAAGTTGGCAAGTCTTGTCAGGAAATGAAGACTGTATGCAAATTTGTTTAGGATACTAGCATATGGATATTACTTAAGTGACAAAAACTTTTTCCTGTATTTCTGATACAAATGGTACTTAGAAAATACAAGTGCTCCGCCTAGTCCACCCCACTCCCTACATCCTGAGAATTGTCTGAAATTGCCTTATTAGCAAATATAAGCTTGCAGAGATTGATAATTAGAAAGATAAGGTTCTCAGGGAAAATTAACTTAAGCTGTATTCTTAGGGATACTTTAAAATTAGCAGATCCCATACTCTGACACTATCATAATCTAAGATGCATATATTTTCATAGTTCTGCCACATATAATATTAATTTACATGTTTATGAAGCCCATAGCCTACTTCTTTGACACGGGAGTCAGTTTTAAGAGAAAGAGGGTCATTGAAATCTAGGCAGAAACCCTTCTTCTTTTTTATATGCAAATATATACACCATGAGATTTTTTTTTCTTTAGGAAGGAAAGTACTTCTCTCAAAGAGAAAAGATGGTATAATATCAACAATGGGAACATTTAGAAAGCACTTTATTAGCTTACAAAACATTTTCACATACCTTTTTTGATTTGTTCATTAATACAACTATTTAAGCAGGTATTCCTCCAACTTCATTCAATAGATACTTACTGAGGATCTACAATGTAATACTTTCAAGATAAATTTCGGAGGTAAAATGACAAGGCATGCTGACATACTGGATGTGGGTAAAAGGAAAAGTAGTACTCAAGAATCACTCCTAGGTTACAGGCTTGAACAGCTTGCTGGGTGAAGAGACAGTAGTACTACCAACTAAAACGAAGACTGGGAGAGAAATTAAGTACAGCAGATATAGGATGGAGACAGAAAGGGAGAAGAAACCACAAGTTCAGATGTGGGTGTGTTAAATTTTACTATGCCAAAAACATCCAAATGGAGATGTTCAGTAGACCTCTTAATGTATTAATATAAATTGGGGCTTAGAGAGGTGTGGGCAGGAGCTATAAATTTGGGAGGCATCAGCATGTAAGTGGCATTTAAAGTAATAAAAATAGGTAAGTTCACCTAGGAAAATAATATAGACAGAGTAAGGGAGGCCTGGGGCTGAGTCCTGGGTAACTCCAACATTAGCAGTCAGAAAGAGAAAGAAGGGTAAGGAAAAGATTATGAAAAAAAGTAGTCTTTGAGAAAGAAGGCAAGGCAGGGAAAAGTAGTGTCACAGAAATGTTTTCTCATATACTTATTAAACACAATCATTTAAGCAGGTATTCATCTTAAGGGAAGGCTTTAAAAAAAAGGAGTGATCAGTGGTGTTGAATGCTGCTAAGAAATACTATTATTATCCTCATTTTATAGATTTGGAAACTAAAGCTCAGAGAAATTGAAATTTGCAAAGATCCCAACAGGTAGTATGCATCAGAGCCAAGATCAGAATCCACGTTTCTAACTCAAACCCTGTGTAACTTTTTGTCTAACTTTTAATTTAAATATATGTAAATATAAATAAGTACATATATAGTTAATGTACAGCACAATGAATTCTCATATACTGAACATGTCCATGTAACCAACACCTAGATCATGCAACAGAATTATCAGCACCCCCAGAAACCATCCTTGTGCCCCATTTCAACCATCCCTGTCAAGAGTAATCCTTATCTTGACTTTTAACAGCACAGATTAGTGTATTCATTTCCTAGGACTTCCATAACAAAGTACCACACACCGAGTGTCTTAAAACAACAGAAATTTATTCTCTCACAGTACCAAAGACTAAAAGTCTGAAATTAAGGTGTTGGCATGGCCATACTCCTTCCAAAGCGTCCCGGGAAGGATCCTTCCTTGTCTCTTCCAGTTTCTGATCGCTCCAGACATTTTCTGGCTTGTGGCAGCATAGCTCCAATCTCTGCCTCTGTCTTTGCAGGGCTGTCTTCCCTCTGTATCTGTGTCTTCATATGGAGTTCTCTCTACGTCTGGTTTCTCTTCACCTTTTCTTATAAGGAACACCAGTCATACTGGATTAGGGTATGGCCATACTGGTTTAGGGTCTACTCTAATTTCAATATGACCTGGCTTTAATTTGATTACATCTACAAACTCTATTTCCAAATAAGGTCACATTCACAGGAACCAGGGAGCAGAATTTCAACATGTTTTTGGGAAATACAATTTAAACCATGACGATTAGCATTGCCTATTTCTGTAATTTATATAATGGAATTATACAGCATTACCTTTTTGTGTCTTGCTTCTTTTGCTTAACATTATGTTTGTGATATTCATTCATATTGCTGCGCATAGTCATGGGTCATTCAATCTTATTGCTCTATAGCAGGGGTTGGCAAACTATAGTCCATGGGCCAGCCACCTATTTTTGTAAACAAAGTTTTATTAGAACACAGCCATGTCTATTCATTTATATACTGTCTATGGCTGCTTTCATGCTGCAAAGATCTACAAAGACAGAATTGCATAGTTGTGAAGGACACTGTGTGGCCTGCAAGCCAAAAATATTTACTATCTGGGTGAATATACTGTACTTTATTTGTCCATTGAACTGCTGATGAGTTTTTGGCTGGTTTCCAGTTTAGGGCTAATATGATAGTAGTACTATGAACATTCCAAAATACATCTTTTAGTGAACATATATGCACACTTCTGTCTGGTATATATCTAGAAGGGGAATTGCTCTACCATAGAATATGCATATGTTAAGCTTTAATAAATACTGCTAGTTTCCCAAAATAGTTGTATCGGTTTATACTCACATTAGTGATCGACAGTAATGGTTTTTATAAATCCTTATCAATACTTGGTATTTTCTTTTCCACTTAAGTCCTTTTGATGGTTGCATAGTGATATCTCATTGTAGATTAATTTTTACTTTCTCATCATCTAATGAATTTAAACAACCTTTCTTATGTTCTTGACTTTTTACATATCCTCTATTTTGAAGTGTCTGACCAATCTTGTGCCCACTTTTCTTCCTTTTTTTCCTAATAGTTTTATAGATTGAACTCTTATCTTTAGGTCTTTGATCCATTTTGAGTTAATTTTGTGAGGCAGAAATCCAAATTCATCCTTTAGCATGTGGCCTCCAGTTGCCCAGCCCTATTTGTTGAAAAATTTCCCCGTCGAATGCTTTTGACATCCTTGTCAAAAATCAATTAGCCACAGATGGATGGATTTATCTCTGTACTCTCAGTTATATTCCATTCATCTACATGTTGATTATTATGCCACTGCCACATCGTTTTGATTACTGTAGCTTTGTAGTAAGTTTTTTAATTGATGCATAATAGACGTACATAGTTTCAGGATACATGTGATAATTTAATACATTCATATAGTTTGTAAAGATCAAATCAGTGTATTTGGGATATCCACCACCTTGAATATTTGTCTTTTCTTTATGCTAGAACCATTCAAATTCTTCTCTTCTAGCTATTCTGAAATATACAATAGATTATTGTAAACCACAGTCATGCTACTGATCTATATAACACTAGGTCTTATTTCTTCTATCAAACTATATATTTGTACCCATTAATAAACTTCTCTTCATCCCCCTCTCCCCACTACCCTTCCTGGCTTCTTGTACTAAGTTTTGAAACCAGGAATTGTGGGTCCTCCAACTTTCTTCTTTTTTTTCCAAGATTGATTTGGCTATTCTAGGTCCCTTGTCTTTCCATATGAATTTTAGCATTAGCCTGCGAATTTCTGCAAAAAACACAGCTGGAATTTGATAGGGATTGCACTGAATTTGTGGATTAATTTGGGAAGTGTTGCCATCTTAACAATATTAACTCTTTCAATACATGAACATAAGATGTCTTTCCATTTATTTAGATACTCTTTAATTTCTTTCAGTGGTGTTTTGTAGTTTTCAGTGTTCATTTCTTACGCTTTTTTTGTTAAATTTATTCCTATGTATTTTACTCTTTTTGATTCTATTGTACAATTGTTTTTTATATTGATTGTATTCAGTGATATTTCTAAATTTATATATTAATTCTAATAGTGTGTATAGAGTCTTTTGAATTTTCTAGGTACATAACCATGTTGCTTGCAAATGGTGACAATTTCTTTCTTTCTTTCCAATCCTATCCCTTTTTTCTTTTTTTACATTATTGTACTGACTAGGACTTCTAGCACAATGTTGAATAGAAGTAGTAATAGAGAGACTTTTGTATCATTCTCCATCAATAGGAAAGTTTTGAATATTCTACTAGTAAGTATGACATTTGCCGTAGGTTTTTATGGACACTCTATAATAGTTAAGAAGTTTCCTTCTATTTCTAGTTTTCTAAGAGTTTTTAAAAAAATAATACATAAGCACTGAATTTTGTCAAACATTTCTGACATCTATCAGGAGGATCATATGGCTTTCTCCTCTTTTTTTCTGTTAATGTAGTGAATTATACTGATCTATTTTTGAATGCTAAGCAATTTTGCATACATGGAATAAGCCGTATTTAATTGTGCTGTATTGTGTTTTTTAAATATATGTCTGGATTCAGCTTGCTAATATATTGTTAAGGACTTTCGGTTCTATGTCCATTACATACAGATTGCTGAATAATTTCCCTTTCTTGTAATGTCCTTGTCAGGTTTTGAAATCAGGTCATACTGGCCTCATTAAAGAAAATCAAAGCATTAGAAAATATTCTTTCTTTCTCTCTTCTCCGGAAAAGTTTGGGTAAGTTTGGTATTATTTCTTCCTAATTGTTTGAGAAAATTTACAAATGAAGTCATCCAAACCTTGGGTTCCCATTGTGGAAAGATTTTTAATAATTGCTTCAATTTCATTACTAGTATCAGATTAATCAGATTTTCATTTCTTCTGTCAGTTTTGGTAAGTTTTGCTTTCCAAGAAATTTTTCATTTTAACCCTAACCATGTCAAATTTATTGTTGTAAAGTTGTTAATAACATCTCGTCTTCAGTAAATTTTTGATGTCTATACAGTCTGTAGTGATATCCCCTTTTTCATTCTTGATATTGTTAATTTGTGTTTTCTCTCTCTCTTTTTCGATCAGTCTTCATAGGGGTTTCTTAATTTTATTCATGTTTTCAAAGAACCAAATCTTAGCTTTGTTGATTTTTCTCTGTTGTACATTTATATTTTCTACTTCATTGATTTTTGCTTTTATCTTTATTTTTTTCTTGCTATCTTCTTTGATATGGCATAATCTTGAGATGAAAGCTTCTTTTTTATGCTTTTTGCATTTTATTTTCAAATATATTTTAAACTCTGTAAGTCATTCCAATTATTGTTTTACATAGTCAATTTATATTTAGCCATGTATTTACCCTTTCTACTGTTCTTCATTCCCTCCTGGATTTCCATATGTTCATCTGGGATCATTTTCCTATAAGGAACTCCCATTAGTATTTATTTTAATGCAGGCTGATAAATTTACTAGTAGTGATAAAGTTACTCAGTTATTTTTTTCTGTCTCTATTTCACTTCATTTATTTATTTATTGAGGTAAAATATACATATATAATTTACCATCTTTACCATTTTTAAGTGTACATTTCAGTAGTAATAAATACATTTATATTCTTTTTTCTCTCTTTCATCTCCTTCCCTCCTCTCCCCCCCGCCCTTTCTGGCCTCTGGTAACCACCAATCTACTCTCCATCTTCATGAGATTCACTTTTTTAGCTCCCAAATACGAGTGAGACTTAACATAATGGCCTCCAGTTCCATCCATGTTGCTGCAAATGACAGGATTTCATTGTTTTTAAGGCTGAATAATATTCCATTTTGTATATATACCACATTTTCTTTATCTGTTCATCTGTTGATGGGCACTTAGGTTGATTCCATATTTTGGCTATTGTGACTAGTGCTGCAATAAACATGGGAGTGCACACATCTCTTTGATATATTGATTTCCTTTGTTTTGGATATAAATAGTGGAAATGGAGGATCACATGGTAATTCTACTTTTAGTTTTTTGAGGAACCTCCATACTATTCTCCATAACAGCTGTATTAATTTACATTCCCACCAACAGTATATGAGGATTTCCCTTTCTCCACATTCTATCCAGTATCTGTTACTGCCTGACTTTTTGATACCAGCCATTTTAACTGGAATGAAATGATATCTCATTGTAGTTTTGATTTGCATTTCTCTGCTGACTAATGATGTTCAGTGTTTTTTCATACACCTGTTGTCCATTTGTATGGCTTCTTTTGAGAAATATCTGTTCAGATCTTTTGCCCATTTTTAAAATCATATTATTATTATTATTTGCTATTGAGTTGTTTGAGCTCCTTATATATTCTGGTTATTAATCCCTTGTCAAATGGATAGTTTGCAAATATTTTCTCCCTTCCTGTGGGTTGTCTCTTCACTTTGTTGATTGTTTCCTTTGCTGTGCAGAAGCTTTTTAGCTTGATGTAATCCTAATTGTCTATTTTTGCTTTGGTTGGCTGTGTTTTTGAGGTCTTACACAAAAAACTCTGCCCAGACCAATGTCCTGGAGCATTTCCCCAATGTTTTCTTCTAGTAGTTTCATAGTTTCAGGCCTTAGATTTAAGTCTTTAATCCATATTGATTTGATTTTTGTTAATGGTGAGACTTAGGGCTGTAGTTTCATTCTTCAGCATGTAGTTATTCAGTTTTCCCAGCACTATTTATTGAAAAGACTGTCCTTTCCCCATTGTATGTTCTTTGGCCCCTTTGTCAAAGATGAGTTGGCTGTAAATGTGTGGATTTATATCTGGGTTCTCTATTCTGTTCCATTGGTCTATATGTCTGTTTTTATACCAGTACCATGCTGTTTTGGTTACTATAGCTTTAGTATATTTTGAAGTCAGGTAGTGTGATGCCTCCAGGTTTGTTCTTTTTGCTCAGGATTGCTTTGGCTACTCAGGGTCTTCTGTGGTTCCATATAAATTTTAGGATTTGTTTTTCTACTTCTATGAAAAATGTCATTGGTATTTTGATAGGGATTGCATTGAATCTGTAAATTGCTTTGGGTAGTGTTGTCATTTTAACAATATTAATTCTTCCAATCCATAAGCATAGAGTATCTTTCCATTTTCTTGTGTCCTCTTCTATTTCTTTCATCAGAGTTTTACAGTTCTCTTTGTATAGATCTTTTACTTCTTTGGTTAGATTGATTCCTAGGTATTTTATATTTTTTTAGCTAGTGCAAATGGGATTGCTTTCTTGATTTCTTTTTAGGATTGTTCACTGTTGGCATATATACATGCTACTGATTTTTGTATGTTGATTTTTTATCCTACAACTTTACTGAACCCATTTATCAGTTCTAACAGTTTTTGGTGGAGTCGAGGTTTTTCTAGATATAAGATTATTTTGTCTGTAAATAAGGCTAATTTGACTTCTTCCTTTCCAATTTGGATGCCCTTTACTTCTTTCTCTTGCCTAATTGCTCAGGCCAGGACTTCCAGTATTACGTTGAATAACAGCAGTGATTGTGGGCATCTTTGTCTTGTTCCAGTCCTAAGTGGAAAGGCCTTCAATTTTTCCCTATACAGGATGTTAGCTGTGGTTTGTAATACATGGCCTTTATTATTTTGAGGTATGTTCCTTCTATATCCATTTTTATGAGGGTTTTCATCATAAAGGATGTTGAATTTTATCAAATGCTTTTTCGGCATCTATTTAGATGATCATATAGTTTTTGTTCCTGATTCTGTTAATGTGATGTGACATGTTTATTTGTACACTGAACCATTCTGGCATCCCTGGGATGAATTCCATTTGATCATGGTGAATGATCTTTTTAATGTGTTATTGAATTTGGTTTGCTAGTGATTTTGTTGAGGATTTTTACATCAGATTTGTTCATCAGAGATATCGGCCTGCAGTTTTCTTTTTTTGTTGTGTCCTTATCTGGTTTTGGTATCAGGATAATGTAGGCCTCATGGAATAAGTTTGGCAGTATTCCCTCCTCTTCAGTTTTTTTGAAGAGTCTGAGTAGGATTGGTATTAGTTCTTTAAATGTTTGGTAGAATTCAGCAGTGAATCCGTCAGGTCCTGAGCTTTTCTTTGATGGGAGACTTCTTTAATCATGGTTTCCATCTCATTGCTTGTTATTGGTTTGTTGAAGTTTTCTATTTCTTCATCATGACTAAGTCTTGGTAGGTTGTATATGGTCAGGAACTCATCTATTTCTTCTGGGTTTTCCAATTTGTTGGCATATAGTTGTTCATAATAGTGTCTAGAGAGTCTTTGTATTTTTGAGGTCTCAGTTATTATGTTTCCTTTTTCACTTCTGATATTATTTGAGTCTTCTCTCTCTTTTTCTTAGCCTGCCTAAATGTTTGTTGACTTTGTTTATCTTTTCAAAAAACTAACTTTTCAGTTTGATCTTCTGTATTTTTTTAGTCTCAATTTCATTTATTTATCCTCTGGTCTTTATTATTTCTTTCCTTCTGCTAATTTTGCATTTGGTTTGTTCTTGTTCTTCTGGTTCCTTCAGGTGCATCATTATTATCATTTGAAGTCTTTCTACGTTTTGAGAGAGGCATTTATTGCTAAAAACTTCCCTCTTAGGACAGCTTTTTACTGTATCCCATAGATTTTTTTTGGTATATTGTATTTCCATTTTCATTTGTTTCAAAAAATTTTTAAACTTTCTTCTTAATTTCTTCATTGACCATTGGTCATTCAAGAGCATGTTGTTTAATTTCCATGTGTTTGTGTATTTTCCAAGATTCCTTTTGTTATTGACTGATTTCTAGTTTTATTTCACAGTCAGAAAAGATACACGATGTGATTTCTATTTTTTAAAATTTGTCAGACTTGTTCTGTGGCCTAAGATATGGTCTATTCTGGAGAGTGTTCCATGTGCTGGTGAAAAGAATGTGTATTCTGCAGCAGTTAGGTGAAATGTTCTGTAAATGTCAGTTAGGTCTATTAGATCTAGTGTGCAGTTTAACTCCACTGTTTCTTTGTTGATTTTCTGTTCAGATGATCTGTCTATTGCTGAAAGTGGGGTGTTGAAGTCCCCTACCATTATTGTATGGCAGTCTATCTCTCCCTTTAGATCCATTAATGTTTGCTTTATACACTTGGGAGCTCCAGTGTTGGGTGCATAGATATTTATAATTGTTATATGCTCTTGCTGAATTGACCCCTTTATTATATAGTGACCTTTGTCTTTTTTTACAGTCTTTGATTGGAGTATCAATCAGTACTCTGTTCTTTTTTGGTTTCCAGCTGCATGAAATATCTTTTTCCACACCTTTACTTTCAGTCTACGTGTGTCTTTATAGGTGAAGTGGGTTTCTTAAAGTCTGCATATAGTTGGGGCTTGTTTCTTTCAGCCACTCTATGCCTTTTAGTTGGAGAACTGACACTATTTACATCATTCAATATTGTTATTGATAAGTAAGAACTTACTACTGCCACATTTTTACTTGATTTCTGGTTGTTTTGAGACTCCTCTCTTCCTTTCTTCCTTTCTTACTGTCTTCCTTTGTGGTTTAGTGATTACCTCTAGTGGTATGTTTTAATTTGTTGCATTTTATTTTTAGTGGATCTATTATAGGCGTTTGCACTGTGGTTACCATGAGGCTTACAAAAAATACAGATATAACAAGTTATTTTAAAGAGATGACAACTTATCTTAGATCACAAATAAACAAATAAAAACAAAGGCAAAAAAAATCTACACTTTAACTCCATTCCACCCCATTTTGACTTTTAGTTGACTCAACTTACATATTTTTATATTAACTATCTCTTTATAGGTTGCTATAGCTGTTACTGTTTTTGATAGGTTTGTCTTTTGGCCTTTATACTAAAGTTATGAGTGGATACAGTGGATACCACAAATACAGTAATAGATTACTCTGGGTCTGTCTGTGTACTTAATTTTACCAGTGGGTTTTATATTTGAAAAGTTTTCCTCTAAACATTAGTGTTTTTTTTTTTCTTTCAGACTGTAGAACTCCCTTTAGCATTTCTTGCAAGACCAGCATGGTGATGGTAAATTCTCTCAGCTTTGGTTTGCCTTGGAAAGACTTTATCTCTTGTTCATATTTGAATGATAATTTTGCTGGACACAATATCCTTGGATGGCTTTTTTTTTTTTTCTTTGAGCACTTTGAAAATGATGTTCCACTCCCTCCTGGCCTGTTTGATGTTTGTTGAGAAGTCTGTTACCAGATGAATTGGAGCTCCTTTATATGTTATTTGCTTCTTTTATCTTGCTGCTTTTAGGATCTTCTCTTTGTCCTTGACCTTTGAGAGTTAAATTTTTGCATGCCTTGAGGTAGTCTTATTTGGGTTGAATCTGTTTGGTGTTCTGAGACCTCCTGTACCTGGATATTTATATCTTTCTGAAGTTTTTTGAAAGTTTTCTGTTATTATTTCTTGAATAAGCTTTCAACCCCTTGCTCTTGTTCAGCTCCCTCCTGAACACCAATAATTCTTAGATTTGGTCTTTTGAGGTAGTTTTCTGTATCTTGTAGGTGGTCTTCATTCCTTTTTGTTCTTTTTTCTTCTCTGACCGTGAAGTTTCAAATAGCTGATTTTAGAGCTCACCGATTCTTTCCCCCTGCTTGGTCCAGTCTGCTGTTGAGATCCTCTAAAGAGTTCTTCAGTTCAGCAAATATATTTCTCAGTTCCAAGATTTCTTTTTGATTATTTTTTATTATTTCAATCTCTTTGCTAAATTTCTCTGATGAATTTCTGAATTGCTTTTCTGTGTTATCTTGGAGATCATTGAGTTTCCTTAAAACTACTATTTTGAATCCTTGGTCAGAGAGCTCACAAGTCACCTTCTCATTAGGGTCAGTCACTGGATTTTTGCTTTGTCCTTTTGGGGAGGTCATGGTTCTCTGTTTGCTGTTGTTTCTTGTGGGTATACATCTATGTCTTTGCACTGAAGGATTAGTTATTTGTTCCAGTTTTCTGTGTTTGGCTTGTTTTGGTTTTTATTGAATATATCAGCTTAGCAAATCTTTGCCACTAGGTTACTTCCTCCTTCTCAGCTCTAGGTGGTATCTTAAGCCCAGGTTTTCCTGAGCTCTATTTCTAATAAATGGTCAGATCACTGCCTGCCCAAATGCAGAGGTCTCAAAGGGATTATCCCAGCAGTGTGGGAAGGCTAGCTAGGGCTTTGTGCCCAGAGGACCTGTGGAACATACCTCCTATAGGGTGGTCCTGCTGAATAGCCACTCTGATTTGGCATCTCCTTTCGCTGAGTTACAGAGCAGAGTTTCCAGGGCTGGGATGGGAGTCACACCTCCCTTCTCTGTCTCTGCTTGTCCTCAGGGATCTTTCCCTTCAGGCAGTCATGATGCTTCCTGTGGGTTAAGGCAAGGACAGGTCTCCTGCCAGGGAACCCAAGAAGGTGGGGAAGCCAGTTGACAATCTCAATTTCACTTTTTCCAGTGTAGAAACTGTGAGTTAGGGGAAGATTTTCCATGTGCTTGGTGCCAGGCAAAATGGGGGGGGGGGAGGAGTGTCGTGGATGTAGAATTCTGTTTCTCCTACCGTCTGCTCAGAGTTTTTCCATTATGTGGCCCTGGAAACTGTCTCATCTGCATATTTGAGCTCTGGGTTGTTGCTGGTGAAAATCTTAGAGCTATATATTTTTTTTGGTTTTCTGTGGGTGGGGAAGGAGTAAAGCCAGCTTGCCTCTATGCCGCCATTTTAGATCTGCACATTCCCTCCATTTCACTTTCATTCTGAAGGATATTTTCGACTGGACATAGAAATCTAGGTTGGTAGTATTTTGAAACTGAAATTACATTGTCTTCTGGTTTCCATCATTATTGTTGAGAAGTAGCTGTCAGTTTCACTGCTGCTGTTTTGAAGGTAATGTGTAGTTTTTATATGTCTGATTTTAATATTTTCAGCACTTTTGCTATAATGTGCCCAGGTGTGGTTTTCTGTGTATTTATCTCTGTTTGGGATTTACCAAAATTCAGAATCTGTTGGTTGATATATTTCATTATTTTGGAATGTGCTCAGCCATTGTCTCTTTGAATGTTACTTTTGTCCCACTCTCTCTCTCTAGTCTGTTTCTGAGACTTTAATGATGCATATATTAGAACTTTTATTTGAGTATGTTCTTTTGTGTTCTTTCCATTCACTTATCTCTGGGCTTCAGTTTGGATATTTTCTATTGATATGTCTTACAGCCCACAAATTTTATATTTGGTTATATCCAATCTAATGTTAAACCTATGCAAATAGTTCTTCACTTCAGATATTGTATTTTTCAATCCTGGAAAGTTTATTTAAATCTCTGTATAGATTTCAATTTTCTGGTAAAATTTTCTATCCTTTCATATATTTAGTCTAATTTTCCTCTATTTTCTTGAAAATATGAATCATAATTATTTTAGTCATTTTTTTTTCTTTTTTAGAGACAGGGCCTTGCTATGTTGCTTCAGTTGGAGTGCAGTGGCTATTCACAGGTGGGATCATAGCACACTATAGCCTCAAACTGCTCGGCTCAAGCGATCCTCCTGCCTCAGCTTCTCAAATAGCTGGGACTACAGGCATGCACCCACTGTGCCTGGCTTCTTTTCTTTATATAGCTGATTATCAGTCATATGGTCTTGTCTCTTTGCAGGTCTCATAATTTTTTTTCATATGATAGATATTGTGTCTGTAGTTTCCAGATTATGTTATATTTCAACAGAGGGATTTTCCCTTTTCCTCTGCCAGGCAAACATGATGAGTGGCTGATCATATAAACCCCTTTATAAGGCATGGCCTATCTAGGCTTTTAATTAAGAACTTGTGGGTCCTTGACTCCTCATCCCTTGCTGGAATGGTTCTCCCCTCTATAGAATTTTAATTCCTTTAGTTGTTATTGTTTCCAAAAATCTCTGATGCCCTAAAAATTTTTATTACTTATGTAGGTTTTTATACTTGTGGCTGTGGAAGCATTGGCCTGCCACAAAATACTACATCCTACTCAGAAATGGAAGCTCTTCTGTCTTCTTCAAAGAGGAAGGGGATGAGTGTTCATGGGCTCACAAAATAGTTCTAAATGTGCTCTTCCTACCACCACTCACTGCAGATAGATACTATCTATCATAACTACCAATACTATTCAGAGAGCATGACTCTTCAGGTTACTTTGGTAGGAGCTGCTGCTCTCACATACCCCAGAACCTGTTAACAGCTTCCCTTAACTGGGCGAAAACAGTGAAAATAGAATCAAGTGAATGAGGAAGAGTTGCATGGTAGATTGCCTATGCCTCAAATGTTAACAATACTTAGTGTCTGTTTTGTAGATTTAACTAAAGAACCATGTTTCAATAATATTTTACATTATTACAAAATGAAATTAATTTTTAAAAGCTATTCCTAACAATATAAAATAAAGTAAAACAAAAGAACGTTTATGTGTACCAAGTTGGTGGCATGGCCACGTACAGAGGACCTATTCCAAGTGATTTTAAAACACATTAATTTGACTATACATGCCTAGTGAGATACAGTCCAAGAAAAAAATACCTGCAAAATAATTCTTAAGTTTTAATAATCATATTAAGAGTGGTAGAGTTTGGTGGTGTTATTCTCAGACTGTTTATTGTGTGTATAATATGTATTAATGACAGAAAATTAGTGACAGTCTATCATTTTTTGAGCCACTGAGAACCAAATTTCCCAGCATGATAGAAAGCATACAGATAATTGAGTTTATGGGATAAATCCTTTAGCCCTAAATGTGATTTAGATATGTAAGTATGAGTTCATGATGTATTCTATATTTTAAAACAAACCAATCACATATTTCCAAACTCTGTACATGAAAAAATCCAAGAGATCATGATCACTCAATAGCAATGGGCTCCTCTGGAACACAGAATGTGGTCTCAGAAAACCACTATCATTAAAAGAAACCAAGGCTTCTTGGAGAAAAGGGTTACTATGGGTCTGAAGCTAGAAATACACAAGATGAGCCTAGAACAGCATATCACCCCACACAGCAAGGAAGCTGTCAAAACTACTAGAAACAAGTCAAAAAGACTCAGGAGCCAATCTAATATATCTATATGGTATCAAGATGGTATATCTACAACATTTATGAGACAATTTAAATAATGACTCAATATTGGATGACATTAAATAATTTTTAATGTATAAAAGTAGTATATTATGTTTTCTTTAAAAAACCCTTGCCATTTACAAATATATAATGAAACATTTATAGAGGAAATAATATGATATCTGAGATTTGCTTCAAAATATGGAAGGGGAAAACTGAAGAAAGGTATAAATGAAACAATATTAGCCATAAGTTGATCATTGTTTAAGGTGGATAATGAGAACATTAGGGGTCATTATACACTTCTGTCTACCTTTGTGTACATTTGAAAATTCCTATAATGATAAAATTAATTCATTTTCAATGTGGTTTGCCTCAACAAATCTGTAGATTCTTGTACATCACTTATTCTCCCCCTGACAACGGCCATAACAATGGAGTGGGTATAGAAAAAGGAAAATGCATATCAAAAGGCTAATCAAATTACCTGTGCCCCAAATATCACCCCAATTTGACAAATATTAACTATAAGAAAGAATCCCTACCATACACTATTAATGCGATTATTATGAAGCCTAAATATCTAATTCCAGAGTATCCACAATCTGAGTGAAGCAGTACTATAACACTGGTACTCTTCCCTAGCCATATTTTTGCTTTGATATAAAATAGGAATTAATAGAGCTATTTACCTTTACTGGGTCCTGCTACAATAGATCTATCTGAATGTTTGGAATGGGCAATCTCCGTTTCTGATTTTCTTCGTATAAGTATTGGATTTCCAAACCTCTTGGGTCCTAAGTAAAAGACTGTAAATTTCTGCTGAATATCAAGTCCAACTAGAGGGGGAAAAATGTATACAAATGTTTATTTACATCATGTAAGTCCATACATGAGACCATTTAGTTCTTGTTATATCTTATATTTTTATAACTTCTTGAGCTAAGAAGTTCAAGAAATTAAAATATTTTTAAATTAAAAAATAGGACAAATAAAAAATTATGTATCTATCATCATAAAAATCAATCTTCCTACAATAAGTAAAATTTATCTTTGAAAAAAATCTATAAATGAACAGATAAAATGTTAATTATATTATCCCGGTCCATGCTATCTTTTCCATATCTAAATACATGAAACTTCCTTTAAAGTTTATTCATATTATCTAAATATATTATTTTTACATAATACCATTTTTACTGTTTTTCTGTATCAGGATAAAGGAAATAATTTTTAAATGCTATCATATTCTTTACATTCATGTTTTCATTACTTCAATTAACTTACCAAATTCAGAACTAATTAGATTTATGCTAAGATCTTCAGATTTAAGAGCCCTCTTCACATCAATCTTTTTAGCCCAATTTCCACCTTTTAGCAAAACAGAATCCCTGAAATATAGTAATGTATAATTTAAATAGTGATCCAAACACTAAATGAAATAACACATTAATCTTCAAGGGCTGATTATTCCTAAGATAGGTCCTCTCTAATAGTAAACTGAAATCAATTATTGAAAACTGTTTTCCCCAAGTTCTAAGGAGAGTGAATAAAGTGACAATGCAGCTATCTTGACCATAATTTTCTTAACTACAGCTGATTCCAAGTTGCACTGGCTCATTTTAGGCTCACCTGGAACATATAGTTTCTCTCAATAACACATGAACTTGCCCCTAAATCACTACCACTTTAAACTGGCTACGCATAAGTTTCATATATTTGTGAGAACAACTTCAACAGTATCTTTCAAATTGATATGAAATAGCTTGTATCTAATAACATTACAAACAAACCAGCAACAAATTTTGATTATTTTAATCTCATACAGTCAGGGCTATCATTAGATTTAGCAGTCACAGAGAACAAAGATTTGTCCTTTAGCATATTCTCTAGAAGTGTACCATGGTTAGTTGGAGGAGGGCAGTTACTAGTGAAAGGGATGTCCTAATAGTCACTGCAGTCCCTTTAGGAACCTTGCATGTGACTTTTTGGGAAAGTATCTTCTGGTATACTGGAAGCAATTAGGAGAGTCCTGTTTCAGAGTCACTGCCATTCCTGACTTACATGAATAGTAACATAGTTAGGGGCATAGGCTCTGGAGTTGGAATGTTTGGATTCAAATTTAGACTTTGCTATTAACTAGCTATAGGACCATGATTAAAGTTTAATTAAGCATAAATCAAACTGATTAAACTCTTTGAATTTCCTCCTCTACAAAATGTGCATGATGATAGCACCTGTCTCATACAAATATTAAAACAATTCAATAGTTGGAACCTACTAAGTGATCAAAAATATTAGTTACAGCTATAATTGATATCCTTAGAATTTGCTTATGACATCCTTGGAGAAAATAATAGTATTTGGAAAAATGCTGAAGTAAAAATTATAGAATGGCATGCTAGATAACTAGGTATAAGGGAGGGTACTTCCTTTATATATTTGACCTGGTTGCCTGGATTATACAACAGAGCTATATTAGTTTATTAGATTTTACTTTGGAGATACAAGATATATTTTGAGGGGAGTAGAAGAAAGACTGTGTCCAAACAGTAGTAAGACCATGAATAACTGGAGAAAAGCAGTGAAATAACAAAGACCTCTTAAAGGTCATCTATTCACTTGTTTCAGACCATGGTGACAGGTTTCATACTTTGTTTACTTAAGTATTAAATATAACAGTTTAAAACAACAGACCCAATGTTCATACCTTCTTTAATAGACAAATAGAAAAACTACCCCATTATTATCTCAGGAAAATATAATTTAATTGATCCCAAAAAGAGATTTTGTTACTCTTTTTTTCAGTGAAATTTTTTAATAGTATATGCTTAGAAATAAAATCCAAACATTAGAAATTTCACACTTACATAATTTTGTGTTTAAAATAAACTACTTGATTATCTTCATCACCTATGATTAAGGTAACATAGTGAGAGTCTGGTGCTGTTCTTTTGGTTTGTAGCTGTTCAAAGTTTCTTAATATAATGGTCACTAATATTTCCGCCATGGTATCACTATATCTTGCAATCTTTAAAAAAGGATAGGAATAAAAAGTATTAAAAAATAACCTTACTACTCATACTCAGCTCCAAGCCTAGTTATGGGTAGCTTTATTCCTAAAAAGACAATTAAAATATCTAAAACTTAGAAAATATTTACCTGTTCCACTTCAAGTTCATATTTTGGTAGATACATCACAGTTTCTTTTATCTGGGTTCCAAAAGGGGGATGTCTATTTAGAATCTAAAAATATTTACATCATTATATTCTTACCACAATACTTGAAATTCTTTTAGTAAAATAACTTTTTTATAATCAATAGTTTCAATAATGCTTATCACTCAAAAGCTTGGTTAAGTTAAAATACTTATGACTTTATTCAAAAGGGAGATGATAAAAAATACTTATTATTATTATTAATAATAATATAATATTATTATTATTTAAAATAATTTTTAATAGAAATAAATATATAAAAGGTAGACTTTAGAATTTAGATAGAATTCAGGTAACATTAGGAATAAGTGAATACTAAATACCAGTTCAAGTTCCCTTGCATCTGTTTCTTCTATTTTTTTAAAGGAAATCAAACCAGCATTTACCATTGCATTTGACAAAGTTATACCTGTGGAAAATTAATCAAACAGCAATTTTAAAATAATCCATTTTAAATGAAATCTATACTTAAATATTGAATAACTAAATTAGTAAAAAAAAAATTTAAAGATCCAGTCAAATAATTAACTTTTAAAGTTTTTTTTTAAAGTTTTCAGTTGGATATCTTGGGTTGTGACATTATCCAATTATTCATATTTATTTTTTCAAGCTGAAATAAAATATCCATTTGCTTTATAAAAGAAAGAAGAACTGTCCAGTCCACATGCTGACATAACCCTTAGAATTTAAAATAATTTTTACTATACGTCATCCACAGGGCAAGCACCAAGAGCCGTGTACTTTTATACTCATAGTTGAAAGAAAGGCAACATGATTCAAAAATCATGCTTGAATGAAGCAAAGGAATACTGCTTCATGAAGCTATGGCTCTCTGAGCATTTCTGTCTTAGAAATTTAGTTCTCTCTCTGTTTCTGTACCCAAATCAGATAATTTTACTCTTCTGCCTAAAACTTCCAATGCCTTTCTATTGCATTTAAGATGAAGTGTCAATTTCCTTACTGTGGCCAAATTTCCTTACCTATATGACTTGACCACAGCCTACCTCTCTCATCTAATTTCCTACCACTCTATTCTTGCTGACTACTCTCCAGCCACACTGGCTTTTATTTTGTTCCTTAAATACAGCAAGTTAATTTTCGTCTTTGGAACTTTTCTGTTTCCTTATGCTTTCAGAAGCTGGAATTTAAAATTCTTACATGCTTATGAATGAATTTATCCAAATCCCAAAATAAAAGATACTGTCAGAAATATAAAATTCCAAAATACTACCACCTTGTCTAAGGCACATATATTACTGATAAAAGTATGACACTCTTATTTCCTTACTCATATATTTAACCGTTCTTGGCAATTTCTCTTACTCATTCCTAAGACACAGCTTCTAGTATTCATAATTCCTTAATGTTCATTTCCATTTTCCCTCAAAACTTTTCCTGACTTTTAACTTTTTAGTTTATAGTCACTATTAAAAATCAATTTGTATTCATTATTTTTTTCACAATGCTCAGTAAGAACTTAGATTTGCTTTTTGTTTGTATTCTCTCACTTTTCTATTATATGATTTTTTTTCTGGGCAATCTTTGCTTCTTTCCCTTCAGCTGTACTGAGTATGTGCGAAGAACAGCTCAGTGTCCAACAATCTGTAAGGGGCAGAATGCAAAGGATACCCAGACTGACGATATTCTAGAAAGTCAGAAAGACTGGCTTTTTCAAGTATAACAAAACTTACTAGTAATCATTTAACCAAATTTCAAAATTTTCTGTAAGTTGCTATTTTCTAAATGTTGTATGGAACCTCCTTCCCAATTCAGAACTCTTACCTTTGTGTGTGGGATGGGTGTGGCATTTGGTTTGCCAGGACTTCTCTAGGAAGGTGAGCCTTTCCATCAGGAATCTCTGCCCTATTTTGAGCTTACTTTCACCAGCCAACCCCTATCTTTATCTCAGCTCCCAGGACTTCCTAACTCAGCCTTCTGCCATTCCACTGATTTCAAATTTCATGGAAGTAAAAAGTAGAACCTCCTCACAGAACAGTTGGCAATCTTTGTTCAAATAAATAACACAACAATCCCTAAAGACTCATTACATAATTTTTTAACATCCCCAAGATGCATATAAAATTGTAAAACTAATAAGGCTGTCAGTCATGGGATAACAAGTCTCTTTTTAGAATTCTAGCTATCTCAGAAGAAGTAGGGTCACAAAGTCAAAGGTACCAAACCAGAAAATCCAAAGTCCTTTAGTCAGATCTAAGTCATTGTAAATGGCACCCCCTCAAGTTTTTCAGTGCACAACCTACACACCCCACACCCTAATAGACAAAATAATCAGGCACAATTTTTTTGTCTACAGAATCTCTATGAAGTTCAGTATTAATATTCTACTGTTATTGAAAACAAAAAAAGTTAAGAAATAAATCAGTGACATAATTTTCTGTAGTGAATTAGGAATGGCTGAGACTGCTAGCTATGGACCTTGTCATTGAGATCAAAACAAAGTATTAGTCATAAAAGTGGCACAGAGAGCATCACATAGTCACCTAGTTACTACAACAGTATTTCACTCTTGGTATAAGAACAAATTTTAAAATGAGAGTATTAATTTTTATTAGGTCTTCCATGTACTATTCAGTTGATGGAATCTTTTAAGCAGGAGCAAATGAAAATCAGATTTTCAAAAGTAAAATATAGTACCTTATTTAGGCCTACTAACACATGTTTTCCTTAAAGGTCTATAATCATCACAGAGTAATTTTCCTAACAGTAAAATACAAAATAAATTGCAGATATTGCCAAACTGCCTGCCTATATTCAGTACCTACCAATTTTTTCCAGCTGTTTGGATACATGCAGAGAGTTTTCCCAAAGTTTACACCTAAAACATTTAGCTAAAATCAAACTATTCAATAATACAGCAAACTTCTTTTCTTGAGCAGCCACAAAATCTGACAACCCTAAAAAAAAAGTTTCCAATATTAAATCCAGTATACTAGTTTACTGGCAAAATATTCAAAATCCACTAATCCTATAACATACATCTTGTAATTCGTGAGCCATTTCTGAAAATCTTCGAGGTATCTTGTGTCAAAGCAAAATCTTGTATGGGAATGCATCCTAGTTGAGCCTGAATAAGACTGAGGCAAAGAAGAAATTCCATTATTTCCTTTTAAAAGTTAACTATCTCACAGTATTTGACATCACTGACTGAAGTATTCCTTCTTAAAATTTTTCTCTGCCTTGATTTCTGTGACACTACATGATTCTATATCTCGCATAATTATTGTTGCAAGTCAACAATAAAAGTTCATTCCTTTTTCCCCAACCCCTAAAAAGTTTAGTGCTTGCTTTTTCACTCTTCTTTATTCACTCCATCTCTCTCTCAAAAATCACATTTCTTCTCAAGACTTTCCTTATAATCTCTGGACTGATAAATTCCAAATGCTTATAAGAACACTTTCACTTAGACTGTTACTTTAATCTCAACACATCTAAAATTGCTGTCATATTTTCCTCCAGTACAGTTCTGTCTTTTGGCTCTACTATTTCTTTTAAAGGTATTATAGAAAAACAATACAATTTGTTTAATCAATAAAATTTATTAAGTGCTTATTGAGTGCCAGTCATAGTGTTAGATGCTGAGGATTTTGTTCAATATATGGTCAGTAGTGTATCAGTTGGTTAGGTAATTTGAAACCAGTGTTGCTCAGCTACTAAATTTGAGGTGATGGTTATAAGAGAAGAGAAAAGATGCTAGTGTCTATTGTGCCTACTATATTTCAGGTTCTTTGCTACCTGTTTCACCTGTTTATTTACCTAATCAGATATTGATGTGCAAATCACCCGTGGTTCTAATTAAAATTATTAGACATGTATTACACTCTTGGGGGGGGGGTCTCTTGATAAGACCAAAACAGGTGTACAAAGAGAAAGGGTAGAATAATTATATTTCATAGCTTAGTTTTAGCAGAAGATATGTAAAAATAGAAGCAATCAATTCACTTCTCAGAATTAGGTGCGTACAGCTGAAACTTAGACTATTTACTTCTTTTGGCTATAGTACATGCTTCTGAAAATCATGTTAAATTATATTTTAAGAAATGGTTAGAAAGTTACTTGGTTTATTAACAAGGAAAGAACTGATGGAAAAATGTGGATGGGGTGCTTTTAAATGTTGGATAAATAAAACTCCTTGTACAGCTATCTAGGGATACACAAATGTGGGGTATGTATAAAATTGCTACAGTAAAAATAAGACTTTTGAAGTAATATTTATTTATATTTAACACCAATAAGGGTTTTTGTAAGGATTAAATAAGATAAGGTATTGATTCAGTTAGAATTAGGTCCAACCATAACCAGACCATATTGGTTTAAATACAAATGGTTTATTCTCTCATGTAAAAGAAATCCAGAGTTAGGCAATCCAGGGCTTGGTATAGTGGCTCCATATCACATCCTATGAGTTCACTGAAAAATACTAGTTAAAGAAAACAGAGCTAGTGCTGAAGAGGGAAGACTTAGGAATTAAAGCTACGAAAAAATTTTTAAAGGCTTAAATTAAAAGGGCAGAAACTTAAAGGATGAAATTTTAAAATTAAGAGGATTAACATCTACTTGGAGAAGAACAGATCTGAAATTTAGCAAAGTAATAGGGATATGAGAGAGCCATGAAAGTGGTAACTGTTAGCCATTATCACCTACCCAAAGACTATAAATTTTGGATTAAGAAAAGACCTCCTATACACAAACTCTCTTTCTCTTCTTGGCTATGCTCAAATAAGATACAGAAATGTGGGAAATTATAATGGGAATCTAAATTATGATATGTATAAAAACAATTATAAAGTCATCAACTTTTTTTTAAAGACTTGGGTTTAAAAAAAATTTTTTTTCAAATTATTTTTTAGAGATGGGGTTTCACTCTATCACCAAGGCTAGAGTGCAGTAGCACAATAGCTCACTACAGTCTCAAACTCCTGGGATAAAGTGATCCTCCTTGCCTCAGCCTCCACAGTAGCTGGGATTATAGGCACACACCACTGCGCCCAGCTAATTTCTCTCATTTTTTAGAGACGGGGTCTTGTGACAACTGTTAAATCTGACAGCCCTAATCAAAAGAATGTGTTACTCAATTTAAGGCTAAGTTAATGGAAGCACTGAAATTGCAAATAAAGTGTGCCCAAGAAAATAAGTGTGGAAAAATACCTGGATTTACTTTGACTCAATAATTGATGCAACAGAATATATTGGAAAAAACATTGAGAAAATCAAGAGATCTAGATTCCATAATAGTTCTAGCTCAGTCTTCCATATAGCAACAAATCCTTGGCCAAGTCACAACTTATCTGGGCATTACTTACTTCATTTGTAAAATGAGAGGTTTGGGTTATAGGATCTCTAAGTTCACTATGATCTCTAAAGATATTTGAATTTCTAGACAAATACAGCTAAGAACTTAACAGTAATTTCTGTGGTACAAGCTATAGACCTGCCTTATGAGTTCTCTACAACAGTGAAAAGATTGCTTTGTAGACTTGAATGTATTTGGGTAAGAAAATTCAATGAGATGTTAGGAATTATCCCAAAGAAGGAATGACCTCCTCTAGCTAATCAGGAAAAAGAAATTCTTTGGCTAACTGGTTTTACTGAGCCACATTAAAAAAAATCATTTTACCTTAATCGCATCATTTAAATCATAAAGTTCTAACACTAAGACCTAAGTACTCAGAAAACCAAGCACTTAGCATAGCAGAAAAGAGTATCATTACATTTGTGACTGCAAACTGGGTAAAAGTCACTACAAGTTACAATGCAACCTTAGTTTACTCTTTCAATTACTACTTCTCTATACAAACCCCCATTTTGGGCAGAATTGCCAACCACTGTCATATATGCACTCCTTCACTTATGTGTTTGCTTTTACTATTTGTCTCTCCCAGAATGCCACTACTATTCAACAGACATTTATTACATGAGTCTTCATACTGTCCATTATTTTTATATGTATGGTTCTCATTCAAGCTAATTTGAAAGCTCCTGCTGATAAGAAGCATAAAAAGCATGTCTTCTTTCTGTCATTCACCTTGCTTCAACAGAACTCACTCTCAATAAATGTATGTTAACAAAAAATATTCACAAGCCATCAATCTTAATTAAAGTCCAAGAGTTCTAGGAAATTGATTTCACATTTACATTCTGACTCTTATTTTTATGTAAATATGTTATTTTTTGTACTAAGGAAAACAAATTTAAGATATGCTTTAAAACTAAAAAAAGAATCCCTTTATAAATCTGAATCATGAACTAGTAAACCAGTAGTCAGTATTTTAAGACATATAAAAATTATCTTTACCAATTTACTTTCATTTCTCTTGTTTTAATTCTTCCTCCCATTGGAAATCTGTAAATAAAAAGAGATGGCAAAACTTTTATTATTATTTATTTTAACTAAATAAAACCCCTTAAAATTATTTATAACATATGCAACTTCTGTACCTGATAGTTACTCGATTTGGATCTTTGTTCAAAGTATTCAGTGTTTTCTTTTCATTTATTCTTAACTGTATATCTAGAAATTCCTTGCAGCCAGCTATCATTGTGACCTATAAAATTTCAGCATTTGTCCATTTAATGAAGTTCATTTTTTAATTTCTTTCCTTTTATCTTCTTTCTTCAAATTTATTTGTTTTTCATGCTGCCTTGAGCCATCACAGTTTTATCAATTAATGTAATAGTTAAAAACCTGCTTTATACATTTTGCTTCTCTAAGGATTCATTCATTCACTAACATATGCTTATAAGCACCTGTCACATGCTAGACATTGTGTTAGACACAGGGACTATACCAGTAAGACTATAAAGATTAACAAGATAGAATTTAAAATATTCATCACAGTGTCTACCACACAGTATAAGCACTTAATAAACACTGTTCTTCTTACTACTACTATTATCATTAGTCACTCTTCTACAGTTTGCAAATCATTACTCCAATTAAGGTTAATTTAGTAATAAAAATAACACATTAGCTATTTCAAAATTTGGATTCTAGAGCCTAGTTCTGCCAGATGACTGGGCAAAGCACTCTCTGTGCTTTGGTTTCCCACATATATAAAATGGAGCTAACACTTGTTTTAATTCTCTTACACACTTGCTGAACTCAAGATCAGAGGAGTTCATGTTAATAAGGGTATTTTCTATTCTTGATTTACTCTTAGTTAAGAATAACATTTACAAGAAAATACAAACCTTTTACTTTTCATCAACTTTTGTTCATGTGGCTCCTTAATAATAACTGAAATTCTGTTGTGCAATTTTTAGGATAATAATCCTATCAAAGTAATCAACTTAGATATTTTAAATAAAAATGAATGGTTTCAATTTGAAAATAAATATTTTCTTTTATAAGTATCTTGTTTCATATTCATTTCCCCAGTAAAGGGAGAAAGGACCAATGCAATTACCAGGTACCAATAATATGCCTATGGTTCTGCTCACCGCTGCAGCTGCAAAGTTGCCCCTACTATTGATATTTTAGCATAACCTGTTATCATTCCCATTTTCTCCACAATCAGTTCTTTTTTTCTGGGCCATCAACAGTACTATTCTATTTCCACTGTAATTGCTATTCTGATCGAAAGCTTTAGGGAGGGGTTGCAAGTACATGACACATGCTCCAACTCACTGTCCTTCACTCATGGCAGACTTGCCTAACGTATCATGCCATATCGTCTTGGAATCTTTCTCACATTATTACATTTGGTAGCCACTACCAAGGTAATCAGCATTATCATGTAAGTTGTAAAGTAGCTGCCATACCTACTTTGGATATGTATATAAATTTTCTTAGCTCTGACAAGAGATACAACTGAAAATATTAC
This sequence comes from Daubentonia madagascariensis, assembly GCA_023783475.1. NCBI lineage: Eukaryota > Metazoa > Chordata > Mammalia > Primates > Daubentoniidae > Daubentonia > Daubentonia madagascariensis. The sequence goes on along the minus strand of JAKFHU010000913.1, from coordinate 25,417,715 downwards.
ATAATATATTCTAAGGAGGAATATTCCATATCTCACAATCAAAGGTAAACTGAGGGAGGTATAAACATTCTTAGAAATGCTTTCCTTTCTGCTCATTCATTCTTAAATTATATGATATACAAATTAGTTGTTTCTCCAATATTATTTTATACTATATTATTATTTATTTATTTTCTAGTGAAAATGAATTTACCAGATCTGATAAAGTTTCTTTTCCTCTGAGTGTACAAAATTTCTTCACTGTTTCAAATGTAATATAATACCAAGCCATCAATCTTCCTGCCTCTGTGAGAAAAGATGGAAAAATAAAATATTTTCCCCATCAGCTGAAACCTTAACATCTACTCTGTGCCTGTAATAACGCCAGACACAAAAGATACACCAAAAAATGTAAAAGATACAATCTCTGGAACTTATAGGTTGGCTAAGAAGATAATTACATGTGAAATAGCTAGAGGACAAAATCTAGTTAATGAGAATATTTACATACAAACTTAAGTACAGAGGAAATTAAAGCTAAGAGAATGGCCAATGTGGAATGGCCTAGTACAGGCAATGATTCATGAGAAGGGTTTTATGCCTCAGCAGAGAGGAAATAAAGCTATTATGATCTCAGGAAAAATCTTGTTTATCAAAAGAGTAAAGTTAAAAAGAGTATCATTAGAGTACTGTAATGAGGGACATGGCTTGAAAAACATATGACTCAATAGTGATTATGAGTTCGTGTCAAATTGACTTGGTTAGAATCCTTGCTCCTCCACTTATTAGGTAGGTAGGTAATCATGTGCAAGTTACTTTATCAGTTTCTTAATGTAATGTGGGGATAATAAAAGTACCTATCTCAGAAGTTTTTTGTGAAGAAGATTAAATGCAATTGAAAAAATAGATATATAATACTTAGCATGGTGCCTAACAGTTAAATGTTGCCTATTTTTATTATTAAAACATTATGAATGATAGACTACAGAGGCCCTGAAAAAGCCTTGAAATTATATTAAAGGAGTTTAGATTTTGGATTTGATCTGTAAAATAACAGAGGATCACTTAAAATTCTTGAATAATATTTTAATTAAACTGGAGTTTGAAAATAAGTTGTTTGGAATAGACAGAGTTGGTGAAGTAGGGAGGCTGGAGTGAACATGAGTAACTGATGCAATGGAATTCATTTAAGAAGTTATTGGATTCAATTATGTCTAAAAACATTCCAAAGAATTTCAAGCCTTGTGAACACACAGAACATATGGGAAGAGTAAAGTGGCATGCTACTTGTCAAGGAAAGTGCTAACATTTATCTATGTACTATATGTTTTGCTGAATTAGAAAGGATTTTTGGCATTCCTGTAAAGTTTAGGCAACAAGGAAATGGCATAATAGACAGAACTAACAATCAGGGACAGAGAAGTAGCCAGGCCACCTTAAACCCACTTTCTAAATTAGCAGCCATATAAATACATTCAGCTGAAATGTGGATAACGGAGTAAAAGGGAGTTGCTGAGAGAAATGTGTGAGATATCAAGAATATGATTACCAAGGGAACTAGTACATTTACCATTAGGGTATATTTAAAGATGTTCCTCTTACCCCAGATATTTATAAATTAACATAAGGTATCTCCCTGCTAGAGAAAATGAAAGGTTTTAAGAAAAGACTTGATACTTGGCTTATTAGTAGGGATGAAGCTTTCTTAGGTAAGATAGGAAAAAGAAAAACAAACCCAAGAAAGGAAATCATGAAAAAAATGAGTCGAAGTATAAGGAATCAAAAGAAATAAAAAAGACTTACAAGTTAAGAGAGGAAATAAAGAAACAATTTCCTATCAATATAGCTATTGAACGAAGAATTTTTCATAGTAGGAAATTCAGGATATTTCAAAGTAAAGTACATAAAATAGAGTAGGGGGAGGGCATGCAGGCCATGAGAATGCACCTTTCAGACCTCCTACTGTGAGAAGTGTCACAGACTGTTGGCCCTAGCTGCTGTGCTCTGAATCCACCACCATATTTACAATGAGATCACACTTTCCTGAGATGCTCCCAACTAATGACTGTGCATGGCAAGGATACTAAGGTAGACCTATGAGACAAGGAACTCCCCTGATGGACGAATTTGGCTTGAAGATGCCCTATCAGCTTTGCCAAATGTTCTTAGAACTTCATTGAAGGATAAATCCTTCCTTCTTTCTTTCCTTCCTTCCTTCTCTCCTTTTCTTTCAAAGAGGTAAGATCTAAATCCAAGTTTAATGACTCTTATAGTCTCTTGCAGTTATCACCTATTTTCAGAAGGTCAATCCTTCTTAAATTCACACTAGAACTTGGCCTTTTGAGCCCTTCTCCCAGTACACAATACCAGGAAAAATAGATAAAAACCTTGATTTGAATATAAACTTACAGATGAAAACACCTAGATATTTGAGTATTATAACCATGATCTAAAAAGCAAAAACTATACAAAGCAGAATTACTGGAACATACAGACTAAGAACTCATATATAAAAAATAAACTAAAAGAGACAAAAGAAAATATTAGTCATATGAAGGAACAAGAAGTCATAAAAAATAATTTAATTAGAAACACTATGGAAGAACTTATATCTACATTAATGACAGGATAAGAAATTATGAACCAATCCTCCTGCTAAAGGCAACTAAAATAGCTAAATGAAATACAAGTATCTTCCATAAAGCATCAAAGAACAAAATATTTACTTGAGAGATGTCTTAAACCCAAAGAGATAAAATTAAAATACCTAGATTTTACTCCTAAAAACTTGAGGTTTGTGAGTTTGGGGTGGGGTCAATTAATTACATTTTTAACATAACAGCACCTCAGGTGATTTTGACAGCAAGTCAAAATGTGTTGACTCAAACACTTTAAGAAAGTGTGTGATAAGGAATATTTTCAGCTCTAAGATTGGATTGTCCTTTTGGTGTCTGATGACTGCCTGGACATGAATTGACTGATGAATGAAAGAGAAACCAAATGTATCAAATATTTTATGGTGATCTTAAGCTGGGCAAAAATGTTAATGAGCATAATAGGCAATTTTCTTAGCCTTGGACAAAAGAGAGCAACAACTCCTGTTACAGTAAAATTTTTTATATTCATTATCCCATTTGATCATCACAACAACCCAGTAAGGTAAGTAGGACATGTATAATAACATATTTCTGTTTCTCAGATGAATAACTTAAGGCTCAATTAGCATAAGGTCACAGTCAACAAGTAGTAGAACTGGGACTAAAATCCAGGTATAGGGAACTCAAATTCTATGTTCATTCTACTTTATAGTATTCCAAGTCAAACTAACTTTTATATGCTTCTGGGTACCAAGTTTCATGTCATATATGTAAGTGAAGATTTCCAATATAAAACTGAGGATCAAATTTTGTAGCAAAGGTGGGAGACCATGATCAAAACTACAATTTTGAATTCATTTACATAATGACCATAGATACAGCAGCAAAGGCAATTTATGTTTTCAAAGAAAAGAGAATTAACTGGTAATAAAGATCCAAGGCCTGAAACTTTCAGAAGCCCATAGTAAGCAAAAAAGGTCAGCAAAGAAAGATTGATTAAAGAAGCAAAATGAGAACCAAAAGAGTATAGTGTTACGAAGAAAAAATTAATCCCATAGTATTCACTAGTGACTAAGAAGAAAAAATGTTATTATAGATCATTTATTAGGTATGTTTAAAAACAGGAGGAATAGTATCAGTGGAATCAAAAACTACCACAGAGAAGAAATGATAGGGGAAATAAGATTCTTGATGAGAATTAAAGTATCTAAGAACAGATAAAGAAGTTATGGTAAGTGATTCTCATGCCTCCTCTAGTGAAACACCCTAAAATACACAGAAGATAATTCTCACAAAGAAAATTAGGCTTATCACAATAAGGACCAGGGAAGAAGGGAAAAAAATGTTATTAATCTAGGACTGAGAGTCCAGACAGTAAATAGTTTTAAAAAGTTAACCTTATCTTAAATACAAATAAAAACATGACATAAAATCATACATTTCTATAATATGGTTGCAAGTACGTAAAAACATATATTAAAAAATGGAAGGGTATATGACAAATGTTTACAGATAGATTCTGAATTTTTAAAAAAACTTTTCTATACTTCCGTTTGTACAGTAAAGTACCTTTTCTTAAAAGGATTAATTGGAATAATGAAGTCAATATTTCCTACAAAAAACTTCTAATCATGAGTGCTAAAAACTGTAAAATATTCTTTCCTTCTTCCCCTATACACTCTAAATAGAACTTAGAGAGAGAGAAAAGGAGTGACATGGTTTAGGACATGCTACCCTGAAATATGGCATCTTGGCATACTGAATATATCAAGCTGAAGGAATTTGAGAAATGGCACATGCAAGAACTTTCTGACCTTCCCCTGAAGCAGGTCATAAAACCATTATTTGAGAGGTGCCTCCTTGTAAGAGGAAAGGAGCATTCTTATCTCTGAAGACAAAGGACACAGCCAGGAATCTGAATAAAGAGGCCTTGCCAAGTTTCCCCCAGTTTACTATACTTGGTTCATATCCCCTTTGTACTATCATATTTCTCCATGAATTTCCACATTTCATCAAACCTAGCATAAAAACACTCAGGTTTAATCACTTCTCTGGGTCTTCATTTCCTTATGAAGGCTCCCATGTCACGTAAAACTTAGATAAATTTGTATGCTTTTCTTTTGTTAATCTGTCTTTTGTTACAGGGGCTCCAGCCAATGAAAATAAGAAGAGTAGAAGGAAAAGACATTTTCCCTCACCTTATAGAAGCCTAAGTAACCATCCAGATAATCAATGGTTGAATATTTAAGAAGTGGTAAAAGGCTATCTATAATAGTTATAACAGGTCTAAAGCAACCCAAAGATTTGAGCTTTCAATCCTCTGCTAAAAGTCACCAGAATCAGTGAAGACAAATTGTGTGCCTGTCAAAAAGAAGCTCTATAATTTTGTAAGTAGGACTCATAAATTTATCATGCCTTATAGCTAATAAGGATGCTACCTTGTTGAGAACTGAGATCACAATTTAGTTTTACCATCATCTAAATTTTAGTAGAACAAATTATTAATTTAGTCTTAAGTAAGCAGTTGTTAAGTTTACTAACAATGATAGGAAATTACCAGTTGGTTTGAAATTAATATCTTCATCCATCTTTATTAAGTCCAGGGATGATAAATCATTCAGATTCTTCAAACATAATTCTGTTCAATTATAGAAAACACATTTTAGTTTTGGTAAAATAGGAAAGCAGGGCAAAATAAAATTTATTATTAAATAGGCTAAAGTTGTATTACTATGTAATTGTTCTGGGTAGAACCATAATGCCTAGTAAATGGTAAGAAAAACCTCATTTAAACAAGAGCCAACTAGTATGCTAAAAAGATTTTCTAATAGCAACAATAACGCAAATAATAAAAATAACATTTAATAAGTGATAAAATAACATTTACAACTTGGAACATTTTAAATGATATACATGTATTATCTCATTTAATCCTCAAAATAATACAATAATAAGGTAGGCATTAACATTATTTTCATATACAGGTTAGGAAACTAACTTGCTCCAGGTCTGTCCTCCATTATGGCAGTGGTTTTCTTTTTCTTTAAACTTCTATCAAAGATATATATGCGCAAAGTATAAAGAGCTAAAATTCTACAAAGATTATTCCAAAAACCACCAGTCTTTCCCTTCCTCCCTTTTGCCACTTTCTTGAGGCAACGACTTAAAACTGTTTTAGCTGATGCTTTTAGGATTTACTTTGATTTCTCTGAATATACTTCCTGCAAGGAACATCCGAATAGGAAGCAATGCTAGTTCACGCTCACTAACTGACCAGGATCAAAGTAATTGTAGTAATCTGCTGCTTAATAGTTCTCTCTCTGCCCCATGCTACAGGAGATAGAAGGTAGTTCAGAGCAGACAATGGGACTATCACAACCTGTTCCATCCTAAATAGGGTAGTGGCTCACAAAAAAGCCATTAGAAGGCAAGGTTCTTTGGGAAATACTTCAGTTTAAGCAACATTATTTAGGCAGCTTGATAGTTTTAAGTGTTTGGTTAAGTAAAGCTTTTGAAGTCTTTTCTAATACTTTTCTTAATTACCCACTATTAAGTCAGATTATCCACTATTCAGTCAGTTAATTAGTCAATGAAGAATGCTTACTATACTATATGCTGAGCACTATTCTAAGCTCTAGGTTTATAGCAGTGAACAAGACAAGGTTTCTCTTCTATAGAATTTATATTTTACTGAAGAAAGTAATCAATATACAAAGAAATAATAAATAATAAAGTTTCAGGTATTGAAAGGCACTATGAAGAAAAATAAAGCTGAGGAAAGACCTAGAGAATAATGGAGTAGAGTTTTTTAAGCTTTTAACTAAAGTTTATACATATTTCTGATATAGGCTATATAATTTCTGATATAGAATAAGGATATAGTCACCCTAATTTTAAAAAATAAATATATCACCTTTTCCAAGAACAAGAAAGACGATAACAACAACATCATGGAAATAATTTGTCGTCCTCTCAGTAAAGGTGGATTTAAATAAGATAGTACAGGAAGACCTCTCTAAAAAGTCAATATTTGAACAGAGACCTGAATGAAATGAAGGTGCACATCATGCAAGAAGTGTTCCAAAAATAAAGAACAGAGAGTGCAACGAACCTGATGTGGGAACAAGCTTGGCATGTTTAAAGAACAAGGTGGCCAATTTGGTGAGAGTAGAATAAAAGAGGGAAGAAGTGACAAGAGATGAAGTCAGAGAAATAGGCAGGAAGATATCAAGTAGGACTTTGTGGGCTCTGGTGAAAGTTTGCATTTTATTCTTAGAGCCATGGAGGAGCTATTAGAGGATATTGAGCAAGAAAGAATGACCAAGTTTAGGAAAGAGCATATGCTATGCTAAGGACCCTGCCTGCGATTTAAGGCAGACCTCCAAGGACTCCAAGGACAGGGCTCATAAAATGCTAACCCAAAGTACTTTGAACTAAAGGAGACTGGGAGGGCCTCAGAAGCAAGGTCAGTCTGTCCTTCACCTGCCTTTCTGTGTGAAGCATAGTCATAAAGGAATTCTCTAACCTACCTTGCCTGAAAGTAGGTAAGGAATGGTCCTGCCCCATACCCAGAGGATAGGAATGCTACACAGAAAGGCCAAGAAGAATCTGAACAAACAGACCTTGCTAAGTTCTCCCCAGTTGATTACCATTAGATTGCACCCTTTTTGTCCAATCATGTTTCTCCACAGCTATCTATTTCTTCCATTAGACTTAGCATAGAAACACACAGTTTTCCCTGGGTCTCTGGGTGTTCATTTCTGAAGACTCTTGCATCACATAAAATTTTGATTAAATAAATTTGTTACGCTTTTTTCTTGTTAATCTGTCTTTCATTATAGGGTTGTCAGCTGTGTACTTTGCAATGGGTGAGGAAAAGACATTACTTTTTTTCTCCCCTACAATACCAAAACCTTACGTGCAGTTATATAATAAATTTAGCTATTCTTTTTTATAAGGCAAAACTTAGCTACCCCTATAATGGCTGCAGATAAGGCAAATATGAACTGTGATTCTGCTAATTTAACAAAAGATGAAACATTAAAGATATCAGCAAGATATCTCTTGGATTGTCTAATTTTTTAGTGTATTTGATAATTATTACCAAAACATATACTTTAATTTTTAAAATTCCATTATAAAATTGTTCAATAAATAAAAGATAATACAACTATTTTATAGATCTGTATCTCAACAGCAGCATTATGAACATATGTTATTGCTTATCACCATGTTTCAACAACATATTTATTCTTTATGCAAGACTATCTTACTGCTTCATCCTCATCTCTGCATTTTTATTTGCCATACATACATATCCAAGTAGAGAATAAATCAAAATTGGCTAAATATTTTTAGTAGATCTAACATTTTTTCTTTTACTGGAGAAAGAGTCTCAACACAATAAAGAGGTAGCAATTTCTAATCCTAATAAACGCTTAACAGTATTTTGATATTTTAAAAGGTAATGAAATACCAAGTGATTAACTAAATAATAAAGCTGGGGTTTGATAGGAATACATTATTGGCACAGATTGGGATAAGAAGCCCATAATCAAGCAAAGCTTATATTCTCAGTTAAAATTAAAATAGAAAAGAAAATGTAAAGAGTATGTATCTATAGGCAATATTTTCAAAGACCAGGGTGATTTTAAAAATAAAAAAACAAATAAACCAAGTTAATATATTATACCAAGAAAGATATTCTGAGAGAATTAATAAACAAATTAATTCAGCAAAAAAGTACATGTGCCAAGCTTTATTTATGCATGAAAAAAATTTACCTATTTTTTTCTGCACACAAGTTTTCTTTTAAAAAAATAATTACAAAAGAGTATTCTTACTTTCACAACTAAATTTTATCATTAAAATTTACAGAGTATAATTTTTAGAAGGAAAGGCATCTAACCTTGTAATTTTGCTTCAATTCCATCTTTGTTCAATCCAGATGCAAAACCTGTATGTCATGAAAATTCATAAAAAATAAAATAGAATGGACTTAATTCATCTTTATAGACTCAGTTTATACTCTAGTTAACTTGAGAAGAGCAGTTTAATTAAATCTTATATAGGAAAAAAAACCCCAGCATATTGAAATCAAACAAGGCTTAAATATCTATAGAAAACAACCACTGTTTTGAAATCCTTTCAACATCATTTGGGTATCTTTTGCCCATTTTATTGTATAATAGTAACTAGGAATTCTCCATTTTAACAAGAATAGGTAGAGTAAATTCCTAATGTTTTGCACATAGCAAGTATCTGTCAAATGATTAATATTTTCTAATGGATTTTCATTATAAAATAGATATTCCTATGAAAATATGTTTGGTAATACAACCATTTTGTTCTATTTACCAAAGTTGAAACTACACTACTTTATAACACAATAATTTCACTCCTAGAACATACCTACAGATATACATGTACATGTATATCAGAGGGCATATATAACAATGTTTACAGCAGCATTATTTAAAATCAAGAATTTCCTTTCATCAAAAGATTCTTAAGAGGTCTGAATACATATATTTGACAAAAGACTCTTATCCAGAATATATAAAGAATTCCTATATATTAATAATAAGAATATAAACAACCTAATTTAAAAATGGATGAGACTTGAATGGGGCACTTCACAAAACAAGATATCCAAATGGCTAATAAACATATGAAAAGATCCTTAGTGCTAGTATTCATCAAGGAAATGCAAAAGGAAATCACAAAGAAATTACTACACACACAAGAATGGCTGAAATGTGAAAAAATGACAAAATTAACTGTTGGCAAACTGATGTAGGGCTCTCTAGAACTCTCATACATTGCTGTTGAAAGCATAAATCGGCTCAACTGCTTTAGAAAATTACTGTATTTTGGGGTATCCACTATAGGTAAACATAGGTCATAGGCCTACCCTATGAACCAGCAATTTTACTCTTAGCTATATACTTGAGAGAAATGAGTGCTCACGTCCATCAAAAGATGTGTAGAAGAATGTTCACAGTAGTTTTATTCATTATAGTCAAAAACTGGAAATGACCCATATGTCCATCAACAAGAGAATGGATGATTAAACTGTGGTATATTCATACTGTCAGGTTTCAGTCTGAAATGTTAATTCTCGACATGCTCATGGCCAAAGAATGACCAGACGCACCAAGGTAAGGCAAGCACGAAAATTAGGTTTACTGAGTAGAGAAAGACAGGATTATAGAGCAAGAACAAGATATAGGTTGACAGACCATGATACATATGCCACAGATGATGACTGGACCCACTGTTGCAGCAAAGGGAGAGTAAAAGGAAGGAAGGGCCTGGTTATGGTCTGCGTCTTGTTTTATAGTGCCCAGATTGGGACATCCCTGTGGCTCAGACATCACCATGGAACCACTTTGATTGGACAATTGGGAGTTGCATGACCTGAGTCTTACTATGCATGCGGGTTGTTCTAGGTCACTTTCCTGACTCTATGGTACCTATGCTGCTTGGCTGGTGGGCTGGAGAGTCCTCTGCAGTCTTTTGCAGCTGGTGCTCTAAGTTCTGATTGGCAGATTCATACAGTATTCCTTCCTCCCCCAGGTATGGCAGTAGCTCAGGGAAGGATTAAGGTGGAGCAGGACCAAGATGGGGGCCTGGGGCCCACCCTTGTCCTTCTTCCCAGGTGGGCAATTGCACCAAGGCAAGGCACAAACTTTCGTCCCTAGGAGACCCAGAATCCCTTGCTAACTACCTAACAATAGAACTGGATATTGCATGATAACAAAGAACACACTACTACTAATGCATTCAATAATATGGATGAATCTCATAGACATTTATGTTGAGCAAAAAAACAAAAAAAAGAAAAAAACAGACACAAAAGAGTAAATACTATATAATTCTATTTATATTGAAGAATAGATAAGAATAGATATATTCTATAACAGAAGTCAGAATAGCATTTACTTCTGGAGGTGGATATTGACAGAGAAGGTGCATGAGGGAACTTCTGGAAAATGTTCCACATCATGATTTGGGCTGTGGTTACATGTGTGTCCATGGGTGTGTATGCACATAGATGCAAAACTTCATTGGTCTTTATACCTAAGATTTGTGCAATTTATTGTACATCAGTGATACTTCCATATAAAAAAAGTAACTACAAAAAATAAAGTAACCATGAGAAGGAAGAAATGCAAATTGAAACATAAAAAGATATCATTATTCACATATAATATTGATAAAAATACACAAGTATATACCCTGAAGGTGAGGCTGAAGAAACAGAAAGAATATGGCACCCTTGAACACTGCTGGTGGCTATATAAGCCATTAAGGTAGCAATTTAGCAAGAGCTATCAAATTTACATATGCATATATCCTTTAATGCAGTAATTCCATTTCTAGGGATTTATCATACAGATAGATTCACACATGTGAAAAATGCAGGGATTTTTTTGTTGTTGCATTGTTTGTAAAAGCAAACAATTATAAAAAGTATAAATGTCCATCAATTGGGGATGATTTAAATAAATGATACATAAGTAAAGTGGAATATTATTTAGCTATTTAAAAAGCTTCCAAGGTATATTAAGAAAAAAAAAGAATGTGCAGAACAGTAAAATAATTATGGTTTAAAAAATATGGCCACAAATTCTTTGATATTCTGCCCTGTAAGAGGTGAACCTAATTCTTCTTGCCTTCATGTGGCCAGGACTTAGTGACTTGCTTCTTAAAAATAGAATAAAGCAGAAATGATAATGTATAACTTTGGACACAAGGTTATAAATATACACTGCAGCCTCTGACTTTGTCTGTCTATCTCTCTCTCTCGCTTTCTCTCTCTCTCAGATCCTGGGGAAATTCAGCTGCCATGCCAAGAGGAAAGGTCCACCCGGTGAAAAACTGAGGCCTCTTGCCAACAGCCAGCAAAACACTGAGGCTTCCAACAACTCTGTGAGTAAGCCTTCTCAGAAGTGAATCCTGAAGCTCCAGGAAAGCCTTCAGATGACTGTTGCCCTAGCTGACATCTTGTTGCATTCTCAAGAAAGATTCTGACAACTACCTAGCTAAGATGCTCCCAGATTCCTGACCCACATAAGGTGTGTGAGATAATAAATGCTGGTTGTTTCAAGATGCTAAGTTTTGGGGTTACTTGTTACAAGGCAATAGAAAACGAATAAAGTATGCCACCATTTGTGTTTAAAAAGTGGAAAAATAAAATTACATTTTATTTCATTTTATATGCAAAAAAGGAAGATTACACAAAAAAAGGCATACCAATGATTATAGAACTGGGAGACGGAAAGGGAAAAAATGGGAACTGAACAACTGTGTGGATGGGGGATAGGCATGGAAGACTTTTAACTGTATATATTCTTATACTTTATGATTTTTTAACAAAGTAAATATATTACCTAGTTGAAATATAAAATTTTAAATGATATAGATATTCTTTTAATAAAGGCTTATATTATCCTTGGAGATCTGAAAGTTTAGAATCTGAATACATTAGAATGGTATTGCAATGAGTCAGGTTTTAATTTGATATTCAGCAACCCCAAGTATTTTTATTTTATAACCTTTACCACATGAAAAAACCCTCTAGAAGGAACAAAACCAGATGCATGTTGGCTTTAGAAGCAGGATAAAAATTCTAGCAGCAATAGTAATAATATATACATTGATTTCTTATGAATTGAAAAATGAACAGTCACAAACTCAGAAAAAGTGAGTGGTTAAACACTAAGTACAGAGAAAATTCAAGACTTTTAAACTTTAACTTATTTTAAATGATTTAGGCATTTTTGTTATTTTTATTGGAGTTAATTTTTGTCTACTAGGTCTATCTTTAATGCTGCTGATTTCAAACCTTATTGAAAGAAGAGTAGTAAAACACATAAAGATTTCTCACTTTTGACTACTCTTGCCTCTAAATGTATTTGTGATTGTTGTTATCTTTTGTTTCTGTTACCTATTAATTTCTGTAATCTATTCTGAAACCTATTAGCATAAATACAGGTCTAGTTAGCTTGAAAAAATTACTACTTTTACAAGTCAAAGTAACAAACCATAATGAGATGGATTTTTCAAGGCTCTGATATAAAGCAAGGTTGATCGTATCCATTCCAAAGCAATATTCACATCTGTGATGGTATGCAATACTATCTCTGCATTTAAATGCTCAATGAGATGTCTGTGCAAACTAATGGGAAAAAAGAAAACAACTCTGCATTACTAATATGCATTTCAATGCCATAACTCTGACTTTTTAAACTTTAATAATATATAATATAATCATTGCTACCTTAATAATTCATGAAATATAACTTAATTTCCAAAAAATATAAAAGAAAACCTTAAAAAGTCAGCTTGACTTTTTAAAAGACTTGAGATTCTCTCTATTCCATGGCTCTAGAAGACAGATTTTTGCTTTAAAAAAGAATGGAGGGTGAATTATATCCCATTTTCTCCAAGAGAAAATAAATCAAATGCTTTACTAAAAGGTCCCAGATTTCTTCTCTCTTTTTTTTTTTTTTTTGGGGACAGGGCCTTGCTCTGTTGCCTGGGCTAGAGTGTAGTGGCATCACCATAGCTCACTGCAACCTCAAACTCCTGGGCTCAAGTGATCCTCTTGCCTCAGCCTCTCGAGTAGCTGCGACCACAAATGCACTAATTTTTATTTTTAAAATTTGTTTTGTAAAGATGGGGTCTCACTATGTTGCTCAGGTTGGCTGGTCTTGAACTCCTGGCCTCAAGCAATCGTCCCACCTTAGCCTCCCTAAGTGCTTGGATTACAGCGTGAGCCACCATGCCTGGCCCTCTCTCTGTTATTATTAAACAAATTTTAAAGATGTGAAGATGATATTTCTCCTCTTATTACAAATTAGTAATAACAAATTTATATAACTTAATATATTATTAATATAAGTTATAATATAATAAGGCCTTATTACAAATTAGGCCTTGTAAACAAGGATACATGCTAATGAAACACCACTGAATAAAACTATTATCTTCTTAAAAAGAACTATGAAATTTCCTAAAAAGATACAAAACTTCTAGTTAAATTTTTGAAAACTTTTAAGAAAAAGGCCTTAAAAAATCTCCAAACCAAAGTTCCTTTTAATATATTAAAAGGAAAAAAATAGGATATATTAACATTATTATCTTTTTGGAATATTTTCTGTATTACCTGCTTTCTACAGTGTTACTACAAGCTAACATCTGAATGTACTTCTCTTTTGTACTTAATCGAGTCATAATAACTGCAGTAGCTGTAGTGTCAAACTGGAAAAAAAACAGAGAAGTTTAGTAAAGAGCACATCTTGGTACCAGTTGTCTCCCGTAACTCAAGACTTTCATTTTATATTAAACAGTCCTCTAGCCTTAAATAACAGTTCAAAAAGGCCTGAAAAAAAAGCTTCTGAGTTTGAATTTTAATTCAAAGTTTAATTAAAAAAACTTCCAAGAGTATACCTGTAAATACTACTTTGGTTTCAATGTAACATAATTTTGGCAAATGTTAAAATCAAAACAAACTTTGGTAACTGAATAAGAGTTGTAAGATTAAGGTAGTTTACATACAATCTGATTTATTCTATAAAATTATAAATTTGTATAACATAGTATTTTGATTCTCTTTGAAAAGATATTCTTCTTGAATGTTCCTTAGTACCTACATGAATGAATTCTTCATTCAACCATTTGTCAAAGGAGTATGTTTTGAAATGTATACAGGCTGGCTTTTAATTTGTCACAATACCTGGGGACCACTATTTGCATTTAGTTCTAGGACCTAGGGATGCTACATGTTCTGTAACGCACATGGCAGTCATACCCAATGAAAAACTGCCCCATCCAAAATGACAAGAGCATCCCCATTCAGAATAAAAACCAAAACCAAACCAAAAAAACTCAAACCAAAAAGACCTTTAACAGCATACCCATTCATAATAAACCCATCCCTTCATCAGCCAATGGAAGCATAAAGGGAATGGAGGAAGTATGCCTCAGCTGGTGAATCTTATTTTACCTTTATTCCTCCATTAAGGTAGATTTTCTATGTTATATTACTTTTAAACCTAATCTAATTAAGAAATGCTAATCAAAAAAATACACAAAAATGATTCTTTGGTTTTACCATGTCTTTAAAGTAAGTTACAAAAAGCAAAGTTACTGATACTTACTTGAGGTCGACCAGCTCTACCAATCATCTGTAGAATATCTGTTTCACTGTACTCTTCAAACATTCCTCCAGCATAATGCATTGTAGATTTTATAACTACCAGGTGAGCAGGCAAATTTACTCCCATAGCTAAAGTACTGGTAGTAACTGCATCAGAATAAGGCATAGTAATTTCAAGCCATATAACTTTATTGCTCCAAAAAGACATTTTCTTATAAAAGACATATTCTTATAAACACCATAAAAATTCACATACAAGAAATTTAGAAAAAGAGGAAGAAAAAAGAACATTACAACTAAAATAACAAACCTTAAAACCAAAAAACTATTAAATTCTTATTTTTCAAATTGCCTATGTTCAATAACATGAAAAAGAACTAAACACCTGCAGAGAATTTACTGTAACATGTACATGCATGGGTAATTACGTAATTTTAGATTCTCAGAAGAAAGGCAGAAACAAGTCAGGATATTTACACTTTTTAAATTTTTTCTTAAAAATAATTTTCCAAAACATTTTATAATATGTTTTACTTACAAAGAACTGGTAGATCTCCAACAGTAAAAGCTCCTTCAACTACTTTTCTATCTGACAGCTCCATACCAGCATGATGATAAGCAACACCATGTATTAAGAAATCTATAATAAAAATATATCACTTGTTAGCTACTGTTAATATTTCATCAGTAATTAACTCCTTTTATCTATATCTGAAAATGCTATTCAAAAATTATTTCTAAACTTACCTCTCAGTTTTGAATCTCTTATGCAATATGCACACTTCTGTAACCTATTTAAAAATACCATAAAATTATTGAGTTATTCCCGGTAACATTGAAAACTCTGAAATAGTTTATTAATTATTTTAAAACTTAGGGATATCAAAAGATTTTCATAATATCATCACCTGAAAACTATCTTTAAGATGTAGAGAATATATACCCTTCATATTCAGAAGTCCCTAACTTATCAGCTGTAACATTAAAGCTCAATTTTTAAATCAAGAATTTAGAAAACTCATTTTTCCATAGGAAAAAAACACTATAAATGGTGATTATGTTCATGGGCCAGAATGTAAAAGTCTACTCCTATAATTCACCTAAAAAATATCTGTAAGAAATAACAATTTTTAAAACTCTACTATATCACTAGTAAGCCAAAAAAGATGGAAATAAAAAACAGTTGTGCTGAGATATGACACATAAAGAAAACTAGGTTAGAGGAAGCAAGATGGCCAAGAGTTACCTAACACTCATTCCCTTCCCCCCACAAAAAAGGACCAAAACAATAAATAAACAACTAACTACATTTTGACCAGAGTGACTAAAGCAAAGTGCTGGAGTACAACAAGGGAGTAGCAGAAACATTGAAGTACAGAAACTCAGGATGGCCACATAGGGTAGGGAAGGAAACACCTTTCTTCTATCATCTTATCCCCTAGTCAGGATCTGCTCAAAACCAGGAGGAAAAAGGTAAGCAGGTGCACTCAGCAACCCCCATCACCTCCGTGGACATTTGCAATCTTTGCTACTGGAGAATTTTGCAGGCTTCACAGGCCCTGAGCTCAGCTTAGGGAGGTGCCTGTAGTTTAAACAACTGACTACTCCAGAGAAGGAGCCCACATTGTGTCCTACTCCCTATGGCCCAAGCTGCTATGGCCCAGCACCATCTTGAAACCAGAGCTGCTGTTAGGGTACATCCTGATCCAGGGGCGAACAGCCACTGCATCTCTTCATCCCTGAAACTCTGTCATCATCAAACCATGCTAACACACGTGGTAGCACACCATCCCCAGCCAAGCTGCTGCAGCTCCCTAATCCCTTGGGTTAAGTTACCTCAGAGGTACTCCATCTTCCCCAGTCCATTTGTAGCTGTGGCCCATACCCGCCCCCCTACTACTTAGAGCCTAGGCTAACAGAACAGCCACCCCTGGCACCTCTGCCCTCCAACTAGCCTGGTGACCAACTCACACGGGAATTGAAGTGCCAGCCTAGCAGAGCAGCTGTGCCCCCAGTGCCCAAGCCAACAAGGCACACTGCTCCCCTTGGGGATCAAGAGCCTTAGCCCAGTGGAATAGTCATACCCCAGGTATCCCAACCTTTGGGAGACAAGGTGTCCTGGAAGAAACCTGTGACCCTAGGCAACCGAGATGACATGGCACCCCACCCACAAGGAGACAGAACCTTGGCTGAGCTGTGCCTCTGTACTTAACAACCCTGGCATCCCACTTCTTGGGATCTGGACTAGCCCTCTGGAGTCTGAGCTACTGAGGTGCACCCCCTCCATGAGGAGTGAAGTCATCATCGTGCTGCTGCCTGTCTCCCAGAGCCCAAGCTTCAGCTGTGCCCTGCCAGTCCTGGGTCCCTGATGCCACTGCACAAATTCACAAAAATGTGGAAACAACATGCTCCTGGACAACCAATGGGTCAAAGAAGAAACCGAAAGGGAAATTTTGAAATATCTTGAAACAAATAACAATGAAAACAGAACATACCAAAGTCTATGGGATGCAGCAGAAGCAGTTCTAAGAGGGAATTTTATAGCCATAAATACCTACATTTAAAAAGAAAATCCTAAACAGCCCAACATTATACCTCAAGGAGCTAGAAAAAGAACAAACTAAATGCAGAGCTAGCAGAAGGAAAGAAATAATAAAGATCAAAACAGAAATAAATCAAATAGAGAACAAAAAAAACCCCATAGAAAATGATCAATATAACCAAGAGTTGGTTCACTGAAAAAATAAACAAAATGGACAAAAAAAAAAGAGAAAAAATAAATAAAATCAGAAATGAAAGTGGAGACATACAAAAAATGCCTCAGAAATTAAAAGGACCATAAGAAACCATTATGAACAATTATATACCAACAAATTGGATAAGCTAAAGGAAACAGATAAAGTTCTAGAAAAATATAACTTGGCAAGATTGCATCAGGAAGAAATAGAAAGCCTGAACAGACCAAAAGAAATTGAAGTACTATTGTAATTAAAAACCTTCCAACAAAGAAAAGCCCAGGACCACATGGCTTCACAGCTGAATTCTACCAAACATTCAAAGAAGAATTATAGCCAATACCTCACAAACTATTCCAAAAAATAGAGCTATAAGGAATACTTCCAAACACATTTTACAAGGCCAGTATCACCCTGATACCTAAGCCAGACAAAGACACCTCAAGAAAAGAAAACTACAGGTCAATATCTCTGATGAATATTGATGCAAAAATCCTTAATAAAATATCAGCAAATCAAATTCAACAACACATCAAAAAACATTATATATCATGAACAAGTGGTATTTATTCCTGGCATTCAAGGCTAGTTTAATATATGCAAATCTATTACTGTGATATATCACATTAACAGAGAGAATGACAAAAACCACATGATCATTCAATTGATGTAGAAAAAGTATTTGACAAAGGTAAACATCCTTTCTTGATTAAAAACTGTTAACATTTAGATATATAAACAAAGGAATAATTAATATAAATACAAGGAAAGTTCCTCAACATAGTAAAGGCCATTTATGAAAAACCCACAGCTAATATCATAATCAACAGGAAACAACTGAAAGCTTTTTCACTAAGATCCAGTATAAGGCAGGATGCCCACTCTCACCACTTCTATGCAACATAGTACTGAAGCAATAGCAAGAGCAATCAGGCAAGGAAAAGAAAGAAAAGGCATTGAAATCACAAAGGAAAAAGTAAAATTATCTCTATTTGAAGATGGTATGATCCTATATGAAAAAAAAATGCCACAAAAAAACCTTTTAGAACTAATAAATAAATTCAGTAAAGTGGCAATATAGAAATCAACAAGTGCTACAAAATTCAGTAGCATTTCTATCCACAAATACTGACCTAGCTGAAAAGGAATTTTTTAAAAGTCCCATTTATAGCATAAAAAATACTTGGAATGAATTTAACCAAGGAGGTAAAAGATTTGTACACTGACACCTATAAAATACTGATGAAGGAAATTGAAGAAGACAAAAATAAATGGAAAGATATACCATGTTCATGGACTAGAAGAATTAATGTTGTTAAAACGTTCATACTTCACAAAGCACTATACAGATGCAACAGAATCCCTATCACAATTCCAATGGCATTGTTCACAGAAATACAACAAACAACTCTAAAATTCATGTGGAACCACAATAAACCCCAAAAAGCCACACAGTATTGAGAAAGAAAAACAAAGTTAGAGGCACCACACTTCCCAATTTAAAATTATACTACAAAGCTACAGTAACTGCAACAGTACGGTACTGGCATAAAAATAGAACTATTGACCAATGGAACAGAATAGAAAGCCCAGAAATAAGTCTAAATATATACAGTCAATTAATTTTTGACAAGGGCACCAAGAGAACACAATAGGGAAAGATAATTTCTTTAATAAATGGTACCAGGAAAATTGGATTTCTACATGAAAAAGAATTAAATTGGATCCTACACTATATACAAAAATCAATTCAAAAATGGATAAAAGACCTAAATGTAAGACCCAAAGCCATAAAACTCCTAGAAGAGAATACAGGGGAAAAGCTCCTTGATATTGGCCTTGGCAATGATTTTTTGGATACCAAAATCTCAGGCTACAAAAGCAAAAATTAAAAAATGGGACTACATCACACTAAAAAGCTTCTGCACAGCAAAGGAAACAATCAACAAAATGAAAAGGCAATCTATGAACCAGGAAAAAATATTTGCAAACCACATATCTGATAAGGGGTTAATATCCAAAAGTTATAAAGAACTTTTACAACTCAACAGCAGAAAAACAAATAACCCAATTAAAAAATGAGGTATGGACCTGAACAGACATTTCTCCAAAGAAGACATAAAAATGGCCAACAGGTACGTGAAAAAGTGCTCAACATCACTTATCATCAGGAATTGCAAATTAAAACCATTATGAGATATCACCTCATACTTGTTAGGATGATTATTATCAAAAAGACAAGAGATAACAAGTGTTGGCAAGGGTGTGGAGAAAAGGGAACCCTAGCACACTGTTGGCAGGAATGCAGATTGGTATAGCCATTATGGAAAGCAGGATGGAGGTTCCTAAAGACATTAAAAATAGAATTACCATACAACCTACCCAGCAATCCTTTCTCTGGGTATATACCCAAAGGAAATGAAATCATTACTTCATAAAGATATCTGCACTCCCACGTTCACTGCAGTACTATTCACAATAGCCAAGATATGGAAACAACCTAAGTGTTCATTGATGGACAAATGAGTAAAGAAAATGTGGTGCCTATATATACACAATGGAGTATTATTCAGCCTTAAAAAAGAATGAGATCCTGCTATTTGCCACAACATGGATGGACCTGGAGGATGTTACATTGCAATACTAAGTGAAAGAAAAATATTACATACACAGAAAGAAAAATATTACATGATCTCACTTATATGTGAAATCTTAAAAAAAAAACCCAAAAAGAAGTCAAATATAGAGATAGAGAACAAAACAGTGGTTACCAGAAGTAGAGTGGGAACTGGGAATAAAATGGGGAGATGTAGGTCAAAGGAAACAAAATAGCAGATATGTAGGATGAACAAGTCTAGAGATCTAACGTACAACACAAAGACTATAGTTAATAAAATCATACTAGATTAGGGATTCATGTTAAATAAGTAGATTTTAGCTGCTTTTATAAAAAAAGTAACTATATGAGATGAGAGATATGTTCATTTGCTTCACTCTTCACTCTTCACTATAGTAACTATTTCACTACCTATATATATCCTATAACATCATGTTGTAAACCTCAAATATGCACTACAAGATTTATTTTTAAAAAAAGAAAACCAGGTAAACTTAGAAAAGGAAGTTAAGAAAGTTTCTTGCCAATCTGAAAAGAAATTTTGAGTACTTTCAAAGACTTTGGAAGTTGCTAAACTTAGTTCTTAAGTATATCTAGGAACCCCCAAATTTGAGTTTTTCCATTTTCTTGTTGCAGATCTGACATTAGGAGGCATTATTTTTATATCACTCATGATTTTTTTTTAAGGAGTCACAATGGAATGAAGAGAAGGCAAGAGGAAAGGGCAAGTTACTATTAAGCACAAACTCTGTGCTATGCACTGTTAGTGATCTTAGAAACGTTGGCCTTAATTATCACAATAATATGGTGAGATAGTGATTTCCATATATCTAACCTTGATTAAGAAGCTAAAGCTGATAGAAGTTAAGTAACATGCCCAATGTTACACAGCTAGTAAAACTGACAGCACTGTAGTTCAAATCTGGGTGTTTAACTTCAATATGTTTCTAATACCAGCATTTTCTTCCTGAAAAAAGCATGAATAAAAAAGAGGATGAAGAAAGAAAAAATAAGGGGCAAAGAGTGAAAAAAGAAGAGTTAAAGGAGAGAGAAATTTTCCTTGAATAATTAGGTAAGGGTGGGAAATGAGAAAAGGAATTAAGGTATATGCTTTCTGCAAGAAAATTATCTGAAACAAAAGCAGCTAATTTGTGTGCAGCAGACAACAGGAAAAAGGGAGAAGATGAAATGTAAATTAGTTTAAAAGGACCTTATAGCCTATCTATTTCAGTTCCTTACTCACATAGGTAAGTTCAGCTCAAAAATGTTAATTATTAAGTATTCACCTTAGAAGGCCACAGAGTTATTCTATGTGAATGATGCCACCATTGCACAAAGAATACCATAATCCTTTCAAAACTGCCTTCAGAGTTAGTTTACGAGCAAGAAAATAAGTCTCATTACTTGATACCCACATCTTGTTTCTGATTAAAAGCGAGATGGCCCAACTTGATCACCTAGTTTATTCACCCAACAAGTAAAAGGCTCCAAATTACTTATAGCTACTTTAGCCTCTCTACCCTATACCTATAAAAAAAATTCCAGTTTTACTTTTATTCTATTACAAATTTTATAATGAACTGGTAAATCTGTTTTTGAAACCCCATCTTTGTTAAAAAAAAATTTAGAAAATTAACAGTCAACAATGTTATAAAACCATGTACAGCTAGTATGAAAACTCTTAATCATTATTTGCTACTATTGCTATTCTCTCAGTATTAATTTCACTTTCTCCCTTTCTGTCTACCTCTCAGACCTCATCTGTTAATATTTTTTGGCTGTAAGCTTTTTGCTGATTTCTCTCACTCTCTCTGGGTCTCTTTGTATCTTATTGCTTAATCTTGCTTTGTTGATGTGTATAATAAAAGACCTACTCTACATGCTTCACACCCTAGACTTTTTTTTCACATGGCAGTAACCAAGGTTACTTAGCAGGTTAAATCCTTGAAATGGAAGTAAAACTATGAAAATAGTGTCTAGAGTGTGAATAGGTGCCTATGTTTATAATTCTTTAATGGACTAAATGCCAGAGATACATTCTTTCAGTAGACAGAAAGCCAAAGAATGTTAAAAAAACAAACAAAAAACCCAAAACCCAAGTCATGTCCTCTAGGATTGGTACATGTCTTTGGTTGACAAATGGCCAGAGGTGGTGGCAAAGGGACAGACTGGTAATTGGAAAGCTGACCTAACCCAAAATGTAGAGAAGTATCCCCTTCCCCACACAAAATTAGACAGAAAAATCATTATCTGCTCATACCCACATGTAATTATCCAATCGAATTTTAGTCTGAGGTTTACCACTAAATATATTTACTGATTCCCAGAAGTTGTTATTAATAACAATAAGCTAATATTCATTAAGTAGTAACCATGTGCTAGCATTCAGCTGAGACCTGCTGAGATTGAATGGTAAATAAAATGAGCATAAGTCCCCATTTCCTCAAGAAATGTATATTCTAATGAATAGAACAGATAACAAAATAACAATTAAACAAAAGGATATAATTATATTAAGTGCTATTGTTGCCGAAAGCTCAGCACTTGTCCCCAAGGCTGCATCAAAAGAACGAGGACAAATGGTTTGAGGAGAAGGAAAAAGAAGTTTATTAATTTGCTGGCAAATGAGGAGGTTGGCAGACTCCCATCTTAAAGTACCAACATCCTGCCTCTGTGCAGGAATACAGAGCTTTTAAAGGGGAGGTTTTCAGCTTTAGGCTATTGCTATTCAACTGCAGTTGATGGTTCTGATTCATCCCATCTTTGGCTAAGACAATCTTGTGACCTCTGGAGATGGACAATTCCCTTGAGCCACATCCTGTGGTACAAAGAACAAAGGACACTCCCCTGCCCCTCCTGACCACTGGCCTGGGGCAGGGATACAGGTTTTAATTTGACATTCCCCTGCCCCTTCAGACTACTGGCCTGAAGCAGGGATGCAGGTTTTAATTTTCAAAAGGAGTGGGGGAGGTTTTAGAGAGACAGAAAACATTTTTACCCTTTTCCGGCCATTCCCCCTGTTATACTATGAAATAAAAGTAAAGGGTGCTTATAAAAGTAAATAAAGGGAAACTGATGGTTATGGAAAACTGATATTAAAGGTGAGACTTGAAGAATAAATAGGAGTTAGGTAAAAACCATTCCAGGAAAAGAAAATATGATGCAGGACAAACCTTTATAGGGTAACAGTTTGTTGTATTCATAGAACAGATAGGCCGATATGGCTTAACTATAGTGAGTAAAAAGGGAGCATGGTCATGATGAGTCTGGAGAATTAGCTAGGCATTACATTATACAGGTTATTGCAGGCCACACTAAGGATTTAGGATTTTATCCTAAGGACAATAAGAAGCTATTAAAGGGTTTTAGATGGGAAACTGGCATATTTATATGTGCCATTTTAAACAATCACTCTACTGTGTAGAGAATAGATTAAAGTGGGATAAGAGCATGTGTACAGTCAACAGAGAAAAGAATACAGCCCAGGCAAGAGATTAAGTGACTTGAATTACGGAGGTGGCAGTGCTGATGGAGACAAAATGACATATTTGAGATACATTTAGAAGTAAGAATAAACAGGACTTGGTAATTGATTGCCTATGGGTAGAAGATGAAGGGGATTATCAACGATAGGTTTCTGCTATGAGAAACTAGGGAAATGATGTATAATTAAGATTGGGAACACTGCAGGAGGAGGTGGTTTGAGAGAAAAATCAAGGTTCTCTTTTGGACATAAGGAGTTTGAGATGCCCATAAGATATACAATTGGATGTCAGTTAAACAGATGGACTATAGGCCTTGAGTTCAGTAGGGAGGTCTGGGCTGAAGTTATAAATTTGGGAATTCATAGACATACATAAATATTATGTGAACCTCATGTGAATAGATACAAACACCTAGGAGTAGGGAATTAGAATGAACCTCATGTAGAACCACCCAGAATGTCAACATTCAAGAGTTGTGTAAAAGAGGTGAAAAGGGGACTAAGAATGAGTGGCCTGTAAGGTGGGGGTAAAAGATGATCATGGAAGCACAAAGTCCAGATTGTTTAAGTAAGGTGGAAGTGGTCAAATGCATTAGAGATTCCTGAGAGATTAATTAGCAAGATTAGCTTTAGTGAAAGATTATGATAGACGCTGGATTGAAAGTAGGTTTAAAAAAAAATGAAGATAGCAGTATGGATAATCTTATTCTTTGAAATAAAGATCGATCACAGCTGCATTAAAGATTCATTATCTTAATCCTCAAAATTACTATTATCCTTATTTTACAGATGAGGAAACTGAGGCTTGGACATTTCAAGTAACTTGCCCCAGGTTAAGGGATGAACCTACTTTTCTCTTCTCATCTTGGTGATCCCTAAAAGTCCTTCTATAATACTTCCATGAAAAAATAAAAAACTATACCTCTGTTTCTGTTCCACAGTCATAATAAATTTAGCATCTTTCACAAGAACAGCAGCAGCTTGTTGTACGCCTTTCCTCGTTGCACAAAACTGAAAATAAATTAATAATTTTTATCATGTTAAAAACTGAACATTACACTAAAAAGTAAGCAACCAACAATCCATACCACAAGTGTGGGTTTCTGATCAGAGTACGTTTGTATAACACTGGCAATTTTGTAGTTGAGGGTTAAATCAAACTTAAATTCAGTTTGGTTACTACTGCAGGGAAATCCAAGGACCACTTTCCGAAGTTTCACTGGTCTATGGCTTTCATCCATTTTCAGACAAACAGCAGGTCTTTCACCATCTGAAAGCCATTCTGCAATCTTTAAAAAACAGAAATATGTGTATTAAAATTTTTCCAGTAAAGTTCTATGGATAAAAATAACCCAATTATAGATCACTTTAAAGCCAAGGTATAAAAGTATTTAATCAAGTAGTCTTTTTCAAAATTACATATTATTCCATTAATACTATTCTGTTGATATATAGTAAATAGTACCAATAGCAGTATTTCAAGATTATACCCACTCTTCACCACGGTAAACTTGCAATTGATTATTATTATTGTTTTATTTTCCTTCATAAGAGTCCACAGTAAAATTAAAAATTGATTTTGTCATAGAAAACAAATTTCTCCCTATCATTGTAACTTTTTCATTATTTTTCAAAGCTATGCCTCAAAATGGCTGATGCTTCTTTTTTGTTGTCTTAAACATTAGCTGAATAGTAGCAAAGTAATGGTTGACTTAGGTTGGCAAGGGTTGACAATTTTTAAGCAAACAACAAATAAACACTTGAGAGATGGCAGTGCCAAAAGCACATTTCAGACTCAATGCTAAAGTCACTATTTAGAGCTGTGATACACAATCCTTATCTTCACATACCCTGGTTAATAATCAGGCTCCATGTTCTGCTCTAAAACTGACCATTGCTTTGACAGAAAGAAGACTGATTAATGAGCTTCTTGTTGCAAAGGAAGAAAATGTTAAAATATTCTCAGGGTTATCATGGGTTGGGATAAGATCATACAAGAATTTACAGTTTGAGGGGAGCAGAAGGCCAAGGACAAAGACCTTTATTTAGGGAAAAACTGAAGGAGAAGACCTGAAGAAAGAGATAGAGAAACAGCATTCACAGAAGTAGTGATTACCACAAAGGGGAAGAGAGTTTCCAGAATTAGAGGGCATTGGTATACAATAATTGCTTACAAATCAGTACAAAAAATTTAGTTTACTAACGTGAAAAAAGGGCAAAAGGCATGACCAGGGAAGTTGCAAAAACAGAACTCACAGTAGTTGATAAGTATATTAAAAATATTTACTTTAGTAGAAATCAAAGAAGTGAAACTTTTAAAAATAAGATACTGTGTTAAACAATAAATTTGACAAATATTTTAAAGTAATAATAATAATAATTTTATTATTATACTATCTAGTGCTAGGATAGGGAAATGGCTGCCAGTAGAAATGTAAATGAATATAACATTAATTGAAGGCAGTGTGTCCTTAGAGTTTTATATATTCTTTGATTCAGTAATTTTATTCTAGAAGTTCAAAGATATGTTAATTTTAGCACTGTTTACAATAGCAAAAACTGGAAATAACTTAATCTTCCATTGTTATGGTATTAGATAAACAAATTACAATATAACCACAGAAATAGTATTGAAGAGGAATATTTAATGGTATGGAAATGTTTACAGGTGAAATGCAAGCCAAAGAAGAGTGTGTATACTATGATTCCATGTAAACATGTGTAAGGACAAACACTGGCATTTAGTCTTGTTTTAATAAACTTTAAATTTTTCTATATTATTCTTGAATATGAAAAACAGTTATCATCTTAAGAACAAGAAAATGATTGATTGTGCCAAATTAAAGACAAAGACAAAATTTTCCACTGGTACAGACAATATAGCAGCTATTTGTGAAAACAGTTTCTAAGAAATAATGGGGGGGGGAAGCAATATTACAGTGGGCTGAGAAGTAAGTAGGAGTGAGAAAGTAGAGTGAGACTATTTTTTTTTAAAAGTTTACTTAAAAACTGAAGAAAAAATTAAGTCATATATTCATCATGGAAAGTATAATACTGCATACAAATTATTTCTTTACATGTCCATGTAGCCCAT
The DNA here is from genome assembly GCA_023783475.1 of Daubentonia madagascariensis. NCBI lineage: Eukaryota > Metazoa > Chordata > Mammalia > Primates > Daubentoniidae > Daubentonia > Daubentonia madagascariensis. The sequence continues at coordinate 25,391,043 of JAKFHU010000913.1, read as the reverse complement.
TAAGCATAAGATCCTCCTCAAGGACAGGGTCCCCATATGTTTTCACTCTTGCATCTATTATTAGTGCTCACAATGCCAAGCGTATAGAATTGGGTAAGTAGGAATCATCTAAGCAATTATTTTTATTTTCTACTGTACTTTGCTATACAACTTGTTAGCTGGTTACAATGACCATAACATATTTGTAAAGTTATTATGAGGTGTCTGAAACTCATGAAACTAAGATTTTAGATACTAGCAAACAATAGAATTCCAACAAATGTTTTATTAAACCTGATCAACCAAATTTTATGGCCTTAATACTGTCATACCTATACAATTTAGCCACAACTTTCTACAACATACTTTCCTATTAAATTTGTTAGGCAACTGAAAGAAAAAAACACTCACTTTTTCCTAAGATCAAAATGATTAAAAATTTCACAAGTCATAAAAACCTGATAGACTAAAATTCTAACTTACATCCTCAGCATTTGGAATTGTTGCAGATACAGCTACAAATCTCATCGGAATAATAGTGCCAATATTTTTTAAAGTCTGAGATACAGACTGTACAGTTTTCATTCTGCTGACTACAACTTCAAGAGTTGGACCACGATTTTCATCTTTTACAACATGTACCTAAACAGAAAATCAAGAAAAAAATCATTAGTTATTGAACTAAAAACCTATTTAATCAATTAAAATATGCATTAACATCCTTCCTTCAGAAAATGAGTATTTTCCACTTGAAAGGATAAAACAAACATATAGTTTAGTTGAAAATGTCTTGCTTCTTTCCATCCATTCTAATCATCTTTTTATGTTTATCTCTGAAAGTGAATCATGTGTTCACTACCTCATCAATGAGAAACAGTCGAACCAGCTGGACCAAAGAGTTATCTCTCCATTTCCTAGTCATGCTATCCCATTTTTCCTAAAGAAAAAAATGTAAGTAGTTTAATGTAATAAGGAATTATAATAAATATTATTTGAGATATAAATAACATTTTAACATGACATATTACAAATAATGGGCAATGTTCTTGTTGATGCCTTAAAAGCATCCTGAAAAACATTAAAAGATTTAAAAAGACATAAGGAATTTTGACAGTCGTACTGGGCCCTCAATTGTTCTTAAGTTGAACCACAAAATATTCAAAGTCAAAGTTTTATTACCTATTTTTAAGTGCTACCAAGGCAATCCCTCTACAATACATAATACTTGGGTAAAAAAGAATACAAGCAATATGATTATGAATTATCCACAATAACAAATTGCCTATTCTTTGTCCATTTTTCCTATTTGGTCATGTGTCTTTTACTTATTGATTTGTAGGTATTCTTTTTGAACCCTGAATACTAGTTACTTTTTATATTTGTTTGTTTACATTGCAAATATATGCTTCTAGTTTATATTTTTTAAAATTTTTCTTCTTGGTGAAGAAACATATATATTTTCTAACAAACCAAGGAAATTAAAATAAAGTATAAAGAATACCTACTGGAGTTGTCATAATAATATGAGCATTCTGAATCTCAAATAGGTCATCCATTACTGTATCTCCAGTGAGTTCTTTACAATTCAGTCCTATTGGTCCAAATTTTTCTTTCCAGTCATCAAAACGCTGACTACACAGGGCTTTTATTGGTGCCACTGTAACAATGTATTTATTTTGAATATTAGTGAAATTTTAAAATTATTTTCACAAACTTTGGTTAATAAAGTTAGGGTCAAAATATACATCTAGGTACTGCCTAATATTAATAAATTAAAAGTTAACAATATAGGCATATATTTAGAAATATGAAAGTAATAACCAAAAAAAACTAAAAATAGAAATAGGAGTGATTGTTCAGGCAAGTGTAACATTCAATTTCAGGACATAAGAATTATTATTTAGTTTTCCATACATTTTTAATAAAGATATACTACAACTGGTCTTGTCTATTACATTAAATTTAAAACACATTTTCCAGAAATTATAAATAAAAAGTAACATTTGAATTGAGAACTTGACTTTTACATACTTATTTTTTAAAAGGCAAAATGAACATAAAACAGAACAGAGTGTAGAAAAGTAGGGTAGAAGATTATTGCTTTTCATTACAAGCCCTTTTGTGATATTTGATTTTTTATTTTTATTTAATTATTTATTTATTTCTGAGAAAGAGTTTTGCTCTGTTGTCCAGGCTAGAGTGCCATGGCATCAGCCTAGGTCATAGCAACCTCACACTCCTGGGCTCAAGCGATCCTCCTGCCTCAGCCTCCCAAGTAGCTGAGACTACAGACGTGCGCCACCATGCCTGGCTAATTTTTCCTATTTTTAATAGAGACAGGGTCTCACTCTTGCTCAGGCTAGTCTCAAACTCCTGAGCTCAAGCAATCCTCCTGCCTTGGCCTCCCAGAGAGCTAGGATTATAGGTGTGAGCCACCACGCCAGGCCGATACTTGATTTTTTAAACCATATGCATATATAACTTTGATAAAAAATTTTAAAAATATATACACCTAAGAAAGGAGAGCAAAGGTTCCTATACAAATTTCTAGAATTACAAAATGTTTGGTTTTATTTGTTCATTTTGCCTTTTAAAAAATAAGTATGTAAAAGTCAAGTTCTCAATTCAAATGTTACTTTTTATTTATAATTTCTGGAAAATGTGTTTTAAATTTAATGTAATAGACAAGACCAGTTGTAGTATATCTTTATTAAAAATGTATGGAAAACTAAATAATAATTCTTATGTCCTGAAATTGAATTTGCTTCTTCATTTTGCTTCAATGTTTTTTCATTATTATAATTAACCATCACTCTTACAATATATAAATACTTACTGTAAACAATTTTAATATTCAACCATGGCAATGGTACCTCCACTAACAATCTTGTTATAGCTAGTTCAAACACTGCAGTTTTTCCAGAACCAGTTGGAGCACAAATCACAAAATTCCTATCTGTATAAAGGAGCTAAAAAAATAAAATTTAATCAATCATGTAATATACAGAATTTTCCACATACATTCTCAGTTCATTTTAAAAAATGCCTTAGGAAGAGTCTAAGAAATAATAGTTCAAACATTTTTACCTCTAAAATCATTAAAATTGTAACCTTGCTCAGACCCTCCACCCTCAAAAAATAACACTAATAATATTTTATCATGCTATTTTATTTGTCAAAGTAATATGCTAGACCTAGAAGAAAATCATTCCTTTAGCTTCCAGAGAAATTCTAATCTAAATAAATACAAATGAATCCACCTATGAAAATCACATGCATTCACTTAACAAATATTTTCTGAGCTCCTATAATGTCCTAGACACTGAGTGTAGCACTGGGGACATAAAGATGTGATCTAGTCCCTGCCCTCAGAGAGGACACAAACTAGTAAGAAAAGGCAGATAAGTAAGTAATTATAACAAAATACTTACATCATCAAAGGCTTTGGACTGTATATAGTTGAAATATGGGAATTCTTTGAAAATACTTCTAAATTTTGCCGCTTAGAATAACATTAAGGAGTCAATATTTCAGAATTTTAAAAATTGGTTACTTTTAATTTAAAAATTCAGTTAAATCAATATTAATTCTGACAATATATTTAATGATAAGGCTTTAACATTTGCTATTTTGGCAACTTAAGAAAGGAATTAACAGAAATTATTCTAGCTTCCAGTCACATTACATATTCTGAAAAGAACCTGTAAAGTTCCTAAGGGGAAAACTATAGGTTATATAAGGGTTACAACTTGAGAGTTAAATATGATGGAAGAGATACAAATACATATAGGCAAGTATATCATAATTATACTTCTAGTTTATCTTTTCCAGATTAGTGCTTCTTTTAAATTCACCTTGACTAGGCCACTTGAGTTTTATCTCTTCCTTAATGTTCAGAATTTCACTTATTAACTATTTATTGTGCCTCATTAGCTGATGTGTGTTACTGAATCCCTTTGTTTTTGATAATTTAGGTGGGTTAAGCGGTGAATTTAATTGTAATTACCAGTATACTGGCTCAACAGGAAGAACTTAAATCATCCTTCCCCTATAAGAAAGTTCAAAAATGTTAATAGATAAGAAGAATAAACTGTCCCCTCTCTAAGGTGAGGGCCTATTGCCATCTTGGAAGATATCTGTACTTATATGGTATTCATTACAATATATCAACTACATTTATTGAGCACTATTATGCAGAATACATTTTTAGATTTAGAAAGCTGTGGGAAGCTGTAAATGAAGAAGAAAATCAGTTCCTATAATTGAAGCCCATACAATCTACTAGGAGATGTAAGACAGTTAATAATTAATATACCTGAGGAAAAAATACACAGTTTTTTAAGCAATTATATTTTTACAAAGACATAGGAACAGAAGAATTGCTGTAGTGATCCTGTTAAAACTTAAATCAGATCATGTAACTTCTCTGCTAAAATTTCCCCGTTTCTCATAAAGTATAAGGCTACAAAGCCCTACATGATCTTGTCTCCACATTGCCGCTCCCCTCATCCTCTCTCACCTTTATCTCTCTGACTTCATGTCCTACTACTCTCCCCTGACTCATCTCCTATAGCTATACTGGATTCTGCTGTTCTTCACAAACATCAGCCATGTTCCTCCCTCCCTATTTCCTTGGCTTTTTCACCTCCTTTAATCGATTAAATCTGAGCTTCTCAAGAAGGCCTACCCGAATTACTCTATTTAATTCTACATCCTGAGCCCTGAATCCCAGCAGTCCCGATTTAATCCCCTTACCCTTCTCTACTATTTTCTTTTCCCATAATATTCATCACCTTCTAAAATACTATATGACTTATTTATATACTGTTACAATGGTTCAGATCTATCTTCTTACCCACCCTTATCCCAAGAATGTTAACTCCTCAAGGGCAAGGATTCATTGTCTGCTCTCTTAAGTGACATATCCCAAATATCTAGAACAGTGCCTGACACATAATAAGAACTCAGTTAATACAGGTTAGCATTTATCAAGTAGCTAATTTCATTTTACTTTCTGTTGTGCAGAGTGTCAGAATATTTCTGCCAAAACAAAAATGTAATTTTGAGTTTGTAAATCCATCAGCTTTTGAAGGAATCTAATCTTTCCTTCAAAATATGTCTCTTTCTGTAAAATATTTTTTTGTAACAAGCCCACAAGTGGGCCATGATGCTGGTTTTTCTCTCATTAGATAGCTCCACATCAACTTATATTCACAAAAATAAATCTTTGATTCAGAGTAGATATAGAATCAGGTTTCCAGCTCATGAGAAAACTCAAATACTAACATCATTTATCATCACTATCAAGACTCAAAATCAAATTTTTCCTTTTGTCCAACAAACTCTCAGCAGTGTCACTACAATTATATGTTATAATGGGGAAAATGTCTGTGGACAAACTCTCAAATTACCACCAAGAGTATTTAGTCTTTCACTATAAATACATACTTGGAAACAATAAGGTATAGTACAGTGAGTCTGACAGCAATGAACTTTTTGGACAATAAATCAATGGACACAAGCGTAGGCAGTAGCCTTAACTAACAAAGACATCTAAACAACAGAACCACTTTGGCTGTGCTAATACAGCATAAAGATCTTTTTTAAAACTCTTCAGAAGGCAGGGGCCCAGCCCCTTGTCTTGCCACTTTCCAGGTATCTTATCACTTTGACGGGACTCCTTGGTCTGTGGAAAATGTTCTGTCTTGGCAGGCTTAGACTGTAAGATTTTGGGTTTTTTTTTTTGTTTTGTGTTTTGTTTATGTTTACATGCATCTTATATTTCCCTGAAAACTAAATACAAGTTTTTGGCCTTTTTAACTGACAAAAAAGAAAAAAAAAGGCAGTGTTATATTATAGAATGGCTTCCAGTAGAGGATAAGAAGAATCCCCCATCATACAGATAATTAAACAATCTTTAACTGCTTACTGCAAATCTATTTGCTATGTTCCCATCCTAATTTTTTTTTTTTTTGTCTTAGGAAATACACTGTATTACCATGGTTTATGATTAACATCTTTGCAGACTTTTTGAAGTAATCCAGAATATCTCTCTGCATGATACATTATTTTTTTTTATTTTATTTTTTTTTTTTTACACTTTGGCCATACACATTGCCCCTGTTCTGCTCTGCCCGTGTCAGAGCCACAATCGTGGTCATCCCCCAAACTGTGCTCCCCACATCCATTCAGTGAGAGTTTTTCCCATCCCTTCCACCCCCCTCCCGCCCGCCCGCCTTCAGATGAAAGTTATTGCCCTGTGTGATGTAAGTGTTCATCAGTTAGTGCCAGTTTGATGGTGAGTACCAGTGGTGCTTGTTTTTCCAATCCTGTGACACTTCGCTTCGAAGAATGGGTTCTAGCTCCAACCAGGATAATACCAGATGAGTTAATTCACTGTTGTTCCTTATTGCTGAGTAATACTCCATGGTATACATATACCACATTTTATTGATCCACTCGTGTATTGATGGGCACCTTGGTTGTTTCCACAACTTTGCAATTGTGAATTGTGCTGCTATGAACATTCGAGAGCAGATGTCTCTATTATAAAATGTCTTTTTTTCTTTTGGATAAATACCCAGTAGTGGGATTGCTGGGTCAAATGGTAATTCTACTTTTAATTCTTTGAGGTATCTCCATATTCTTTTCCATAGAGGTTGTACTAATTTGCAGTCCCACCAGCAGTGTATGAGTGTTCCTATCTGTCCACATCCCCGCCAACATTTGTTATTTGGGGATTTTTTGATATGAGCCAATCTCACTGGAGTTAAGTGATATCTCATTGTGGTTTTGATTTGCATTTCCCTGATGATTAGAGAAGTTGAGCACTTTTTTATATGTTTGCTGGCCATTAGTCTGTCTTCTTTGCAAAAGTTTCTGTTCATGTCCTTTGCCCATTTTTTAATAGGGTTGTTTGATTTTTTCTTGTTGATTTTCCTAAGTTCTGTATAGATTCTGGTTATCAGCCCTTTATCAGAGGTGTAGCATGCAAATATTTTCTCCCATTCTGTAGGTTGTCTGTTCACTCTAGTGATAGTTTCCTTGGCTGTGCAGAAGCTTTTCAATTTGATCAGGTCCCATGTATTTATTTTTGTTGCTGCTGTGATTGCTTTGGGGGTCTTCTTCATAAATTCTTTGCCTAGGCCAATGTCCATAAGAGTTTTTCCAACGTTTTCTTCGAGAATTCTTATGGTTTCATGTCTTAGGTTTAGATCTGTTATCCATTGTGAATTGATTTTTGTGAGAGGTGAGAGGTGTGGGTCCACTTTCAGTCTTCTACATATGGCCATCCAGTTTTCCCAGCACCATTTGTTGAATAGGGAATCTTTTCCCCAGTGTACGTTTTTCTGGAATTTGTCAAAGATCAGGTGGCTGTATGAGGTTGGTTTTATATTTGGGGTCTCAGTCCTGTTCCATTGGTCTACGTCTCTGTTCTTGTGCCAATACCATGCAGTTTTGGTTACTATAGCCTTGTAGTATAGTTTGAAGTCTGGTAGACAGATGCCTCCCAATTTGTTCTTTTTGCTTAAGATTGCTTTGGCTAGACGGGGTCTTCTCTGGTTCCACACGAAGCACAGAATTATTTTTTCTAGATCGGCAAAAAATGATGTTGGTATTTTGATAGGGATTGCATTGATTCTGTAAATTAATTTAGGTAGCAAAGCCATTTTTACTATGTTGACTCTGCCTATCCAAGAGCATGGTAGGGCTTTCCATCTATTTACGTCCTCTGCAATTTCTTTTCTCAGTGTTTCATAATTCTCTCTATATAGGTCTTTGACCTCCTTAGTTAGATATGTTCCTAAATATTTAATTTTCTTTGTTGCTATTGTGAAAGGTATTGCATCTTTAATTTGTTTCTCGGCTTGATTGTTATTAGCATATATGAAGGCTATGGATTTGTGTGTATTAATTTTGTATCGTGAGACTTTGCTGAATTCATTTATCAATTCCAGTAATCTCTTGGTTGAATCTTTGGGGTTTTCTATGTATAATATCATATCGTCTGCGAATAGTGAAAGTTTGACCTCTTCTGCCCCCATCCGGACGCCCCTAATTCCTCTGTCTTGTCTAATTGCTGTGGCCAGGACTTCCAGCACTATATTGAAAAGAAGTGGAGATAGTGGGCACCCTTGTATGGTGCCAGTTTTAAGGGGGAATGCCTTCAATTTTTCCCCATTCAGTATGATATTGGCTGTGGGTTTATCGTATATGGCTTTAATAGTTTCTAGGAATGAGCCATCTATGCCTATATTGTTAAGAGTTCTTATCATAAAAGGATACTGGATTTTGTCAAAAGCCTTTTCTGCATCTATTGAAAGGATCATATAATCTTTGTTCTTGCTTTTATTTATATGGTGGATTACATTTATAGATTTGCATATGTTGAACCATCCCTGCATCTTGGGAATAAAGCCCACCTGATCATGATGGATTATTTTTTATGAGTACATTTGAATTCGGTTTGCAAGGATTTTATTGAGAATTTTTGCATCTATATTCATAAGGGATATTGGTCTGTAGTTTTCTTTTTTTGTTGTGTCCTTTCCTGGCTTTGGTATCAAGGTGATATTGGCTTCATAGAATGAGTTTGGGAGGATTCCATCCTTCTGGACATTTTCAAATAATTTCTGCAGTATAGGCACCAGTTCTTCTTTGTAGGCTTGGGTAGAATTCAGGTGTGAACCCATCTGGTCCGGGACTTTTTTTTGTGGGTAGATTTTTTATTACTGCTTCAATTTCGGTGCTTGATATTGGTCTTTTAGAAATTCTATTTCTTCCTGGTTGAGCCTGGGGAGGTAGTGTGTTTCTAAGAATTTGTCCATTTCCTCCATGTTTTCGTGTTTGTGGGCATAGAGATTTTTGTAGTATTCAAAGATGATGTTTTGTATTTCCACGGTATCAGTTGTGACTTCTCCTTTTTCATTTCTAATTGAGCTTATTAGAGTCCTTTCCTTTCTGCTTCTGGTCAACCTGGCAAGTGGCCTGTCTATTTTGTTTATCTTTTCGAAGAACCAACTTTTCGTTTCATTGATCTTCTGTATTGTTCTTTTGTTCTCGATTTCATTTAATTCTGCTCTGATTTTGGCTATTTCTTTTCTTCTGCTGGCTCTAGGATTGCTTTGCTCTTCCTTTTCCATTTCCTTAAGATGATTCGTTAGTTTACTGATTTGTGACTTTTCTGTCTTTTGGATGTGGGAATTTATGGCGATAAGTTTTCCTCTCAGGACTGCTTTTGCTGTATCCCACAGATTTTGATAACTTGTGTCCCCATTATCGTTTAGTTCAAAGAATCTTTTGATTTCAATTTGAATCTCCTCCTTGACCCAATAATCTTTCAGCAATAGATTGTTTAGTTTCCACATTTTTGGAGGATGATGTTTCTGTTGGAATTGATTTCTAATTTTATTCCGCTGTGATCTGAAAAGATACATGGTATGATTTCTATTTTTTTAAATTTGTTTAGATCTGTTTTGTTGCCTAGGATGTGGTCAATTTTAGAGAAAGTTCCATGAGCTGATGAGAAGAATGTATATTCAGTGTTATTTGGGTGGAGTGTTCTGTAGATATCTGTTAGGCCCAAATGTTCTATAGTCCTGTTTAGGTCTTTTATTTCTCTATTTGTTTTTTGTTTGGAGGATCTGTCCAGTTCTGTCAGTGGGGTGTTGAAGTCCCCTGCTATTATGGCGTTGCTGCTTATTATATTGTCTAGATCTAGCAGTATTTGCTTTATGTACCTGGGTGCTCCTGTGTTGGGTGCATAAATGTTTAGGATTGTTAAATCCTCTTGTGAGATTTTTCCCTTCACTGCTATATAGTGTCCATTTTTGTCCTTCTTTACTTTTATTGCTTTAAAGTTTATGTCATCTGAAATGAGGATGGCTACTCCGGATTTCTTTTGGTTTCCATTAGCCTGGAAAATTGTATTCCATCCTTTCACCTTGAGTCTGAATGCATCTTTGTGTGTAAGGTGTGTTTCCTGAAGACAACAGATACTTGGTTTGTATTTTTTAATCCATTCAGCCAGCCTATGTCTCTTCAATGGGCAGTTCAAGCCATTTACATTTATTGAGAGAATTGATATTTGGGGTAAATTTCTGATTATTCTGTTGGGTGGTATCTTTTGTTTTACCTCTTGCGTCATTGTGGAATCTGGTTTCTGGGGTTTTAGCTTTTGTGTAGTTTTACATAGGTGGGTGTCTGTTGCGCTGTTTAGTGTATAATGCAGGTCTAAGCATTTCTTGCAAGGCCGGTCTGGATTTCGCAAATTCTATCAGTGATTGCTTATCTGGAAACGTCTTTATTTCTCCCTCATATAAGAAGCTTAGTTTGGCAGGATACAGAATTCTGGGTTGACCTTTGTTTTGTTTTAGGAGATTGATGATGTCTCCCCATTCCCTTCTGGCTTGTAAGGTTTCAGCTGAGAAATCTGCAGTTAATCTGATCGGTTTCCCTTTGTATGTTACATGTTCTTTTCGTCTTACAGCTCTGAGGAGTGCCTCTTTTGTGTTTACTTTGGTCAGTCTAATAATTATGTGGCGTGGTGAATGCCTTTTCACATTGACTCTCCCAGGAGTCCTGTGTGCTTCTTGTACTTGGATATCCAGATTTCTGGCTAAGCCATGGAAATTTTCCTCTATTATTCCTTCAAATAAATTTTCCAGCCCATGCAAATTTTCCTCCTCTCCCTCGGGGATACCTATAATCCTTATGTTTGGCCTCTTTACATAATCCCACATTTCTTGTATGCTTTTTTCCTGCCTCTTGTTTTTGTGTTCTTTCTCTTCGGCTGATTTATTTAGTGCATAGGAGCTGTCTTCTAGCTCTGAAATTCTTTCCTCTGCATGGTCCAGCCTATTCTTAAGGCTTTCCACTGTGTTTTGTAGATCCTTGAATGCTTCTTTCATTTCTAGGATTTCTATTTGATTTTTCTGTAATATTTCTATTTCTTTGGAGAATTTTTTGTTCATTTCTTGCATTTTTCTTGTGGTTTCTTCGTGCTGGGATTCAATTTTCTCTTGAATTTCATTGAGCTTTCTTATAATCCATAAACGAAATTCCTCTTCTGTCATTCTACCCATTTCATTTGGGTTGGTATCCATTGCTGAGAAACTGATAATTTCTTTTGGGGGTGACTTTTCACTCTGATTTTTCATGTTCCCTGAGTTCTTTCGCTGGTTTTTTCTCATCTGGCCTCTTGGTCAAGAGCTGGGGGTGTTAGAGCTAGTTTATGGCCCTGTCACCAGGCTCACAATTATTGTTCCTTGGCAAAACCAGGGAGAGAAGTAGTGGCCTGTATTGCCTTAGGTGTATTTTAGCAAGTTTGGTGGATCTTGAGTTAACTCTGACCTGTGGTCTTCTCCTCTTCCCAGTAGAATGTGGTGAGAATGACCTCCCAGCTTGGGCTCTGAGCTAATGAATTGTACTTGAGGATATGAGTCCTCCACTCCCTATTAGCTAGGTATTCTGTTATGTCCATGGCAGACTCTGATTCCCCAGTTGGGGTATGTGAAAGCCCCGTGCTTTGGGAGGGGCCTTGTAGCTCCTAGGGGTTACTTTGACCCTGCTCCTCCTGAGGTGCAGGTAGAAACAAAATTTCTTTTGGCTGCAGTGTGAGAGCTGAGTTGGGAAAATTCTACACAGCTCAGAGGTTGCTCATCTAGCCACGTGTGTCTGCCCTTCTGATGTGCGTCTCCGCGTGATACTGGTTGATAGGGGGATCTCCAATTGTGCACCCCTTTTCCACCACTAGACCCCAAGGCGAGGCGGGTGGCCGTCTCTATCCCCAGCAGTCTCCACCGGGGGGATGTTCCCCCGGGGAGGGGGAGTAGTGGCCGCTGGAAGTGCTCTTGGGTGGCGCGAAATTCCCTATTGAAGTGGGCAGGATTATGGGGAGCTGCTCTGGTTCAGCCTGTGGCTCTTGAGGTATTTGGTTGTCATGGGAACCGGCAGTTATACCAAATGAGTCACTATAGCCAGCAACCTTCAAAATGACCGATCTCTGGGGTACAGGAGGGCTGGGACCTGAAGGGGCGGGCACTAGGACCAGCACGTAGCAGACTTGTGGGAGGCCAGAGCCGGGGTAGCGGAATCAGATGGACAAGCTGCAAACTGTTTCCAATACCCAAAGGTCCCGCCGCTACAGTTCTGGGACCTGATCCCACCTGGAACCCACGGCTGCTGCTGACCCTGGCCACCAAAGGCAAAGCCCGTCTCGCCCCAGCGGAAGAGCCCCGGGCCGGGGCGGGGCGGAGCGGAGCTAGAGACTCGGCTCACAGCTCCCCACGGGCGGCTTTAAAGATGGCGGCTGCCGCCAGCCGGGCGCACAGCCGGGCTCTGATCACGCCGGGAGCGCAGTTTTTCTCCGCCAGCCGCAGCGGCAGTTGCTAGCAGCCTCTAAGGGCGTGTCCCACTCCCCGTTAAACTCCTGGGCCCAGTCCCGCTGACTTCCAGTGACACAGTGCCGGTCTGCGGGTGTCCGCGCACTGTCCCGGGAAGCTGAATCTCCGCCCAGCGTGATCCCCAGCCCTGCGCAGTCTCTGTACACTGCAGCTGAGGGTTGTGTTTGGCTTTCGTGATTAGTCCAACTCCACAGCATCTGTTGTCTTGTGCAACCGCCCTGCCCCAACTCTGGGATTGTCCCTGACTGCGTGGATGGGGAGGCGCGTAACCGCTTGTGGGGCAGGTTGCGCTGCGCCGACCTGGCGAGCGCGGCCTTCCCACGCTCTGGGCTCTACTGTGCTCCGTGCGCCCTCCGATCTTTGTGAAAATTTTGTACCTGTTTTCTTGGGCTGGGCGTTCGGCGTTGTTTCTCTGTAATTTGCAATGCTGTTTTCGGAGTGCTCGCAGGCAGCCGCTGGCGTTCTTCACCTCCTTCCCTGGGAGCGGTGCGGTGGTAGGACGCTATCAGATCGCCATTTTTCCCTTTTTTTTTTTTTTTTGATCACCAGAGAAAAGGAAGTGGGGCAGGACTAAGACACCATGTTGAACGAAGTGCTAGAGACTGGCTACGTCTACAGTTATATCATCACATATAATTCTCTTATTGTCCCCTCCCCCATTTTAACTCAATTCAATTATCTGCATCAGAGGTAACTTTTCATAAATGGTCAGGCAAATATTTTCTAACCATACTTCAGGACGATCTCAGATGATCCCCAGAATACCCAGGATTAGAGTCACTGTTGCCTAGATTTCTCTAGTTCGTCTGCCCAATATCTGGAATTTGCTTTCTGTTTTTTCAACTAGACCATAACTTTTGTGGATTCTAGAGCATTCCCTAGCATTGAGTCACTATTTCCATATTCCTAACGTGTAGTTTTGATGATATAACTTGTCCTACTCAAAAATATTATGTAATTTCTCCTCATTGCTTAATAGATTTATTAAAAATAAAAACAAGCTGGGTTTGGCAGTTCATGCCTATAATCCCAGCACTTTGGGAGGCGGGAGGATCACCTGAAGCCAGCAGTTCCAGACCAGCCTGGGCATAATGGTGAGATCTCATCTTTATAAAAAAATAGTAAAATTTTTTAGAATAAATAAATAAAAATAAAAACAAGATACTAAGAGAATAGATCTTAAGTATTCTCACCACAAAAAGAAAGTGTTAACTATGTAAGGTGATAGATATGTTAATTAGCTTGATTGTGGTAATCATTTTCACAATGTACACATATAACAAAACATCACATTGTATATCTTACCTATATGCAATTTCTTTTAGAGATAAGGGAATTTTAATTATTATTTCTACCATTACTGACTACTCACTGCATCTCCAACACTGTGCTAAGCACTCTGCATATATTCACAGCATCCCTATGAGGTAAGTCCCATTACTTCTTATCCCCATTTTCAGATAAGAAAAATGATGCACAAATATAAAATTTTTATTTGTCAAATATGCCTCAATAAAACTGGGGACAAAATTAAAAATAAAAATAAAGACAAAAAGCCCTTGACGTTGGTATTCATGGCATTAAATGATCTGATCCTAAGATACCTATCTAACATTATTTCCTACTCCTTCTTTAATCATAGCTTTTACTTCAGCCAAACTGGAATGCTTAGTCATTCCAAACACATTCCACACTTTACTTCACCCTTGCTCATGGCTACTCCTTTGCCAGAACAACTTCCTTACTTTATCTGCCTTTCAATGTCTTTAGAGATAGGGAGATAAATAAGGCATGCTCCTTGCCTTCAAGGAGTTCATAGGTCATGGGGAAATAGTCACACAAATAGCTGGTGAATTAAAATAGAATAAGTACACTATTATAGGTATACAGGGTATTAAAGAAGCAAAGAGGATGTTACCTCCAGAATACACACACATACTCAACATATTTACACTGGAAATACCCAGACACATAAATTGTATTGTAGGTACAAACTCCAAATTAGGTTCTTTCAAAAATATTAGATTTATAAAAATGTCCCTAATCCACAAAATGTCCCATTCCTGTCCATTTCCCCTACCTAGTTAAATCCAATATGGCTATTCTTACCCAAAGTGTAAGAAATTATCTGTATCTATTTGTAAATAAATATGCTTAGAGTTCTGCCAATAATACCAGTCTGATTTGGGTATTTATCTTGTCATAGACTGATAACAAATAGTTCATAAATTGGCACCAGTCTACAGACCATACTTTGAGTAGCACTATTATATACATTTATCTCTTATATGACCCAAAATATTCACTTTTCCCTCTTTTTCTTTGTCAACCAAAATAAACAAATAGAAACACAAACAAAATGTTTAAAAATTATTATTTCATAAATATAAAGCAGCTTTTGTAAATAATTTAAAGGATACGAATTTCTGTGACAGCCTTCAGCGAACCTAAACCATTCTCTGTGACCCCTAAAAAAAAAAAATCCTATATTTTTAAACTTTTCCATAAAAACTGCCTCAATAAAACTTGTATAACTTTTTATTGAGAGTAAAATTAAAAGTATTTTTTAACACACAGCTAAAAACATTTTTAACACATAGTATAGCTAAAAAATAATGCAACATAATAAAGAAATGCAGAAATTACACATAGAGAGATAACCTTCTCAAATTTACTGTATTTTTCCCTATGCTAGGAAATGCACATTAGTTTGTACTTTTATAAAACCAACCGAAAAAAGCAAGGAATTACCTTGAATATTATAAGGCTGGGAAGCAACTGAAAAAGATGGTGCTGCGAATATGCCTTCTCCAATTTCAGAAGCAGCAAAAGTATCATCTGCTATAAACACATTTGCAGAATATTGAGGTTTCTGTTTACTATTGCTACAGTTCCTTGATTGCCCTTTGTTCATTTCTGTTTGAACAATTTTCACTGAACCAATGTGAGAGTCCAAGTTTACACTGTCATTGGAATAAACACTTCCATGTATATTGTCAGATATTTTAAACAACCTGCAAAAAAAACCCAAAAAACCCACGTTTTTCACTTGTAACAGTTGCTTCGAAGTGAAAAACTAGCAAAAAATTGGCCCCTTTAAAAATACTCACAGATTATACCCAGAGACACATGCCAGAAAAAAAGAAAAAAAATTACTCATAGATTATGGGTTATTCAAACAAAAAAGTTAATCATTCTCCTAAAATATGACTTGCTAAATTTACCACAGAATTATGTCTTTTCATTTCCCTAAAACTCAGATAAATCCATTTGTAGTATCCAGCCTCCAAAATGGCCCCAATGATCTTCACCTGATTCTCACCCTTTTGCAATCTCCTACAAATTGAATTGTTGAATCAGAAATTGGCCTGAGTAAATTAGTAGAGCACTGTAGAAGTGCAGGTATGTGATTTCCAAGGCTAGATTATAAAAGACATTGTCCCTTCCTTCCACATGACCTCTTAGATCGCTCACTCCCTGGGGACTTTATGGAGTTTCTTTTGTTTTTCTTTTTAAAACATGAAAATGTTTTAAAATTAGGTAATAGTGATGGCTGCACAACTATGTGAATATCATAAAAATCAGTGAATTGTACACTTCAAAAGGGTGAATTTTACGGTATGTGGATTATATCTTAATAAAGCTGGTATAAATAGACATCAACCTCAACTGGGCCCTTTACAGTGTCCAGCAATCCTACCATTATTCTAACTACATTGCTTTCCCATTCTCCATAATTTCTTACACTCTTCTATCATTCTTGCTCAATACCCTCACTTGTTCCCTCAAACACCACAGATAACCTCATCTCCTATGTCATAGAGAAAACAAAAACTATCAACTAGACTTTTTCTGAATCCTGAACCCATACATCCAATCGTCTATTTGGACTATTTATAAGTATCTAAAATCAATATGTCCAAATCCATACTCATTACCTTCCCCAAAACATGTTCTTCCTTTATACTTCTCTATATCATAAAAGGGCATTACCATCCTTCATCATTCTAGCTTAAACCAGAAACCCCGAAGTCAGATCTCATACACAATAATCCTTTAAGTCCTGTGGGATTCTACCTCCTAAATAATTCTGGACTCCTCCCATTCCTGCTACCACAGTCCTAGGTCAGGCTACCATTTTATCTCACCTAGACTAATAAAATAACCTTTTAAGTAGCTCTTCACAATATATTTTAATTCCCTTCTAGTTCAACCTCCACAGTGGGGCCAAAATGAACTTTTAAAGAAAATAAAATCTAATTTCACTCCTCTGCTTAAAATCCAGGACTTTAGGAAAATGGTCTCAAACTTTAGTGTGCATAGCAATCAACTGGAGATTTTGTTAAAAATGAAGATTCCTGTGTCCCACCTGTACTGTGGTGGTATCATTTGTAGTAGATAAAATAGTTAAATATTACAATTATGGTTATTTTTGTGAGCAGGACTAGGACTGTGGTAGCAGGAATGGAGAGAGTCCAGCATTATTTAGTAGACAGAATTTTGCTGTTTTTCTCATTCAGATTCTGCCATATTTAATACTTTTGGATGTACACACAAATATTAAACTTTATTCATTGAAAATTATTTATTTCATTTAATTAATTACCTTTTCCGGAATGCTGATGTGCTTTCTCCTTTATCTTCCACAAAATTAACTAATTTTGTGTCATCAGGAACATTTTGCTCAGGTGCTATGTCAGTGCCAATGTGATTTTTATCTTTCTGACAAGAACCATATGTCAACTTGCCAGCAACAAGTGATAAGTCCTTGTTACCTACCCCTCCAAAATTTAGATCTTCTTGTTCATATTTATTAGAGGGGAAGGCAAATTGGAATTTTTGTGTTGGTGAAATATAATTTGTGTCTTCTTTAATTATCTTTAAATTTGATGTTAACATTTTTGGCCTTTTTTCTTGACCTATAAAAAAGGAATATATTATTATAAGTTCTCCATGAAAATAACTTTAAAAATGATGATGAAAAAAATTCAATAAAAATTTTCAGAAGAGTTTACCAGTTAAATATGAAAGCCAAAAGAAAAGTATTAATACAATAACAAAATAATACCATATACGGTTTTAAAATACAGGTGATTGTTACTCTTATATTACATCACTGAAGGACACTCAAATTAATTCAGAATTATTGAAATTAAATTTTAAATTTATATAGAACCTATATTATAAAATAGGTTTAATTCCTGACCCATAATTTAATAACATAATTATAATATTTAACTATTTTATCTACTATAATTATGAAGATTTTTAAATATTTATATAAATTTACACACAGAAATATAATGGCCAATCATATAAAATGCTACTAAATATGATCCAGTATTAAAATATATGATACAGTGCTTTTAAGTTTGTAATCTTGCTTCTAAAATTGAGATAAAGGAATGTCTTCATCACAGTGACAAAATTTTAAAGGTTTCTTTACAGAGACTTTATAAGAATCTTTGGGAAGTTTAGGGGGAGTTTGGAGGCCTTATTATGGCTTAAATTTGCTTTAGCATCTATGTATATATATTATACTATATGTACACTATATATGCTATATATTATTTGATACAAGAGTATATTTATATATAAAACATATATATAAATTACGAACTTAATAATAAAATGTATATGCATGAACCTACGACCCAGAAAATCCCATATATTGTTTGCTCTTGTTTTTGATCTTTATAAAGATGGTATCAAATTATACATAATTTTCTGCATCTTGCTTTTTTCACTTAATGTATTTTAGGGATCTGGTTACCTTCAGTAAAGGGCAAGTCAAACCAAACAGCAGTGATAGGAGTTTTAATAGCAAGAGGAAAAAATATTCATAGAACATCAGTCAAAACAAGTGTGTATGATAGCTTACTATGTGTACTATGTGTATATATGCATACATATGTATGTGTATGCATGTATGAAGAAGGAAAATGTTTTAGATTTTAAGATTTGGTGAGTATTATAAATAAGAAGTTTCTGACTTTCATTTTATTTCATTAAAATACAGGAATTTTTATAATTTTACATAATGATTGTACACATTTCTGGGATACATGTGATATTTTGATACATGTAATGTGTAATGATCAAATCAGGCTTTTTAATATTGACATGAACTACATGGGTTTGGCTTCACAACAAATATGTGCTAACTTACCTAATAGTTTATGACTTTCTATTTCTTCCTCTAATTCCTGGGTATCTGGAATTTCTGAAATCAGTGGAGCAGGAGGGAGAAACCAATCCAATGACTTTTTATTGTCTGGATAGCTACATAAAATATAAAAATGTGAATATATATGTTAATAAAGATTTAACATCAGAAACTGTGTATATATTAAACATTACTCAATTACAGAATCTTAGATAAACATTCTGTAAACTAACTTTCTGTCAGCACTTTGATTTATCCCTACACAGCAGCATTCTCAACATTTTTTCCCTTGTGCATCATAGGATTAATGATACTGCTATGTGAGATATGCTACCTAAATAATGGTGATAATTCCATCTCCTTTTCTCCAATTCAAATTCTAATAACAGGAATCTTAAATCTGCTCCAATATTTTTAAAAAGTAGTAAATCGTTCTCAAACTTTAGCATTTTAACTATTACAAGTAACAAATTACTTACGACATACCTCACAACTAATCATGGGTCATCAATGTGTAAATGATACCGTTACTGTTATTCTAGAGTATTCCTACATCATTACAAATTAATGTCCTAACCCTAATATTCTTGGTCCAGAACCATCTACAAACCACAGAAAATCCAAGAAACCAGCTGAAATTAAAATTCCCTTTACAACCTTACAGTAACTGATAAGATCTTGCCACCCTGTTGGCATCTTTACTCTTCCTTATCTTTCAGCTGTGATCCTGTCAATTGATACTGCTTTAATGGTTCTTTTCCAATCAAAGTTGACTTGTCCTTCATCAGGACAAAAAGATAAGTGTTAGGTGACAGGAAATAAAGTTGAGAAAAGCACCATATAGTCTATCTATTCCAAGTCCCAAATATTTTATGATTTATTTCTTATCTCTTCATTTAGGATGTTAAGCTCTCTAAAGTGAGAGATTCAGTCTTTTACTTTTCTGTCTCTTGGAGCACCTGGGACATGCTGCTATGACTATTTTCCAAATCAAAAATCTACAACACATTATCTGACAATATCTGACAGAATGTCTGACAGTAGGCCAGATCATTTAAAATTTAGGACTCTGTCAGAGGGTTCCCAAGATCACCCCCAGTTCAATGATTTCCTGGGATGACTCACAGGACTCAACATACAGTCCTACTCATGGCTATGGGGCAAAGCCCAAGGGAAACTAGGCACAAGCTTTCAAGGGTCTCTCCCAGCAAAGTCACAAAAGATGTACTTAATTCTCCCTGTAATAAGTTGTGACAACACTCATAAAATGTTGCCAAAGAAGGGAGGCTCATTAGGGACTCAATGCCCAGCTAATCATGTAAGCAACCCCTGTCTGGCACATACCTAAATTTCAGAATCCCGGAAGAAAAGCAGGTATTCGGCAGAAAGTTATTTGGATAAACAGTTTACACACAGTAAGCCACTGTTATCAGTTAATGGTAGGAACCTTTCCGAAATCTAAATTCTCAGACTCCAGCCAAAGGCCAAGTAGACCTTTTCAAGAATAGCAGTTTAGGCCTGCTATGTTAACTCTTTTCTGCACATGGACTATTCCAGAAAATCCAAGAAAGAGGATAATAGCTCTAATATTTAGCCTCTTCATGATTTCCCAATTTTTTTTCCCCAGAGGTGCCATCATTCTCCCAGTCACCCAGAATCCAAACTATAGTATAATCTTTCTTACTCACTATATGCAGACACATGTCAAGTTTTATTGTATCTTCCTTATAACGCTTCCTGAATTCTTCATTCCTTTATATTTCCATCGCCACTATCATAATCAAGGCTCTAATCAACTTATATCTGGTTGAGAACAATAGTATCTTAACTGCTCTCACTGCTGCCAGGCTCTGTCTCTAGTATATTTTACACATTTCTACCACACTCATTTGGAATTGTTTTCATCATATTACTCCAAATTCTTCAGTGCTTCCAAAGAATGCCAAACTTCCTGGTGCCCTTAGACTACTTACAGTTTTAACTCTCCTACACATACCTTATACTCCAGGCCAAACTTAACTACTTGCTGTATATCAAATAGATAATACATCCTGTCTCTCCTCAACTTGTTCAAAGATATTCACTTCATTCTGCCTGCCCCTGTGCCCTGCCCCACCGCCCCAATACCTACCTATAGAAGTTCCACTATTTTATTCATTCATTAATCCAGTCAATAATTATTTATTGAGTATTGAGTACTACGTGCCACGTACTATTCTAGGCACTAGAGCTTATATTCATTGAAAGCCCAGCTCAAATCCTAACTTTTCCAAGATATCTCCCTAGGTTCCCAAAGATTTTCTCCCTTCCCTCTTTTTTTTTTTTTTTTTTTTGAGACAAGATCTCACTCTGTCGCTCAGGCTAGAGTGCAGTGGCATCATCATAGCTCACCGCAATTTCACACTCCTGGGCTCAAGTGATCCTCCTGCCTCAGCCTCCTGAGTAGCTGGGACTACAGGCATGTGCCACCATGCCCAGCTAATTGTTCTATTTTTTTGTACAGCTAAGTCTCTGTCTTGCTCAGGCTGTTCTCAAACTCCTGGCCTCAAGCAATCCTTCTGCCTCGGCCTCCCAAAGTGCTAGGATTACAAGGGTAAGCCACCACCCTTCTGTCTTCTTATAGACTGAACCTATATTTATTATAGTCCACCTTGTATTGTGTGTGGGGAGGTGTAAAGAGATGATAAATAGATAGATAGATATCTGATACCCCCTCTAGAAACTGTAAACACTTAACGGTTTTGTTTTTATTTCCATTTACATCAGGGTTACTTAGCACAGTGCTTTATATAATTAGGTATACTAATCAATAACTATTTGTTGATTTAATTCCATGGCTTTTAAGACATGGAGAATTATGTTTGGACATAATTGGGATCCTTATTCTGGCATTTAACGCCCATCACAATCTACCGTTTACTCTACTTACTTTTTTAACTTTATGTCCCAATGTTTACCTTTAGGAATCGTCTATTCAAGGAAACTTCTCTATACACTATTCTGTAAAAGTACCATGAACTGTCCCATCTCATTCTTTTTGTCTTGCTTTAACGCTGTGCCTTCAAATGCCAACTTCCTCTCTCCCTATAGGAATCAGCAAATCCTTCAGAGCCTGCTGAAGTCTCCCCCTATTACCATAAAGCCTGACCTGATCATGTAGCCAAAGATGACTTTTCTTCCACATCTGAAATTTCATTGCATAAATGTATGCTTATCATTTGCTTTGCACATATTGTTGACTTTGTATTGTTAGAAGGATGACCTTTGAATATATTCCAAAATTTGCATAGGCCAGTTCTGATTAACATCCGTTGTCCCAGTTGGATGTGCTCTTTCCCTCTCAAAAGTGTCCCAGTCTAGATGATGAACTATATGGTCACATTATTTATTAATGACCTTTCCATATGTGTGTTTAACCTCCTATACTAGATTTTAATGTTTTTGAAGTAAAAGTCTGTTTCATCCTTTTTATATCCCTTTCATCATTCAATCAATATTTGAACAAATAAACGAAAGAATAAATGAGGCAATAAATATGCTTCATTAAAACATAATACAACAGAACAAATACATAGAAAATTCAGAATTGAGAGCAATTCACATGTGAAAATCCATAAAAGCTAGTATTTAACAGACTACCTACTCTCTATTCTTGTTTCCTTTGGTCTCACATCTTATTTCCACCCCTATTTCCTGCCTGCACTGAGTTTCCTATCACACTTGGCCTTTGGCAGATTGTCCATTCTGTTTCCAAAAGGTACCACCACTCTATGTCCTGAGCTATTATTTCCAGTCTTTACCTCAGGGGCTAAAAATAATTTGAACAAGCCAGAAATACAAATAAATGGAAGCCAAATAGGTAAAAATCTATTCTATTTAAAAAATGATAACATTCAAAATGTTAAACTTCAGTTACTCCCTTATATCTGAATTCCATGTTTACCAAATATATAACTAAAACATCATTCTGTTGATCCTTCATTTTTTATTTATTTACCAGAGAGAAAATTAAAACTCCCTAAAATTGGAAAAAAAAACCTTAAAAAATACACTATGTTATCATTCTTTAAGGCAGACTTACTTTTCAACTTCACCTGGTTTTTCGAAAAATAAATTATCCAAAGAAAATAAGCAGTTATTTGATTTCAGCATTGTTGAAAACTGGACTTTGTTACAAATCTACAAAACATAGAAAAGTAGTTTATATTTTATTTACAAAGATGTAGAAAAATATTTTTGGATAGGAATACTATAATTATTAATTTCCTACAATGTCCTTTAAAATATAACCACAGACCACCCTCCCAGTTTCATCTTCTGCAACTTCCTCCAAAGTTCCTCAATATTCAAGTACATTATTCTCTGTTCTCCACTCATTCATGTATTTTCACATTTTCACCTTCTCTTCATACTGCAAATTTCCATCCCTCCTTCAAGGTATAAGTCAAATGTCATTTCTTCTTCAAAGGTGTCTCTAAATTTGTCCTCTTCCCCAAGACAGAATTAATTACTCCTTTTGGACTCTAAATATTTTGTTCATACCATAATTTTGAGTTAAGATAGTACATTTTATTGAGAATGTGTATATCCCTAACATTACACTATATGCATATGCAGGGATTTGCTTCAAAATAAAGGGGTAAAGGTAGAGCGAGAAGTACTGATGAAACAATACTGGCGATGAGATGATAATTGCTAAAGCTATGTAATAGGTACATGGGATTCATTATAATATTGTTTATTTTTTGCATGTGTTTGTACTTTCCCAAAATAAAAAATTTACAGGTTTAACATATTATATATATTTACATTCATATGTTTACATTCTTTTTAAAAAGATAATTTTTACATTTAGAGATGTCATCCAAATGTAAAGGATAAAAATGTTCAGCATTGGCCACCTGGGAATATAACAAAAATCCAGGACTGAACAAAGACTCAAATGTGACAGGAGACCATTTTTCCAGACACATACTTTGCTCCCTTCACATTGCAATTACTTCTCCCTGCACATCAACACTACATCCCAATTTTTTTCTAAATTCTGAAACATGATAGAACATTCTATATAACAAAAAATGAAGTAAAACGCACAAATCATAAAACATAAACCACATTTCTATTTCTTCTGTGATAGTTAATACACTGCAAATTTGTCCTCAGGATAGAAACTAAAATCAAAGAAACTATGTTAGCGCCATCTTGTAGAGAAATCCACATTACCTTGTCAGATTATGTCTGTTCAATTTTGAATCCTACCTGATGTGGGGTAAGATACCAGTCCGAGTGTCGCAGAAACAGAGAAATGTTTCCACGTGCACCCCTTGACAAAATGCTACTGGTAAGAAGACTAAACCTATATATACTTTAGAACTGTTCTTACTGATGCAGAATACTGTGGGTTTTTTCATTGTTTTAGTTATTGGGTTTCCCCCCTTCCATCTGTTTAATTTAATCACTCTTAATTTTTCTCAATTTATTAATCAGTCACCAACAGAAAGAAATAGTAAAAAAATGAAACAAATTAGTGTGGTTCTGTAAGTGTCTAAAACAATTTAACTGTATGAAAAATAGAAGCCTAGGATAATAGGGCAGGAGGCATAATGGAGTCATTCAAAAATATGCTAACAGAGTCCTTAACATCTTTATTTAAGTAAACAATTTCAGAACTTGAAAACAATTAACTGAAAAAGTATAAGTGAAAATGCTAATCATGTTTTTATATGGTCCACAAAGTAACAAATATAATGTTCCCTTTCTAGTTTTAGGAAAACTGTGTTTTTAAACAAACAAACCAAAAAAACCTTTTTCTAAATTAAAACTCACAGATCACTTTTATATGTGGCTTTGCTATCTCAGAATTTAAGTAGAAAATCTTTAGGCTAACATGTACATACTTGAATTCTTTATTCTAAAAGAAACTGCAAATAAGACAATAAAACAAATTTAAAATATTTGGGAAAAAAATGTAACAATTGAAAAACCTCTATATAAACAGCAAATATTTTCAAAAGAACTTTTGATTTCTAGTTCTAGCATATACAAGAACATAACTTGTTTTGGTTCAGAATAAAAATATTATGTACATATTTTAATTCTGATGCACCCCTAGGAAAAAAAAATCCCTTAACTAACATTGTTCATCCCCTTATCCTGCATTATTTTTCTTCATAACGAGTTGATAACTGACATATTATATTTAGTTGTTTATTATCTTCCTCCCCTGAAAGCAAGCAGGGACTTTTTGCTCACTAATGTATTCCAATAACCCAAACAGTGCCTGGCACATAGCAGATGGTCCATAAGTATTCATTGAGGAATAAATGTATTAGCAATAATCAGTTTATAAAAATAATATTAAATAAAAGTAATTTTCCATTAATTCTGAAACTTAAAATTTTACCTCCAAAACTTTAATGATCAGTTTAAAAATGTGAATTTTTTTCTAGTTCAGGATTCATATCATCAAATCATGAAGGTTCTAAAGGTGATGAATTTGGCACTTTCATTATATAAACAAGTTTTTTAAAAAATATAGGCCCTAAAAGGGATCTTCCTACATTTCAGTATGAGTTTTTGATGTGAAGGGATGCTAAATTTTGAATTAATTAAATTTAAATTCTAGGTTTAGACTCAGATCTTCTAAATTTCTTCATATTAGATTATTTATTACAAAGTTTTAGTTTCAGCATGTGGTACAAAATTATAATGCAAAACACAATAAACAATATACTCCCAAGTGGCTTTATTTTATTTTTAAGTGTCTGTTCTATTCCAAGTAGTCACTGTTAAAATACTTACACTATTTTTGTGACTGCATAATTTGATGCCTTTGGAGCCCACCTGAACCTTCTCTAATTATATTAATGACAATTTAGTATTTTCTTTCCTATAATCCTTACTTGTATAAAATTTCAGATCTATTATTTATTCCTTACAATTTTTACTCTCCGAAACATAGTTCTCATTTCAAGTGCAGAAACAGATATAAATTATTGATTTGCTAGAAATCGTTAGTCAGTGAAGAAGCCGAGAGTCTCCAACATTCACTGGAATAACCGACCATCACAGGTGACTGCAGAGAATTTGACAAAGTAAGGGAATAATCACGGCAACAAATTATTCCAAGTCTCCGAGTCTCGGCCAGGGAAAGGACCATACATACAATCGTCAGGGCCCCAGATCTCACCCCCTCTCCCCAGGTACCGACGGGGCAGGAGAAGGGTCTGGCCTGGAACCGAATGAGAACCTAAAACAAAAATATCCCTGTGAATTTGCTCCTGAGTATCCTAAATCCAAGCAAGCCCACCCCAGACTCCCACCCGCAAGGCAGAAGGCTTAGGGCCCCGTGTGTGGCCCAAGTCCCCAGCGCTCGGGCCAGTCACTCCACCCCCGGGATCTCAGTTCTCATCGCTGTAAAACAAGACGGCTACAACAGATGCGCGAGCCCCACCAGCTCTCTCTCAGGGGGCGACACACACCCGAACACAAACACAAGAGGCTCCGGGAGTCACCAGAACAAAACCCCACCCAGCCAGTTCTGTGGGAGTCCCACCCGAGCCGGAGCCGGGCCCGCCGCGCGCCCGAGCGCGCCTCAGGCCTCGCCGCCTTCTGACTGGAAACGCGGCTGAGGAGCCGCGCGCGGGCCAGGGGGCTGGGGCCGGCTGGCTGTCTGACAACTCACCGCGCTCGTCCGCCGCCTGCGGGGCGGCGGCTCTAGAGGCCGACCGCTGCCCCGGCGGCTGGACCCGGCCCCACCTCCCCGCGGGCGTCCGGCCCGGGTCCCTACCTTCTCTGCCTGGCGTCCGGGCCCCGGTCCTCACCTCCTCGCGGGCAGCAGGGAGGCTGGCCGAGCGCCGATTCACCAGCCCCTCGGAGGACCCCCAGCCTGGCTAAGCCGAGCTCCAAGCAATGGATCGCCCGGGCCCCCAACCTCTCCATCCTGCCTCTCCTTTTTTCTCCAAAAGTTTATAATTGGCTTGGAATGTATCACTCGCAGGATACTATCTATTTTCATTAAATAAGGCTCTTAATCCTGGGTTTTAAGGCTCTACCAAGTGATACCTCTTCCCTAACCTAGCCCGCTTCTCTACCACCGTCCCCTCCAACAACCACCTTCCAAACATACCCCAACCTGCCTTTTTAGTAAGTTAGCCAAGCCTCAGTTCTGGGGCTTCCATTCTCTTATTACCTAAAAAATGTTTTACGTGTATTACTTATTAAAACATCACAATGACACCCATAGGTTCTGTATTACTAATGAACTTATTGCAGAAATAAAATTAAATTTCAGAAATAAATGTTTAAAAATGCAATGACGTTTAAATATGTTTAGCAAACATGAATTTACAAAAACAGAGCAATAATGTGTTCTTATACTATAAACGTGAGCAAACTATGAAAGTTACCCTTTTAAGTTTCTTTAACAGAATTGTTCTCTGAAGACTGGCAGGGAATGTTTTGTAGATAGTAAAATAACAACTAATCAATGATGCCTTTCTTGCAGAGATATTTATCCTTTCTTTTGGAAATCCCCCACCTCTGACATGTAGGGCCCATGTATTGCTGTCTGACTGTCCTATCCCTGTTCCTATTCTGTCTTTTCTTTGCAGCTTTGCTGTTTATTAGCTATATGACCTTGGAAAAGATCCAACCTTTAAGTCTTAGTTCTTCATTCTCAATGATACTATTGAGAATAGGCCCTAACTCACAGATATTGTTGCAAGGATTAAATAAAATAATATTTGTAATAGTCCTATCACATAGCAAATGCTCAGTAATATCAATTTCTTTCACCTTCTCTGACATGTAAAATTATTACAGTAATTTGATAAACCAATTATTTTTTTTGAAAGTAAAAAAAGCTATCCATACAATTTTTATTGTTATGGGTCTGGCTTGTTTTTAACTGAGGTATCATTTGCATACAGTAAAATGTACAAATCGTAAGCATACAATTCAATGAGTTTTGACAAATGCAGAAACCCTTCTATCTCCACAAGATATAGAACATTCCCTTACCCCAGAAAGTTCCTTGGTGCCATTCTTGTCAATCTTCCCCAGAGGCAAGTACAGTTCTGATTTCAAACACCACATATCAGTTTTACCTATTCTAGCACTTTACATAGATACAATTGGTATATTCTCATTTGTGTGTGGCTTTCTTCTGCTCAGCATTTTTAGAGATTCATGAATATGGCTGTAGGCATGAGTATTTTGTCCATTTTGTTGTTGAAGAGCATTTTATGAAATAATATACCATAATTTATTTATCCATTCTCCCATTATTGAACTCAGGTTCTTTCCAGTGTGGGGGCTATTATGAATAAAGTTTCTATGAACATTGACATACAAGTCTTTCGGAAGATGTTTTCATCTTGGGTAAATAATGAAAAAGTAGGATTGCTGCGTTACAGGGTAGGTGTATCTTTAATTTTATAAGAAACTAGCAAAGAGTTTTCTAAAGTGGTTGTAACATTTTCTACTCCCCAACAATATGAGTGTTCTGGTTACACCCTATACTTGGCAAAATATTGTGTGGTCTTTTAAATTTTAGTCATCCTGGTGGGTGTGTAGTGGTATCACCTTGTTGTTTTAGTTTGCATTTCTCTGACTACTAATGTTGTTATGCATGTTTTTCATGTACTTATTATCCATTCCTATACCTTCTTTGTGAAGTGTGTATTTGAGTCTTTAACCCACTTTTTAAACTGGTTTCTTTGAGTTATAGTTCATTACATATAGTACGAAAGTCCTTTGTCCAATATATACACTGTGAATGTTTTCTCCTAGTACATGATTTGCCTATTCATTTTCTTAAAAAACAACTTTTGATGAGAAATTTTTAATTTTGGTAAAACACACTTTATCATTTTTTAGTGGTAATTTCTTTCTTTGTCCTGTCAAAGAAATCTTTTCCTATACCACGTAAGAATGTATTTGGATGTTTTCTGTTAGGAGCTTTATAGAGTTTTTGTCTTTGTAGAATGGGCACGTTTTAGGTATGATCCATCTCAAGCTAATTTTTGCATATGGTGTGAAGGAGAAATCAAAATTTATTCTCTTCCAAACCTTTCTCTAGTTTGTTCTATCACCACGTAAGGTCTATCCTTTCTCTCCCTGAATTGTACAGGCACCCTGGTCAAAAATCAATTGACTATATATTGACTATATATGTGTGTTTGTCTACTGGACTTTCTATTCTATTACATTGATCTATTTGTCTATCCTTAATATACTTCCACAAAGCCCTAATTACTATAGCTTTATAGTAAACCTTCAAATAAGGTAGTTTAAGTACTCCAACTTAGTTATTCTTTCACAAAATTATTTTTGGCTATTCGAGGTCCTTTGTATTTCCATAAATATTTAGAATCAAAATATCAAATTATATATATTTTAACAGTCTGATGGGATTTCATTGAATCATAGATCAATGTGAGAAGAACACACATCTTAAAAGAATAAAAGAATAATAAATTGTTTTGCCTAGAATGAAAGATAGTGGTTTCTAGATCGAAAAAGTCCCTGAAAGCAAGGTAGAAGAATGAAGAAAGGAAGGTGGAGAATAGAATAGAAAAGAAAAGAAAAAAAGCAGATATAGTATGATTTCAGACACTGGGGAAAAAGACAAAACGCCAAGATAAACCACAAACACAAAAACTGGTTACATTCCAAGGTTCAGGAATCAAAATAACATCTGACTTTTTAAAGTAACCCTAGAAGATGGAAAACACTGAAGCAATGCCTCCACAATTCTGAAGAAACATTTCCACCCCAGAATTCTACAGCCAATAAATCTACTAAGTATGAAATGTCTGATTTCCTCATGTACTAAGTTTGACAGTTAATATCGCTGACATTTCACTTTGACAATTCTTGTTTTACTTTTATTACGAAGGTACATCCTCAGTCTTGCAAACTCACGTTTTGGCTTGTGATTATCTTTCAAATATTTTTTTACAGCAATTTTTGTGAAACCATGGATAAGTCAAAAATTCATGTTATTTTTGAATATGAGTTCCATCGTGGAACCAATGCAGCGCAGACAGCTCGAAATATCAACAAAGTGTTTGGGAAGGTTGTGGCTGATAAACACACAGTACGTTGATGGTTTGAAAAGTTCTATTCTGGTGATTTTAATCTTGAAAATGAGCCACGTGGGCAACCTGAGGCCAAGGTGGATAATGATGAGCTGAAAGCTCTGGTGAAAGCGAATCCATCTCAACGTACGTGTGAATTAGCAGCAAGGTTTGATGTTACTATTCCAACAATATTGGACCATTTGAAACAAATTGGCAAGGCAGAGAAGCTGGATAGATGGGTTCCACGTGAATTAAATGAGTGTCAGAAGAGAAATCGTCTTTGCTGTCATGTCATAAAGGCAAACCACTTCTACACCATATTGTTACATGTGATGAAAAATGGATTCTTTTTGACAATCACAAGCATTCGTCACAATGGCTGGATGAAGATGAAGTGCTGAAACACAGTCCAAAACTGAATATTCATCAAAAAAAGCTAATGGTGTCTGTTTGGTGGTCCAGCGTTGGTATTATCCACTACAGCTTCATGAAACCTGGTCAATCGATTACAGGGGATGTCTACTGCAACCAATTGTATGAAATGATGAGGATGCTGGTGCTTAAGCAGCTGAGATTGGTCAAGCGAGACAGGCCAATCCTCTTGCAAGACAAAGATCGACCACATGTTGCACAAACTCTGCTCAAACTACAGCAGCTGGACTTGGAAATTCTGTTATCATCTGTATTCATCAGACCTTGCACCAACTGACTACGACTTCTTCCAGGCTTTAGACCACTTCTTACAAGGAAAAATATTCAATTCTCAACAAGCTGTGAAAAACGCCTTTCATGATTTCATCGTCACTCACTCTCCAAGCTTCTTCAATGTGTGGGTTTTGAATGCCTGTAGGATTGGGATTCAGAGTAAACCTTGCTGTAGATTTGAAAGGTGGATTTGCAAAATTCAACTTCAGTGTTTTGCTTTTACCCTCCATTCTGCTGACGGCCAGGTGGCCCAGCGCAGGGGACCCTATGGGACCGGGGTGCCGCTGCCGCTGCTGCTCGGGCTCGGAGCCACCATTGTTGGGAGTGAGGAGCCGAGCGGCACCGATAAACCAATTATTTTGATAATGATAAATTTATAAGTCTTGAGTCTTTGGGGGCAAATAACGAATATTTTGACTGCATAAACTATTCATAATAAAAAGCCTGAATTATCATTCCTCTCAAAGGTAATGGAGAGGAAATATACGTTCCATACACTTCATAAAGGAAAATATCCTAACAAAAGAGAATGCATTTGTCACAGACTGAATGTTTGTGAACTCCCTAGTATGTTGAAATTAATATGTTGAAAACTAATCCCCAATGCGATGGTATTTAGAGGTGGGACCTTTGGGAAATAATTAGTTTATATGAGTGGAGCCTTCGTGAGTAGGATTAGTGGCAGTAGAAGAAGCCAGAGAGCTAGCGGTGCTCTTTTTCTGCCAGGGGGGATACCAGAAGACAGCCGTTTTGCAAGCCGGGAAGCAGGCCCTCACCAGGTACCAGATCTGCCTGCACTGTGATGTTGGACTTCCCAGACTCCAGAACTGTGAGAAATAAATGTTTGTGGTTTAAGCCACCCAGCCTATGGTAATTTGTTATAGCAGCCCGAATTAAGCATTTGAATGATAGAATTGTGGGATTCAGCAACAGGCTGGTACAGAGGGACTCTTACTGTCAAGGCACACAGTAAGAAATGGCTACCATATTCATAAACAAAATCATTCATTCATTCATTCATGCATTTATTCAAGAATGCAGTGGAGATTCTATAGAGCCTTGCCTTTCCCCTAAAATAATAAAAACGTTGAAGCTTCAGCTTCGTTTTTTAAAAAGAAATGTCAGGACAGTGATGGAGTTACTAAAAATCCCATGGCGGGGGAATGTCTTGGTTTTTAGCAATGTTGCCATCTTTCTCAAGAAAACATTTTAATCCTAAAGATTTTATTTTACAAGCAATGCACCAATGCTATAACCAATACTTCAAATTAAATGACATAACTAATATTTGAAATAGAAAATCATCCAGATCAACTTCCAACCAAATAAAGAGCTCTGCCAACTCACTTCCCAGTGAAACTGGTGAAAAATTGTAGAAAAATAACTATTTATACCCTCTGAAAATGGTTCTAAGGGCAAACATCAAAAGAACAAACATTTATTCAAGAACAATCTATAAAAAGTCTTGATCCAAGACTGCTTCTTTCCTCCCTGGTCTCAGCTTAGGAAGGCAGAAGCTCCATTCCAGACTGCTGCAGCCAGGAACACAGAACTCTCTCTTTCCTCAGTTCCCACCTAGAGGGTAGGAGGGCTTCCTTTCTTTTCTTTTTTCTTTTCTGTTTTCTTTCCTTCCTTCCTTCCTTCCTTTCTTCCTTTTCTTTCTTTTCTTATTATGATAAAATAAACATAATATTTATAATTTTAAACATAAGTAAGTGTATAATTCAGTGGCATTAAATACACTCACAATGTTGTATAACCGTCACCCTTATCCATACCCAAAACTTTTTCATTATCCCCAATAAGAATTTTGTACCCAGTAAACAATAACTTCTCCTTTTGCCCCTTCCCCAGCTTCTGGTAACCTCTATTCTACTTTCTATCTCTATGAGTTTGCCCATACTAAGTACTTCATATAAGTGGATTCATACAATATTTGTCCTTCTGTTTCTGGCTTATTTCACTTAGCATAATGTTTTCAAGGTTCATTCATGTTATAGCATGTATCAGAATTTTACTCCTTTTTAAGTCTGAATAATATTCCATTGTATGTATATACCACATTTTGTTTATCCATTTGTTATCCTGGTTGATGGACATTTGAGTAGTTTCCACCTTATGGCTATTGTGAATAATGCTGCTATGAACATTGGTGTATAAATATCTGCCCAAGTCCTTACTTTCTTTTTTTTTTTTTTTGGAGATATAGTCCTGCTCTGTCACCCTGACTAGACTGCAGTGGCCTCGTCATAGCTCACTGCAACCTCAAACTCCTGGGCTCAAGTGATCCTCCTGCCTCAGCCTCCTGAGTAGCTGGGCCTACAGGTGGGCAGCTAATTTTTTCTATTTTTTGTAGAGACAGGGGTGTCACTCTTGCTCAGGCTGGTCTCGAACTCCTGAGCTCAAGCAATCCTCCTGCCTTGGCCTCCCAGAGTGCTAGGATTATAGGTGTGAGCCACTGCGCCCAGCCCCTACTTTCAATTCCTTTGGATATATACTTAGGAATGTAATAGCTGGGTCATATGGTAGTTCTGTGTTTAACATTTTGAAAAACCACAAACTGTTTTCCACAGTTACTGCACTACTTTTCATTCCCACTAATAAGGCACAAGGATTCCAATATTACCACATCCTTATCAGCACTTGTTATTTTCCATTTTTAAAATTATAGCCATCATAGTAGGTATGAAGTGGTATCTCATTGTGGTTTGGATTTGCATTTCCCTAATGATTAATGGTGTTAAGCATCTTTTCATGTGCTTAATGGCCATTTGAATATCTTCTTTAGAGACATGTCTATTCAAGTCCTTTGCCAATTTTGGGGGGTTATTCAATCTTTTCATTGTTGATTTGTAGTTCTTTATATATTCTGGATATTAATCCCTTATCAGATATGTAATTTGCAAATATTTTCTGTCATTTAGCAGGTTGTCTTTTTGCTTTCTTTGCTTTCTTTGATGCACTAAAGTTCTTAATTTTTGATGAAGTCCAACTTATCTACTTTTTCTTTTGTTGCCTGTGCTTTTGGTGGTATATCAAGGAAGTTGTTGTCAAATCCAATATCATGAAGATTTTCTCTAATATTTTCTTCTAAGAGTTTATAATTTTTAGCTCTTATGTTTAGGTCTTTGACCTATTCTGGGCTTATGATGGACCAACAAGGAATATCCATGTGCATTAGGGTTAAAGGAAGCACTCGTTTCAAATAAAAAGTGGGGGAGTTTAGTTTCCAGAAAGACTGAGAGAGCTTAAAAGACAAATAATAGGTGTTCATGGCATGGGAGCAAAATAGGTTTCTGCTAGTACAACTGATGTCATGAGTTCTGGCTCATATATCCAATATAACCAAAATTTTCTCTACTTTCTAACCTCTACTTCTTTTAAACTCTGATTAATCAGCAGGAGTTGATATTGAAAAATTAGAGTTGTTGGCTCTAGAAAAGCAGGAACCAAGAAGTGTTGAGGTTTCAGGACTATTTTTCTGTGGGTGACAGCCAGAAATGTGTTGTGTTATTTATGGTCATATTTGGACTAGAAAAGGTGAGATAATTTGAGAACAATCTGAAAAGTACAGAATGAATGTCTGAGAAAACAAAAGAAAAGAAAAAAGGAAATAAAGATAATCTGGTATGATGGGATTCTTAGTGGAAAAGTTTAGAGAGTTAGACACAATTCTGTGTGGAAGAGTCCAATGCTATCTATGCATTTAGTAGTATTTAAATAGCAAAAGGAGGACTGAATGAAGGACAAATCAAAGAATATTTATTCTTTTTTTTTTCTTTTAATTTATTTTTTTAATTTCAGAATATCATGGGGGTACAACACTTTGGCCATACACATTGCCCCTGTTCTGCTCTGCCCGTGTCAGAGCCACAATCGTGGTCATCTCCCAAACTGTGCTCCCCACATCCATTCAGTGAGAGTTTTTCCCATCCCTTCCACCCCCCTCCCGCCCGCCCGCCTTCAGATGAAAGTTATTGCCCTGTGTGATGTAAGTGTTCATCAGTTAGTGCCAGTTTGATGGTGAGTACCAGTGGTGCTTGTTTTTCCAATCCTGTGACACTTCGCTTCGAAGAATGGGTTCTAGCTCCAACCAGGATAATACCAGATGAGTTAATTCACTGTTGTTCCTTATTGCTGAGTAATACTCCATGGTATACATATACCACATTTTATTGATCCACTCGTGTATTGATGGGCACCTGGGTTGTTTCCACAACTTTGCAATTGTGAATTGTGCTGCTATGAACATTCGAGAGCAGATGTCTTTATTATAAAATGTCTTTTTTTCTTTTGGATAAATACCCAGTAGTGGGATTGCTGGGTCAAATGGTAATTCTACTTTTAATTCTTTGAGGTATCTCCATATTCTTTTCCATAGAGGTTGTACTAATTTGCAGTCCCACCAGCAGTGTATGAGTGTTCCTATCTGTCCACATCCCTGCCAACATTTGTTATTTGGGGATTTTTTGATATGAGCCAATCTCACTGGAGTTAAGTGATATCTCATTGTGGTTTTGATTTGCATTTCCCTGATGATTAGAGAAGTTGAGCACTTTTTTATATGTTTGCTGGCCATTATTCTGTCTTCTTTGGAAAAGTTTTGTTCATGTCCTTTGCCCATTTTTTAATAGGGTTGTTTGATTTTTTCTTGTTGATTTTCCTAAGTTCTGTATAGATTCTGGTTATCAGCCCTTTATCAGAGGTGTAGCATGCAAATATTTTCTCCCATTATGTAGGTTGTCTGTTCACTCTAGTGATAGTTTCCTTGGCTGTGCAGAAGCTTTTCAATTTGATCAGGTCCCATGTATTTATTTTTGTTGCTGCTGTGATTGCTTTGGGGGTCTTCTTCATAAATTCTTTGCCTAGGCCAATGTCCATAAGAGTTTTTCCAACGTTTTCTTCGAGAATTCTTATGGTTTCATGTCTTAGGTTTAGATCTGTTATCCATTGTGAATTGATTTTTGTGAGAGGTGAGAGGTGTGGGTCCACTTTCAGTCTTCTACATATGGCCATCCAGTTTTCCCAGCACCATTTGTTGAATAGGGAATCTTTTCCCCAGAATATTTATTCTTTAGGAAAAGATTTATTAAGCATCTATGTAACCAAGAAAATAATAGACACAAATTGATTAGAAAGTAATTCCTTGGGTTCCAGCTGGCTAAGGAGAATGTTTAATGATGTTGCATAAGACTCTGATACTCATATCAGGAGATCTTTTTCAATTTTTTTCTTTAAGCAAAAATTGACTCCCCCCACCAAAATGAATTTAAAATATCTTCTGTTCTGCAAAGCCAAGAATGTTGATCCTAATGGGACTGCCAGACAGAGTGCTCCAATTAGACCCACAACCAAAGCATCATATGGCCACAGCCAGCCAAAGTGTATTACAAAGAATATAAGCCTTCCATAAAATTCAGTGGATAAAGATTCAGCATTCAATGTCTGTTCTTTGGACTTGATTGTATAAATAGAATGTAAATGTGGTAATACAAATAAGAATTGTTTTCTAATTAAAAATTAATACCAGTTTCTTCAGGAGGAATAAGTAGAGACTGGTAACCAATTTATGTACTTTAAGGTTAGTTGTATTTCGGCTTGTGCAGTAAACATACACACTTCTCATTGCAGTTATACTAGGTTTAGTTATTCTTAGCAAATTTGTTTGCCATTATTATAAAGTCCCGGGATAAATCAAAATTAATAGTTCCATCATACCAGACTATCTTCATTTCCTTTTTTCTTTTCTTCTGTTTTCTAAGACATTCATTCTGTAATTTTCAGATTATTCCCAAATGATCTCACCTTTTCTTGTCCAAATCTGATCATTCTTTCACGTGGTTAATATCTGAATAGGGTAGATCTTAGCTGATTACTATAATCAAGACTCTAGCATCCAGAATCTTATATAATATTTTATAAGATTATCTTAATGAAACATGGAACACATTATATCTGCAAAAGAGATTATTTAAAGGACCTGTTAAAAGCCACTGACACACATTTTAAAAATATATTTAAATGTCAGGAGTCAGAGTATAAAACAGACTTTAGAAACAGGCATTTTTGTTTTGTTTTGTTTTGTTTATCATCTCAGGCCCAAAATAGAATTGGCCTATTGTAATATCATCAAGGATTAATTAATACTGTTATATATGTTATTTAGAAATAAGAGAGTTTCTAGAGGTGATATAATTTTGTAGTTAAACAAGAGATCTTGTTCTTCCATTAGTAAATACAGTGCGGATTAAAGCAAGTCCAGGTGAAAGCAACTGTCCAGGAGCTCACCCCAAAGGTGAAGGCTGAAGATTTAAGAAAAGACATGGAGATTGAGTAGGAAATGAAAACCCTATAAGC
Source organism: Daubentonia madagascariensis (assembly GCA_023783475.1). Lineage (NCBI taxonomy): Eukaryota > Metazoa > Chordata > Mammalia > Primates > Daubentoniidae > Daubentonia > Daubentonia madagascariensis. The sequence continues at coordinate 25,354,348 of JAKFHU010000913.1, read as the reverse complement.
CCAGAAAACAACAAGTAAGATAAGAGAGTCATTAATATGAAAGCTAAATGAGTTAATGTGTATCGTTAGAAGTTTTTCAGATACTTGTGAAGTAAAAGAGCTATCAAATTTTAAGGTGTCATTGAACATTTGGAACTTTATTCACCTATTCTATGTGTTTCTTAATTAACAGAACACTTAAAATTTGCCCTCCTAGAAAAAAGAATTATAGCATTAACTCTAAGAAGTCCTGCCAAACCCCACAGCATGTGCTCAGACTGTCTATTCCATCCACACATGTAGGAATGAGCAAGTAGCCAGTAGGAAACTTCTTTTTCCAGCAGGATGTTTTGTATTGCATGTCGTTTGGGGAAGTTTTGACTAAATAAGTTATTTTTTAGGCTAGTTTAAACTGGAGAGTTTAAATATTTTTTTTTCTGGATAAAAGTACCATTCACATGATTTCACTGAAATTTTCCCCTAAATTGGGAAATATCCTAGACACAAATATTTGACATCTAATACAGTGATTTTGCCTGAATTTCCCTTTATCTGGTTCCCAGCTCTTTCTACAAACCATACTATTTCCTTTGAACAGCACTTGACACTGATTTTTATTGTTGCTATTTAAATGTTACAATTAGAAAAAGTATATTTTAAAAATCTCTGGCTTTTAACAAATTCCCATTTCATTCGTAACATCTACTATTATCTGGAGTGGACTTAAAGCACAACAAAGATTTTTTTCTTTCAACTTCACTCCAAAGTGGCATCTTTCTCAACATATGCATAAGCACAAATCACATTAAAAATGTGTATAGCAAAGCATCCTCTAAACAGCTCTGAAATTTTTTAATGTTTTATTTCTCCTATTCTAACATCTGAGCTGCCATGTGTTTTGAATTTTTCCAACTCATTGGAGATTGCATAACAAGTCTCAAACCTGCATGGTCTAAAGCACATGATTGCATTGCTTCTCAGCCTTTTGGCTAAGATCAAGGGTAGTATCTGTTCTTATCAGTTTAAAGCACATGACTGGAAAATCTCTAACATCAGAAGTTAGGGGTTATTGGTACACATACAAATAGAAAAATGTACATTTCTACAAATACAAATCTGATACAAAGCTAAACAATTCTTTTCAAGTTACACCAAAAAATATTTTCAAGCCTCAGTCACTTGTAAACAGAATGTCTCAGTTGATTTATATTACCTAATTGAGAACATTTCTCAGAAATTTCTTGCCTATACTTTCATTTCTGGATGCTAAAAATGAATAAACTCTTAGAGCAAATAATAATACCAACTCCCTCATTATACTGAGAAATCTACAGTGATTGATTTCCGTAAGGTCAAAAAACTAGTCATCAGCAGAGCCAGAGAACTCAAATTTCCCTATGCCTGGTCCCCTGCCTCTTTCTAAAAAACGTATTAGCTACCTTGAATAGGACTTAGCAGATAATACCTAGAGTATTGCATTCAGTTTTGGATAATTCATTTAAAAAAAAATGTTGGCAAACTAAAATGTGTTCAAAGGTGGGAAAAGAGAAAGGTTAAAGAGCCTAGGACTTGAAGAATATCTATAGAAAAAGGCTGGAGGATTGGGGAGGGGTAGTATATAATATGGAGAAGAAAAGACTAAGAAGAAATAACTGGCCCTTTTCAAATATTTGAGGGACTCTTGTAGTGGAATAAATACACTTTGTTCATGCTTTCATAGGCATGGTTTCAGAAGGCAGAACCAGGACCACTGAATTAAAGTTGTTACTGAATGAGAAATAGATTTCAGCTATGAAGAATGATATGAAAAAGGCTTTACTATTTTTTCTTATAAAATTTATTGATACATAATGTATGTACAATAAACTACATCTGCTTAAAAGATACAATTCAATGAGTTATAACAGTTGTATATATCTGTGAAATCGCCACCTTAATAAAAAATACAGAACCTTTCCAGGACTCCCAAAATTCTTCATTTCCTTTACAGTCAATTACTCCACCTGCCCTTGGCCCCAGGCAACCACTGATCTGCTTTTTATCACTATAAAGTAGTTTGCATTTTATATAAACAGAATCATACATCATACACTCTTTTGTGTCTGGTTTCTTTCACTCAGCCTAATGATTTTCAGATTCATCCCTATCGTTTTGTATATCAATAGTTCATTCCCTTTGCTTAATATTGTTCAATATAGTCCAGTACTATTTGGGGAATAGTATTCCATGTATGAATATACTACATTTTGTTTATCCATTCACTGTTTGATGGGCATTTGAGTTGTTTCTAATTTGGGGTTATAGTGAATAAGGCAGCTATAAATATTTATGTGAAAATTTTTATGTGGTCATATGTTTCCATTTCTCTTGGCTATATACCGAGGAGTAAGATGAATAGATTGTATGATAGGTGAGTGTTTACCTGTTTAAAAAAGTTCCATATTGTTTTCCAAATTGGTTGTACCATTTTATACTCCCACTACCTGTGTGTGAATTCCAGTTAATCTTCTGCCTTACCACACTTATTATTGTCAGTCTTTTTCATTTTACCCCTTCTAATGGTTATAATGGTATCTTGTTATGATTTTTATTTGCATTTTCCTGATGTCTAATAAAGTTGAGCATCTTTTCATGTACTCAAGATGTCTTTTATGAGATGTTGAGTTGTCTTCTTTTTGTTAAGTTGAAGTCTTTATCTATTCTGAATACCAGTTCATCCTTTGTCAGATATACGATAGAGAGTATTTTCTCCCATTCTATGGCTTGCTTTTTCATTTTCTTAATAGTGTCTTTCAAAGAGAAAATATTTCATTTTGATAAAGTCTAATTCATAAATTTTTTCTTTCATGATTCATGCTTTTTGTGTCCTAAGAAATCTTTGCCTATGTCAAGTTGGCGACTTGACGTAGGCAAAGATTTTCTCCTATTTTATTTTCTAGTAGTTTTACAGTTTTAGCTTTTGTCTTTAGGTCTATCATACATTTGAGTTAATTTTACATTTTATGTGAGGTAAGGGTAGATGTTCTTTTTGCTGTTGTTGTTGTTTCCATATGGATATCCAGTTTTTCCAGCTGTATTTGTTGATTTTCCTTTTGCCATTGAATTGCTTTGGCAACTTTGTTGCACATCAATTGACCATATATGTGTGGTTCTATTTCTGGACTCTAATTCTATTAATGTATATATCTTTTTTATCTTATTTGTATATTTATTTCTAAAGTGCATCTTCATAAAATACATCCTTGTAGTCAGCAAATGGCTAAGACTGCTTCTTAACCTTATGATAATCTTTGTTTCTTCATTTGAATGTTTAGTCTATTTATATTGAATGTAATTATTAACATGGTTGGGTTCAGGTCTACTATTTTATTAATTTTCTGTTTATCATCTTACTTTTTTGTTTCTCTGTTCTCCCATTCCTGCCTTCTTCCAGATTATTTAAATATTTTTTAGATTTTTATCTTGTCTCTTTGTTTTTTAATCATACCTCTTCACAATTTTTTAAGTAGTTGCTGTAGGTATTGCAATATATATCTTTAAATTTTCATAGTCTATTTAGAGTTAATATAGTGCTTTGCAGCTATGTAGGTCTATTTACCCCCATTCCTGCCATTCTTTATGTTATAGTTGTTCTATGTATTATTTCTACACATGTTTTAAAACCCTTACGACAATGTTCTAATTTTTGCTTTTCAAAATTAAATATATTTTAAAGAAAGTAATAGAAAAAATAGTTTTCTACATCTACCCATATATTTAGCATTTCCCATGCTCCTCATTTCTTCCCAAGAGCCAAGTGTCCCTTTGGTATCATTTCCTTCAAACTTGAAGAACTTCCTTTAGTTATGGGCCTAGTGGGGACAAATTTCCATAGGTTTCTTTATCGGAAACCATCTTTATTCTGCTTTCATTCTTCAAGAAAATTTTCACTGGATGTAGAATTCCAGGTTGACACATTTTTGTTTTGTTTGCACTTTGAAGATGTTATTCCATTGTATTATGGCCACTATGGTTTCTCATAAGAAGATTGTGATCATTTGAATCATTGTATTCTTATATTTAATGTGTCATTTTTCTCTGGCATAATATTTTCTTTTATCTTTGGTTTTAAGCACTTTGACTATAACATGCTTAGGCTTAGATTTCTTCAAATGTATCCTGTTTGGGATTCACCAAACTTCTTCAATCTATAAATTTATGTATGTCTTCAAATTTGAGGAGTATTCTGTCATTTCTTCTAATATATTTTCTGCCCCATTTTTTCTCTTTTCTCCTTCTGGACTCCAAATAATGTATGTTGGACTTTTTGTTTTTGTCTCACAGGTCCCTGAGATTCTGTTAATTATTTTTTCAATCTTTTTTTCCCTTTCTCTTCTTCAGAGTTAATAATTTCTATTGATCTATCTTCCCATTTACTGACTCTTTCCTCTGTCCATCTTCATTCTGATAGATCCAGTGGAATTTCATTTTAGAAATTTTATCTTTTATTTATAAAATTTCTATTTTGAAGGACATGTCCACTTCTGAGAAGATGGAATAAATACACTATTCCCTATTTCTCCCACTAAGTACAACTAAAACCCTTGATATAAAATAAACACAAGGAGGAAGTCCTAGCCAGAGAAATTAGGCAAGAAAAAGAAATGAAAGGCATCTAAATTGGAAAGGAAGAAGTCAAACTATTCCTGTTTACAGAGGACATGATCATATATATGGAACATGCTGAATATTCCATCAAAAAAACTCTTAGAGCCAATAGACAGATTCAGTAAAGTTGCAGGATACAAAATCAACATACAAAATTCAGTAGTGTTTCTATATGCTAATAGTGAACTATCTGGAAAAGAAATCAAGAAAATGGTCCCATTTACAAAAGCTACAAAAAATAAGATAGCTAGGAATAAATTTAATCAAGGAGGTGAAAGATTTCTACACTGAAAACTATAAAACATTGATGAAAGAAATTGAAGAAGACACAAGTAAATGGAAAGATATCCCATGTTCATGGATGGAAAGAATTAATATTGTTGAAATGTTCATACTGCCCAAAGGAATATACAGATTTAATGCAATCCCTAAAAAAATTCCAATGATATTCTTCACAGGAATAGAAAAAACATTCCTAAAATTTGTATGGAACCACAAAAGATCCTGAATAACCAAAGCAATCTTGAACAAAAAACAAAACAAAACAAACAAAGCTGGAGGCATCATACTACCTGACTTCAAAGTATACTACAAAGATATAGTAACCAAAACAGCATGGTAATGGCATAAACACAGACACATAGACCAATGGAACAGAAAAGAAAGCCCAGAAATCAATCCATGTATCTACAGCCAAATGATTTCTGACAAAATTGCCAAAAACATACACTTGGAAAAGTAGTCTCTTCGATAAATGATGCTGGGAAAATTGGTTATCTGTATGCAGAAGAATGACACTTAACCCCTATCTTTCACCAACCACAACTCAAAATTAAAGATGTAAGTGAAAGACTTAAAACTACAAAACAAAACTACAAAACTAAAAGAAAACATAAAGGAAATGCTTCATGACATTGTACTGGGCAAGAACTTTTTGGATATGAGTCCAAAAGCACAGGTAATAAAAGCAAAAATAGACAAATGGGATTATATCAAATTAAAAAGCTTCTGCACAGCAAAAGAAACAATCAACAGAATAAGGAGACAACCTACAGAATGGAAGAAAATATTTGCAAACTATATATCCAATATGGGTTTAATAACCAGCATATATAAGGAACTCAACTCAGTGGCAAAAAAATCCCCAAATAATCTGATTCAAAAATGGGCAAAAGACCTGAATAGACATCTCTCAAAAGAAGACATAAAAATGGCCAACAGGTATATGGAAAAAATGCTCAACATCACTAATCATCAGGAAAATGCAAATCAAAACCACTATGAGGTAATACCTTACTCCAGTTAGAATGGCTATTTTTTTTCTTTTTCTTTTTTTCTCTTTTATTACATGCATTGAAGTGGAGTAGAATGGCTATTATCACAAAGACAAAAGATAAGTGTTGGCAAGGTTGTGGAGAAAAGGGAACACTAATTCCCACTGTTGGTGGGAATGTAAATTAGTACAACCATTACAGAAAACAGTATGGAGGTTTCTTAAAAAATTAAAACTAGAACTGCCATATGACCCAGCAATCCCTTTACTGGGTATATATCTAAAGGAAATGAAATCAGTATGTTGAAGAGATATTTACATTCCCACGTTTATTGCAGCACTATTCACAATAGCCAAGATATGGAATCAACCTAAGTGTCCATCAGTAGATGAATGGATAAAGAATATGTGGTGTCTATACACAATGGAATACTATTCAGTCATAAAAAAGAATGAAATCCTGTCATTTCTGACAAGATGGATGAATCTGAAAGACATTATGTTAGGTGAAATAAGCCAGGCACAGAAAGACAAATACTGGGTGATCCCACTCACAGGTGGAATCTAAAAGGTTAATCTCATGGAAGTAGAGAATAGAACAATGGTTACCAGAAACTGAGGAGGAGAGGTGGGCAATGGGGAGAAATTGGTCAATGGGTACAAAGTTACAATGAGATAGGAAGAATAAGTTCTGGTGTCCTATTGCACAGTAGGGTGACTATAGTTAATCATGTATTGTATATTTCAAAATAGCTAGAAGAAAGGATTTTGAATGTTTTCACTACAGAGAAATGATAAATGTTTGAGGTGATGGATGTGTTAATTTCCCTGATTTGATCATTACACAATGTATACATGTATAGAAACATCACATTATACTCCATAAATATATACAATTAGTACATGTCCATTAAAATTTTTAAATGTAAACATAAGAAGATTTTGAATCTTATAATAAGAAGCTAAGAAGAAGGCAGACAAGCTAGGGACCTCAGGACCCAAGGAATAGTGGTGAATTCCTGGGTTTTCTTTTTGCCTCATCTATCCTAGACATGGAGCTGAAGAAGCCAGCAAACCAGAAACACCAACAGACACATAACAAAAAAACAGCTCCAACAAAAGTCTACTTTCTCCAGCCAAGTGACCTAGAAAGGGTCAGACTAGTAAGACAGAAAACTTTTAGACAATAACCACACAACCCCAGCTAAATACCACAGAAAAAATTTGGCCATACTGCCGCACACACTACCAAAGGCTGAGTAAGGAACCTAAATGTTTACCCTTGCCAGGTTATAACTAGTTCTCTGCAATCCCCCACTATGGTAGTGTCAGAGAATTCTGAGTAGGGAGCTAAGTCTTTCATATCCTCCACGTGGTAATCGGCCTCCTACCCCATCCTGCCTTTCCTGTGTCAATGAAGACCAAGTTTGGCTCTTGGATTTCTACCCCCAGTGTCAGTAAAGAGGCATCCAGTCTCCTCCCCATGTAATAGTGTCAGAGGACACATATGGAGAGTCAGGTCTTTCACCACCACCTAACCATAATTCTGAAGCCCCCTCATGTTGTCAGTGGAGACCACATGGGGAGGATTAACAAGGCACTCTTACCCTTCCCAGCAAGAAAAGTGTCAGTGGAGGCCAAGTGGGGAACTGCAACTCCCATCCTTGCCTTGCAGTAATGAGGTGCTTCCCTCTTCAGGTGTCAACTGAGGCTGAGTGGGAAACCTGGACTTCTACCCCAGAAATGAGGCAGCAACCCTCCTACCCCGACCAGAATAGTGTCAGAGGAAGCCAGCTAAAATAGAAGGTTAAAATGAGATCCAGAATCTCATAGTACCCAAAGGGTCCAGGTTTACATTAAAAAATCACTTTGTTTTAAGAACCAGAAAGATCTCAAACTGAATGGAAAAATGACAATCAATAGATGTCAATACTGAGATAATAGAGTTATCGGAATTTTCTGACAAAGATTTTAAAGAAGCTATAGGAAAAATGCTTCAGCAAGAAATTCAATCATGCTTGAAACAAGTGAAAAATAAAAAGTCTCAGCAAACAGAAGATACAAGTGGAAATTTTAGAACTGAAAAATGCAATAACTGAAATAAGAAACTCAATGAGTGGACTCAACAGCAGAGAACAGAGGAAAGAATTAGTGAACTGGAAGATAGAACAATAGAAAGTACCCAATCAGAACAGCAGATAGAAAGTATATTGAAAAAAAAATTAATAGAGCCTCAGGGACCGGAGGAACTACAGTAAGTCCTCACTTAACATTGTTGATAGGCTCTTGGAAACTGCAAATTTAAGTGAAATGATGCATAATGAAACCAGTTTTTTCCTTATCAATGTTACAACGAAAAGTTGAACGAGATGGTGCTATTTGAGAACCTGCTGCCCCGCTGGTCCTTTCGCTTAAAGTTGCAGTTTCCAAGAACTATCGCGATGACATTAATTAAGAACTTACTATATAACAAAAGTTCTAGCATTTGTGTAATCAGAGTTCCAGAAAGAGAGGTGAAAAAGGACAGAGCTAAAAAAGTAATTGCAGTCATCTCTGATCTGGTAGAGTAGATACCATGAGCAAAGCTTACCCTCCTGAGGTGAAAAAATTTATGGACAAGAAGTTACCATTGAAATGAAATGGTGGCAGACATGTCCAAGGAATATTGCAGGGATCTGATCCCTTTATGAATCTCGTGACAGATGAAAGTGTGGAGGTGGCAACTAGTGGGCAACAGAACAATATCAGAATGGTGGTAATACGAGGAAATAATATCATCATGTTAGAAGCCTTGGAACAAGTATAAATAATGGCTGTTTCAGCAGAGAAATCCATGTCCCCTCTCCAAAGGGCCTGTTTTACTATGATATCAAAATTGGGTCATGCACACTTTCATATTAAACTTTTTGTTAAATAAAAAAATTTAAAAAAAAAAAGTAATTGCAGAAATAATGACTGAAAAATTCTCAAATTTAGCAAAGGACATAAACCTGCATATTCAAGAAGCCAAACAAATCCCAGAGAGGATAAATTCCAAGAAATTCATGCCAAGATACACCATTGTCAAACTTCTGAAAACTAAAGATGAAGAAAAAAATCTTGAAAGCAGCAAGAGAGAAATGACACATGATCTATAGATGGAAAACAATTTGAATGACAGCAGTTTCTCATCAAAAACCATGAAGGCCAGAAGTACACAGCATAACATTTTTCAAGTACTGAGAGAAAAGAACTATAAATTGGTAATTCTGTATCCAGTGAGAATATCCTTCTTAAATTGGAGGAGGTATGATACCCCAGTGGTCCCTAACCTTTTTGGCACCAGGGACCAGTTTCATGGAAGACAATTGGTCCACGGGCTGGGGTGGTTTCAGGATGATTCAAGCACATTACATTTATTGTGCAGTTAAACCTCTCTGCTAATGATAATCTGCATTTGTAGCCGCTCCCCAGCACTAGCATCACTGCCTCAGCTCCACCTGAGATCATCAGGCATTAGATTCTTATAAGGAGTGAGCAACCTAGATCCCTCGCATGCTCAGTTTATAGTAGGGTTCACACTCCTATGAGAATCTAGTGCCTCTGCTGATCTGACAGGAGGCGGAGCTCAGGTGGTGATGCCAACCAATGATGGGGAGCAGCTGCAAATACACATGAAACTTTGCTTGCTCACCCGCCGGTTGCTCACCTCCTGCTTTGCAGCCCGGTTGCTAACAGGCCACGGACCAGTACCAGTCTGTGGCCTGGGGGGTGGGAACTGCAGTGGCAGAGGATGCAAGACATAGCAATTTGTCTGGGAGGTACGTTCTCATGGCAGTGATACCCCTCACTCTACTGCAGCCCTAGTTGCCCTGGGATCCTTCCCCTGAATCCTCCAGCCTGTAATGTGGCAGGCTTCTAAGGAAGTTGTAGCTGCACCCATGCCACCTGCCTTCACTGTGACTGTAGCAAGCCTCAGGGTAAAAAGCATCCAAAAAATGGGAAAGTTTGTTCTGGTTGCATGTTCCAAGTTTTGCCTCCAAAATCTGTCTGCCTCTGTTCAGTCTCCAGAACCCTCAGGTAGTTATGTTTTTTTCTAGATTCTGTCCAGAGTTTTATAGCTGATATTTGTGGGAGGATTGGTTTGTTTAGACTCTCAATTCTCTGTACCAGAAGCAAATCAGGACTTATTTTAAATCTTATATATTACTAATATATTGGGGCCAGTTATGTGATTTCCTTGCATAAACCAAGATTTGTATAAAACTTTCTTAGGATATAGTCAGTGACAGCCCAAACCAAGAATATAAGATTGTCTTTCAGTAGTTACACTATGTACTTGAAATCACAAGAATCTCATATTCTATACTAACACGCCTATGCTTTCAGTGTGTTAGTATGAACTTTTAAAACAAAATTTTCAGGATGATTGCTTTATAAAGTTACCATAAGAAGGAACTTCTACCTTCATTTCTTTGTAGTAACTAAACCTCTCCCAATAGTCAAAGTGTTTGCTTATTTATAATTAACAATTTGACTTACAAAAGGAGGGGACAGAAAATCTTAAAGATATAGATTTAGAAATTTTGGCTATTTAAAAATAAGTCAGAATGTGGGATAAAAATTCTCTGAAACTATAATATACATTGGTAGTTTCAAAAAAATTATAATTTTTAGAATTTGAGAATATTTTACAATAAATGGTGTTCACAACTTTGGTATGAAGAAAGTTCACCTATATATTGCTTTAATAATATGTGTAAAATAACTGTAATGATTCTGTTTAACTATCTTTATGCTTCCTGGATGGATACTGCCAGATAGCCACCAAAATCCATTTTTCCCATTTTCCATAAAAATGAATTTATAACTGGGCTTATCTTGCTAGGAACAGCATTTGTGACTCCTACTTTCAGTTAAGTGCAGCCATATGACTGAGTTCTTGCCAATAAAATGTGACAAAAGTGAAGTGTGTCTCTTCTGACTCAGACATTAACATACATTCTCTTTCCCACCAGGTAGAACCCACAGTGACCCAGTTTTGACTATGCAGGTGACAGCAATGCCCCAGGGATGACAGTGCTACAGAATGGATGGAACATGGGTCCTTAAATGATCACAATCAAAGGGGAACACCACAATAGACTATTACATGAGAGGAACAGACCTTTGCCTCTTTAAAAAACCAAATTAATGTTAAGAGTCTTTGTTTCAGCAGGCTAACCTTATCCTAACTAAGACATTTTGGGTTCAGTCTCAGCTCTTCTAGGTGATACTAACAGCAGGGAGAATAGTCTAAGCAGCAGAGTCTACAACTGCTCTGCCCGATGCCTTTTTATACAGGGCACCTCTCATTCCCGGTATAAGCTTCCTTCCAGGCAGCTATATCAGTTGATTAGGCAGTGGGACAATGCAGATATAAGTTATTGTCTACAGTAACTTTGACCAAGGTTGACATAAGAAATAACAGGTATGCTTCATTCCCAGCAGCTCTCTTCAATGCACAGACTAAAATTAACCATTTTAAAATAACTCACGTTCTTCACCTCCTGACCTCATTCTCTCTGGCGCAAACCCCACCCACTTCTTCCCAGTCTTCTCCCAAAGTGAAGCTGAGAGCTCAGGAACACTATTTTTAACAATTCCATGAGGTGCCATTCACATTAGAATCTAATTACTGTTTCCTACACATGTTTTTCTAAATTATAATATTATTACCATTAAGTACAGTTTCCATTGCCAAGGACATTGGGAGGTAGGTAAAAGTTTCAGGTTTTCTTGTGAAAATTTAACTCTTTTTGGTGAAATATGTATTATGTTCTTGGCTTACCTTAGTCTTGAGGGCAAAAGAATTTAAAATATTTCATAGTCCTGCCTGCTTTGTCTCTTTGTTTTCTTTGTTTCTTTAAAGTCTCACTGACCTGTACAATTATCTCATGAATTTGCTAACTTCCCATAGTCTGCTTCCAATATTTAATCTTGATCTCTTCCGTCCTCCAATACAATAGTGTCTCCATGTCAATTTTTCTTCTAATTAATATCTCCTTCAAAAAAACCTCATTCTCTCAAATCACGAAAGGCTGTTTCTTTTTCTAATTTCTTTTTTATATCTTTGAATGCAATAGAATTCCTGATTAAGATGCCATTTTGTAACTGTTTCTGTTAGAATTCCCATTTCCTGACAGCTCCTTGCTGAGCACTTCTATAGTGATCTTATGGTCTGTCTTGGGCTCCAGATGTGTCAGAGGTGTCTGGAGGCTCACTAAATGTGTTTGCTCTTCCTTTGTACAGAGCTCACTGCAGTTCCCAGCCCCACTATATTTTACAGGACCATGTGACTAATTCTTATTATATGATTGGAAGGGATATGAAAGTATGTCTTTTCCACTCTGTTTTTCCTCCTTGGCTGTCCAGATGGAGAAGACCCAGGAGGAACTCAAGATCCTAGAGGAAAGTGGAGCTATTAGACAGAAGAAACCTGCGTCCCTGAACCGTCATGTGGAAGGCCACCTGTCAAACATCAAATTAGACTGGTAAATGCAAGAAATAAGCATTCGTTGTTTCAAGCCATTGAGATTTGGGAGCGGTGGGGGTGGGGCAGGAAGTGGAGGGGAGGGGAGAACGTTGTTACTACATGATAGCTTCACCTACCCTAACTGTTACACCAAGTAATTTTTCCTCAGTTATACCTGAATATCCTCTAAATGGGACTTTAGAATCAAAGTAATTATGTGAAAATACTTAAATCACACAAAGGATGAATTTTAAACACTTTTTATGTCTCCCTTCAAGTCTCGAGGAAAGAAAAAAAAGAATAAACACTTTTTATGAAACATTTAACTCTAACACCTTCTAACTACTAATTTTTCTTAATAGGTTGCTATTCAGGTTGTAACCACCGATATCTTCTTACTAAGGAGAGACAGTAAGAGATTTGGACTGTCTCAGTTCTTAAGTAAATGTTTTAATTGACTTTATAACATACATACATATAGAGAAGTACAAAAATCATGATTTTTTACAAAGTGAACATCTTTCTATTATCATCCCCTGATCAAGAAATAAAATAATTATCTTCCTCCAAATGTAACTTCCATAGATTAATATTGCCTATACTTGTACTTTATATAAATTGAATCATATAATATGTACTCTTATGTGACTGACTTCCTTTGCTCAATATTACGTTTATGATTGTTTCATGTAGTAGCTTTGTTGACCTTCATTGTTATCTAGTATTCCATTTTAAGAATATACCAAATTTGTTTAAGTTCTTCTGTTGATGGACAATTTAGTTGTTTCTATTTTGGGGCTATTACAAATCGTGTTGCTATGAACACTCATATACACGTCTCTTAGTGTACTTATGAATGTATCTCTGTTTGGTTTATAACTAGGAGTAGAATCTCTGGGTCATACAATATGCACATGTTCAATTTTAGCACACACTGCCAAGCCATTTTTCAAAGTGGCCATACCAATTTACACTGTCACTAGTTGCTGCACATCCTAGCTAATTCTTGGTATTAACACTTTTAATGTCAACCATTTTAATAGTTCTGAAATAGTATCCCATTCTGGTTTTAATTTATATTTCTCTTATTAATAAGGAGTCTGAGCACCTTTTCATATTTTATTGGCCATTTAGGTAACTTTTGGGGGGCATATAAGAAATGCCTATCCCAGTTTTTATCTCCTCCCCCTTTCTCTTATTAATTTGTAGGCACTCTTTATATATTCCAAGCATGACACTTTTGTCAGCTACATGCATTGAAAATATCTTCTCTTACTCTGTGACTTGCCTTTTCACCCTCTTAGTGGGGTCTCTTGATAAACAGAAGATCTTAATTTTAATGATGTTCAATTTATCAATATATCCATTTTTGGTTGGTGTGTGATTTAAAAAATCTTAGTCTACCCCAGGTTCATAGAGATATTCTCCTATGTTATCTTCTAGAAGTGTTATTGCTTTGATTTGCACAAGAACTGATTTTTGTATATTGATTTTTCATATGAATATTCAATTGATCTGGCACTATTTATTGAAAAGACTATCTTTTCCCCCACTACACTGCAGTGGCACCTTTGTCATATGCCAAAGATGACTTTATTTCTGAACTCTATTCTGTTCCATTGGTCTTTTTGTCTATCCTTATGCCAATACCGCACTGTCTAAATTACTGCTTTAAAATAAATCTTGGTATTGGAAGTGAAAGTTTTCTAACTTTATTCTTCCTTAAGACTTACTTTTTATATATGTCTTCATATAAATTTTAGAATTGGTTTGCCAAATTCTACCAAAAATCCTGCTGGGATTTTGATTGGCATTGCATTGAATCAATAGATTGATTTGAAGAGAATTGAAATTTTACGGTACTGTTATTATCCGATGATTTCCTGTTTATTTGTTTTTAAAAATTTTCCTTATCTCGTAAACTAGGATATAAGCTCCATGAGAGCAGGAATTTTATTTGTTTTGTTTACTGCTGTATTCCAGAACCTAAGAATACTTGGCATATTGTAGGTTCTCAATAAATATTTTTTCCATACAATCTGAAGAGAAACCAGAGTATACTGCTAGTAAATTAGAACTAATTGATCAACACCCATGTGCACATATAGTAGTAAAACTCAAAGGAAATTAAGCAGGTGGAAGGGGAGAGGGAATGGGTAAATTCACACCTAATGGGTACAATCAATGGATGGTATCTTGGTGATAGGCACACATATAACTTTGACTCACACAAAAGCAAATCATGTAACCAAAATGTTTGTACCCCTGTAATATTCTGAAATTAAAAAATTTTTTTGAAGCAGCTAATTAGTGTTCTATTGGGATACCTCTTTTGTCCTCCTCTCCCTCTTTTCTTGGCCAATCCAGCTTATCCTTCAGATCTGAAATCAAATGCCATTTCCTTAGGGGATCCTTGCCTGGTCTCTCCAACTGGGTCAGGCTCCCCTGTTATCTGTCCCCTGTCTTGACACCCTCTATTTCTCTTTTGCAACACTTACGTTCATACTGTTATATGATGATAATAGTTATTATACAAGAACTACATAATTATTTAATATCAGTCTTCTATCTAGAATGTAAATCTGTAAGGACAAGGACCAAATCTGTCTTAATTTCTTACTTCTACACCCTGGCCTGGTACTGTACACAAGACAGATATCAAAAAACATTATTAAATTATTTTCTAAAAGAGGCCTAGATTCTCTCTGCTGTTTCTTAAAAATAGAAGTTATTATATTGCCAACACTTTGCTACCCTAACATTAAAAGTCTCTCTAGATGTTTTTTGCTGCTTTTATCCTCTGGATGATTTGATGAACATTCTCTACCAGATTTCCTAGAGTGGGGAGGGGTTCATTCATGGCCCTCCACCCCAGATTGGCTGAATCAGAAGACTCTGTTCTAAGTCCAAGTCTAAGTTCCTAAATTGGAACTGGAGAAACTATGTTGCTAACAAGCTCTGCAAGTAACTGTTGCACTGGCAAGTTTGGCACCTACTCCTTTGGATCACGTTCATGGCATTGCTGTTTTATCTCTGCACTCCATAATTTTTGTAATGCTGCTCTGGGTCCAGTTTCTCTCGTCATCCCTGCCCATGTTGTATTCTGTTTTTGCTCTCAAGGCTGCATTTTCTTCTCTTTGGCCGCTTGCCCTGTAAGTACAGCTGGAAGGCCACCCTGGCTGGCTGGTTAAGGATCTGATTAATCTCATCTTTATCTTCCTGTTCATGCTGACCACCCCAGCTACAGGGGCCACACATTGTCACAGCTCTCTGATCCAACTACAGAGACAGTGTAAAGGAAATAGCCCAAGAGTTGGAATCAGGAAACCGGAATGCGTCTACACACAGTTGTTTGCTGTCTGTGTGACCGTGAAAATGTCACTTAACCTGTCTTCACCTCAGGTATAATATCTGTCTTCCCTAACTCAGAGATATTGTGAGGATCAAATGGCATGATATATCATGCTAGAACTTTGTAAACTGTAAGTGGATATATAAATATTGATTATAATCAATAACCTCAACCATCCAACCCTTTGCATGCTGGGAGGGACTATTTACACACTGTGATTTTTAATGAGAAAGGACATCCTTCTTAGCACTGTCTCATTCCTTCTAAGAAATAAACCAACTGGCTAATTATTGTCTCCTTTGACTTCAAAATGTACTGGCTATACAGTAAAATACCTTAACACTTTTTGAGCCTTTCTATTTCTTAGTATTCATCTATGTGGGTTACACAAACTTGCTTTGATAAAAGCAATATTTTTCAACTAATGAAAGTAGAAAAGCCTCAAGTTGTTCTTTTGAAAAGCCAAAAGTATTGATCCACTACGTGACATAGTCATTTCCACCTCTCTAATGAACTTGAATTGTCCCTCCCCTGCAGTCTATCACCCAATCGTGACAATTCTATCTACTAGCTCTCAATTCCTCCCCTCTACCCTGTTGCCATTGTCTTATTCAAATTTTTCTCAACCTTAATGGCTATCATTATAATTTCCCCCTAACTTGTTTAGCTGCCTTCATTTGCTGTCTTCCAGTTCTTCCTCTATCTTGCTATCAGGAATCAGCAAACTATGGCTCGTGGGCAAAAGCCAGGCCATAAAGTTTTTTTGGAACACAACCACACTCATTCATTTATGTATTGTCTATTGTGGCTTTGGTGCTATGACTGAAGAATTGAGTTGTTTCAACAGAAACCATATGACCTGTGTAGTAGGTTAAATGATGGCCCCCAAAAAGATATGTCTACCAAGTCCCTGGGACCTCAGAATGTTACCTTATTTGGAAAAAAGGAGTTTGCAAATGTAATTAAATTAGCGTCTTGAGATGAGATCATCCTGGATTACCTAGGTGGGCCCAAAATTTAATGACAAATGTCCTTATAAGAAACACACAGAGTACACCTGTGGAGCAGAAGACAATGTAAAGATGGAGGCAGAGATTGGAGTACTATGGCCACAAACCAAGAAAGCCAAGGAATGCCTGGAAGACACAAGGAACATAATCTTCCCCTAGAGCTTCTGGAGGGATTGCAACCCCTTGTGATCTAAACAAGCCTCTTTTGTTCTAAAACACATTTCATGGCTATTCAGAGATATCTAAAGTAGAGTCATATTATTTGTAAAGTTCCAACCTTCATTACTCTTTCATTTTCAAGTAAGAACCATAGTCTCCATTTTTAAAGTTAAGAATCACTCATGCAAGTCAAAGACCTAAAGCACCAAACTTTGGTTAGTTTAACATTACTATGGATATTACCAAACTTGGGTGTGTTTGCGTGTGTGTCTTTCAATTCCCTGTCTTTTAGAATACTGTCTTCTCTTGCATTTCAACATTAGACTGTGATTATGTAGCTTATTTAATCAGCTTGGTGAAGAGAAGTTTTATAAATTTAGTCAGTGTGATTGTGAGGGTATTTTCCTTCTTATATATAGAAATACTTGCCTTGTATTTGTTATCATATTAGAAACATGTTCAAAGGTCATATTTTTATAAATAACAGACACTGTATTTCCTAAAATCAAGAGCAATTTCCAACAAGTGTGCTGTGTTCAACTTTTATAGGTTTCTTTCAAGAGTTTTCTCAGGAAAAAAAAGATGTTTTGCTTGGAGCTATTTTATTGTCTAATGCAGCATAGTGTAAAATACTTAGAAAGCCTATAGCAGAGGCTGTACAAATGCAGCTATTTTTCAAAGCTGTTAGGACATCACAATCCTAAGAATGCTAGATAATTCTCTGCAAGAGGATGCTATAGAAATCTTAACTCCAGATTGGGAGTCAGAATATTATAGCTTATATCCAGACCACAAAAACTCAAAGTTGGTCACTAAACTTAGGTGAACTATAAATATTTTGCTATTTATTCCTATTATGTATAGGATACTCTTGTTTAAGTTTACTTGTTAGCTTGGGTCAATAATACAAATTTTGACATTTAAATTCCTAGAAGACAGGATCTGATTCTGTTGAACACACTCATTTTACATTTTGGTTACTAATATATGTATATATGAATATTTTTAAAGTCATATTATAGTAGCTTTCAAAAATTCCTTCTGGGAAAACACTCTTTTCCCCTGGCATCATCAAACATGGATAAGATAGATGGGCCATATTCAATTGAAAGTTCTCTTTTAAATAATCTTTCACTATTAAAGAATTCTGGCTTCTGACCCTGCTTTACTTTTAAGGAGAAAATTTGACCTCCACAACTCATTCTGAACTATCACTGCTATCTTGGGCTTTTTTCTCTGAGGCCCATTTTGAAGATGAAACTGAGCACTGAACTATGAGCACTCAGCTACTTCTGGCCAGACTCAGAGCCACAGTGCATATTAAGATGTAAGACTTATCTTGCATTTTATGTTGCTAATAATGGAGTGAAGAATACAGTGCCTTTCTAAAAATGTGCTTACTAGTTCCTGATAGATGATACTTTTTTAATATGAAACATATGTATGCCTTATTTATAATTTTTATAACTCAAAATTGATGTGAAATCTTATCATTAGGAAAAAGAAGTAAATATAATTCATAATTTCCATGCCAAATACTAGAAAAGAAAGACATGCTAGTTAGTACAAATCAACTAAATGTTTCATAACAATGTGTTGGTAAATTATTATTATTTAGTAAAATTAAGAATTCTGTGACACCACTTGTCCAGTTGATTCAATTCAAAATTAAAAGCCACCAAAACTGGCATCTTTAATACTGGAAAAGTTTTTTTTTTTTTTGCCTCATTGTAATTCATTGTGATGTTCACTGGAAACAGAACTTCAAGGGTGAAGAGAAATAAACAGGGGCCAAGTTTTCTGTGATTCTACAGCCTTTTAATCATAGTGCTCCTAGAATAGAAGAGTAGGATACACTAAAACAGCCTCAGGGAACTAGCTACTTTGGAGCACTAAACCACAGTCCCCTAGCAAATTCTATTTTAACAATCGCCACAGAATTGTTTCCAAAGTATTGCCTCATCTTTAATATTTTAAGCCCAATGCCTTAAGTGATATGCTGGCTATTTTCCTCTCTCTAGATGATTCTTGCTTTGATGGATTGCCTTATGTCTCAGGGTTTCAGTACGTGGTCTGTTGGGTATGGCAAAAACATTTCACATTTGCCTACTGAGATTTCTATACACTTCTGACAAGCTGTTGGATTTAGGGGTAAAGCTAAGTTTTCTCTCAGTGTGCTCCTTTGTTCTACCTTGGGGTTTAAAATAATTTTCTTATAAATCCTCAACCTTTTTTTCTTGTTGGAAGTGAATGAAAAACAAGTGGAAACCTTATTATAGTTTACTTTTGACCTAAGCAGTACAACAGAAGATCTTTTGAAATCCATAATCTTTGTGACTGAAAAGTTCATAGATTTTGGTTTCTTACAAATTAAAGAGACCAAGTTATATTATGGAAAAATTGTAACTTGAAATAGTGTTTGCCAAGATTTGCACATAGTAGGTGTTTTAAAAATTCATGTTAATTACTTTCTTTTAAGACCATGAACAGATTTGTCCTTCTTTTGCCCACAAAATAATTACGCCAATGTTATACTTGAAACTCTCATAGACTTGGAATAATTATGCTTAATAAGCATCTGATTGTTTTCTTACTATATTCTGAAATTGGACTTTCAAAGTCATCATTACATTTACTATTAGGAGAGGGGATGTGGGCAGAAGCATAGGGTATGGCTAGGAACATGGGCTTTGGCATTACCCAGACCTGTGTTGGAGCTCATGTTGGAGCCAAGTGCACCTGGATGAGTCACTGAACTTCTCTGCACCTCAGTTTCCTCACCTATATCATGGAAGAAATAATACCCACCTGAAAAGGTGTTAGTGAAGAAATGAGATTATGCACATAGAGCCTGGCACAGTAACTTACATTGTGAAGGCTCAATAAGTGAATGCTGTTATTATTATTTTATTATCAAATATTTGAAGTATCAAAGGATAAAAACAAAGAATATAAACGTTAATATGTATATAAAAGTATGTCCTCTGTACCTGTCTGTACTAAATTAGCACTTTCTCCCATTCATGTATAATACTAACTAGGCCCGACCCTACTTAGCTTCCAAGCTCAGACGAGATCTGGCGCGTACAGGATGGTGTGGCTGTAGACTAAATTAGCACTTTCTATATGTAATATGAAGAACATGAGAAATCGGTTATTTTCCAGAGAATATACTGAAGCATCAGCTTTCATCAACATTAAATTATCAAAAATTGTGTATTATATATTTACACGCATATGGCACCATGACAAGACTGGAGTGGGAGTTGGGGGGAAAAATCCTTAGCCTTTATGTAATCCTTTATGCAATCCTTCTAAGGGCTCCAGATTAAATAGCACCAGTTTAATTTTTTCCTACTTTCAAAATTTGTCTTGTAATATTATATAATATAATATATAATATATAATAACATTTAATATAATATAATAATGTAATAATACATTTTCACTGTCACCAGAGGTAATAAGTTATCTATTAGAAAGAGCCAACATAAAGGTCCTATCACACTTTTTAATACTCTTTATTTTAATGATATTCTATAAACTTGAAATGAATTAGTTTAACAAGGCTAAAAAAAAAAAACCCAGAGTAAAGCAAAAAGACAAGTTAAAAAAGGTCTTCCTAAGATATACATACCAATGATAAGCACTATCCCAGTTTACAAAATTATCTAGAGATTTTAATATACTGACTCTTGACTCTTTCTTTCTTACTTGTAATTAAACTTACCCCATGTCAAATTATCCTTTTCAGGAAAATCTTAATCCTCACCCTTTCCCCTTCACCTTGTGCCACTTTGCTGCTGCCTTCCTTCTAACTCTTGCCGTTTTCTCTGGAGCTTCTTGTCTAACATCAACCCAGCACATCGTTGCCCTAAAATCTCCCCTAGTTTTCTTCCTTACTTAATAGACTGGCTTAATTCAATCCTTCCCCTTAATTTTTACTTACAAAATATACAGCATATTCAGTCATGAGTCACTTAACAATGGGGATACATTTTGAGAAATGAATCATTAGGCAATTTCATCATTGTGCAAACATCATAGAGTGTACTTACCCAAACCTAGATGGTACAGCCATCTATATGGTATATACACGCCCAGGCTCTATAGTACAGCCTATTGCTCCCAGGCTACAAACCTGTACAGCATGTTACTGTGCTAAATACTGCAGGCAATTGTAACACAACAGTAAGTATTTGTCTATCTAAACATATGTAAACATAAAAAAAAATTAAAATACAGTATTCTAATCTTACGGAACAACTAATGTATATGCAGTCTGTCATTGACCAAAACATTGTTATGCAGCACATGATTGCATTAAATAACTATATTATTTAAAATTTAAGATTTTTTCATACACAAGTAAGAAATTACAATAATGTAATTATTGATATGATTAGGTTTAAGTCTATCATCTTGCTATTTGTTTTCTATTTTTCCATCTATTTGTTGTTTCCTTTTTCCTACTTTTTCATCTTTTGTATTAACTGAACATTTGGTATTATTATAGTGTGTTTCCTTTATTAGCTTATTAACTGTATCTTTTATTTTGTTATTTTAGAGATCGCTTCAAGGTTCATAATATACATCTTTAACATGTCACAGTCTACCATCAAGTGATATTTTGCCATAACTGTATGGTATAAGACACTTACAATACTGTATTTCCATTTATCGTGTCACAGTCTTTGTGCTCTTTCTGTCATCATTTTACTTCTAAGTATTTTATAATCCCTACAATACATTGTTATTATTTTTGCATAACCCATCAATTATCTTTTAAAAAGATTTTAATAACAAGGAAAAACCTATATTTACCTGTGCAAATACCATTTCTACTGCTCTTCATTCCTTTGTGTAGATCTATATTTCCCATCTGATATCAGTTTCCTTCTGCCTAAAGGACTTTCTTTAGCATTTCTTGCAATGAAGATCTGCTGGTGATGAATTATTTTGGTTTTTTCTCCCTCCTCTTTCTGTATATTTCAGCTTTTGTATTTCTGATAAAGTATTTATTTTGCCTTCATTTTTGAAAGATATTTTCACTGGATATAGAATTCATGTTGACAGAGGGTTTTTTCCCCAGTACTTTAAAGATGTTGTTCCACCATCTTCTCACTTGCATTGTTTCCAGTGACAAATCTGCTGTCATCCTAATTTTTGTTCCTCTGTCTATAAGATGACTTTTTTCCTCTGGCTGCTTTTATAATTTTTCTTTTCATCACTGGGGTTAAGCAGTTTGAATGTGATGTTACTTTGTGTAATTTTCTTTGTTTCATGTGCTTTGGGTTCATTGAGCTTCTTTTCTCTATGGGTTTATACTTTTCATCAAATTTGGAATATTTTTGGCTCTTATTTCTTCAAATATCTTTTTCTATTCTTCCCTCTCTCTACTGTCCTCTACTGACTCTACCTGTATATTAGATTGCTTGACTGTCTCTGTGTTTTTTTTAATTCTATTTTCTCTTTGTCTCATTTTAGATTGTTTATATTACTGTCTTTAAATTCACCAATTTTTTCTACTGTAATGTTTTAATGTGCTGTTAATTCTACCTAGTATATTTTTATCTCACATGTTGTTGTTTCATCTCTAGAAAATTACAGTTAGGTCTTTTTTTTTAGTATCTTCAATGTCTCTATTTCACATTTTGATGATATAGAATACAGTTATAACAATTATTTTAATGTCCTTGTCACTAATTCTAACTCTGTGTCAGTTCTGGATCAGTTTCAATTGATTAATTTTCTCCTCATTATAGGTTATATTTTCCTGCTTCTCTGAATAGCTGGCAATTTTTTTAACTGGGTGCCGGGCATCATGAACTTTAATTTCTTGGATGCTAGATATTTTGGTATTTCTACAAACACTGTTGGGCTTTGTTCTAGGATGCAGTTGTTTGGAAACAGTTTGATCCTTTTGTGTCTTGTTTATAAAACTGTAAGGTCGAAGCAGAGCGGTACTCAGTCTAGGGCTAATTATTCCTTACTATCAAGGAAAGAAGCTCTTATATACTCTACCCAGTGTCCCATAAACCTTGAGATTTTTCTGTTTGGGTGGTGAGGAATGGGCATTATTTCTGGCCCTGTTACTTCTAATCCACTTGGGTGGTTCTTTCCTTGCCAAAAGTACATATAACCTGTTCCTTATATGGTTATGCTTATAATTAGTACACAGCTGAATACTTGATAGGACCCTCTACAGATCTCTGGAGTTCTCTCTCTGTGCATCTCTCTTCTCTCTGAAACTCTTTCCAGGAAACCTTAGCTGCTTTGCTCTCCCTGGGCTCTCAGCTCTCAACTCAGCAATTCTTCCAGACTTCATCTGGGTTCCCCATTCCTGTGATATGACCTGGTAAGTCTCTTGGGGTGTACTTCACCCCCAAGCCATGAAAAAAGCACCAAGAAAATGGCTTATAGAGACTGGGGTGTTCATAGTACAGGGAGATTGGAGTCTCATTCCCCAGATGGTCATCCTCCTTGGCAATAGTCTTACTGACCTGTCCTACAACTACATAAGCAGAGAAAAGGCAATTGGAGGGGGGCAGAGAGAAGCAGTTGCTGGGAATAGGTATAGCAAGAATGCATATTTCCCATAGGTCAAATAGCAAGAGAATAGGAGGACTTTAGCCATTTTGCTGGTGCCCCAGCTAGATGGGCATTCTGCTGGTTGAAGTGATGCCAGCAGCAAGAGTCAATGGGGTACACCACCCCTAAGGGTATAAAGGAAGTGGTTCCTCTGAAGAACCTCACAAGTGCTCCCACCAGAACCAGCAGTTGGATACCTGCCACAGAGAGGGTGTGAGTGCTCGGTCAACACTTACCAGAGAAGCACTGATGGACAGCAACTTCAGTAATGAGCTTAACTAAATAAAAAGACTGTGGCCTTTAATCTGTCCTCCCTGTCCTTAGACCCAAGAGAGCTTGAAGAGGGAGAGGGGGAGGAGAACAGTGAGAAAACAGCTCTTGTCCCCCTCTCCTTGTCACTTGAGCCACAATCAAGCTGGGGCTGGGGAAGGAGAGAAGGTGAGATTAGAGTTAAATGGCTAGATCAATTGTTTAATAACTGAAGGCAATTAGAAAGTTATGCATATGCCTAAGATTCATTGAGAGAGCAAAGACTCAAGAAAAATAAAACTGCTTTGTGTTTGTTCTCCAGTGAGTTCAAACTGCTAGGTAAATTGGTTACCTTTTTAACCCCAGCATAGAGTCCCCAGTACATAAGAACTATTTACTAAATTATTCAATAATAACCTTGCTTATTTGGAATTATAATTTTCAGTTGATATGAGTAAATAATTCAAACTTAAAATCTGTCAGGATTAAATCTTAGCCATTAGGAAGCAGCATGGATGCTCCAATATTTAGTTTGATCAATGAAACTCAACAGTACGAGCAGTCTTTTTATTATCAAGTCAGTTATTTCCTTTGTGATGTTTTTCAGTATTTGTGGTGAATTTCTCCCTTTCTCTACATTAGGAACAACAATATATTTTGAAAAAGTGCTGTCTAAGGCTAACCTGATGTCTCTATGTGACAGTTCTTTGTTGTAAAGAGATAAGCAACCCATGCAAAATAACCCCCACTTTCATTTAGAGTTATATGTAATCCACAGGGAATTTACATTGCCCATTATGGTAGATAGGTCTCCTTACCACTAGGTGGCCTGATCCTCTCAAAAAATGAATAACAGCAATTTAATGTTGGTGATTTGGGCATTAATTGCCCTAAAAGTAAAGAGAAGTAGTTCAAATAAGTATGTGGAATTGAACTATGTTCATTGTAACAAATAAAAGCTTTAATTGACTCTTCCTGATTTTTAAAAAGGATTATTCCCCCTTCTACTAATATATTTTAATTAATATCTCTCCATTTTATGTTTTTCCCACATAGTATATGCTATTTATTACTATTGCCTTTTAAATTTCTCAGAATGTTTTGCTATCATAATGATTGGGAATAAACTATCTAATCCCCATTATCATGTATCTTTCCAAACCACAGAGTTATAGTTTCATCATTAGAAAGATACTCATTGTCTTTCAAGAGTTTCATTGGAAAAAAAAAAAGATGAGGAGGCTTCATGGTTAAAAAAAAAAGGATTTTTAAAATAAAAATCCTTAGGAGTTCAGAAAATATTAAAAATTTTTAATACATACTTTAGATATAATTTTCTTTCCCTTTGCATTCATAGAATTTGCAATTATTCAGGGCCTGAGCATTAATTCTGCGGCTAATTCTGAGACCTCAAATACCCATTCCCCTCTTAAACACAGCTTGCCTTTGGGTTATTTCTCTGCTCATTAGTACCTCAACCATAGGATGGACAAAGAAAACAAAAGCTCTATTTTTTTGCAACACACTCCTGAAATATAAATGCCTGGTGCTGAAATAACTCATGTCCTTTATTTAAAGAGGAAGTAGATAGAAAAGAATTAAAAATGAAATAATTCAGGCACAGATTTCTGTACCAAGCCCCACAGGCATAGCAGGGCTAAGACAAGTCTTGCTTTTAAAAAGCAGATATATCAGGTCTCCTGTCCAAGTTCTTGGAACTTCCCTCCATTTGTATTTGTGAGCATGATTAGAACTGCCTGACCTTTGGTACTTTCCATGATCATTCCCTTTTGTGAACCCAGAAAGGTGACTCCACATGTACACAGATGATGTACATGTTTCTATAAATCCTCCATTTTATTATATATTCTTGTGCTCACATTACTTCACAAAAAGAAGATGGAAAGTTAAGGCTACCCTAGCTGCATTCATAAAATAAAGGTTAGGCTTATTGAAATATTTCCAATGAATCTATCAACCACAAATACATAAGATGAATATAATAGCAATTGCCTCATAGAGTTATTAGGCTATTATTTTATTATTAGAGGATTACAGATATGGATAATATACTCAACACAATGCCTGGCATATAATAGATTCTTAATAAATGATTGTTATTGTCACTAAATTGGACTGTGATAAAATATAGTCAGAAATTACAGTAGTCTTAATTATTTAATTACTTCTAGTACTTACTAACAAATTTATATTACCATTAGATAGTTCATAAGTTACCCCAGAACCTGGGAGTAGCTCAATGTCTTTGCCCCCCATATCCAATCAGACACCATTATTCATTATAGCTCTGTATGCACCCGGAAGTCCTATATAAGCTAGCACAAATGTGGCAAAAAAAACCCATTTACAAGGCCTTTTAAAATTTTTGCTAAACTCAGTCTGCCTCCTTTCTGCCTTCTATATCTTTTTATTTCCCTTCCATATCTTGATTTCACACCTACATCCAACCCATGGATTAATAACTCTGATTTTGGTCATTTACCCTAGCTTGAATCTTGGCATTCCTCAAGACACAATTGGGGAATCTCAGCAAAGGTAAGAAGTACCCAACCCACCACCTATAACCTTGACTGAGGCGTGACTGATGGTGGAGGAAGTTTGGACAACCAGACTCTACTAATTCTGATGCAAGTAACAGATACATTTCAACTTAGCTTCAGTGAAAGGAATTATTGAAAATCATGATGTTTTACAGGCTCAAAGGATAAGAATTCAAAACAGGGCCTCAAGGAAGAACTGGGACCTGGGACCAGAAAACCATCAAGAAAGTAAGGCACCATTCCTTCAATCTTTTCCTGTTTCTATGTCTGTTTCTATGTCCACATAGCCAACATTGGTCCCAAAATTAATACATCTTTGTTCAGGAAAGATTTCAAGCTTACTAGATATCTCAATCTAAATCCCAAGTTCTCAGGAGAGGAAGTGATTGGCCAAGTAGGTCAGGTGTTCACCTGGTCCAATTGGCTATGGACAAGACAGACTCATGAAATACAAATACGGCAACCCAGGTCCACTCTTATGTTCTTAGAAAAGAGATACAGGCGTACCTTGGAGATTTTGTAGGTTGGTTCCAGACCACAGCAACAAAGCAAATATCACAGTAAAGTGAGTCACATGAATTTTTTGGTTTTCTAGTACATATAAAAGTTGTGTTTACCCTATACTATAGTCTATTAAGCATGCGATAGCATTATTTCTGGGAAAAAAAGTACATACCTTAATTTAAAAATACTTTATTGCTGAAAAACACTAAAAATTATCTAAGTCTTCAAAAGCAAGTAGTAACATTTTCACTGTTGCAAGGTCTGCCCATGTTGATGACTGCTGGTCAGGGTGGTGGCCCTCCAGATCCCCAAGTGTGGCACCTCAACTGAATACAAACTTCACAGTACAAATCCCTTTGTTAGGGTTTAGAATCTAAACCCTTTGTTGTCATTTCAACAATGTTGACGGTATCTTCACCAGGAGTAGATTCCATCTCAAGAAACCACCTTCTTTGCTTATCCATAAGAAGCAACAACTCATCCATTCAAGTTTCATCATGAGATTGCAGAAAGTCAGTCTCATTTTTAGGCTCCACT
This sequence comes from Daubentonia madagascariensis, assembly GCA_023783475.1. Lineage (NCBI taxonomy): Eukaryota > Metazoa > Chordata > Mammalia > Primates > Daubentoniidae > Daubentonia > Daubentonia madagascariensis. The sequence continues at coordinate 25,326,993 of JAKFHU010000913.1, read as the reverse complement.
TCTAATTCTAGCTCTCTTGCTATTTCCACTGCATCTGCAGTGACTTCCTCCACTGAAGTCTTGAACCCCTCAAAGTCATCCATGAGGGTTGGAATCAACTTCTTCCAAATTCCTTTTAATGTTGATATTTTGACCTCCTCCCATGAATCATGGTTGTTCTTAATGGCATCTAGAATGGTGAATCTTTTCTGGAAGGTTTTCAATTTACTTTTCCAGATCTATCAGAGGAAACACTATCTATGGCAGCTATAACCTTAGAAAATGTATTTTTGGGCTGGGCTTGGTGACTCATGCCTGTAATCCTAGTACTTTCAGAGGCCAAGATGGGAGGATTGCTTGAGGTCAGGAGTTCAAGACCACCTTGGGCAATACAATGAGACCCCATCTCTACAAAAAATGAAAAAAAAAAATTTAACTGGGCATGGTGGCATGTGCCTGTAGTCCCAGCTACTTGGGAGGCTGGGACAGGAGGATCGCTTGAGCCCAAGAGTTTAAGGCTGCAGTGAGCTATGACCGTGCCATTGCACTCCAGCCTGGGCAACACAGCAAGATTCTGTCTCAAAAAAAATATGTTTTAAATAATAAGATTTGAAAGTCAAAATTGCTCCTTGATCTATGGGCTGCAGAATGGATGTTGTGTTAGCAGGCATGAAAACAACATTAATCTCCTTTTACACCTTCATCAGAGTTCTTTGGTGACCAGGTGCATTGTCAATGAGCAGTAATATTTTGAAAGAAACCTTTTTTTCTGAGCAGTAGGTCTCAACGGTGAGCTTAAAATATTCAGTATTTCATGCTATAAACAGAGGTGCTGTCATCCAGGCTATGTTGTTTCATTTATAGAGTACACGCAGAGTAGGTTTAACATAATTGTTAAGGGCTTTAGGAATTTCAAAATGGTCAATGAGTGTTGGCTTCAACTTAAAGTCACCAGCTGCTTTAGCCCCTAACAAGCTTTGAAACCAGGCGTTGACTTCTCTCTTGCTATGAAAGTCCTAGATGGCATCTTCTAATATAAGGCCATTTCATCTCAATTGAAAATCTATTGTTTAGTGTATCCATCTTCATCAATGAACTTAGCTAGATCTTCTGGATAACTTGCTACAGCTTCAACATCAGTACTTGCTGCTTCACCTTGCACTTTTGTGTTGCGGAGATGGATTCATTCCTCAAATCATGTGAACCAACCTCTGCTAGCGTCCAACTTTTCTTCTGCAGCTTCCTTGCCTCTCTCCGCCTTCCAAGAATTAAAGAGAGTTAGTCCCTTCATCTGGATTAGGCTTTGGCTTAAGGAAATGTTGTGACTGCTTTGATCTACTATCCAGATCACTCAAACTTTCTCCATATCAGCAATAAGCCTGTTTTACTTTCTTATCATTCATGTGTTTACTGGAGTAGCACTTTTAATTTCCTTCAAGAACTTTTCCTTTGCATTCACAACTTGGCTGTTTGGTGCAAAAGGCCTGGCTTTCAGCCCATCTCAGCTTTCAACATGCCTTCCTCACTACACTTAATCATTTATTGTAGCTTTTGATTGAAAGTGAGAGATGTGGGACTCTTCCTTTCACTTGAACACTTAGAGACCGTAGCAGGGTTATTAATTGGCCTAATTTCAATATTGTTGTGTCTAAGGTAATAGGGAGGCCTGAGGAGAGGGAGAGAGATGGGGGGATGGCTAGTCAGTGGAGCAGGCAGAACACACACAACATTTATCTATTAAGTTTGCTGTCTTATATGGACATGGTTCATGGCACCACAAAACAATTACAATGGTAATATGAAAGATCACTGATCTCAGATCACCATTAACGGATATAATAATAATTAAAAAGTTTAAAATACTGTAAGAATTACCAAAGTGTGACAGAGAGACATGAAATGAGCACATGCTGTTGGAAAAATGACACCAGCAGACTTGCTTAATGCAGGGTTGCCACAAACCTTCAATTTGTAAAAAACATAATATCTTGGAAGTGCAATAAAGCAAAGCGTGATAAAACATGGTATGCCTGCCTGTCTGTGGTCAGACATGCTAAATGGTGCCTCCCACGTGGTATCTCTCCCATCCTTCCCTTCTTTTCCTTTCCATTGTCACCACTCCTGGCCCTTCAAGCCAGGTGGACCTGCCCGCTCACTTCTCCCCCAACTCTTCCTCCTACTTTCTCTTCCACCTCTGACTTCTTTCATCCACTTTCACCTTCCTGGTTTTAAATTATTGGTTTATACCCCAGCTTCTATTTCTGCCCTGAGTCTCTTCTTGATTTTGTGCCTGCTGACCACTTGCCAGGCACAGTGAACTTCAATTCTCCTCTGTGAGTTGTGGCTCAGCTTACGTCTTTTGGCCCAGCAAATCCCACTGACCATCTCAGATGAAGGGTCCTCTTATAGCCACTAAGCCCTCAGAACCCCACTCCCCACCCTCTGCGCATTTCAGCAATGGTCCCACGAAAGGAGGGAGGGAGAACACTAGCCTACAATCTGCTTTCATATGAGTATAATAAAACACTCCTTGGTCATATCATTCCTTGCCTTAAAAATTCTTCCATGAGGTCGTCTCCACTCTCGGGAGATGTTCCATCTCCTCTCCAGGATGGTCTGTGCTCAATAAATCTTGCTGTTTAGCTTGCTCAAAAAAAAAAAAAAAAATTCTTCCACGATACTTTAGCTTGACATTCAAAGTCTTTCAGAGTCAGGCTCCAAACTACTCTCCCAACCTTATCTCTTACTATTTCCTTACATAAAGATTCTAGTTCATGTACATTCTCTGAATGCTTTGTACAGAATTGTATTGTGGGCCTGCTGTATACCTGACACATGGGGGCCCGATACATACTTGTTGCTTGTATGACTAAATGCACAGTAAATGTTGGCCTGGCAAAACTTGATTTATGTGACCTTGAATAATTTTCACTGTATAGCTATAGGGAAGATGTGAGAAATTACACTAAATCTGTCCTGACTCTATGGCATATCCTGGTTTTGGTTTTTAAACCAAAATTCTGGCAACAGTATATTTTCTGTTTGTCTTATTTCCTAAAAATAGAGTGCAGAATAGGAAGGAAAAACATTCTAGTTATTTGCATATGCTGATTGTTTGAATTCCAAGATAAACACAAGTTTACAGTATTCCTAAATCCATCTTTTACTAGATTCCAGTAACTAGAGATGTGTTGTGAAGCCATCTGTAATTTTTTGCCTCTAGGATCTTTTGGCCTGTGGACAATACTGTTGCTTATCCTCTTTATCACGCTTAGCCAAGTAAAATGAGACAAAGCATGGCTTGTGTGCTATAAGAGTATCCACTTCAAGTTAAATTCTTTAGAGTCTGGTCCCACACTATTTTGTGTCACAGATACAAAATACTTTGACCTTCATTTTCTAATATCTGCCCTTTGGAAGGTCATAATAAATTACAAATACCAAGAAATTATTTAAGCATAAACATTTCCTGTCATTGTATGGAGATAGTCTATTGTCAAAGAGATGCTTTACTATTAAGCAGACCGTGTGGCTCACTACAAAAACCAAGCTTTAGTGTAGGTATTAATAAATATTTGTTAAGTGAATGAATGAATGAAAATGGAAAGTAAGAGAATTATGCATTTCTAGTCAATGACAGCTGCATTAAGTGGAGTTAGATATAGGTCAATCAATTTTATAAGTAATTAAAGAAAATGAAATATCTGATAGAGTTAACTAAAATGTATTCTGTTTTATCTATTCCGTAACTAAATGAAAGTTGTATTTAAAAAATGTTGCTCTCCAGAATTTACATTACCACATACATTTTTAAAGCTTATTTACTTCTCTACTGGATTTTAAAATGTCTTTTCTCACAGCATATTAATGTTTAAATTATTTTACTCAATTTTATAATCATCATGAATGTAAAGTGGGGTGGGGGCCGGGGAGGCATTTGTCTCAACGTGAGTTCATAAAATGGATGCCGTGAAAATTTTTAGAGGAAGCTTTTCCAGGCTAGTTTTGTAGTGGTAAAGAGCCTCTCAATCCTTGCCTTTTTAGACATCATAACTGAAGTCTCTTTAAAGGTCCTTTAAATTTTAGAAAAGGATTTCTATTACATATGAGGCTTGTTGATGAAACTTATGATTCCAATATCTTTTCACTTGAAATATTATTGCCAGTTATGTTAAATTTATGATAATATTTTCAAGCCCTTTTAATATATAATATCTAACAGTTAACATTTATTCAGGGCCCTTACTCTACGTCAGATACTGTGTTGGGACTTTTACCTGAATTATCTCACTTAATTCTCACAATAACCCTATTTGTGCCTATTATACAGATAAAGAAATGGGAATCAAGAGGCGAAGCAAAGTGCTCACACAGCTGGCAGGTGGCAGGGCCAGGATTTGAAACCAGATGTGTCAGATGCCAAAGCTCTGGTCTTCTAATCTGTAAAGTGATGGTGAGGCCCACTAGTAACAGTCCCACTTGGGGGCATTTCAGAAATGTAAAGCATGGAGGCGGATCGATTCCTTTGGAATACCTTCCAGGTCTTCAGTATAAGATAGTATTTGCCTGCTTGCCAGAGGCAAATGAAAATTGTACAACAGGAAAACAAGTTAGTAGCTATTGCAATTCCAGGGTTATTGCACTGTAGTAGTTACTACATCCTGATATACTGGACCCTTGTCCTTTGGAAAGTGAGTTAAAAACAGCTGTTCTTAATTATGAGGTTTAGCTGAAAAAGAATGTGAGGTCTTGGAGAGCTATTTTAAATTGTGTTGGGCATGTGGGGGTGGGGATGACTGTTTAAGAAGAATCCCTCCTCCCTCCCCAATCTTCTCCACCCCAAGAGGAGAAAATATCTACTACCCTACTACTCGTGGAAGCATCTGGATTTTCCTTTTTACCTGGTCCTTCATGAATCAGACATCTCTGGGAATTTTTCAAAGTTAAATTCCCAAAGGGAGTGGAAAGGAATGACATGCTTTTACATCCCTATTTGCTGGTTAAAGCCAAGAATGATGCCTTTTGATAGCAGTGGGAGTTGAGTGTGTGGCTGAGTGCAGCACATGCTCCCTTAATTTTTACTAGAGTTCCATCCTACAGACTGAGGTTGTCAGATATCATATGAAGTGCGTGTTTAATATTTCTTAGTTTTGATCTTTGACCTTAGTTTAATCCAGACAGGCCATATGCAGCTACTCACTTTTAATCAATGACACCAGCATTACTCTGTGGGCATCACACATTCCCAGGAACCGTCTAGCATTTTCAGACTTAATTTTTTAAAGCCATCATTGATGGCTCTTGGAAAGAAAGACCAAACTAATATAGTAAAGTGAAACTTCTAAGGTTGAGTTTAAAATAGCTTTTTAAAAGATATTTTGCAATACTCTGATCCAGTTCTTCCCCTAATGTTTAGCAACATATATTTGTTTTACATACATATGCACACACACACCCCCCTTTTTTCTAGGAGCAAGACTTTAGTTTCTCAGCCTGTTCTCATTATTCCACCCCCACTGCTATGTTGAAATTGCTTCTGTAAGCTCACCAAAGACCTTTATATTGCTAAATACCAAGATCTTTTTATTTCTATTGTTGTTAATCCATTAAAGTTCCTCATTCCCTTATTTATACAGCAAAGGATACATAAATCCAGCCCAAACGTAGTGCCACTCACCATGGCAGATGCAGCACAGAGGCAGGCCTCTTAAAGTCCCTAACAGGGCACACTGCTGCCAGTGACCATCTCTGTTCCAGGTAGAATCTTGCTGAATCCAAGACACAACTCTATGCAGTGCGACAGACATTTTATACTTGGAATTTACATCACCATTTGGGAAGCACCTGCACACCTTTCTTTAAATAGTCTTTGGTCTTGGTTTCCATGTTAGTACACCCCCGGTTTTATTTCTACTTTTTTTTCTTTTGGCTATTCTTTCTAAGTCTCTTGTGTCAGCCTGTCATCTTTTACCCAACAATTAAATGTTAGTGTTCCTTAGAATTCTGTCCTAGGCCCTCTCTACTCTCTTTTCTATACTTTTCCCTGAGGAAATATCGTCAATTCTCATGACTTTAGTTATCTATACACTGACAAATCCCAAATTTCTATCTCTGGTGTAGATCACACTTCTGAGTAATAGATCTGAATATGGGACTACCTACAGAACATTTCAATTTGTATGTCTCAAAGTCATCCATAAATCACTCAATATGTCCAAAATTGAACTCATGACCTAGTGCCCCTTATCTCTAGACAACAATAACATGGCTGTATTATATATCCAGTTACACAAGTCGTAAAGTAACTGGGGTTGAGGGGAAGGGTGATGACTCTGGCTTTCACTTCATCCCTCACATCCAATCAATCAATCAATCAATCAACTTCTTATATATGATTTATCATGGTCATCATCCAGTGGAGAGAGTGCCGTTTGTCACAGATAGAAGCACCTCGTCCCTAGGATGGATATATCTCCGTTATATATCATCCATTGCCACACACTGAACTGAAGAAAGACCATCAAATCTGGAACAATCTCCCACCAGTGATGGTAGTTCACTGTCAGCTGCCCCAGCAGCAATTTCAGCTGCAGGTTACATACAGTTCCTGGAAATAACATTAACTCTACCCATCTCCCTCTTATGAATGTGATGACACATGGAACTGTCACTCAGATTCCATGTTCCTAGCAAGAATTCTCATCCTTGGGACAGTTATTAATATACAGATGTTTTGGTTTTTCCCATCAGTCTTTGTGGGCTGATGAATGTGAACCACTAATGATAAATAGTTCTATGTTGTGTTGATAAAATCCAGTTTCTAAATCTACAGGGCTGAGAGCCAGATTATGGACTGTGGTAAATTCATCCAGATAAACCATCCTGTGGAACCTTTTGAAAGGTAGCCAATTGATCTTGCCTGGAGTTACCCATGTGCTTTCCATTTGAAATGTCTCAGAATTCTTCTTGGGAAGATGCCTAAAGCCCATGAAAAAATACTGTACTTGAAAAAATACAAAACTGCTTGATTTAGTATAAAACATGCATAGACTTCCTTTAGTGATGGAGATTATTAGCAAAAATATGCTGGAATCTGGGGTAGCAGAGGGAGTTGTTTAATCAGCCATTCAGAGCATCTGGATTTGACGTCCTTCCTACACTGGTAAATGTAGTGGCTACACAGAGAATTAAGAATGTGGTATTTCTCATGATAGCAACCTAAATACAGACAACTTTGTTCATCTAACATTTTATCTTTCCCCAAAAGAGGACTGATCACCATATGAAATATGTCTTTGGGGTCAGGTTTATGCAAATCATCTCAAAGATGACTCAGCCTAAATACACATGCAATGCCTGTCCAGTCCAGTCCACCCTGGCCATGACACTGAGTTGAGCTCATTGAAAGCGTCATGCTAAAGTCACTGCACCTTGCACAGGAAAGAACTAGCCACTCCCCATATGCGGCAGGCATTTTAAGGGTTCAAGAGTTCTTCCTGTGGTCCATCTAGCAGAGGCACAAACTGCTTTAGGAACTTAGAAAGAGGTGCAATGAGGCCAAAATAAATAGAGAACTTCAAGGATGAAGGAGCATTCCCTGAGCGCAAAGGAACAAGGCAGGGCTTTCCAGGCAGAGCCAAGTCTGGAAAGCAGAATCTGGCTCTGAGCCTATAAAGAGCACAGGGCACAAGTCAGGCTGTAGTTAGAAATACAGTTCAAAGGGAGGGTTGGTGCCAGATTGTGGAGTGCCTTGAAAGCCAAGAAGAAGAGTTTAAGCTTGATGTGGTTGGAAAGAGGGAGAATCTTGAGGATAATTTGAAGAAGGGAGACTCAGAATCAGGAAGACTAACCAAGTAGCTATTGTAATAGCCAGGGCCTGAGGATATGAACTAAATTGGTCCCTGTAAAAAAGAGAGATGTTCTGAAAGGAAAGTGGTATGATGGAAAATAATCCAATGGACGATTATAACCAGCTATGATGCAGAAGAGGTAGCGCAGGGCCCAGCACCATGAATCTCTGGGTGGGGGCCATAAAAGCACATTCATAAATACCCTCATTGGGTTTCATTCATCACACAATCCTTGACTGAAGGTTTCAGAACATTTTGTTGTTGCCTATCTGAGCTGCAGTACTCTGCAAAAGGAGAAAGGTTTCAGGGCTTCCAGAAAACTGTTGGCAAGGAAATTATCCTGGATCTTCCCTCTTTTTTTATCCTTCCTATTTAATCAGTCACCAAGCCCTGTGGATCCAAAAATGTCCTTGTATCTGCCCTCTTTTCTCCACCACCACTGCCTCTACTGTCATTGCTACGTTTGGGTCCCTGCCATAGATGTCTGGCAGGTCATTCATCCTCCAGGCTTGCCCCTCTCCAATCTATCCTCCATATTTCTATCAACGAACTGTAATCTTTGCAAAATGCAAGTCCACTTTAAAACATTCAGTGATGTCCTGCTGAATGTGTTTAGGACGAAGTTCAATCTCTTTAACTTCACATACAAGGGTCATCATGATTTGGCCCAGATGTTGCAGGCAGATGTATTTTTTTTGGCCACATGGTATTTTAATCATTGGGAAAATTCACATAAAAATACATATTTTAGGCTTCTCTTGAAAAATAACAAAGCATATCTGGTCATATCAGGGCCTGCATTCACAGTGGCAGCAGCAGGCTAGAGTAAGGAACAGTTGCTCATTAGGACAGTGTGTGTGCTCTCTGGTTTGTCACAGTCTGCACTCTCCATATTGTAATTTACTCAGCCTTCTTCACTCATTGGCCTTATCTGCATAGCCTCTGCAAGCATTTTTTGTTTGTGGACTGTGGATACAACCATATCATTCCCTATAACTTCTTCCAACACACCCTTAATTTACTGAACTACTTACAGCTCCCACAACAGGTAATGTAGCTTCAAGACTGTGTGACTTTGTAAATGTTGCTTCTTCTGTTTAGACCATTCTGCCTTTACCCCACCCATCTTTTACCTATCTAATATCAACTTTTTTTTCAAGATTCAGTTCAATGGCTCCTTCTCTAACTTTCCCTTAGTTCCCAGGATGATTTATTTGCCCCTTTTTTCTGTAGTTTTCAACTTTTATAATCTGACTTTTATTGCCCCCTCAGACCCTCTGCCTGCCCTTTCACAGTACCTATCACATAATGCTATAACTAATGATTAGTATATTTTCCACACTAGACTATACATTCCTTAATAGATTTGCATTCCCATGGCTTAGCACCGTGTGTGGCATACAGTAAGAGCTGAATAACTATGTATTAAGTGAATGTTGTTGAAAAAGTTCGTTTAGAGGTAATAGGCAAAACTAGAGAGTATAAAGGAGAGTGTAAAGAAAGATGGAAAGAAGGTGAGGACTGAACAATAGGTTAATAGGTGAGAAGAAGAGGACCTGGGGAGGGAAACAAAGAAGGACCAATTTGGACGAGAATTTGGAGTATATACAGTCTTGGAGGCAAAGGGGAAGAGAGAACTTCAAGTTCCAAAGAAGGGATACTCAGAGCCATCAAATGCCCAAGAAAGGCCCTCTCCAATCCATCCTGCATATGGAGGGCAACATGGTGCATTGAGAAAGTCCAGGCTTTAAGCAAACTGAAGCCCAACCCTGTGTTCCACCACTTACTAGCTAGGTATTCTAGCAAGTTACTTAACTCCTTTGAGACTCACTTTCTAATTTGTCAAATGGCACCTACTACAGAAATGTAGTTGAGACAGGAAGCCAAAAACTGAGAGAACTATTTTCATTAAAAATGTTCTAATTCCCAGAAAAACTGGGGACAAAAAAAAAGTTCTACTACATTTGTAGCTTACGATTGGTGGGTGGCAGATGCATTCTTTTCCACTTCTCCACAGAACACCACGTAACTTTGAAACTCTCAGGACTTCAGACCATGGACAGTGATAGCCAATGGAATTGATAGTGATGTCCAGCAGATACTACCTGCCAGGAGCAGCAGTGGAGGACAATGATGACATTCACCAAAGCCCAGGAAAAGCAGTACCAGTGCCAACAATCTGCAACAGTGCATGGCAGTCACAGTAGTATCCGGCAAAGATGGTCACTGGCTGAACCTGCCTGTGAATGCATGTGCGGTCCCCTCTGAGGACTCCCAGAAATATTGTGGGGGAAGGAGGGAGCTTTGAAGAGCTGATATCCTGCATTAGTAGGTTAAGAGCAAGAGCCAACAACACTCAGGTTATATTACAGTGGACAATTGTAAGGATTCAAGTGATGCATAGAAAACCACCTAGCAGAGCACCTGGCCCTTTGTTGGGACTCAGGAAAGATGGTTTGTATTGCTGTTATCCTTACGAGAAAAGTCAATGGTATATCATCACAAAGACCTTGCCACATAATCTGCCTTCTGCTTGCTTTTTACAAGCACTATGTTTTACCTTGTCTTTGCCTATGTTTACCTCATTCTAAACATTCAACCAAAAGATGAGGCCCCTTCCTCATAGCTGCCCATCTGTTTACCCTACCCATATGCTACTTAATTCTTTTCCCTGTCTTTGAAGGGAAATAACTGACTTGACTCCAATGTTGCAAAATGTCGGAGAAATCCAATAGAAAGATTTTGCTTCACTTGGGCAATAAAACATTATATTCTGGTCTTATTTGCAATGGAAAATATGGCATCTGTTCTCTTTTCTCTCAGGAAGAATCTGCTATCTCCTGAGAATTTCCCCAAAATGTTTGAAATACTGGCAAGAGACATTTAAGGAGGGCCCAATAGGATCTTCTGTTTTCCTGTCTCTTCACTAGGAACCGAAGTATTTTATCTAATCCACATATGTCCTGAAGGAATAATTGAGCTCCTGCATATTTCTAATGTTCTCTGATGATAATTTACTTTCTCAATAACCAAAAGATAACAAGTTACAGGAGTATGCATCATTTTTTAAAAACAGCTGCTCTTATATCATTTTTATATGCTTGTCTTTATAACATTTTTATTACAAGTTATGTTATCCTGTTTCACTGTAAATATTGTTCACAATTTTGAAATATTTATCAACTTTGCCATGTTCTACAAGTTCCTCAAGGCAACAATTAAATTTTATTTTTGATGTATTGTTGATTTTTAAAAAGAAATTATTTCATAATGCTTATGAGATCACTTAAAGTTGTTTGAGTAATGGGCCTGCACAAATTTGATAGAAATAGAGTCACCATATTTTTCTATCAAAATCGACCTTTAATGATACTATAAAAGTAGAACAAGACATTTAAAAGGGGAACTGTAATGCTATGTACACAAAAAACTAATTTAAATTAACAAAAAATAAAAGAACTACATTTCCTAATAATACAACTGAAAAACAGCATTTCCTACACAAAACTAAAGGTTTCCAATGAGGACAGCCAATGGAACCCTCTATGCTATGATTCAAATATTTGTGTCCCTCCAAAATTCATATTGAAACTTAATCTCCAATGCAAGAGTATTAGGTTGTTAAGTATGAAATGTCTGATTTCCTTAAGTAGTAAGTTTGACAGTTGATATCTCTGACATTTCACTTTGACACTTCTTGTTTTATTTTTATTGTGAAGGTACATCCTCAGTCTTTCAAACACATGTTTTGGTTTGTGATTATCTTTCATATTTTTTTAAGAGCAATTTTTGTGAAACCATGGATAAGTCTAAAATTCGAGTTATTTTCGAATATGAGTTCCATCGTGGAATCAATGCAGCTTAGACAGCTTGAAATATCACGGAAGTGTTTGGGAATGATGTGGCTAATGAACGCACAGTATGTTGATGGTTTGAGAAGTTCTGCTCTGGTGATTTTAATCTTAAAAATGATCCACATGGGTGACTTGAGACCAAGGTGGATAATGATAAGCTAAAAGCTGTAGTGGAAGGGAATCCATCTCAACCTATACATGAATTAGCAGCAAGGTTTGACGTTACTATTCCAACAATACTGGACCATTTGAAACAAATGGGCAAGGTAAAGAATTCATGGGTACCGCATGAATTAAATGAGCGTCAGAAGAGATATCGTCTTGAAGCTTGCCTTTCTTTTCTGTCACAACATAAAAGCAAACCATTTCTACACCATATTGTGACATGTGATAAAAAAATGGATTCTTTCTGACAATTTCAAGTGTTCAGCACAATGGTTGGATAAAGATGAAGTGCCAAAATACAGTCCAAAACTGCATATTCATCCAGAAAAGCTAATGGTGTCTGTTTGGTGGTTCAGCATTGGTATTATCCACTACAGCTTCATGAAACCTGGTCAATCAATTACAACAGATGTCTACTGCAACCAGTTGGATGAAATGATGAGGATGCTTGCGATTAAGCAGCCGAGATTGGTCAACAGAGACAGGCCAATCCTCTTCCAAGACAATGCTCGACCACATGTTGCACAAACAATGCTGCTCAAACTACTGAAGCTGGACTTGGAAACTCCCTGTCATCCACCGTATTCACCAGACCTCGCACCAACTGACTACTGCTTCTTCCAGGCTTTGGACCACTTCTTGCAAGGAAAAATATTCAATTCTCAACAAGCTGTGGAAAAGGCCTTTCACAATTTCATCGTCACTTACTCTCCAGGCTTCTTCGCTGTTGGCATAAACAAGCTACCGTTAATATGGCAAAACTGTCGATAGTTTAGGTGCATGCTTTGATTAATTGTACTGCTTGTTGTTTGAGATGTAATAAACTATGCTTTTGATTCGAAATTGGACATTTCATATTTAATGACCTAATGTTAAGAGGTAGGGCCTTTTGGAGGTGATTAGGTCAAGAAGGTTCTTACCTTGCGAATAAGATTAAGGCCCCTATAAGAGAGGCTTCACAGAGTATTCAGCCCTCTTGCCTTTTCATTCCTTCCACCATGTGGGGACACAACTTTCGTTCCCCCTGGAGAACACAGCAACAAGACACCCTCTTAGAAGCAGAGAGACCAGGCCCTTACCAGACACCAAACCTGCCAGTGCCTTGATCTTGCTAGCACCTCAGTCTTGGACTTCCCAGCCTCCAGAACTATGAGAAATACATTTCTATTGTTCATAAATGACCCTGTCTGATATTTTGTTATAGCAGCACAAATGAGCTTGTACTGAAATTGCACTGATAAGTGGGGTACTTGCTATAACAAATACCTAAAAATGTGGAAGCAGCTTTGAAACTGGGTAATGGGCTGGAAGAGTTTTAGAGAAGCAGGCTAAAAAGAAAAAAAAGCTATGGACAGAGCATTAAGGGAAATTCTGGTAAGAGCTCTGCTATGGTTTGAATATTTGTCCCCTCCAAAACCCATGTTGAAATTTAATCCCCAATGTGGCAGTGTTGAGAGATGGGGCCTTTAAGATGATTGGGTCGTGAGGGCTTACTCTCATGAATAGATTAATTAATGAGTTAATGGGTTAATGGATTGATGGGTTATCATGGGAGTGGTTTTATGAGAAGAGGAAGAGAGACCTGAGCTAGCACACTCAGCCCCCTCACCATGTGATGCCCTGCACCACTTCAGAACTCTGCAGAGAATCGTTACCATCAAAAAGACCCTCACCAGATGGGGTGCCTTGACCTTGGGCTTCTCAGCCTCCAGAACTACAAGAAATAAATTCCTTTTCTTTATAAATTACCCAGTTTTAGGTATTCTGTTAAAAGCAAGAGAAAATGGACTAAGGCTCAGAAGAAGGAGCTGTAGAGAGTGCCCCAGTCTACTTAGAGATTATCTAAGAGGTTATGATCAGAATGCTTGCAGAATTATAAGCAGGAAAGGCCATTCTGATGAGGTTTTAGATGGAAATGAGGAATATCTTATTGGAAATTGGAGGAAAGGCCATTCTTGTTATAAAGTGGCAAAGGACATGGCTGAATTGTGGCCATGCCCTATGGCTTTTTGGAAGGCAGAATTTAAGAGCAATGACCTAGGATATCTGGTGGAAAAAATATCTAAGCAAAATGTTGAAGGAGCTTCATGGCTACTCTTGATTGCTTATAGTAAAATGCAAGAGAGAAACAATTTAAAGATGATTTATAATTAAAAAGGAAGTAGAGAGCCTCAAGGGCTCTTGGGAAGTCAGTATTCCCTGCACCACCTCAAGTCTCTGCTTCCCACATTCAGGCACAGCACTCCTTGGCTGTCCCAGCTGTGGTTCAAGCATGCCCAGGTGTGGCTCAGGCTACTCCTCTGGAAGGTAGGGGCAGCATCCACATGGTGCTAATTCTGCAGGTGCATAGGGTGCTAGAGCTGTGGGGGCATGACTACCTCCACCTAGATTTCAAAGAATGCTTCAGACAGCCTTGGTGCCCAGGCAAAGAACTGCCTTAGGCGTGGGGCTGCCACAGACAGCCCCCCTGCGGACAATGCCCAGAGAAGCCAGGAGGTCAGGGTCACCACAAAGAGTCCCCACTAGGGTGATGTCTAGTCAAGCCATGCCAAGTGGGGTTGCCCCAAAACACCATACGTGTAGAGCCACCAATGTGAAACTCTAGCCTGGGAGAGCCACAGGCACAAGACTCCAAACCTTGAGAACTGCCATGTGGGCTGTGCCTAGTGAGGCCATGGGGACAGGGTCCCCTGGAGCCTTGGGAATCCAATCTCTATCCCAGTGTACCTGGAAGGCAGGACATGGAGTCAGAGAAGATTATTCTCAAGCCTCAAGATTTAATGCTGTTTGCCTTGTTGGGTTTTAGACTTATTTGGGACATGTTATCCATTTCTTCTTTCCTGTTGCTCCCTTTTGAAATGGGAATGTCTAGCCTATGCCTATCCCAACTTTGTATTTTGGAAGTACATAATTTGTTTGATTCCCCCTCCACAGCTGGAGTGGGACTTTGCCTCAGGATGAATTGTACCTTGAGTATCACCCATATCTGATTTAGATGACATTTAGATGAAACTTTGGATTTAGACTTTAAAATTGATACTGGAAAACGTTAAGACTATTGGGACTATTGGGATGGAATTAATGTGATTTGTATGTGAGCAGGTCATGAATTTTGAGGGGCCAGAAGTGAAATACTATGGTTTGAATGTGTCCTCTCCAAAATTCATGTTGAAACTTAATCTCCTCTGTGGTGGTCTTAAGAGGTGGAGCTGAGGGGCTGGCTGGTTGATGGGTGCAAAAATACAGTTAGATAGATAGAATGAACAATATCTGATAGCACAACAAAGTGACTATAATCAACAATAAGTTAGGATATACTTTAAAATAACTAAAAGAGTGGAATTGGAATGTTCCTAACACAAAGAAATGATAATCACCTGAGGTAATGGGTACCCCAATTACACTAATTTGATTAATTCACATTGTATGCCTGTATCAAAACATCACATGTACCCTATAAAGATATACAACTATTATGTACCCATAGTAATTTTTTTAAAAAATCAAATTAATTAAAAAAAAGAGGTGGAGCCTTTGGGAAAGTTCCTCATAAAAGAGCTGGAGAGAACTAACTTAGGTCTTTTTTTAACCTTTATGTCCCTTCTACCATGTGAGGACTCAGCATTTGTCTCCTCCAGAGGACACAGCAACAAGGAAGCAGACAGACCAGGCCCTCATCAGACACTGAATCTGCTGGTGCCTTGATCTTGGATTTACAGCCTCCAGAACTGTGAGAAATAAATTTCTGTTCTTTGTAAAGTACCCATTTTAAGGTATTTTGTTATAGCAGTACAAATGGACTAAGACACTCTGGTAAGAAGAAAGCATAAAAGAAGGCAGGGGGTTGTTCTAGATTCTAGTTTGCTCATCAGGTTCTAGGATGCTGAGTTGACCCAGCTGACCCTCTGACCGTTCTTGACCACCTGATCTCCCAACTCCTAAGAAGGAAAGAGGTGCTTCAAAGGATCAGGGTAGTGGACTGCAGCAGGGAATTTGTGTTTATTGTCATGACTTCAAGCCTCTTATTTTTGGCCTTCAGAATCTAATCATCTTCACAGGATATAGATATAGATAAAAATAGAAATAGATATTCTATCTATGGATAAAATACACAAATTTGATCATTTTACTACAAATTGTCCTAATGGAAGATCACATCAATGATTGAAAAGAAGGATTTTATCTAGGCAGCATGTGTTTTTATTTTATTCATGGATAATTAACAACTCTAAACTGTTGGAATGAAACATAGAACAGCAGTTGATTTGAGATTCTCTTTGCCACTACAAATTGAATGAGCAAAGAAGGCTTATGAAAAAAACCACAGTAATAGATGTGAATAATGAAACAAAGGAGCAATGCCTAAATTGCACACCCTTATTTATTTATACTGAAATTATAATTTTTATATCAAAGTAGCTATTTAATTACATAGTACTAGAGTTAAAAACAAAGATCTCAGACCCTTTGATAATTTTACTGACTTCATTACATCAGGAGAAATTTTGGTAATTAAGGCTTTTGATGTCTCCAGCCTTAGTTCCAAATGGGAACATTTGAACAGGCTGATATAATCTAGAAATGGGGTGACCACATAATTTACTGTCCAAACCATGACAGTTTTGAGAGAGAAAGAGGGCAGTGACCAGATGGCACATGAGGAAAAGAGGCATAAACTAGTGTTGCCCCAGGCAAACCAGTATGTATGCTCCTTCCAGTATAGCGGGAGACAAGACCCTGCTCCCATCTCAACTTTCCAGAGATACATCCCAATTTCAGCCCTGTCCCACCCCCATGGCACTAAGGTAGTATTGAGGGAGAAGTCCATCTTTCATCCCTACCCAAATTTCCCCCCTAATTCAAAGAGGCTGTCTTTATCTTGTCTTTGAGAGATTTCTTTGTAAGTAACATTCAGCCCTGCCCACATGTCCAGCTTTAATACGTCAAATGACTATCAAATTACATATATCATATCTGTCGGCTAGGGAAAAGTTAAAAGACTTTCAAAGACTGAAGACAAAAGAAATTGTAGGTTATCACCTGATGACTCAGTTTAAAATGTGGTGGGATAATGTATATGAAGTATTAATGGATTATTTTTCTTTGATGCTTCCGTCTTTCAGCACTTCCCCTCCTTCACCGCCTCAGGGAAGGGACGTTACAGAAGAAAGCAGATTTAAACAGAGCCTCTTCCTAGCCTTTGAGTTTCAAAACCTGGGCCCTGAGGGAAACTGAGCAGACTCAGGCCACTCTTTAAAAAAAAAAAAAAAAAAAAAGACAAAGAAGAAAAGAAAGAGGGATAAGAACCTGGCTCCAGGTCTGAAGGGTGAAAGGAAAGGAGAGTCAGGGTGAAGCAAGGAGAGCTTTGATGCTTCCGGTCCTTGAGAAAAGGGCATCTGCACTTCCTCACCCCATCCCTCAGGTCGAATTGAGAGCTGGGGACTCTGCAGAAATCCTGGCTAGGTTTAGGAGATCCAAGAACACAGATGGTATCCTGCAGGTGGCAAGAGCCTGAAGAAGAACTGGCTCCTTAGACAGCATCACCCACGTACCCCAGTGTGGTGCAGAAACCATGGAATGACTTGTGTGTGTCCAAGAGGGCCGGGAAGTGAGGAATGACCCTAATACCCTTACAGAGTTTCCACTGCCCAGCATGTCATGGGACGGCATGGGAC
The DNA here is from genome assembly GCA_023783475.1 of Daubentonia madagascariensis. Taxonomy (NCBI): domain Eukaryota; kingdom Metazoa; phylum Chordata; class Mammalia; order Primates; family Daubentoniidae; genus Daubentonia; species Daubentonia madagascariensis. Next base: position 25,309,470 of record JAKFHU010000913.1, on the reverse strand, counting down.
AGCCTGACTGAGCAGCAGAACAATTGCTGTATGCCCAAGAGGAAGGGCTTGAACCTAAGGGGCTTTAGGAATCAGCTTGAGAGGTGACCAAGGACAATATGCATGGAGCACAGACTGAGGACCCAATGAGGCAATGGTAACCCCAGAGGACATCAGCTTAGCTGGACAACACCAAGGATATAATGTCCAGCCCCAACCTCGCATGCTGGAACTCCTAGAACATAGGTACAACTGTGCGAAAAGGGAGGGGAAACCCCAATTTAGCTGAAATTATGTTTCTGCCATCCAAGGGAAAGGATCAAAACAGAACTTAAGTTGAACCAGTGAAAAAGAAGGACATTTATATTTCTTGTACATCTGTGTTTGCAGATGAGGATTGAAGCCAGTGCACAGAGACAAGGACATGCAGGATGAAAGAATCATAGTGCAACCTACTCAAAAAGAATAATGGGGTAAGAATATAAGCCAGAGCAGCTTTGAATCTAGACTCCTCCACTCACCCAGTGAATTCACATATCTCCCCTGTGCCTCTATTCCTTCTAAAGCCACCTGAATACACTGTTCCCAAGTCCATTCAGTCCTACCTCTTCCACACCCTCCCCTACCTTCCCTCCCTGTGGCCACTGCCTTAGCCCAGGGCCTCATCATTCCCCTTTAGCACTAATATATTAATAACAACAACAAGAAAATAGCATTTGTTTGGGTCTCATTATTGTATTATTGTATTGACACATATTGTACTGTGTGTTATATTCTATTAACTTTTAATTAATCACATCAATCCTATGAGATAGTAATATTTTTATCCTCGTTTCAGAGATGAGAAAACTGAGGCACAAAGAGATTATTGCCCATTTACTGCCAGAAAGTGGTGAAGCCAGAAAATCTGGCCCTGGGCTGTCTGCAGAGTTTATACTTTAAACCCGACTGCGCATATTGCCTCCTTTTAGTTTCCTAACTCTCCCCGTGTTGTGTCCCACCCCCACACTGTTACCTAAATAATCTTTCTAAACCATATGTCTGAACAGACTACAGCTTTCATAAAATCTTTCAATGGTTCCCCATCATTTTTAGCATAAAATTTAAACTTCTTAAAAAAGTGTACGAGAGCAGATATGATTCAGCTCCTGCATACCTGTCCAGGCCCATCCCATAGGCATATTTCCCTGGCAGAATAAAACTAGTAACAGGTATTCCCTACCTCAAATGAATGGACAGAACACTACACACACATACACTCACGCACACATGCACACACACACTCATTCACCCCAATTCCCACTCACTCCTTTTAAGAGTCCATGTAATATGAATCCTGGTTTTAGAAGCACTTTTTTCAGCATCCTATCCTAAAATATATAATATTAAATTCTAATCAATAACTTTCTTGTCTGATTAGTGATTTTTTTTTTTTGGTCTATCTTCCCCACTACCCTGGGAGCATCTTAAAGTCAGGACTATATTTTATTTGTTTTGGGCATAGAATGTAGCAGGCACCCTATACAATTGTCATATAAAATAAACGATCAAAAATATCTTTTATATGCTCATCTTTTCTGCTGATTCAACAACAATTTCACAAATATAAATAGGGCATCTGAAAATGCCAGGCACTTTGACATATATTTTTAAATTCAGTTCTCCCAGCAATATTATAAGATAGTCGACAGTATCATCCCAGTTTTAGAGATAAAGAAACTAAAGCTGAGAGTGCAGGTAGAACAAAACAAGATAATAATAAATTATCTTGCAAGATTTTTTGATAATTAAAGATAACATAAATAAGTACCAACTACAGAATCCTGAACATAACGGTGAGTCATTAACTGGTGATCCTTACAATTATTGATCAGTGATAAGTGCCAGGGTTTATTACTGTCTCCTAACTATATATCAGTGCCGGTCCAGATGCACCACAGCTGCTCATGATTTTAAATTAATGACTTGCCTTCTTTTCCTAAGACCATTACTTCCTTTCTTCAGTGTTCATTCAAATCCTTGGTGCAATGCCTTGGTTCCCACAAGGTCCACATTTTTAATTTCTGGAGGTCATTTCGCAAAATGAGACATAGCTCTTCTCTGGGGACTTCCTGACCCCACTTTGGGTAATACATTCTTACATTTTTCCCAGCATTTAAAAAGCATTTCCTTCCTGGCCTTAAGGAACTGAATGCTGCCCGCTTCTTGTCATTTTTAGAGTTGATGGGTTGCAGCCTTGCCTGAGCACAGGCAAGCTAGCACGGCTATTAAGGACTGTGAAAGACCAGATGGTTCTACTCAGATGAACCAAGCAAGAATCCCTCAAACTCAATTTCATGTTCCAGCTTTTCTCAACTGTCACCTGGAAATGCTCATGCTCTCTAATGCTAATAGAATAGCATAAAATATTTGCTTCCCCCTGTGGGGTGGGATCCTGCCAGCCAACACAAACAAGCAGTCCCTCCTAGGGCACCAGCACAAATGTGCTCCACTCTGACTACACAGCCCCCTCCTGGCACTTATGTGACTCCTTGGGGATTTTGGTGAGAAGAAGAGGCAGAGAGGAAAGCAGAGTGGAGAGAAAAGCCAGGAGGGGGTCCCAGACAAGCTCATACTCACTCAGAAAAGAGGATTTGAATTTTGAGATCCTAGTGTTAGAGAAATATATTAAGAGTAGGAATGGACTTTGGAGGCCATCTAGTTCACTGGTGAGCAAACTTCTTTACATGTAGACCAATTCAGGAAAAACGAAAATGCTTACAGATGTGGCAGGAATGGATCTTTGCAATTTAATGGACATTTTTTACTCCACATTTCCTCATACCCCGCAACCCTTCTCTTTATTCAGGTGGTAGATAGAACATGAGACATGCACTGCCTCAAAGAAAAAAATGACATAACAGGCTAAAGATAATAATTCTCATGTTATGGATTTCAAAAGCCTAGGCTGAGGCTTAATAATAATATTGTATCAAACTAAGCATTTTATATGAATTCTCTTATTTAATTCTCACAATAATCCTATTCGATGATGTGGTAGACAGAATGATGGCCCCCCAAAGATATCCATCTCCTAATCCCGAAAACCTGTGAATATGTTACCTCACATGGCAAAAGACACTTTGCAGGTGTGATTAAGTTAAGGAGCTTGAGATGGGGAGGTTAGCCTGGATTATCCAGGCTCGGTCCAATGTAATCACAAGAGTCCTTATAAGGCAGCAGAGTCAGAGTGACAGGCACGTGATGATGGATGACGGAAGCGGAGTGCACAGGAGTGCTTGATGTGAAGATGCTCTGCTCCTGGCTTTGGAGATGGAGAAAGGGATCAGGAGTCAAGGAGTGCAGGTGGCCTCTAGAAGCTGGAAAAGGCAAAGAAACATTCTCCCCTAGAGCCTCCAGAGGGAACACAGCCCTGCCAACACTCAGGACTTCTGACCTCCAGAACTGTAAGAATAAATTTGTATTGTTTTAAGCCACTAAGTTTGTGTAAATTTGTTATAGCAGCAATAGAAAACTAATACAGGTGGGTAATATTGTTATCTCCATTTTACATATAATAAAACTGAGGCACAAGAGATTATATAACTTTCCTTAGGTCACAGGATGTAAGTGAGGCAGTCTGGGTAGTTGTCCACTACGCTGCATTGCTCTGTTGCATAAATCAGGAGATTTAGAGGGATGAGTAAAGAGAAAGGTTACCCTGGAACCAGGGGGAAGAAAAGAAAGTTGGAAGTGAAAAGAGTTCTAGATGCAAGTGGAGTCTGAGAAGGGGGCCCAGCAACCCCTTCTCCAAGGCCAAGAAATAGGAATGGGAGGGAGGGGACAAGAGAAACCCAAGGCAAATATGTTCAGGGATCTAGGAGCAAAGTGTGCCTGTGGCCACCTTTCTCAAGGAGAACACAGGTTGGTGACCAGACCCTCTGGAGACAGAAGAATCGTCTGTGTAATGTCTCCACTAGTGACCCTAAGACAGGTTTGCTGAGTTTCCCTGCCCTCCAAGGTGTCAGGAGAGGCTGGATATTTTCTTTATAGCCAAAAGTGGCATAGATGTAGACACAAAGAGCTACTGGACCTAAAGAGACCCTGTGGAAGAAAATGAAGAATGACTCATAGGGTCTTGCCTGGGCTGCTGGCCAAGGACATAATGGAAGTCTGGGCCTCTCAGTGGATGCCAGCATGTGTAGATGATAAGCAAAGACCAGATGTTACCACCTGTGCATATACACACAGACAGGCACGTCTTGACAAATAGGCAAATCTCGGTTCCTGGACCCTAGATGCAACCTTATAGAAAATTGGTGCAACTGTGGAAAAGCAGATGGGCTGGGAGGGAAGACCCTGAATATATAAATATTAATTGACAAGCCATTTGATTTTTAAAGCTTTGTTTGCTCATCACTGATCAAGTCCAAACCTCTCACTTTAAAGACTGAGAAACTGAGACTCAGAGACCCTAAACAATTATTAAATTATAAGTTAGAGAATTAAGTCTTTGTCTTCTGATGCCACAAGACTAATGCTTTCTATTTCCTCCCTGGCTCTCTCACTCACTTGCTCAACATTTGTTGAGAAACTGCTGGCATTAGATGTTAGAGATAAAAGGGGAATTCCTTCTTAGAGCTCCTAACCCTTTACCTCAGGGGTCCTCATGATTAAATATGATCCATATGATCCCAAGGGCTGTTATTACTACGGAGTAAACATGATCCTCAACAGGTGGGTCCCCAGCAGCGTCCCTGTTCCCCTCTTAACTTGTACAGTGATTTCTTGGAGAGCGTGGGTGGTTCTTTCAGGCAGGCTGACAAACTGTCGCTCTTAGCAGGTAGCCACTGGCTAGCTTCTCTTCATAACCTTTCATGTACGACTAAGTTTTTTCTTTTAAAAATAACTATGCTTGTGTGGCTTTAATGTAAGAATAATTCTCACTCTTTGTAAGTTTTGGAAAATGAAGATAAGAATTTTTTGAAATTATCTGTAATCCAATCTTCTAGAAATAATGAATATTACTAACAATATTTTCCTTCTAGCTTTCAATATACATACACACACAGAGTTTTACACAATCGGAAATATTATTTAAATAGTTTATTTTAGTTTTCACTTATTCTTTTGAATAGAAAATATAATCATGTGGTATAAGATTCAAAAGTATATACAACAAAAGGTAAATTTTCCTCTCAGCTCTATTTTCTGCCACCCAGTTCTTTCTCCAAAAGTAATCCTGTTACAAATTGCATTTATGTCCTTCTAGAAACATTATAGTTATATACAAGGAGATGACTATGTATTGTTTTTACACAAATGCAACCCTATACACACTGTTCTATTCCTGCTTTTATTACTAAACAAAATACCTTGAAATCTTTCCATATCAGTATATGAAGAACTGCCTCATCCTTTCATCAATTATGTCCAGCCAAAGACCACCAGGAACACACTTGTAGTCAAGCAAGCTGGGTTTATTGCTCACTGCAACAAGGGAAATAGCACATCATGGTGTCTCAATAACAGGGTGCTAAAAAGGACTTATTATAGGACTTGGACTTCTGTCAAATGATTTGGGAAGGGTTTGAGGAAGCAGGGCTTTGTTCTGAATTGGATGCTGTCAGGAAGCAGGGGTAATAAAATGATCAGGTACCTTAATAAATCTTATCTATAGGAAAGAGGAATAAATCACAGCTAAAATTGTACTGTAGTTGGTAAAGAAGTTTAAACAGTCACTCATACTAGCCAAGAAGATCAGGGAATGTTTGATCATTTTTGTGATTTGGACAGGGTTCATGTTTTGATCTGACATAAATATAGAGCAATCTTGTTTTTGCCTCAATCCATCCCGATCACAGAGTGGCCTTGGTTGACATTGCTGTTTTGTGAAATTGTTTACATTCAACCAGGGAATGGTAAGGGGGCCAGGCTAGCTCTCAGATGTCAGGTGCTTCTTTCTCTTCTCACTTTTTATGTAGTTTGTATTAACATAATCACCCATTAAATGGGTGATTATTTAATCATTCCCCTTCTGTTGAACATATAGGTTGCATCCATATTTTCATTATTATAAATAAACCTGTAAATTTAGGCTTAAAGTACCTTAAACAATAAAGGAGATTCAATCGCTCTTGTAACTCATACGTCAAGCAAATGAAAAGATGAATCACAAAGTGGGAGAAAATATTTGTAAATCAGATATCTGATAGACCTTGTATGTCTAAAATAGATAAGCCTAAAACTCAATAAGAAAACAACACAATTTTTTAAAGTGAACAAAATATTTGAACACTTTACAAAAGAAGATATATGGTTGGCATACACAAACATGAAAATATGACTCTGGAGAGGAAGGTTCCCTGTGGTCCAGTCAGTAGAGGTCAGCCCCCCAGGGCACAGAGCAGAGTAGAAAAGGGTGGAGAGAAGAGAACATCCAACGTAATACTTATTGCTAGATTGCTTTCCATAAAGCTACTGTTTAAAATTTTATATTTTCCTTTCTTAAAATACTCCCAGGAGATAATTAATAAGGGACTTCCATACCCTGCTAAGAAACAGCCTCCTGCCCCACCCCTACCTCATGTTGTTGTTTGCCAAATACGTCCGATGCTGTTTTACAGCTGAAGGTCTCAGAAAGGCAGGACAGCTGGGCATCTGGCAGTTCAAATGGGGAATGGCTTTTTAAAACAATATCTTGCCAGCCCCCAAAGGCTCAAATGGTCAATTTTTCATGGAAATGTAAACAAGAGGGAATGGGGGTACTACTGAATGAAGAAGAGATAGGGAGACATTCTACCCGAGAATAAGCCCTATAAGAAAATAGAAATGCAGCTGAGAAAAGATAGTGACTCTCTTTCCATTGTAAAACAGAGAAAGGCTCCTGCCTTTTGTTCCCAGGGTTTTGTAACTATTAGAAAGTTATGTTGTTATTGTTTTATAGGAGTAGCAGGGACAATAGTCTAAGCAATAACCCCCTCTGTGGACCATACCTGTCTGGATGAGTCTGCAAATCACTTCAGCCAAATCCTATTAAATGGGGGCTACAGAGCTCTCAGGGAGGGAACAAATCCTATAAGACAGGGTTTCTCAAACTTCAAATTTGCATAGGAACCTTGTAGGGTCTTTTAAAAATGCAGATTCTAATTCAATATGTCTTAAGTGGGGCCTGAGAACCTGAATTTCTAATCAGTTCCCAGGGAGTGCTAATGCTGCTGTGTCCCCTAGCACACCCTAAATAGCAAGACTATAAAATAGGCATGCAAACTCAGGGTTCGAGACAGTAGCAGATGTTTGAAGTAGAAGGATACACCATGTTGGGGACTAGTAGGAACCATGGTGAACTACAACAGGCATGCTCCACCTTCAAGCATTCAAACAACAAAATTGTGCTGGCGCAACAAATACGTGTTTGTAGTTGAATTCCACCCCACCAATTTTCAACTGCTGTACAGGGGAGAAGTCAAACAGGTGGGTTTGGCCTAGTAGCAAAACCTAAATGAGAATCTCATTTCACATACATACTCTTATTCCACAGGGCTAATTCTGGCTTGCTCAGAATTTTCTCTCAGTTTAGCTCTCCATAGACTCATGTCTTAAGAATTATGGAAAACAGGGAGCTTTAACATTATAGTGAGCTGTTGCGCTTAAAACTTTCTAAAACATATTTGGCCATGGGCAACATACCTATACTTTCCCTCTCTAGTATAAAAACACAAAAATAGTAACACAGAGGGAAGCATTCTCCTCCAATTGCAATAAGGTACAACTTTAGTACCTAGAGTGTTCCTCTGAAGTCACAGAAGTGGCAGTGTTACCTCAGCACTTGTCCCCAAGGCCACATCAGAAGAATGAGGACAAGTGGTTTGAGGAGAAGGAAAGGGAGGTTTATTGATTTGCCAGCAAATGAGGAGGAGAATGGCAGGCTTCTGTCTTAAAGCATCATTGTCCTCCTCATAAGCAGAAATACAGAACTTTTAAAGGGAGAGTTTCCAGCTTCAGGTTATTGCTGTTTAACTGTAGTTGATGATTTTGATCCCATCTCCAGTGAAGACAATCTCTGTGACCTCCTGCCCTGCAGCCAGCCTAAACCTCCACCTGGACAATTGAGCCATCGCCTGTGGTACAAAGAACGAAGTACACTCCCCTGCCCCTCCCAACCACTGGCCTGGGGCAGGGATGCAGGTTTTAATTCCCAAAAAGAGTGGGGAAGGTTTTAAAGAGACAGAAAGCATTTTTACCCTTTTTCAAGCCATTCCCTCTGTTACAGCAGTATCAGGTAGATGCAATGGTTCTCAGTGGAAGCAGCAGCCATGATGCCAGGCAAGGTGATGACTGCGGGAGGAGAGCTGGAGTAAGAGGGGAAAAAAAGCCACAGGCAACTGATAAAATTTGCTCATGAGAAGCCTGAGAACACCCAGAAATACCAGTGTGGAGTTGGGTAGGAGGGGTGAGGTGGTCTAGGAACCTACATGGGTAGGTGGGGCAAGAATTTGCCAAACGTAAGTTACATTGAGATCACTAGGGAGTGGGACATTTGTCTTATGTTATCATTTGTGCCCAAATTATTTTATATTCCACCTTTATTTCTGCCTTTCAAAAGAGTTAGACCAGCACGATCCAATAGAGATGTAATGTGAGCCACACATGTAATTTTAGATGTTCTAGCAGCCACATTAAAAAAAGTAAAAAGAAAAAAAGGTGAAATTCATTTTAATAATGTATTTTAATTCAATATTATTTCAACATGTATTCAAATATAAAAAATTTTTAATGAGATTTTTCACACCCTTTTTTTGTGCTAAGTCTTTGAAATTCAATGTGTATTTTATTCTTATAGCACAACTTCAACTCACACTAGCCACATTTTGAGTGCTCATGAGCCATACATGGCTAGTGGCTAGTATGTCATACAGCATGCAGTTAGACTATATAACATTTTGTCGTGTAGTGTAAGAACCTCATTTCACATGCATACTCTTATGCCATAGGAATGACTTCCACAAAACATTAAATATCATATACTATATCCTAAAATTTATTCTAAAATGCATTGCAATATAATTTACACTATTATTAATCTGTGTTAATAAAAATGCACTCAAGATAATGCAATTATTTACTCATCTCCCTCTACTCCAAGTACTTTAGTGGAGAAAAATATATTATGGCCAGATCTTGACCAGCTATAAAGCTATGTGTTAATAGCTTCAGTTAATGGAACTTAATGAAATGAACAGGATTTTGTCTCAAGTTAGAAGTTAATTGAAGACTTAATAAATGGAAAATAAAGTACTCTTTAGCTTTAAAATGCTTTGGAAACCAGTGAAGCATGTCAAAATTAAGTATCTACTTTATATGATAAGAAACTGATGTGGTGGTTTAAATATGCTATAACTAGAGTGATCCTATGTTCCAGTTTTCCAGGAACAGTGTCAGTTTATGCCTGTTGTCTCAGCATAACTATTAACGATTCCTCCTTTCACCAGCAACACTATGCCAGTTTGAACAATTTTAGACAGAGTATATGGTCATCCTAGCTAAGCACGGAATGTGAAAATCTTAACGTTAACAAAGTTTAAAGTTTAATTACTAACATGTGTATAGTTTATACTTAAATATTCTTTCCCAAAGAAAACAAAACTTTCCTGTGTTGAGTTTTCCTATGTAAAATCTTGTACTAAGGATAAAGGAGGAATGAAGGGTATTTCTTTTTTTCTTTTTTTCTTTTTTTAGTCTTTATTCTTTCAGTATGTTACACATTGTGATATAATGAAAAGAGCAAACCTCTGGAATTTGGGGGAATGAAATAGGGGAGGAACACATAAGCAGATGTAAATTAAGGTTCTAATTCTTGAGTTGGGCAACAGGCTTTCGGGTAGTCATTATACTATTAAAAACAAATAAACAAATAATAGATTATGCACAGTCTAGTGATAACAGCATGTCTGTGAACCAAAGATGGTAATTAAATTCGTGTAACTGAGGCGCAGATTTTTTTTTTTTTAATTCTGGCACTGTACTTGACAGCTTATGCAAGACACATGACTTTTCTGAACTGAATTTTTGTAAATCTATATTTTTTTAAAAATTCAAACCTGCCTAACAATATTATTGGAATATTACACTAAAAAAAACTATGTGAAAAAAAACCGAAGCACAGTGCATAGTTCATAAATGAGCATAACTAGATTTCTTCCTTTTTTTTCATGCTATCTGCTTTGCAGGTTGATGCCACTGTCTACTTAAAATCTCTTTTCATCATAAGAAGTTGTTTTTAATCACTTGACTGCTTTGTTCATTCTTTGTTTTTTTCTTTTTGTTGAGATTTCACTTCAGCTCCCACTCATCGGATATAATTTGCTAAAATATTTTTTAACATACTCCGAATTTTGTGCTGTATACTTTTAAGGTGGGAGGGAGAAATGGGAAGGGAACAGTAATGGGTCAAATGGTGCCCAAAAAAGATATGTCCAGGTCCCAACACCTGCAACCTGGAAATGTGACCTTATTTAGAAAAAAGGGTCTTTGTAAATGTAACTAACCTAAGGATCTCAAGATAAGAGCATTCAAAATTATTCACATGGGCCCTAAATCTAATGGCAAGTGTCCATATAAGAGACACACAGAGGAGAGACAGGGAGAGAAAAGGAGAAGGCCACATGAAAGCAGAGGCGAAGATTGGAGTTACACTGTCACAAGCCAAGGAATGCCTGGAGCCCCCAGACATTGGAAGAGGCAAGAAAGGATTCTCCCTAGAGACTTCAGAGGGAGTGCAATTCTGCTGATAACTTGATTTTGGACTTCTGGCCTCTAGAACTATGAGAAAAATGTATTTCCATCATTGTAAGCCACCCAGTTTGTGGTAATTTGTTATGGCAGCCACAGAAAACTAATATAGAAACTAACATTTGTAGCATCCTGGCACTATTCTAGGAGCTTCAAGCATGTTGTCTCCTTTAGCCCTCAAAAGAAACTGGTAAGGCAGCAATATTATTATGCCCATTTTTAGGTGGGGAACTTCCCCACAGTCACTTGGCCAATGAGTGGTCGACCTGAGATTAAACCAATAGTCTGATCATAAAACTCATATACTATCTACTGTACCATGCTACCTGCCAAGTAAATTGTGGCTTTTTATAGAGAATGTGACACTGAAAAAAAAAGCGTGGGGTATCTTATTTTATTCATAAACATAAAATAGTCTTGCCATATAAGTGTTCATAAATATTTTCCATCTGCTTGGTAATTGAATGAACAGGAAGGAAGGTAGTGTCTTGGTCTGTTTTCTGTTGCAACAACAGAATACCACACTGGATAATTCATAAAGAAAAAAAGTTTATTTTGCTCATAGTTTTGGAGACTGGGAAGCCCAAGAGCATTTCACTGACACCTGGTGAGGGTCTTCCTGCTGAGTCATCCCATAGCAGATAGGCAGAAGGGCAAGAAAGCACATGTGAGAGAGAGCTCACTTTATAACAAAGCCATCCCCATGATAGCTAACCTATTCCCATGACAACAGCATTAATCCATTTATGAGGTGGAGCCCCCATGATCGAATCACTTCTTAAAGGCCACACTTCTTAGTACTGTTACAATGGCAATTACATTTCATCATGAGTCAAATTTGAAGGGGACATTCAAACTATAGCAAGTAGAAAGAAAATAGCAATATTCCTATCAAGTGTATCAAGGAGTGCTATATACTCCAATATTGGTATTTACATTTCTTTTTGTTTTTTTTTCTTTTAGATAACCTTAGTCTTTCATTTATTCATTTAATAATTTATTCAACAAATATCTTTTTGAGTATTTATTATGTGCCAGGTATGGTGCTAGGTGACAGTGATATAAAAATGAATAAAATATCATTTTTTTCTTTAAGTTACTCCAAAAGAAAAATTATTTATAGCCTATAGGTTGTATACAGTAGGTAGTCCAAACACTTTTAACCATCAATAAAGCAATGTTGCTAAAACATACATACTTTCTGTTTTTTACTGCTACTCAAACACTGAAGATTTCTCACCTTCATGTGAAGTATAAATCTCCATAAGCTCAATTTTATACATTATGCATGGAACAAGTTTATATACATGACGTAAGTCTATGTAGTTATTAATAATGACAACAATATGGGGAATGGATGACAGTAAAGACAGACCCGTAGAACTTCTAAGTTTTTTAATAGCTTAGGGTAGCTCAGATAATTGTGTGAATTGTCCAGACCTGGAATCAAGAGGCTTTGCACAGCTTATCTTGTTAAGCAAGGCAACCAGTGTCAAAAGACTAAACATCTCTGTTACTTAAACCACTTAATCACCATTGGTATTGGATACCTCTTTTGCATGGTGGGAGATGATTTGTTACTGATTTCTCACATTTCTGCACATCTTGTGAGTAGAGTCACTGATAGCTTTTATTCCAGACTATTTTTTCAAAGATGTCTATATATAGCACACATCTTTGGAAGAATGAGGTAGGATCTCTTTCTGGGGCAGAGGACAGATTTGTTTGCTGACCAGTTGTCTTTGTCTGTTGGTACTGCTATAACCAAAAAAACATTTACTGGGTAATTTATAAAGAACTGAAATTTATTTCTCACAGCTCTGGAGGCTGGAAGTTCAAGATTAAGGCACCAGCATGCAGTGTCTGGTGAGGGCTGCATCCTCCAGAGACAAGGTTCACATGGCAAAAGGTAGAAGGTGAAAAAAGTCTCTCGTTAAGCCATTTTATAAGGGCACCTAATCCCGTTCATGAGGGAGGAGCCCTCATGACCCAATCACCTCTTAATGACCTCACCTTCTAATACTATCATATTGCCAATATCTGAATTTTGTAGGGGACACATTCAAACCATAGCACCAGTAAAATAAAGATCATGTCTCCACTAGGGAAAAGGTTGGGCAGATTTGCTTGGGGCCCTCATACAAAAGATTAAGGATTGTTAAACTTGGAATTCCTTAGCTATTCCTCACACTGCATGCCACATCCACTTAGACCTACTTCTGTGTTGTCCTAGTGGGACTTGGTGGAAAGGGTAACTAATATGAACATGAAATTCATGCTGCCTATTGTGCTGCAAGTAATAACGTTCTTTGTCTCTGATTCAGCAGTCTCATGTCTTCTGCCAGCACCCATGAAACTGTGGCAGACTAATTTGTCAGCTTGTAAGTAGGGTAAAATTTGAAGCCTTCACAGTTCTCGACAGCACATCACTTGAAATTCTATTAGCCATACCTCTCATTTTAGCCACTGCTGCTGTAACTTGTTTCCTATAGACCTCAACTAATTTTGAGCAGAAGCAATTTAATGGTACTCTTGCTTTGACCTGTGAAGTGTCCCTCTAGGTGTCTGCCCTTGGGAACCTATGGCACCCCTGTGTGGGACACCCACAGGAATCCACTCAGCACTCTAGCATGTGCAACCTGGAAAGGGGAGGGAGTTGACCAGTGGGGGACAGAAATCAATAGATAAATACTTGCTTCCCCTTTTAAACTGAGGTGGAAAATTCTACAACACATTTCAAAAGCCTCCTCAGAAGATTTTGTGGGATTGTGCACCAGTCATCTACAGGGGTGGCCAACCCCATAATACATCCTTATCTTGGCGTCCCTTCCTTCCTGCCTTCTATGCCTGCTCCCTGGAATCACATTGTTTAAAAAATGTTACTGGCCTTAAGGGGAACCCAGACAAAGACACCAACTTTTATGTTTTAGCTTTAGTAATTGATATTTTACCATAAGTTAACATCGTGAAAGTTTGAAGAGTTATTACTGTGTCAGTGCTGGTACTAAGCTATCTAGTACAAAGACTCTGGGATGCTGGGTGCTAACAGAATGCTAACACTTATCAGGTGCCTTAAGAAGAGTGTTTAGTCCCTCTATTAATTTCTTTCATAGGACTTCCTAACCTCATATTGAAAAAGAGCAAATGTAAAATGATAACCACAAAATAGCATGAAAGAAGGAAGTGGGCATATCACATGAACATATTCATTTTTATAACTACCTACTCAAGGTAAGAAGAAAAGCAAAAAGAAAATTTTTAGAATGCTGGTTGTTAGATCAATTTTATGATAAAGTGCTCACTTTGTTCAAGCAAAACATAAAGTTTAAGGAACTTAGCTTTCATTTTTAATATTCATGGTGACTATTCATGAGTAAACTGCAATGGAAATGTGGTGGAAAGAATGCGCTGGCCAGGGGTCTTGCTATAAGGAACTGTCTTGTGAAGTTAACTTGCTTTGACAAGTTCCAGATGTGCTTCATATGACCAGAAATATTGAGATACGAGCCTGGCATAGATCACAGAGATGTGATTTCTTGCTGTGTGGAAGATGAATGTTTAGATAATATGTTTTCTGTTTATAGGATCTAAAAATAGAATATATTTTTTTTAATTTTATTTTTTATTGGTAAGGCTGTTGTCTATTTGTGATGTTAGGCTTTATACATCACATATCAGGAGGGACCAATCATTCTCACTCCTGGGCCTCTGTTTTCCTTTCTTTTTTATTTTTGGTAGCCACACTCGAGCACTTTCTTAGTTATGTGATAGCTGAAAGAGATGGTGGCTATACATTCTTAAAGCATGTAGCTCACCACCATCTAAAAGACAAGGGACCTTTAGCTACCTATAACTATTCTCTGAGATCAGTTACCCTTTTTGAGGGATGACCACAGGGGAGTATTTTTAGGTAGTGAGGATATAATCCTAGTTATGACATTCAGAGAAGCTCACCTGCTTTCTAAAGAGGTGTCATAATTTGGAGCTCTAAATTTTGAGACACTCTATTCTTTTCGTGTGGCTAGGAAGAGAAGAATGTATTAGAACACATGAGTAACAACACAGAACTTGAACTGTTAAGAAGGATTAGAATCACTGCTACTGAAGGATGTTGAAGTAATTTTATTGGCATTACCACAACCTATTTCCAGGTACATAAGTGGCAGCCAGAAAAGACTCAGTGTATCTTTTCCTTCGCTTCAAACAGAGGCACTGAGAATTCGCTGGCTTCTGCTCCCTCCTCACATCAAAATTAAACACCAAAGCCACTGTCCACCATAGTCATGCTATTAAAAAAGACTTCAGTGTATAGATTCATGTAGTACTTCCTCCATCTCTGCCTTGTGGAGGATCATGGAATAAATATATTTTTTCACATGTAGAGGGTAAATTGAGGCTCTCCTGCCAAAAAAAAAAAAGAAACTACCATTAGAAAGCACTAGTCACAATTCTTCACTGTTGTGATTAACAAATACTAAAGCAAATATTTCTGCGCTATCTTTCTCCATAACAAATAATTGATTTATTGCATGGTAAAAATTTATTCTGCACTACTTAGTGACATTTGTTTTATTTGTATATCCATGCCATAATGCAAGCTGCGATTGTGATGCCTCAAGGGTTGGCAAAATTTTTCCATAAAGGGCCAGCTAGTAAATATTTTAGATTTTGCAGGCTGCACATCTCTGTGGCAACTACTCAACTCTGCCATTGTAGGATGAAAACAGCCATAGACAATACTAAACAAATGAGGGTGGCTATGTTCCAACAAAACCTTATTTATGGACACTGAAATTTGATTTTCAAATAACTTTCAAGTGTCACAAAATATTCTTTTATAATTTTTTTCAATTATATAAAAAGGTAAAATCCATTCTTAGTTTGCAGTGTATACAAAAACAGGTGGCAGGCTGGATTTGGCACACAGCGGATTTGGTGTGCAGTTCTCAGACCCCTGTGATGCTCCAACATCATGCTTAGGAGAATTAAGTTTATCACTGTGTTTAAAGCTTCAGAGTAAATTGTGCCTGTGCCTCCATTTTAAAAATTTTATCTTAGTATTTTGGAGGAGGGGCAGGGATTGACAACCTAACTGGAAAGTTCTTCTTTAGAATAAAATATTGTATTTAAAACCTAAAACTGAGAAGGTATTTGTTTTAAATTTGAAAAACCACTAGCACTAAACCCCAATTAACATTGCTGTATTAAACTGTATCTTAATAAATTGCCTTTAATAATAAACTTTCACATCTTTAAGTTTTTAAAATAAAAGTTGACTAATTACAATCTTATTCTGGAATTTAAAAACACACAGGAATATGAAAAGTTTTATACAATACTGACATATCACTTTTAAAATTGTTCCTAAGCATATTTCTTTTCCAGCAAAAAGGCACCAACACGAAGGTTCAGGACCTTGGAATTTCTAGGGATTTTTTAAAACCGTAAATCATCTTCTTTTAAAGATAACAAATAATTGGAAGTCAAACCGTTATGACTTCATTGTAGTGGGTATTTTTCCCATTAATGGCTGAACTGAAATCGTCAGCCTGTTTCAGAGTGGTGCCAGATGCTAGCAAGTCTCAGTCCCTGGAGATGAGACTTGACATATTACAGTGCTTGCTCCTTGACCTCCCAGTCCTGATAGTATTTTACTATATATTGGAATCCCATGAATGTACAGAAACCTCAGATTTCATAAGTTTGGGTTTGATTTTTTAAAATACAAATTTGGTCTTATAAGTCTCTCTGAATTTTAGTAATGATAACAGGATTTTTTCCAGAGTGTTTGGAATCTGTATGTTTTAGGGGGAAAAATATATGTTATTTGTTTTCTTTGTATGCTGCAATTACTTTCAATTACAGCAGATTTGTTTCATACTATAAATACTTTTTCTTCTTTGGTAGATTTCCCACAAAGCTTCTCATTCTTCATGTTTTTAGTTTTTGAAACTGGGTTGGAACTACCCACAAAAAAAGGATAGATGAACAGATAGACGAGACCACAGATAGACTATACTAAACCACTGGGCTTCCTTTTTTAAAAATTGTTTTTAACCTATTCCTGAGAGATTTGTATCTCTTTAAAGTACGGTACAAGACAGTAAGACACAAATTAGTATTCTCTTTCCAATAATGGAGCATGAGATTACCTGTACTTTCAAATTGAATTTCAAATTGAACTTAGCCTGAGCAATTTATTTGCTAGCTATGTTGAAAAAAACTTTTTAAAAAACATAGTTGAGGTCTACTGGGAAAACTGGATATCTATGTGTGAAAGAATGAAGTTGAACTCTTAGTGAACACCATATACAAAAATTAACTCAGAATAGGCCAAAGATCTAAACATAAGAGCTAAAACTATAAAACTATTAGAAGAAAACAAAGGACCAAAGTTTCTCAACATTTGATTTGACAATGATTTCTTGTATATGACGCCAAAAGCACAGGCAACAAAAGAAAAAATAGACAAATTGGACTTCATGAAAATTAAAATCTTTTGTGCACCAAAAGACACTACCAACAAAGTAAAAAGGCAGCCCACACAATGGAAGACAATATTGGCAAATTATATATCTGATAAGGGATTAAAACCCAGAATGTATAGAGAACCTCTAAACACAACAACAAAAAAACAAACAACCCAATTCAAAAAATTGGCAAAGGCCTTGAATAGAATTTTCTCCAAAGAAGATATATAAATGGCCAATAAACACATGAAAAGTTACTCAACATCACTAATTATAAGGGAAGTGTGAATCAAAACCACAATGAGATAACACCTCACACCCTTTAGGATGGGTACTATCAAAAAACCAAAATAACAAATGTTGGCAAAGATGTGGAGAAATTGGAACCCTGTGTACTGTTGGTAGGAATGTAAAATGGTACAGCTGCTGTGGAAAACAGTATGGTAGTTCATTTAAAAATTAAAAATAGAATTACCATATGATCTAGCAATTCCACTTCTGGGTACATACCCAAAAGAATTGAAAGGATCTTGAAGAAATATCTGTAAACCCACATTCATAACAGCATTATTCATAATAGCTAAAACTCAAGTGTCCATCGATGGATGAATGGATAAGCAAAGTGTGATACAGTCATCCCTTAATATCCATGGGGGATTGCTTTCAGGACTCCTCACAGATACCAAAATCCATGAATGCTGTCAAGTCTCTTATATAAAATGATGTAGTATTTGCATATAACCTACTTAATCCTCCCATATACTTTAAATAATCTCTTGATTACTTGTAATACCTAATATAATATAGATGCTATGTAAATAGTTGTTGTACTGTATTGTTTAGGGAAAAATGGCAAGAAAAAAAAAGTCGGTACATGTTCAGTCCAGATGCAACCAGCCATTTTTCCCCAAAAATATTTTCAATCTATGGTTGGTTGAATTCACAGATTCAGAAACTGCAGCTAGGGATATGGAGGTTGTATGTGCATACTGTTTATGTATACAATGCATATGCGTACAATGGAATATTGTATAGCCTTAAAAAGGAAGGAAATTCTGACATATGCTACGACATAGATGAACCTTGAGGATGTTATGCTAGGTGAAATGAGCTATTTACAAAAGGACAAATCTATATGATTTCACTTATCTGAGTTACCTAGAGTAGTCAAATTCATAGAGATAGAAAGTAGAATGGTGATTGCCAGGGGCTGGGGGGATGGGGAATATGGAGTTGTTGTTCAATGCTGCGGTCTCCAACCCCCAGGCCACGGACCAGTACCAGGTGAAGAGCTCTGCCCCCCACTCCACCCCCACATCTGTGGAAAAGTTGTCTTCCATGAAACTGGTTTGGGGACCGCTGAGTTATGCTTTAAATTTAGACATGAGGGCCAGGAGAGGTGGCTCACGCCTGTAATCCTAGCGCTCTGGGAGGCTGAGGTGGGAGGATTGCTTGAGCTCAGGAGTTCATGCCCAGCCTGAGCAAGAGTGAGACCCTGTCTCTACTAAAAATAGAAAAATTAGTCTCTACTAAAAGTAGAAAAATTAGCCAGGCATCACAGCGCATCTGTAGTCCCAGCTACTTGGGGAGCTGAGGCAAGAGGATCACTTGAACCCAGGAGTTTGAGGTTGCAGTGAGCAATGATGACGCCACTGCATTCTACCCAGGGCGACAGAGCGAGACTCTGTCTCAATAAATAAATAAATAAATAAATAAATTTAGACATGAGACCAGCAACAAAGAAGCAACCAAGGGTGAGCTGCTGGTGAGTGAGTGAAGCTCCATCTGTATTTACAGCTGCTCCCCATCGCTTGCATCACCGCCTGAGCTCTGCCCCCCACCTCCCCACCCCCATCCTTGGAAAAATTGTCTTCCATGAAACCAGTCCCTGGTGCCAAAAATGTTGGGGACCACTGGTTTAATGGGTATAGAGTTTCAATTTTACAAGATGAAAAGAGTTCTGGAGATGGATGGTGTTGATAATTGCATAACAGCATAAATGTACTTAATAACACTGAACTGTACATTTAAAAGTGGTTGAGATGGTAAATTTATGTTATGTGCATTTTACCACAATAAAAAAAGGGGAAAAATATAGTTGAGGTCTAATATAAATCAAGACCTTTGTAATAAGGAATCCTGGATTCAAATTCCAGCTCTGCCACTTACTAGGTTGTTGTCATAAGCAATTTACTTATTCTCTTCTAAAACTCATTTTCCTGATCTATAAAATAGTTTCAATAATTAAAGAATTAGTAAGTTAACACATATAAAGATCTTACTGCAGTGCCCAACTCAGTGCCTATGACAGTACCCATTAAATGCATCCTGTCTCTTACATTCATTACGCCAATGAGTCAAATATACAGATTAAAAGAAGTAACCTGCATGTATCCTTAACATTGCTGGCTTTGCCTTCCCCTAGGTGTTGCTGAAAATATCAGACTCAAATCATGATAGCAGCAAGAAGAATTTCTCTGAGGAGGAAATAGATGATGAGGAAAGTGTGATATTGACATTGGTTCCAGTTAAAGACGAATCAAATATAGAACAACAAACGGAACCAACTGTGTCCTCAAATTCTGATGTCAAACCGAACAAGCCCAGGAAACACAATGAAGTTCATCCACCCACAACAGATGAACAATTCAAAGCTCCTCTAAAACCTAGACGTAAAACATCAATTCTTCCCTTGCCAACAATTTTGCCTCCCATTAATGTGTGTCGAGACACTGAGGAACTGATGCCAACAACTCAATTTGAGTACTGATGGCAAGAAAATAGAAGTTTTTCTGAGGCTTCAGAAGCATGCTTATCCTGAACAGAAATACGATATTCCTGAAACATCAAAGGAGGCCAGATTACAGTCATATTCAAGGAAACAGAAGACAAGGACCAAGAGAGCAAGGTTTCAGGAAAGTTGCAAGACGAATGTGAAAGCAGAAGAGACTAATATAGTTGAAGTGATATCGTCAGCTCAGGAATCTGCACTGGCATCGTGGGCAAGGATTGCTACAAGAGCTGTTCAGCCTAAGACTGTGAATTCACGTTCCATTCCTGCTTCTGTTGAGGCCTTTTTGATGCGAGCCTCTGGCATCAGGTGGTGCGTGGTCCATGGCACAGCTCTCTTAGTAGACACAAAGGGTTGGGCTTGCCTGCAGTTTCATGCAGGTCAGGCCTGGGTACCTGCCACTCCCAGGAAGATGATTTCTCTCTTCCTGTTACCAGCCTGCCATTTCCCATCCCCGGGCCTAGAAGATAATGTTATGCCCTGACTGTGCCATGAGGAATAAGAAGATAATGACATGATTAATGACAATGGGGAAGAAGCAGCAACCTGGTTTGAACACAATGTAGGAGACCAGAATATGCCACCTCAAAGTGTCAGAGAAAGATGGATGTACTTCCAGAACGTGTAACCTAATATGAAGGAATGGAAGACGAGATCATTTGAAGGAATCTTTGTGATCTATAAATCGGAATTAAGTGATTAGGACTCCAGAGTGCAGATGGTTGACTGGGTGACAGCCCCATCTAAAGAGACTCTTTTTGGGAGCCTGAAAAGCCACTAAAGTCAAGTCACTGCAATTGAAAAGACAATAATAATTATAATAATTCAAATATACATCATGTGGGATTGAGAGGGAATTGTGGAGGTTTTCCCTTATAGCACTGCTATTGAACTTGCCTAATTTTTATTCAGGATGCCAGATGCCTGGATGGGAGGGAAGTCCCTCAGTTTGGTCACTAGAATTTATGTCCCTCAATGCCAGTACTGTGTTCTTTTACCTGTAAGTGTGTATTTCCCTCCTTATTCTAATGTAGGATTAAGCTTAGATGCTATGTACCTACCTTGATTCCAGCTGGACCCTGAGGAAGGAGCTTGGGGGCAGAATTGCTTATCCCAATTCCCTCTCAACTATTCACTAGGTTCTGAAAAACAAACAGGTCTGTTTATTAGAGGAACAGTAGGCCACAAAGAAAGTGGTGTCATCAGCTGCCTAGCTCTTGTTGTGGGCCCATATCTTGTGTATATGGAGTATGTATTCTGTTTGTTCATATGCTCCCACTGTTGAACCCAGAGCAGAATAGTGTTTTGGGTGTTTTCCCACAGGAGAGAGACGTTTTGAGGAAAGTTCCATGTTAGTGACCTTCTAGGACCATGGCTTTGGCTGCTACTGACTCTCATCTTTGGGGGAGGCCAAAAAAAGGCAGATGTAAGTCTTAATCCATCACTTAGACAAGCAGGATATGGACGGAAACCCTTCCTGTGTTCAGAGCTCAGGCCGTCCCTTCCCTAACCCTTCATCCAACAGGGACTTACTGCTCACCTCACTAATCCACCTCCTCCAAAAATGGCTACATCAGAATGTGTGTATTTTTCACTGGCTAGTTTTTTTGTTTGTTTGGTTTGATTTGGTTTTTTTTTTTTGAGACAGAGTCTCACTCTGTTGCCCCGGGTAAAGTAGAGTACAGTGGCATCATCATAGCTCACTGCAACCTCCAACTCCTGGGCTCAAGGGATCCGCCTGCCTCAGCCTCCCGAGTAGCTGGGACTACAGATGTGCACCACCATGCCTGGCTAATTTTTTCTATTTTTGGTAGAGACAGGGTCTCGCTATGATCCACTCATTAGAATCACTGACCCGCTTATTACTACGTCAACTGCTTTCTCTTGCAAAAGAGACCAAGTTTGGTAGTGCTAGAAACAACACTCCTGTCAAGTCAGCAATGATGAGAACAGGGTTGCTACTTTTGCTTTCTTGTAAGGCTTGTACTTCATAAACAAACGAGATGCTTACTATCCTTTCATCATCTCTTAAGGAGAAATAAACACAACATAGAAACATCCTGTATGCAGCATAAGGCCTCACATAGGAGTAAACTAAAAAAAATGGAAGCTTTTCCAAAAGATACTATTTCAGGGCTTCTGTTTTAAGTTCTCTCTCACCCTCACTGTCTCTCTAAACATTTATTGAATAGGTCGCTCAGCTGATAGCCTCTTCCTCCATAATTTATTTTCTACATGCTCCCTAAAGTGATTTTTAATAAAAATAAGTCTATTTCTCTCTCTCCTCTGTTTAATACCTTTCATTAGCTCTCTATAGCCCTCTTTTTGAAAACTGCACAAGAAGCTTCATGATGTGGTCCCTGTCTATTCTCTCGCTCAGCTCCTACCGGTCTTTCTCTCACTATTTGTGCTGAAATAATACCAAACAACTTATAGTTCCCCACAAACATTTTTCTGTTTCAGCCCTCTTAGATCACTTAACAGAGTACCTCTTCTTTCCCCCATTTACCTGGTGAACTCCTAAAGTTTTCAAAACCCAGCTTGGACTTCACTTTCCCCAGAAAAATTCCCTGACCGAGAGTTAGTCACTCCCTCTTCTGTGCACTTATTTCATTTTACTTAGTCATTCATTCAACAAATTCAACATTTGACAAGTAATTACTGACCACTTAATATGTGTCAAGTACTGTGTAAGGGAATCTCATCATCATCATTGTCATTATGGCTAACACATAGAGCTCACCATGTGCCAGGTACTCTTCTAAACAATACACATTTATTAATTAATTGACCTGAACAACAAGTCTATGAAGTCGCTACTCTTACTATCATCATTGTATAAATGAGGCAAATGAATCCCAGAGAGGTTAAGTAACTTGCTGTGGTCACCTATGCAGTCCAACTTCAGAGTGCATATGCAAGACAGGCCTCATCCCTCCCCTACTAGACAAAACAAGTGTAATGAAAAAGAATGACATTAACAAGGAATTATTTTAAAATGTGGTAATGGCAGGAGTACAGGGCGCTATTGAAGCACCCAAGGCCTCAGCCTTTGATGCTATATAGTACCTGGGCCCCAGCCCAGGTCGAGAACAGCTAATTGTCCCTCTACCTTGCTCCCTCCCTCAACAGAAAATACACAGGTTTTGGGACATAAAGACTAGAATTAAAAGTCCCTACTCATCTACTGTCCTGGCAAGTTCAATTTCCAATTCAGCTATTCAAAAAAATGACAAATTTCTTTATCTGAATCAATTTAATTTACCTCTGAGCCACCATTCTGCTGAGGCAGTAGGAAATTCATTTTCTACATCCCCTCCAACCCTTGCCAAGATCCTGCAAAGGTCCAAGGAGGTATCTTATGCAGCACCAAAGGACCAGGGAGGACACTTGTTAATGATGAGGTGCCCATTGTTCTGCCCACCTGGTCCTTGCTCCTGGGAGCCAGTCTTCCTATAAGCACTGCCCAGTCATTCTCTACTCGATCTTTCTACTTCCCTATCCAGTGGACAGGACCTACCAACCTCTGTCTTCATCCCTGTTTGAAGTGAAGGTCCCCATCCCCTCCCCCATCTCCTTTATCCCCTCCCTAAAGAAATCTGGAATAATCTAAGATTAAAGCAGCATAGTCTTCTTGTCACATGTTAATTCCCTTTTCTTTTCCTTTTTTTAAGAGACAGGATCTTGCTTGTTGCCCAAGATGGAGTGCAGTGGCATGATCATAGCTCACTGCAGCTTCAAACTCCTGGGCTCAAGCGACCCTCCTGCCTCAGCCTCCTGAGTAGCTGGGACTACAGGTGCGTGCCACCACGCCTAGCTAATTTTTGGTAGAGACAGGGTCTCACTATGTTGCTCAGACTGATCTTGAACTTGTGGGCTCAAGCAATCCTCCCGCCTCAGCTGAGATTACAGGCTTGAGCCACTCTGCCTGGCCTCCATTTTCTTCTTCTACTCTTTCTTTCTTTTCTTACTTTTTCCCCTCTCCATTCTCTGTCTCTTACCTTTGAAGATGGAGAATTCAGAACTGTTATTTTACATAGTCTTACATTCTCTGACATAGTTTGGGACCTTAGAAGGATCTAATAAAGCCTTGTTCTGATATCAGTTGCCTAAAACCATTGCAGAGCTTTCTCATTCCTTTGCAATAAGGCTACCTGCAGATTCCTACACCAACTAGTTTCTGTTTCTTTTAAGTCTTACTCCCCAATTCAGTTTCTCCCTTTTGATAATCCTTGACTGTCTCTTTTGAAAGTGGAGGAAAGAGAAAACAAACTATTAAATAAACTCTCCTTGCTCAAAAACTGAGTTCAACTAGGTAGGATCAAAAACTTAATACATCCTGATGAGTGTAACCAGATGCCTGGCATTAACAGGTGTTTATGAGACACCAATTCTGTGGCTAGCACTGAACTAAGTGCTGTGAAGAATAAAAGAAATTATTTAAAGACAAAGTCCTTCTCCACAAGATTACAGTTTAGTTGGAATGTAAAATGCTCAGAAGAGCAGTGTAGTTTAGGTAATACAGTAGTGTATTTAATAAGGAACTAAACTATTCAACACAGTTAATTGGAAAACAAAAAAGCATGTGAAAAAATTGCTTGTATTCAGTATACAAGGAGTTAACCATGAGTTAGGGAAGGGAAAGATCTTTGGCTGGCATACCTAAAGAAAAGAAAACTTTACCAACTTTGGATGATGCAGAGATAGAAACAAAAGATAAAAACAAGAAACACACACACACACACACACAGAACTGGAGGCAGAATGAACATGTTGTGAAGGAAGAATGGTGAAGGCACTGGTCTGACCCTAAGGAAAACTTTGTGTATGCAGTCATCAACATCCTTAAATAACAATTATTCAACCATCAATCCACCTCCAATCTGCTCACTGGAGACATAAGTGCAAACAACCATTTAAAAGCCAAGTTCTCATTGTTCATTAATTCCACAGCCATTTATTAAGTCTCTACCATGTGGACAGCAATGTGCTAGGTATTAAGGATAGAACCATAGCGAAAGAGGGAGAAAATACCTACCATAAATTAAATTAAACAAACTAACTATGTCTAGGCCTACAAGACCAAGCAATTTACATGTCTATGTCACTTTATCTAATTTAATCGTATAGCAAAAGCAAGCAAGTATTTTGTCCATTTTACATTTTTGAAACAAAGAGACTGAATGTCAAAGATATTGAATAACTTGCCCAGGTTATACAGCTAGTATAAAGCTTATAAACAATTCAACACTCTAGCCACCATTCTATTTCTTTGCCTACTCCCCCCCAAAAGATGAGAAACCAACCAAACTATAAAACAAACAAAACCTCAAGAATTGTCTCCACTTGTAGATCTTTTGTTCTTCAAGAAGTTCTTCAATATAGTTTTTCTGCCTCGTTACACTTCTAAAACTGCTCTTGCCAGAGTCTCCAATGGCTGTCTCTGGTCAATTCTGTGTCCTCACTACTTGACTTCTATGCAGCATTTTCTATACCTGACCACCCCCATCTGACTGTAAAACTTTCTTCTCTTGACTTCTATGACATCACCTTCTTATCTCACAGGTAGGTTACTCCTTCTCTTGCTGGCTCTTCCTCCTCCTCCTCCTCTTCTCAACTTTGAAATGTTGGAAATTATCACAGTTCTCTATCTACAATCTTTGTTTAGATAATATTACTTGGGAGGCTGAGGCAGGAGGATTGCTTGAGCCTAGGAATTTGAGACCAGCCTGGGCAATGTAGCAAGACCCTGTCTCAAAAACAAAACCAAAAAGAAAAAGCAAAACCAAAAGAAAAACAAAAAAGAAAAAGATATAATGTAGTTCAAGACTAAATTTCATCTATAAATTCTATAAATTCATAACTGCCAAATTTATATCTTCAATGTAAACTATATTCCAGATCAATATATTCATCTGTTTACTTGACATCATCACTTGCATATCTAATAGCCATCTTGGACTTGATTATTGTCAATGTCCTCCAAAGACCATCAGGAATGCAACTATAGCTGAACAAGTTGAGTTTATTACTTGTTTCAGTAAATGAGAATACACACCATGGGGAACCATGGGACATCTCCATAAGAAGGTGTTAGAAAGGACTACTTGTAGAATTTCAGCTTGTTTTAGGTGACTTATAGAAGGGTTCAAGGGAGAGGGACTTTGGTCTGGATTAGAAGCTGTAAGAAAGCAGGGATAATTCTATAATTGGGTATTTTAATAAGAATTATCTAGAAGGAAGGAAGACTAGACTGAGGCTAAAATTATAATTGGTAAAGAAGCAGCAGGCACTCATATTAGCCAGAATAAGGAGACGTTTGGTCATTTTTGTGGCTTGGACAATGTTTACGTTTTGTCTGTTTCAGACATGATTACAGAGTGACCTTATTTTTGTCTTAATCCATCATGATCACAGAGTGGCCTTGTCTGATGTTGATGTTCTCTAAAATTGTTATATTCAACAGAAGAACACCAAGGCCTAGTTGTGATTGTCAGGCCAACCTGAAGCAACACCAAGCCAACCTGGTAGTACCACGCCATTTCCTGGATGTCATGGTCTGCTTTTCTCTTCTCCATATCCATACTGGAACTCTTGATTTACTCTTCCCCCACCTCACTCAACCAAAAACCATTACTTTACAGCCTTCCCTTCTATGTGGCACCAGCATCCACACACATTCTCACCCCAAAACCTGAGATTCACTGTTGATGGTGCCATTTTCCTCATCTCACACAGCCAGTCAATCACTGAATCCCATTGTCTTCTTTCTTTTATTTCTTCTGCCATGGTTCTGGTCCAAACCACTATTTTCTCTCTTTTAAATGTGAAGTAGCCTCCTATCTTCTCTGCTTCTACTTTTGCCCCTCTACAATCCATTCTCTTATCAGATCATATCACTCCCCTGCTTTAAAACTCTCAAACAGCTTCCCATTGTACTCAGAATAAAAACCAAACTTCTTACCCGGGCTTTCAAAGCCGGATATGGTTTGGCTTCAGCCTAACTCTCCACCCTCATCTTAGACTATATTCCCCCTCACTCACTATGCTTCACTGGCCTTTTTCCCCCCTCAGACATACCCAACTCTCCCTATCTCTGCACTTGCTCTGTCCTTGCCGGGACTATAGTCTCTCTTCCTGTGAGCTCCTTTTCATCCAGGCGCCTTGTCATCTCTTCTCTGAGGGGCCTTCCCAGATCACTTCATCAAAATGCCGCCTTCCTGGGCACTATCACATCCTTTCATTTTATAATATTTCCTTCAGAGTACTAATCAAAATCTGAAAGGATATCGTTCATTTATTTCATTCATTTATTGTCACTACCTCACTGGAATTTAGCTTAATAAAGGGATGGCGTTTGTCTGTCCCGCTGTAAGCCCATCTCCTAGAAATCTGCCTACCTCGCAGCCAAGAGCTCCATAAATACTATACAATGTGTGCCTGCCTTCCATACTGCTCATTTCTAATACAGCCATAAACAATCAGGAATTACATTTTTGTTTTTAATGGAGTAGGGCACTCAACAAAAAGGAAGAAAAAGCAGAGAGTTAAGAAAGTGCCTATCTTTTATCCATAGAGTGCCCAATGTTTTATGTGGCCACAGTATGTGGGGATGTGTCAGAACTCCAGGACCTGAGACTTTTCTTTCTCCTAATTATCTTCTTTCCTGAAGAGTGTTGGGTCCTTAACTTTATGGTTCACCCTATTTTTCAGGAAAGGATTACCCCAAGGCTTTATTTCTGTAACCGCTCTTTCAGTTCGCCAAGGCCTCAGGGAAGAAACCCAACGCTCTTGCGCAAGCGCCCAGTGGCAGATCCCGCGTCGCCGAGGGCTTTATAGTGCGCATGAGCAACCAGAAGCGGCGCGGCGGGAAGTGTTGCGCAGGCGCACTTGGTCGACTCGTTAGGCGGGCAGCTCTAGGGACCCAGGCATCTGGGGAGCCACAGAAGTCGTACTCTCTTAAACCGTGAGTTTCCGACGGTTTGTTCCATGGCGCGGGATTGTGAGGGATTAGAAACGAATTCTGGATCGTGACTTCGGTTTTGTGGCAGTGCAGTTCCGTCCCCCGCCCCTTTCGATCCCTCGGACCTGCGGCGGGAAAGTCGCGCGCCTGCGCACCAAGCATACGGTTCGGTCTCTGAGGAAGAAGGTCCTTCCCAGCCAAGCTCGCGGCCCGCGCTCCCCGAAGGGTTCCCATTCTTACCCCTTCTCTTCCGCCCGGCGCTCGTGGCCAGTCTCGTGTCAGTTTTCCACTAACTTGCGTGGGGCCTGGGACAAGCCTCCTGGAGCTCCCTTTCAGTGGTCAAACGATTTCCTCCCTCAGTCCTTAGGTCAAACTGCCCCCTCCCCCTCATCGTCCAGCTGGCTGGTGCCTGGCTGGCTGCAGCAGCAGCCCCCTAACCCCACTTCCCACCGCCGCCGGCTTCAGAGGAGCCTCCCTCACCTGGGAAATTCTCCTTTCAGCCCACTGCCGGTATATCTGGAAGGTGAAAGTAAAGCAAATGAAATTCCTTAGAAATGACCACAGTTTTCCTTTCTTTGGGCGTTTAGACACATGGTGCGTTTTAAAATGTTTGCCACTTTGAGGGCAGTGGCATTTTTTAATGCTTGGTTTAGTAAATGATGTAAACTTAACTTCTTCCAGTATTATAATTTTTACAGCTGCTTTGCTCCCCCTGTGGACGTGAACGCTTATTTTGCATCCCAGTGGAGGCGCCTTTGGGAATTCAGATGGATGAGCCAATGGCTTTTTCTCCCCAGTGTGACCGGTTTCAGGCTGATGGCTCTGTAAAAAAATACGAGCCGAATTTTAAACTTCCAGGTATGTGTTTGATTCCAAAGATGTACAGGCAACAATTCTGTGTCTTTGATTGCTTTAAAAGAAATAAATTATTGAATCTTTAAAGTGAGTTGTATGTTTATATAGGAGCGTTTTACAAAGCTTCGTAAGATCTAGATTTAGGATCGAATTGCATTTAGGAGGATCGTAATCCAACCTTGTACCGGTGAAGTTGCTAAGGCAAAAATATTAATGATTGTCTAAGAACACAAAAGGTTGTTGATGCCCACACTAGAATTTGTCTTCTTCTAGACCTATGTTCTTATCTTTACTTACCGTATTGCATTAAACTTGGATTTAGAAGTGGACCCTGGAGGAGCCTTTACTAAGTATTCAAAAGCAGAATTCACTGACAAAAATAAATGAAATGTTTGTAGCAATAATAAAGCATCATATCTCAGTGTATATCATGAGGTGTTGTTTGAGGTGAGGTAGAGAGGGTCAAGCGATACCTGCTCTTGTATGCTAAAATGTGTATCTTCATTCCTGCTCTGGCACCGGGCCTGGGACTTAGTAGGCACGTAATAAATGTTTGTTAAATAGAATAGTTCCAGTTGAGTGTATTTTTTTCCCCTAAAAGGTACCTAAATCTTCTTTTCCATCTTTGTCTTAAGTGAATTTTGTGCTTATCCGAAAGATATTAATTTTGACCTTTCATCCATAATATGTGATTTATACACTATAAAATATTTTAGCCTCACCCTTGAAAAATAGGACATCACATACTTTTACTTTGATGAAAGCCACTTATCCCACTTAGCTATACTTACAACTTTAGAGTTATCTTCAGCTTATGCTTTTTATTTGCTCCCTATATCCAGTCACCCAAATTTATCTTATTTTTAATGTGTATGGCAATTGCATCTTCTTTCCATTCCCATTTTCCACCACATTAATTCATTTCCTTACACTTTGTTCCTGAATTACAACAAAGTTTCTTACCTAAACTTCCTGCTCTCACTTCTTTTCCATTCTCTAGTTCATCTGTACACTGCTATTAGAATAATTTTTTTTTAATTTCCTCTTCCCAAGAACAGCTAGAATAGAATAATCTTAAAATGCCACTTTCATCTGGTTTACATGGATGCTCTTCCCTTCCATTTTTTTTTTTATAATTACCTGGTTTTCAGCTTAGCTTTCCTTTACTAGTCATTGAACATACAATACACTAATATAGTCATTGTATTATTCTTGTATTGTTTAGCACTGTGTATTTTGACTGTTCAGTTTATACAATAAACTCCTTTAAGGCAGTATCTCCTATAGTTTCTGCTGTATGTTGTGCCTTAAGTGGAGTGTGAATGGATGCCTCTGACTTGGTTCTAGCATTATGTTCAGGAGAATGCTGCTATTCTAATATTCTGAAAATCTGAGAAATAAAGAATAAATTTTATTCCAAATTTCAAAAGTATTATAGCCTTTATGTAATAGAACATTGGACAACATTATAAATAATGTCTATGATAATTTATAAAACATGCTGAAACTTTACTCATATAGTTTTTTTTTTTATATGATCCTTAATAAAAGCTAAAGTTATGTAAAAAACATGACTTCAGTAAGGAGTAAAGCTGATGAGGTCCAGGCACATCACTGTCTTTTGATCTAATTGGGATTTTCACTTATTTCTAATCTTCATTTTTTGCTTAATATATACTTGAACATTTCTCATGTAGTTAAATTTTCTACAAATTAAGTTCTATTATATAGTATGCTATAATTTAATTACTTTTTATTGTTGAAACATTAGTTTTCCATTTTTCCCTATTAAGAAAAATACTGCAATGCACAAACTGTCTGACATAATATTGGTCAAATGTTTATTCTTTCATTGTTTAAGCAGGCTTTTTTTTTAAGTATCTACTATATGCCAAGTTTAGTGAGAAAGACCTGTTCAGTGAAAGAATGGAGTATGAACTAGTCATATACGGAATATCTCCTCCATACTGTTGATCTAGACAGGAAGCCTTGCTTTCTGTATGTTACATGGATGCCCTTAGCCCATGCTTCTAAAATGGGTTCTAGGTACCATTTGGTTTGACTAGGACAGATCCAGTTTACACCTGTTATCACAATGTAATTATTGGTGCCCCCTTTCACTCTCAAGAGTGTACCAGTTTGGGCTAAATTATATGATCCTGTAGTTATAGAGGTGTGTAAATCAGACAGTGCATGAAGCCCCAGAATAAACATGACTGTATTCCTGGAGTGTCAGTTTTACTCCATAGTAAGATATTGAAAACATTTCGTTTATATGATGAACACTTACTAAGCATCTATTATGTGCACACACTTTTCTAGGTGCTAGGAATAAATCAATGCATGAAACAAATCAACACCCTCAAACTAGTAGAAAGAGACAATAAACAAAAGAAATAAATATTATGTTCAAAAGTGATTAGTGTTGTGAAGATAATATAGAAGGGAAAGGGAGACAGGAAGGATTGGGGAAGGAGATTGTGACTTTAGTAAGTGTTGTTGGACAGAGAAGGCTTCAGTGAGGTAACATTTGAGCTAAAACTTCAAGGTGGCAAAGGAGTGAGCTATGCAGATATTTGGGGAAAAGCCCTCCAGGTAGAGGAAACAGCAAGTACAAAGGCCCTGAGATGGGAGTGTGCCTAGCATTCTGGAATAGCAAGGAGGTCATTGTGTCTAGAATGGGGAGAGGGCGGTAAATGGAGTGAAGTCAAAGAGAGATTGTAAAGAGAAGGAGCGGTTCTTTAGCTTCTATATGGAATGAAATGTGAAACCATTAGAGGGTTTGAGCAAAATAGTGACATGGTAACTTAGCTTTAACGGGATAACTCTTGACTGCTTGCTGGGTTACAAGTGGACTATGGGCCAGCAAAGATGGAAGCAGGGGGTGTAGTTAAGGAGGCTATTGCCATATTAAAGCCAACTTGGATGTATTATGTAGCAGAAAATAAAATTTACTTAAAATTTCAAAATAGAAGCCTAGACCCTTGTGTATAAAATATGGGCATTTAAATAATTTTGTAGCATGATATGAACTTTTCAGGGTCTTTCCCCAATCCTCAAAGTGTATATTCATTTGTCTCTGTCTTTAACACTGTTGTTCAACTTCTGACACGAAAACTCTTTTCTGCTCTCTGCTCGAATTTCCCACTTCAGAATTTGAGGATATTGCATTCACTTTAGTTCTAGGAAACTTTCCTGTTGTTTAAAAATATTAAAGTTGTTCTGTATTGACAGGAAACCTTAAACATATTTGGAATTTTTTAAAGATGGGTAAGTACATAGGAAGTGAGTAGTGTAATGGAAGCACATTAAGCTTATGTAGTCATTCACATGGCTTGTGCATTACAGCGTTTTCCCGTTACAGATATTTTCTTTCTGGTGATTTCTAACACTTAACCAGTATCTCTAGTACTAACTGCCAGCTCATGCTTATGCAAAGGGAAGGTCCAAAATGTGGAGCTCATAGGAAAACCATAGATTTACAGTTGGAAGGTAAAGTTTGTCTGATCCAACCCCTTTGTTTTACAAGTTAAGAAACTGATGGTTTATGACAAGAGTTGAATCCAGATCTTTAGATTCCAGGGTCCCTCTATATCAGCACCATCCAATAAAACTTTCTGTGATAATGGAAATGTTTCTAAAATGTCACATGTGGCTAGTGCAACTTAGGAAAATAATTTTTGAATTTTAATTAATTTAAATTTAAATAGCTACATGAAACTAGTGGACACTACAACTATATCATCCTACTACAAAGTTTCAGTATTATTAATCACATACACAAAACAAAACATGCACACAAACACTTGAATACAATTAGTAATAAAACAACTACAAACAGGGTTCTTAAAATATTTCGTCATCTCTAGACACCATTGATTATAAGAGACATCATTATTTTATGTACTTTTGAGAAATGCTGCCAGTTAAAATATGACACAGTGCTTTCTTATCACCTAGAATTTGTTTTGTTTTATACTTACTGAAAGAGTTATTTTTGACCTAATTAGACAGATAATTATATGTCTCTGGTATATAAATAGAAAGGAAAATGAACATTTCAGGTCTGTCTCTTTAGAATTACTTAGATTCATTGATACCCTGTTTTCCCCTTACAATATTGTTCTGAATACATTAGTGATGCAGTATTTCTTTGAAGAATCCCATAAAAAATAAAAAGCCATTGTTAATGGGCTGTTAAGAAGAGCCCAAATATGTGGAGCTAGCCTACATCCTATTGCTTCACCACCTCCACTGCTCCTCCCTACAAGTATTTGGCTCTGAAATGTTAAAGGAATGCTTCTCTGATTTTCAAGACATTGACACCTATTCTGTAAGTTCTGATGCTGACTGACAACAATTATAACATGCATCCCAATTCCAGAGTTGTTAAAATTGTGTCTTAGAGACAAAGAAATGTAATATCAAATTGAACATGCCATTTTAGTGCCCATTCATGGTGCCTTTCCTATGACACTGGAATTTGAAGCTGTTTGGAAAGATTGTAATTAACTGCAGCAACTGTGTAGGCTGCTAGAAAACCAGCTTTTCCCCAGGCCTTGGTTTTGGCTTCCAGAGTGAAGTAGTGTCATAGTTGATAGTGAGGTAGCTGATACTGTCTTTGTCTTTATTCTATTGTGACTTATAAACTTTTGGGGTTTTTTTCCAGCTATCTCTGGATGCCTATTATGATAGTAATTATTTATTCAGCAAATGTGCCAGGCACTGTTCTAACTAGGAGCTGAGTATATTGTGGTGAATTATACAAACAGAGAACCTGTAATGATGAAGCTTGTATTCAAGTGGAAGGGGGCAGACAGTGAACAAATAAACAAACAGGATAATTTTAGTGGATAAGTTCTCTGAAGGCAATAAACAAGAAAATGGGAGGAGTGCTAATTTAAGTAGGATGTCCAAGGGGGCTGTGACAATTGAGCAAGCCCGTGTAGTTACAAGGGAAGAGTATTTCAAGCAGAGGGATTAATGATAGCAAAGGCCCTAAAGAAATAGTGTTAATAACAGTAACTACAACAGTAAGAGTTACCACTGTCATGTATTTAATATTTACTATGTGCCCAGCATTGTGTTGAAAGCTTTATGTATATATTATTTCATTTTATCCTCACAGTATATCAATGGCATGGGTACTGTTATTATCAGTTTTCTATAGATGGAAAAAACTAGGATTCACAGAGATAAGCTATATGCTGTAGGAAAGTCATACTGGCTGGTGAATAGTGAAGCCAAGATTCTAATTTAGCCCTATCCCCCGCCAAATCTTCAAACTGGTACACATAATTGCTGTTATATTGCCTCTTGCGTTGAAATCTATGAAGACCCAGCATGGTGGCTCACGCCTGTAATCCTAGCTTTGGGAGTCCCAGGCCAGAGAATCACTTGAGGCCTGGAGTTAGAGACCAGCGTAGGCAACATAGCAAGATCCCTGTCTCCACAGAAAATAAAAAAATTAGTCGGACATGGTAGCAGGTGCCTGTAGTCCTAGCTACTCGGAAGGCTGAGCCAGGAGGATCACTTGAGCCCAGGACTTTAGGTTGCAGTGAACTACAGTCATGCCACTGTATTTTAGCCCAGGTGACAGCAAGACCCTGTCTCAAAAAAAAAAAAAACAAAAAAACCACCAACCACGAAGATTCATAGTCCACCTATGAAATAGATGGGAAGGTGAGGGTAATTTAAGTAATAAGTTCTTCCCATTTCCTTAGATGGGTTGATACAGTGGAAAGAACACTGGAGTAGATCTTCCTGGCCTTTATTTGGTCTCTAGCTCTTCCTGTTTCTCTTGCCCTTCAAGTCCATTCTCCACTTGTCATTTTTTCTGCTTAGAAACTTTCCCTGGCTTTCATTTGTATTCTCTACTTTTCCCCTCTTCAGCCACATTGTCTTTCATATCTCTGTGCCCTCCCCTCCATTGTCCATGCCT
Organism: Daubentonia madagascariensis; assembly: GCA_023783475.1. Classification (NCBI taxonomy): domain Eukaryota; kingdom Metazoa; phylum Chordata; class Mammalia; order Primates; family Daubentoniidae; genus Daubentonia; species Daubentonia madagascariensis. Next base: position 25,274,701 of record JAKFHU010000913.1, on the reverse strand, counting down.
TTGTCCTTTTCCATGTCTTTACATACATAGTTCCTTCTTCCTAAAATGTCTTTTTCCACTTTTGCTATTTGGTGAATGCTTCAGAACACAGCTTAGCTGTGCCCTGAAGGCTTCCTGGCACCTTCAGAAGAGTTCACTCCCCGCCCCAACCTAATAATAATATGCATTCCTTTATTACGATTATCACCTTGTATTAAGAGTGATAACATCATCTGTAAAGATAATGCATGTGAAAGTGCTTTGAAAATGTCTTAAACTGTTATTCTATGCAGAATATTATTATGATAACTTAAAGTAGCTGATTCTTGGCCTAGATATTGTAATAAAATCTGAAGACTTTTATGTAGTACTCTTTTGTATCCAGTAGTTTATTGGATTTTTTGTTATTGCCTCCCCTTATTTTAGTCATGTACATTTTCATGAAGAGCTTATATTTATTTAAAAGTAGCAATTTATCTGCTTTCAAGGATAGAGGATACTAGTAATTGAGACAAATTTTTAAAAATATTTTTTAACATGCCTGAGAGCTTTAGTAGGCTTTCTCTCTGAGAGTATACTGTGAATATTCAGTATAGAAAACTTTTCTAAGCCTATAAGATTTTGTATCTTTGTGGGAAGGAAATAGTTTTCAAGGGCATTGTGTCCTTGTCATGCCATCTAGTGATCACAGCACAAAATATTTAGTTATTTTTTAAGTTTAGCTTCTTCATTGTGTTGTAGTCTATGCAATAACAATGAATCTATTAGTATGTAATTCCAGTGTGGTAGAAATTTGCTGTGTGTAATTCTGGGACTGTCATTTTTGTCTGTTAGTTCAAGAGGTATATGTGTGAATTACAGCAATGTGATGGAGTTTTAATATCATTTTAAGATTTATTAAAACTTTTTTATATGCAATTAATTACTCATGTTTTAGAATTTATTTCATTGATGTTTTTTAATTTAGGAAACTACAAAATATACTCTCATTGATAATAACTATAAATTCTTATTTCCCTGATAGGCATTAAAAAAGATATTGAGAAGCTTTATGAAGCTGTACCACAGCTTGGTAATGTGTTTAAGATTAAGGACAAAATTGGAGAAGGTACTTTGGGGATATACTTTATTATTTTTACAAATTTTATTTTCCTTGTATAATCTTGGTTTTCATTACTATTTCTTATTGCAAAATAGACCACTTTAAATATTAAGACCATGGTTATATTACTAATTATGATAACAGCTTTTCTTTTTTCCCCTGGAAAGAAAGAATAAATAATAAATATTTATAGTAAAATGAACAGTCCTATTTTAATCTATTATGCCATTAAAACAATTTTATAATCTATTTTGACATTGTTTCACTAACATTTTTAAAAACCAAATGCTGAAAAATCTAACTAATTGTTTTATAGGCACTTTCAGCTCTGTTTACTTGGCCACAGCGCAGTTACGAGTAGGACCTGAAGAGAAAATTGCTCTAAAACACTTAATTCCAACAAGTCATCCTATAAGAATTGCAGCTGAACTTCAGTGCCTAACAGTGGCTGGGTAGGCAATTTAAAGATATTTTAATTGAACTGGCTATATATAATTTACAAGATTTTAAAGTTGATGCTTAACAGGGATAATGAGATTATACATGAATCATATACATTTTTCAGTCAAGTGTTTGCCATTTGCTAGTACTTTTCCTCTAATCTTGCAATAGTTAGTTAAATTTAGTAATTCTTTTGGAGTGGATTTCTCTTGAGGCTCAGCTCAACTTCCTGTTCTTTTACCACTTCTTTTTGTAATCCTCCTGCCAAATCATAAACCTTGGCTTTCATAGTTTAGAATTTTTTTTATTTTGTTTTGTTTGATTTTTTTTTTTTGTCTAGTCAAGTGCAATAGTGAGAATGGGGGGAAAGAGTAAAACAAGGAGTTCAGTCTGTAACTGATTGTGAACAATCAAGTGAGATAACTCACTACCTTTGGACCAGCCTAGGATTTTCTTTTAAATGTGGGGAATTCACATTTCACATCTCCCCAGCTATTGGCAATCTCTCTCATATTTTTTTAAGAACAACAGAATCATCTGGTATGTCTTTCTCCTTGGTTTCTCTCAGCTAGGTCATTCCTGTTAACATACAGACGTGCTCTAGTATCTTATTCCTCCTGAACTTCCCTCCCTCTTCCAGCCATTATTTCTTTGCTCCCCTTCACAGCCAGACTTGTCAAAAATTATCTACACATACTGTTTTCACTTCCACACCTTCCTTTCACTACACGCACACTGGCTGTGGCTATTCTTCTCCATGCTAAACTGAAACTACTAGTTAGAGTCGACCATGTCTCTAGGCATCATTTAACATAATTGCTTTGAACCATTGTCTTTTTGACCTCTGTACTGCCACACCCTCCTTGTTTTTTTCCTTCCTTGTTTGGCCTTTCATTTTCAGTATCTTTCTCAGCTCTTCTTCTTCTACCTAATGCCTAAGTGGTGGAGTTCCTCAGTGCTTGATCTTTGGCTTTCTTTCTTTGTATTCTTCCTTAGTATCCTGCGCCTGCATTTTCACATGACTTACAGTAACAATTCCCAAAAGTATTTATCTAACCTCAGACCTTTTATCTTAACTGCAGATTTGTATCTGTCCACCTGCCTATTTGACATTTCCACTTGGGTGCCTGATAAATATCTCAAACCTAATATGGCAAAAACTAAATTTTAACTCACCTTCCTCCTCCAAAAAAACCCAAAAAACCCATCACAACAAATGTTTTTATCTACCTACCTCCACAAATGGCACCTAGTTGATCAAGCTAGAAACCTAGTTTCTCCATTTCTCTCCTAAACCACATCCATCACCAAGTCCAAAATGTATCTAAAATATATCTAAGAACTCGTCCTTCTCTTTCTGCTTCTACCGTTACCTCAGCCCAAGCCTAGACTACTACTGTAGCCTGCTTCTTGGCTTCCTCCTTAGTTCCATCTTCACAAAGCAGCCAGAATGATCTTTAAAATATAAAATGTATATGCATGTAACATAAACTGGATAATGTTAGTTCCACCACTTAAAATCTTTCAATGGTTTCCCTGTGTACTTTGGAAAAAAAATTCAGTCTTATCTCATGCCAGTCTTCCCACCTCCCTCACTGTGCTCCAGCTTCTTTACTTCCTCAAATTTGTCTCAAGAGCTTTTTACCTCGGTGCCACTACCCAAACTGTTTCCCCGTTCAGGAAGACCTCCCCCAGTCTTTGCATGCTGACTCTTCAAAGAGGTCTCCTCTGAATTAAATTAGATTCTCTTATCTTTTTTATTGTCACAGCACCTTTTGATTTCTTTCAGAACCCTTGCTGTAATCTGTCATTATTTGTTACCTTATAATCTGTATTGTCCACTAGATAGTAAACTCCATAAAGACAGAAATTGTGTTAATTTTATTCACCATTGCATCCCTAATGTCTGTAATCCCTAAAGGCAAATAACAATGCCCACTAAATATTTATCAAATGAGTGAATGAATGAATGAGGCTTTGTTTGTTTCATCCCTCTATCGTATTATAGAAGACAGTAAGATGAGATGGCCTCGCTAAAGCATGATTGCATACATCTGGTCCTCTGAATGTGATCATTCCTTTTTCCATGCTTGAAATATCTCCCTCTACCACTTTTTCTTTCTCTGTGCTTTAAAAAAGTGCATGCTAAAAAATGTCTTCATCTGATCTTGCAATGCAGTCAGGCAAATTGTCTTTATGCTGTGCTTCCAATGTATCATATTTTTCCTCGTTAACTCCTGTTTTGCCTCTTCCTTTCCATGTAAGTTGTTCTCTGAAAAATTACCAGTTAATTCCTCTTTGCCAAACAGCCTTCCATCAGTCCTTATTCTGTTTGACCTCCGTACTGATCTCCCTTCCTTCAAAACTCCTCACTTTGGTGTCCCTTTCTTATTTTGCTCTCCAACTTGAGACTTTTTCCAAGGCTCAGTTTTTTCCTTTTTCTATTAATTTACACAACTTCAGATAATCACTTCTCTGAAAGTATTCTCACTGACTTCTCACTTGACTTCTCACTTAAAGTTTAGTGACTAAACTTTAGTCCCTTATCTAGATATCTCTATCAAAACAATGAGGTCAGGTTTAAGATGCTTCTTTTCCTGGTTCCTCTACTTATTTTGTTGGTATCTACAGAGCTTTACTTAGGCTCAACATGGAAAGCAACTTCACCCTATTTTCCTCATCTTTTATGAAGCAGTGTAGCATAGTGATTAAGAGCATAAATCTGGAACACACTGCCTGGATTCAAATCCTGGCTCCATGACTGACTAGTTTAGTGGCCTCGGGGAAGTTCCTTAACTTCCTAGTGTCTCCATTTTTCATCTGTAAAAAGTGGGGAGGGAATAATAGTACCTTTATAGGGTTGTTATGAAGATTAAGTGAATTTGTTAATAGGTGTGAAGTGCTTAGGTCAGAGTTTAGCATATAGTGAATGTTCAATAAATGTTAGCTATTATTATTTTTTAATTTGTTACTATTACCATCTACCTGCTGCTGTGTCAATTCATTCTCATTTATCTTTTCCTTTCTTTCTCCTTCTGCCACTTCCCCAGTTAAAACTATAATTATCTCATGTTTGAGTTATTATAGTAACCTCATAATGGGTGCTATTTTTGTTTTAAAAGAAAACTTTATTTCTAATACAAGTCACTTAAATGTTGATGATGATTTGGAGTCAATTTTCTAGCAAATATGTATATATTGCTAAAATTACATTTTAAAAATTAGGCATAAAGTTTCAGTTCATTTCATCTTTCGTCTAAAGTTCATTGTACTTTTTTTCCACTAGGGGGCAAGACAATGTCATGGGAGTTAAATACTGCTTTAGGAGAAATGATCATGTGGTTATTGCTATGCCGTATCTGGAGCATGAATCCTTTATGGTAGGTTTTAATATTTCTTGAATTTTTATTAGCTAAATATTTAATTGAAAACAATTTTAATTCATAACTCATTTCATTCATAACTTTATTTTAGGACATTTTGAATTCTCTTTCCTTTCAAGAAGTACGGGAATATATGTTTAATCTGTTCAAAGCTTTGAAACGCATTCATCAGTTTGGTATTGTTCACCGTGATGTTAAGCCCAGCAATTTTTTATATAACAGACGCCTGAAAAAGTAAGCATGAAAAGTTACTAGAAAATATTTACACTTGAATGAATTTGTGCTATGAGGTGTATCTCTTTCTTATTTATTGATTGATTGATGGATGGATGGATACAGGGTCTGACTTTGTTGCCCAGGATAGAGTACAGTGGCCTCATCATAGCTCACTGCAACCTCACACTCCTAGGCTCAAGCGATCCTCCAGCTTCAGCCTCCCAAGTAGCTGGGACTACAGGTGCACGCCACCACACCTGGTTAATTTTTCTAATTTTTGTAGAGACAGGGTCTCACTCTTGCTCAGGCTGGTCTTGAACTCCGGACCTCAGATATTCAACATGATGTTATGGGATACATAGTTAGTAAAAAAGGTTAGCATACTGAAGCAGTAAACATATCCATCATCTCAGTTACCCATTTTTTTTGTTTGTTTTTCAGTCAAAAGCAGCTAAAATTTACTCATTTAGCATGAATGTCATATACAGTACAATCTTATTACCTGTAGTCCTCATGTTGTACAGCAGCAGTCTTCAGCCTTTTTGGCACCAGGGACCAGTTTCATGGAAGACAAATTTTCCATGGACAGGGGGAGGGGGAATGGTTTTGGGATGATTTAAGCCCATTACGTTTATTGTACAGTCAAACCTCTCTGTTAATGATAATCTGTATTTGTAGCCACTCCCCAGCACTGGCATCACTGCTGCAGCTCCACCTCAGATCATCAGGTATTAGATTCTCATAAGGAGTGTACAACCTAGATCCCTTGCATGCACAGTTTACAGTAGGGTTCACACTCCTATGAGAATCTAATGCCCCCTCTGATCTGACAGGAGACGGAGCTTAGGCAGTGATGTGAGCGATAGGGAGTGGCTGTAAATACAGATGAAGCTCACTCACCTGCTGTGCAGCCCGGTTCCTAACAGGCCATGGACTGGTACCAGTCCACAGCCTGGGGGTTGGGGACCGCAGTTGTACAGTGTATCTCTAGATTTGTTTATCCTACATATCTGCTACATTGTGTCCTTCAACCTACATCTCTTAGACATAGTGCGTACTGCAACATTTTTCTTTTCTAGTAAGTGAGGGGATTGAATTACATGATAGTCAATTTCCTGTTTCAACACTAAAGTTCTATTTTTATATCTATATATTTTTTTAATGCTGATTGTATACATAGAGGCATTATAAGCTGAAAATAAATACTACTGTTTATATAGTTTATCATATTGAGTATGGTAAGAAGATTAAAACCATAACTTCTCTTTTAGGCTTTTACCCCCCTGACTTTTCTCTTTAATTAAATTGAATTTTAAAATCATGATTTTGATTTTTTTTAACTTGCTTAATTAGGAATAATCTGCTATAATGCAATCTCTGCCACCATCACAGAACAAAGAATTGTGCTTATATTGGGTATTGCTCTTTTGCCTTGTCAGCACAGTCCATTGGAAAAAAGAGAAAAAAGCTTGATTGATTAATCATGGGATACATCTTCCTTAATTTTCAATTCTAGTGAGCTATTAAATTCTTACTTTTTCTGGAAAGCTTATTTTTCTTTTCTTTTTTTGGGAATGTTATAAATTCTTAATTGCTCCCCAAAAGAATTACTGTTTGTATATGAGATGCTTTGAAGGTGTTATGATGTTACTGAGCTTTACTTGTTAACAAAGAAGTAAAAATGCTTAATTTTGATTCTTAGGTACGCCTTGGTAGACTTTGGTTTGGCCCAAGGAACCCATGATACGAAAATAGAGCTTCTCAAATTTGTCCAGTCTGAAGCTCAGCAGGAAAGTTGTTCACAAAACAAATCGCACGTAATCACGGGAAACAAGATTTCATTGAGTGGCCCAGCACCTAAGGAGCTGGATCAACAGTCTACCACAAAAACTTCTGTTAAAAGACCCTACACAAGTGCACAAATTCAGATTAAACAAGGAAAAGATGGAAAGGTTCTACCTCTTTTATGTCTTAAGTCTTGACACTGCTTTAGAAATGTACTCCTCCAACCAATAGAGGGAGATGTAATACTAGGATAGTACTTGCAATTTAAAAAAACTTTTTTGTACATTTGTAATATGTGTTCAAATGATTAGATTTCTCACTAAGATTTACACTGAATCATTTTGCTCATTATTTCAAAACTAAAATTTATTTTGTCAATTTATAATGCTTTGTCATTATATATGACAAAAATGGAAAATAATAAATTTTCCCTGCATGGTAAAAAGTTCAGATTAATTGTCCTTTTTGAAAGAAAGCATTAATTATGGGGGAAAATTCTGAAGTGTCTATCTCCATTTTAGCTGCACAGCAAAATGTAACATCCATGCAGGTGGTTTTTGAATTTTTTTAGTTATATATATTTGTGGACTATGATAACATTGTGAATGGGTATTGAGTTCTGTCTAGATTATTTTCTCCTTTCACAGACGTGTTTTGGTGCCTGAGAATGACTTGGATGCAGCTGTTTTTATTTCATGTCACTTAACTCTTTCAAAACTGTGGCAGAGTACAGCTGGCAGAAAGTGTTACAGATATAATCCATATTTTCCTTGTTTTTGTTGGTATTGTAGGAGGGATCTGTAGGCCTTTCTGCCCAGCGCTCTGTTTTTGGAGAAAGAAATTTCAATATACACAGCTCCATTTCACATGAGAGCCCTGCAGTGAAAGTAAGTAATGTAGCTTAATAATGCAATGGTCAGTCAGTCATACACTGAAGAGAAGTTAGGTAATCACTAGGTTAACATTTATTATCGGCAATTTTTTAAAAGTAGAATTTGGCTTTGGCAGAGGTATTACCGCTTTGAGCATTTAGTCAAAACTTTTGTCCTCTCCAGTTTTTCTCTGAACTTTGCTGGTGGAATTTTTCATCTTTTTTGGTTAGCTGACTATTATCGCTATTTTCCTAGAGGAACATTAAGAACCTTAAGGCCTTTTCTGTCATTGCTAGAATGTGAGGTCCCAACACACGTAACATAGTTCTGACACATAGTTGATAGCATAAAGATGTTTATAAAGTTAACAAAATTGTTGTCAATGTTAGATGATTTTTAGACAGCATGAGCCAATACATTAAAACTCAGATTTTAGCCAATGTAATTGTGCAGTTTACAGTTCTGAAATGGAGTTAGACACTAGAACGTTACTGTTTTATATTTTTGTAATATATCAAGAAATGTTCTAATAAAGTCAAATATTTACCAAACTAGGACAAATTAGTAAATTTAATATAAGGTTATTCTACAGAAAAACCCAAAAAGATCTTAAACATTTTAATAGACAACTGTTTATTTACAATCCAATAGCACATTCAGCAGTTTTTAAAGTTATGCTTCCACTATTGCTTTTTGCCATACTAACATTTGAGAACATCATGTTAAGTGTCGTGAAAATAGAAAATTTGACTTTTCTTTTACAGCTCATGAAGCAGTCAAAGACTGTGGATGTACTATCTAGAAAATTAGCAACAAAAAAGAAGGCTATTTCTACAAAAGTTATGAATAGTGGTGTGGTGAAGAAAACTGCCAGTTCTTGCCCAGCTAGCCTGACCTGTGACTGCTATGCAACAGATAAAGTTTGCAGTATTTGCCTTTCAAGGTAATGTGTTTTGATGGTGTTATAAAATCACCAGCATGCTGCCTTACAAGGTTAGAAATTGCATTGATTTTGGTGGGCAATTGATTTAGTGAGTGAAAGGGAGCAATATAGATCTGTAAACTATACAAGCATTGGTACAGAGCAGTACCTTGAAGAGCAAAGGATAACTGTTGTCATATATTGTTCATTTGACATGGACATGCTCTTTGGAAAACACATTTGCTCTTAATGGAAATAATTGATGTGGTGAGGGGTGGAGAATAGCCTTTTTAGAAGCTTAGAATTGTACATTTTGCTTGCTGATGTAATCTTCCCTTTTTTCTCTTTTTATTCCTGCCTATGTGTAATAACCAGAACCAAGTAATAGAGTAGAGCTCTTTTCTTACTCCTGTCTTCAACTCTTTGTCTCATAAATTCCTTCCTTTCCTTCAAGACTTAGTTTCATCCAGCCTTTCCTGATTAACTCAAATATATAAGTGAATAAGTAAATCAGTAATTAATACCCCAAACAGAAATGAATTTTTATACCTCCAAATTTCTGTTGTGTTCTATTTTTCTATTATGGCTTTTATTATCTACTACCTCTTTTTATGCTTGGAAGTTACCATAAAACCTTTCTTGGAGTAAGTCCAGGGAGCTAGTAGAGGGCGAAAAAACAGTAGAAGCAAAATCTAGGATGTTCATCATGTTATATTTACTTTATAATAACTTTTATTTATATAGGTTTCAAGGCAAAAGTTACTGTGAACTAAATTGATAAATGTTATTTTTTGGACTTAAATAGTTCAACTGTAACATATCTAGAGAAATCTTATTTCATCCTAAGGCGTCAGCAGGTTGCCCCTAGGGCAGGTACACCAGGATTCAGAGCACCAGAGGTCTTGACAAAGTGCCCCAATCAAACTACAGGTATGTTGCACTGGAAATACAGAACCCAATTCAAATGGATTGTTCCAGATATATTTTATTTTATGATCTTTGTCTATTTATGACTAATATTTGAGTTCTTATGCTTTTAATTAAATTACATAAGCAGTTCTAGCAGTGTGGCCTTCCCATTTTTGAGATAATACTATTTCTTATGAACGTTTTTAATCCTAGTGTTGCTTTTCTTAAAATAATTTTTTACATAGATTATATTTTACTTATTTATTTGCAAGATGATTTTACCAGGAATTTTGTTAATATCACCTTTGTGGGAAGAAATTATGTTTAATAGTTTTTGCTAAATTAAGGCTTGCAGAGTTTTATCTGTTTGCCTAATACCTCAAAAGTTTTCTGTGATACAGATATAACTGTGTTTGGTTAAAATTACTTTTTGTTATTGTATAAACAATATAATAGCAGTTAAAAGATTATGAGGCCAAACACCATGGCTCGTGCCTATAATCCTAACACGTTGGGAGGCCTAGCCCAGGTGGAAGGATCACTTGAGGCCAGGAGTTCGAGACCAGCCTGAGCAACATAGCAAGACCCCCATCTCTAAAAGAATTAGAAAAATTAGCCAGGTGTGGTGGCGTGTGCCTGTAGTCCTAGCTGCCTTGGGAGGCTGAGGTGGGAGACTCTCTTGAGCCCAGGCATTTGAGGTTGCAGTGAGCCACTGTACTCTAGCCTGGGCAACAGAGTGAGATCCATCCTGTCTCCCAAAAAAAAGAAAAAAAGGAAAAAAAAAGATTTTGAAAAAGAGAAAAGTCTTCTATAACCTAAAAAGCTGTCATGGAGCTGGAACTCACGAAAAATTTTGTTGAATGAATAGATGAATCCTGCTATTCACTTGGATTATGGGCTTTGAAGAAATGCATTCATTCATTGTATGTCTGTTCTGTGCTTGCTGATGATACAAAAATAAATGAGACCATCTGTTCACAGTCTAGTTAGGACACACTCTCAAATAATTATAAAATAACCTGTTGAGTGTGGTGATAAAACGGTACAAGGTGTTTAAGGGATATCTAATTATCCTAACCCAAAGGAATTATGGAAGGGAATTCGTGGAAGAGGTGACCTCTGAGATGAGAATGTAAATTAGGGTGGGAGGTTAGCATTGAGGCATGAACTTAGGAATTCAAGAAATAATCTAGTCAGTCATGCAGGAAACTATAATAGTATAGTGTTGCTAGAATATTAAGATGCAAGTTGAGGAATAGTAAGAAATAAACTTGAAAAGAGGTAGACAAAGTCAGATCTCACTTGTTAAACAGCTTGGACTGTATACTGTAGATGTTGGGAAGTTATTCAAGGAAAAGAGATGGTAATGTTGTATTCTAGATGGATCATTCTGGCAGGTGGGCAGAGAGGATAGATTTTGGAGAGTGGTAGCCTGCAGTGGTCCAGGTGAGAGATGATGAATGTGTGAATGACAGCATTGGTAACAGGAATGAAAAGAAAGGTGAAGGATTGGAAGGGCAGAGTTGGTAGGTAATTAGGTGGAATTTGGGTGTGGGATGGTGAGGGAACAAGGCATCCAGGATGTTTACTAGATTCCTATCTTAGGGGACTTGGATGTATGCTAGTAACGGAGGTGGAGAGTAAAGGAGAAGTAACTGGTCCTTCTCCTTTATGTAAGACTGGTTTGAGGCATAATTGGTTTTGAGATATTTGTGGGACATCCAGACAGAGATGTCCAACAGAATAAAAGTTGAGACTGAAGCTCAGGAAAGGAGCTGAGCTAGAAATACAGTTGAGTGTCATCATTATATAAATGGTAATTGAAGCCATGAGGTGGATGGACCAATCAGGGAGAATATACAAGGGAAGATGTTAGAACTTTGAGGAACCTCAGCTTAGAGAAAATATTGAAGGAGCAGGCAGAGGTACAAAGGGAACTAAGAAAGGCAAGTGATACAGTGGCCAAGGGAATAGAGAGCAAGAAACTTGGTGATACTAGGAGATCAACAATTAGGAGAGAAGATGTCCTTAAAAGAAAAAAAAATGAGCTTTTTAACGTGAAGCTGAGCTGGTCTTAATCTTAACTGCCAGAATTCTGGAGATTAAAGGTTTTAAAGCAATAGTGTTAGCATCTAGCTGAAGAAGAGCTGCTAATGTTCATTACTTTTCATTAAAGTGAAAACACTTTCACAACTATGGTATGTAATTCTTGAGGAGCATCCAGATTTTTTTTCTCACGTCGTTATTTTTAGATTTCTTTTGATCTTATTTTTTATTTCTTTGTGCATTTACTTACTGTTTTCTGATGATGAAATATCCTTTTAAACTTACCAACATGTTGTTTAAGAAAGAAAACATTGTATTTTGTAGAGATGATGTTAGATCAAGGATTCTCAATCCTGGTTGAAATCACCTGAGGAACTTTTGAAAAATACCAGTGCCTGAGCCCTTCTCTAGAGCTATTCAGTCAGAATCTCTGAGAGATCGAGCCTGGGCATTTGAATTTTTTAAGGCTCCCAAGATGGTTCTAATGCATAGTAAAGGTTGAGAACTATTGATTTAGATGATAAAATTATAAATTTGGAATTTATTTTTAAAATTTGTCTTCTGTTGCAGCAATTGACATGTGGTCTGCAGGTGTCATATTTCTTTCTTTGCTTAGTGGACGATATCCATTTTATAAAGCAAGTGATGATTTAACTGCTTTGGCTCAAATTATGACAATTCGAGGATCCAGGGAAACTATCCAGGCTGCTAAAACTTTTGGTAAGCAGTTTTATGTAACAAAACAAATGCCTTTGATTATCTCCTATAGATCACTCAATAAATTATTATGAAATTATTTTTATAAATAAACATACTCAGTGTTTATAAAGTTCTCTAATCTTTAGGTAGAAAATTTTTTAATTGCTTGAAAATAAATTGCATTTGTGTAAGAAAATAATCATCATCTCTCCTCTATGCATGTAATCATTCAATTTTATTAAGCACAAAGTACTATACTGCTCCAGTATTTAAAGTCCAACCTTACAATCTTAAACAAAAGAATAAGGAGTAAAATCTTAACTCCCTTTAGTTGTGGTTTGACTTTTATTGCATAAATATTTTTAATAATATGTTATAATTTTTTATTGAACATTAAACATCAGGTGCACTACTTCTTGGTACTCAGAATGTCCTTGCCTTAAGTGATCTTAGTCTATACTAACAAGTAAACAGTTAATTATAATACCGTGTAATAAGGGCTACAATAGGCAAGAGAATAGAAATGTGTGTTAGTTGTCCGATTCCTTAGGGTTAGGGTAGCAGAGAAGCAAAATGAATAAAACACCTAAACTGATGGAGTATTTTTGTAAGCATATGTTGGACATGGGAAGTTATCTTCTCAGCCACACAAATTCTTCTTTAAGCCTGGAATATGCAGTGTATTTCGTAGGGCACCTGAGAATTATCTCAACTTTGCTCTGACCAATAGCCTGAACTCAAGTGCCCACCTTGTGTTTATTTTCCAAGCAGTTACAGTTAATGTTTTCCGGAATGAGTATGATTGAGTCAGCTTACTATCACACAATGTTGAGTACCCCTATGGGACAAAGTTTCAATCAGCCTACCTCAAAATTAGCTGGGCTTCCTTGTGCTCAGCCCTAGGATCAGTGGGTCTTAACCAGAGGTGCATGTCAGAATTATCTGAGAATCTTTAAGAATACATATGCCTGCCCCATCCTACTTATTCCTGGAAAATGATTCAGAAAAATGTGATACTTAGGAAGGCACCAGGCTTGTTAGTTTGAAAAAAACAATTGATTTTGACCAAGAACTACTTGTGGTTAAGAACAAAAATGATTGCCCCTTGCTTAGGCACCAATGCTGTGGTCTAATCCACAAGAAAAACTTAGTGGTAGTTGTGAAGAAAGCCTCATCTTAATAGAGGCTTGCCAAAATATGTTTCTACAGCAAAGTAAATTTGTACCTATCTTGTACCTATTATAAAAAAATTTTACTTGAGGATAATAGGATGATATAATATGTACAAGGGAAAAGTGACCAGGAATGGAAAGCAATATTGATATCTTGGAAATGGTATTCTTACATAATAATAAACATAACATGAGTATGTTTATTTTCAACTAATTGAGAAAACTTTCGTCTACTATTGAATAACTGTGAGAAGTTTATGAACATGAAGTTTATCAGCCAGCACCAAAATATTTTGTTGAAGAGCTTGAATCTCCTCCATTGGTAGTCAAAGTTATAGTCAGGGCTGACAATGGAAGTACAATATCTGGCACAAAAATACTCCAGAGCAAGTGCCATGATAGCAGGCAAGAGCTTTTATAGATTTATCATTGCAATAATTGTTATATTAAAAGAATAATGCTATATAGCACTTATCTCAGTTTTATTAGTATGACTTCTGTAGTTATTTCAGTTAGATCTTACTATAACTTTGGACTGAGTACAGAAGACTCAAAATTTCAACAAACACAAGTGTTCCCCTTTATAACCTACAGAATTGACTTGGCTGAGATTAGCATTGAGAGTGCCTTTGCTTCTCTTGTCTGTAACCTACGTCACTGTCCTTAACCCTTAGACCTGGCCCCATTGTGGGTTGTCATTAATTACTTGTTGAATTGTGTTGAATAAATTAAAAAGAAAAACCTTGAGCTGAAACAAATTCCTGACACATAGTAGTCTGTAACAAAATATGTTTTGATTGAATGTGTTAGTTTAAATTCTTTTCCCTGAATATTTTAAATGAGACCTCTCTTTGGTCTCGTAAAAAAGTAATTTAGGCATATTGTATAGCTTGAGGACATGCTGTAACATATACTGTTAATTATTTCATGACTTCAGAGCAAGCTAATAAATTAAGGAATAAAATTATATGATTATTCCCCTCTGGCTATAATTTTATAGAGAGAATAGGAATGATAGAATGGATTTAAAAGTAAAAAAGGATTGGTATGTTGTATCCTCAACAAACTTAGTTTTTGGTAATTTGTTTCCTCCCCGCCTGTCCCTTTATTTTTTCCTTCCTTAGTATACCAGTCCAATAATTGATTACAATATGTAAAGGTAACTTTTTATCATCAAGAGCCAGGTTAATTGCTTTGTTGACAATCTACATACCCCAGAGAGGAATCTAAATGTTGTGGTACTCGTTGTTTAGAGCCACATTTCTGTTTAATAAGGAAATACAAGGCAAAAATAATATATGATTGCCATTTGTGTGGTTAACTTATTTTTGCCCATGTTTGATACTTACATTTTAAAAAACTGAGATCTGGTTTGTTTATTAATTCAGAAACATTTATTGGGGTTTTATGTGTGCCAGGTACTATTGTGAGTCTCTCTCTACTCTCTCCTTCTAAGGAGAGAAAATAAATATATACTGTCAGACAGACATGAGTGGTATTGAGAGAGGTAAAAGGAAAAAGGGAGTGAAGAGAGCTCGGTTACTTAGGATAGGTCAGTCAAGAACAGCATCTCTAACATTTCTGTTCAAATGAATAATGCCTTTTTGTCCAGTCCAACAGACATTAACTGAGCACCTAATACACACTAGGCATTGTCTGGGTTTTGGGGGATTCGAAGATGAATAAGTCAGTTCCTGTCTTCAAAGAGTTCATTGTCTAGTAGGGGGGACATATCAGTTGTAATATAGGATAGCAAAAGTAATAATAGAACTTTTCCCAGGATATGACAGAAGCTTAAAATGATCAGTTCTTTCTGAGGATGTCAGGCCTCACAGATGTAATTCTTGAGCTGAATGGCGATGTAAGTGGGAGTGTCCTGGACACACAAGCGATATGGGGCATCCTAGGCAAAGATAGGAGCCATGTAGTTAAAGACAAAGAGGCATGGGAGGGGGATAGGGAATGGGAGCTGCTGCTAGTTGAAGATTACAGAAGGGTAAGAGGAAGCTGGAAAAGTTGGCAGAGTCAAGTGAATGCCTGGTGTAGCATAGAAAGTCACTGCTTTCTACTTACTATCTCCCACTTTATTGTTTGGCCTTCAACTATGTAATGCAAACAACTTAAACATAGCATGTGGTACTCTGTCTCATACCCAATGTGTATATATATCCATAAAGCACACGGTTGGACTTGAATGTTTCTCTTGAGAGAGGCTTCTGATATATTTAAATAATATAATAAAATGTACACTTTTTTTTTCTTTTAGGCAAATCAATATTATGTAGCAAAGAAGTTCCAGCACAAGATTTGAGAAAACTCTGTGAGAGACTTAGGGGTATAGATTCCAACACTCCCAAATTAACAAGTGATATACAAAGGCCTGCTTCTCTTCACTCAGCTTTTTCAGAGAAGACTGAACATAAAGCTTCTCATCTCATCCAAACACCTCAAGCACAACACTCAGGGAATTCATTATATAAAGGGGACAGTAATGGCTGTGGGAGTCGTTTTGATGAGTGTACTACCGATTTAGAAGGCTGGGATGAGGTACCTGATGAAGCTTATGATCTGCTTGATAAACTTCTAGATCTAAATCCAGCTTCAAGAATAACAGCAGCAGAAGCTTTGTTGCATCCATTTTTTAAAGATATGCACTTGTAATTGTGGTCCTTCATTTAATGTTTACTGTTGTGCATTGTGAGGTGAACTAAAAAAGAGTTCTATGTAATAGCCATATGTTTAAAGACCCGGGCAGAGTGAATAATTTATTTTAAAATTTTAGTATTTGCTCTGGTGGTAGATCCTAAAATACAGAGTAAGATTACTTAAAATGCTGGGGATAGTTCTTTGTAGTAACAACATAATCTTCTGTAAGTTAACCCCACCCAAGTAGAATCAGATCTTTAGTTTCCGTAACTACTTTTCACTGCTGTATACAGAAAAAGGAGCAGTTTTAATTTTAACTAATTAAAATTAATGGATGTGGTAGGGATTTAATGAGTCAAAAGACTTAGTTTACTGATTGTTAGAGCTATGAGCTATGTATACTTTTGGGAAACTCAACCTGGTGCTGGTGCTCTAACAATTTTATAGGTAAAGAAGATAATTTCCTCTTCTAGAGGTATTTATTATGCCTTTTATGAACACTAAAACAATTATTGAGAAAATGTTGGTCATGGGGCAAAATATCACTTAAAATTGAATTTATCCACTTTTTAAAAAATATTTGATGAAAGCATTTTTGTGTGAATTGCCATGTTTTATCTTGATTTTTCTTCCTTCCTTACCTCCATCTGAAACATTCTCCTTGGAAATTGTATGGTGCTTACCACAGAGTTTCTGGGTGCTTTATTAAATATCGCATGTGTTTACAGTTGAGAACGTAAAATAATGCATACACTGGTAGCTAAGGGGAAGCTGCAGGACTGAGGTGAACACTGATAGTTTAAAATGCTTTTCTTTTTCTCTTTTGAGTGTGTATGTTTTTTCACACCATCTTATGTATAATTAGATAGCTGCTAAAAGGAAAAATAGACACAATTGAAAATACTGGAGATTTTTCCTCTGCCTAGAGCCATCCAAATCTCTATAGGTTGTTTTGACTAAGCTGGTCCAGCTCAAAGAAGAATAATTACTAGAGTTTTACGTGGGTTGGGAAGAGAAATCATGAGGTAGGCAAAGAAGAAAAGGACCTACGATAGAGGTTTATGTATTATTTATGTTCCAAAATGATATATATTAATGACAGCGTATCAAACTTCCTATGGGAAATAAGTCTGGGAGGGTGGATCAGCTGAAAGGTTTCCCATTTAGTAGTCATAGAGTTTAGAAACAGCTTAAGGACATATATTCATTTTGTTATTTTGAGGATTGATGGGTCAGTATGCCTACCTAATCTATTTGGTAAGTGTATTATATGTGTATACATAAACCATTACCATTGATTTGCTCTATCTTATGTTGTAATATTTTAAAGAAAACTTGAATGTTCTTGAATTTGTATGTTTAATAAAGTTATCCTTTTATATTTTTATGTCAGATTAATTTGAAAAATCGTAGCTTTTTTTCTAAAAAAAAATTATTGACCACTGGGATTATTTTTCTTTTGAGATTGATGAATGATCTCTCTTTAGCAAATAGCAGGTAGTAGGTTAACAAATTTGGCCTAGCTCAACTAGTAAAAGAAAGATAGTAGCATATTTTTCAATAGAAAAGGTGTTCGTTGATTTAATTTATAGGATATTTGTCACAAATAGCAAAACAGTAAACCATCTCAGTAACCAAAATGAAGTCTTTACTCAGCTTAACTTTTTGACATACAGTCAAGTTAACATATACTCAGAAAATTAAGGGGAAGAAAAATTTACCAAAAGGGCAGGGAGGGAAACATTCTCTAAGAAAGTTTAAAATTCAGAGCTATTGTTTTAACTTTCCATTAATGTCACTTTTAGGGCAGAACTTGGTTGATATGCAAGGGAGGAGGTAAAGTCAACTAGTGTTTAAAAAGATACCCAGTGTCACAAATTAGTTCTCAGGGAATTTCAATACCAGTGGAGAATATTGCCTCAATTTTTGGCAAATATTCCCAATGTGCTGAATCGGAATTAGCAAGGAGGTTCCATATGCATATTCTCCAGGTTTTTAAGCCTTCTGATATCTCCCTAAAAGATTTTAGTCAGGCAAAATAGTCATTTCTAGGGAAAGACTGAGAAGGCAACTAGTTAATGCCATTTCCTATTATTATGGAAGTTCCCGGAATATTCAGCTATTTTTCATTGTCAGCTTTTAAAAATTCTTATTGCTCAGACTTGAGATAAAACTATTAAGGGTGTTTTCATTTAATAAGCCTTAGACATTGAGAACTATTAATATAACAAGCTACAAGTATTGGTTTTTGAAACAGACTGCAGCTCTCCAGCATTTTTAATGAAACTTTTCCTTATAAGGAGATAGATGATTATGGTTGTCTTAATGACCTAAATAAGAATGTGGCTCAAGAATGGTTATTGCAAAGAATTAAACATAGTTTACTTCAAAATCTGAACAAAACTTACCAAGTGATGTTGCTATCTTACTGTTTCTGGCATCAGCATTTTAGGGACAAAATGGTGTTACAGATGTCAGAATATTGATTGCGTAAAATCTTGAAACCCACAAAACTCGTAGGCTTGGGTCTTAGTAATTTCTGTTGTTTATGTAATTTCAGCCCTACACGTCACTGAAAAGTTATTTATCTTAAGAAACTGTGGCCAAATTTGGTGGGTAATGCTGTCTGCCAGTGTCTGCAGATGTATTGTTTCCGCCTACGTTTATGCATGTCGTCTGTGGTCTTTAAAGAACACTACCTAACACCAGACAGAAGTGTGAACTCTGTTCAGATTTTTCCTATGTTCTTAGAACTGATGTTGCTGTTTCCTAATTTTGTCAAATTATATGTCTGAACTGTTTTCCTTTCTTGAAAGGTGGATGTTATCAACCACTTACCAGATAAGTAATCAGAAGCAGTTAATGCTAGTCAAATTACAGCAAGGTTTTCAACAAAGTAACCACAAAGGTCAGTGCTAAGGCAAGTATTTAGTAAATAATGAGATTTTAGATATCTAAAGTGAAAAGGCATGATCTTAGGAAAGCAATTGCAAATTGGGCGAGAAAATTATAAAAGTAAAGTTCAGCAAAGTTATTGCAACATAAGAGCTTAATTTGACCTGTTAATTTTTTCTCAGTAGAAGAAAATGAACTAAAAGGATAAAATTGTCCTTGACCTCTGTTTTGAGTGCTTTAAAAAATTAACAATATATGGCAAAGAGTTCAAAATGAGCAAAATAAAAACTTATTTGGGGAGGATATACATAGCTATCATAAGGCAAGAAAGATGACCAGAAAACATGT
Organism: Daubentonia madagascariensis; assembly: GCA_023783475.1. NCBI lineage: Eukaryota > Metazoa > Chordata > Mammalia > Primates > Daubentoniidae > Daubentonia > Daubentonia madagascariensis. Next base: position 25,255,286 of record JAKFHU010000913.1, on the reverse strand, counting down.
AAATAGTTTTGAATTTCTATTTAAGCATGCACCATGTACAAAATTACCCTTTTCAATTTAACACATCATGTCCTAGCCATTAGCAGATTCCGTCTTGAACCATAATGAAGCAATTCTTTAAGGATAAAGTAACAGGTTTAGCACTAGAAAATTTAATCCTAACATATGAAGGAAAATAGGAAATAACTTCTAGATTCATCTCTAGTTCTAGATTTAGAGAATGCCAATGTCACTCTAGTAGGGAGCCAAGAAGATGAATCAAGGGATAGGCTTCTGACACCCTGAAATCAGAAGAGAATGACTGAACACTCAGCTGTGGGTTGAGTAGTACAAATTGGAAAATGAAAGAATCATTGGATGATTTTCTAATCAGAATTTTTGCATATGTTCTCTATCCACATTCTATTGATGATGTGTTTTTATATGTGTATTTAATTATGTATTTGCTCTTTGTGTAAATTCCTTCCATAACTTCTCTGAAGACTGTAGCATATGATCTAGAAATGATTCCAACTAGAACAAGACCAAGAAAGTAAATCAGGAACAGATGTATGGCTCTGTAGCCTCACATTGTTATTATAGCTTAGCTCTGTCCTTAAGAGAAAGGAGCAGGGGGCTGGGAAATTCGGCCACCTCCAAATTGCTCTAGACACTCATCTTAATGCTTTTTTGCCTGGTAGAAATTTCTTTATTTCTTCTGGCATGTTGCTGATCACTATCTTCCTACAGTCAAATGCTCTGATTAAAAACAAAACCAGTCACACTGTATGTGTATGTATATGAGTAATCTTTAGACAAATATTAGCAATGCTCCTTTAAAATACACTTTTCCCCGAGGTTTGTGAAAGGAATGCTTGGTGTTATGTGAGTGCCCTTAACGTCATTTTGTTATTTTGAAACTCCATAAGTAAATGGCCATATCAAATGTGTATTCTTCATAAAAAGGAAACTCATTATCATTTTTATGCTTAAAAAAATTTAAAACACCAGCATCTTACATCTCTTTGTTGTGTATTGTGAGGAAACATCTTTCTTGTTCGCCCCATACAATGTGACTAGACTAGTGCCTGGCATTTATTGAGTTGAGTGCTCAATAAATACTTGTTGAGTGAATGCATTGAAGTTACATTTAATTAATTTGCTTTCTTGACAAAATTAAGACAAAACCTCTCTTAACAAGTGTGCCTATTTTCCTAAGTTTAATACAATTTATTTGATTGAGAGTGACACCAAATGGTAAGAAAAATAAAATGCCTCATTCCTCTTTTCAGTAGACCACCCTTCTTCCCCATAAAAATGTAATTTAAATGAAGGCAAGATTCTGATGCCATGCTTCAGGTTCAGAGTGGCCCTGAGGGGGTCTTTGGACTTTGTAGTTGCCATTACCTGGAATGCTTTTGCCTCCAATCTGGGTATCCCAAATGTACTCATTCTTACTAGGCCATCAGAAGTCCCACTCCTCCCTCTGTAAAGCCTTCCCTGATCAGCCCAAATGATCATTTCCTTGATTCCCTATACACAGATTATAAGTTTCTTGGAGGTAGGGACTGTGTTTTATACTCCCCCCACATTGCCTATCACTGCATTTAGAGACTTAGGTACTTAGTCAAAACTTTGGGGTTGACTAGGAACCTGACACCTAGGGTATTTCCAGGCCCCACCAGGATAATCCCAGTCTAAGGACAGCTCCTTTAATTCTTAAAGCATCTAAAAGATTATACGTTTTCCCTTGGTCATCTGTCCTAAGGCTTCTCAGCTTCCCGCCTCCATCCCATCCATCTCAATTCTAATTTCTCCACTCCAGTTTGCTGGTGCTCCATTCCCATTGCTTTGACCTCGGTGGAGACAGAAAACAGCTGGTAGGTATTTTATTTGTGATAACCCTTTACATCCTTGTGTAAGAAGCTGGTGAGCAAAAAGTTTACAATTGTCTATTATAGTCATGTCTTTAGCTCCTACTGTGTGCCAAGCACCATAACAATAAAAAAATTCCAGAAACTCATGATGTGTTCTGAGAATGCCAACATTTCTGCATCCAAATTGCATTTTTAATAATGTCTCTCTCAACTAGAAGTAGTATGAAATTGTTAGAAATGCATTCCACTTTTTTAGCTTTGAAAATTATGTCCATTCTGACATATGTGGCATTTGAGGCTATCTCTGCTTTGAGAACCAGCTGTATATTACTGAGTGAAAGAGATTCTTCCAATGTTTTTTGAGAACCAAATGGGGCCTTAAGTATTTTCATTGAGGTCTCACATTTAAAAGTATAGGTAGCACAAGTGGGGAACATTGTAAATGCCTCCTTACTCACCCTTTGTTGATTAAAAAATAAATCCTAACTGGAGGCAGCATAACATAAAGGAGTCAGCCAAGGCCAGCCCTTCCCTGTACTGTGAGTCACAGTTTCTTCATCTGCAAAATGGGGTTTATGTACCTACCTCACTCTATGAAGGAATAAGTGAGAGTATGCTTGCTGAGTACAATGTTGACACAAGTAGGTAATTGTTTCCCTTTCCTCCTTCCTTTCTTCTCCTGGTTTCCCTTCATCTGCCCTTACAAGCGAGCATTGCCTGGGCATTTTCTTACATATTTCTTCCTTAACCTTCTTTAGCACATCAGGGCTTTTAAACCACGGAGTGGAAAATTGCTGTTGTCTGGGATGCTGTGAGCCTGACACTATAGTAATGCTAATTTTCTATGCATTGTGATGTCTTCTCTGTCGTCCACCAGGTGGCAGAAGTTCCTTTGGTGTGTTCTGTGAGGAAGCTACCCAGACACGTTTGGACTGGTGCATCAGTAAGGCTACTAAAGGAGAAGAGAAGGTACACAAAAGAAACTAGCTCTTACACAATTAAAACAATTTTACCAGGCAAGGGGAGAGCTAGTGATCATCTAATACCCCCTCATCTTTTCCAGCCACAAACTTCTCATATCTTCTATTCCTTCTCTTCTGGGCTTTTGCATATCCTATTTCCTCTGCCTGGAGCACTTCTTCACCACACCCTAGCTTTCTTCGTCTTTCTTCGTCTAGCTTCTTTATCCTTCAGATCTCAATGTAGACATCACTACCACTAGGAAGACTTCCTTGGTCTCTCATTCTGAGTTCAGGATGCCATATGCTTCCTCACACCCCATCCTGCTCACAAGCATCCTGCTCATCATTTAATACCTTGCTCAGATGTTGCCTCCTCAATCAGGCCTCCCAGTTTACATATTTATTATCTCTTCTTCTGGCACCTAGAACAGTGCTTGGGACAAGTTGACACTCAAAACCTTGTGATAAGGAATGACTGTGCTACCATAGCACCTTGTAGCCTCCAATTATTCCTATTGTGGCACTTACAACACTATAGTATCAATCCCTGTTTTCTGTATCACCTACTAGATTGTGAGCTCCATGACAAGAATCAGGTCTATTTCATGCACAATTATATCTCCAGTACCTGGCACAGAATCAGGCCTCAATAAATATTTGTTGAAAATTTTGTACACATATACTATACACATATCCACATAGTATTGACTACAGTGAAGCAAATTTTTGCTGTTTTTTGAGGTCAATGAAGCAGAGGAGGAGAAATGTTAGCAAGGACCTACACCAGGCCTCCTTTGTTACAAACAGCATCTATATTCAGAGCCAGTCAGGTGAGATTTTGATAGCAGTTGCACTAAATAGGTTTTACGTTAGCCTGAATTTTCAATGAGTGCATTTAGAATTAATGTCAAAATTTTTAGGAAGTTAAACATAGTTTTCAGAGCTAGAATTTGGGAAGGCCACAGAAGGTTTGAGGAAATAGATGTTTTTGAGCAGCTACCTGGTGACCAAATATAGTGATGTAAAAATGTGCAACAAGAGAACTTATGTGGGTTTAGATAGTTAGCTATGAGTAATGAGGCTGAGGTGTAACATTTAGAAAAAGAAAAAAATTCAGATTTTAATATGAGAACACTTTGCAAGATATGCTCTAGGTCTTGAGCAGCACATGATGCGCATATATGATGCCTCCTCTGTGAAGGCCCCAGAATAAAGGTAGAACCTGGCTCCAGCCTGAGTCTCTCAGAGTCAAGAAGGGCCTAGGTCATTTCCATATTTTCAAGGATCCCAATATGTTATTTTCTAAAAATGACAAAGCAAGTTTACAAAAATGATAGTTTTTAAATATTTTCATTTAAAAAATTAATACCTTTAATACATACATAATTTATAATGAGTTTATATATTAAGTTGAGCCACATGAAATTGTTGATATTCAACCATTTTTTTGACCTAGACAATCAACGATTTCATATAGTTCAACCTAATACAACCTCATTTGGAGATAAATGTTAGAAGTCTATGTTTGCGGCCTTCCCTTTAGTGACTATGAGGACCTCGCTAAGTGCACCCCTGCTACCCCAACTCTCTCAATACTGACTAACCTTAAGGTTGAGGGCATCCCACCTGCATGTATGAACTCTCAACCTCTAAACAAAAGGGCTCTAAGCTCTGACCCAGCAGTGGAGGCTGAACACCAGGCTAAAAGAAGGCTAAAACCTAGAGATTCTAAATTCTAGAGAAGCCTATATATGTATTAAGTGTGAGGAGATATGTGATAATATCTTTGTAAGTCTTTCCAAGTACAAATGCTGGAGGCTTCTCTGTTCCTAAGTTCCTAAGTCCCCAAGTCGAAGAAAATGCATCAGTGCCTGATGCACAGTGGGCCTACAGAAGTATTAACTGACTGGCTTATTTTCTCTTTCACTCAACTGATCATCTTCTCACTCCCTACTGCTGAAGGTGAGACTGGTTATGCTTTATTCATTCTCCCTCACTTCAACAGTGAAAATAGTGTTGAACAACTCTAGAGTGTTTCCTTTCCTGTTCCCCCTGCTCCCAGACATGTACACCCTCTTCCCTCCTAAATTTCCTTGCCCATCTGCTTCTCCAGCCTTCTCTTCCTCCACATCCCCTTTGTTCCTGCCTCCTCCTGTGCCTCTGGTAACCACTGGGTAGTAAGTGAAGAAGCCATTGTGTTCTCCCAACACCATATCAGATCCTAAGTGGATTTTCCCTGACCTTGAGAGGTCATGAAGTACACCTTGGTGCTCCGATAAAACAAGATTGTTTTGATAATCCCAATGAGACCAAGATGTTTAAATTCTTCTTTTCACTCTCATCACCACAATGTGAGATGGATCCAAATATGTCGCAACAGCATGGCCTTGGGCCTACAGCTCTTGAGTTATAAAATGTTGCAGCAAGCTCTCCTTGTATAGCAACGTTGTCAGCCAAAAATTCTAAAAAATTCTGGAGTACTTTCTCTTTGCTGTGCTCACAGATTTTTCAGAAGTTTCTCCCTGATGAAACCAACATCTGAAATCTTGTAGGAGTATAGGCAAGACTTCTCCAGCAATTCCTTTTTTCCTTCCCAGATACTATGTGTATACAGTCCATCCAAGCAGGAGCTTATCAGTGGCACATGAGCCCCCTGAACCCAGTGCTTCCCTAATTGCACAGTTAAGGGATGGCAGATGTTTGAATTGGCAGCTGGCTGCAGTAGGTGGAAATAAGAACATTGTGTTCCTTTGCACGTGGAATCATGAATAGTTTTTCCAGTATGTGATGAAGTTGCAATAAGAAGGAAAATCTGGACTTTAGCTTTTTGGTTTTCCCTGAGATATAAAGTTTAGGGAATCTCTCCATATTGTCAAACTCCATAGCATCATTGTACCTCTTTTGGAGCATCATTTCCTTTACCCTGCCTTGCATTGTCATGATTTGTATACCTGTCTTATCCTTGAGCAGTTGCCAGGTCCTGTTGATATTCACATTCCAACCTCATCCCTTTTCCCACCCAGTGTCTAGCATAGTACTTTACCCAGAGTTAGCGTTCTATTTGTTGAACTGTTAAAATTTCTTGGTTTTGGAGCTGTTTTTATCCAACCCTTCTGCTGCCCAATTTTATTTGGGGGACTTAGTATTTAATATATTAGAAATATGATTGTAAGAGACTCAAATTGCGGTGTATGCCCAGGTCTCAATTTTTCTTTGGGAAAAAATGCATTTGTGGTCCCCCAGTGATCACATTAGTGTTCTGTGACCCTGCCTTACCTCTCAAACACATCCTACCATAGTGATTGACCCAGGGGATCAACCTAACAGGTTGAGTCCCTCAAATTGTCACTTCCAGATTTTTAAAACTTTAAGGTAGTGGGCTTAAGCTGAGTCCTATTAAAGACTAGGATCTTGAGGGAAGATTCAGACTTATCACTGGGGCTGCCCTTGTTCCCATTTCACCCAGCATCTTTCTGGGAAATTTCTCTTGTGCTCAAGTTGACTAAGGCTCATTTCTGCTACACACACTCAGAGACCTGAGCCAATACAATGATTGAGAAAGGCACAAAAAGAGCCTGCTGAGCTTTGAGGTCTGATGCTGCTTCAACTTGCTGTGTGATATAGTGTAAGTTACTAACCACTCTGAACCTTGCACTCTCATCTTTAAATATATATTATCACCAGACATTCAAGACAATGCTAGCAAGAGTACATTGAAAGATGGATAGAATTGTAAGATGCAGAAGTGGGAAGGAAGTTTATTCTGAGAATGAGGAATAGCACAGGCAAAGATATGGGCATAGAAAGCAGGGGCCTGTTTGAGAAGAAGAAGGAACTCCTCTGGAGCATAGGATTCCTTGTTTTGAAATGTAGGCTTTATTATTATAACAGATTAGGAGATGATTGTTATCGAAAAGGTAGTTTGTTACACTCAGAGATCCCAAGAGAAGGGAGCATGCCACACCACAGGGGGCCCCACGGGGAAGTACCGGAGTCTATCAGGAGGCAGAAGGAGAAGGAGAAATCATGGGCAAGAGCCCTTATGGTGGTTTCCAAGGGAAGGAATGGACAAGGCAGAGTAAGCAGGTTTAAGCTTGGCTAGTTTGAATAATTTCAGCCAGCTCAGGGGCATAGGGGCTATCCCTAGTTGTCTGGTAACGGACGCTGGGGTGATTAGGGCAGGGAACTAGTGCGAGCCCAATAGAGAAGGTATTTGGGGGTGTGGACTCTAAGTCAGTTGGTTTGCTTTTGGAAGGTGTGCTTGCTTGAGGGCAAGTTATTTACTATCTCTAGGAATTGGCTATCCTTGGGAGAGGCAGCCACTCCAGGGTCTGCAATGCCCCAGATATCAAAGCATCAAAATACAAAAAATGAAAAATATGGTTACTACATTCATATAAGAGAGTAGCAGGACTTGAGGGAGGAAATGGGAACTAATCTAGATCATAAGGGACCACAAATGTTAAGCCAAGGAGTTTAGGTTTCATTCTGTAAATGATGTTCTCCAGCACCCTGAAGGATTTTGAGCAGGGGAATGATACAGGAGCTGTATATTAGGAATACAACTCTGGTGTCTTTGGACAGGATAGGGTAGAATTTAAGGACCAGATCAACAGGTCCTAGTAAATAACTTGATGTGGAGTTGAGGGAAAGATAGGAATAAAAATTAACTCCAATATTTCAAGCCTTTGTGAGTGGAGGATAGTGTTAATATTAATAGATACAGGTGTCTGAGGAGAAGGCACCTCTAGGAGGAGACCTAGGAGATAAGTGGGCAGAAATGATGAACTGGGTTTCAGAAATACTGATGTGACTATGTCCAACAGGCAATTCTCATGTATTGTTGCCTTGTGTAATCATCTGGCACTGTATGAGTCTCAACTCCCCAACTGTTAGAAGAACCATAAAGGACTTGTGTCTTATTGTCTTTGTCTCTCCCAAATACCTAGCACAGAGCCTCATTCCTCTGGTCCTTGCTCTTTGCAAGGTTAACTCAGGCTATTTCTCAGGGGGCATATCTACCAGGACTTGTCCATATGAGAAAGGAACCAGTCTGGGCTCTAAAAGTGTCACAAGGTTACACACTCAGGACATGGACAAGATACTTAACCCCAGTGAGTCATGGTTTCCTTATCCATAGATAAGGAATGTTCTGAATGTTCTCTAAGGTCTTTTCTAGTGCTAAAATTCTGTGAATCATTTTTGAGATTTTGTGATGCTAGAGAGGTGCCTAGTGGATCAGGGAAGTTGCCTACCCTTGTTTTGTTAATATCAACCTTAGGCAAGCCTCTTCCATCTTGAATCCTACCAGATCTTGTTAACCTGAGAAACAGTCAATTCTAAAGGTATTAAGGCCTCTGCATTTCTTTCCCCACTCTCTTAACCTTGTCCCCCTTTATGCCTGAGATAAGGACCCCCAACCTAGTTTGCCCACCTGTTGGGATGAGTGGGTTCCAATTTATGCTTCAAATACAATAGGCAGGTATCAGTCACTGAGCCAAATCAGGACTTCTCTGGAGTATCCTAATTCTACTACGAGAACATGGACATGAGTGGGCCATCAATGACAAAGAAGAAAACATGCATACAGAATGCAAAATGGCATGATGAAGAAGAAAACAGCCAGGAGAAAGAAGGGAAAAGGGAGTTTCATTTACTCAGGGTGTTCCATACATGGACCTCTACTGGATTCCTTACATCCTCTTGTTAACCATTCCCATGGTGCCTTGGACTTCTATTATAACATCGTCAGACTTGTAAACATATATTCAATGTCTGACCACTAAAATATATGCTCCATGAAAACAAGTACTATACAATGTCTATCTTATTTACATCTCTATTCTGGTCCCTCACAGAGTTCCAGGCAAATGGTGGCTGCTGGGTAAGTATTACGTGAATAAATGAATAAATACATTGAATCCTGATAGTGTTGCAAAGGGAAGATAATAATATTTCCATTTTACAGGAGAAGTTGAGGCTCAGAGGGATTTTGTGACTCACCTGTGGTCATGTGGCTAGAAAGTTGAAGAACAGGAAGACTGAAGGTGGGTACCCGAAGCTAGGCTCTTTCTGTTCCCCTTGCGTGTCTCTCATGAAGACTGCCCCAAGTGAGTGTCACAATCATGTTCTATGTCTGTTCTTTGTAACAGAAATGGACCACAGTTAACTCTAGCAAAACAGAAGTTAATGGATGATATCAGGGGTTCACAGAATGGAAGAACAGTTAAGAAACTGGGGCAGAACTGGGATTCAATGAGCTGGAGTGGGTAAAGGTTAATTAAAGCCCAGGAGTCAGATCTTCTCCGACAGGTTTTCTTCCATTCTTACGCATCACTCAGCTCAATTCAAAGTCCAGAAGAGAGCATTTAATTGGCCAAAGAAGAGCAGCATGCCTGTATTGACAGCCCCACCCAGACTGTACATATGGGGGAAAGGGAATGTACCTCAAAATAATCCAAGTGATCTTACCAGAAAACAGTGGGAGTGTGTGCTGGGCATTCCAAAAAGTAGCAGTGTCCGCTACAAACTGTTGCATGGAGGCCTGCCAGCATCCTGAGCCAGAAATGAGTCACCCCCTCAAGCTGCTAGTATACTTTCCCTCTTCTCCCCCAGGAGGTGTTAATGGAGGAGAGAGGGGCATGTGGAGGAATCTATCACAATGTCATCTTTGAATGACAACTGGGCTCCTCTTTAAAAGTTTCTGAAGTGTTGAAGAAAGTGAAAACTCACCTATTTCCCAACCTAACGCCCTCTCTCCCCCTAGTCAAACCTGGCTGGGCTGTTTTTTATGTTGTTGTTGCTTCTGTTGTTGTTCACACCTTCCTGTGGGATCATTTCAAATGCCTATTTCCTGATGACCCAACCTCGTTTTATAATCAACTGGCAGGGAGTGAAGCCTGACAAAACCTCAGGTAGCAGCCCTTCCTGGCACCATTTCCAGCAACATCCTGTGTTCACAACTTTTCAGTTCAGGTCCAAATGCCAATATTGGTTTGTGAAAATTTCCATGGCCTCCTGCTAGGCTACTCTTCACATATCCCAGTTCATAGGCACAGAGATGTTGGCCTCTTATGCTGGGCCCCAGCCTCCACCCTGTGCTTTGTGCCATCATTACCTTACACAGGACACTTTTAATGTTGGTAATGACCTCTGACCTCTGAAGCATCCCAAAAATCTCTTTGGGAGGTGGTGCATATCTTAGGAACCTAGAGAGGTTAAGGAACCCTGTTATAGTCATATGGTGTGATTGTGGCAGAACTAATACTGGAAACCAAGGCTTTTGGCCCATGATCCCAGCCTTCTCCATTAATAAGTCTGCTCCATCAGGTCAGTGAGAGGCTTATAATTCTGCTACAATACACCCAGAGAGCCCACAATTCTACATTTAGAACAAAGCTCTGAATTTTTTGTAGAAGAATTTTACAGAATTTTCCCTCAACAAGCACCTACTATGTTGTCCGGCCCTGGGCTAAGCACTTTACATACATTACCTTCAATATATATTATTTTTAATGTTTAAACTACCTTGGGATTTACTATTAGTCTCATTTCACAGAGGGCAAAACTGAGGCTTGAAGAGGGTAAGTAATTTGTCTCAAGTTCATAGTTAGTATGTGGTAGAACCAAGATTCAGACCCAGCATAGTGGCTCCAAAGCCCCTATGTTCATTGCACTTAAATTCATAACTATCTTCCATGGTGTGTTCTCTCCTCCTATAACCACCACCATATACACACACACACATACACACACCACCCTCTCCCCAAAGACCTATCTAGGGGTTCCTTGTCCTTTGTTTTATTGAAGTATAACTTTTATACCATAACATTTATCCATTATAAGGGTATAGTTTGATTTTCAGTAAATTTATACAGTTGTACAATAATCACAATTATCATGGTAATCCAATTTCAGAATACTTCCAGCCCACCAAAAAGTTTCCTTCTACCCTTATGCATTCAGTCTCCATTCCTATCCCCACTCCACTGATCTGCTTTCTGTCTCTATACTTTTGCCTTTTCTAGAAATTTAATATAAATGAAATCAAACAAAACATCTTTTGTGTCTGACTTTTTTTACTTGGCATGTTTTTGAAGTTCATCTGTGTCGTTACATGTATCAGTAGTTCGTTCCTTTTTATTGCCAAGTAGTAGTCTATTGTATGGATATACCATATTTTGTCTATATATACACCATTTGGTGGACATTTGGATTATTTCCAGGTTGGGGCTATTATGAATAATGTGGCTATGAACATTTGCATATAAGTCTTTGTGTGAATATATGTCCTCATTTCTCTTGGTAGATACTTAGGAGTGGAATTGCTGGGTCATATGGTAAATGTATATTTAACATTTTGAGAAACTGCCAAACTGTTATCTAAATTAGCTGTACCATTTTATGGTTTCAATTTCTCCACATCCTTGCCAACACTTAATATTGTCAGTCTTTTATTATAGCCATTCTAGTGGTGGTCGTAGTTCATTATAGCTTTAATTTGCATTTCTCTAATGAGTAATGATGTTAAGCGTCTCTTCATGTGCTTAACATCACTCATATGTCTGCTTTGGTGCAATCTCTCTTCAAATCTTGCTCATTTTTTTTTATCAATTTGTTTGTTTCTTATTGAGTTGTAAGAGTTCTTTATATATTCTGGATTCAAGTCCTTATCAGTTATATGATTTGCAAATATTTTCTCCTAGTCTGTGGCTTGTCTTTTCATTTTCTCAATGGTATCTTATGAAAAGCCAAAGTTTTTAATTTTGATAAAGTTAAATTTATCAATATTTTTCTTTTAAGGATCATGTTTTTGGTCTCATATCTAAGAAATCTTTGCCTAATTCATGTTCACAAAGGCTTTCTCCTATGTTTTCTTATAGGAATTTTATAGTTTGAGCTCTGACGGTTAGGTCTATGATTGATTTTCAGTTAATTTTTACATATGGTTGGTGTGAGGTAAGGATATAAATTAATTTTTTTATTTTTTTTTATTTCTTTAATTCATTGTTCCAGTATCATTTATTGAAGATTATTGAATTACCTTGGCACCTTTGTCAAAAATCAATTGACCATAAATGTAAGAGTTTATTTCTGGAGTTATTCTGTCCCACTGATTGATATGCCTTTTAGTCAATACCATACTCTCTTGATTACTATAGCTTTATAAAAAATCCTCCAACTTTATTTTTTTTCAAAATTGTTTTGATTTCTGTAAGTCCTTTGCATTTTCATATAAATTTTAGGATCAGCCTGTCAACTCCTACAAAAAAACCTGCTGGGATTTTGATATGGGTTGAGTTGAAACTATAGATAAATTTGGGGACAATTGCTATTCTAATGATTTTGAATCTTTCAATCCACGAATATGGTAAATTGCTTCATCATCTTCTTTAATTTCTCTCACCAGTGTTTTGAGGTTTCCAGTGTATAGCTCTTACATTTCTTTTGTTAAAATTCTTCCTACGTATTTTATTCTTTTATATGTTATTACGAGTGGGATTGTTTTCTTAATTTCATTTTTGGATTGTTTGTTAATAGTGTATCCTGCAACCATACTAAGTGTGCTTATTGGTTCTAGTAGATTTTGTAAATTCATTAGGGTTTTCTGCATACAAAATCATGTCACCTGTAAATATGGATAGCTTTACTTCTTCCCCCTCCAATATGCATGTCTTTAATCCTAGCCTGTTACACTGGCTAGGATCTCCTATATAAAACTGAATAGAAGTGGTAAGAGCAAACATTTTTGTCTTTTTCACCCTGTCCTTTGGCAAATCCTGAATGGTTTGTTTTCAAAGGGAATCCTGATGCCTCTTGCAGAAAAGGAAGAGGTAAAGCCTTTCTGCTTCCTTAGGGTGTCCCCTCAGCATTCCTCCTGCCTTTTTGCCTAAAAGATACATGAAACTCATAAGACACTCGTATCTCCCTCTCAGAGATCCCTCTGGAGTAGCTTCATCCTCTCAGCACCAGAGTTTTAGTACCTCGGAGGAACAGTGCTTGCTTTTTTGGCCCCCTTCCTTGGGTATCCAGTGAGAGGGAATTGAAAATCAACTAAAATGTTTGGAGTTCTGAGGAAAGATCTCCCTAAACTACCAAAGGAGCTGAAGATGAGTTTCAGGAGAAGACCCTGACAGCTGAGACCTTCCTAGGCACTGTGAGGTCCTGCAATGAACCCCTCTCTACACTCCAGCTGCCGGTGCTCTGTTCTCTTCCATGTTCTTCAGAGTACCTAGTAAACTCCAAACAGGCTAACCCCTCTAAACCCCCTTAAACCCACCATGCTCATGCCAGAGTCATTGCTTATGCTTCCCCTTCCCTCGTGGAATGCCTTCCCACTTTCCTCTGCTTGTCCATATTCTGCCCATCATTTAGGACCTAACTAAAATTCAATGGTCTAAAGGTGTTCTTCCTCTTCCACAAAACTATTCTTGGTCACTCTGGCCCCCAGAGGTCTCTCCACCTCCCCACAGCTGTACTCTGACTGCCGCCCAATTTAGCACATGATCACAGCAGATTTGTACTGTGTAATTAGTATGGATTTTCCCCGGCCACTTGGATGTAAGAAACTTCACATTTATTTATTCTAAATCATGATCACTGGCTTGGCCTCAGCCACCAACACTGGTGAAAAATCCAGTATCAGCCACTAACAGGGATGCCTCCTTCTTTCTGAGATTCCTGTAGTGGCTATTGGGGCAGGTCTTCAGTACACTCTATCAGTGATAAGTCATTCACTATCTATGCCCCAAAACCCGTTAGGCAGGCCATGGGAGCCAAATTCAGCTGCCACGACGAGCACAATGCAACCTCCCAGTAAATCCCTGTTGACAAACTGACGATGGGGTGAGCTGGGTTCCCTGCTACTACCCCTTGACTTGTTCTCTGAGCCTCCCCTCAGCACGGAAGTTTCCCGGCGCTCCTTGACATCTCTCAGTACCCCGCAGTGGCCACCTCGGATTGGCTAGCCTTGCCCCACGTGATCACGGAAGTGAGGGGAGCCGGCGCTCTCCGGGAAGAGGAGCTGGGGGGGTTGCTGGAGCCGGCGGACCCCGAGGCCTGGAGAGGCGGTCAGCGCCCCCCACCCCCTATCCCTCGCCCCTGGAGGCGGTCCTGGGGCCTTGGGCAACCCCATCCATGACCTTGGAGGCCGTAATTGTCATGCTCTTTCTGCCTGGAGAGTGCATGCCTGCCACGCCGCTTTGCCAGCGTTTCCATTGCCTGCGGAGGACCCTGAATTACAAAAGTCGCTTTTCTACAGTCAATTCAAGCCAGTCTGGCGCGAGTCCCTCATTCTCCTTTGTCAGCGAGGCAAAGACTCAGTTGTTCACCCAGTTTTGTGTCTTACAGCGAGGCAGCCCTTTTCCTGCCCTTCCTCCCTCCCTCAGAAGCCCCAAGTGTGCCTTTCTCTTGACCCTGCTCTGAAGTGCCTGGAAAATCTGCTTCAGGCGCAGATCCCGGGTAGCTGGCCTCTCCTCATTTCCATCTGTCGCTTGGGGCCGCTTTGGTATAGGTGGGAATAGGGCCAGGGAGGGAGGAGTGATTCCGAACAGTTTGCAACTGGCAGCTCGTTGATTGGGTATTATTTTACTGCTGGGCAAGAATGACCACAATAGCACCCCCGGGAGGTCTCTACAGCCCCAGGCACGATGTGTAGCGGTACTATCCAGCACAGGCCCAGTGCAGGAGGGCAGGATGTCCTCTGGTTGCCTCCCTCGGTGCTCAGCATAAGAGTTGTCAGAGGAGAGTGCTCTGTGCGTCCTTGATAAATGGAAGTATTTCTTTCCGGTTTTTAAAACCCAGTGTCTTTTCAGGGAGGCCCCTCCTAGAGCTAGTTCCTTCCTGCCTAGGTACCTCCGCCTTTCAGTTCCTCAACTCAGCAACCTTCTCCACGCACTTCCGTGAATCCCCCTGGATTATCTCCTACAAAACAGTGTGAAATTGACTTCTGACTAGAAGGCTCTCTCTTCTAGCCCCTTCCAGTTCAGTTCCTCCACATTTTTTGTTAGCACCCTGGTGTTCTGCTTGATTCTGTTTGCACGTGTTTAGCCCAGGCTTTTAAAGGATCTGAAATCTTATCCTTTAATTTCAAATTCCCTAAAGCCAGAGAGTGCATCTTTCCCTACCCTGCACATTACTTAGTTCAGTTCTTGGCCCACAGTATATTGACCAACTCCAACAAAGCCTCAGATATACCACACAACTAAAGCCCAAGATGTCTGAACGAAGAACTCAAGAGTGGCTCTTTGGCCCAGGAAGAGCTGCTACCCTCCCAATGTGCCCTAACTGAGAACTGCCAGGTTCCCTGATCCCTTCTCTTGCACATAGACTGAGGTGTGTTCGTTCGTTCAACTGAGGTTGATTTTGTTTGTACTCCCTTTATCCAAAGAAAAGTTTGGTGGAAAAGGTAGATGGGAATTCCTGAAGGGGGGCTACTTCAGAGCAGGTTTTTCTGAGCCCTTGAGACACACCATATAGGTGACTGGGGTCCCAGAGTCTGAAATTTTAACAAACAACCCAGATGATGCTGATGTTAGTTACATTTGAGAGTCAGTGGTAGATCCTTGCTACTGGTCCTCAGGCAAACAGCATCAGCTTCACCTGGGAGTTTTCAAGAAATGCAGAATTTCAGACCCTACCCAGACCTCCTGCTCTATTAATGACTGCCCTGGAACACAAGCTTACACTTGGGCAACCTGGACTTATGGTCACCCATCCTATCAGGGAGATGGTAGGTGGAGTGCTAGGGAGAGGTAGAAAAGAAGTCTGAGCAGCCACAGCTCTGAGGTCCTCTCCCTCCCAAACTGGGCCGTGGTTTAAGAATATGGTCTCAAGAGCCTGTTTTTCTGTCCCTAGCTTTCACAGTAGGCAACTATCTAATAATCGAACTGTCTGTTTTGCTTGCTAGCTGTGTTTGTTATTATAATCATTAATGGTTGCTGGAAGTGAGGCAGGGTGTGTCTGGAAGAGCAGGAGTGTTAATGAGCCTATGGGGCTGGTCTAAGGGGGAGAACCCGTACCTGTCACAACCCTGTGCCTTTATTCCCTGCTCACCCACATACCTACCTCCCCCTGTAGAGGCCTCTTCCACCAGTAACCTTAGTTACTGTGAATATTCTCTTCCTACATCCTGTTTCTGCTTTTTCTAGTTCTTGACATTTTGACTTTGTATCCTGTTCCAGACCCTTAGCTTGCTCCCCAGCCTCTAATGTGACTCTTCCATTAACTGTGAAATCTTCAACAGATAATTCTTGTAGCACCTTCTGTGCACATCAGTTGTGCACACCAGTAGGCACATAAGAGTCAAAATGAACCCAAGATGCAATCCCTGCCTTACAGGGTTTGCAGCATTGTATGGATGTCTGTCATTCACTCAGCCCTCACTGCACATCAGAGACTGCACTAAATGTTTCACTTATATAATCTCACTTACTTTAACAATTTTTTTAGAGGTGGTGTCTCACTATATTGCTCAGGCTGGACTCAAACTCCTGGGCTCAAGCAATCCTCCCACCTCAGCCTCCCAAGTAGCTGGGATGACAAGAGTACGCCACTGTGCCCAGCTTTAATTTCACTTATTTTTCCCAATCATAACTGAGAAGTTGTCCCCACTTTATAGATGAAGGAGCATGGTTCAAAGAGTTAAATAACTTCCCCAGGGTCACAGCTAATTAGTGGCACAAGCAGGATTTAAGCCTAAGTGTGATTGCCTCAAAAGTCTGTCTTAAACTGCTCTTAAAAGACTATATTCTTCATACCTGTATCTCCAGTGCCCAGGACAGTGCCTGGTATGTATCACACAACCAACATTTGTGGAAGGAAGGAAGAATGTTGTTTTGAACCAGCTATTGGGCTCCACCCTTCAACCACAGAGCCTCTTCAAGCCTAGTCCTGAGGTTGCTCAGCACCTCTGGGCAGCATCATCTTCCTGCCCCACAGACCCCAAGCCCTGCATCTGATGCCCTTTCTAATTTACCCCTGCCTCTCAGGGGCAGCCAGCCAGACCAAGAAACCTCTCCCCATCTTGTCTGAGTATAATATATATGGAGTTAGCCCAAGCTTTCTACCTAGAAAACACCAAAAAAAATTATTATTCTGAAGCTTTGTAATTTGCACAGCAGATAATAAATATGTTGAAGGAATTTAAGTAGATGGATATGGCACAACCTCAGCTCTCCTGTTGTTTTACAGAGTGTCACACTAGGCCAGCTGCCTTCCCTGATGGCTGTGAGGTGAGAACCTGGTGCCTGCCCTTCGTCCAAGCCACCTCATGCTGCCTCCTCAGCATAGATATAGGATTTCCCTTTCCTATTCCTCTTAAGGGAAAAAGCATAATACAGGACACAGAGACTGATTCAGGTTTCCTGTAATGCATATGAGAGTTTGATTATATTGCTAATATATTGATTATAATGTGGCATTTCTCTTTTCTGTGACCTAGTGGGCAGTGGGCAGTCCTGGAGGCTAAAATGTATTAAAACTGTTTATTTATTTATTTATTCATTTATTTGTTTGAGACCAGGTCTCACTCTATTGCCCAGGCTAGAGTGCAGTGGCGTCATCATAGCTCACTGCAACCTCAAACACCTGGACTCAAGCGATTCTCCCACCTCAGTCTCCCAAGTAACTGGGACTACAGGCACCTGCCACTGTGCCCAACTAATTTTTCTATTTTTTGTGGAGACGTTGCTCAGGCTGGTCTTGAGCTACTGGCCTCAAGCAATCCTCCTGCCTCGGCCTTCCAGAGTGCTAGGATTATGGGCGTGAGCCACTGCGCTCTGCCTTAATGCTGTTTAGACAAACTAAATTAGAATCCTTCACTTGTTAGGCCTTTCAGAAAGCTTTCTTAGGACTGCAAAATATAGGGCAGGGATTAATCCCATTTTATAGACCAATTAACTGAGATGGAAGGTGAGTGAGGGGATTGGAGTCATACTAGTGGTTAATGCAGAAATGATGTAGGACACAAACTGGATTTTGACACACTTCACTGTTTCCACTATACCACAGACTGTCTCCTGAATTTAACATTTTGATCCTCTTTATTATACAAAGACTCAAATAAAATATATTTATATATGTTTTATTATCTCATGCTTTTTGGGGGCCACTCTATCAGTGTTACCATTTTTCAGACATTCACAATGGGAAGTTTGAATGTTAAAGTTGGAGAGGCTGTGGTTAATATCTTGAATTTTAGAGTCAGAACCTGTCCGTGCTTGGCAAGGTAATTAACCTCAGTTTCCTGGCCTGTGGATAGAAATTACTAATACCTCCTCCATTGGCCCATGTTTTAAGGAATTAAATGAGATGATGTGTGGTAAGTACTTGGCAGAGTGCCTGGCTCATACTAAGCACTTAATACATAGTTGTTGTAATTGTTACTAAAACTTTTATTAAGTGAGTCCCTCAGTTCCCCTGAGGAGTCCTCCTTGTCTTGTGACCAGCAATGCTTGTCTTTGTAGGGCCCAGTTCCATGAAGTCTTTGTTTGTCTGTTTTTTCTTGACCTATTTTTTGGCTATAGCGTCTAGCTTCAGGATTGCAACCACATCCCTTTAGTCTTTACACTCATTTCAGACGTGATGTTCAAACGGATTAGAATTGACTGAAGAAAATATTAGGTCATGAAACAGACCTCCCCCCATATTCTTATGATCTCTTGATAACTCAGTCTGAAAGCCCATGCCTCAGGGAAGTTAGGTCATGTACAGGAGGCCCAAGCCCAAGAATTCACATCCATTTTGAGAGAGAGCACTTGCTTACTTTAGTTTCTACAGCAAAAATTGCACCCAGGGCATCAAATGATCTGAAACATATTGCAATAAAGAGGGCTTAATGTATACAAATTCTATTAGATCAAGACTATTTACATCCCTGGGATTTTGTCAAGTCTAAAGAAGTAATTGTCCAGAAATAGACTTGCTCCTGTGTGACTATTTGAGAAAATTTAATTTCAAAAGAGTTAAGATATTGATGCCAATTGGCACTGGTTTTTCTTTGATGCAGAATAATAAATATGGCCACCTCATAATTCTCATTCGAGACACATCCCAAACTTGGCCATTCAGTGTATTTACAAATCTGTTTCAAACCTAAACATTTGCTGTTTTCATTCCCGTTTGGACTCCTGTCATCCATTTATGCAATAAACATTTATGGAGTTCCTACTATGTGCTAGTCACTGTTCAATGTAATGGAGATAGTGGTGAACAAAGTGTTCTTTCCTCCATTCTAGTGAAGGGAGATGGCCAATAATACACAAAATTCATAAACAAGAAAAATATCAGATAGTGGGAAACACTACACAGAGAATTAGAGTAGGGAGATTCAACAGGGAGTACCTGGGTGACTGCTTTATATGGAGCTGTCAGCAAAGGATTCTCAAGGAAGCAACATTTAAGCAGAGACACAGTTAACATTTAAGAAGAGCCTTCCTGGAAGGGGAAAAATTCTAGGTCCAAGGACCTAAGAATTGAATAAACTTGACATTTTCTCCCTGCTCTTCTCTATTCTACTTCATTTTTTGGTGAATTTCAGAGAGTCAAGAACTAGATGGTCCATTTTTATGATGAGAAAATGATTCCTTCAACTAACCCATTACCTCCTTCAGTCTTGTTAAAACTTTCTAAAATGTGAATCAGAATTTTTCAGGAAACTTCTACAATCTCTACTTTGATGAATACAACCACTATTCCCAGTTGTTTAAGCAGAAACCTGGGGTTCATTCAAGACTTTGGTATTTGATCAAGATATTTTGCTTGGTAAACTGGCTATATTTTTATATAGCTTTTATTTTCTAGCTGGAATAAGATCATTAAAAGTGATCAGCTTACCTGACTTAACCTAGATATTTTCTTCTTTTCCTTCAGTATTAGACTTAGATGTCCCTTTAGTGAGTGTGTATTAGTTAGGGTAAGCAAGGCTAAGTTATAACAAATAAGCCCCACACCACAGTCCTTCTGTGGCTCTCCTCCAAGTGGTTACTCGAGGATCCACATTCCTTTCATCTTATATTGCTGCCATCTGGACTCAGAAGTCACCACAGAAAGGAAAGTGAGAACATGGACAATTGCACAATGAATTTTATGGCCAAGCCTGAGAGTAACGTACATTATTTCTGCTCTATCCTATTGGCTAGAGTGCAGTCGTGTAGCCCTAATCTAATAGAGATTGTCAGGGGATTCTGGGAAATGTAGTTTTCACATGTGCTTGGGAAGAGATGAATGACAGGAGATTTCGTGACCCCAAAGCTTTGTCTCTACTACAGGGAAGCCCCACCTCACTCTATCCTTCTCTTCTTCAGTCTGGGTTAGGTTCCACTCTTTGGGTGTAGCACAGTTTGACTTATAGTAGGCACTAAATAAATATTTGTTGGATGGATAACAAGAAAGATAGATGGATGGATTGTAACCTAATACCTTTTTTAAAATTTTTATTTATTTATTTATTTGTTAAATTTCAGAGTATTACAGGGTGTAACCTAAGATCTTACAGCTAGTAAAAGAGTGAACTAGAATTAATCTGTATTGAAATGATTAGCTAATTAGTAGAAAATTCCATATTACTTCATGGTATGCCCAAGAATTATAGGAAGAAATTGAAACCACACTATTAAAAAATAGACTAGATTGGGGATGCCTAGGAAATTCCTTTTATGATTTCAACATACAACCTTACTAGCCAAAGTCACTCCAACTCTCCTCCCCTATGAGTCACTCTGGCAATCACTCTGTAGTTGTCTCAAATTTTGGGAAATTATTCTGAAGGCAGTGTGGCCTGTTGGTGGCATTGACTTTGGCTCCCCTCACCATCACTCTCAGTGTTGCCATAAGCCCGTTTTTAAGGTCCTGAAGTTGGCCACCCTTGAAACGAAATGTGAAAACCTGAGTTTGTGGGCCAGCTTGGTCTCCAGCCCAGTTCCCCAGCCAAGGAGAGCAAACAATCCTATGTTTGTGGCCCTCTGGGCCTGTAGCAACCTTCTGGGCCATCCAGGAAGAGGGAGCACACATTCTCTTAAATGATAGTAGAGGAAGAACCAACTCATTGCTCAAGGACTAATGAATGGGCCCCTCTTTTCCCTTGGGTCAGCCTCCACAGGGTCCCATATAGGGCTGAACACTTTCCTATTGTGAGCTTTATATATAGGGGCTCATCTATCTTATTTCTTAGCTGAAAATTAATCAGGCTGAAAACAGATAATTATTCCTCAATGCTAACTACAGTTAGTTATTTGAGTGATTATTTGATTAATGTATTTATTTTTACTAGAGGACAAGGACTGTGTCTGTTTTATCATTTTATTTCCTAGTACTTAGTACATGGCAGAGAGTAGGTACTAGGGAAATATTTATTAAATGCAGAATGACTAGGGGTAAACCTTATCTCAAAGCTCAGGCTCTCATTTTGTTTTGTTTGAGCACCATTTTCCCCAAGAGTAATCATTTTCCCTTCTTATTATAAACACAAAATATATATCAAGTGACTTCTGCTGCTTGTTTTTGACTTGGTGAATCCCAGAACCATAAAGACAGAGGCTTGGGATCAGCCCCTTCTCCAGCTTTCAACTTGAGGCTGGTGAAACCTCTTGTTTTCAAATTGTTTATGTATATACATGTATCCTGAGTGTAACCAGTAGGGCTGTTCCACAAACCCAGGGGGAAAATACTGTCACATTTAGGTTCTTCACACAAAACAAGTATCTTAAATTCCCATGGAATTAGGAGAATGTCCAGCATCTTTATCTTGGGGCTCTCTTCTCATAACTTATCCAAAATCCCAGAGGCTTACATAATCCAAAAAGAAGTGTCAGCTGACTTCTACATCCCAGGGTGAGAAATGTTGCTGATCACTATCACAGGGCTGTGGAAGCTACCCAATTGAGCCTTCAGATGATGCTGGGCCAGGGCTCTGCACAGGCTGTTGAAGGTCTGTCCTAGTCTGTTTGTGCTGCTACAACAAAACACCTGAGACTGGGTAATTTATAAACAACAGAAATTTATTTCTCACAGTTCTGGAGGCTGGAAGTCCAAGATCAAGGTACTGGCAGGTTTGGTGTCTGGTTCCAAGATGGCACCTTGTTGCTTCATCCTCCAAAGGGGAGGGACACTGTGTCCTCCCATGGGAGAAGAGTGGAAGAGCAAAATGGGCCTAAGCTAGTTCCCTCCAACTCTTTTATAAGGCACTAATCCATTCATAAGGGCAGAGCTCCCCTGACTTAATCATATCCCAGAAGACCCTGCCTGCCAATACCATCACATGGG
The DNA here is from genome assembly GCA_023783475.1 of Daubentonia madagascariensis. NCBI lineage: Eukaryota > Metazoa > Chordata > Mammalia > Primates > Daubentoniidae > Daubentonia > Daubentonia madagascariensis. Next base: position 25,233,208 of record JAKFHU010000913.1, on the reverse strand, counting down.
GATTAAGTTTCAACACACGAATTTTGGAAAGCACATGTTTGAACCACAGTGAGGTCACTGTGGGAAAATGATCCTCAACTCTGTGTTCAGCGTGGCCAAGGTGGCTCCTTGCTTAGGTTCCCAGAATTGCAGTTCTTAATGCTAACTTTTAGTGCCTTATGTGACCTTTCCCCAAAGAGCCAGTCATCCAAGGGGCTGCATCAGATTGTACCAGGCTATCTAGCCCTACAGCCCCAAAACTTCTGTATACTTTTCCATCCCCCAGGACTATTACTGGCAACTTTTCCTACTCAACCCTTGAAGCACAAAATGTCCTATTATTCCTCATTTCCAGCAAACACGGCTTCCCACCCACTTCTTCAGATTGGTCACCCTAGTGGTCTCTAGGGGGTCCCTATTTGCCTTCGGGAGAAGGGAGCTCCCTGCAGTGCCTCAGGACAGTCCACCCTCCCAGACTTTCTGACACCCTTCTTTGTAGAGAAGAGAAACTGGAGGAGGAGTTGGAGACGAATGAGGAGAACCCGATAATCCAAGCTAAATATCAGCAGATCATTCTGCGACACAGCTCTTCATGCATTGACTGTCTAGGCGAATCCCTGTTTTTCTTGAGCATTGGGCAGACTTCCTTCTCTAAATTGTACATACTCAAAAATTTATGCAATGAACTTACAGTCAGGAAGAAAACTGAGAGATCATCCTGTTGCATTGTCTGGCTTCAAGGTGCTGGATCTTTCCTAGACATTGCAGTAAACTAACTGAAATTTTTGTACAAAATAGTATTTCAGGTGATGGGGCAGGCTCCTAGAATGGAGTAACATTGTGTTTGGGGGGGTCATATGTTTTCTTCTTAGAATAAGAGTCAGTTTTATTTTGGTGGGACAGGATCAGTGGTGAGAGGACAGCTCACCCACAGACACCAGGCACGCACGGCCTTAGGGAGAGATTGGGGCGGGAGCAGTGTGGTCACTGAGAGGCAAGGGGGGGAGCCTGACCTCTGGCAGACCCAGCCTCTGGTAGACCGCTCTTGAGTCTGACTTGGGACTCCTTTTCAGGGCCTGTGGCATGTCCTCCAGGCCCTACAACCATGTTAACGATACCACCAGCACCTAATTGTTACTGTCAGCATCCGGCTGCCAAAGATGGAGGACAGGTACTAACTCACAGGCACGATCCAGAGCATTACAACCATTAGTAGTAGGTTTGAAAGGAAAACATCAAACCATGAAAAGGTGGGAGAAGTCACACATTGAGAGTTCATGAGACAAAACTTGAAGACCAATGAAAATATTCAAAAAATTCACTGTACTCTATGAGGCTGCTATGAGAAACAAACAAAGCAAGTGAGGAAACCAAGAGTAGAGCCTTCAGGTGTCACGGAAATGGGCCTCTCTGTAATCATGCCCCAAACCCTAAGACATCGGAGCACTAGACACCAGTGAGGGAGAGTGATTGAGTTTCACAGATTAAGAGCCTATGAGCAAAACCAACCTTCCTTTCCCCTGAGGATGTGCCTCATTGCTGAGTCATGCTGGTGCGTTATCGTGGTTTTTCTCTTGCACAGTTTTCTTCTGTAACAATCATTTCAGAAGCTAAAAAAAAAAAAAAATACTGCTACCTGTTTCCTCTTTTAATCCTGAGTTTTAACAAACAGGCATAGAGCAGGAGCAACTAGCCTCCCTGAGGATTTGCAAAGGGGAATTCGACTGTGAAGGAGCTATTACCATTCTCCTTCAGTTATTTAAATATGACTCAATTCAGTTCAGTTTCAGAGCAGACGCTGAGCATCTGAAGTGTGCAGATACTTAGCTGGCATTCCTGGGGTGGACGAGGACAAGTAGCATGCCACCATGCTACTGCCCAGGTGGAGCACATCATTAGACAGGGGCCACAGAGACATAGCCAAATAACTTACATATGGAACAGAGGAGGGAGTAATACATTTTGTCCTACAGGAGTCAGGGAAGGCTGGAAAGAAGGTGATGTTTGAGCTGGGTCTGCAAGGATGAGTTGGCCTTTGGGCAAGACAAGAAAGGGCAAACAAGCTGAGGGGAAGATGTACCAAGATACGGAGGCACAGAAGTCCATGAGGTATAACGAGAGCAGGCCAGTGTGTGGCTGGGAGGAAGGTGCGGTAGATGTTAGAACAGTGATGTTAGAAAGCAGGCAGGTCCTGGGTGAAGGTGGCTTGGATCCTTGCTTAGGACTTAGGCTTTGGGCAGAATTTCACTCACACAGGCCAACCCCTGGTGGCCTTGGAATGAAATGCAGAAGTGGCCCGGATCTCACAGGAGCCTGCTTTAGGATGGAAGTTATTTCCTCGAGGCCTTGCCACTGGTGCCAGAAATTCCCAGCATGCCACTCACTCCTCAGAGGCCTCTGGAAATGTGCGCATACATAACACATAAATGAGCTGGCTCCGCCCCCTTTGCCTTCAATGTCACAGCCACAATCACTCACGTTTCTGGAACTCAAAGGAGGGCTCTGGACCCTAGGCTGCCTGGGTTCAAGGCCCAGCTGTGCCACTTGCAGCTGTGGAGTCTGAGGCAAGCTACTTAACCTCCAAGGTCGGGTGACAGTGAGACACCACAGTGTGAGGCACTACAGTACAGATTCTGGTGGCAGAGTGTAGAGAACATGGGCACAAACCATTCCTTTGCTCTTGGGCACTGTAGTGTTATCATATATGTATTGGTTTTTATCCACGGTTATTGCTTCATAATTCCCATATGCCTTATTACAGTCTTTTATTATAATGTTGGGTGCTTTAGGCCTCAGGAAATATAATCTCTCTGACCTTCTCTTGCCTTCCTTGCACCTGCCCCAAGGCAGGACTCTAATCTTCCCTTCATTCCAGAAAGGGTCTCACTCCACACCCTGAAGGCTAATCTTATTTCCATGGTTATCCACAAAAACCCAAGAGGACCAGGTTTGGAGAGCTTCTGGACAGCTGAACACCCAGATGTTCCTGGTGGGTGGAGCCCAGGGAGGGCATGGAAGCTTCGTGCCCCTTCCCCCATACCTCACCCCATGCATCTCTTCATGTGTGTACTTTGTAATATCCTTTACAATAAGCCAGAAAACGTGTTTCATTGAGTCCTGTGAACTGCTCCAGTAAACTAATTGAACCCAAAGAGGGGGTCATAGGAACCCCAACTTGAAGTGGGTTGCTCAGAGTTCCAGAGGCCTGGGCTTGTGACTGGTGTCTGAAGGTGGGGGGCAGTCTTGAGGACTGAGCCCTCACCCCGTGGGATCTGACGCTATCTCCAGGTAGAGAGTGTCGTAATTGAATTAAAGGATACCCAGCTGGTGTCCACTGCTTGGTGTATGGGGGAAAATCCCCATATTTGGTCACAGAAGCCTTCTTCTGTGTTGATGGCTGTTGTAGTGTAGGAGCGGGGAAAAACACGGTTTGGGAGTGTTTTCCACAAACAGGCACCGTTCATTCTCACCACACCACTTCTTCATAGCAGACTGCTCTAGAACAGTGTGGACCAACAGAAATATGAGAGCCATGTATGTAATTTTAAAATTTTTCTGGTAACCCAACTACAAAAAAGTAGAAAGAAACAGTTGAAATTAACTTTAATAAATACATTTTAACCAAATATATCCAAAAGATTGTCATTCTAACATGTAATTAACATAAGAATTATTAGTGAGATATTTTACATCCTTTTTGGGGTACTAAGTCTTTAAAATCTGGCGTTTTATTCTTATAGCACACCTCAATTTGTACTAGCCACGTTTTGAATGGCCACATGCGGCTAGTAGCTACCATATTGAACAGTACAGCTCTAGAACAATGGCCCAAAATGACCGGACTGAAATAATAACTTGATTACCAGCTGAGAGACCTTGAACAAATTACTAAGCCTGTGCCTCTTTCCTCCTCTGTATGAGAGAAGTAGTATTGTTGTGAACATTAAATTGAGAGACATAGCTGAAGCCCTGAGCAAGATTATTATTCCTCTTTGCCTTTGCACATGTATTAATAGTTTCCTCAGCCTGGCATGCCCTGTCTTCTCCACCTGCAAATCCTTATTCATTTCTTTTTCTAAATTTTAACTTTAAAAAAACATGTTTTACTGAAATATAAATCACATACTATAAAAATCACCCATTAAAGTGTCCAATAAAGTGAGTGTACCAATTCAGGCTTTGGTATACCCACAGAGTTGTACGACCATCTCTATAGTCTAAGTCTGGAACATTTTTGTCACTCTCCGTCTCCCTCCACTAATCTACTATCTGGCTTTTTTCTTTTATTATTGTTTTTGACACATAACAATTATTCATATTTATAGGGTACAGTGTTATATTTTGATACATGTATACTATGTGCGGTGATCAAAACAGGGTAATTAGCATATCCATTGCCCAAAACATTTATCATTTCTTTGTGTTGGGAACATTCAAAATCTGCCTTCTAGCTATTTGATAATATACAATAAATTGTTGTTAATTATATTCCCCCTGTAGTGCTCTACAACACTAGAACTTATTCCTCCCATCTAGCTGTACTTTTGTATTCATTAACCACACTTTGGCTACCCCCCTCTTCCCCTTATTTATTTTTTAAGGTCTTGTTCAAATGTCACCTCCTCTACAAGCCTATCCATCTTGCCTCTTAGGAAGCACCAGATGCTCCTGGCTCTGGACCAACTTATTAACTTTGTTCAGATCTCTGTAATGGTGCTTCTTACCTTGCTTTGTGACTGTTTCCCTACCTGTCTTCTAGAGTGAGTCTGGAATAGATCACCACATATCATTCATTCCAAGACACAGATTGTCCACTTTTTAGCATCTCTGAAATCAGGGTGTATTTATATTACAATTAGAAGTGTTGTTTTCTTTCTTGGTGAGACCAAAAAAAAAAAAGTAATGGCACAATTGGAATATACGGCAGAGATTTAATAAATTTTAGTATTTGCCTTTGTGTTCCCAGTAACTGGGCTCAGTAATTGCAATAAATGTGTCGAATGTACTGACAACACTAGTAAAAGTTTACTGCAATTACCACACATGTAAATTATTTGGCTGGCTACCTCTCCTTTGCTCTGGATGGTAACCTTTCCAAGGTCGGAGACTGTGGACTCTTTCATGGTAATGGGCTGGGCACCTTATGAGAAGCCAAAATGCAATACCTGGTTTTTGAGTAAAATATGCCCTTGAGTTGCATGCAATGAAAGAAATCTCACCCTCCTCACCACAGCATGACTAGGCTTTAAAATTTCCTTCACCAAAATATCTGATTACTGCATCAGGAAGCAGAGCAGTCCAGCTAGAGTGTTGGGTTGAGAAATGTGCACTTGTGGGACCAGGGGAGAGAAAGCATTTCCCCTTGAAGCTACATGTTTCCTCAGAAACCCCATAGGGCCCCAAACAGATTATCTTTCAAAGGACTCATTACAAGGCAAGAAGGGCTTTTAAATTTCAAAAGTTTTAACAAAATCTTTTTTATCTAGATGCTCTAATGTCAAATTGTGCTCTCCCCCCAATTTATAAAATGATTTAAAAAATAAATGAAAACATGCCAAAAAAGTACCCTTATCAAGAGAGCTCCAACTATGTAGCCCAATACCAATCATTAGAGTTTAAAAAAATAATAATGTTTAATTCATAAAAAAAGGATGGAGGATGGGGAAATAGGGACCTCCTTTTTTTTTTTTCCCCAATAAAAACAGGGTCTCACTATGTTACCCAGGCTAGTTTGGAACTCCTGGCCTCAGGGGATCCTCCTGCCTCAGCCTCCCAAAGTGCTGGGATTACAGGCATAGGCCAGCACACCCGGCCAGGACCTTCTAATGAATGATGATCTCCAAGCTAGACCCTATCAGAAAGAAGGACTTTAAAAAGACCCAAGTATGAAGTGTCTGGAATGTATATAGAATTCCTACAAGCAAATATTGACTTTTAAGTCTTGAGGTTATCTCAAAGCCATTGTTTGAAGGTGCACCTTGGTTTTTCCCTGATGAGTCGATAGGAGTCCCTGCCAAGCAACAAAAGGACTCAGTCTATTTGGGAGCTCTACCCAATTAAATACACATACAGATCCCATCCTCCAAACGACCTCCCTCCCTCCTTAGGGGAAGTCATGTCTGTGCTATTATTGACAAGCAGTACAAACACCTGAATTGAACTAAGGGTGTGTGGTTTTACTACCCCATCACCAGAACCAAAAGAAAACCTCACTTTACCAATACAGTTAAAGTAAATTGCTCCCTGCCTTACCAAACTCTCAACCTGTCAAGTAGGCTCAGGGTGTAGTCGCAGGGCTGAGCCTGGCTGACTGGGGCTGCGGGGGCTCCTGGGTGCACTGGCTCAGCTAGGCCCCTCTGACGGCTCCCGCATCCTGAACTTGAAAGGGAAATCAGTCACAAATTTTTTAGCTTCCTGCTTTCCCTTCTCTTCCTTCTCTCCTCAAGTTCAGTTTAAATGAAATTACTCTGCTGATGGATCTAAAAATATCACCAAGTAGAAGCCCCCTCACCAGGTCCTTCTTCCAGCTGCTCACACTCCTCCCCTTTCTTCTCCTCCCGTATCATGTGTGTCCTTACCCAGCTTCTTTCTGGAGAAGATGTGTGCTGTTTGAAGCTTTCCTAATGATGGCTGCTAACGGGCTAGGCAGCTAAGAGCCATACCGATGTGGTGTTATTCAGCACATGCTATTCCTCTTGCTTGGTTCTAATAATAATTTGTGGCTTCCATTCAGGAGGTACCCACAGTTCCATAGAGAAGAGAGACACCAACAGTTTCAATAGGGTCGGTCTTACAGCAGGGGCCTGTGACAGCAGAAACAGGAGCTCTTAACTCTGTCTACATCGTAGCTACCAGTCCAGTGCTTGCTATGGACTCACACCACCTGGCCCTGGGCGGCCCTTTCTCAACCAGCTCTCTTGGCCAATCCCTTTCCCCTTAGTTCAGCTGAAATAAAGGTGGGATTTTTTTCCCCCCACAAATAATTTTACTGAAACTAAGGAGGAATCTAAGGAGGGACAACATAAAAACACAGAAGCAGATGAGTTTGCAGAGTCACAGATTTCTTATCTGACAGAACTTCCTGGGGAATCAGCTTCCTTCCCCCCACCGCTCTCTCCATTAAAAAGACCCCATCCTTTGTGTATAGTAAGATAAACACATTTCCAAAGGGGATGGGCCCCTCTCTTCTAGAGATATTTCTTTCCCTTCATCCTGTTCCACCCTCTCAGCCAAGGCCCTGAGACTAATTTAAGGAGAACACGATCAACATTAATCCTATACGTCTTTTTTAAAACCATTCTATAAACCCAAACTGAGGACCATAATAACAAAATAACTGACTTTTATAATCATCAAATATATCAAGATCATGAAAGTCAAGGAAAGAGTTAAGAACTGTTTTAAAATGACAGAGACCAAAGAGATGTGACACTAACATGCAATGCATGAATCTAAACTGTATCCTTTTGCTTTAAAGCGCATTACTGGTGAAGGTTGAATGGACTCCAAGGATTAGAAGGTAGTATTGTACCAATGTTAATTTCCTGATTTTCATAGCTGTATTGTGGCTATGTGGGCAAAAGTCATTGTTTATAGGAAATACACGTTAAAGTATCCACTGGTGATGGGACATCATGTCGTCAACTTACTCTCAAACTGTGCAGGAAATATGTGTTCTTTGTGTTATAGTTGCAACTTTTCTTTAAATTTGACACTGTTAAAACAAAATACTATAAAACGACCGTGTATCCCACAATTCCATTTTCAGGAATCTAATACAAACACATAGTGTTGAAAAAAAAAGTACTAGGCTATTATTATTTTTGCCAGCAAAGACGAAACAACTCAAATGCCCATCATTAAGGCATTGGTTGAATAATCCACCATACACATACACACTCTAATAAGGAATAAGAACTATCTCTATACACCACTATGGAGTGATCTCCAGGATACAATAAGCCAAAAAAGTAGAGAAAATTGTGTATACATATCTGAGAAAAGAAAATGTGTATGTGTATGTGTCTAGCATTTTAAAAACAAGCAATATAAGAATAAATCATAAAATTTTAAAATAAATAATTACCTCTAAGAGATAGGAGGAAACAGTGGAGGAGATATGAGCAGAAGCTAAACTACTTTAAATATACTTTGGTAGATCTGACTTTGGAACTATGTAAATATTTTATGTAATCACCAAAAAATTACATTTAAAAAAAAACAGGAAAATAAAATGAAAGTAATTCTAAATGTGAATACAGTTTGGGTAACCACACAGAAAGGAAACATTCCATGGGACTTAAGACTTTAACTTGACTACAGGTCCCAAGGGGGATATATCCTAGGGGCAATAAGAACTACAAAAACAAAAACCACTTAAACTCTTTTTAGGAATTGTGTTGTTGGTGGAAATGTTGGTAGGTTTTCTGAGGGGGTGGTGTGTGTGTGTGTGAGAGAGAGAGAGAACAAACGCATAAATATGTGATAATCTATCATTCCCAGTGTCTTTGAAAACCAAGATTCTCAACTTTGAGAGAAAGGAGTAAGCAAAATCCCTGTAATCCTGAATTTGAATTGGAAGTATCAATATGAACTCAAGATGTATTTTATCTTAAGAAATAAAGGTATTTCCTAGTTCTGTCTACTAAAAGGGCCTAGAAACAATGACTAACCGAGTTAGCATAGAGCACCCCAATGCCCAGAGTGAGCTCCAGAAATACCATTTCCCTCTAAAAGGAACAAGGGCTCCTTGGAGAAATGGTTGATTCCACATTTAGAGCAGGAAATGTACAAGATGTGCCTGGAACATCTTGTCATACTAGATAGCAAGAAAGTTATCAAAGACTACTAGAATTGCATCAAAGGACTAAAGAGTAAACTTTAAGAGATTCCCACTGGTCAAAGATGACGCAATGAGCATCAATAATAACAGCAACTGCAATAGGTTAAAATGCATCAAATATGTCAAACTCATAAATATGAGTTCCTGATAATTCCAAACATAATAATGGGCCACTCTTGAAGGTGGCTGGTGAGTCAATTTGTTTTTGTTTTTGTTTTTGGATTACTGGTAAGTAAAAGAAAAAAATTAAGCATTTATCCTGCCTTTCCTATGTGAAGGATTGCACTGAGTAACCAAGTAGCAGATGAGAAGAAATTTCTTTTCTCTTAATAGGAGTATTACAGCTAGAATGAAAAAATAATGATAGAACTGGAATATCACCATCATCATGTTGCAACTTCCAGTGAATTAATGGATCTAGGAATTGATCATCAGTAGCTACTAGTATCACAAAAAGAAGAGAAACCAAATACTACATACTTTCTGATGGAAGAATACACTACCATCTAGGAAGCAATCTTACCAAAAAAATTTTAAAAATCAAATCTGAAGTTTATCAAGCCCAAGATCCAACTACAAATTTACAGGAAAAAACAGAGAACAAAGCAACATGTAAAATGACATCACAGAGATGCAGTCAGAAAACTCCAGACTGTGAGAAACTCTACAAGGCCAACAATCCAGCTTCTTCAAGAGTAAAGAGAAAGTGAAAAGGAGAGAGAGAGAAACCTATATATCAAAAGAAACATAATGACACATAGCAACCAATCTCAATGTGGGGGCCTTATTTGGATACTGAATCAAATGAGGAAACTTTTAAAAAAATTATGACATTTATGACACAATTTAAAATTTGAACACTGGCTAGATATTTGATGATATTAAGGATTTGTTATTTTTTAAAAATGCGATAATGGTCTTGTGACTATGTTTCATAAAAAGAGTCCTCTTTTAGAAATTCATACAGAACTGTTTACAGAGGAAATTATAGAATGTCTGGAATTTGCTTCAAAATAATGCAGATGGGGTGGAGAAAGTGAGTGGGGGTATATATAACATAATATTGGCCATCAGTTCATAGCTGTTGAAGCTGAGTGATAAGTACCTTTTTAGATGCTTGAAATCTTCTTAATATATTATCTACCTTTGTACGTACTTAGAATTTTCCATAATAAAAAGTTAAAAAATAACACCTACTGTGTACCAGGAACTAGGCTGGCATCGACACACCTAAGCCATGAATTGGCATCACAGAAAAACATAGTCAGAAATTTTCCTTTATGACTTACACATGTGGGAAGGAAGAAGCATTTGGTGGCAACGCCCTTAACTCTCCCCTGACTTGATGAGATGAATATGCAGTTTCTTTTGCCAAATTGGAAATTGAGAGCAGAATGTAACCCTGTCTAAACTAGCTCCTCCACGGAGCTTGTTGAAGGCCGGAACCATTACTCAGGGTCCAGCTGTACAGCATTCTCTTCCACCCAGAAACACATGCAGATATCTACGAGATCAAAATAGGGCCACATGTGGGTTTTAACAAAGAACAGCCAGACAAAAGCCCCACAGACACGCCTGACCTCTCCCTTGGCCTCTGGGACTTCCATGGTAATGTGAACTTTTCTTTGACCCTCACATGACACACTTTGGCCCTTAACAACAGTCCTATAGAGAGTGGGCAGTGCCCTTTAGCTGCATCAAGGGCAGGGGGCCTGATGCTGTAAATTGCTGACATTCACACCACAATGTCCTCTTATTTCTGGGCCCCACCCTATTTGCACTTTAGCTTCTCGGTGCTTGAGGGTAGAAGCATAAATTCAGTTAGACACTCCTCTGCCTAGATTGGTGACCTTTATTGTACATGCCTGGGATGTTTTCCCAAGTAAGCCAAGAGAAAATGGCTTCATCAGAGACATGTGGGGACTGAGTCTGGGCACAGGTCTCCCTGGCTTGCACTTGACTGGTATTTGGCTTGCGATGAGGGAATATTTCTGTGGGGACTCTACATGGCTATTCAATCAATCATTCATTTATTCAAGTACATACTGAGGCTCAGCATTAGAAGCTCTGGAAGATAAAAAGAAGGAAAAGACAAAGTCTTTGCCCTGAAAAGCTCTCAGGCAGGTGGGGGAGAAAGACATATTCAGTTGAGGGCAAGGTGTGATCAGACCATGACTGAGTAGTCCAGAAGAGGGAGAGACAGTTTCTAATACAGTAAAGTTGCAGAAGGTGAAGTGTGAAGCAGACCTTAAAAGATGAATACAATTTTCAATTTCAAAAGTCAAGAGACCGAGGGGGGTGGGCTGTGTGGGGGTGGGGATGCAAGGAGAACAGAGAATTCCAAGTAGAGAAAATATTTTGGACAAACTCATTCAAATAGGATTTTATAAAGTCTTCTGCAAGTACAATGAGTAAAACCATTGGTGGTGGAGATGTCCATAATGCTTTTGAACTTTAGGAACTAAAAGTGTAACCTATTTTATTTCCTTCTTGCTATTCATTAATTTTTCAGAATGCTGGTGATCTTCTCTGCAAAGAAAGAAAAAAAAATGAGTCAAAGTAGTCACCTATTACTTGACAATACATGGAACAGATTAACCAATCCTGAAAGTGGAATTTGAGAATGGGGTCAGAATGATGCAGTGCAGCCTGACTTATCCACGCCAGCGGGGCTGTTTGCTAACCTCTTGCTTCTCTTTCCAACATCATGCTGGATCAGTTATCTCGCCAACTTATTGGTGAACAATGGAAGATCCTCACGGTTTGGTTTTTATGAGCCTTAGCACTATTGACATTTTGGACCAGATAATTCTTTTTGGTGGTGGGCTGTCCTATGCATTGTAGGATGTTTAGCAGCATGCCTGGCCTCTACCCCACTAGATGCCGCTAGCACCCGACCCCTAGCTGTAACAACCAAAAATGTCTCTAGACATTTCCAAATGTTCGAGGGGGAGCAAAATTGTCCCCAGTTGAAAACCACTATTCTATATAAAGACACCAAAATTGTATTAAAAGTTTACATTTATTGGGTGTTGATTATGTGTCAGCTCTGTCTTAAGTGTTTTCCTTTATTAACCCTTTTAGTCCTCACATAGCTGGATGAAGTATAGGTATACTTATTATTCATATTTGACAGATGAAGAAAGTATTCACATTTGACAGAAGAGTTTATCAACTTATCCAAAGACACACTCCTTGTGAGTAGCAGGTTCAGGATCTGACCCAAGCACTTTGACACAGGCACCACCCTCTTGGCCACCAAGCTATATCGTACTATCCCCCAGACGCCTCAGGCCTCTCTCACCTGGAGGTGTCAACCACATGGTGTAGGTACCAATAACAGCTTAATAGCTGGGAGCCAGACTCAGCAGGTCCCTGGGATGGAGCACACATGGCCCAAGACAGCTACGGGAGCCCACCCCACTGCCATGGGTCTTTACTCTCCTTCCTGCCACTCTCTGGAGGACCATGTGGCTCACCTGTATTCCACATTGAAGACATCCTGTCTGGAACAGCTTCAACCCCTGTAAATGCCCCATGACCATAACCCCCTGGTTATCATGTTGACCTCTTTTTGATGGAGAATTAGTCACCCTTTGGCTTCAACATGGAGGTGGCGGTAATGTACCCAGAAGGGACACAATTGTCCTTTAGGCCACCGGCCATGAAGGTTGGTCCCAGAATTCACAGTGCTTTATGCTTACATCCCTAACATCAGTTCCCCTTCCCTTAGCAACCATGCTGATATCATTCAGGTATCCACACCACCCAATGCAGCCTTGATTTTAGGCATTTTGTAGGTGAATATTCTGAAAACATTCACATACAAACCTGAGTTCAGATCCTGGTTCCATCATGTACTAAATATGCAACCTTGCACAAATTAATTGCCAGTTTTTGCCTCAATTTCCTCATCTGTATAACAGTATAAAGAAAAAAACTACCATGCAGAATTATTATATGGGTTAGAAATAATATATTCTGTGACTTGCCCAAGGTCTCCCACCTACTAAATGAGCAGGCCAGGATTCAAAGCTAGGTAGGGTTGTCTGACTTTTTGATGGTGCAAAGTCATTTCCTTCTCCTATTAGACCATGGATGAGTATATGTGTGTGTGTGTGTGTGAGAGAGAGAGAGAGAGAGAGAGAGGGGTGTCCTCGAGGCCTAGGACAGCTGGCAGGATCCTCTCTCATTTCATATACTGCTGATGGAGCCCAGCGATGACTGAACGAGCAAACTCGGAGAGTAGGAAAGGGGAGAAGGCCACTCAGAAAGGAGAGCCGCAGGAAGGAAGGAAGGAAGGAAGGAAAGCGAGGAGGGAAGGAGCAAAGGAAGTTGCTTTCTCCTGCCTTGGTAATAGTGACTCAGAGGGATCTTTCCCATGGGCTTGTCAGTGAAGAAAAGCCTTTCCTGGACACGGGTGTGAGGGGTGGAGACCAGGACTGCTGGTGGAGCTCTGTCACTGTCATGTGCCCTCTGAGGAGGTGTTGACAGCACCATTTGCACCTCAGAGGAGGGGCGTGTCCTGCTCACATGGAAGGGCACATGTGAGGGGTATTGGACAAGGAATGCATTACAAACTCAGGGAAGAAGGTGCATGCCCCACAAGAAGAATCGCTCCAAAGTGCTGTGGGGAAAATGGGATCAAGATGTTGTCCCAGATGCTCACAGGAGGCTGCCAGAGATAGTCTCTGAGTTCTCCGTTCTGAGCCACCCTCCAAGTACTCAAAGCCCTGCATCACAAAGCCTGTATTTAGAAAGCAAAGAAGTTTTACAATCAGCACATTTCTGTGAACACGTTGGTTTAATTCCAACTTTACAGCTCAGCTATTCCCTGTAACACACAGTCCATAAAGCACTTACAGTGTTGTTCAAAATCTACATACTGTTTACATTCCCTGTCCTCCATGCAGGTAAAAGGAATCTAGGAACTTGGCCAGAGTCCTGGAGAAACAGCTAGGATTAAACAGAAACCACAAAAACCACAGCAACAACAAGAACCCCAAATGGGATATGAAAAGAATGGGGAACCCTGAACACAAGTCCCCCAAGTGAAAAGGATCCAGTCACATGTGGGCAAACTCAGACAGGAGCACTCGGGAGGCTCCGATAAGTGAGCAGATGGATATTCAACACTACCTCACAGCCTATGTTTTATGTGAATTTGTTTTTCCAAACAAATTCCATCAAAAACACCTCCCTTTGGTTACTCAGTGATGGACATAAATGTCCATTGCCATCAGGGTGCAGTGGCATGCACCTGTAGTCCCAGCTACTAGGGAGGCTGAGGCGGGGGGATCACTTGAGCCCAGAAGTTCGAGGCCAGCCTGGGCAACACAGCAAGACCCTGTCTCTAAAAAAAGAAAGAAAAGTGCCCATTGCCTTAGGTCATCCAAATTTCTCCAGCAGTAACCTGAACCCTGGGGATTTTCCTACAACATGGCCCTTGGTCAGTGCCCTGAGCCTGCTGATGTGGAGACTGCACCCAACAGGTTCCACAGCTCAGCCCCCCAGCCCCTCAGAACAGGCTGCTCAGAAGGGCTCCAGAGCTGGCAGGATCCCTTGGCTGGCGCTCAAGTGAGTTCACCCCTCCTGGGGGTAAATCAGGTGTGGTAAAGCCTCAAGTCTATATAATTTCTGCCCCTTTTAAAGAAAAGAAATGCAAAATTACAAACAGAAAATCAGGTACCGGGCCTGGGGAGAGGCCAGTACAAGAAAAAGGCCCCAAAGCTTAAGCCTACCTTCAATGTGAACCCCACTTCTGCCCCTCCCCAAGCTCAGACCACCTGAGGAGACCTTTGATGGCTCCTTTCTGGTGGCAGGAAGCAAGGCTGGACCCAATTTCCTTGGCACACAGAGATGCCTAATTGTTGATTTTCAAGCTCCAGGTAGAAAGTAGAAAGATCAGGATGAGAAGTAAAAACAAACTCGGCAACACTGAGGATTATTAATATTAATAGATTGAAGCACGGGTTAATCCATTCAAAAGCAATCGTTTTAAAAGATCATTTTAGAAACTTACTATACGGAATATTTGCTGTTTGGAATAGACTTATGAGATATCGTTCACCAGCATATAGCATTTTACACTGGTAGATTTTTGTTGGTGTTGCTGTTATTCTTCAGTCCTGTAAATCCCTGGAGACAAAGATTACCCACTGCCTTGGGACCCAACACCTTAAAACTTGAGCTACATACTGAGCAAGGTACTGTGTTCTGCCTTTTGCCTCTAGAGCAGGCCTGGCTGCCAACAGGGGCAAGTCTAAGGCAGGAAGTGCATCTCATCTCCTGTTTAGATTTGATTCTTAGGCTACTCAAGCTCCTGTGAGAGAATGAATAGAAGAAAGAGAAATTTCAGGATCCATAGTGAATTAGACCAGTGAGCCAAGTAGCCACGTCCAGCAGGGATAGACAGCCCCATGCCCAATAGGGGATGGAATCTATACCTTCAAAAGTACAAGCAGTGCCTCAGACCAGGGTAGGCCATGCAAACAGGGGCTCCAGCCCTGGTCCCCACACAACCTTCTCAGTGCCTAGCTCAGTGCCTCTAGGCCAGGTGGCTGAACATCAGGCTGAGCTGGAAGGACCCCAACCCAGCAGTAGGACCTGGGTCCAAGAAAAGTGTTCTTTGGATGCCACAGCTTTTGTTATTGGAAACTCTAGGCCAGAGAGGGAACTGAAACTGCTTAATTAGGGACATACCAGAACCTCAGGAAACCAAATGTTACCCTGGGAGGGGTAGGGTAAGGTTCCAGCTGGGAGGAGGTTCAGGCTGGTGAGGGGAGGGTGGTGGGGAAGGCGGACGCACCTGAGGAAGGAAAGGACCAAGATAAGGCCAGCCAACTGCTCTTGGCTCAGGGTCCCGAGGAGTCAGTGTCACTTCCGTGCACAGACACAGTTCTCTAAGGGCTTAAGCTGGGCTGCCATTAGGTATCAAATACCCGGGAGAGCAGGGAGGCTGGGACCATCCCTCTGGCTCTTGTCAACTGCAAGGGAACAAAAGTATTCTTAGGAGGTTTTCTGCTCATGTCAAATCTGCTCACTTTGGAAACTTCTTGCTGGCATTTCCTGGTTGTGTCTGTCTCCTCTCACCAGATTTGAAGGTCTCTGGAAGAATTTGCCTTATCTGATTAATAATAGCTTCCTCTTATTGAACTCTTACTGTGTGCTAGGAATTGTTCCAGGTATTTTACCTTAAATTGTCTCCCTTAATCTTCCTAATGCTATTTTTTACTTCAGGAACCCAATGCTGAGACCATAATTTATTTGCCTGAGATCACACAGCTAGTTAGGCGGTGTAACTAGCACACAAGCCCAGAATATCTGACTCCAAAGCCATCTACTAAATGTTTCTCAAATTCATGGAACTAGTTCCTACTGGATATGAAGATATAAATATAGTCAACTCTTGATTTGCAATGATTAAAAATAACCCTAAAGCAATTAAATCAAAATTCATCAACATCTGACCCTGAAATATGTTATTGTGCATATACTTGAATATGGGTGTGTTTGCTATTCTGGGAATTCACAACTCCAAACAAAGTAATAAAAATACTCCATAGAGAATCTGAAAATTGTGAGTTTCCCTACTCTGATTTTTCTACTATAGCTACTCGCTACACAAAGTCCAGGCCTGCTTCTCCTCCCCATCTGAATCCTCTTCACTTTTCTATTTCTAGCCCTGGGCTCCCTTGAGTTTGCAGACTCCCATATGCAACTATGTATTTGGCATCCCCGTGTGGATGGTTAACAGGCATCTCAGACATCGTCTGCCACAGAGCCCTTGGCCCTGCCACTGGTCTTCTCCCAGTCTTCAGGAGGCCACATCAGTCTTCACCCAACTGCTCAAACCGAAAACTTACGGGTCATTTCTTTTTCTCACCCTCCACTTCCCACCCATTTCGGATTCCTGTTGGTTCCTCCTCCAGCGCGCATCCTGGGTTTTATCTAAGCTATATCTGTTTTGTGGGTTCACAGGCGAAGCCTCGGTCCTCCACCTATAAAATGGGTAGCCCAGCTATTTTTACTTTCTTGATTTCTATTTCAGTTATCAATCTGTTCAGAGAAATGCTAATGTCTTCCAGGGATAGTCCTGCCCAGAAGAGGGGGATGGTTCTTTCTAGGACTATAATTCCAACACAAAATTTAAGATGCCATACATTCCATTACCGAAATATTTCTTGGTCTATCCACCAATTCACTATGACAAAATTCCTGTCTTGGGAAAATCATTTACCCATTTCAACTGGGCACTTTTTCATTTTGTCTTTCTAATGCCAACTGTTTAAAAAATAATAAAACTTTAAGAAGATAATATAGGTACATCATGTTTACATAAAAGCAAAAGCAACTGGTTAACTCATTTGACAAGAATCTTTTATTTTTTAAATGACAAAGATAGGCTCAAAGCAAACTGGGTAATCACTAACTCCCTTAACAGCATTAAATAAATTCCTCTTCTGTGAAGTATCAGGAACTGTTTATTTCTCCATGCCCTCAAAGACAATCTGGATTTTCAGTTAGCCATCACAGAGGTGGACTGAAATGGGAGCTGTAGTTACTGGTAAATTAATTACAATTTTTTTTCAAATATTTTTAACTTACTTTTCCAGTTATGCAATTGACCTTAAAAAGCAGATATTAAAATCTTGGAGTCTATAACACTTTGGGTCAGTTTATATAAGAGTGAGAGAGAGTGTGTGTGTGTGTGTGTGTATTTAATCTTGCCCAGAATTCCTTAGCGATCTGCTGCTGCTCAGTGTGGACTGACGGGCCCCAAGCAGTGCTGCAGAAGTACAGAGAGCACTGCTCCAAGGCTGTGGTCTTTCATATATATTCCTGGGAAATGTAACCCTTGTTGTTTCTAATCTCATTTCTCTTGGAATACAGATATGAGCGAATTTTACTTTGAAAAGAACACGCGCACTTTGGTTTACATTAAGATTAATTTGAGATGTATAAAGAAAGTAGAGCCATTTGGGATCAATATTTACTAAATCTAAATCTCCATTATTCTGCATCAGACTTAATTAGTGCTTAAATTCTAACTTAATTGTGACAGGCTTCTTTCTGTTTACATTTCTGAGATTAAACAAGCCATCACCTCGTCAGTGGTCCCTCCTAAAGAAGAAACACAGCTGGCTTACAGTTAGTTTTGGTCCCCACCCCCTCCTTTGTCACTTTTTTCCCTCTTAGATTAAAAAAAAAAAGTTCTGCTCCCAGCCCAGCTGCTAGGAAAATATAAATTCTTATTGACAACTAAATTAAACATATGAATATCTGCATTTTATTTGATTCAGAATTTGCTGTAATGAACTGGGGGGTCATAGAATGACTGATATTTAATTTTACTGCATTAGCAATGGAGAATACCTTCTGGTTGTTCTCTGGGTTACACAAGAGGCTACCAATTAATAGTGGGGGTTTTTTTCTTTCTTTTTTTTTTTTTTTGGAGACAGAGTCTCACTCTGTTGCTCTGGGTAGAGTGCAGTGGCATCATCGTAGCTCACTGCAACCTCAAACTCCTGGGCTCAAGTGATCCTTGTCCCTCAGCCTCCTGAGTAGCTGGGACTACAGGTGCGAGCCACCACACCAGGCTAATTTTTTCTGTTTTTGGTAAACACAGGGTCTTGCTCTTGTTCAGGCTGGTCTCAAACTCCTGACCTCAAATGATCCTCCCACCTCAGCCTCCCAGAGTGCTAGGATTATAGGCATGAACCACCAAGTCCAGCCCCAATTAATAGTTTAAACTTTAAAACCAACAGCAGCAATTAACTCATACCACATGCCTTTTGATTAGATAACTCCAGGTTAACTAAGGCTACCTACAAAAATATCATATAAAAAGTAGATCTCTCACTGCCACACAAGGACCATCATTTGATATGTTAATGAGATGGCACCTTCTTAGATTAGGTGGCCTGCTTTTGATTAGGGCTTTATTCAACTTGTTGAATAACTGAGACGGGTAATTCTGGCCAGTTCTGGTGCCTCATGCCTGTAATCCTAGCACTCTAGGAGGCCAAGACAGGGGGATCACTTGAGGTCAGGATTTCGAGACCAGTCTGAGCAAGCGGGAGACGCCGTCTCTACCAAAAAAAATAGAAAAATTAGCCAGGCGTGGTGGCACGCACCTGTAGTAGTCCCAGCTACTCGGAAGGCTGAGGCAGGAGGATCGCTTGAGCCCAGGAGTTTGAGGTTGCAGTGAGCTATGATGATGCCACTGCACTCTACCCAGGGTAACAGAGTGGGACTCTGTCTCAAAAAAAAAAGAAAAAAAAAAAACAGAAGGGTAATTCTAACTGAATAGAGAATTTAATTTCTGATCTCAGTGTACTAAGTATGGAGATAATTCCATAAAAAGAAAGACCAGTTTAAAAAAGGAAAATAAACAGAATTTGGAAGCAACTTTGAGTTGTGGTTAATACAGCAGGATGCAAATGTGGTTAGATACAGCCAAGGAGGAGAAAGAAGGCAGTCTAAAATTGTAGGTATAAATTAAACTCCCTGTGGTTAGGTGGCTTTTTAGGGCCGTGACTTTGGGTTTACATGACTCACTATCAAGTATACAGAAGAAGGAGTTGACTAAAGCACAAATGGAAAATAATAAAGCCGAAACTTCAAGGTTCTGATACACATGCGTTGGCTTCAAACTTTCCCCCAGAGACCATGAGTACAGACCCTTTTTCTTTTCTTTTCTTTTCTTTTATCTTTTCTTTTCTCTTCTTTATTAAATCTTAGATATTTTTATGCTTAATTTTACCCATGGAGATGCAGTGAAGCATAGTGGTTCTATCAGGGAGGCAATGGATGAAGCATATTGGTTAAAATCAGAAACCTAAGTTTGAAAACCCACTTTTATCACGTTCCAAGTTGTTTCCTCATCAATAAAATAGGGGTGATAACTCTGTGCCTATCTCTTAGAATTAAATGAGATGGTGCTTTAAATGCCTGACACGTAGATGAATTCCATGAATGATAGATGTACCAGTGTGACTTGAAGAAACTTTTGCTCCCCTCAATCAATTCCTTGCTTAACCACCATTGAACTGGCTGGGAACACTTAGATTTAGACAAGAGGGTGAAGCAGCAGCTAGAAGGGCTCATTCAAACCCAGGGGCAGAGCATGCCACTGTCCTGCCCAGGCCCTCCAGTGGCTGCCCATTATACCTAGAGTAAAAGCAGAGTCCGCCAAGGCCGTTGGTGATCTGCTCTCCTCCCAGCCTCTCTGATGGCATGTCCTTACACCCCTGCCCCTCGCTCTGCCCCAGCTACATTTTTCTCCTCACTGTTCCTCAAACATGCCCAGCATCATTTCTGCCTTGGGGTCTTTGCACCCACTGTCCCGTCTGCCTGGAACACTCTTTCCTCAGGTATCTGCTGGTTTGCACCCTCAATGCCTTCAGTTCTGTCTCCAAAGGCCTTTCCAGACAGGTCTTCCTTCACTGCCTTAGCTAAAAATAGCTCCCCTACCCTCCATCCTCTCATCCTTTTATTTTTCCTATGATTCTTACTACTGTCTGATATTCATATGTGCTTATTTGTGTATTTATTTGTTTGTCTCCCCCTCTAGAAGGTAAGCTTCATCAGGGCAGTGTCTATTTTACTTGCTGCTGTATTTCCAGAGCCTAGA
Source organism: Daubentonia madagascariensis (assembly GCA_023783475.1). NCBI lineage: Eukaryota > Metazoa > Chordata > Mammalia > Primates > Daubentoniidae > Daubentonia > Daubentonia madagascariensis. The sequence goes on along the minus strand of JAKFHU010000913.1, from coordinate 25,212,752 downwards.
ACCATGCCTGACACATAGCAAACACTCAATAAATATTTGTGAACTGAATGAGAAAAGACCAGACAAGGCAAATTCTTGTTGATCAGTATAAGCCTTGGGATACATCAGAATCACATGAGATGCCCGTTTCCAGGCCCATTCCCAGAAATTTTCATTAGGCCAGGGAGGGGGGCCAAGGATCTGCATTTTAACAAGTATCTAGGGTGATTCTGAAGCAGTCAACAGATCAGATTTTCTGAAACATTACTGAAGACAAAAAGCCTATTATATTACACAGATGAAAAGAGACCATATTATGAGTATCTATTATTTTTAATGCAATGGGGTACCTGGCTAGGCAGAACTTGACATTTCTTTTATTAAGAGCTGTTTGTTTAAAAGTGGCCAACCAGCGTGCTCCATCTAGGAAGAGACAGTAAATTGCCTTGGAATAAATCTTTGTTCTGAGGAGAATCACTTGAGTGGTCCTTCTATGGTCCTTTTTATTTAAGTGTCTTAAAGGCCACAGGTACTCTTTGCCTCCGAGGATTGGGGGGAGCTAACAACGACCTTTCAAGGTGTGACAAAGGCTGCCCTCCCATACAGGAGTTATGCAGGGCTTTGAGTTATTAGAGCTTCTCTAGGGATAGAGAGAGTCCAAACCAAGGTCTGCTTTGGGGAAAGGACACCATAGGATCCCAGGGTAAACTCACGGTAGGAAAGAGGTCAGGGGTGGGGTCCTAAAATCCATTCTAGGGCCTGAGCTATCCAAGGGAAAAGGTAGTTGCAAACAATTAAGTACTGACTATAAAGAGCTATAACTTTGGGGGCCTAAGCTGTGACCCTCTTGGCCAAGTATAACCCTAAGGAGCATTGTCCTCCCTCAAGAATCACTTTTACCCTGGGCAAGAATCTCTACTTTCTTGTTTATCTTCTTTTTGTGTGGCACATTCCAGAAAATAGTTGGTCAATTTATCTTTAAAAAAGATAGAGAGAAGACTGCATCTCTGGAACTCCCTCCACCCCTGGGCCTTGGTTAGATGGTTTGTATGACGCAAAGTAAACATTCCTAGTTGAAATGTCCAGTTCATTCAGAGTGGTAATAAGAAGCAGTCTCTTCTTGGTGCTAGTTTTCTCATCTTATTATTTCTGCCAGGTGATGTGAATATTTTAGTTTATCCTAGTTGTTTATGCCCTGTAGTATTTTAAACAAATGATGTAAATTTAAGAAATCTAACTCCTAAATCATATTGTTGCCATCCTAGAATCATGAAGTCTTTGAAATGAATAGCAGCCTTGTCTGTGTGTTGGTGTGTATTTTCCAAGAGAGCTGTGGCAGTTTCCAAGTGTCTCCACTTTCCTTTGCATTTTAACCTCCAGCACTGCAAAATTCTTGACTGGGTAGGGTGAGTGTTAACACGAAGGAAAAGCTGATAAATGTGATACCAGGGACCTTCCCTCCCTTCTTCCTCCTTTCCCCCAGACACCTAGGATGTACACACACACACACACACACACACCCCACAGACAATGCAGAGCCCTGTGTTAAAAGTGGAGGTCAGATAAAGTGGTTCTGACTGGTTTTCTTATCAAGCCCCATTGCCTTCGTTTGGTCAGACAGGAAACTGGGGCTCACAGGACATCTTTGACTAACACAGTCAGTGACAGTGAAAAGCCAGAGAAATAGGATTCACATTCAAAGTTCTCAACCAGGGCTCGTTTCCCTTTATTAGCTGTATTCATAGAGGACTTGCTGAGTACTGTGCTTTGCATGAAGCACTATGCTTAGTGCTCTTCTTGCATTAATGCATTCCGCTCCAAAAACCAATGGAAATAGTGTTATTATTGCTATTTTATCAATGGGAAAACCAAGGCAGGGTCCTGAGGCTAAGTAACTTTCCCCAGCTCACTGAGGTGATGAGTAGCAGAACTGGAATTTGAACCCAGATCTAATGTGCTCTTAACCACCCCATAATACTGCCCTCATGCCACCTTCTTCAAGATAAGACAGTATCATGGAAGACACTTCTCTTTGTCATAAGAAAGCTATGCTCAAATGCCAGTTCTGCTTCCCACTGTGAACTTGGTCAAGTACTTTGAGCCTTTTGATTTCATCTCTGTTTTTCCTGTCTATAAAATCCCACCAAGATTATTGAGAGGTTGACATAGGATAACATATGAAAAAGCATTTTGTAACCCAAGGTACACTCTAGAAGACATGATTACTATCATTGAAGCTTGCTGTCCCATGGTACTATTGCACTGAATCACTTTCCTTCTGCTTGAATTGTAATGAATACAATAGGTAAAGGTCTGTGTTAACACAGTTCATGAGCCTTGTGATTTGATTTCACATCAAAGGGAAGGGTCCCAAAGGTTGTGAATCTGGGGTCAAGCTGTGTGTTTTGAAAAGTACAGTGTTTGAGTCTGTGCATCGTACTGCCCAGAGCAATGTCTGCAAGGAAGGCACTGAACTTTCCAGGAAAGAGGAGAAATTAAAAGACTCTCAGTGCCTCTATAATTTTACAAAGCAGTAATTCTTTTTGAACAGAGCTGACACCACACTGTTTACAGTCTTTGAAGAGTGTGATCATGTGTGCCAAAATGACAGCACAACCAGAGAAATTCTTGCCTTTGTAAGAATGCATGAACATAGAGAGTGTAATTGACATTTGGTTTATGATTTACAAGTTTTGCTCAGATTCTCACAACCTCCCTCCCAAGGCCCTCACAAAAATTAACCTCTTTTTCATTTATAATTTTGAGTGAATATAGGAGCAAAGGGTAGCATTCTAGCATCCAGTGAAAAATATTTTTAAACATAAGACCTAAAACTGTTTAACTCCTAGCAGAAAACATAGGGGGAAAGCTTCATGACATTGGTCTTGGCAATGATTTTATGGATATGACACCAAAAACAAAAATAAACAAATGGGACTACATCAAACTAAAAAGCTTCTACACAGCAAAGGAAATAATCAACAGAGTGAAAAAGCAACTTATGGAATGAGAGAAAATATTTATAAGCCATATATCCGACAAGGGGTTAATCTCCAAAATATATATTGAACTCAAACAACTCAATAGTAAGAAAACTAATAACCCAATTTAAAAATTGGCTAAGGACTTGAATAAATACTTCTTTAAAGAAAACATACTAATGGCCAACAGATATATGACAAATTTCTCATCCTCAATAACAATCAGGGAAATGCAAATCAAAGCCACAATGAGAAACCACCTCACACCCGTCAAGATGGCTATTATCAAAAAACCAAAAGACAAGTGTCAGTGAGGATGTGAAGAAATTGGAACTCTTGTACACTATTGGAGGGAATGCAAAATGGTGCAGCCACTATGGAAAACACTATGGAGTTTCCACAAAAAATTAAAAATAGAACTACCATATGATCCAGGAATTCCACTTCTAGGTATATGTTGTATATATCCAGAAGAATTAAAATGAGAGTCTTTAAAAGCTATTAGCAACCTCATGTTCGTTGCAGCACTAATCAACAGCTAAGATGAGGAAATGACCTAAATGTCCATCGATAGATGAATGGATAAAGAAAATGTGGTGTATATACACAATGGAATACTATTCAGCCCTTAAAAATAAGGAAATTACGTACTGTGTGACCACATGGATAGACCTTGAGGACACTAGGCTAAATGAAATAAGCCAGACAAAGAAAGACAAATGCTGCATGATTCCACTCACGTGAAGTATGTAAAATAGCCAAGTTCATAAAATCAAAGATTGGAATGAATGGTGGTTACCAGGGACTGAGGGAAGGGAGAAAGGGGAAGTGAGTAATCAACAGGCATAAAGTTTCAGTTAGTCAGATAAATAAATAAGCTCTAGAGATCTGCTGTACTACCTTGTACCTATAGTCACCAATAATGTATGGTACACTTAAAATTTGTTAAGAGGATAGATCTCATGTTAAGTGTTCTTTAAAATTATTTCCAGATTCAGTTTTGGTTGGGAATTATCCACCATTCCTTCAATCTATAATCTAAGTGCCAGAGGCCTTCATGGAGTGAAGCCTCCAGCTCTCCTTGTTAGAGCTGGTAGCACATTCAGTAACTACTTCCCTTGAGGTATTTATTTGATGGAGAGTGTTAAACCAGGTCTTTATAGACACAAAGAAGCAGGAAATTAAGGCAATAAGCCAAATAATTAAAGGTGAAAAATCCAACCTTTTCATTCATCAGATATAGGCAGAGAATGCTTTTAGAATTCCTCTTAACTCTTTTTACTGCATTGTTTTTGTTTTGGAATATTTGTATATAAAGACCTTTGATGAAGGTAATAAAAAGATAAGGAGAAAAAAAAGAAATTCTGAAAGCAAAATATAAAATGTTAATGTATCTGTTATTTGTTATGTCAACTCCCTGCAGAAGGGACAATTTGAGATCAAATTTATATTTGGACAAGTTGAAAACCTGTTGTTGGGATACATACAAAGACAAATATTATTAGGTTATTAAGTATGAAATGTCCAATGGAGACAGCCCAATCCTCTTGCAAGACAACGCTCGATCGCATGTCGCACAAACAATGCTGCTCAAACTAGAGAAACTGGACTTGGAAACTCTCTGTCATCTACCGTATTCACCAGACCTTGCACCAACTGACTACCACTTCTTCCAGGCTTCGGACCACTTCTTGCAAGGAAAAACATTCAATTTTCAACAAGCTGTGGAAAAGGCCTTTTCCGAGTTCATTGCCACTCACTCTCCAGGCTTCTTCACTGCTGGCATAAGCACGCCACCATTAAGATGGCAAAACTGTGTCCGTAGTTTAGGTGCATACTTTAATTGTACTGCTTCTTGTTTGAGATATAATAAACTAAACTTTTGATTCAAAATCAGACACTTCATATTTAATGACCTAATAATACCAGACCATACTCAGGAGAATTCTTAATTTTTACTTTTCACATGGGGCAAAGAAGCTTTTTCTGAAACCTGAGTTTGAGATCCCAGTTTGGGGTTTGGGGCAGTAAACCTATGTCTGTATCTATATTTCATGCTGTTCCTGAGGTCTTGGCCAGAGGTTCGACTCTTGGTTGAACTAGTAAGATTTGCTGTTCTAGGCCCTCCATCATCAACTCTGAGCCCCATCAGCTGTCTTGGCGTTCTCAGCTCTCTGTTACAAGGAGTATCCATGAGAGAAGGTGCGTGGATCCACTCAGCTAGTCCTGGAAATGCACATGCTACTGACTCAATCTTTATTATAGAAAGGGCTTTTAGGATGCCACTCTGCTTTGCCTGTATTGAGAAATGAAAATGAAATAAGTTGTAATCAGTAGATGACCACCATTTAGAGTTATTGATTAACCTACAGCTTTATGTTACAGTATTTGGAGAAATTTTATCCTTTCAGAAGTCTTTTGGCAAAACAATAGGTGAGGTGAAGTCTCCAGACAGTGGAATGGAAAAGAGGGATGGCTGGTCTGTAGTATACTGATTTGAAAGTTACACTAGATGTAGCTTTCGTTAGATGTAGTGTGGATGCTTTGGGGTGCAAAACGGGAAATAGCAACTTAAACTGATTTGAACAATAAGGAAATTTATGATTTCACATAACAGGAAATCCAAAGAAAGGCAAGTGGGCTCCAGATGTGATACGTCAGGGCTGTGCTCTGTCTCTAACTGATTCTCTTTACTTTTCCCAACCCTGTGTCAGCTTTACCCTCACTTGATGGCAAGATGGCTGCCACATTGCAAGCATCATATCCAAACATGACAACATCCATAGGAACAATAATCTGTCTCTTTCTGCCCCTCTTTCTTAGGAGCAAGGAAATCTTTCCCCAAACTCCCCTGCAGCAGACTTCCCACTTTTCACTGGACAGAATTGGGCCACATGCCTGTTCCTAAACCAATCAGGGGGACTCCCATGATTGGCTTAAACAGAACTTGCCCCTGGAACTAAGCATGAAGCCTATCCCTTGAATCACAGTGGGGAGAGACAGATAACTGAGCAGAATCTGGGTTCTATTAGGAAGGAATGAAGAAGAGGGAGGGATGAATCTTGAGTAACCAACCAACTAAATCTGCTACAGAAAACTTGGTCCTCACTAAGTCTGAGTACAGCATTACCACATACTTTATCCTCCTGAGACAACATTACTCACAGTTTACTCTGCAGAGTTTTCTATTGGATTTTTATGTGAAGCATCATTTTTCTCTGACCTCGTGCTGCAATCTTGTTTTTTTTTTTCCTTAGCAGAGACCACAATGGAAATCCTACTATAAAAACACTTGAGTGCTATCAAAGGATCAGACCATATAAGGTGCTAGGGACCTTTTTATTTTAAATAAGAAACAAAACTATTTATACTTTTACAAGGAGTCTGCCCTATTTTAGTAAATATTTGGCAAAGCTTCTTGATTAAAAGAGCAAACTGACCCTTGTTCTGTGGAGTTGTTTTGCCATAACTAAAATTGTTCATTAATTTTCTGAAAATAGAAGCAGCAAGTGTGTGTTCTTTTGCTCTGTGACTAAAGTAGTGCTAACTCGTGACTTGTTTAAGCTTTATTTACTTAGGTATAATTGGTCAGGTGTCTTTTAAACCTCAGTCCTAATCAGACCCTACTCTGAGTCACAATCACCAAATGGTACAATTGGAAAATAACCTCTCGTGGATGGAGCAAAGATGTATTAATCTGGCCCTGGAGACCGTGGCTTGTTTGACAATACATTTCAAACTGGATCTCAGAGGTCCTGGATTTGGTAACAACCCCAACTGTTTTGACAAATAGCGATTCCCTAGGTTATTAAACAGTGTGCATTCTGAGAGAAGCTTGTTGAGTACCATATGTTTCTGATTCGTTGGCTGTTAACTCATTCTGTGGTATGGGAGTTGTAGGAAACACTCCAGGCCCAACCACCTTTTCTTCTTTAAAAATATCCTCTTGCCAGCCGAATTGGAAGGGTGCAGTGCAGCTGCAAGGAGTGATTTTAAATTATTCTCTGGAAATTCTGTAGGACAGCCATATTGGAAGTTATCCCATGATGCCACATAGCAGATGGGGCTGAGGCTGGCCAGCAGGCTGGGTGCAGGGTTTCGACACAGGGTGTGCCATCTGTCCCACTCAGAGTAAAGTGTACCTCTGCCTTCAATCCCTGTTCCGCATCCTCTGTTCTGGGCTGAAAGTTTCTGATCCTAAATCAAAGGTGCTCAGAATAAAAGTCATCAGTAGTATCAAGGAAAGGATTTAGAAGTATTTAGAATCCTAAAATGTCAGGGCTGGAAATCACCTCGTAGATCATCTAGTCCAACCTCAATTCTTAGATAAGTACTCTGAGGTGAGGTGACCTGTCCAATGGCACACAGTTTGTTGCCTATTTATTCCCTCATTTCCTTACCACTTCCCAATTACTCCTGGGAAATCGAAAATCCAACTTGTAGTGTGGGTAACAAACAGAGTCTGGAAGACACGAGTAAGGGCAACATTCTGGTCACCAGGCAGACAGCAACCTCCAATTATCTTCTTGACTCCAGATGCAGCATCCATAGAGCAATGTGGATGAGCAACACGCCGCTCCTAAAGATTCTGCAGAAAGGGATCCAAAAGTGGATCTCTCTTGGTACCTAGTTTCAAGGTCTCACATGTTTATTAACTTTAGCCTTTAATCTCATAGCAATCTCACCCTTTGCTCAATACTATTTTGCGTTTCTGGTGACTACAGTGTCAGCATTCTAAAGCCCCTCCGCTAAGACCTGGTTCCAATTCCTTGGCAGTTAACTCCTTCAGGCTACAGCTGGGCCAGGTACCAGAGGCTGCTGTTGGGAGGACAGGTGTCACGCCAGGGGAAGTGCAGATGATAAATTTGACTCTCCAGTTGGAAGTCTAATTATGTTTAAAACTGTTTCTGGCCCCTTACAAGCATTGGTGTGGATGGGACATGAGTGAAAATAGAGGCAGCAGGAAAATCTAACATAGTATCCAGGAAAACTATGAATAACAGGAAAGAGACTTAAAAGCGAAATGTGTTCGTGTTCTAAGAGAACTGCAGAAACTTTGTGGGCCGACATAGCTGCGAAGACTTGTGGGCTCTAATTAAATGTGGGTGGGTGACTGGGTATTTGAAACTTTACTTTGGGTACTTCTGGAGAGTCAGGGAGTTAGGAGAGTTTGGCATTTGGGAATGATTTCTTTACCCAGGAGATGGGGGCCAGAGATGGCCGCCAGAAGATGAGTTGAAGGTTTACTACTAGCTGCCAGCTTCTTCCTCAGAGACAGTCTAGTGGTTGGCAAAGGCCGTGGAAGGAGGGTGATGGGGTAGACAAATGAGAACCGAAGACGGCGGAGACCCCCAGGGAACTCCTGCTTTTGCTTCAGGACTCAGCTCATGTGACATCTGCCCACCACCGCCCGTGCTCTCACAGCCTGTGTCCCCCCACACCAATGTGTCCCCTGAGGGCAGGCACTATGTCTTCCTTCTCAGTATCCCCAGCCACATTATAGGCCTGATCCCAGTAAACACTTGGTTTTGTGTTTCTGGAAGGAGATGGAAGAGCAGAGAGGAGGAGGAGGAGGAGGAGGGGAAGGAAAAGGAAACTGCAGAGGAGGGAAAGAAAGGAAGAGAGAGCAAGGGAAGTGTCGGGAAGCCGATCTTTCGTGGCGTCAAGAATGTTTTCCAAGATCCTTCAAACCCAAGTCCTAGCAAATGGCTCTGCTTTCCAGTTTAGCTTAATTGCACATGTGTAGTAAAACTAAATGATGTCCGAGTCTGACTAAACTTTAGCCCTCTCCAAGGCATCAGATGTGGCCATCTGAGCTTAACTACAGGGAGGAAGACCCGCCATCTCATTTCTAGCTTGGTGTTGATTCCCTTTGTGTTTACAGCCAGGTGAAAGAGGAAGCAGGCAGGCTCACACCAGAGCAGATGTCGTCCCCCTCCCGCAGAGCCTAGGGGGCCTGACTCCTCAGCTGGCCACCTCCAGGGGAGAGGATGGAAGCCACAGGGCCTGGGGTGTAGCTGACGCTGCATTCCCCAAACCTATAACAAGGAGATTGTGTTATTTCAGCCATGCTTCGTTGGAAGGCAAATATGTGAGCTGCTTTATGAGGAGCTGGGACGTTGCAGAGTCTTCAAATTCACAGCGAGCTGCCCCCACGTGAGAGTTAATCACTTACAACCGGCACTGTTTGCAGAGCTGGCTGTGGAAGCAGTTCCCAATCCCCTGTCACGCCCAGGTTATGAGGGTGTGCTGAGACAAGAAAAAGCTCAGTTAAGACTACATTTCCAAAAGCCCTGGGGACTACTTTTGCCCCAAACTTTTTGCTGCGGTGACAGTTATAAAACATTTACACACGGGGTTTCCTCCTCAAGCGCACCACCACCAGCAGTGGGAGAGGGTGTCTCTGTTCTCACTTGTTTGTAGGACCAGAAAATTAGTTTTAAACGCCACCGTTCCAATGGGAATACAAGATGCAACTTTAGCCCAAATTGTAACCTTTGGGCTGGCATTTCTTTTCTTATAAAACTGAAACATTGCTTGCAGACTATTTCATGTACTAGATTCTTGCATTCGTCTGTAGAGTGCTTTAAAATACTTTTGAAAATATGGACTGTTTTTGTGCGTGGTGGCCTTGTAAGGGGTCAACTCAGCCTCACTGAAGCAAAGTCTCCCAGAATTCCCTTGCCTCTATGGTTCTCCAAGTGGGATTTGGAAGGTAAAGTTGAGGCAGCAGCCTTGTTCGTGCTTGGAAAGTTGATATAGATAGTACCAGGTATCTTGGCAGCTCGTGCATGTTGTCAGGCATCTACTGGCCTCCCTGGTTGGTGTAGGGCTCCAGTTCCTGCCAGCCCCCCTCCTTCAGCTCCTCCAGGTGATGGGCTGGGTATGTGTGCACCTCTGACAAAGGGCACCAGCTGCTTCTGCTAGTCACCCACATCCTCAAGGCTGGAGATGGTGAGACAGATGGGGGTACCTCAATTGCTCTCCCTCATTGCACAGTCAGTTCCTCCTTCCCCACAGACCTACACTGACTTCAGGCCCAACACCAGATGCAGAGGCAACTGCCATCATGCCCCACATAGACTTTGCCATCATGCCCCACAATTGCTTAAGGTCTAATCCACAGTTTTAAAAGATGTCTTGTTCTACATCACACATAATCGTCCTGCTTTTCTCATCGAATCCTGGCTGACACAATGTATAGAGCCAGCTCACTGTCATGGACTTGGGAGGATAATGTGAATAAATGACAGGTAAAAATGCCTAACCCTAATCTTAGCCTTTAGCTTGTTGTCTGCTCACTCAGTGGAGAGTTTCATGAAGAGTGTTGTTGACCAGCTGACCAAATTGGCTGCTTTTAGTACACTATCCTTTTATTTCCTCTTTCCCTTCCCCCCTAGTAGTTGTTTCACATAATTTCCACTGCCCTGACCCCAATCCCAGAAGTTGACCTTGCTCCCCTGAGGACAGAGGCCAGCTGCTGCAAACTCCCACACCCCGCATTTTCAGCCATATTCTCTCTTTCACACATCTGAGCAATAACTTTGTTTGTTGTTAGAGACAGGGTCTCCCTCTGTCACCCAGGCTGAAATACAGTGGCATCATCACAGCTCACTGCAGCCTCGAATTGCTGGGCTCAGGGGATCCTCCTGTCTTTGCCTCCCGAGTAGCTGGGACTACAGGTGTGCACCACCACACCCAGCCATGAGCAGCAACCATTTTCCCTTACTCATGCTGACCCCTCTCCCTAGGACGCTGGCCCAGCTCTTCTCCCTCATTCCTGCTTTCTTCATTTTTCTTTCTCTCTTACTTGATTCTCTTGCTTGCCACAGAATCCTTCCTTCTGCCTTCAAACATATTCAAGTCACCTGTTTCATTTTTAAAAGCACTTTCTTTTAACACTGCTACTCCCTCAAACTACCATCATATGTTTTGCCTTCCATCACACTTCCTGGAAAGGAAACTGCTGCCTTCACCTCCCCACCACCCCTCTTATTATTTGGCACCTTCAAAGCCAACTTGAATCCCTGCCTTCTATACCAGAGGTTCTCAGCCTCGGCTGCACGTAGGAATCCCTTGGGGCCCAGGACTCACCTCCAGATGATTTGATTTAGTTGTTAAGGAGTGTGGCCTAGGCCAGGGGGAACCTGCTCTCCCATATATTTGCAAATCTGCTGCTCTCGTTGGGGAAAGGAGAAAACTTGCTAAGTCTAAACCAATTTAAGAAAGCTAAGAGGAAAAGATGGACCTATTTGCCTACTTAAAAATTTTAAAGCTTCCAGGTAAATAAATTATTTTGCTATGAAATTAATGAACAAATGTTACATATTAATACCTAATGCTGGTGAGAACAAGCTTCTCATTCATTGCTAATGACTGGGTAACTAGGTATAATTCCTTGGAAAAACAATTTAGCAGACTATCCAGGGACATAAAAATGTATATACCATTTAACCCATTATTTCTACTTCTGGTAATCTATCCTAAGGAAGTAATTCAAATGCTGAAATAAGCTAAAGTTCTCAAAATGTTCATTGCAGTATTATTTATAATAATGAAAAATTGGAAACAAACTAAATTACTAAAAGGGAATTATAAAGGTATTTATGGTACATTTAGTTGTTGGAATATTAAGGTATACATTGAAGGATAATTATGAAAACTATAACATGAAAAATGCTTATGATATAATGATAAGTAGGAAAAATATAGAACATGTAGTTATAATGTAGGGGGAAAGTTGGTAAAGAGACTGTACAAATCAAGCCTGGTTTAAACTAATGTTGTGGCTTTTCAAATGTCATAATTTCACATTTTAATAATAAATTCTAAGCATTAACTTGGAAATTTGGGCAAATAGGCTTAAACCTTTAAAAAAAAAACTCTTCCAGTGTTCTATAAATTTTTAGTTTTGACTTTCTTTAACTTTTGTAAATATATTCGAAAACAAGATTAGCAAGCTCGTTTTGTCCTGATAGCATTGTGCTGCCCTAAGCTTGAATCTTGTAAACATGGCTCAACATGATGATATGATTCTCTTCAACCTCATCCCTTTTTAGGGAAGCTGCTCTCATTTTCCCAGCTGGAAGATTTATGGAGGACATTTGACTTTAGGCTGTCATTTCAGTTTCATCAGCAACATGATTTCTCCAGTGGATTGTTTTTTTCTTGAGGCAAAAGGAAGAAATATTCAGGCTGTCTGTTAAATGCTGATTCTAGAAAGTGATCCTAATGGAGATTATTCTCAGTGTTTCCTGAATTCTCTGGTATAATAATTGATGAAAATTGTGTTTTGGGGTCCCTACTTGGGCTTGGGGGTAAAAGAGAGAAATTAAAATGAAGCTATGAAACTATCTTTGAATGATATTATATAAATATATCACACAGTGAAACAAAACCCATAAGTGACTGGGAATGGCCTCTGAGATTTTTTAAAATCAAGAATGGTGGAGGAAAGGCTTGTGTAGCACGATGTAGACTAGACACCCCCAATTTCTGAAAGGCACAAATGGAGGTATTTCTCCCACATGGATTTTTGCCAGCTGTGGTCACTATTTGCCACCCCTTTGCTGAATGCAAGTCTTCTTGTAAGCACAGGCTTGTTCCAGGTTAGTGTTTCATTTAGAAAAAATGAGGATGTAGAACTTCAAGAATAGGGGCCAGATGGTGTCATGGTGAAACAACAGCACTGGCTGTGCTGCTCAGGGCTTCAGTCAGATCAAGGCGAATATTGTATCCTGTTGGGACAACACTTTGTTCTCTGAGGGAAAATAAAGTGACCACCATCTTCTCTGGCTCCCACCCAGGCTTTCTGTTTGCGAGCCTGTCTCAGCAAACAGGTGTGAGCATGCTTTTACTAATCTGACTGAAAATATCCTACTAGTAGGTGCTCTTTTCAAAGCACTAACAGATTTATATTTCCTGTTTATTTGTAAAAGTCCTAACCTGTCTGCAGCTTGATTCCTTTCGAGCCTGTTGTACTTTTCTTTGGAAACTTGCGGCTGTGGTAAAAGGCATCGTTCATTCCCCGTAGCCCAAAGTCCAATTTGAGTCCAGCGACATCCTGTTTAAAAAGCTCAAACTTTGTTTACTTGTGTAATCTAGGCTTTTTCACCCGTTCGGTTTCCCTCAGAAGACTCAAGGGTAGGTGTGTGAGATATGGATTACAATCACAGCACTATACAGTATTATGAAAAGAGCAAAGCTGTGTCGAAACACACCTGTTTGTCATGGTATAGGTTGGAAGTCTTCTATATGAAGGACGGCGATGCATTTATGTTGTGCTTGGGAACAGCATAGATAAAATTTGAGATCGGTTAATTAAAGTGATATATAATGCGCAATTTTCTACTTCGAGTTGCGGAAGCATTTACATGAAATTCATAGTACACCATAAATTCAGCCTCATGAACATCCTTTCTGCACACAGATCCTTCCTGTCAGGTGTGCTCTGGAGACAGAGGGCAGTGGCGTGAGCCAATTAGGACAAACTGCCAACATACGCAGGAGTCTGAGGCCAGTTCTCACAGCAAAGAAAGAGGTGCATCGGATGTGTTAGAAGAGAAGGCAGTCAACATTGACTTCACTGATCAATGTTTGTTTACCCTTCACATTTCCTAGGGAGGGTTTCTTTTGGGCCTCATACCACACTAGGCTAAAAGTCAACTTTGATATTGTGTTTACATTTATAATACAGTAAAGGGACTGGCAGGAAACCCACTGAGAAACATTAACAATGCAAGACTGGTATTGCAGAAGGAAACCGAGGCAGTGATCTGCAACGGTCTGACGTGGGACTCAATCTCAGGTTTCCAAAGCTTGGCTGTGCTCTTTCTTTTAAGTTGAAAGTTACTTTTTAGGAGGTAAGTGCAAACTGGGTTGTGTGAGTGGATCACAGCAGGATCTAGTTTGAGCACAACTCTGAGAATGCAGACTTTGTGAAGTTCTTTCTGGTTGTGCTAAAAACCCACTGCATGAGTTTGGGAAAGTTGCCTTATTTCTCTGTGCCCTACTTCACATGGCAGGGAAAGGACAAATTAGAGCACCATCAAAGGCTTAAAATAATAAAAGTTTTCCGTAACCTTTTAAAGAGATTGAATCAATAAAAATACATAATTGGAAGCAAAATGAGTGATTTAGGCTTCACTTGGAAAATATAGTACATTTCAGAAAAAATTAGCCAATGTTTCCTTTATCTTCTCAAGAAGCTTGTCCTTCACACATCTGTGAAAGAAGTTTCTAAAACACCCATCAAATCATCCTGCTTCCCTCACTGGCTGCCTGTTGCCTACACTACACAGCTCCGGTTCCTTGGTTCTGCAACCAAGGCCCTCTGTGATTCAGCACCGCCCACCTCCCTGGTGTCAGCTGTCACCCCCTTCCACACACCCCCTCCCCAGGGACTTTGGAAGGCTCTTCTCAAAGGGGTGGGAGGCCCCTACTACCGTGGTCACAGTGCAGATGCATCAGAAGACAGAGGTGATAAAGGGCTTCATCGGACCATCCACCAAGGCCACCTGCATAGAAAGCCGGCAGACAGAGTCCTTGGCCACCCTGTATGATATTTCTACCAAAAGTCAGGGTTTCTCCACTGATCTTCTCCAGTTGTTTGCTCTTTATCTCTCCTCCTCTTCCCTGTTCTTGACCCCTGGTTTGCTGAAAGCACTCTGAGTTTGCACATTATCTGTCAGCAAGGTCTGCTGAGAGCTCCAGTCGCAGCAGTAGCAAAGGGCACAGGCTCATCTGTGCAGAGCCTGAAATACACAGAAGCAGGTAACGAGCTACTGAGATGTGCTGGAGACCAGGCTGCAGGCAGATTGCAGAGGGTGGAGGTTCTGGGTTACTGTGGCTTGCGGGTGTCCCAGCACCCATCCTGTTCTGCCTCCCTACCCTTGGGGCCTTGCAGCTGCCATGTTTTCTAGAGTTTACTTTCTGGAGTAGGGGTCATTTTGCTCACCTTTCCTCAGGGCACCTACTAAATTCTCGCCAGCTCTGCCCTTTAAGTGTTAGGTTCACTCTGAGCAACTCAGCTGCCCCATTGCCCTCGGCCTCCAATTGCCCGCTACCTCCATTTGCCCTGGATAAGGGCGAGGGCACCTTATCAAGTCAACCAAAGAGCAGCCATATCTCCCTCACCCTCAGATCAGGTGGAGAAGTGAATCAAGAAACCAAACGATAGTTCACGAGGGGTAGCTAAAAAAAGAAAGAAAAAGAAAAAAAAAGAAAGCAAATAGTTACAGCAGTCTTACTCTGGGTAGGCATCGGGCCAGCCCTTTACAATCATTCTGCTTTTAGGCCTGTCCTTCACCCTCCCATGAAGGCGTTATCATCGCCACCTTTCGGATGTGGAAGCTGAAACCTAGAGAGGCTCCGTAACTTGCCCAGGGTCACAGGTAGAAGGGGATGGAGCTGGGATTCCAACCCAGTGCAACCCAGGTCTAATTCCAAACGCTGCTCTCTGCTATGATGCGAATCATCATACTGTACCCACCATGGGTTACTTTTCTAAGCACTTTACAGATGCTCCTCAGCTTATGCCGGGTTATGTTACGAACCCATTGTGAGTCAAAATGCATTTAATATACCTACCCTACTGAACATTACAGCTTAGGCTAGCCTACCTTAAACATACTCAGAACACTTACATTAGTCTACAGGTGGGCAAAGTCATCTGACACAAAGCCTATTTTATAATAATAAAGATAGAAATGCTATAATGATACAAAATAAAAATAATACAAATAAAAGATCAAAATTCAAAATTCGAAGTACAGTTTCTATTGAATGTGTATTCACTTTCATACCATCATACCACCATAAAGTTGAAATCATAAGTTGGAGACAATCTATACTTACAATAACTCACTTAAACCTCACAACTTCTCTAGGAGGGAGGGACTATCATCTCCATCTTACAAAGGAAAAACTAAGGCCTAGAAAATCTAAGCAACTTGCTCAATGTCACACAGCTGATAAGTGGCAGAAACAGGATCAGCCTGGCAACGTGGGTCCAGAGTCCGTGCCCTCACTCCTGTGGGGACAGCCTTTCCAAGCTCCAGCCTCCTAAGGCACAACCAATCCTCCGGGAGTGTCTGTCTTGGGCCAGCACAGTGTGAAGGCACCACATGAGGGAAGTAAAGGGAATACATGTCCTTGAACTCAAGGAGCTTGCAAAGCCCACCTAACAGGTTGGTGGTAAGGGTTGGGGTGGGAGGCAGGAGGCCTTTACAAAGGCATGCTGAGGGTCATGTCTACCCTGCGTCTCCAGGTTTACTTCTAAAAACCATAACAGAGTTCCTTTTTGGAAATCTTTACAATGTACAGACCTCTATGCTGTCAAGAGAGGCTGAGAAATAGCAAAAGCCTGTCTTTGGCTTTATCTCCTTAGATAGAGGAGAAATCCACAGTTATGTGGGATCTAAGGAGAGCCAAGCTTTTGACACTGTCCAGCTCTGCCTGCAGAGAAAGGCAGTGGTCGGAGCAGAGGTTAACCATGGAAACTTGACCTAGGGCTGCTCAGCAGCAAACAAGACAGCCAGGTTCCCCTGGGCAATGCCTGAGCCTTCCACAGGCTTTGTCTAGGCATCTGCCAATCTCTTCAGTCCCTCTGGGCAAAGTTGGGGCTGGGGCAAGGACTGAGAGCTCCTTGGGCCATGGGCACTCGTTTCTGCATCTGTTCTCTCCAGGGTTCTCTTGAACAGCTCCCTGCTCATAGTATCAGCCCAGCTAAGGCTGCAAACTCTGGTGCCAGACAGACTGGGTGGGAATCTAGCTGGGAGGCCTGGGGCAAGTTACTGCATCCCCTGATGCCAATGGTTACCTTGTCCACACAATGGGCTAGAAACAGTCCCCACCTCATAGGGCTATTGTGAGGGATAAACCAATAATACATAATATAAAATACAGGGTTTGGCACATAGACATTGCTCCATAAATGTCAGCCATTATTGAAAATTATAAAACCCAAATCAACTGTTAAATCTTTTCTGAATCTTTCTGCCCCTTTCCTATAGCCTGGGCTTGTATAGTACTGTAGATAGATAGATAGGATAAGATAGATATGATAGAGACAGAGTTAGAGACAGATAGAGATAGATGGGTAGATAGAGAGAGGTAGAAAGCGATAGATAGAGATAGATGGATAGATATCTCTGCTATGAACAGTGTTCAGTATTATCATACTGAATGGTAATTAGGTCTGTCTGTCCCTTCAACTAGGGACGGACATGAACTTTGATCTGAGGCTGGGCCTTGTCCATGTGTACCCAACACAGCATACAGAATTCTACCCTGTTCTGCCTAAGGACCCGACAGGCCTCCTCACACTACCATCCCACAGGTCATAACTGGAGGCCTGAACAGATGTGTCTGCTGTTCCAGGGAATGGTTTCCTCTGAAGACCTCTTTGTTACCACATGGGCCTTCATACAACAGTGGGACCCAGGTAAGGGAACTCAAACCCTGAGCCAGGTTTCCAGACCAGCCAGCAGATGTGTAGATTCTTACTTCCTTGGCTTCTGACTGCTCAACATTCCTGAGTTCTCTGTATGGCAACAGCTTCCTAAATCAGTCTCTTACATTTTTTCTCTGTCCTCCAATTTCCTGTGAACATCAGTGCTTCTCAAAGTTTAACATGCATACAAATCCCCTGAGGATCTTGTTTAAATGCAGATTCTGATTAGGTTGGACCCAGATGAGGCCCAGGTGCTGCATTTCTAATAAGCTTCTGGGAGATACAGTTGCTGTTAGTCCTCATTCAACACTTTGAGTAGTGAGGCTGGGCACCACTGCCAGGATAATCTCCTAATGCATAACTACGATCACGTCACTTTAGTGTATTTGAACAGACCCTTCACCAAGAGAGATATAAGGATGGCAAATGAACACCTGAAAAGATGCTCAACGTCACTAGTCACTAAGGAAATGCAAGTTAAAAACCACTACACACATGTTAGAATAGTTAAAATTAAAAACTACAACATAGGCATACCTCAGAGATAGTGTGGGTTCAGTTACCACTGCAATAAAGTAAATACCACAATAAAGCAAGTCATATAAATTTTTTGTCTTCCCAATGCATGTAAAAGTTATGTTTATACTATATTGTAGTCTACTAAGTGTGTAATAGCATTATGTCTAAAAACAATGCACACACGTTAATTTAAAAATACTTTACTGCTAAAAAATGCTAACGATCATCTGAGCTTTCAGCAAGTTGTAATATTTTTGCTGATCGAGGGTCTTATCTTGATGTTGATGGCTGCTGACTGATCAGGGTGGTGGTTGCTAAAGGTTGGGGAGCTGTGGTAATTTCTGAAAATAAAATAACAATGAAACTTCACATCTATTGACTCTTCCTTTCACAAAAGATTTCTCTGTATCATGTGATGCTGTTTGATAGCATTTTGCCCACAGTAAAACTTTCAAAATTGGGGTCAATCCTCTCAAGCCCTGCTGCTGTTTTATCAACTAAGTTTATGGAATATTCCAAATCCTTTGCTGTCATTTCAACAATGACAGCATCTTCACCAGGAATAGATTCCATCTTAAGAAACTACTTTCTTTACTCATCCATAAGAAACAACTCCTCATCTGTTAAAGTTTTATCATGAGATTGAAGCAATTCAGTCACACTTTCAGGATCCACTTCTAATTCTAGTTCTCTTGCTGTTTCTACCACACATGCGGTTGCTTCCTCCACTGGAGTCTTGAACCCCTTGAAGTCATCCATGAGAGTTGAAATCAACTTATTTCAAACTCCTGTTAATGATATTTGACCTCCTCCCATGAATCACAAATGTTCTTAATGGCATCTAGAACGGGGAACTCTTTCAGAAGGTTTTCAATTTACTTTGCCCAGATCCATCAGAGGAATCACTATCTATGGCACCTATAGCCTTATAAAATGTATTTCTTAAATAATAAGACTTGAAAATTAAAATTACTTCTTCATGCATGGACTGCAGAATGGATGTTGTGTTAATAGGCATGAAAACAACATTCATTTCCTGGTACATCTCCATCAGAGCTCTTGGGTGACTAGGTGCATTGTCAATGAGCAGTAGTGTTTTGAAAGGAATCTATTTTTATGAGCAGTAAATCTCAAAAGTGGGCTTAAAACACTCAGTAAACCATGCTATAAACAGATGTGCTGTCATCCAGGCTTTGTGTTCCATTTATAGAGCACATGCAGGGTAGATATAACATAATTCGAAGGGCTCTAAGATTTTTGGAATGGTACATGAGCATTGGCTTCAACTTAAAGTCACCAGCTACATTAGACCCCAGCAAGAGAGTCAGCCTGTCCTTTGAAGTTTTGAAGCCAGGTATTGACTTCTTCTCTCTAGCTATGAAAGTCCTAGATGACATCTTCTTCCTATAGAAGCCTGTTTCATCTACACTGAAAATCTGCCACCTTCATCAGTTATCTTGCCTAGATCTTTTGGATTCACTTGCTGCAGTGAATCACATGGGCACTTGCTGCTTCACCTTGTGCTTTGGTGTTAAAGAGATGGCTTCTTTCCTTAAATCTCATAAACCAACCCCTGCTACATTCCAACTTTTCTTCTGCAGCTTCCTCACCTCTCTCAGCCTTCACAGAATTGAAGAGAGCTGGGCCTTGCTCTGGATTAGGCTTTGATTTAAGGGAATGTTGTGGCTGGTTTGATCTTCTATCCAGACCACTACAACTTTGGCATTCTTAACATTCGTGTGTTCATGAGTGAAAGGCTGTTTTGCTTTCTTGTCATTCGTGTGTTCACTGGAGTAGCACTTTTAATTTCCTTCAAGAACTTTTTCTTTGCATTCACAACTTGGCTAACTGTTCGGCATAAGAGGCCTAGCTTTTGGCCTGTCTTGGTTTTCAACATGCCTTCCTCACTAAGCTTAATCATTTCTATTAATAGCTTTTGATTTAAAGTGAGAGACTTGTGACTCTTCCTTTCAATAGAACACTTAGAGTCCATTGTAGGGTTATTAACTGGCCTAATTTCAATATTGTTGTGTCTCAGGAAATAGGGAGGCCTGAGGAGAAGGAGAGAGATGGGGGTGGGGGGGATGGCTGGTTGGTGGAGCAGTCAGAACACACACAACATTAATTGATTAAGTTTGCAACTGTCTTATATGGGCGTGGTTCGTGGCACCCCAAAATAATTACAATAGTAACATCAAAGATTACTTATCACAGATCACCATAACAGACATAATGAAAAAGTTTGAAATATTTCAAGAATTACCAAAATGTGACACAGAGACACGAAGTGAGCACATGCTGTTGGAAAAATGGCGCTAATAGACTCGCTCAACGCAGGGTTGCCGCAAATCTTCAATTTGTAAAAAACACATCTGTGAAGCACAATAAAATGAGATATGTCTGTACCAAGAGCTGGTGAGAATGCAGAACAATCAGAACTTTCATACACTGCTGGTGGGAACGCAAGATATTACAACTACTTTGGAAAATAGTTTGGTAGATTTCTTTTTTAAATAAAGCTAAACATACACTAATAAACACTTATTTGACACAGTAATCTTACTTTTATTCACTTAGGTATCTACTCAAGTGAATTGAAAATGTATATTCATGCAAAAACCTATACACAAATGTTGATAGTAGATTTATAATTGCCAAAAAATGAAAATAACCCAAATGTCATTCAACTAGTGAATGGATAAACAATGGATAAATCCACAAAATAGCATACTACTGAGCAAAAAAAGGAACGAACTTTTTTTTTTTTTTGAGAGAGTCTCACTCTGTGGCTCTGGCTAGAGTGCAGTAGCATCATCATAGCTCACTGCAACCTCCAACTCCTGGGCTCAGGTGATCCTCCTGCCTCAGCCTCCTGAGTAGCTGGGACTACAGGCACAGGCCACCACGACCAATTACTTTTTCTATTTTTGGTAGAGATGGGGTCTGGCTTTTGCTCAGGCTGGTCTTGAACTCCTGACCTCAAGTGATCCTCCCGCCTCGGCCTCCCAGAGTGCTAGGAATACAGGCATGAGCCACCACACTTGGCCAGCAATGAACTATTGATACACACAAAAACATGGATGAATCTCAAATGTGTTATTCTAAGTGAAAGAAGCCAGGCTCAAGAAGCTACTTCATATGTAATTCCATTTATAGGACATTCTGAAAAAGGCAAAACTATAGAGATGGAGAACAGATAAGTGGTTTTGAGAGGTTAGTGTTGGGGGGGAAGTGTTGACTACAAAGAGGCATAAACAAACTTTGTGGCATGTTGGAAACATTCTGTATTTTGACTGTAGTGATGTTTACACAACTATATACATTTGCTGAAACTTATCAATGCTAAAAATAAGGAATTTTACTGCACGTAAATTATACCTCAAAAATAACAATGACAACAAAACCAGCAACAAAAAATCTTTGTAGTTTCCATTCGCCCAACGAATTCAAGTCCAAACTCTTAGTCAGACCCTCTTTCTAACGATTTCTACTGTTCATTTTCTCTAAACATCAGCTAAACTTTGCTGTCACCCAAACATGCCCTGGGTTTTTTCTCAGTCTGTGCTATCTCATCTCCTGGAATACTCTCTTCTCTAGCTCTGCCAGTCAAAAACTGTCATCTGCAAAAGCCCAGAGTGATTGCCACCTCCTCCCTTACACCCCTCCCCCAACCATGCAATCTAGAGGGGCTGACCTTTCCAGAGCTTTCGGGTTCCTCACACTTCCCAAATCTCCTTCCGGTCTCTGCACTTACCATGTTTGTAGATACTTCCATGTCTTTATATTGGCCTTTCCTCCCTCTAGGATAAACTAGACTAAATACCTGCTTCTTCCTCTTTGCCTACTACACACACACACATACACACACTTTTACCTCCTGGGGAACTCCTACACATCCCTTAGATCCAGCTAGCACGTCACTTCACATGACAACTCTTCTGAATCTGCCCAGAGTTAGGCACCTTCTCTTTTATGTGCCCTCAGCCCTTTGTTGATGCCTGCACAAGAAACAGGAACCATCTTGGCTGCAGAGAGCAGCCCTCACCAGATGCCAATGCCGACACCTTGATCTTGTACTTCCCAGCCTCCAGAACTGCAGATATCTCATGCTACATCAGTTGTGAGCATCCCTGACCTTTGGAGACTCTTCCATGAAAAGACAAAGGAGGCAAAAGGGAGCCACATCCACCTACCTGCATTTTATTTTATTTGGACCTTCTAGATCTACTTGTCAGCTGTTGAACCAGTACACGCCATTCTCATCATGATACCTTTAAAATAAGTTTGATTATTTAACATAACAAGTAACAACCCAAAAAAGAGTGGAAAAAGTCTTCCTAAGCTGAAGGAAAAAAAAAAAAAGACATTATGGCAGACAAGATAGTTTAAAAGGATTTTCTGCTACAAAATAATGAGATCCTGCACAAAACAAAATACTTATTGCTGGGCTTCCAGGAAGTAAGGTAAACCTCTGATGGCAGGGCAAAACCTTGAACTGAAACCAGAACAGAAAGGCTAAGATTCTTGAAAGGTCAGCTTGTCCTAAAGGCATATGCTGATATCAGCTCTGCAATGAACAGCTCAGCTTTCAATTTTGGGGTCAGTGGAAGGAGGAGAAGCTGAACCTGAGAGTTCCTGATTAAAGAAAGGAGACTAAAGCAGCTCCTAGCAAAAGCTAATTCACTCGGAGCTTTAGTATACAGATTTCCCACAGGTTAAGGTTAACCAAATTGGAATCAATTACTTTAGGAAAAGAGCCAGCAGAAATCACAAACAACAGATGTAGACACCCAAGGACTTTAGGTATTGTAGTTATCAGGCACAAAATATTTTAATTATGTATAAGATGTTTTAAACATCTTATACATAATTGTTGTATCTTAGATACAACTTAAAACAGAATCAATTAACTATAGGATAGAGGTGAAGAAATTCCCAGAATACAGCCCTCCCACTCTGAAATGGATATTATGAAATAGAAGCTAAGAGATGGATGACAGAATGAGAAAGTGTGGTACATATCTAATTAAAATCCCAGAAGGAGAAAACAGATAAAACCAAGAAGTCACAATATTTGAAGATATAATGGCTGAGAATTTTCCAGAAGCAATGTATGACATTGATCCACAGATGCAGAAGCAAAATGTATACCAAGGAGGATAAATATAAAGAAACTTACACTTACACATATTGCTGTGAAATACAAAGCACCAAAAAAAAAAAAAGAAAGAAAAAGAAAGGCACACAGAACGTAGCAATAGCTTTAACGGAATGACAATCAGAATGACAACAGACTTTTCAGCAATGTTAGAAGGCAGGAGACAGTTGAGTAATATCTTTAAAGTGTTGAGAAAAAAATCTGTCAACCTCAAATTACATACTCAGAAAAACTATCTTGTTTTAGGAAATATATCGTGAAGTGTTCAAGGGTAAAGTATTTAGGGGTAGAACAAATCTGTAACTTAATCTCAAATACTTAAGGAAAGATAAATACACAAATACATTTTTTAAAAAAACACTCAATGGATGGGTTTTCCTAATATTAAATAACATTCCTTGGCTCCCCCGTTGACCAAAAATGGTACCATGGAAAGATAAACCTGCCCCTTTCTCAGCTCAGTCACTTGTAAGGGTTTTGTTTTACTCTGGTGGGAACAATTCTTTGGACACAGGCGAATCCACTTGAACAAACCCCATGCGTGCTCAGGAGGCAGCGGTGAGCAGGCTGCAGCCTTGCAGAGGTCCCGCCTGGCGCGCGGCCCACCCGCTCACGGAGCTCCCAGATCCCCACTGCCGGCGGAGGCGAGGAGGGAGGCCAGCCCGCTGACAGGAGGAGCTGTACGGTGTCACCGCCGGCCCAGCGGTGATTGATGCCCCTGTCCTCACCCTTGTTGCAGAAGGGTTCTTCCCATCCCCACGTTGCTGCCTCCCTCTGGGGGAGGGGCCCTCCCTGGCAGGTCGGGCCTCCCAGCGCCGCCTCTCCCGGGCCTCTCCCCAGCCCTCAGCCGCCACCGCCTTTCTCCCAGGCCCTGGCGCGGAGGGACAGGCACGGGACAGGCCCGAGTCTGGCAGCCGATCCCGCGGTTGCTCACGCTGAGGTGAGAGTCTGGGGGTCCCCACCGAGAACGCCGAAGCGTTGAACAAGCCCCCACCGTGAAGATAAGCCTCGAGGGAGACACACATGCATATACACATGCACGTACACACGCATACACATACACACACACAGAAACACACATGTATACGCATGCATACATACAGGGGAAAGTTATATTCCCGAGTGGGTCTTCGGCCACAAGCTCTCCACTTGTCCCCCGGTGAACTAGGAGAAGCCAAGTTTTTTTTACAGGCCACAGGCAGGCCTGGAGCGTTAGTGAGAATCTGGCTGAGGGTGGCGGCGCCTTCATCTGCGCGCTCTAGACCTTACCATCCCTGCAGAAAAGGATGAGAAAGAACAGAAAAGGCGGAGGAGGCTGTTGGCCCCGTCGGGCTCCCTCTGACAACACAGCCATCCGCGGTCCGGCGCCGCCTCGTGAAGACGAGGTGAGGAGGGGCCGGGGTCCGACGACGGTGACGTAGCAAAAACTGAAAAACCTGCAACATGTCCATAAATTTCCTGCCAGAACCAGCTACACAATGTGTGGGCCCAGCGCAAAATGAAAATGTGGAGCCCCTCATGCAAAAAGCAGGGAAAAAACTGTCTTTAAAAGTACTAAAATATAAAGTTTCATTTTATATTTATATTTATATATCGCTCTGTATTTGCCATGTGTTTTTTATTTGCTAATGTTCTAAGTAAAGAAAAATTAACATTTTAAATTATTAGTGTGAATTTTACCATTCATCTCTATATTGCACAATACATGTTTTAAAAGAAAATATAAGAGTGTTTAACTTACGTGTGGAATCACTGAAATTATATGGTGTGTATTTTATAGGTTGTGTAAGCCTACGTCTTTCTTTCCTACCGGAATACTGGAAACATTACATGAAATTAATGCAATTGTTTTTATTGCACATCTCCTGGTGCACACGTTTACCCACACTCTCTACCTTCACTTTACTGAATGAGGGCAGACTGAAAGGAAGAAGAACTATGGTTTGGTCTACCTTTTCCTTTCCTTCCACATCACTAATTTTCAGTGGAAGTGGCTGGCTAATACAGGGAAGTAGGAAAGCGTATGATAGGGTTCCTTGGTCATTTCTGTTTCTTAGAATGCCACTGCCTTCGTTCTGCATTCAAAGCAAGTTCTGGTTTGAATGGAAAGCATGGCCTCTTGGCGTTGGCAGGGACCCAGCTTGCTCATTCATAGGTGAAACACCCTCATCTTGTACTCGCTTTGAGTCTAGTTGAACTCCCACGCATTGTGGGCACACCCGAATTCTGTGCTCAGTGAGGCATCACGAATGCTATAGGCAAATGAGGCAGCAAGGGATGGCGGACATGCATATTGCATGTCTCCTCTACCCACATGCATGCTCCACTGTCCCGTCAGACTTCACTTACAAAACACAAATGCAAAGATTAAATTATTAAGAATTTCAAGATGTCTTAAATTTTAGGAGAATAAACAACTTAGGCTGACTGGGAGAACCCCCCACACACACACACACAGAAACAGGATAGCCTAACTTGAATCTTAACACCATTGATGGAGGGGTCCCTCTTACTCTACTGAGAATCATAGAGTAAGAATCACCCCCCTAATGCCCATAATGCCATCTATTGATGGCATTATGGGCATTATGCAGGAGCCAAGTACCCTTGCCCTCAGGTACTCTCTGTCACATCATGCTGTTATATTTTCACTATAACGTGTATCACTATAATTTATTATTCACTACTTGTCATCTCTCTCCCATCACCCTGGAATATCAGCTCCATGAGAGCATAGTTCTTATCTGTCGGGGCCCCTGCTGTAGCCTCAGTGCACGTGGTAAGCATTAGGTGGACAAATGAGTGATGTGTAAGCACTAAGTCTCTTTTGTTGCTTTTGCTACCCTTACTTAACACTTACTGTCCATGTGCCCTCTAGACCTGCAGTCCCCAACCCCCAGGCCGGGGCCCAGTACCAGGCTGTGGCCTATTAGGAAGCAGGCTGTACATCACCACATGAGCTCTGCCTCCCACGCCCCGCCCCCGGAAAAATTGTCTTCCATGAAACTTAGGAACCGGGCTGCACAGCAGGAGGTGAGTGGCGGGCGAGCGAGGGAAGCTTCATCTGTATTTACAGCCGATCCCCATCTCTCGCATCACCGCCTGAGCACCGCCTCCCCCAGCCCCCTCCCTGGTCTGTGGAAAAACTGTCTTCCATGAAACCAGTCCCTGGTGCCAAAAAGGTTGGGGACCATGGCGACCCTCAAAAACCAAATCCCATACATCACCCTAAGGGTCAAACACCTCAGAGACCAAGACAACCAGGGGGGACTGGGCCTCATGTTTTGTCTCTTTGGGACGACAAAGGAGCAGTTTTCTTACTATGGCCAGCGTCTAGGCAGTGGATCAGAGGGGCTTTCAGCTGATGTGAGAGATGCCTGGGACCCCATGATCACAGCCAGCAGGAACCCCACGTGCCCACCTCCACCACCAAGGCAAAGCAGGCAACTTGCCCTCCAATCCTTTCCACACCTCTCAGGCCACCTGTGACTCCTTTTACCCTTCCAGCCTGTCCTTGGGTTTGAGCATTAGGTGAAGATACCCAGGACCCGCTGCCTCTAAGGGAAGTAATATGGGCTCCAGCTGGTGCTGGAGCTCCATGACAGGTGCAGCAGATGTCACACTAGTGGGCTGGCTCATCCTAGTGGAGGCCTAGTGGACCTCCTCTAGGCAAGATGAGCATCCAAGCAGAGGCAGCAGGCCCTCGCAGGCTGGGATGCCCCAGCCATGGCTTAGGAATGAGTTATTCTGCCCTTATGAACATCGTGTGCTATTTTCCTTTATCAGTTGATTCAGGAACTAATCAGCTCAAGGATATAAAGCAGAAGGTTATAGCCGTGACTCTGGTAATCCTTGGACTACACTCCCTGGGCCCAGCCCACGTCACCAGCACTTGATTTCCGTGCACAGTTTGCATATGTTGATAGAAGGTTCAGGGTCTTAGCCTATGAGTTTCCAAAATATACAATTCGTAAGCGTTCTTTTTAAAAAAATTTTTGAAATTAAAAATTAATATACAACCACTGCAAGAAAACACAGAAAAACATAAAGAGAAAATATGAATATTCATATTTATCAGTTCAGTATTTTTTAATGTTTATATACACATATACCCATACATATATGTATATACACACATAGGTTTTTGTTGTTTATATGAGGAGAGGGGTTCAAAATTTTGTTCACATCTTACATATAAAATTTTACAGCCTGCTTTTTTTACTTAGCAAAATATCATAAGAACTTCTCCATAACATTAGCTTGATATTTAATGGCTACAGATGATGTACCATAATTTACCTAATCATTCCCTTGTACTTGGACATTTAGGTTACTTATGATTTATTAACATAATAAAAATACAGCAGTAAACATATACTGTGAGTCAAAGGTAGGCACATATATATGAAAGATAAGCAGCTTCTTAAAACTTATGTGTTTGTTTCCAAGGGCTTGTGCCCTGCAGTGTCCACAAGAGGACCTGCCAAATATATACATAGTGACTAACAGTAACATTGGCAATCATCAAACTTCCAGGGCCCTGCTGGCACTCAGCATTTGCTCTTTCAAGTGAGAAAGTCCCTGTAGAGACTGTCTGCTAGTGTCAGTGTGTCCCTGAACAGAGAGTCTTGCGTGTCTGAGTAACACTCTTGTTCTCGGTACATACAGCCTGTTCTCAGAGAAGCTGGAAGCCTGTCTTCCTAGATGCCTGTGGCTGAGTCAGTGAGTACACTTTTGACTCAGGGCTTCAGAAGATACCCCAGTGGTAAATCACCCCCTGAGTGGAGGCAGTTTCACATTCAGGAGCTGTGTCACCTATGAGCAGACCAGAACTCAGCTACTCAGCATGAAGTTGCAGAGCTCAGTTGTATCAGAGCACAAGGCATTGAGACCAGAAAGGATCCATGAACGGAGGGTTAGCCGTGTGTGTGCACACACCCACAGCATGTGACTGACAGCCAAGTCCACAATGTCCTGTAGGCTGGCCTCCAGGCTGTGCAGACACCCCCCTGCACCCCAAGTCCCATATATATCATCTCCCCTTCTTCCCTCTGCTTTGGTTAATAAATCAAAAATTGGCTAAAGGACGAGGGTGTCAAGGACACCATGACTCACAAAACAGTCTTCACAGAACGTGGCAATGTCACTACATGCTGGCTGGAAATGGAGTAGCAGAATGCCAGCTCCCATAGCAAACCTCAGGATGAAAGTGACAGCTGGGGTGGAAAGGCCTAGAACTTGCTTCCAACCCACAGGTGACAGAACTTCTGAATGTGAAACACCCTTCCCTTGGGGGGTGATTTAGGACTGAGGTATCTTCTGAAGCCCTGAGTCACTCAACTTTGGGAATTATGGGTGTGGACCAGACTGGAAATTCACTGGATCTTTTTCAGTGTAACTTGGATCCACCCTAAGTATCTGGGGGACCTGGAAGACACCCATGTCATCTGGTCTAGGCCCCAGTTCCAAGCAAATAGTAGAGAAGCTTTACTTTCTGGGATCACTCAGATCCTGAGCGCACAAGAGAATCCCAGAGGCTTTAGACTCTCCAGTGCCACCTTGGAGCTGCCCCACTTTCTGGTTCTGCCAAAGAGCAAAAAAATCAGGGTGAATGAATGAGAGCATGAACAAATAAATCAGAGCCTTTCTTCCCCTGCAAAAGCAGAATCTTGGCAATAGCCATCTGCCAGGACACGGGATGGCCTGAGGGAGTTAGGGGAAAGGCAAAGCTGTCCATGGAGTCCTGAGGCTGCCACACAGTAGGAGAGGATGGCCTTCCATCAGCATCCCCAGCCAGGATTCAGAGGACCCCTGAGCTCCACCGCCAGGACCATGGACAAGCCACACCTCTGTTCTTCAGTTTCCCCAGCTCTAATAGCAGAAGAATAGCCACAGCCACCATACTTCATTTGTGAGATAATATAGGCTTAAACATTTTCACTGAGAAGTTGTCATATGTACCTAAATTGTGTCCCTCTCTGTTGACTCTGGGGCTGGCATGCAGCCTTTCCCAGTGTAATTATGGTTTCAGAACTTGCTTTGATCCATGTAATAAGCAAAACCATACAATGAAAAACCATGCTAAGTTGAAATCCCATTTTGGTATTTTTGTGCCAGAGCTTAGGAAGAAGTCAAGGCGGGAAGCGTGAGAAGAGAGGTATGTTGATGAGAGGGAAGGAGAGAGCTGAGGTCTTGGAATACGGAAAGGCCCACAAGGTACTAGGAAGCTAATGGGTCACTTGTCTTGGCCTATTGCTGTAGGAAGGGCAAGTATTTTCGATGAAACATAGAAGGGCTTCTTAACAGAAAAGGTTTGCCGGTTGACCATATTATAAGTCTTTTGTTATTTTATTCACTTACTCATAAGTATTTAATATACAGACCCCAGTACGCTTGCTTGAGTGCTGGGAGAAGAGAAGTACAGAGTGGTAGTTTGGAGGACTTGGCCTTGGCCTTAAAGACCTCACATTGGAGAGGCAATGGCCCGGTAGGTTAAGCAGTGTACCAAGGCACCAGACTGCCTGGGTCCAGATCTGCCATTTGTGAGCTCTGCCACATTGGGCAAGTTCCTTAATTGCTCTGGGCTTCAGGTTCTTCATTTAGAAAATAGAGATAACCAATAGTCATTCTTTCATTAGACTGTTGTGAGGAATAAATGATTTAATACATGAAAAGTACTTAGAACAGAGCCTGCCACATAGTTAAGTGCCCAATAACATTGGCAATTATTATTCCCTCGAAAGGGGGCTTACAAGGAGAGGGGGCATCATCAGCCAACATTAGCAGATTATCCCATGATCACAAAGCCATAGTTAGCATTTTGCTTTTTTCTAATATGTGTAATGACTTCATTTGCTCCACTTCTAACATTTGTCATTTTCAGCCTCCTTTTTACCTGCACAGACCCCAGCTGTCAGCATACTGGCCTTAAGATCGTCACAAACAAACAAATCTTTCTGAAATAGACCAAAAACAACAATAACAACAACAACAAAACCCACAAAGGCAAGACCCAAGAATCTGACACTGTAGCAATTTCCAACTAGGCTCCAAGTGTAAGCTGATTAGGGCAGGAAGCTTTACATTCCTGTCGTATTTGGTGAAGGTGTATGGCAGGGTGCGGTGCCTGTTGCAGGATTCCAGCAGGGCCTGCCCTGGCTCCCCAGGGCTTTGCAAGGAAGCTGAAGAGGTCTGCTACCTCGCTGTGTCTGCACATGGCAAGACCCCACCCCTACCCCAACCCCCATACCCAGGGCACCCACAGTTTCTCCAAGGACTGCAGTCTTGTTGCCAGATTGTGGGAGCATCTGTCTTGGATCTAAAGAGACGAAACAGATGGGCTTATTTTCAGAGTCCCGCCCACTCTCTCAGTGTGCTGTTGTAAGTGGCCACTGAAGTGGGGGCTGCCTAGAGAGGCTCAAAGGAGACAAAGCAACCCAGGAGCTCATTACACTAAGCTCCTCTAAAAGTCACCTTCCGGTGTGGATGGGGACAAGGAGGGAGGGCAGTGAGGCCCCACAGGACTCCTTCCTTCTAGAGCTCTTCCAGAGGTAAGTGAGGTCTGCCTGGGCCAAGCTCCCCTCCCACCTGCCCAGTTCACATCCCTTCCTCAGCCCACCCACTGCCTCTCACAAAATGCAGAAATGGAGACGTAGGGAAACAGGGGACATGGAAGTGTCTGACTCCCTCTGGATCCCAAGTAACTGTTCCACAGTGTGCATAAATGGGGCCAAGCAGTGTTCCTCTGGCTTGACAGCGCTGGTCAGTAGCAACTAAGATGTCCCAACCTTGTGATCCATGGTCAATGCAGCACATTGTAGGGACACCCAGGTCAACTCTTCACAGAGCCAAACCCCATCTGGTGATGGCATCCCAGACCCAGTCTGGAAATGAAGGACACGGTTGTGTAAGAAGGGAGCTGAGCGCTTAACACGAGTCCTGCGTTGCCTAACCAGGCTAGCATCTGGACCCATCCGGCACCTGGACACCCCACAAGTGGGGCTCAACCCTGACAGATATGACTGCCTTTGGTATGTCCCCACCTCAAGCAACCTAGCCTGGAGCAGAGTCACTAGGATCATCAAGTCAAGCTTCCTTTCTTTGAAAAACTCACATACAAATATTAAGACCTAGTCTGCTCACCCTCACATTTTAGAATATTAGAATAACAATAGTAGTTACCACATATTGAGGGCTTACTATGTATCAGATATTATACTAGCCATTTTACACGTGTCACCTCATTTACATCTTATGAAAACTCCGTGGGGGTTTTTTTCATCCCATTTTTCAGAAGACAAAGTTGAAGATTTGAGAAATTAAGTAATTCGCCCAAATTTATATATCTAGTAAATGGCAGAGAGGGAATTTTACAGCAAGTCTGTTTGATTTCCAAACTCATGCTACCTCTCCCCCAAACCCCTCATGTGCTGCCCAGTGGCTGTTATTATAGTTCAGACAAGGACTGAATTCTAGCAAAACAATGAAAAGTTCCTGGATTCCTAAGCTCTAGAATCAATAAAGGGCAACTTGCCTCTAGTTCCCTTATGGAAAGCTGAAGGCCCAAGACCTGAGTCTCAAATCTGTCCTTCCAAATCCCGGGAGCCCTTTGGCTGATGAGAATGAAACCACAGGCTCACCTCAGACGTACATGCAATTTAAGCTCTTTAATTCATTCGGACCAGTTTGGAGCCACTGCTGCTCTGGGCCTGCCCCCAGGTGTGTGGCCATTGCTTAAAATGTGTCACTCCCCTGGGTGTAGCTTTTCCCCTCAAATCACAGCTCATACAATGGCTGCTGAAAGAAAACGTGGCCATTACCTCAGAGGGGATTTCAACTCTTACTCTCAGATATTAGCTTCCTCTGCCTTGGAGGATCTGGCTAAGGTGAGTGAAAAAAATAGCAAATATTTTTATAGTACTTTACATAGGTTTACACTGGAAATTGCTGTTTTTTATAGGTCAAAAAGTGGTCAAATATCAGCAACTTCATGATTCCACCTTATGCAAAACTTGTTGACTGACTAAATCAATCAATCAATTAATCATCAATTAATTCAGCCAGCCAGTTAACTGGGGAGACAACAGTAACTTATGAAGCAATCATAGGACTAAATTATGTGGTTATGGCATTTTACAAAGCAATATTTACAAGTGTTATTTTGGTTAATCTTCCATGTGCCGCACTGGGGGGGGGTATGGGTCATCTCCATATTACTGAGGTCACCAAGCTTCTAAGTAGCAGAGCCAGGTGGGTGGCAATGTCCTTCTGAATACCTCAAATCCTCCAAGGCAGCCAAGGCTGGCCCATGACAGTCCCATGGGACTTAGATGGGCAGACAGGAATGGGAGGGGACTCTGGACGGGGGAGCAGTGTGAGCACGGAGTTGGATGACAGTCAGCATTACCTAGGACACAAAAACGGAAAGCTTTTGGGGAGTTTGGATGACCAGGATGGAGAGAGAGAGTGGGGTCAAATTATTGAGGGTCCTAAAAGAGTAGGCAGAGGAGTTTGCATTTTTTAAATCATTCCTAGAGCTGGAAGGAACCAAAAAAGAGGATTTGTCTTAGCCCACAGATTTCAGAGAGGAAAGATGCTACCTTCCTAATTTTGCAAAATAAACAATGGAGGCTCAGAGATTTGGTTAGAAGTAGAGGGTAAGCTAGAATTGTGATTTACTTTCTTGTCTGTTGCTTATTATACCTCATCACACTGAACTAGACTTACTCTTCAGATTAAAAAATTACTGTTTTGCCTAACAAGCTGTCTTATTTATAGGCTGTTACTATTTAAAACTATTTCACATTTCTAAAGTGGCAACAGGGAATTATAGGTTCTTAAGGAGAATTTCTTGGCAGTGACATCATAAAAGTGTTCTAGAAAGATTAGCCTGTTAAAAGCATTCTAAATAGGTCAGAAAAGAGGGAGAGTGGCATCAGGAGAAGAAATGAATCAGTGAGGCCTCAGAAATGCATTAGGATATGGGGCCTGAAGGAAAGGGAAGAATTATAGATGACGCCAGATGAGGGGTGATCCACTGACAGATCTGGAGAGGACCAGAATGGGAACTGCTCCGGATGGGGAAGGACATTGAGTTTGAAGGGAGGGAGGTTGATGTTTAGGAGCCAGTTGGAGATTTGGGAGCAGATGTCAATGTGGGGTTGATCCTATAAATGGAGATTAGGAGTCATTAATGCTGACTTAACGATGGAAACTACAAGAATGAACGAGCTCACCAAGGGCCATAGTCTCGTGAGAAAATTCAAGGGCTATGGCAGAGATGGCTAATTGTACTGCAAAATCCATATCCCTTACCATAAAATAGAGTTGTTACTGGGGAAGGGGCTGCCCAGCCACAAACTAGATGTTCCATCTCCCCTTGCATCTAGAAGTGACCATGTGACTGGTCCTGTCCTATGGAGAATGAGCACAAGCGACGCATGTCCCTTCCAGGCCAAGGTCCTAAAGCAGAGGTGCTGTCTCTGTTCTCTTTGCCCCTTCGGCTGGCTTGATGCAGGTAACACTGAGGCCCTAGAGTCTGGGGGGATGGTGGACCCACAGAATGGAAGGAGCCTGGGTCCCTGCCTGGGTAGAGGAAATCCACCTACCAACGGGAAAACCACCATGGACTAGTACAGGAGAAAGAGACTTCTTTTGTGAATGGACCATTATCATTTTGGGGTCTATTTGTTACTGAAGGCTGGCCCACAACAAAGACTCTTAAAGAATGCCAGGTTGAAGGTAAATGTCATGGCAGCGGGGTGGAGAAGCAAGATATTCAGCTAAGGAAAGAAAAGGGTGATTAGAGAAATCGAAGGAGAACTCCAAAACCACACTGTTACAGAAGTCAAGGGAGGAGCAGCCTTGAGTAGCAAAGAAGTGGTTTACCTCATTAAATGTTCAAAGATGGGGAAGGAGGATCAATAAGGAGGAAAAAACATTAGACCTAGCATTAACAAGATTGTTCACAACGTCCCAGAAACAAAAGACAGACATGGGCAGGCATCTCAAAGACCCGAGGCCATGTGACCAATATGTCTTTCTTTCCACTTGTTTTGCTGTTGGGCTTTCCTCTCCTGGCTCTGAAGGAGCTTGAACTTCAGAACATCCCCAAGGGACTACACAGCACAGTCCAAAACCAATGGAAAAGTGACGTGAACCCTGCCATTATGTAATGCAGTACAAGAGACCCTTAGTTGGGCTGCTTTGCAGGAACCAACTTCTGACACATCTGGGACGGCAAAGTCTGATAGGCTAAAGAGAAGAGGCACTTTTGTTTGTAAGAGGAAAGAAAAAAAAGAGTTCCAGCCTTGAACCAGACTGACTGCAGCGTCCCCACTGGGAAGCAGCAGGTGTTCCTCCTGCCTGTGTTGCAATAAGCAGCAGCACCTGCAGGTTGGGGACGGGGCCAACAAAGGGGCTAGAGCCAGCTGAGAGCCGGAGTGAAGACGGGCCAGTCTCCAAGCCAGTTTTCTCTATTTGGGGAAGTCTTCAGGAAAATAGGCTAAATCATGTAGTCTGCTTTTTCCTGCCTTATTTAGTTATATTAGTTTAAATGAAGTACAAAAACAAAACAAAACAAATCCCCAGTAACATTTAAAGTCTTTCTGCTCACTGAGGTCAGACTAAGCCTTGGAATCAGAACAGGGTCTAAATCTTGACTCACCCATACAATGCCAAAGAGTAGTATGGAGGGGCTCTATCCCCATCTTTATCTGACCCCCAAGCCACCCCAAATACAAAGTAAAAATTGCATTATATGTCAACAATGTAAAATGTGAATAAATGCATCTTTAGAAAATACTGTGAAAATGCAGCTTCATGATAAGTTTCCAGGTACTCATTCCAACCCAGTTGATGCCCCTAAGCTCCTCTTATATCAAAACTCTGGAGCCTCCACTGGCTCCATAAATGAATGTCTTCTTGCTCTTGGCAAATTGTCTAGCCACTGTTAGTCTCGGGTTCTCTGACTGCAAAGCAACATCCCCGGGCTGTCGTGAGTGCTACAATGAGGTGACATATAAAACACCTGTTTGCTCCCACTCCCCACTTTCCCTGACAGAAGGTTGGTCATGGTCTACTCCAAAGTAGCCTCTGCTACTGTGTGGGTTGGGAATTGTAGAGCACAGGAGAAAGTGGAACTGCTTTGCCTGGGGCCTCGTTTGCCTGAATGGAGCCCAAAATTTGGAATAGCTGAGTTCCCACAGTTCTGTGCTTTCCTTGCAGGGGAAGCCGAGTCATTCATCTGATCTAAAAGGCAGAAACCTCAAGGTAAAACTCCAAAACCAAGATCATTAAAATATGGATCACAGGATTACCCAACTTCCCACCCGTTATCAGAATTTCTCCCACAGCTTCCTTGATGGTGATCAGCCAGGATTTTCATGACCCCCTCTAGAGCCCACGGTTCACTGCCTTCTGCACGAGGCGTCCACCCCACTGCCCATCAACCCAGTGTTAAGCCAAATCCACCTTTTTGTAACTTCCTCTAAGTGGTCCTTGTTCTGCTCTTTGGAGCAAACCTTTTCCCCTTGACCACCTTTTGACTGTTTTACCACAGTTAACAGGTCTCCCCCATTCCCTGTCCATGGCATCTCTTTTTCAAGGTTAACTACCTCCACTGACTCAACATGAGAAACAGGCTTTTAGTATCCTGTTTATCCACCATTGAACTTGCTCTTATTCATCAAAGAAGCTTTTGAAATTTGTATTGATCATAAGGTCATAGTGGACCCAAAGCTCCTTAT
Organism: Daubentonia madagascariensis; assembly: GCA_023783475.1. NCBI lineage: Eukaryota > Metazoa > Chordata > Mammalia > Primates > Daubentoniidae > Daubentonia > Daubentonia madagascariensis. The sequence continues at coordinate 25,176,917 of JAKFHU010000913.1, read as the reverse complement.
AACTGAAACCAGGTGGATAAAATGAGAATACTGCACAACTTGATCTGTGTATCCAGACAGCCCTTTTTTTTTTTAGCAGCCAAGTATATTATTGGCTTATATCCTGTTTGAACCAACTAAAACTATTAGTTTTCATTTCTGATTTTAAATGGGACCAAGCTAACTGCCCTGATAGAAACTTGCCTAAATTTCTTCTGAAGTGCCTATGAAGCCACAGAAAGATATAAAAACCCCATCGACCACCACAAGCTAAGACCAACAGACACCACTTGGCAAAATCTAGAAGGAATTGATACTTAAAATGAGAAAAGACTGGGTGGGGAAAAACAAGTGGCTATCAGCTTGTTCTTTTCCTCAGGAAACAGAGGCTCTCTGACCATTGAAAAGAAAGCAAGAAGAGGTTTTGTTCCTCCTGGCTGCTCTTCTCCCCTATTTAGACAGCTGGAATCTACACCACAGGAAAACTGTAGCTATCTCTTTACCACGATGATGTTACATTTTGAGTTGATATAAATATTTTTCACCATCTCCATCTTTCAACCTTCATTTAGAGACCAATTCTAAGAAATGTATGAGACTTGGTGTGCTGGATGCATTGAATTCTGTTAGGAATAATCACCAGAAATAAAATGCTATAGCTGGGGATACAAAGAGGGAGTCCCCTGGTAGCAATACATAGCGAGGTGGGTACCATGGAACCAGGCAACAAGGTAGAAATTCAGAACAGCAAAGCCATACTATAGGAACGCTAGCCAGATTCTGAGAATTTGGCAGGAATTCATTCTCATCAACCTGCTCTCCAGCTGTAGAGCTGAGAAGATTCAATCATTACCCGTGTCCAATCAGTAGAATCAAATAAATTCTATACACTCTGCTTGTGGGTGAATCCAAGACTGGCTCTTTCTCTTCTCATCCAAAGATGAGTAATCAGGAAAAAAAATGGCTTTGGGAAGACAAAAACAATTACACAGAAGATGAGATGAAAAACATTCCTCTGAAAATGACCTTTTGCAGGGGACCCAGAAAACATTTTTAGAAAACTATGAAGTATTCTCAAAAGGATGCAAGAAGACATGGCTTCTCTGAAGGAGGTGCACATAATCACAAAGAGAGAAAAGAATGGGTTGCAAAGACAATAAAGATGAACAGTAGTGAGAGATAGGTGAGATCAATAAGAAGATGAACAAAATATTAACTAAAATAAGTTTCTTATTAAATAATATGAAGTATACATTGGAATGAATGAGGAGTAGCACTAGCCCTGTGGAAAAGTAAGTTATTATTCTGGAGAGCACATTTGAAATATTCTTCTATAATGTAGAGAAAAAGAATGAGGAAATTAAAATGGTGGGTGAGAAGATGGTAGACACAGAGAACAGATTCAAAATGACCCACATCTAGATGCATCCTGAGCACATTTTAATTTTTTAAAATTTTCTATTTTTTATTATTATTATTTTTTATTTCAGAATTTTATGGGGGTACAACACTTTGGCTATATATATAGCCCATGCACTGCCCATGTCAGAGCTACAATCGTGGTCATCCCCCGAACTGTGCGCCCCGCATCCATTCAGTGAGAGTTTTTCCCATCCCCTCCACCCCCTCCCACCTGCCCGCCCCTGATGTATATTATTGCCCTGTGTGACGTAAGTGTTGATCAGTTAGTACCAATTTGTTGGTGAGTACCAGTGGTGCTTGTTTTTCCACTCCTGTGACACTTCGCTTCGAAGAATGGGTTCTAGCTCCAACCAGGATAATACCAGATGTGTTAATTCACTATTGTTTTTTATTGCTGAGTAATACTCCATGGTATACATATACCACATTTTATTAATCCACTTGTGTATTGATGGGCACCTGGGTTGTTTCCACATCTTTGCAATTGTGAATTGTGCTGCTATAAACATTCGTGAGCAGATGTCTTTATTATAGAATGTCTTTTTTTCCTTTGGATAAATACCCAGTAGTGGGATTGCTGGGTCAAATGGTAATTCTACTTTTAATTCTTTGAGGTATCTCCATATTATTTTCCATAGAGGTTGTACTAATTTGCAGTCCCACCAGCAGTGTATGAGTGTTCCTATCTGTCCACATCCCCACCAACATTTGTTGTTTGGGGATTGTTTGATATGAGCCTATCTCACTGGAGTTAAGTGATATCTCATTGTGGTTTTGATTTGCATTTCCCTGATGATTAGAGAAGTTGAGCAATTTTTTATATGTTTGCTGGCCATTATTCTGTCTTCTTTTGAAAAGTTTCTGTTCATGTCCTTTGCCCATTTTTTAATAGGGTTGTTTGATTTTTTCTTGTTGATTTTCCTAAGTTCTGTATAGATTCTGGTTATCAGCCCTTTATCAGAGGTGTAGCATGCAAATATTTTCTCCCATTCTGTAGGTTGTCTGTTCACTCTAGTGATAGTTTCCTTGGCTGCTGAGCACATTTTTAAATTGAAAGAAGAAAAGAATCCTCCAGGCACTCAGGTTATAAAAGTAATACTAACTTATAAAGGAGCAGAAAGTAGTCTAGTCTCTGACTTCTCTGTAATGCTAATGGCCAGAAAATAATGCAGTCATATCTACAAACTTTTGATGGAAAAGTATTGTGAATCTGAATTTTCTGTCTAACCATGTTGTCATTGATTAATGAAGGCAGTGGAAAAGACATGCTCAGATAGTCAAGGACTCAGAAAATAGATTGGTTCATGGTCTCTTCCTGAAAACATTAGTTGAAGATATACACTGACCAACCAATAAAAGAATCAAAATTAACATATGTACTGCATGCACACATATACCCCCGGGTACAAAGAAGCAGGAACTCCCTTACACAGTTTGCAACCATGTTATGGAATTCAGTAAATTATGTGTGATGTCTAGGACACTGTGTAGCTAAGAGACCAAGCTTCGCCCTTGTGAGAGACAATATTGGTTGCTATCTAACGTCTTTTCTCCTTCCTTCTTTCTAACACAACCCCAATTTTGTTTATATTCATCTCCTTACATAGCCATGAGCCTTATACCCAGACACAGTATGGACTGTAATTGGTACCCCCTCCAGTCTGTGATTGGTTTAGGTGTGGACATGTGGCATAACCCTGGCCAATAAGACATGAAGGAAGTCTATAGGGGAGACTTAGAGGAAAACTTTCCTCACTCTTAAATAGAGACACATAATACTATAATAGGAGATAGGCTCATCTTCTCTTGTCATTACTATGTCCGGGAACTGCTGCAGTCCTCTCACAGCCATGAAGGGAGCTGGCCTAAGGACCACACCAACATATCTAGGATGGCAAAGCCAGAAGATGAAAAGAATCTAGGTCTTTGCTGACATTGCTGATTAGCGAAATTAACCAAACCTGGACCTGCAGTGAGATAATAGATGTATTTATTACTTAATACAAATGAGTCCAAATTTTCTGTCACAGCCAAAAGCATCCTAAGTGGCACAGCACTGCAGTGTTAACACAGCTCTTCTTCTGTTGCTATTACTCTCTCAATACCAAGAAACATTTGTTGAGCCATATCCTTTAAGCTACAGTTCATATGAAATCTCTTGCCTTATTTGATGGTCACGTATAACAAAAACTGGTGCTGTTCTTGTCCAGATTTTTCTAACAATGGCTAAGTCTATTACATAGTGAAGACCCTGTGCCAAGAAAATTACTAAACAAAAGGTCTTTTCTCTCCCTCTCCACAAAAGCAGTATTGCATAGAATGATATAATGAATTTTTTCATTGCTAAAGAACTTGAGAAATGGTTTTTATGCATCTTTAAGTCTCATGTTAAATGAACTAACTCATTGGAAATTTCTTTTAAATGATGAAAGACAATAAATCACCCAGGGACAGATATTATATATCACTAAACTCCTCTTCTTAAATTATATGACCTGTGAATATTCCTAAATTAAATGGCACTTAAAATCAGCATATATTATTATCTCAACTATGTAAATGCATAGGGAAAAAAACTAAGAAAATAAACTAAATTGTTTATGGTGATTCTTTTTGCTTGGTGGGGCATGGTGATTATTATTTTCTTCTTTAAACTTACAGACACTTGTATTCACTTTTGTCTGTCTCTTCCATAGTTTGTGAGTACATGACCTTCCTTGACCCAGGAAGTACATGGCACCACCTCATTTTCCTAAAAGGAGCAAAGTGGGCCATTCCTCCTCCTCTCAGCTCTTAAGGGCAAGTATATTTTCTTTTTCAATTGAGATTTCCCTGAATTAGATTTACAACTTCTATTTCTAGCAAGATCTCCCACACTGAGGCTACAGAGTTGGCAGCCCTCCCTTTGGTGCTCTTGGTGCATTCAGATGATCCAGATTTATTCCACAGAGGACTGCCCTACCATGGGCACCAGGCTCTACCTCTTTCCCTTCTGAACTAACTTCCTCTAATAACCAGTTTCTTGATACTCCCTTCTGGAACCCTTTTCCTGGTTTCTTTCCTGGATTACTTCTTTCATCCTGCCTAGAAACCCTGTATTCTTTATGGTAAATTGAAGGGCACAGGGGTAGTCCTCCAAGCCTTTCATCCTATCTAAATGGGGGATTACCTTGCATTTGTGGCACTCAAAATGTAAGACCCCTCAGATGAGAAGATTGACCCAGCACACAGAGCCTGTAGTTCGATTTGACAATTCAGTGACCATATTTATAATACTTCTTAGATCAACATGTTCCCCTGGAAACTACCCTGGCAAACTGCTATGAGTTCTGACTGTTGACTGTCAAGACCCATTAGGAAAACTGCTTTTAATCCCCTCGTGGTACGTTTGTACCTGGCGTGAAGATTGAACTGGCTTTGATCACCAGACATTCTGGTTTCCTACCAGGGTCTCTCCTAATCCTCCTCCACAGGATGATGAGCACCATTTGAGTCCAAGATTGGTAGGGCCAGTCCACTAGGGCAGATCCCGACTGTAACATGTACAAATAATTCTTTGTTTTAAGGATGCCTATTTTGATGTGGAGGAACAGAGGCTTGACTCAAGCTAGCTCAATAAAAGGGAAAGATAAACATGAGGCAAAAAGGGATCAGCCATGCCATAGGAATTCAAGGACAGGAACCATAATATGGCTGGGCCTCATGGGAAAAGAAGCCGGAAACTGGAAGTCTACAAATCCCAGATTTGCCCGGCTAAGGTCACTCTCTCTGGGCATCTACCTTGCTCTATGAATGAACGCTCTTTCTCCTCCCTAAACTGACCAACTTCCTCTGCTTGCCCATACTTTCAAATTCCTCATAACCTCAGCATGCCTATGGCTTGTCATGGCCACCCAGAACCCTACCTAATGACAACGCTTGAAAAAGATATTTGGCTTTTGCTTTCACTGTTCATTGGCTTAGTTTTATAATAGCTGCAATTAAAAAAATGTTTTAATTACAGAATTTTCAACATATAACAGTTGATAGAATAGAATAATGAAACCCCATATACCCATCATCCAGCTTCCGATTATCAACATTTCACTTCTAAACTTCTGTCTCCCTCTCCTTTGCGTGTGTGTGTGTTTTAAAACAAATCCCAGAAATTTCATTTCTAAATACTTCTATTGAATGTCCATATTTTAAGGTCATGAGATCCATTCTACAAGAAAGGATTTACCTGCTTCACCATTTTAAGCCTAGGCATACAAATGGTCACTGGACTGCCCCTGGATTGGATGACTGGTGGGTCAAGTGACCAACCAGTCCAGTCAAGAGTGACTGTGGAAAACTGTGGTCATTAACACAGAATAACTCAGATGACACTGCTTCTCCACAAGGCCAAGAGTAGAACAGTTTTCTGTATAAGGGAGATCAATCATGGTATATGCTGCAAACCCTGATTAAATCATCCCTGGATCACACAGCCTCCCACCAGCAAGGGAGGCACTTCCTTCAGGCACAAGATTTAAGGGGAGCCAAAACACTCCATAATCAAAATAAATAATATTTTAGAGCCATTCTTTAAAGAAACAAACTTACTTTTAGAAAATCCACATTGAGCAAAATATCAAAATGTTAAATAAGAACAGGATCTGCCCACAAGAGTAATAAACTTGCTACATTAAATGATTGTCTTATATATTCAGGTACTTTACAGTCATTAGAGCACTTACTTCTCTTAACGATCCCATTAGAAAGGTATGATTAAATAGTCTTATTGAAATTCTTGATATCAAATTGTATTTTCTTGCTACTTTTGAATAAAAAAGGATTTATAGGTAAAATTAAATGTAAGGCATCAGAAACTCAGTGGAGACACATACAAAAAAGTAACCATAGTTTTCGTTTTGAAAATGTCTTCTTTAATTTTCCTTTTCCCAACATGCCCAGTCCAATGACCTAACTTGCTTAGGAAAACAAGCCCTTTCCAAGAGAAACAACATTTAAATCAAAGAAAATCCTTACAACAACAGTGTTTTAAAATGTGATTGTTTTAAGACTCTGATATTTCCGACAGGCTGAGTTTTTGGAACTTCGAATTGGGGTGCTTCATCACTCAGGGGACTAATACTTTAGGGGAGTTTTATAGCTGCATTTTAGAATTTTCTGGGAAAGGGTATTTTGCCTTTAAACTGTGATACCTCTTCAACAAAAAGGTTTCCATTATTATTATTTACACTGGAACCTAGGGACAGGCAGTTGTAATAATCATTCCCTTAACAACTATTTTTTGGGGGCCTACATGGTTTAAAGCACTATGTTTGGCACAACTATGAAATAAGACAACCAAAGTCCTCAGCCTCATATGACTAATATTTGACTTTTAGTACTATGATAGGGCTTAGCCTGGCATGTCTGATTTAGGACTGATTTTCCCATATTAAAAAGAAACAGATAATGTTATTTGTGCAATTATAAGAAAAATGGGAAAACATTCAACCTCAACTAGTTATGGTCTGAATGCACTAGAATATCCCCAAATCAGTAACAATCCTTAGGCCTATATTGCCGTTCTCCTAAATATTCTAGCTCATTCCCAAATAATGGCTTATTAATCCCCCAGCTAAACATTTAATACTTAACAAATTTGCTTGTGCCACATGGTTTGTGTGAATTGAAAAGTCCTATGATTTTTCCCTTTCTTCTATGTTGCCTTTCTGAAAACAATTCAAGAAAGCAATAAGGAGTTAGTGAACTCTGACTTTTATGATTTTATCATGGAAATGAATAAGGGCAGTTAATTTCATAACGACTTTAACCTCCTTTTCAAGTTATTTCTGCCCACAAAATGTTTCCATTTGGTATCAGATAACTCCCAGTTGTTTTATGTGCTGAGACATGCTTTTTCTGGTGATGCCATGAGACTCCAATGGTACAATCCTAATACACAGAGATGCTCTTCCTGACTTTCCAGGTCTACAAGACAGTTCTTAGGAGCTGGGGCCAGCACTGCTGGAACAAACTTTCATTAAGACCCTGCTGGTTCCGTAATTTACATTGCTCCCTTTGAAACCTTATTAATGTCCACAGATACTTGTTTCTTAAATAAAAATGTCTCAAGGCTCCATAGTCACACACTATCTCTGTATTATAATGAAATTACAGTTAAAATCAGGTATGAAAGAGGAACATCACTATGGATCTTAGAGAAACAAAAAGGAATATAAGGGAAGACTATGAACAACTATATGTCAACAAATTAGACAACTTAGGTGAAATGGACAAATTCCTAGAAAAACACAAACTACAGAAACCAACTCAAAAGGAAGTAGAAAATCTAAATAGACCTATAACAAATAAAGAGATTAAATTAGTAATTAAAAACTTCTCCTAAAGAAATGTCCAGGCTCAGATGACTTTAAACTGGTGAATTCTACCAACCATTTAAAGAAGACTTAAAACTTAATCCTTCATAAACTCTTCTAAACAATTGAATAGGAGGAAATACTCTCCAATATATTCTGTGAAGCCAGTATTACCTTGATACCAAACCAGACAAAGACGTCACGAGAAATGAAAACTACAGACCAATATCTCTTACAGATATAGATACAAAAATCCTCAATAAAATACTAACAAACTAAATCCAGCAACATGTAAATAGAATTATACACCATGACTAAGTGGGATTTATTCCAGAAATGCAAGGTTAGTTTAACATCAGAGAATCAATTAATGTGATAAATCATATTAACAAAATAAAAATAAAATAACCACCTCAGTAGATGCAGAAAAATCATTTCACAAAATCCAATACCAAGTCATAATAAAAATAATCTAGGAATAGAAGGTAACTTCCTCAACCTGATAAAGAGCATACACAGCTAACATCATACTTTCAATGAAAGACTGAATGCCTTCCCCCAAAGATCAGAAAACAAAACAAGGATGTCTTCTCTTGCCACTTTTATTCGATATCGTACTAGAAGCTCTAGCCATTGCAATTAGTCATGAAAAAGGTATAAAAGGCATCCAGAATGAAAAATAAGAAATAAAATTATCCCTATTTGTAGATGATGTGATCTTGCATATTGAAAACCCTAAGGAATCCACTAAAAAAATTATTAGAACTAATAAATGAGTTCAACAAGGTTACCAGATAATAAGATCAAGATAGAAATATCAGTTGTATTTTTATACACTAGCAATGAGCAATCCAAAAAAAAAGCAATTTCCTTTATAATAGCATCCAAAAGAACAAAATACTTAGGAATAAATTTAATAAAAGAAGTACAAGACATATACATTGAAAACTTCAAAACATTTCTGAAAGAAATTAATTACCTAAATAAATTTAAAGGCATTCCATGCTCGTGGATTGGTAAGCTTAATATAGTTAAGATGACAATACTCTCCAAATCGATCTACAGATTCAACACAATTGCTATCAAAATCCTAGTTACCTTTTTTGCAGAAATTGATAAGCTAATCCTAAAATTCATATAGAAATGCAAAGGACCCAAAGAGTAGCCAAAAATGTCTTGAAAAAAGTAGAACAGCTGGGTGTGGTGTTGCACATCTGTAGTCCCAGCTACTCAGGAGTCTGAGGCGAGATGACTGCTTGAGCCCGTGAGTTCAAGTCCAGCCTGGGCAACATAGTGAGACCCTATGTCTAAAAAAAAAAACTAAAACTTTTTTCCACTAATGATACTATCAAAAAAGTGAAAAAATAAGCCATAGAGTAGGAGAAATGTTTGCAAAATATAGGTATGATAAGGAACTTCAATCCAGAAGATACAAAGAACAATTCAGTAACCCAATTATAAAATGGGGCAAAGGATCTGAATAGACATTTCTCCAAAGATATATAAATAACCAATAAGGACATGAAAAGATACTTCACGCCATTAGCCATTAGGGAAATGTAAATGAAAATCAGCCTCTTGAAAAGATAATGAATTCCCAAAACACATATTACTTAAATCAAAGAAGCCTTAAATACCAGGCCCTGTCCTTAAAATCATCCTTCATTCTAGAGAAAGGGAAATGAATCTCCTTTGTCTTCCATGCCTTTTTCTTCCGTTTTATTTTAAGTCACATCTGGAAATTTACTGAATTGAGAATTGGGAACAAGAAACCAAAGAACTCAATAACTAATCATCAGAAACAACAACCTATACTTGCTGTCTACTGCAAGTGGGCATTTCAGCCAGGTGGGGTAGGATGAGGCAGAGGTGTCTTCCCTCTCAGCTGCAAGAACTTGGCCTCGTATTGAATAATGGATGTGTTGAACTTTGAGAGACAGTAGCTGGGCTACTGATTCAGGGAAGATACCCGCTACTGTCAACCCAGGCAGGGGAAGTTGGTGTTGGACTGCCTCCCAGAGGGGTGCTAGGAGACAGGAGTTGTAGCGACAAAGGGGGAAAGCATGAGCTTTGGTGTCTCAGTAACCATGGGAATGCCCCCTCCACAGATCTCACTCCCCAGTTACCTTTGGGCCTGAGTGAGTCGGTACATTAGGCATCTGACCTTTCTGCTCCTGGCTGATGGAGCAGTCCCAGCAGAGAAAGCCAAATTTACTCATTTTGGTTTGATTGAAACCATTTACTTGGATGAAACAGAATTGGAGTCTGGCACGGGACTTTTTCCCTGTCCAGGTCATATGACCTCCAAGGACTTGCTGGTTAGCAGCATCTTCCCAATACACAGAGAATAACCAACCCCAGGGCTCCTAAGTCATGAACTTCACAAAACCCTGAGCAGATTATCCGAGGCATGGGAAGAATACTTCCCAACTAAGACTCAGAACCCTCCAGGAAATCTCAGTGCCCTTGGTAGATAAATTTGGATCCCCCGGAAAACCTCCAATCTCCCCCAAGGTATGTGGCTCTCACAGCACTCCAAAGGGACCCACACTTCCCTTTTTCGAATGGAGGCCATGGAGGCATCCACTTACATGAGGTCACCTTGCCCAAGAGGCACAGCACATGGCTCCTCTGACTGCACACCTTCCGTTCTTCCCTGAAGAGCCCTCCATCCTCCCTCACGTGTTCTTACATTGACCAGGCTCTGGATGGCGTTCCTCAAAGCATAGCCAGTGGCCCTGCATGTGACCGAGATCCCGTGGAAACCACAGCAACTGCAGAGATCCTAGGAGCCACAGCCCCGTGTGTCATCATGATCTCAGAGATTCGCCCCTCAGGCAGGATGACTAGATGTCATAAAAATTAATTTGAGAGGCACTGACATCCTCACTCAGTGAGTGCCAATCTGAGTCACTATGCGATGGGTCCCGGTGGAGTCTGAGACTAAACAAGGAGGCTCAGCAGGTCTGGCCGCCCTCCCTGGCTGAGTCAGAGCTGCCTCGCCCCAAGAGGCAGCACTGAGCCCCCAGACCCAGGCTTCCCCTTCTCCCCAGTGGGGGGCCCACTACTCTCAGAAGCCCCCCTATGCAGGACAGGACAGAGTGAAGCCTGACATGGGAATCACAAATCTCAGGGCTGGAGGGAGGGGACGGCAGGCTTAGACCCCCACCTCCATTTCTGAGCAGATGCACCTTTCTTCCTCCCTCCTCCTTTCTTTTCCTTCTCTTTGCTTTCTTTTCCCACATCCAATTTGGGAAGCAGGAGCTGGCAATACTCAATTACCCAATAGGCAGACAAGCACGTGCATAAGGTCCAGGAAAGCAGGAACATCCCCAGAATTGTTTGGAATATATCTCATATTGTATCCTATATGTATAATCACATACACAGATACACACATCAGAAAAACCATACCTTTGTTTAATTTGTTGACACTTTCTTTGTGGTTTGGTTTAGTTTTTCTCTTGAATTACATGGAGGAGTCCATGAAAAAAACCACTATTATCTTTTCACCTTTATTGAGCTTAGAGTTGCTAACGTCCTGGAGCAATGGTGGTGAGTTTTGAGAAGCTGTGGTTGGAGTTAGTATGGGTGGGAGGGAGACAAGCTTTCAAATGTCCAGTAACTACAGTAAAATTAGGGATTGTTGGTAGATGTGAGTGGTGTCAGCTACCCTGAGAGGCAGCAGTCTAGTGCGAGGTCAAAAGACTTTGGAGTCACACAGGCTGGGCTCAAAACCCAGCCCTGACATTTACATACTGGGCGATCTCAGTGAGTTATTCAACCTCTCTGAGGGTCATCTTTGTCATTTATAAAATAGGTGATACTTAAGAGTGAATGAGTTAACACGAGTAAGCCACTTGACACATATGGTAAGTATTCAGTAAATGATAGCTATTATTTTGCAAGATAAATTTTTTGTTGTTGTTTTTTGTTTGTTGTTTGTTTTTGCTTTTGTTTCTTTGAGACAGGGTCTCGCTCTGTCGCCCAGGCTAGAGAGCCATGGTGTCAGCCTAGCTCACAGCAACCTCAAACTCCTGGGCTCAAGTGGTGCTCCTGAACCTCCTGGCCTCAGCCTCCCAAGTAGCTGGGACTACAGGCAAGTGCTACCATGTCCGGCTAATTTTTTCTATTTTTAGTAGAGATGGGGGTCTCTTGCTCTTGCTCAGGCTGGTCTTGAGCTCCTGACCTGAAGCGGTCCTCCCGCCCCGGCCTCCCAGAGTGCTAGGATTACAGGCATGAGCCACCACACCTGGCTGCAAGATAAGTTTTAAAAGCAATTTTGCTGTTTTTATTCTTAAGGCTCACAACATAATTTATGCTTCTTTTAAAACTCTTTCTTATAAATAAGCTACTAGGGTAGATTTTTAAAAAATCCTCTGCTTTTGAATACAGAAAGACCTTCTATTAAGAGCTGGTATATAAACCAACTATCAGATTAAGAACTTAAGCCTCAATTCAGGTATCATTTAATAACTTAGTTGATGAAATTCTTCCTCCCATCATGGAAGCCAATTAATTAATACATCAATTTTATTTATAATTAAAAAGAAAAAGGGCATAGAAAAAGTAGAGACACTTTACTTTCCTAGGCTCTTATCAATTGAAGTTGACTTAGACCCAAAGAGGAAAGGATGGGAATTGAACGGTAGCTGACCTGAGGGGAAAGAAGGGTAGGCAGCTGGGGGAAGGGTTTCCATCTTGGAAAAGACTAAAACAAGAGCTTCCATGGAAGTAAAGATTCACACAGTAAAGGCCTGGAAACCTGAGAGCTAAGTGAAGGGCTCCCATGGTCCTAATCCCTTAATGGTGACTGATAACCCCCACTGTGTCCAGGCCTTGTGCTTCCGGCAGGAAACCCCAGCCCCTGTACCAGGGATAAGGCCTGGGAGCAGGCCCTGTAGGGGTGTCTCATTGCCACTTCCCACTCCCCCGGGAGGGAGGAGGGTCGGGTTCAGGCTCCCTTTCCCAGGACCCCAGAGGTCAGAGAGGTCAGGGCCAGGGTGGGCTGTGTGCAATTGGGCCTCTTCTGTGTGGAGGTCGGTCCTTAAAGCCAGGCCTGGGCTGGGGCTGGAGTAGTGGCTGAGGGGAGGTGTGTGAGCGGGGCGAGGGATGAGGAGTAAGGGAGAAGAAGATAAGAATTTGAAGGTTCATAGGTTGGCTTATGGGGGACATAGTGAGTTCAAGGGTCAGGATAGAAGGTAATTTGAGAGTTGAGGTAGGAAGAATTCTCTCTTCCCTGTATTTTAATTTTTGTCTGATGTTTAACTTTATATTTTGGCTAGTTTGGTTAATAATTTGGCTAATCCATGAGAACAAAATAAAAATGAGTTTTCACAAAATCTGTTTACTTTAAAGACGGTGATATTGAACCCTGGGAGTCCAGCCAGGGCGCTTCCCGGGGTCCTGTTGGAATCTCCTGGACACGCATTTGGACTAGAAGAGTCCCAAACACATGGGCATTAAAATGTCTGACCTAGGTTTACCTCACCTGTGCATTTTTAAAAATGGGGTGAGAATTTGAGAGATTTTTTAATGATAATGAAAATAATAATTATGGCAATAATAACAACAAACTCACACAACATTTATTATGTCCCAGGCACTGTTCTAAATGCTTTAGAACGTTTAATTCTTACAACAACTCTTTGGGGTAGGAAGTAGTATCATCTACATTTCACAGATGGAGAAACTGAATCAAAGAAAAGTTAAGTAATTTAACCAAAGTCACACAGCTAGTAAATGGTAGAGCCGGGATTTGAACTCTGGCCGTTTGGATCCACCGTCCCTGTTCTTACCAGCTACATTGTGTTGTCTTTCAGTAAGTTGCAACTTCATACCTTAATTTTAAAATGAGGACCAAACTTTGATCATAACTGCTTTTAAAAATCACATTATTGCCTTTTTCTGATTATAAAATGTGTATACAGTTATTGTAGAAAATTTGAAAAAAATTTTTAATCACAAAGAAGAAAATCAAAACCAACTGTACTCTTACCACACAGAAATAACTCTTAGCATATTAACGTCTTTTCTTCCAGACCTTTTTTTCTGCATAAGTATATGCACATTATTGGGATAATATTCTACACATTATTTTATAACTTGCCTTTTGCCCTGGATGATGTATAAGAAATGTGTTTTTATGTCATGTGGTATTTTATACAAAGTGATTTTTAATGGATGTTGAGTATTCCATTATATGTATTTCCATAATTTATTTAACCAACCCCTTTCATTGGACATTCAGTAATGACCTTTTTTTCACTCTTAAAAAATACCAGTGATAAACATAATAATCACCACTTCTAAATACATATTTTTATCCTACAAAAACAAAGAGGGGGTATTAATATGATGATTATCCAAAAATTTCCAAATTTGAACAGAAAGTTCTAAGGTGTTTGAAAGGCCATCTTAATGTAGCTTTCAGTTCTCCCTGGCTTGCAGAGCACATAGCCTTCTGAGTCTGACTCAGTCCGAGGCAGAGTGGAGTATTTATTCATTCAGTTGGCTAGTATTTTTTGAGCAGCTACTATTTCAGGAGCAGAGGTTATAACCTCCAGTGCATTCATGGAGCTTGTATATAGAGAGGTTAAGAGCCCAGGATCCTGGAGTCAGATTGCTTGCTCTGGTCCCAAGAAATCTACCTTATGACTGTGGGCAAGTAACTTTACCACTGTGAAGCTCATTCTCTTCATCTGTGAAGAGAGGATAATAGTACCTACTTCATGGATTGTTGTGAAGATTAAATGAGATAATACTTTTGTAAGGATTTCATGCAATGTCTGGTACATACTAAGTGATCTATCTCTTATTATTAGCTCTAAGGCTGCCCTCCTGCTATTGTTGAAGATTTGTTCATCTGAAGCTCTAGAGCCATCTCTCAGTAATTCTAAACCTCTGTTATCTACTCTTAAAATAATTCTACTCTCCTTTTGCCAGCAGATTAATTGAAGCAACTGTCTGATCTATTATCACTTGAGTAGTGCACACTGACAAGGGAAAAGGAAACACTAAGTTAACAGATAAAAATACAGAGTTCAGCAGTTAGCCTTCCAAATTGCAGGAGATACTTGATTGGTCTTGAAACTCAGACTCGACAAAACACAATTGCTTGAGTTTACTCTGGACAAAGAGATTTCCTTGGCCAGGGAAAATCCCGCCCACTGCCTCAAGTTTCCTCAAGTTCCATTTACATTCTGAAACTCTAAGCCCTTACTCTTCTACAAATGGCTTCTGCCGGGGCCACACAGTCCCTGCATCACTGATGCTAATGGAGCAGCGGGAGGCGCACAGGACGCTTCCTTCCGGGGGGGGGGGCACCTCCAATCCCGTCTGCGGTCGGGAGCTTCGCGAGAATCAGGATTTCAAAGCGGAGGCGTGCTGGGGCCGCCGCTGACGTGCTTGCTCCCCCTGTACCCCTTCCCTGCAGCTTGGCTACTGCACTTCATTCGCGTTCTTCCACAGGGCTACGACACTGATCTTTTTGGACTGTAACTTGTATTATTTAAATGGCAAGATGCAGCAAATAGCGTGTCAGCGGGAACGGAGATTTGCAAGGTGCTGACGGGGGAACGATGAAATGACAGCGTGAAATCACAAAGGGCCTCAAGTTAGCTTAAAATCCTCTCAGCTGTTTATCCCCAGGCTTTAAAAAATGCTGCAAACTGTGGGAAAATGAAGGTAGCCCTCTGTAATTCCTGAATACAGCAATTGGGTAGGAAATGTGACTTTGGGAGGACCAAATTTAGAAGGAATTGAAGAGGCAGCACAATCTAACAGGTGGAGGATCAAACTGGATTTTCTGTCCCTTCATCCGTTGGGCTGGCTTGACACTTCAACGTCTCAGCGCTTTAGTTTTCTTTTTTGTGAAATGAGAGTCATGCTATTAGGTAATCTCTAAAGTCCTGTACAAGGTTCTGTGAAATATTTTTTAAAACGTGTTTGTGCACAATTGTTAGATTTATTGGGATACCTGATACATGTATTTATTAATAACATGGGATGGACAAAGAGCATAAACAAACAATTCATAAGAAAAAACACAAATAATTAATGAACATTTTCAAAGAAGTTCAACTTTACAAATAAACACAATATTCTGCTTATCCAAAAAATATATATTTTTTACAAAGAGTTCACACTAAAGAAGTTTGAAACAGAGTCACAGGGAGAGTGCCAAGAGATAATCTTGTTTGCTTGGCAGGCATGGAGATGCAGATAAGCCTCCCAGTCCAGCAGGGTGTAAGCAGGGTAGGGACCTGATGTTTCACAACCTGCTCCCACCTTTTGCGGTGGTTTTTTTTTTTCCTTTTATTTCAGAATATTATGGGGGTACAACACTTTGGCTGTATATATTGCCCATGCACTGCCTGTGTCAGAGCTACAATCGTGGACATCCCCCAAACTGTGTGCCCCGCACCCATTCAGTGAGTTTTCCCATCCCCTCCACCCCCCTCCCACCTGCCCGCCCCCTGATGAATATTATTGCCATGTGTGACATAAGTATTGATCAGTTAGTACCAATTTGATGGTGAGTATCAGTGGTGCTTGTTTTTCCATTCTTGTGACACTTCGCTTCGAGGAATGGGCTCTAGCTCCAACCAGGATAATACCAGATGTGTTAATTCACCGTTGTTTTTTATTGCTGAGCAATACTCCGTGGTATACATATACCACATTTTATTAATCCACTCATGTATTGATGGGCATCTGGCTTTTGTGGTGGTTTTGTCTGCCTATTGTCAGGGCTCTTTTTCCCTACTGTCACACTCTTTGGGCAGCCACTCACCCCTGACTCTCAGGCCATTCGTTTTGCGGATGCCGGCCAACCCCTGGTCAATCCAGTGAAATTCAGTCCTGGGGCTTTTGTCAGGCAAGCGACATTTCTTTCTTCTGGCACTAATGTTATAGCTACAGGAAAACATAGGCCAGGAGCTGCTGTGCTGCATGGAGAGGGCCTGATTGAAAAGGAAACCAGTCAATCCAAGGAAAGCTGCAGGGATACAGGAAAAATCAACGTGTTTTTCCTGCTCTCTAGTCACACACAGTCACTTAGCACAATACTTCTGCCACCGGATGTATGTGGGGTTTTTCCCCACACACCAAGCAATTCTGCAGATGGTTCTCCAGTGGACACCAACTGGGTGTCCTCTGATTCAATTCAATTCAATTCAATCTGGACACCGTCTACCTGGAGATAGCAGCAGATCCCACAGGTTGTGGGCTCAGTCCCACAAGACTGCCCCCCACTTCAGATGCTGGTCACAAGCACAGGTTGTAGCCTGTGCTTCTGACCAAGCAGCTATAAATTGGGGTTCCCACAACCTCTACCTAGTGTTCCATTAATTTGTTAAGTGGCTCACAGAACTCATGGAAACACTTTACTTATATTTACCCATTTATTATAAAGTATAAACAAAGGATACAGATGAACCGCCAGATGGAAGAGATGCACAGGGCAAGGCCTGTGGGAGGGGCACGGAGCTTTTCTGCCCTCTCCAGGTACACCCCCTCCAGGAACCTCCATCAGTTCAGCTATCCAGAAGCCCTCAGAGCTTAGTCCTTTGGGGTTTTTATGAAAGCCTCATTACATAGGCATGATTGATTAAATCATTGGTCATTGGTCTATCGACTCAAACTTCAGCCCCTCTCCCCTCTCCAGAGGTGGGGGAGGGGTGTGAGACAGACAGGTAACAATTGCCTCCCTTTGTTTTTGTTTTTTTTTTTTTTGAGACAGAGTCTCACTCTGTCGCCCTGGGTAGAGTACAGTGGCATTGTCATAGCTCACCATAACCTCCAACTCCTGAGCTCAAGCCATCCTCCTGCCTCAGCCTCCTGAGTAGCTGAACTATAGGCCCACGGCTAATTTTTTCTATTTTTAGTAGAGACAGCGTCTCACTCTTGCTCAGGCTGGTCTCCAACTCCTGAACTCAAGCGATCCTCCCGCCTCAGCCTCCCAGAGTGCTAGGATTACGGGACTGAGCCCTTTGCTCATTTTTCATTGACTATCATGATTTCTTCCCACACTCACAAAATCATTTTAAAACCCTTTGAATTGACTTTCTTTCTTCAGTTAAACATCTGATATTCTTTCAGTGCCATTTTTTTTTTTCTCCTAGACACATTCTTTCCTGGAGTTTTCCATCTTCCTGCTTCAATCTGACTAGTTGACTTCTTGGCCTGCGGTGAGATTTCCTTGATTTTATCTTCCAACCCTTCATGGTTGATGCTACAACGTGTTCACCAAAACACATCTTTCTTCTTCCTGATCATAAAACTAGACTATGTCAGTTTTAGCTGATGGAACGTGAATAGAAATGATGCTCATCACTTACAGACCTGGTCCACAACCCCCAGGGAGATTCTCCTCATCTTCTCTTGATGGGACGTCCAGGGCAGTGATGTTGGAAGCTACTTGTCAACGATGGCAAAGTCTGTCAGCACAGCCCTGGATAACTTTGTGAAGCATAGTCCTATCCCACTCCACTGTCTTTTCCCACTGATTGAACTTATGGGAATGAGAAATCATTTTCTAATTTTCTAACTTTCTTGTTCTGTAATTGTTCCTTTTTAGAGCATCCAGTTCAGTGCAATATCATCTGTTATCTCTTTGAGGACACTGAAGGTTTGTTGTTGTTTGTTTGTTTAGTTTTCTTTTGCTTCCTGCATTATCTCTCCTCTGAGTTCTTTTTGCCATCTACCTGTGTTTATCACTGGCTTTCATGTTGAGTTTTTCCTCAGGTATATGACTATATCATTGACTCTCTCACCATATTGACAGTGAGGTATGGAAAAGCTGATTAAAAACCATGTGACCATGGGTGGGCTTTGCTCCCTGGTAATCCTCATTAGGGTGATAAGGTAACTAGCTTGGGTGTTTTTAATTGAGAATCTCCAAATCCCAGTATCAGCAGGGCTTCTCTCTTGTGCTGGCCAGTCTTCCTAGAGAAGAATTCTCCCTCCTGAGCCCAGGCTTTACAAGCCTGACTGCTAGGGCTCTGTGAGCTGAGCAGGGAGAGGGGCTGGAGGTCTCACCATTCAGAACGTGGAATTGCCCCTGTTTTTGGAAGATTCTCTCCCCCTCCTCTGTTTTCAGGTGCCTCCCCTGTACTCCTTTGCCAAATGGTGTCCCTGGGTCAGGAACCACTCTAGTTAAAGTTTCCCCCACAGTAAACCTTCAGTCAAGTCTGCCTGGGTTGGGGAGATGTGGGGACCTCTCAGACAATGTGGCTGTTTTCAGCCCCATGTCTCCCCTTGTCCTCAGAGGTTCCTGCATCCCCAGGATCTGCGCCCTTCCAGTGTTCTCTGGTGTGAATGTGCTTGCTTCTCCTTCGAATCCCCCTGCAGTGAGTGTTGGGGTGCACTACCCAGATCCCTTTTTTTGATTGAGGCTTTCATTTCCCAGCTGCCAGAAGTATTGGCTGATGAAGGTGTATAACTAAGCTCCTCCCAGGAATTGGTCCTGGGTGACGGGAACTGCCTCACCCAAGGTTATCTTGAGGCCTGAGCCCCTTGCTTCAATGTGGGACCCCTCTGAAGAGTTTCCTGTGAGGTCGCTGAGACTCTGCTGTGACTCCATCACAGAACCACCTCTCTCTGCCCAGTCCTGCTTCTCTGACTCCCCCTCAGGGGTAGTTCCAAGGGCTCTGCCCAGTAAACCTCCAGCATCAGATGTCCATCTCTGGGTCGGTTTCACAGGGAACCCAATCTAAGACACCTTTCAGCTCTCTGGCTCTTTCATATGATTTTCATATTCCAAAAATCTGTTGGTTTTTCTCATCTGCTATTGTCTCCTCTCCCGTATTCATTGCCTTTATGAGTTTAGACCTATTTTTCCCCTCTATTCCCAGTTTATTGACATTTCTATAAGGCATCTGGCTTAAACATATGTGTTCAATCTGTTGTGTTTAACCAGAAGCCTGGAAACATATTAATAACACCATGGAATATATAATGAATCCTTCCAGCTTCATATAGGTCATGTGAAAGTTATTAAATTAACTCCACTTTTTGGACATTATTTGAGATGAAATATTAGGGAGTGTGAAACTGTAGGGTAAATGTGACCTATCCAAGTCATCAATGGAAAAGCCAGAGAGTAGCCCCCCTGCTTTCCTGGCACACCCCCACCCCACTCTCAGCCCATGCTCCCCTCCCTTTCCCGAAGGGGCCAGTGACTCCACACCAAGCTCTGAGTCTGCCCTCTTACCTCTCTAGGCCTTCACACATTCTGCTTTGTCAGCCTGGAATGTCCCTCCCTCATTTCACCTGGCTGAATCCTTTAAATCTGCCAGAACCCAGCACAGAATGCCACCAACCCCTCACACCCAGCATTGGGTCAGTTACTCCCTTGCGCATCCAAAGCACCCCACACCTGCCTTCATAACAGCACTTAATACACCAGGATTGTCATTGTCTGTGACTTTGAGCTCCTTGTGTACAGGAACTGAATGTCTTTTTCTTTGGATCTATTATTTCTCACAGTACTTGACAGATGCTCAACAGTGGTTGTGGAATAAATGAAAACAAATAAATGGATCAACGAATAGATGGGTGGATGCTACAAACAGGCTTTCCTTGGGTCAGTCATAGAGGAGCAGGGCCTCAGGCTTGGGGAGAAAAGAAGAGTCCAAGTCATGTATGGGTTTCTCCTTTCCTGCCCTCACCAAAACTTTGGTGAACCAGGGCCCAGGGATACTAGAGCAAAGGAGTTAGTCCAGCCAATTGCTATTGATCTGGGTTGGCAGAAATGGAAGGAAAGATGCCAGAGTAGCTATTTTGGAGCATTGATCCAGAAAAGGCAGAAAAAGGAGGCCATACACAAAAATACCAGCCTAAAGTTGCAAAAAGCTATAAAAAAAGAACCTCCCTAAGAGCCTATAATACCAACAAGAAGCACTACTACTAACACTAATATCTTAGGGACTTGTTAAAGATCTGTACATGTTTTAACTCACTTTATCTTCCCAACAGTCTTATAAGTTGGGTGCTTATTCATATTTTATAGATGAGGAAACTGAGTCACAGAAAACTTGGCCAAGGCCATTCAGCTAGGAAGTGGCAGTGCCAGGGTGTGAATCCAGGCGGTCTGAATCTAGTGTCCAGACACATGTTCTTAAACACAAGTCAAAAGCACCCTCCGTTCCTATTTCCTGATCTCACCAACTCACCTCCTACCCCAAGTTGCTAGAAAGAAATTTGCCCTCTTGGATGGAACTGCAATATTCCTGTCTTGGCAGGATTTCCAGCTGTTTTCAGTCTCAGAGTCCAGGTAGAACAAAAGCCAGGAGAGGAGGAGAGCTGGGAAGGAGAAGGGCCCAGTAGCTGGGATGGTGCCTTTGTCTCCTCCCCTTCACATACAACTCTGAGAAGGAATCTGCACAGAGGAAGAGGGGGAGAGAAGAACGCTGGGGGCAGGGCCAACTGCGCCCTCCTGGAGAGCAGTCCCCAGCCTGGTCTCAGGGCCTTGCTGGGCTGCACTCAGATGGTGGGCTTTGGTTTATGGGCCCAGGAAGAAGGGGCCAATATGCATCAGGGATCAAGTCAGAGCCAGTGACTCACCCCACACGAGGCCAGAGGTTCGGGAACACATCACAAGATGCTGAGACACGTCTCAAACACTTGCCAGCTGAGTCCATCTGGAACATGAGTTCCAAGCATGAAAGAGCGGGGAGACGAGGGGAGGAGCCCTAAATGCGCGGGTCAGTGAGAGCTGACTCAGAGATGACTCCAAAGGCCAACCTGGGACGGTCTGGCCCAGTCTCGGGCCAGTCCCAAAGTGCTACGAGAGGTCATAAGAGTGGCCAAGCTAAACTTTGAGAGCAGTTTCCCGAGCAGGGAGGAGAGTGGCTCCAGCGTTGCCCAGCTTCTCCCGTGCCCTCCCCCTAAGGTCTTAGGCCAGGGCTGTCTGTCTTCTCAGGATGACCCACCCCTAAATGTGGGAGGCAGAACAAAGGACCGGCAGTCTCCTTGCTATTCCTCTGAATCGTTTCAAAGGAAAGTAGCTTGTAAGCTAGGCCATGAAATTGTTTCCAGTTGAATATGCAGAATTTTCACACTTGTGACTATTGAATTTGTGATGTGGAATTATTTGTCCCATGTCTGTCTTTCCTACTGGGCAGTAAATTTCACCAGGGTAGGGACCAGGTTAGTCTTGTTCACCAGTGTCTAGGAAAGTGCCTGGTAAACAGCTGGTTCAGTACACATGTGTTGGGTGATAAAGTGTGCATGGACTCTGGTCTTATGTGTCCTTAGTTAGGGATTAGTAAGGAAAAAAACCTCTCCCCACCCTCCTTTATGGACCAGCCTGCAGATGCTGTTGCTCCCCTCTCCCCACCCACCAGGGCCTGGTTTTGCATTTGCAGGGCCGGCAATTAAAACTCCCCCAGGAAATTACTCAGAGCCAGAGCCCAGGCCATGTGGCCACAGCGTGGAGCCCTGGCCCAGGCCCCAGTCACAGCTCAGGTGTCAGGGGCTGGGCTGGGAGTGGGGGCTGCACTACGAGGGCAAGATCTCTAGGAATCATTTGGGAACTGAATTACTCAGTGAAGAATTTGAGAAGTTGGGGAATCGGTTCAGCTTTTGAGAGGAAATGTCAGTAATGGGGGGGAAAAGCAACTGGGATGAAGGGCCGGCTTGTGAGGAAGTGCACTGGCCCCCTTCCAGACTGGCCCCCTTCCAGATTTTTATTTCTGGTGTTTGGTGGTTAAATAAAAAAAGCTTATAAACTTAACTCCAGTTAGAAAAAAAAATACAACTATTTCAAATATTGATCCCGGATAATCCCTTCAAACCTGTCAGGGAGACCGCCCGGTGGGAAGGGTGGGGGGCGGCCCGGTAGGTGGGAACTGGGAAGGGCTGTGAAAGGCTCTGGGCCTGGGATTTGGAAAAGCATTTTCCCCACCCTGGACGCCTGTTCCACTGGTCATCTACCCACCTCCCATAGGATTTTAAGGACTAAAGGACAAAAAGTCAATTTGCAGGCATACAGCTCCAGCAGTGATTCTCAACCTTTCTGGACTGCTCACATGCTAACATTTACATTTGACATTTGGTGACGCTTCCTCTCTTGGCAGAAATAATGTATAAATATTTGTTTTTAAAGTGGAAGTGAATTAAAGGTAATTTTATTAGATCAGTGAAAACATGACAAATACCAAATAGAGGAATTTACAAAGCATATGAACAGGCAGTTCACTGCAGGAAAATAAATGCCCAGTAAACATCTGCAAAGATGTTCAGTTCCCAGTAGTTTTCAAAGACATGCACTTGAAACAATAAGGCACCATTTTGTGTCTTTTGGATGAGAAAGGATTGAAAGAAATAATGTCGTTTGCCAATTTTAACTATTGAATAACCAGAGTCAGCAGGAAGACTATAAGAACTGAGACCTCAGTCAAGTGACAAGTCACAATATTCTTATTTAAAAAACATATAATGACATTTTTATGTAGATATAGATATCATCCCAAATACCCACAATAAGCTAGAAAATATAATGGGGGGAAAAAAATCCTATTCACTGTAGCAACAACAACAAAATTTAAAATGGCCAGGAATTAATATAGTAAGAAATGAGGGACTTTGTGAAAAAAGCATTCTGCTTTATTGAAAGACAATAAAAACAAAAAAGCCACATATCTAAAAATATCCAGATGATTTAAAGATTAAAATGTAAAATATGAAATCATGAAAATCCTAAAAGAAAAGATAAGTAATGATGTACTTCTGAGATAGGGAAGACTTTTTATGAATGAACCCAAAAGCAGAAAACATTTGTGAAAAGTTAGATAAATACATTAAATTTTTTTTCAATATGTCAATAAACACTACAAACCAAACTAAAAGATAAATAACAAACTAATAACTATAAATATTAAGTAATTTTCTCAATGTTAAAAGAAAATGTATTGCCGGCATTACTTTTTGTTAAGGGAACATTCATTAACTTCTATTCTAACGGAGCATTTTGGGGGAAAGCGTCAATAAGATGTGGTTTAAGTTCTTATGTCTCAGCAGCAGATAACTCTACGGGCTTTCTTGCCATTCCTCAGAAATGACCCAGATCTTTTGGTCCTGGCATCCTTCACATTTACTGTTGTCTGCGTAGAAAGTAAATATTTCCTTTCTCACCCGCATGGGCAGCCATGCCTCATTTCTTCAGACTTGAGCATAAATGATGCCTTTTAAGAGAGGCCTACTTTAACCAGTTTAATTCAAGACATTCCTCACATTTTATTCCACCAACATGTGTCAACATGTGCATTTCCTTTACAGTGTTTATCAAAACCACGCCTTATAATTAGAAACATATTTGTTCATTTATGACTGGGCCTCCTCCGAAAAAGAGTTAGATCACAAAGGCAGCTTAGGAAGATATCTACCTTGTTCGCAGCACCTTGTTCAGTGCTTGGCACAGTGGCTGGCATTGAGGGATGAATGAATAAGCACCTATCTAAGTGTTGGAAATGTAGGAGAAAATGAAGCAGAGCCCCTGCCCTCCTGACTGACCTCCTTGGGATTGATTGATTGCTTGAATGAACAAATGGATAGAGGAATAAATGAATACAGTTGGATAAGCCTCTCATGATAGTATGCTGTAAAGATTGTCTACCTGGGTTTTGTCTCTTCCAAGGAACAGAACCTTGATTTGAATCAAGGACCTTTATCTAACTTAAACTTTTTCTAACTTAAAGCTCCTCGACTTGCAATAGGATTATGTTCCGATAACTCCATTGTAAATTGAAGATATCGTTAAGTTGAAAACACATCTAATACATCTAACCTACTGAACATCATAGCTTAGCCTAGCCCTCCTTAACCGTGCTCAGAACACTTACATTAGCCTACAGTTCGGCAAAATCATCTAATGCAAAGCCTATTTTATAATAAAGTTATTATAAAGAATTTTGAAGATGGGGGTGGGAGTAGGAGAAACGTGATCTGGAAGTTACTGGAATCTCTTTGGTGACCTGGGGTTGGGGGAGTGGGGAAAGAAGAGGCATCTCACTAGCCAACCTCAGTAAGGTGTCGCCATTGCCAGCCTCTTCTCTGACCTCTCCCTTCATGGCTCCCTCGTCTGAGCCCAGGCTGCCTCCTGACGCTCAGCTGCTCCTGGGGTTGTTAGGCTTAGGAGATCAGGCGATACCACCTACTAGCCCGCTTTGTTAGGCCTGGTCCCTCCCCCTCATTCCCTGTGGCTCTCTCCTCTCTCGCCTCCCTCGCCTCCCTCTCTTTCTCCCTCTCTCATTGTCCCTGCGATAGACTCCGGCTTTCCCACCTCCTCAGTCTTTAAATGTTGGAATGCTCTGGGGCTCAGTTTCTCTGAGCCCTTCTCTGTCTGCGCTGACTCCCTAGGTGATGTCAGCTGTACATCCATAGGCTAATAACTCCCACATTTATACCTCTTGCCTGGACCTCTCCCCTGAACTTCAGACTCATCTATCCAACTGCCTATCACATTTCTATTCGAATGTCTAACAGACATCTCACTCTTAACAACAGAACTCTTGATTTTCCCCACAAACTTGCCTTCCTTGCAGTTCTCTGCCTCTCGGTAAATATGCCCCCATCCTCCCAGTTGCTCTGCCCCAAAACCTTACAGTCATCCCTAACTCCTCTCTTTCTCTTACATTTCACACTCAACTGTCAGCAAGTCTTGTCATTCCAGAATCCACCCCTTCCACCACTGCTTCCCTCCTCCAAGCCACAGTCTTATTGTGCCAGCATTAGCGCCACAGCCTCGGGAGCAGATACTCAGCATCCCCCTCCTCAGTGTATTAAATATCACTTGGTAAACAGGGTGTCCTCTGGGCCCTTTCCAGCCTTACATAATGTGGCCATGCCCTCTACTCTATGCCTTTTGGTCCCTACCTTCACCATCTGCCACAAAAGTTTTCATATTTCTACTTCCTTTAATTTGGGCCATTGCTTTCTCTGAGCAGCATGTTAGTACCATTTCCCAGCGTCCCCGCCAGGATGTTAAATCCTGCATCATAGGCGAATGCTCCCATATCAATAAACTCCAAGGCAAGAGACTCTGTGGTGGCCCCAGTGATCCCACCTCCTGGTGTTCTCACTCTTGTGTAATCCCCCCCAAGCATGATCTAGATACATGACGAGATATACGTGATCACATGTATGTGATTATGTTCCCTAAGATGCTAACATTTGCCTTTCCAGGATACTCCCTTCCTTGCTGGCTTTGAAGAAGCAACCTGCCATGTTATGAGTTGCCCTAAGGAGAAGGCCGCATGGCAAGGTACTGAAGGTGGCCTCTGGCAGCCAGCCAGCAAGAAACTGAGGGCTTCATTTTGACAGTCTGCAAGATTCTGAATCCTGCCAACAACCATGTAAGCTTAGAAGTGGGTCCTTCCTCAGTCAACCTTTCAGATAAGATCTCAGCCCAGGCTGACGCCTTGATCACAGCCTTGCAGAGAATGCAATAAAGCTGTGCTGGAACTCGTAACCCACAGAAAAAGTGAGAAAATAAATGCGTTTTAAGCCAACTCTGTGGTGGTACTATCACACAGCCTTTTCCCCTCCCCTCAGCAATAGATAACTAATACAACTAATACACTCTCTCTCATCCAACCTTATGTTCTGCCCATGCCCCTGCCCTTGATGGAGCAATCTTAGAATCCAGTCCCATCCATACTTTCCCAGATTCTACCAGTTCATATTGGCCAGGTCCTGCAGCTCCCTTCTTCTCTTAGCAGGCCCAGCACTTCTCTCCTTGGGATATATTGCGGCTTGATCCTAGTTACTGGTTTCTACATTTTGCCAGAGGCTATGAGTACTTCACCTACCACCAGTGTTGAGGTCTTCATAGCCAGCCTGCCAGTGAGTGATTCAGTTCACTTCCTGAGACCACATCCTGTACCAACTGTCATAGTTCAGGTACACTGAGAAACAGATTGCAAGACTGAGATTTGCATGTAGGAGGTTTACTGGGGAGCACTCTTGGGACAGACATCTGGAGGAGTAAGAGAAGCAGAATTGAGCAGGGGGAGAAGTTGGCCTGCAATGCAGTTGCAGCAAAGGTTTCAGCTGCTCCTACAGGTTGGCACGGCACCCGGATGGCCCTTCGGAGTTGTTCTGTCTTGAGGTAAATGGGCTGGGACTTTATACTCCCCTTATCATTTATTGAATGCAGGCTGCTCCCAGGGAGGGTGGGCCATGCATGACCTTAAGCAGGCAACTCTCAGCTGGGGGAAATTCCCCAAGAGGAAGTCAGCTGACAGCAGTCAGTCACCAACACTCCCAGCGTGGGAGGACAGGTGCCTGGATCATGAGCACATCCCAGGACCCACTACGTTCTCCCTAGTGGTCCTCCTTCACCCATTTCGACCCTATCTGACACTTCTTCCGCTATCCCACACAGACGCCAGCCTCTCTCACCTTCAGGACAGACCTGTTGTTGAACCTGTGAAATCAGGCTTGGGGGGTCCCCAGGAGCTGGCAAAACAACAGGCTCAGCGGGCCTTGGTCTAATCCTCACCATCTCAGAGCAGCTTGAGAAATGACCCCACGTGGCCCTGTGATGTTCAATGTGGAAAACAAGAAACAAGACTTTTCCCCTCACCCTCAGTGGGCTGCACACTGCCAGGTCAGTATATTATCTCATTTAACCATCGCAACAACCATGAGCTGAAAATTATTATCTCTGCTTTACAGGTGAAGAGTCAGGGGACCAGAGACAATCAGTAACATGGGTGCCAACTTCTGCAGTAACTGCTCTGTCTCAGTTTTCTTTGCTGCATCCTCCTCGTCCTGACCCTAAATCCTGGAATACTCACTTATGAGGGAGTCATCCCATTCTATGGCTTTAAATACCACCTTATACTGATGGTTCTAAATCTGTACCTTTAGTTCAGACTGCTCCCCAGAACTCCCAGCCCAGATATTCACTCACCTTCTCAGCATCCCCTCTTGGACAAGTAGGAATGAGCTTGACAGTTCCACACAGAATTCTTGATTTTCTCTGGCAAATCTCACCACCCCCGTCCCTCCACCTTGGTTTCTAGTCCTGCCCGGAATGGCGCCATCATTCTTCCAGTCGCTCAGGCCGACAACCCGCTGTTGTCCTTGGGTTTGCTTTTTCTCTCATACCTCACATTCAATTCATTAGCGTACATTGTCAGATTTTCCTTTGAATCTGACCCTTTCTTGCCAACTCTGCGGCCACCACTCTGGCCTAAACCACCACCGTCTCTCACCAGCACTATTGCAAGAGCCGCGTCATTGCCCTTGTCACCTCAGTTTCTTCTCTACATAGCAGCCACAGTGATCCTTCCAAAATGTGAGGTCATGTCCTTCTGCAGTTCAACACTTCCCAATGGCTGCCTATGTCATCCAGAATAAAATCCAAAGTCCTTGCCAGGGCCCACAAGACAAGCTCATCTGGCACTCCCCTACTCCTCTGTCTTCACCTCCTCCTTGCAGCTCTTGCTCTTCCATCTCGCTGTGGCTTTATTTCGCTCTAACCAGTATGGCTCCTTCAGTACCCCCAAAATGCTGCTCCCCCCAGGGGCCTTTGTATTCTTTATTTCCTCACAGATATATTCATGGCTCCCCCCACACTCTACTTTCTTTTGGTCTCTGCTCCAATGGGCTCTGTTTAGATGCCTCTCCCTGTATCAAAAAGGCATTTATTAACAGCTTAGCTTAAAACGGATGCACCCCACTCCACCATTATCTAATGCCCTTACCCTGCTCTAGTTTTCTGCATATTGTCTGTTTGTTTGATAGCGTCCCCCTAGAACGTAAGCTCCGTGAAGGCAAGTCTACTGTTCACTGATGTGTCTCTAGCACCTAGAATAGTACCTGGCACACAGTAAGTGATCAATGAGTATTTGTTGCAAGAATAAATAAATGAACTAGTGAACTGCCATGGCAGAGACGTGACCTGGTTTCTTATGACGTTCTTAGAAAGTGTTCTATGAAAATCCAGGGAGCAGCAGGTAACAGCAGAAACTGGTATGTTGGCTGCCCCCTTTTCTCAGTCTAGGGATTTCCTGTCCTGTATTTGCTGTTGTCTTATCATTTCCTTCAAAATACAATTCTAAAACCTCATGGCTTCTACCCAGACCAACAGGGTTTATGACGTGGCACAACCAAACCCCTTCTTCCTCATCTGTTTCACACACACACATCCACACCCACACTTAGCCTTAGCAAAAAAAATTCCTCACAGAACACATTAAGCCAACCAAATCTACAAAAATGTATATTTACAAAAAGATTTTAGGAGGTATTTATTCATTTCACAAAAGGATCTTTTACCTTGGAAAAGGATTCACCACAGGAATCCTTTCAATAACTAGTTCACCAAATCAATTTAAAACAGGACTTGCCTTCAAGCATCTCTCCTAGAAGAAAAAAAAGAAAGCTATATTTATCAAATATCCATATGTTCCTGTCACTGGGCCGCTACCACTGGCTATTACTTTATTTAATCCTAATACCCTGACTTAGGGAGTTATGCCAGGGGTCTATCTAGTTAATATATCAGTTTAGTTGTATCTTTTGAGTTTCTTTGAACTTCACAAACCATTATATTTTATCCAAGGAAACATATAAAACTATAGAGTTCTCTGAGGTAGTTTAGTTTTGGAAAAAATAGATTTTATACACCTCAAAAGCACTCAAGAAGGCAACTTCCATTTCTAGCCGTTATGGAATAACTGGCAACAGACTAGTCTTCTTGTTGTTGACAACTCTTCAACTATAAGAATGTAGGAAATAATTGTTTTCAGACTTTAGACAGCATTGTGATTCCTGAGAGAAGGGAAACGAATGTGATGGACTTGTCAGTTGCCCTGGCTTTTTGCTGGGAGGCATTTTACCCACAGTGGTACAAAGAGGGGTGCTCAGACAGAGGAGGGTCCTCTTGCTGAGCCAAGATGACAGACATCAGAGTTCAGGGCTAGTGAGGTGGTTGGAATTTACAAGCAAGGCATTGGAGAGAAGGGATCTCTGCAGAGAAAGAACTCTAGACATCTGCTTAGAGGTCTCCATGAGTCTTTAGCTGATTAAGCTATGCTTGTATGGGGCAAGATTCTATGAGTGTAGGCAAAGAACAACTACCAGGGGAAAAACAGCCACTGGGGTGCTGTGAACTGAACAACCACTGAAACTCGTACAGGGCTAGGAGACATTAAAGTTTTGACGAGCCAGATGGAGAGATCTCACTGAATAGTTCAAGCAGTCAGTAGAGACCCAAGGAAGGCCACATCTTAGCAGAAGGCTAATCTAACCTTAGATCAAGGCTACTCTAGTAAAGACCACTCTAACAAGGCTTCAGAATAACTCTTGAAAAGACAAAGTTGATCCACAAATAAATTAACTGCCTGGTAGAACAAAACTCAACACTCAATTAAAAAAAACAAAATCTAGAATTCAACAATGTAGCATTGAGAATGTCCAGCATCCAATAAAAGATTAGTAAACATCTGAAAAAGCAGGAAAATGTGACCCATAATGAGAAATATCAGCCAATAGAAACTGATGCTCCCAGTGTTTTCCTTGCAACACAGTACAATATCTGACTTTAGGAATGAGAACACTGATTCAATAAGAAGGTAAATGATGTTCCAGTTGTTTTGTTTAAAAGGCAGAAAAGTATATGATACTTTTTAGAATGATTTATGTCCCAAAGGAATAAATAGGAACTTAGAGGGGTAAGTTTCACCTCTTTGAAAATAAATCTTGAATGATATGAATAATTTAAAACTTCATAGAATTATCACACTGTAAGTGGCCATGGAGATCATCTATTCCCTCACTTGAGAGATGAGAAAATCAAAGCCCAATGGCTTGCACTGGTAAGTAGCAGCTGAGTAATCACTGAGCTAGTTTAGCTCCCAAGCTTATGCTTTTTCTATGCTGCTTCTAGAGCCATCTTGTTAATTTTTAAATTCCACAGTATTTATTGAGGATCTGCTATGGAAGGTACTATTCTAGGCACTGGACATGGAGCCATGAATAAGTTGGATAAGGCCCCTCCCTCACGGAGCTTACATGCTAGTGGGAAAGTCATGCAATAAGCAAAAAACCAAATGTATGAGAGTTCTAGATCAGGAGAATTACTCAGAAGAAAATAAAAGCAGAAAAATGGAATAGAGAGTGATTGGGTGTGAGAGGTACCTAATTTGGTTTGTGTGGTGAAAGAAGGCTTCTCTAAGGAGGCAACATCCACCCTGAGGCCTGAATGACGACAAAGAGCCAGCCATATGAAACTCCGAAGGGAAACAATTCCAGGAAGAGGGATAGCAAGTGCAGAGGTCCTGAGGTGGGAATGAGCTTGGCAAGCCCATGGTAACAAGGAATGCAGAGGGGACTAGTGATGAAGATTCAGGGATTGCAGATTTGTGTCCTGGACCTACTGCTGATTTACTATATTGCTTAGTTAAGTCTAGGTGACCACTAAGGCCTTGTGAGGCTCTGACATATTATGGTTCTCTGGTCTATCGTGCATGTTCAGTGTGACAGTAACAAGTAGGTGCCATGCAGAGATTCAAGAAATAAAATAATATCCTAGGTAGGGGGTAAAAGAATGGGCTTCAAAATATTCTAAACTAATCTGAATCCACATGTATAAACCACATGTACTTGGGCAACTTCCTTGGGAGCTTTTTAGAGTCTCAGCTTCTTTATTGATAAAAATGGGCATAATGCTAACTAGCCGAGTGATCAGAAAGATTGACTGAGATGTGTAATAAAACCTAGCACAGTGTTTGGCACATATTGACAGCTCAATAAAAATGTTATTTTCAATCTTCTTTCTAGGGAACATGACAAGTAGCACTCACCGTAAAGGCACATGAAAATGCCTAAGGAGAGGAGGAAAGGGTTCATGAATCACACGATCTGTATGACATGCTTGCTATGTGCCAGGCACTGTTCCTTGTGCTGGGGATGGAGGGATGAGCAAGACAGAGCCTGTTTCTTTTGGAGCTTACATTCTGGATAGGGAGAGACTGACAATAAACCAACTAAAACAAATAAGAAAAATATTAGAGAGGAATAAGTGCTATGCAAACAATTAAACCTGAATGATATAATGCAGCAATACTGGGTTTCTACTCTGGACTGGGTGATCAGGGAAAGCTTTTCTCATGTGATGCTTAAGCTGAGATCTGAATAGTAAGGAGGAGCCAGCTGTGTGATGATTTGGGGAACAGCATTCCAGGCAGAGGAATAGCAAATGTGAAGGGCTTAAGGCAACCAAGACATCACAGAACCTCATGGCTGGGGCATAACAAGGGGCAGGAGAGTTGTATGAGCCGAAGTCAGAAATGAGG
Source organism: Daubentonia madagascariensis (assembly GCA_023783475.1). Lineage (NCBI taxonomy): Eukaryota > Metazoa > Chordata > Mammalia > Primates > Daubentoniidae > Daubentonia > Daubentonia madagascariensis. The sequence goes on along the minus strand of JAKFHU010000913.1, from coordinate 25,144,858 downwards.
AGGGGTCAGATCTCTCAGGGCTTTGAGTACCAAGATAATCACAGATAAAGGACTGATCTTCTTAATATACAAGGAATTCCTAGAAATTGAAATGGTAAAGGACAACAACCCGATAGAAAAACAGGCGAAGGACAGAAGAGACAGTTCACAGCAAAAGAACAAATGATCCTTATACATATAAAAAGATGCACAACTTCATTCATCCTAAGAAAAATGCAAATTAAAATTGCTTTGAGATACCATTTTTTTAATCCATCAGATTGGCAAAAATACTAAAGTCTGATAATGTACTCAGTTGGTACAGCTGTGGGAAAACAGACATTGTTAATAGCAGTGTAAAATGGTACAACTTCGATGGGATACAATTTGGTAATATATATTAGAAATAAAAATGTACTTACTCTGGGGCCTGGCAATTCTGCTTCTGGGTATTTTTCCTTGAGATATGCCTGCACACGAACCAGAGAACCTTCACGTGAGGCTACGCGTTGCAGCATTGTTTTTAATAGCAAAAGGTGGAAACAAGCCAAGGGTGTATTGAAAGGCACAGGTTAAATATATTATGGTATGTCCCCAAAGTAAAATCCTATATGGCTGTAGAAAAGGAATGAGGAACTGCTTTATATAACTGCTTTGTATTCTGATATGGAAACAAAACATACTGGTTGAGAAAAGGAAAATACAGAACAATATGTATAGTGTGCTAACATTGTGTAAGGGGAAAATAAGAGGAGTTTCTTACTGGCTTGCACTTACTTTAAGAAACATGACAAATTAGTGAAAGTGGTTACCTATGAGGGAACAGAGTGGGTAGACACAGGAGTAGGCACAAGATCTATTAAAAAGTATACTTTTTTATATCATTTAAATTTTTGAATCATGTGAGTTATATTTTTATTCAAAACTTTAAAAATAAAAAAGTTAAAAACCGAAATGAATAAATAAGAGAAACTATGAATTGATTTAAGAATAAAAGCCTTGACAAAGAATTTGGAATTTATTTTAAGTGTGATGGGAAGCCATTATAGAGTTTTAAACAGGGAAGTGACAAAAGGTAACATATTTTAGAGATAGCTCTAGCAGCCAAGCGGGGAGTAAATTGTGGTGAAACAAGGAGGACACAGGGAGTCTGTTGGATGTGTTGGCTTATGTTGGGGATGAGGATGACTTAGACTAGGGTGGTGGTCGTGCGGGAGGAATGCAGCAAGTCAACAGAACTTGCTGATGGATTGGCTATGAGGGCTGAGAGAAGAGTAAGTTTTGTGTCTCGAGCCATGGGGTGGATGATGGCGCTACCAGAGCCCAGAAAGTGTTAGAGTAACTTATAAGCTGGAGCAGTTCATAAAGTTTTATGGAAAAGGTCACCTGTCAACAGAGCTGTGAAGGACATTAGGATCCGAGGAGGTGGACACAAGGCCTTGCAGATGGGGAGGAGGGAAGGGAGCGGCCTGGGGCCAGGCTCTGCCCTGCGAACTGGTTGAGTATCTCTCTTAACTGTTGCTTCAGTTCTTCCCCATTACAGCTCAGCTCAGACCCACTGACATAAAGTGACTTGAAACCAAATCCTCCATTTCCCATTACACGCTTCTTTTAATGGCTTCCTACACTTCCTGTGACTGTTTTCTTGCAGTAACTCAAGAGTTTCTATCACATGCATTGGCATTCTGAGAAATATACTAAAAGGGAAAAATCAACCCGTCAAAATGAGGACTGTCTGGCTGGGTTAAAGATTTGTCGCTTTTTCCTTTGCTGGTACAGTAATTTAATTACCTTCTCTTGGATCACTCACAGTAATGGAAAGGTGAAGAATGGTGGATTTCCCCAGAGTCCAGGCTGGATGCTCCTACAGATGCTTCTACTTCTAAGGTTAATTGGTGGGTTAAGAAGCTTTTTATTTTCACCTCTCCTCTCCAGGTACGAAAAAGATTTTATAACTAGACTCCTCAGTGGAAAGTCTCTTCTGCAGATGCTGTACTTACCTCAAAAGAGTGGTGCTCCAGGAGTTTGTTTTTCTGATGAAGATTCTTGAAGCTCTGGTTTCCACTTTGAATGTAGGTTATTATTATCTGCATTGAGTTTAAATAACAACAATTTTGTTTTCTCTCTTCCTATACCACCCCTCCACCAAACAGAATCCATGTAGTTTTCCTCTTAAAATTCAGCATTATTTCAACACTCTTGTCAAGTACACTGTGTTCTTTGCAGAAACTACGTCATAGGCAGTTTATGAACCAGGACGAGTAACAGACCAGCAACAGCTGCTCCACCCAAATCAGTTATGAAGATTTTAACCTTTGGGTCTTTGATTGGTCAAGTAGAAAGAACCAAGTTGGGTTTTAAAGCTGAGAAATTCTTGTTCTGCTTGCCCATTCCCTCTTTTCTTGTCTAGGTGGTATACTGTGCTCTATAAAAGCATCACCAGTTCCAGGGCTTCTGAGCAGAAAGAAGACATTGAGAGCATGTTAATAAAAAGGAAAGAGGGAAATGGCTGAGCCGTGTGTGTGCGTGTGCGTGTGCATGTGTGCGTGTGTGTGTGCGCACGCGTGTGTGTGTGTGCGTGTGTGAGCACACACTCACACACTCCCAGCCCTCATTTCTTTTGAAGTCAAGGTAGGGTCCACTTCAGCAGTCATGTGGTTCTACCTTCAAAATTTTTTTTCTTTTTAATGAATTCTCAGAAGTAGTAAATGGATAAAGTCATTAAAAATTAATTCAAACTGTGACCTTCTGAGGAAAGAGAGGTGATGTCATAGGACCTTTATTTTATTTTAAGTGTGATAGCAAATATACCAAAGTACAATGTTCAGTTCCTCTGAAAAAAATGGAGATGGAAATTTAGACACAAAAGTAGAAAACCTGCCAAAACCCAAACTTTAGATTATCAATTACATCTATAAAAGTTAACCCAGCCATTTGCCCATTTTCAGACATGTTGCATTAGAGGAGAGCAATGCTATAGGTTTGGCTTTCTTTGAAATAAAAAAGAGATGCCTATATTTTCTTTGAAAATGGCATTTGGTAATATTTCTTCACTTTATGGAATTATAACAACATTCACAAGTGGCTAGAAGAAGCTACACTTTATAAATGATGTTTGATTAGCTAATATTAATTTTTCCATAAATCTTTATGGGAAGGGAGGAAGAGGAGGAGTAACAGCAAATTATCAAGAATACTGTGTTGAACCATGAAAAGTTTGGGGTAGACCTAACATTGATCTGCTTTTTATTTACCAGACAACCTTTTCTCTAAATTTTTTGGAATAATAGGGAAAAAATCAGGTCTGTTTTTTTACAATGAAAATTAGACAACCCACAACTCTTATATATATAGGTCATGAAATTGTGACCATTTTTGGGTCATGGAATCTTTTAAGAGTCTAATGAAAACTATGATTTGTTGTCATATGTTAAGGTCCCAGTGAATTAGATTTATTTCTGGTTGCTCTACTTATCTGTTTGACTAATCTATTTAACTATTCCTATGCTAACACTATACTATTTTTATTACATGATTTTATACTAAATTTTAGTATCTGCTAAGGCCAGACCACCCTCACTATTCTTTTTTAAAATCTTAATTCAATGCGAAATAGATGAACTTTTAAATAAATGCTTCTAGAAGAATTAAATAATCATCTAGAAGAAAACAAAAATAGATCCCTATCCTCATATCATATGTGAAAGTATGGATTAAAGATCTAAATTTTTAAAATGTAAAGTATTAATATATATCTAGAGTTAAAGAGACCCTAAGCACGATAGGAAACCCAGAGACCAAAAAGAAAAGATAGGCATATTCAACTATATAAAAATTAAAAATTTTGGCCAGGCAAGGCGGCACACACCTATAATCCTAGCACTCTGGGAGGCCGAGGTGGGAGGATCTCTTGAGCTCAGGAGTTCAAGACCAGCCTGAACAGCAGCGAGAGACCCTGTCTCTACTAAAAATAGAAAAAATTAGCTGGGTGTGGTGGCACGTGCCTGTAGTCCCAGCTACTCGGGAGGCTGAGACAGGAGGATGGCTTGAACCTAGGAGTTTGAAGTTGCAGTGAGCTGGGCTGATGCCATGGCACTCTACCTGGGGAGACAGAGTGAGACTCTGTCTCAAAAAAAAAAAAAATTAAAAAAAAAAAGGAAAAAAAATTTGTTTTGGCAATATCCATTATAAACAGGATGAAAAGACAATGATAGACTAGGAAAATATTTTTCATACATGACATGTGACACATAATTTCACTAATGTGCAAACTATTAAGAAAAAAGACTACTCATTAGAAAAACGGGCAAAGGAAATGGAAATGTATAGAAGAACCTGGAACGACCAATAATTACGTAACAATTTAAAACTGTTAATGCAGATGATACAAATTCAAATAATGAAATACAATTTTTCAACCACCAGATTGGCAAAATTTAAAACATGTAATGCTGATAACGATAGTGGAAGATATTTATTAAGTGATTAGTATATGCTAACAACTATGTGGATTATCTCATTTAATATTCACAACAGGGCTAAGAAGTAGATTTTTAAAAAACAAGGAAATAGCTCAGCTAGCAAATGGTAGAGCCCAGATTCAAATCCATACAATCAGATGCCTGGAGCCCAAGCTCTGTTTCAACGTGCCAAATGTTGATGAAGAAACCAGACAACGGGCATTCTCATACATGGCATGTGGCAGTGTGATTTTTGAAAATCTTTAGAGAAAGTAATGTGGCAATAAATATCAATGTGAACATTAAAAACTCATTCCCTTTGACCTCTCATCCCAGAAATTAAAGAATCACAAGAATCTTGGCATTACCTATTCTTTGAGTACTTGGTAGAATTTACCTGTAAAACCATCTGGAGTTGGTGGTGTTTTTTTGTTTTGTTGTTTTTAAATTTTGTGTTCTGTTTTGTTGTGAATAAATTTTAATTTTCTTAATGGTTAAAAATTTATTTTCAATTTCTACTGCTTCTTGACTTAGTCTTGGCAAATTACATTTTTTCCCCAGAAACTCATCTGTGCCATTTGCTAAGTTCTTGTCTCCCAATCCCCCATCCACCCTTTCTGTCTGCCTGGTGATGCTGGTACTGGGACTCTGCAAACCGCACCCAAAGCCCCTGGCTCTCAGTGCCTCTGTTCACCTTTTCAGCCCTTCAACACCTGCTTACCCAAGTCCTTATACAGGCATACTGTGTTTTCTTGTGTTTTGCTTTATTGCATTTTGCAGGTATAGCGTTTCTCATGGTTTGAAGGTTTGTGGGAACATTGGGTTGAGCAAGTCTATCAGCACCATTTTTCCAACTGCATGTCACTTCCTGTCTCTGTGTCACATTTTGGTAGTTCTCGTAATATTTCAAAATTGTTTATTATTATTATATCTGTGTGTTGATCTGTGATCAGTGATCTTTGACGTTACTATTATCATTGTTTTCGGGCACCATGAACCTCACCCATATAAGATGGAAAAATTAATGGATAAATGTTGTGTGTGTTCTGACTGCTCCACTGACCTGCTCCACTGACCATCTCTCTCCCTTTCCTATGGTATCCCTGTTCCTTGAGACACAATAATATTGAAATTGGGCCAGTGAATAACCCTACAACAGACTCTAAGTGTTCAAGTGAAATGAGAGTCCCCGATCTCTGACTTCAAATGAAAAGTCAGAAACGATTTAGCTTGGTGAGGAAGCCATGTCAAAAACCAAGACAGGCCAAAAGCCAGGCCTCTAGCACCAAACAGTTAGCCAAGTAGTGACTGCAAAGGAAAAATTCTTGAAAGAAATTAAAAGTGCTCCTCCAGTGAACACACAAGTGATAAGAAAGCAAAACAGCCTTACTGCTGATATAGAGAAAGTTTGAGTGGTCTGAATAGAAGATCAAACCAGCCACAACATTCCCTTAAACCAAAGCCTAATCCGGAGCAAGGCCCTAGCTATCTCCAATTCTGTGAAGGCTGAGAGAGGTGAGGAAGGTGCAGAAGAAAATTTGGAAGCTAGCAGAGGTTGGTTCATGAGGTTTAAGGAAAGAAGCCAACTCTTTAACACAAAAGTGCAAGCTGAGTGTCGTGGCTAACACTAGTAAGCCGAGCACTTTGGGAGGCCAAGGTGGGAGGATCACTTGAGCCCAGGAGTTTGACGTTATGGTGAGCTATGATTGCACCACTGCACTTCAACCTGGGTGACAGAGGAGACCTCATCTCTTAAAAAAAAAAAAGTGCAAGGTGAAGCAGCAAGTGATCCAGAAGATCTACCTAAGCTCATTGACAAAGGTGGCTACACTAAACAACAGATTTTCAATGTAGACAAAATAGCCTTCTATTGGAAGAAGGTGCTACTTAGGACATTCATAGCTAGAGAGGAGAAGTCAATGCCTGGTTTCAAAGCCTCTTAAGACAGACTGACTCTCTTAGTTGCTAATTCAGCTTGTGACTTTCAGTTAAAGCCAGTGCTCATTTACCACTCCAAAAATCCTAGGGTCCTTAAGAATTATGCTAAACCTATCCTGCCTGAGCTCTACAAATGGAACAACAAAGATTGGGTGACAGCACATCTGTTTATAGCAGGGTTTACTGAATATTTTAAGCCCACTATTGAGACCTATTGCTCAGAAAAAATATTCCTTTCAAAACACTACTGCTCATTTACAATGCAGCTAGTCACCCAAGAGCTCTGATGGAGATGTATGAAGGAGATTGATGTTGTTTTCATGCCTGCTATCACAAGATCCATTCTGTAGCCCACAGATCAAGAAGTAACTTTGACTTCCAAGCCTTATTATTTAAGAAATGCATTTCATAAGGCTATAGCTGCCATAAATAGAATGATTCCTCTGACAGCACTGGGCAAAGTACATTGAAAACCTTCCAGAAAGGATTCATGCCATTAAGAACATTTGTGAATCATGAGAGGAGGTCAAAATATCAACATTAACAGGATTTTGGAGGAAGTTGATTCCAACCCTCATGGATGACTTTGAGGGGTTCAAGACTTCAGTAGAGGAAGTCACTGCAGATATGGTGGAAATAGCAAGAGAACCAGAATTAGAAGTGGAGCCCAATTGTTGCAATCTCATGATAAAACTTGGATGGATGAGGACTTGCTTCTTATAAATGAGCAAAGAAAGTGGTTTCTTGAGACGGAATCTACCCCTGGTGAACATGCTGTGAACATTGTTGAAATGACAACAAAGGATTTAGAAAATTCCATTAAACTTATCTGATAAAGCAGCAGCAGGACTTGAGAGGATTAATTCCAATTTTGAAAGACATTCTACTATGAATAAAATGCCATCAAACAGCATTGGGTGCTACAGAGAAGTCTTTCATGAGAGGAAGAGTTAATTGATGCAGCAAACCTCATTGTTGTCTTAATTTTAGAAAATGCCATGGCCACCCCAACCTTTAGCAATCACTACCCTAAGCAATCGGTAGCCATCAACATTGAAGCAAAACCCTTCACCAGAAAAAAAGATTATGACTCACTGAAGGCTCAGATGATTATTAGCATTTTTTCTGCAATAAAGTATTTTTAAATTAAGGTATGTGCATTGTTTTCTTAGACATAATGCACTTAATAGACTACAGTATAGTATAAACATAACTTTTTTTTTTTTTTTGGAGACAGGGTCTCACTCTGTTGCCCAGGCTGGAGTGCAGTGGTGCAATCATAGCTGATTGCAGCCTCCAACTCCTGGTTCCTGGGCTCAAACAATCCTCCCACCTCAACCTCCCAAGTAGCTGGGACTAGAGGCACACCACCATGCTTGGCTCTTTTGTTTATTTTTTTGTAGAGACAGGGGTCTCACTTTATTGCCCAGGCTGGTCTCGAATTCCCAGCCTCAAGTGATCCTCCTGCTTTGGCCTCCCACAGTGCTGGGATTACAGGCATGAGCCACCATGCCCGGCCTGTAAACATAACTTTTTTATATGCACTGGGAAACCAAAAATTTGTATGACTCGCTTTATTATGATATTTGCTTTATTGCAGTGGTCTGGAACCGAATTCCCAATATCTCCGTGGTATGTCTGTATTAATTTCTCTCTGTTGAAATACCCAGTGTGGTTTCTGTTTCCCCAACAGAACTCCAATTGACCCTGGCACATCACTCACATATTCTAAGTTTTCTATTTTATTTGAATAAAGTTGTTTATGGTAATCCCTTATTAAAATCTCTGCAATATCTGTTGTGTGTTTTTTCATTGCTAATGCATGTCTTTATTTTTACTTTATTTTTGTCTATCTCCAGTAGTCTTTTAAGTAATAATTAACTTACTATATTGAATACCCTTTCATTTTCAACCTTTTTTTCCCACATAAGCAATTTATAGCTCTAAGTTTCTCCTAAATTACTATGTTTGCTACATGTTTCAGTGTAGTATTTTTATTCTTCTTCAAGTCTAATCTTCTAATTTCCTTTATGAGTTCTTCTTTGAACCATGAATTATTTAGAAGTGTTTTTAAATTATTCTTTTCATATTAATTTCTAAACTATTTGCATTGTGGTTAAATAATTAGTATGATTAAGTTCTCTTATATTTGCTGAGAATTCCATTATGGCTCTAGTAGTGGTATGTACAAAATTCTCAAATCTGGGTGCACGGGATACTACGTACACCCACTAAATCAAGCTTAATAGCATTGTTCAAATTTTCCATAACCAAATCATTTTAATATCAACTTCTGAGAGTGATATGTTAAAATATCCTACTATGATGATGAACATGTTTCTCTTTGTGAGTCTGTCACTTTTTTTTTTTGCTTTAAAACACTAGAATACAAGGACATACATATAAGGATATTAATTGCAGCACAGTATATTGGAAAAACAAAAAAAATAACACTCTAAATTCCGTTAGTAATGAATTGGCTGAACTCACTGTATAACTTATGTAGCCATCAAAAAGCATGAACTTGCTCAGTATCTATTAATAGTAATCCAGAAGAAGGTCCATGTTAAGTGAAAAAGGCAAGTTGTAGAGTATGTATATTGTGATCCCATTTGTAGTCAACAACGAAAACTCCTCTATTCATGAACACGTTTTAATACGTTTGAGTTTGGAAAAAGGCTAACATCAGTTCCTCCAGGGAAGTCACTAGGGTGAAGGGGAAGGATAGCATTAACAAATGTCTTTGTTTTATTTCACCTCCTACAATAACCATGTTTTACTTGGGCAATTTAAGGTAAGCCTAGTAAGAAAGTGATGATGATTAGCACTCATCTTAGGAGGCCTATAGATATGCCATGTGAAAAAGTCATAAATGTTATAATCTAATCTTATTTATTACAGTGACATGTACATATTAATAGGAATATAAGGAAGCATCTGGGAACACATACACCAAGTCAGTATTCTTATATTCAAGTGAGAGGATTATGGAGCTTTTTTACTGCTACATGTCTGTATTGTTTGTATTCATTTTATACATATGCATTGTGTCAGCAAGAAAGAAAATTTTAAAAAAATTAGAGATGTAACTACAAAAAGGCTATGGATGCTTTCACCAAAAACAACAAAAGCCCAGACATACTTGCACAAAATCTTCCATACAATTCTAGGCAGTTGATAGACTCTCTCAAGCCCATTTATGCATCACCTTGGTTTCTGCTCCAGCAGCTACCAGTAGAGTTTAATGGTGGAAAAATTAGTTGACCTGCCAAATTCTCCCACATATCCTCTGAGATTGCAGGGGGCAATCATGGTACAGAAGAATGGCTGGCCTCTCATCTGTACTGAGGACTCCGACCTTGCCTGTGTGAGGTACAACTTAACACTGTTCTTGTTCTATGGGCATCTACCTGTGTAAGGTGTGAGGGGTGGGCTGCTGGCCTTGATACCAAACCATCTAAGTCATTAACTCTCGAAAGGGGAGTTGGAGATAGGGGTATGGGAGTACGGTTTATAAACATATATTATTCAACATTATAATGTAATCTTTGATGGTGAACCAGAACTGTTTTCATAATACAAATGTGTTTTGGGGTGGGGAGAGGGGTGTATGCCAAACAGAACCGAGCTCCTGAGAGGCGAGGGCAGTAGCTGGGAAGGTAGGCAGATTATCCTCCTTGGAGACATGCTTAGGAATTTGAACTTCATCTGGAAGGCAAATGGAGAATTACTTAAAGGCTTCAAGTTGGGAAGAAACATTATTTGAGTCTTTTTAGGATTACTTTGGCTGCACGGTGGAGAAAGGATTGGGGGGAGCAAGACAGGAAGTTGGCATCCTAGTCAGGAGGCTGTCGCAGTAACTCAGCTCAAGAGATAATGGTTCTTGAGCAATGGGTAACAGTAGTCAGAGTAGGAATAAGTCAGTGGTTTGGAGAAAGGGATAATCTAGAGGTACAATAACACCTGGACTCCATTTGGGGGTGGGGGAGCCAAAGATGCTCCAGTTAGATTTCCTGGTTTCTGGCTTGGGCAACTGGAAGAGGTACCACATTGAGATATGGAATGCTGGAAGCTCACTGGGTCATGTGGAAGGGATGAAAATAATAATCTTATATACACACTATTTTTCTTTACTTGACTCCTGGAGACTGATAGAAGGCCCAGGAATGGATTCCAGGGCTGGACACCAACTTCCATGTCTCCTGCCATGTCTTTCTGAGAAGAGGGGCCGCTGCTGCTGTACTCTCCCCCTGGCCTCCCCTCCCCTCAGCTCCCATGAACCTCTTAGCCTTCCCCTCCCTCTTCCTCATCAGCATGGTTGGAGCAGACAATACATGTAGGTGAAAGTCACAGTGAAAAATGTTATATCAGCCTAAGGGGAGAATTTAATGATGACCAAACAAGACACGTATTAATAATTGATATATATCTTTTTATTATGCACGGATTAAGGACTTAAAACTGTGGTTATCAAAACTATACATCTAAGCATGTTCACAAAATAGCTGACACACTGAATAGAGAAAAGAATACAACAGGGGTGTTCAAACTGGCCACAGGAATTTTAAGGGTACTCTTTTTACCCTCATAGATGATGAAAAACAGCAACAAAATCAGGCTCATTCAGGAAAAACCAGAAGAGAGAAGTATTGTATTCGGAAACTGATAATAGTCCTTTTTAGAAAAACATCTGTCAGTTTCATGAACCCCCAGATAAAACAAACATGAAAAAAATCACATACAGGACTCACCCAACAAAATGTGCTCTGTTAACAGAACCAGCAGTACAATCATCATTCAAACCATGAGGTAGTTACAGTACAAAAAGACTGGCACACATGTGCACACCCCACACACACACACAATCATGCCTGCTAAGAACACGCGCAGGAAATGGGTTTACAATCTTATTACGAGACAAGGAAAAGACCATTTTTTTGTTTAGAAAATGCTATAGAAACAGTTTAGACAGAAGAAACCTCTGGCTTTTTAAAATACAGAGTAACAGCTGGTAAACAACACATTGTGAAAAGCTATAGCATATTACACAGACAATCTGCCTTGGAGTTTAAAGCATTTCAAACACAGCTTTAGCATCAAACAAATAAAACAAAATGGCCTCTGCAAATTAAGGGTGTAGCCTACAGAAATAACAAAAGACTATGCAGACAGATGAGTTCAACTGAAATATAACAACAGTTTTAAAGAAACTTGCAGAACATGTTATAAAAGTAGAGCTTGTACTTTGTATTAAAACTGTGAAGTATGAAGCAATCAGAAATGCTGCAACAAGAAACTAGGGAGAAAATACTCTATTTTTTAATATTCTTTTTTTAGAAACATTTTAGAAATACATTCACTCTTCAATGGGATCAGGTTTTATTAACTTGGATTTCTTGATCTGAATACTACTTCTGACAGTGACACCCAAACAAAAAAATAAAAGGTAATTTTTTTTCTCTCTTTTAAAAAAAATCTTTTGGTTTGCATTTATAAATTTGTAAATTAATTTTAAATTATTTATAAAATCATTGGCAATGTAGCATCTCTCTTAAAAATATACATTCAAATATATTACAGAAGGTTTTAACCCTGCCCATCTAAGAAATGGATTTTTTAATACCTCCTAATAGCTAATTTTCTTTTTAACAAGATGGAAAGGGTTTTTAAAAAAGCAAAGTACTGATCAAAAGAATTCACAGTAGCTGAAATTAAACATTTCATATGGAGTAACTTAAATTTATCTAAAACACTTAAATATATCTTTATACACAAATTTTTGTAGTAAAATATAGCTATAAGTGACTTAAAGACTCTAGTCTTCTTTGAAGACATCTTTAAACTTTTTTATACATAGAATATGCTAAAACAATACATTCTGCTGAAGGTTAGGCAAAGCGCATTATTTTTAAACACAGGTAGCGTAATCTATGTCCTCCACTCTGATACCCTTACATTAAAAAAAATTAACTAAAGGAAAAAAATTCTCTAACCTCACGTCTTCTTTATTCATATGTGGATATCTGAAAATTTTCAATACATCAATGTGGATAGACTGAAAATCTCAGCCCTAAAGTAATCTGTTTTGGTTAAAATTATCCCCATTGAACGTCTACATCTATCAAATCAATCACATTGGGCAATAATAATTGTCATTCTCCACCTGCTTGTTTGCGGTGTAGACACTGCCTTAAGGTTTTGAGTTCCATCAACATTTCCTACTTGAGGTTCCATTCACAGAGAACCAGGCACAACTTCCTTATTTTAAGGGGAGTGAGACTTGCTTATGAATATTTTGGAGTAGAATCTAATTTGTTCTACTTATGAAATTCTAAGTCATTTGGGGGGAATTCTGGAAAAAGAATACTAAATAATTTGTACTGAAGCCATCTTCAGCAATAAATGATTTGGCATGGAACTTTCCCTCACGTTCTTTTTTAACATAGAGGTATCATTGAGCTTATCTTAGCTGCAAAGTGGCATCATATTATTCCATTGAATGAAATGCACCTCAAATCTTTTTTGAGTTTGGGATATATTTACGGCAAAAGAACTAAAGCAATCCAAATGAGTGCCCTTTTCCATATCTCAGCACTGTCTTGGCAGAACCGGTGACACTATTCAGATAACCAACTGGAATCCAACAGGATCTGCCATGCATTTGCATCTCACAAGAGTTTGGTTTTACAAAAGGGCCTATTTTTTAAAAGATTGACATGTTTTGAGTAGAAACATTCATCTTACCAAATATACTCAAGAATAAGTTGCAACTCTGAAAACATAGGACATTTTCAAAGGGGAATGAATTTTCTCTTCTTCAACTGAGAAAACGAATGTGCCAGATGACATATTATATATTTGTACTTACATACAATACAAATATATCACTATGCAAATTCCTCCTAGACTTTCCAACGGAATTTTGCCTCAATTTATACGTTAATTTATCAGAACAAAATGTCACAAATGGGCATAAATCTGTGGTTCCATATTTTGGCCATTTTCAATTTCTATATGCCTATAAGAAATACAAAATTTGCCCGAAGACATTTTTGCAGTCGTGTGTGGGAGTATGGGAATAAACAGGAAGCTGATAAGGTAATCAGCATTGGTTTTGGCCCAGGGCACAAGAAAGGAATGTTGCCTTGATGCGAGTCAGGATGCAATCCCCGAGGGCAGCACCCATCAAGAAGAGTCAGACCCCACAGGGCGCGGCAGCAAGGTCAGAAGTGTGCATCCCACGTGCATCCCACGAAGGTGCGTACTAGACATGGAGGAACGCTTAGAAAGCCTTGAAGCATTTCTTTTGTTTTACATCTTGGTTCAGATATAAAAGAATCTTTGGCCGCATCTCCTCACTGGTTCTACTATCTGTCTATTAATCCTTTTACCAACTCCTTGAGTCTAGGTAAAACTCAGGGCCCCAAATTATGGATGTTCTCACCTGGACAAAGCAGCATTTTAAAAACTGGCACGTGTTTCACATTGAAAACCCCCAGGCCTGTGAGGGCTGGTGGAGAAGGCCACCACCTTAGCTTTCTCACATGGATTCTACACTAGCCCTGGGTGGGGGGTGAATACAATGGGTGATCTTTATACTGAAATTCACTCTCTCTTTACAAGGGAACCGAAATCCAGCCTGTTGAGTCTGGAGGCTCAGCCGTCAGGTCCTGCCCTCGGCAGTGGCTGGGCTGGGCTAGGCCGTGCTGCTGCTGGAGCAAGGCGTGCTCTGTGTGCTGCCGATGCTGTGGGCTGCGCTGCTGTTTTCTGAGGCCGGCGGGGAGGTGGGGACTTGCTGTCTTCCTGCTGTCTCCCCTGCAAGTTAATAAAGAAATGGAGGGGCAAAGAAAGACTCCTGTTACATATGTGCATTCCTGAAAAGAACATTTCTCCCGCCTCTGCCATTTTATCTGATGTTTTTCTCAACCACGGGCAGAAGCAACTAGACCAGGTCCTGGATGGCTGGAAGACCTTATACTAGGTCTTCCTATAGACCTTATAAGGTTTTTCTGTTGCTGTTTTGTTTTTAAAACATCCAGCATGGGAAAATGAGAAGAGCTTTCCAGTTGACTGACAGGCAGTTAGAGTAGCTAAGATCTCTGACAGTTGACGACAAATTCCCCAGATTTCAGGGTCTACAACCTTTGAAGAAACCACCATCTGTACTGTGTGAGCCAACTGACCAGCACCTGTATTCAGGAAACACTGTCCATCTTCTCTCATAAAGATATTGTAGGGTTTGGAGGGTGAGACTTTTAAAATGTAATAATACAACTAACCATGGCAGTTTGGGGGCCTTTTTCTGAACACACTTGTTAAAAACTGGGGTGAAGTCTAGATTTTTGTCCTAGCTACAGCAAAGAGAGCCTTGTGTGCCAAGCAAATAACTTACCTGAAAAACGGGGGTGGGAGGAGGCTACCATCAGAAAAACCTTTTGGGGAAGGGGCTTGGCTGTTTGCGTATGGGGACTGCAGTTGCCAGCAAACAGCCCCCCTTCTACGTGAGTATCTCCTAACACTTCACGCATCCCACTTTTCATTACATCCCCCTGCATTTTACTAAAGCCATCCTTCGTGCCAAATGCGCAGTGCTTTGGAGAGGGAGGAAACCTCGGGTCACACACATGGTTTGCATTTAACAGTTCAAAAAGCCCTAGAGTTAGTCTTCTCTTCAGCAAAACTGGCCTCAGTGCAACCCTCAAAAAACGGCTCTAGGTAGGGAAAAGTGATCAGGGCTCTCCGATGAAAAACACTGCATTTTCTTTGAAAAGTCAGAGCATAAACTCCACAAACTTCTTGTAAGCAATTTCCCCGCTCCAATGTGGGAAGCCCCAGAGGGCCAGGTCTGTTTATGAACGAGCCTCCTCTTTCCTGTCATGCTGAAATACACATCTATCAGCCTGAGATAAGCAACCCTCCCAGCCGCTTCATTAAAACAAAACACTTGAGCAAAGGCTCTGCCCTACCAAGTACAGGAACTCACCCCGTTACTTCCATTCCCTTTCTGGGGCCCCTCAAAAGCCTCTGCCAAAAAAACAGTTCTGCAAGATGTAGAACTGGCTCACACCCCTGGTCTGGTTATGGCTCTCCCTGTTACCCATTTCATGAACCACACAGCTACACACACACTTTGCATCAACCTTGGAGCATTTACATGCTTGTTGTGTATTTGACCCTTGTTGTATTTCCTCTAATTATTTTTTCTTCTGGGATTGATGGGAAGGAAAGAGGGCAGGGGTCAATATTCCTGAGAAGCAGAGAAATACTGTATTTTCACCCTTCCTTTTTGGAAATCTAGATTTTGGACCCTCCCTTCATGTGTGTATGCTATTAAGAATGGAGAATTTGCCTCAATGTCAGTAACTTTCTGCCAAAAATTCACTTTCCCTGGAGTGGACACTTTATTTCTAGAAGGGAATCAAATCTCTTAACTATCCTGATGTAAAAAAAAAACAAACAAAAAAACCCCAAACAAAACAAAAAACACCTCCAGAGACCTGAACAACTCTGGATGTACTTTAAGAATTTAGTCCCCTTACAACCCACATGTTGATCCACATCCAGCTGAATCCTTGTGCTGTCAATTAGAAAGACTGATGTGGCTATACATGACGTACATTTAAAAAATAACTTTTCCCATTTAAATAAAGGATACATCAGAAAAGCAGGAGGTAACTCAACCCCCTCTCCCTTTTTCGGCTGACCTGGGCTTCATGTGCTCAGCCTGACAGCACCTAAAGCAAGATGAGCCTTGCCTCATCTAGCGACAGTGAACAAGTTTGTCTTCTCCAGGATTTGACATGTGCTTGATTGTTCACATTCAGGAAAACTGCCCAGTACTATGCCCTGCCCAGGAAGTCTGAATATTTGCTTTCCGATGTCTATTTGCCAAATATAATTTGTTGCCATGTCAGTTTATTTCAATCAGTGCCCATTAAAAAGGTCTTTCAACTTCCTGAGTTTTGGAAACTCTTGTTCTGGTAATGCAAAACACTGTTCAAAATAAAACCCAGAATAAAATAAAGCAAAGAAGCCCCCTATACTCAAGATTGCAGGATGCATTTCACCAATGTGGACGAGTCAAGTTAACCTAATATTCTATTGACTTTGATCCAATAATGTGCCAAAGAGAATCTCTGCCTGGGAATCTGCCAGGAAATACTGAAAATCCCCTCTTTAGACTATCCCTTCTACCTCTGTGGCCATTTTCACATGTAAGACACAAGATTTCTCAATATAACGAAACTTTTAAAAACGTTTAACGTTTGACAAAATTAAGAAAAAGTTTTTTCTTTGTCAGATGGAAGTGACACTATTGAAAAAGAAAGTTTAATGGAAAGATGCTTCTGCTTAAAGGGGCAACAGTCCCCTGGGCTTTCTGAGATGGGTCCTTCAGCTTTCTGCTCTCCATCACAGTGACCTCTGATTTCTTGGAACACCAACTTTCTCTAAAATATCCCTCGCGTGACAAATATAACCAGGCTACTCCTGGAGAAGATGGGCAGGGAGGACCTCTTGGCTAAGCAGAGAAGGCCCAGTCAACAAATGTAAGAAGTTCAAGGAAGGCTCCCTGCTTATAAATATCAAACTTGGCCATCAGAGGAAATGCATTCAGTCCTCTTACTTTGCTCCTAAAATCTCAAACCACATTGAATGAAAAGAGATTTGGGGAGGAGGCAGAGTGAGTAGGGGAAAGAGGCATTTGGTGCCCAGAGTACTCTGGTGGAGGAGGGTATGTGGAGGATAAAGACACCAAGGATTAACTGCACCCATCTTATATATAAGCCTGTACCTGAGCCTAGATCTTGCCAGAAATGCTATAAGGAACAGAAAAACAAAGCCAGGTGTGGCTGCCTGTAGTCCCAGCTACTCAGGAGGCTAAGGTAGGAGGACCCCTTGAGCCTAGGAGTTTGAGGCTTCAGTGAGCTATTATCACAACTGTGAATAGCCACTGCACTCCAGGCTGGGCAACATAGTGAGACCCCACCTCAAAAAGAAAAAAAAAAAAGAAACAGAAAAACATATTTCTTAAGGGACAATCTCTTTTATTTCTTTAGGTTAGCGTGGCGTTGTCCAGATCTGATTTTCTGCCACCTCTTTGGCATCTACTTCACAACTGGATTCTTATCTCTAAGTCTTTCACTGTGGCAGGTCCTGGGGAAGAGACTGTCTAAGACAGATGTGAATAGCACAGAAAGGCTTTGAACAGAAGAGTTTAAAGGAAAGGTGAGAGGAATCTCGATTATTTAGCCCAAAGGAGACTATTTGCAAATACTGCCCTTGAGGATTACTACAAAGAGGAGCAGACAGCTGTTCTTTATCTCCCTTGAGGGCAGAACATGAGGAAATGAGTTTAAATGGCAGGAATAGGGATTTAGGTCAGATAGAAAAGAACTTGCTGATTATGAGGATTGGTTAGTTACAGAGGGAATTTATGGAATTTCTTTCTCAGGAGATAAATTTAAGCATAGGATTGAAAACCATATGGCTGGGGGTGATTTAGATTTAATAATCTTTGATGCTGGAAAGAAAACAAAGATATTTTCCTCAGGCTCATGTGTTATTTGTGATTTTGTACCAATCAATGTCTTGGTTAATTGTAATTAATTCACATACTCCTTAAGGAAGAGTGAACTAGACTACCTTTACTTTAGAGAAGCTTCAATTCCTTTTTTCAAAAGTCATTCCTCCCCACTTTCCAATCTAAAGGATCTTCCTTTTGCAAGCAAAACTTTGCAGGGTTAGATGTTGTTATAAGTTATGGGGAAAAGGAACAATGTTCCAAGGCAGGAATCTTTCAAAATATCCTACCTATTACTTTCTTTCTATATTCCCATAGTATGGCCAACCTGCTTGCACCTGCACTTTGGTTTTCTGTGGATATCTTACTTGCCTTTGTGGCCCCTGAACAGTATGCGCTCCAAGTCTCATAAAAATTAGGAAGAGGGGGAGACAGGGTCGGGGAGGAAAGCCATCGTCCACATGTATCTTTACAACCCCTAGCTGTGGACTGTAGTCAGAAATCGGACTTGAAGCTCTAGTTTGTTCAACTGCTAGACCTGAGTAGGTATATTAACCATATTTCCCTCTAGTAAACAGAGATGATCCCTGCTTCACAGGATTACAAGAGATGAGACTGCTTAAGATACGAAATGAGCATGAAAAGCTTTTTGAACTCCAAAGTCCTATAAAAATGTAAGATACTTAAGGCTGCTCTGATGCGTAAGCAGGGGGAAAAACATCTAAGAGTGGAAGGAACACTATGTTTCACCGAGCAAAATAAAATGCTGAGGTTTTGAATTAGGCAAGCCTGTCCCAATCCCTCGGGCTTCTACAGTGGAACAGACCATGTGTTCTTAAAGCAGAAGTCAAACGCATACCCAAAAGTCCACCTGAGTCAAGTAACAGCTTTTAATTGGGAGCATCTCTGGAGGCTTCAGTGTTTTTAGAGGTCTGAGGTTTCTCCAAGTTCCCAAGCCTAGCCCAGGTGAAAAGAGAAACAGCAAGAAGACAGGCTAAGGTGTGATAATGTACAAGGCAAGACACTAAGTCCCAGGGATCAGAAGGATCAGCTGGAACAGATGGGAACCCCGAGGTGACTGTAAAGAAGGCAGGATCCACTTCCTTCTCACTCAAATGCCCGTATCATTATTTTATAAAATAGTTAAGCACAGAGGGTTAAGATGAATGCCGTCCGCTTTCCTGGTGTCTGTCAGTGTGTCTTTCTCTCTCAAGAAACAAAGCACCTTCCGTAGCATCTGGCCATTCATATCCTTTCTTCCTTCTTCTCAACCTTTCCTCGGTTACTATGAGAGTTTTACAGGAAACTTAATTCTTCAAATAAGAAACAACACTTCTTCCTTCTCCAGTGAGACTTACCTTGCCAGTTCTCCATTTTTCTGACACTATTCACTAAGTTGTTGCTTTCCTGATGGTTCACTTGGCCTGTAGTTGGGTTTCTACCTAAACCAATCAGTTTATTGTCAGTCGGTCTGGTTATTCTCTTCCTCCTAATATATGTAAGCTCCATGAGACCAAGGACTTTGTGGTGTTCATGGCTAATTTGCCAGTGCCTACAACAGTTTCTGGCACATTATTATTTAATAATAGCTCAAAAAAGTTCATCAAATGAGTGGAAGAATGAATAAATGAGTGAACAAACCAAAAAAAATCTGGTATGTACTAAACAGAGGCAAAAATAACCAAAATATATGTTAATTAATAAGTTTACTATCTGATAAGCAAAAGGAAGATAAAAATATTATGGCTACATGACCAGTGAATTTCTAATAACAGAATAGGAAGAGAAGAGTGAACTCTGAATCGAGAAAGCAGGGTTCCAGTCCCGGCCGCTGTAACTATGTAACTTGAGCTAGTCATATCAGTTCTCTGGGCCTCAGTTTCCCCCTGTGTAAAAAGGAGATTCTGAAGCAGACCAGTAATTTTCCAAGGACCCCTGTTTAAGAAATGGATAAAAAAAGCAAGGACAAGACTTCGCATAGAGATGGTGCATTTTAAGGCACTGACTTGCATTCCCTCCCCCAATCTCACCAGAATGACAGTAAATGGATTTTTTAAAAGGCATAAACCTGCAAGATCAAAGATAACAAAAGTGAAGACAACAGCAACAAAATACTGGAAGCTGGTGAGGAAATGGGTGGATGGTAACTGACTTAGCAGACTCAAGAGAGCTGAAACCCAAGCTAACAGTGGGAAAAGCTGAGAAACAACAAATGTATGTCACAGAACCCACAACAATCCAGGAAATAGTGGCATCAGACACCTCTGGAAGAGCGTGAACCTGGGGCTATAAGCAGAGGGGTTGGCTGAACTTCTGTATAAGAAACAGTAAGATTTCTCTAAATCTCCTGCCTCACTCCACCGTACTAGGACCCTGCCCTTCCTCATCCAGAAATAAGACAGGAAGTTTACTCTCTGAAGAGGGTGAAACCAAAGGTTCCAGGAATGAAGAACACCAGGCACAGTTGAGGGCAAGAGAACAGCACTCAGAAGGGAGAGTTAAGTGAGCATCTACATGTTTTGGCTGACCTGGGCTTCATGTGCTTGGCCAGACAGCACCTAAAGCAAGATGGCCTTGCCTCATCTAGCAACAGTGAACAAGTTTGTCTCCTCCAGGATTTGACATGTGCTTCATTATTCACATTTAGGAAAACTGCCCAGTACTATGCCTTGCACAGGAAGTCTGAAATATTTGCTTTCTGATATCCATGTGCCAAATATAATTTGTTGCCATGTCAGTTTATTTTCATCAATGCCCATTAAAAAGGTCTTTTAGGCCAGGCACAGTAGCTCACCCCTCTAATCCCAACACTTTGAGAGGCTGAGGCAGGAGGATTGCTTGAGGCCAGGAATTCAAGACTAGCCTGGGCAACACAGCAAGACCCCATCTCAACAAAAAATATTATTTAAAATTTAGCTGGGCATGGCAGGATATGCCTGTAGTCCCAGCTACTTGGGAGGGTGAGGCAGGAGGATTGCTTGAGCCCAAGAGTTGGAGGTTGCAGTGAGCTATGATGATGCCACTGCACTCTACCCAGGGCGACAGAGTGAGACTCAGTCTCAAAAAAAATAAATAAATAAATAAAAAATAGCGAATGGGGGGTGGTGATGAAAGATAATTATTAATTCTAGGGAAAATTAAAAGTCATGCAGGAGAAATAATGTTACATTACATGACTAAATTGTGATTAGCATTTAGGCAGTCTTAATAATGCAAACAGTAAATACTAACCTAACCAAAACTTCAGTATTCTGTTAGGAGGATGGTGGGGGAAGGGGACAAGAAGGGAATGAATGTACAATCGGGGCATAGGGGTCAAAGAGAGCTAAATCCTCATTTTCCATAGAAGGAGGTCAACAGAAAAGGTCTAAAATGAAAAAGTCAAGAGCAGCAATTTACTCACGTTATTTAAAGGTTTGAATTAACATCCAAAAGAATTAGCTGAGAGTCAAAAATGGTGCTCTTGGGAGTGAAAAAATGGGGTGGGGGGTAGGGGTCTGATTTTTTTATAACAAGTCTTAAAGAACTATCTCAGCCTTTAAACTATATGCAGGTACTACTATGATAAAACTAAAAAGTTTAACTAAAAAATGAAAATAAAAGCTTTTGTCCCTGTCCTCAAGAAAATAAGACACAGTTTTGCATATGACTTTAGGGACCTTCATGGACCCCCGAACTAGCTAGGCTCCCCAGAAGCTTGCAGAGTCTATGGTTCCACTCCAGCATCATTTCTACTCCCAACCACGCTTCATCTCTGCACAGAATGCAAGTTTTAAAAATGGAGTTTTCCAATCAGGATTAATATATCCTTAAGGGAATATCTCTTATTGTGCCCAGAGTTGTCATATGATAAAGTGGGAACCCAGACTTTTTAGACTAACGCACAGGTATGTAAGTAGATATCCACAATCCAAATATATGACTTGGTTTGTGCTCTCTGTCTTGCAGATGGAATGGAAAGATTAATCAAAGGGAAAGTCATTCAAAACAAGGATTGTTTTTGACACAAAGGCAGATGATGTCCGAACCCCCAAATATACCATATAAGGTCTGAGTTCCACAGCTTATTGTAAAAACTGAATGGACCGAGTCAGGGTCTGTATACCTACCTCTCCCCACTGGCCACTGCATTATGATCTTCCCTATTAATCTAAACTTGCTGCTAGATGACCCAGGTATGAAACTGAGGGGTTCTGGACAAGAAACTATCCTTTGGTCCTGAAGTAAGCCTTCTTCAAGTTTGTATCACACTGATATTCCTTATGAGCAATTTGTAAAGTGAACCAGAGGCTATTGTTTTTAATAAAAACTAATTCTGAAGCTATATCATAAGTGATGCTAACAGATTTTAAGCCCAAATGACAGTGTCTATAAACCTTTTAGCTTCTGAATCAGCATAGCTTATTTTGCTGGAAAGCATCACAGGAAGGGTTTTTCGTTTCATTTTCCTTAAATCTACTTACAAACATATTTCTATATTAACAATACTTAAAAACCCCTCCTGAAGTATCTGGCTTGGGGGAAAAGCCATTAGTAATAACAAAACTCCAAATTCAATGAGCAGCAATATATACCATACAACCAAGCTTTGCTTCTTATCAGGTTTGTGTGCTTGGCTGTGGATAGGAGTCTGGGATTCCAGGGGGGACTTCAGTGGGGTGTGTCCCAACAGTGAGTGCCATCTGGTTGCCCTGTATTCTGCCTGGATCTGGCTTCCTGGCCCAAGATTAGCTTTGAGGGTACAGCTTTGTGACCAAGGCCAGTCAGTGGCTGAGCAGGCACATGTTAAGTGTCTGTGGGCTACACAGTCTTCCTGGAGTACTTTCAAGTTCATTCCCAACAGTCAACATAGGCTGTCAACAGCCCTAGAACCTCTCAGCCATGCAGGACGTTGGAAAAAGTTGCAAAGAACAGTTAGTTTGAGATCTGAACATGTCAGTATTCCTGTGACAAAATGATTTATTCTAAAATGCTGCTCTGCTAAATGCTGTCCTTCTGGTCCTTTTATGAACTGTTCATGAGGGAGAATGTTCCTAAACTGATTCACAGATGCTTATATGATATTCAGAATCATTACACTGAAGACTCTTATTCTCTCTCTCTCTCTCTCTCGCATATAAACATAGTTCACTCAAGGTATGCTGATTAGGAACAAGAATTTGAGGACTCAAAGCCCCACTATCAAAGTCCCCTAAACTTTTGCCAAGAGGTCAGCTTTGGATTGGGTGAATGAGCCATGCTAGGCACAAAAAGGTTCGTTCCTCTCCTTCTGCCAAAATCTAAAATACCTCAGTTGGGTGATGCAGTATTTGAAGTGAAAATTCAGATGAAAAAGAGTCTGCAATTTTAACTACCAGAGGATCACTGTGTCATTTTTTGTTCTCAACAGTTTGAGGTTTTGTCTAGCAATCAAGAGGGTTACGATAAAACTCCTTCAGTACTTCTCTCCCCTTTAAATCAGTCATCCTTTCAGCTTGGCCCATTGAATAGTCCAAGGTGAGGCCAAAGGTCACAGCGTTCATTGCCTCAATGGACAATTAACGAAATTCTAAACAGAGAGGCTGGGTCTGCCACTTGTCTCTGATCATCTAGCACAGTTTACCTAGGTTCACAGCATAAACTGCAAGTACCCAAGAACGAACAAGACCAACTGGCTCTCCAGACGTGCCTCAAAAGGAATGCAGTCACATATTTGCAAGGAAACTAAAAAAAAGAGAAATGGGCGATCCATCCGTTCTTTCCCCCTTGCGCTACAGGCTCCCCTTGCTGGGTGGCAATCTATAGTGGGGTCAGAACAGGTTCTCTGTTCAGACTAGTATGTTTCAACCTTGAGATTGGTGGAAAGGGACACATCGAAATTTTGGAAATTGAGGGATAATAGCTTGAAAACAAGTGCTTTGCTTCACCATTTTTCTTTTCAATTCATGAAAATATATTTTGAAAACTTTATAGAAAGACACACGAATCTTATGTTTATCAAAGAAAACATGGCGTGGGTTAAAACAAGGCTGAGAAACTCTGGTTCAAGTCATTAATTAGGGACTCTGGTCCACTCTGGTGGACAGTGCTCAATACCTTGGCAGATGTAGCAATAGAATCTTGGCTTCCTTTTTCACTTGCTGCCCATTTATACGTCTATTCTTAAGTCTTTAGCTCTGGAGGAATGCTTTCTATTTCCAGATTGTCTACATCAACTTTCTTCAACTAAACTCTAACAACAAAATAGATTTATCAGAAGCAAAATTCCACCAACATCACAATTGCAATTAACATAAATAGTTTAACATTCTTTTTCTACCACTGCTAAAAGTAACTTTTTTTTTTGCAAAACCCAATTTATGCCAAATATGTAAATGTGAAAGTAACAGGAATGAACTTTCTCTCTTTGTTCATTATTTCATCCATTCATTCATTCAGTGAAACACTGAGTATCTACTGCGTGTCAGGCACACAAGATGTGCACCAATTAATATTCAACAGTCACACTAACCTGTGTGAGAATAGATGTACCACAAGGCCCCCGTCAGGAGTGCTCCGATCACAAATGCTGCGAAGGCAATGCCCATCACCGTTAGGGTGTCCAGACCGTGGAAAATCGCTATAAAGGAAGGAAACCAATACACACAACTTTTAAGTTAGTCTGCATCATACATTGCAGTTTTATATCTGTTTCACAAGCACTGTCATAAAGGCCGAGCACTGACTAACGAAATCTGAGAATGTAATGAAAAGTCCAATAAGACAGACCGTATTTTGTAAATTGCAAATGTTTTGTCAAGGGAAAAATGAAATTATCAGCTTTCCAAGATATTCTCAGTTTGCTATTTATTTTGAGCAACAAACTAAAAAATCAGATTTGTAAACTCTAAAACATTAAATGTGTGGTCTCATTGTCTCAATCTGAGGACCTACTATTTGAATGGAGGGTGGCTTGAAAATTCACAGCTGAAGATGCTTTGGAAAATAAGGTGAACTTCCATTATCAAAATCTGACTCATTGCTTTTTAGTGATTGAACGCCTCCAACAATGAAACACTACACAGAAATCACACACATTTTCACGAACATTTAAAAGTATGAAAGATAACAGGAAGAAAGAATGAGAAGAAAACATAGAATAAGAATAAACTATTCCTGTGGATAACATTTCACTGATCTCCTCATAGTAAACTCTCAATCTTAACAACTATGTATTATGTCATTTAAAACCACCTACTTTTTAACACTTTTCCAACCATGATCTTTCTACGAGGGGAAAGGAAATACTTCCCAGTGGGGAGTGATGTCAGTTTTATGGTCAGCAAAACATATAAATAGAATCAATTGTTCTTCCATTTGGCAAATATTTTTATATTTGAAATTAATTCCAGGCCACAGAAATAGAACATTTCCTTTCATTTAAGAGAACTACCTTCTTTGAGTCACTTATAAAAAGTTAAAATTGGTTTCCAAGGGAGAGAGGTTTTTGGTAGAATAAAATTTCTGAGGTCTGTGTTTTTTTTAATATAAATGGAAGACATAGGATCTCCCCTCTATTTCAATACTATTACTACTTTCTGCTCTAGTCAGAAGCAACTCCAGCTGGTCTCTTCTATAAGTTAAATCCCTCCAGTGTAACAGACTGCTGTACACACGTGACCCTCAAAGCCCCAGCACTCCAGAGCGCTCGGGAAAAGTACGTCCCGGAGGGAAAGAGTCTGGAAGGAGACAAACTCCCAAGTTCTGGTCCCCACTCTTCCAGCCACGTGCCCTTTGGTGTGTTCATTCAACTTCTGAAAAATGAAGATAACACCACTTCACCCGCTGACGGCAGGGGGCAAACAAATGAGTTTGTAAAAGGGACGAGGGTCCACTGGAAGGAGTAAGAACTGGAAAGAGCACTCCGGAGCTTCAGATGAACAAGGCCACCGAGCTATTTAGTTTAATCTAGTCTGTAGGACAGACATTAAAAGATGACTTGCCTTTTTATGCCTACAGATGCAAAAATGGAACATGATTACAAGATTTTAGTGAAAATATTCTAAAATTCCAAAGACGAAGATGTTGTTTTTAAAAAACAGACTAGGTAAGTATGAGAAAATGTGTCCATATGTGTCCCTCTTATTTACTTTCTTTTTTTTCCTTTGGTGTGTGTGTGTCTCTTTCTAAGTTCATAATATTGTTCCGTAATCTTTTAAAAATAATCCACTTAAGAGAACGGTTTATGAAGTGCTTTGTATAAAGGAACTCTCCAGATTGATTATTATGTGTATATGATGGAGTCAGCCATGGAGACAAATCCTGGGAGTCTTGAGGAAGGAAAAAAGCACAGATTCTCTTCACAAGACATCATCACCTAGAAGAGCTCTGGGTGGCCAGCCAGGAAGCCCAGGAATATTTCTGGGTCAGAGTTTTTTTCCACAGAAAACTGGCCTAGGCAATTTCCAACTCATCATTCTGCAATAATTGGTGTTGCTGTCTCTTTACTTCCCACATACCCTCCACAGTCCCCCCACCCCTTGGACTAGAGATCGTCTCGAAGGTACGGCAACGAGTTCCCTTAGCACTACTTCTCTGAGCAGGTAAATATTGTGGATAAGACTTAAAGCAAACCATTCCCACAGCTATACGCTAATGCTTTCAGATCACATCAGACATAAGCATGCAAATAATTAACTCATCTACCTAAAACTAAGTTAGTTACTACCTTCCTATTCAGGCCGTACACACTCATGGGTCAACAAATTAATATTTTTAAATGGCAAAGGTGGGGAGGAAAAAAGAAAGAGGATGAAGGAAGGACAGAGAAAAACAAAAAAGTATGAGAAAAGAGAGGACAGGGGAAGAGGGAATGAGGGCAGAAGTCTCCTTATCAAAACTCAAAGTTTGGCAAATGTTCATTAACCAACTCATCGTTATAAAAGCCCAGGAGGCTTTATTTCGAAATAGTTGCATAAAGACTTACGTGGAGAAATTGGATTTGGTTCCTTAATGCTTGGACCTTTTTCTGAAACAAAAACATAAATCACAATGCATTCCATGGAGATTTAAGCAAGGGGTCATCAAAATCTCAGCAGAAGCTGACACTTTTCTATTTGTTAATAAATACTTACTTTGCGAAAGCTCTGTCAATGATCCTTTTTAGCTATCCAAAGTATAGCATGGGTTACCCAGGAACTTTAAGCATTGTACTTTATAGATCAATTGCATACGCTCTCCAATTCGAAGAAAATTTGAAGGCAAACACCTAAACTTTGAGTTTTTTGAAGGCAAACACCTAAACTTAGAGAATTTGAGTCTGACAATTCTCCTGTGTATGAGTGCGCCTTTATATTTAATTACAAAAGGATTCAATACCATTAAATGTCATGCTTTTTCAGTGTATTCATAATATTATTCCACTTTCAAAATATTCTTTTACTTTAACATACGCATATTGTGACAACATCCTTATTCTCCTATCCTTAATGCTATTATCCTATAGCTCAGCTCCTCTTCATTGCCCATCTGCACTATCACAGAGTCCTCCTGTCGCCAACACCACCCTCCCCTACAAATATTCCCTCCTCCACATCTTTCCCCAGTGTGAATATTCCAGAGCCCAGAGCTGATCATGTTATTGCCCTGACTAAATGCCTTAATGACTTCCCATTATATGACTTTCCCATTACAGGGAAAAAATCCAAACTCTTTAGCATGGCACACAAAGTTCTCCCTCCCTCCCCTCCCACCTCTCTCCAGCATCCTTTCCTGAAGGGGTCCTTCACCCATGCTGGGCTCCTCACACTTAGTTATTTAAGCTCCCCAAATCCTCCATGCTGCTCCATGTCATCATGCTTTATGAGCCATCCCCTGAAACACCTTCCTCCCCTAGACCTGCTTTGTTGGCATTTCCCCTGGGAGGCCTTCCCTGACTCTCTCATGGTTCCATGTCCACCCCACAGGGCTGGTCTCTCCCACCTTTGCTCATTCCATCCCTCTTCTGTCATGCTTGTGCCATACCACGTTGTGATTTCCTACGTTTCTGTCCTGCCCTGAGTGCAAGGTCTAGTTCATGTTATTCTGTATATCCTCAGGGCCCAGACTGGCATAGAATAGGCCTTCCAGAAATGTTTGGTGAAGGATGATTAAAATGTTGATGTACTCTGTGAAAATGGAGGCAAAAGAGGAAACTAGAAATAACATTATTAAAATGCTCATATGCTTTGATATTTCTACAGTGCTTTCATGTTCATGAAGGGCTACATAGTCAAGATCTCATTTGAGGTTCACACCAGTGCTACAAGGGAGGCAGAAAAAGAATTTTTATCACTATTTTAGAAATGAGCAGCCTGAGACTCTGATACCATGTGACTAACCCAAGGTCACAGCTGGAAAGCATCAGGGCAGGGGTTGAACCAGAATTCCAGATTCCTAGCAGGACAGATGACTGGTGAGCATGACTCTATCCTAGCTGGGGAAGCACTGATGCAGTACCTACTTGAGCACAGCTACTCATTATCCCCAACGGTGAGACCCACAGAGACCAGGAGTTAGGATACTACAGCCCACTTATTTCTATACAGCCCGTGAGCTAAGAACAGGTTCCACATTTTGAAATGATTTTTTAAAAATCAAAAGAAGAATAATATTTCATGACATGCGAAAATTATATGAAATTCAAATTTAGTCCATAAATGAAGTTTTATGTGAACACAGCGATGCTCATTCATTTACGTATCATCTAGGGCTGCTTTCATGCTACAACAGCAGCACTGAGTAGCTGAGACAGGGACTCTGTGGGCCACAAACACATACTCACTATCTGGCCCTTTAGAAAAAGTGTGCTGAGCGCTGGCACAGACTCTGCCCTTAGCATTTAGGGTTTAAGAGTGACACGTGATTAGCACCTCTCTTCTCATCGCCATTTTCATTCAATAAAGGAACGCGACACCTTGTGTGCCAATCTACAGTGAAGCAAAAAGAACTTGTGGAAATTTGACCCAAACGAGAAGGATTTGAGTTGATGTTTATAAAAATAAAGAAGCTAGACAGGGTAGAAGATGACAGGATTATTAGTTCTCCGTATTAAACACCTCAGCTGGGTTGCTCCACATTCTTGTGGCATGAGTTATCAATCGCCCAGCTCCAGGGGAGGGAGTGTCACTGGGTGAATCAGCGCTAGCATGGTTGAATGGCATCCCCTGCAACCGTGCAACCCAGTGGCCCCGGGAAGAGGATATATGCAAAGGTTATACTTCAATAAAATTACTAAGAAAATTAAAATGATTTTAGGTTTTTAAGAAAATCCAATTCAGTATGCAGAACACACACTCACTATGAAATTCACTCCTGAGAGTTTGGTCCCATCAGCCCTACTGGCAGCAATAACTACAGTGAGGCCTTACATTTGCACATTTGTGCAGCGTTTTACAATTGACAAAAAGCTTTCACTTATATTCTCTCATTTTACACACCAAAGAACTCTATGAAGTAGGGGTATCTAATCACAAAATTCTCCTACTTTCAAGAAGTAATAGTTTGATTCACTGAACTAAATCCAAAGGCACTTAAAGGTCACTATACTGTGCATGATATGAGAAATACACACACTTCTGGGAAGAGCTCCATCCAATCAACTGCCCATGGTTAAACTTCGTCACTCAGAATCCCCAAGTGGTTTAAAAATAACGATTCTCTCCTAAGGAGGCCGCACATGTAAGAATTTAAGTTTAATAAAGTAAGGCCTGTGTGTGATGGATGGCATTTTTTAAAACTGTTAATGGACTTATGTTATGATCTAATCCTCTACCCCCACCCCAAATAGGGGCCTTCTCACAGAGCTAAACAGAAACAGTTGTTCATTTCCCCTGGGGTGAAATTCCTTCATGATTTCTGTGCACAAACAGTAATAAGCACAGGCGGTAGAACTGAGGTTAAAGAATTTTGTCCTCTAACTTTTTTGTTCCCAAATTCCCAATAACCCATGAGTATAACTAAAATAGTTTGATCTCCACCAGAACCCAATAATCGAGTTGGCATGCTAAGAGGAAAAGAGTGGACGTAACAATATTTACTTTTGGTTTAAGGATAAGATTGTAAGAAAGGAATCCTAACTATTGCTGTAAAGAGAATTTTAACATAAAGAGTTCTTTACAGAAAGAACTATAATCAACATTCTGAATTAAATATTTTCATATACTCTGAGAAAATTTTGGTCTACCCATAGAACCGAAATTTCCCTCCTCACATTGTTAGGCATGGTTTTCATGAACAGGATATTTTTGGGGTTATGCATGAGTAACTGACCATGGCTTTTGGCCTCCAGTTTTCAATCCAGTTCTCCTCAACACCGTAGGACTGAGCAGGCCCACAGGGAAATAAGGCGTCAAACTGGTACCCACATCTATTGGTATTTGGCAAAGAGGGAAGGATGGGGAGAGGAAGTCTCCTCCTAGAGACTGAGGAGGCCTTCATGCAGGCCCCACTTAAGGTAGAGTTTTTACTAACTTTACTTCACTGTAATTGAACCCCTTCTCTTGATACTTCCAATATTTATGGCACTCATTGCAACTACCTGTTCACTTATCTGCATCTGCCGCTAGACCAGTGGTTCGTACCTGGGGGTGACTTTTGATCCCAGGAGACATCTGGAAATGTCTAGAGACATGAGACATTTTGGACTGTCACAACTGGGCGTGAGGGAGTGTTGCTACTGGTATCTATTGGGTAGAGATCAGGGATGCTGCTAAACATCCTACAATGCATGGGATAGCACCCCCCCACAACAAAGTTATCCAGCCCCAATTGTGGTTTTTGCTGAAACAGGGTCTTGCTCCACCACCCAGGCTGGAGCGCAGTGGCATCATCATAGCTCACTGCAACCTCAAACTCCTGGGCTCCAGCGATCCTCCTGCCTCAGCCTCCTGAGTGGCTGGGCCTACCAGTGCATGCCACTGTGCCCAGCTAAATTTTTTTATTTTTTGTAGAGATGAAGTCTCACTATATTGCCCAGGCTGGTCTTGAACTCCTACCCTCAAGTGATCCTCCCACCTTGGCCTCCCCAAGCGCTAGGATTACTGCACCCAGCCTCAGTCTAAAATGTCGATAGTCCTGAGACTGAGAAACCTTGCAGGAGACTGTAAAGGCCTTAAAGACAGGATAATTTGTCTAGCATATAGTAGGTACTCAATAAACTTTTTTTTTTTAATAACCATAAATATCATGTATATCTTATTATTTGGTACTTCCCCAGCAACCCAATCTTCACACTTTTTTCAGAGCAGTCTTCCTAAATGATCTAATCACTAGTTCCCCACTCAAGATCTTTTTGTGGTTCTTAACTTTTAGAGGTGCATACTGGAATATTTATGGATGAAATTAAATGACTGGTTTTCTTTCAAAACAATCCAGTGGGTAACAGAAAGTGATAAAACAAGATTCACCATGAATTGGTAATTGTTGAAACCTATTCTACTTTTGCATATATTTGAAATTTTCCAAAACAAAAAGTTTTAAAAATGTGAAGTATGTGGAATTAAAAAAAAATCCCTATGACATCCCTCTCCCTTATCAGATAGAAACTGAATGCCTTAGTCTGTCAATCAAGCATTTCTACCATCTTCCTACTCAGTCTCTCCTCATCTTTACCTCAGCTTGAAGACAAAACCTGGCTGGTCCTTTAGAGTATTTTCATTCTGGAAAGATCAAATTATGTTCCAAAAAACTAATGCCTCTCTTGGATTAACTTCCAGTTGACGTTCACAACTTTCCCTTCCACCCCCCACCCTCCCCGCCCCCCAAAAAACCCTAGTTTGGCTGAGAGATTGAGCGGAAGGAGAGGAAATTAACATTGACTGAGTGTCCAAGATGTGTAGGTGCTGTTATTCTTTTAAGTTATGCAGTAGAAATATGGAGAAAATTCAATATTTCAAACATTTAACTTGCTAAGAATTAAATATATATATAAATCATGGCAAATCTGGGAATGACATTTATTGCTCTCTCATGTCCACACTTTTCTTTGTATGTGCACTAAGTTTCACAAAAATGGTTACTCCTCCCTTTCACCATTTTGAAAAAATCATCACTTATGTGATGTAACCATTTTTACTTTGTAAGCCCAAGTGTTCTCAGATGCTGTAAAAAGTGGTCACAGAATCCAAAGCAAATAGCACTGACATGCCTATACTTCAAAATATTTAAAAAAATATGGTAGGATGGCACCATCTCAACTATTGTAATTGTTTTGCCATAAACCATAATATGCATAAACTATTCATGTTTTCTGGGCTATTTTGTGAGCTACAATCCAAGATCACACAACTTCTCCTGCACTTTAATACTCTCCTAAACAGTTTACGTATTTCCCAACATCTTAACCCTTTGGAAGAACAGACTTATTCCCTAAAATTCTTCATCTTCCTTTCAGTTCATAATCATTAGAGTATTTGGGTGTTACCTTGAATACCAATGTGATATGGTATGAAGAGGGGGAGGGAGGGTGGGAAGAGGCGAATGTGAAGAGATAACTCTGCTGCTTATAGGGTTTATTAAAAACTATAATCAACCTCCATCTGGCATAAGGCATAGGGTTTAAGCGCACAGGCTCTGGAATCAAAATGCCTGGACTTGAATCCCAGATTCCATCATTTATATGTTAAATTAAATATGATAACCCACATAAAGCATTTTGCACAGAGCCTTGTACAAAGTAAATGCTCAATAAATGTTAGATCATCATCTGCATCTCCATCATCACCACCACGAGCACCATCATCTATTGTTGAAAGTTTAAGTAGTAAAAGAATGCTAACCCAATGCTGGTTCCCAAAGGACTTAGAGATCAAAGGTGGCAAAGATGCACTCACGAAGGTTCCATTAAAAACAGTGGCCCAGAGGAGGAACCCAGAATTATTTATTTAGTCTTGATGGCCTACTTTCCCTGTCCACTGAAGGAAGAAACACTGTCAGAAGTGTTACTGGAGCAGCTCTCTGCTTGGCTGTGAAGTTACCACCCAGAGCCTTGATATGCTGCCCCCGAAGACCCAACTGTTGAAAATAAGATGAATCAAATGACCAGGGAGAGCTGGAGCTTTGGCATGGCCTTCAAGAGCACCTGTGTAGTAAAAGGACAGTGAAGCATCCCATTGGATTTGGGAAATTTTTACCCAAAAAGTTAATCCCATAGTAAGTGATCTGCCTGCTCCCACAGATACTATAATAAATGGACACAAAGCTGTCCGGCAGGAAGAACATTCATGACCCTGTTATTATTCAAATAAACCACCAACGCTATTAGGCAAATAGTCACATTCCCTTTTCAAATGACTGTTCCAATTCACTGTGAGGCAGAGAGAAAGCACAGACTCCAGTGGTCTGCACTGAGGAGAAATTATTTCAGAGTCAAAGGAAAATAAATATAAAAGGTGAGAGGAGTCACACACAGAGCTGAAACCTGCCAGAAAACCTATCTGATTCAGTGCAAAGTTAGAAAGCAAATTTGCATACAGCCCCTGGGAAGCTGGCGTGCAGTTTGACCTCTTCAATTTGTTTAACAAACCTAAGCAATAAACTTTCTTCATCCACATGCTTCTCCACTAAAATCTAGTCTCAATTAGCAAATCTCATAAAATTGCTTTGATATTTGGTAAAATTTTCCTCTTGAACTTTTATGTAAGAAAACATTGAACTTTCAATATAATTACACTAAGTTTAAATAAAAGTAATTACCTAATTTACAAGAGAAATTACTTAGAAAAATACCACCAGACTCAAAAGAAGAATGAATGAATTGCTGGAAGTTATACTGCTGCTATATTAATGCCTAATTATTGTCTGGCATGGGAAAAAGCAAACTGCTGCCTTCAATTACTAGCAGAACTACCTCTTTCAAAATAGGTAAGAGTAACAGATGGAGTCCGAGTAGCTACTGCTATTGTTAAACGACTCTCATAGTACAAAACAGAGCCAGCTGTTGCCCAATTGTGATTACTGTGCAACACAATTAATTTATTCTTATTTCTTTCCCCTGAACCCAATAAAAAGGAACTATTTGGGCAATCCATTTAAACAAAGACTATGGCTGTTATAACTTTCAAATGCTTGAAAACCAACCAATTAAAGCAAAACAAACAACAACAAAGATGTTGCTGAGGAACCAATAAACATCTAACAAGTACATTTCACACCAACTTTAGGATGGCCAGGAAATGAATTAAAGATTATTTTGCTTCTTCAAATAGCATAGTTTAGTATTACAGCTGAAAGGGTCTCTGGAAGTCATCTGGGCCAAACCTCTTCTTTCCAGATAAAGAAAATGAAACCCAAAGAGGTTGGGGGAGTTCTCTGAGGTCCCACAGCAAGCTAGCAGAGAAAGCTAAGATCAGTGCCTCTGGTTCCTGGCTCCAAGCCAGTGCCCTCCCCCTACACTCTCCTGTCCTGCTGAAGGGAGCACGTTCCTGGGAAGGGGGCAAATTCCACCACCAGATATGACAATTGGAATGGCACTGCTATTTTCATAAAGGTCACTCAACCAAATAAGAAACTGGACAGTACCCACATGCCTCTGTTCTGGTA
Source organism: Daubentonia madagascariensis (assembly GCA_023783475.1). NCBI lineage: Eukaryota > Metazoa > Chordata > Mammalia > Primates > Daubentoniidae > Daubentonia > Daubentonia madagascariensis. The sequence continues at coordinate 25,110,424 of JAKFHU010000913.1, read as the reverse complement.
GTTCCTGCCTGCTCCAGGGCCACCCCTGCTACCTAGTCTTGCCAAATCCCAATCCAACAATACTCCAATCAGAAATGCCATCCCAAGGCCACCTCAAAACCCTAGATCTCGTATCAGCACCACCCAGCAGGTCTCCCAGCTAATGCCCAGCAACTGCAGCCAGGCAGCTCGCTGGCTTCTGTTAAGGCCCATGGTGCCCCAGCTCCTCTCTGCCCCTCAGGGTGATGGGAGGCAGCCTGCAGCTCAAGCCCTAAAATACCTAACTCTGGAGGCTTGGAATCCACTTTTACTCTCTCAGCCTTCTCTCTTGGTTTGACACCTTTGGACAGCAATGTTTCTAGACAGTGACAACTGTAATTGCCTAGATATTCCATGTGACATTCAGTTCCATTCCTTTGATGTTGACAGCTGCCTAGTGTGTTCTTGCTTGTTCATGCCCTTGGATCTGTGATCCAGGTCCCTGGCAGATGCTCTCCACATGGTCCACAGGGCCTCATAACCATTCCTGACATCCCCTGTAGGGCCCAGCTCTGTTTCCCTGCTGGTTTGGCTGGCCTGGCCCATGCCAGGTCTGGGTCTGCCCTGCCTGTCCGCCAGGGTACTGACGCCACACTTCTTAGGGCACATCCTTCTTTTTCTCCTAGAAGATGTGGCTTGTTGAATGTGTCTGCGCATGTAGGAAGAGGCACCCTTGGCTTCAATCAACAAATGTGATTGTGCAAAATTCTGAAAATGGAATTATAAAATGCATTTGGGCAGTGGTTCTCAATCTTCTTTCTGCTATGACACCTGAGACAAATAATGTTCACATACATAACACCCTCTCTCAAAGGCATGTGCAATTTTGACAAAGCAATATAGCCTTAGCTAGCACAACCATTACCAATAGGTCACAAAAAGATGAGCTGTGGATTGTTTGCAAACCCCTGCATGCTGGGAGTAACTCTAACCCTTTCTTGCAGACTCAAGTAAACATATTTGAATGCAAGGGAAAGTGACATTATGACAGGGACAACTTTGACCGTGATCTGATTTTTTACAGAGAAAATCACGTGTATGTATCACAACTCAGCCACAATGGCAGAGAACCAGTGAAAGAAAAGACTCTTGAGGCAAAAAATCCTCTTCTAAAATTACTAATTGGCCCTTAAGTTATCTTTTGAACAAAACTGGACTTTGATTTACGGTATTGGATCTTCTTAATGAGCAGCCCTCGGGCCCCTATTGTCTGATTGAGCCTCCCAAAGCTCACCTTTAGATTCTACTTCATGGTGGATCACAGCAAGGGGCTTGGTGAACGTCTTCTTATTCTGCATCATGGCCCAGATCATCGAGGCATCCAGCGAGGTGCAGGCTTCATCGGGAGGCACGCACTGCAGGGAGGCAGAGCAAAGCATGGAGTCTGGGGTCACTCACAAGTGCCTTCACCAGCTCGGCCTGCACAGCTGTCCTGTGGCCTTTTATCAGACAGCTCACAGCTGTTTACCACAGGAAAACAGATTTGAGCATTTTTCAAAGAACCCCAAATAATCTGGGAGATATTGTGGCAGACCCAGTGTATTTTCATCTGCACTTGAAGATGCAAATCTCATTGGATGGCATATAAATATTGTCCTTCCCCCTCACCCTTTTCCCCACAAAACAACTAGAGGTCTTAGTGTTATTTAGTTTGAAAAATAGAGAAATTATATGACTAATGTTGGCCCTTCACCAAGCTGGCTTCATATAAATGGTTCATGTTTGTGATTTCTGATTGTGGGAAACTTCATGTACAGGTGCTCCTGAACTTATAATGAGTTATGGCCTGATAAACCCATGGTAAGTTCAAAATATCGTAAGTTGAAAATGCATTTAATACATCTAACCTACAGAAAATCATAGCTTAGCCTAGTCTACCTTAAATGTGCTCAGACACTTACATTAGCCTACAGTTGGACAAAATCATCTAACACAAAGCCTATTTTATAATAAAGTATTGAATGTCTCACATAATTTATTGAATACTCTACTAAAAGTGAAAAACAGAATGGTTGTATGGGTGATCAAAGTGTACAGCTTCTACTGAATGTGTAGCACTTTTGCACGATTGTAAATTCAAAAAATCCTAAGTTGAACCATTAGTCAGGGACTGTCTGTATTGCATTATGAACATGATAGATTTTATATGTACTGTCTAAAAAGATAATCATGTTGAGTTTGTCTAATTTTTAATCCTGGCATAAGCTCATGTAAAATTAAACTTTCCAGGGTCATCTGCTTTTAATGTTCCAAAATGCAGGCCTAGGGAGTTGTGCCTATGTGTAGAGGCCATGGGATCAGCTGCTTCTAGCTATTTTAAGGCCTCAAACTTATTAACAAGCATGCCCAGGCCCACTATATCTGTTTTGAAAATGTATGATTACACTCTAGTATCTTTTCCTTTAAAATAACTTTGGGTTTTTGTCTATGCTTATTAATAGGTGAAATTCTAATGTAAATGACACCCATTCACTTTTGTTATAAGAAGAAATATATCCATCACTTAAAAATATTATAGTGGGCATCCCAAAAAACTAGGTAAGTTCCATCTCTTCCAATCACAAAAGAGCAAAACCTTTAGTCTTTATTATCATTGCTACTCTGAGCAGCACACCAGTCAGACACATAACAGGAGAAGAAAACCCCCCCAACAAAAGAAAAGCCCTTACAATAGCCCTCTTGTAGAGAGAAACAATGGATTTTCTGTGGAGAGGCATGATTATTGAAAAGGTTTATACTTTACTTTCCTATTTTATTTTACTCTTACTTTCCTAATAGTTCTTCAGTTAAGTAAGAGTCTAGGATTTTATGTCTAATTCAGTGGGTGACCCTCGGTAAGACTTCACTCTTTGGGCCTCAGTTTCATCAGCAAGGGGCAGGGCTGGACTCAACAATCTTTAAGACTCTTCCTAGAAAATGCTTTGGTTTCTTTATGGTCATAGAAAGCACTCAGAAGTAACTAGAAATATGGAAACACGAAGTATAAGCAGCAAATAGGAAGAAAGTGGTAACAGTTCATCCTAAGCCTCTGCTGAAGAAAAGGTGGAAAGTCATTATATCTACTACCTCATTTACTCCTCTTCCCAGGAGGGAAGCCAGGTGTTACTATTTCAGTTTTACAGATGAGAAAATATAGGTTCTGAGGGGTCTAGGGACTGACTGAAAGCCCCATTAATAAGCAGCAGGCCTTTCTTCTCAGTCCCAGTCTCTCCCCACTGCATCCTACCTTGGGGGTAAATGGCAACTTGGGGTTTAGGGTCACGCACAGCCCATCATGTCATCCCCTGGACTTAGAACTCTCTCCTTAAGAGTATTCTGGAAGGAAATGTTAGGATTAATTTTCACAGATTAATACACTGTGCAGCTGGGCTGTTCCAGGCCAGGTTTGGAGAGAGGTAACAGCCAAAGCCACCAGCAAAGATCCCTAGTAACTTCCAGGCCTCCCCTCCTAGGCTCCTAACCCCTAAAAGATATCCTTCTGCCTGCAGGAAGCAGCTGGGTCCCATAGTCAAGCATTAAGTTCCCTGTGGCTCTATACCACCGTCCACTAAGCTCCAACCTTGATGACCACCGGAAGGTGAATGCCCACAAGGCGAAGGCATCAGTGTTTCCAGAAATAAGCTAATGAATATGGTCTAAATCACCTCATATGTGCTCCCTAATGACTGTGAGCTGTATTTGCTGAATTTGCATATATAAACAAAATTCTCTCTGGCATTGTCAGAGAATGGATAGCCAGAGGAATATAATGATGCAAGGGATTCAGATCAATGGTAATCTATCCAATAATGGTAATTTTTCCTCCTACCTCTACACGTAAAACTAACAACCTGTGTATTAAATGAGAAAATTCCACACATATGTTATTAATAATATAGCTTGATTCTTAGCCTTTTAGGCATTACTGATGTGTGACTACAAAAGGATTAGAAGTCAGTTTACAGTGTGTGAGATAGCTACAGAATAAATGCACATATGAAATTATACATAATTATGGCAGATCACAGAAACAAAACTACAGCAGAAGATACCTTTCACACACAATGCCAGCCTAAAGAGGTATCATAATTAGCCTTGCAGATCTCCCCTACCATAGCCACTTCACCAAGGTCAAAAGGTTCTGATTTTTGTTACGGCAACAAAATATGGGGAGCAACAGAAGGCAAACATGATGAACTGATATGAAGCTGAGAAAAACTAAAATATTTGTTAGTTTCCCTTAGAAGTCCTCCTGAGACAAGTCAACCTTATAATTCACAGAGAGAAGGTTAAAAACAATTACAATATAAGTCTCAGCAGGATCTGGAAAAATTAATCCTCACACTGAACTTGTCCTTTTGGCTCATTGTACTTTTGGCACTGTACACTATCTGAAAAGCAAAGATAAAGCCAGACCTCTCCCTTGATGGAAAACAGTCTTGATTTATCACTTGTAAGGTATTATGCTAAGTAGCACGCACGGAAAGAAAAAATCATACTGTCAGGATTTATTCTCTAAGACTCCATAAAACTCACTGTTCCCTGCTAACACGGCCTTTATTACTTCAATTGGGCAGTCCCAGAACCAAAAACCTCAACCTGTAAGGAAGACCTTGGAATTAAGCTTTTCCAGTAGATCACTGCCTTATCTGAAAATGCCAAATTAACAGTCCAAAGGGATGAAGGCCCACTAACCTTAGGCAACTTCTGGGGGTCTTTCTCCTTCTTGGTACACAGTGTCAGCTCACACTGTAGAAAGAGCAGCGAGGTGTTGAAGACAGGCTTGAAGACAAAGCTGAATCGCTTCTTATCCATTTCGGCTTGTGGGATAGGAAAGTGCACTCTCTTGGGACTGTAGAATTTCACAGATTCATCTTTAGGACAAATATTTTCAATGATGGTATAATCAGACATCCTATCAGGGTTTGAATATGGAGAGATAAAACATGTTTGGATAGCGAATCCCAGCTCCTGGTCAGCCTTAGTAACAGACACCTACAAAAGAACAGAAAGACGAATTCAGAAATTACTTAGCATCTCACTTTAACTCTAGGCACAAGGACAATATACCAACATAGCCCTTCAGATGAGACATTGCTTTATTTTCATAACATACAAATAGTCTTCTTTCTAATTATAAAAGTAACATACATTGTTTGAAGAAAGAGATTATTTTCCATTGAAACTTGATATGGACGATGACAGTCAATTATTTAGTTCAAATACCAGTCTGGCAGATTCAAATAAAAGATGAGTAAGTCCCTTCGATCTCCCGTAAGTTCTCTGAGAGACGAAAGCAAAAAGCACACCATGCACCTAAAGTGAATTTTCCAAAATAAATAAAACACCAACAGGCAAAACCCCTAACGTCGTAACAGTGTACTACTTGAAAGCCAAGCTCTTTTTTAAAATTGCTCAAAAAATAGAGTACAAAGGCAGAATCTATTTAACCTAGGCAGGAAGACTGAGCTTCTAAACTGCAGCAAGTCAGAGTAAGCCCGGAACATTACAGTAAAGCTACCGATTCATCTTAAGTCCTGCTTTGTCGGCAAGAAGGCAGAGCTGGCCTCTGGTACTGGCTGTCAGGGCGGTGCAATCTGGTGGCCATCACAGGCCTGGCAAAGTGTTCCAGCTGCTCACAGGTCCAAACCAGCCTTGCCAAGTACTTTCCCTTCACTCTTTAAGCCCAGGGGTAGTTTAAGGGAAATCTAATCTGGAAATGTTTCCAACTCATTTACACGTCCCTCTTACAAAACATTTGTATGGGATATGTCCAAATCTTGTTGAGGTTCTTTTCTTTAGAAACAGGAAGTAGTGTTTGGCCAAGTGTAAACAGAATTCAAACCTCAACTATCCTGAATTCAGCTAAAGTCCCCAGACCAGCTTGGATTCTCCATTTGGTGACACACGGATCACTGTGTGAACTGCCCCTCCCCCGATGCCTCATTCCTTGACTAAACTTAGGATCAAAATAAACTTAAACACTGTAGAAATAAAGTTAGCCCTTACCCATAGGCCAATAGCCCTAGAACCCTTTCAAAAGACACGGAGATATAACAGACTTTCCATGTTGAGATATCCAGGGGAAATCCCTGACATCGTGTGGGGCTTTGAATCCACAGCACTATGTAAAAGATCCCCCTGTGGTTGACTACAGGACACCCAACAATGGAGATGATGAGAAGCAGGAGGATGTGGATGAAGAGGATTATGACAATGTCACCTTGTGGTGACCTTCTGTAAATACTAACACTTCATTATCTTTGTAATATTTTTGAAAAATAAGATATTCCATCTTTGAAAGATGGCAAATTATATACATGTTATGACTAAAAAGTACCCTTTAACATGAATTCAGAACCCACATTACAAAAATGTGTAACAGAGTGACTTGCAAATCTTTTCTCTAATCTCAAAAGTATACAATGGCAAAATGTCTAGGGTATCCCAAGAAGTTATATGGGAGGGGAGAAAATATCATCAGCAATATCTTTTACTCTAAAATACACCAGAAATGAACCGTGGAAGGACCACAGGCTTTGGACTGAGACAAGTCCAGTGAGATGACACGCTGGCCGCTCACGTGCTGCGCGCTCTGAGACTCAGTTGCCGCACCCAGGACAAGGACACTAGTACCCACGAGATACAGTTGCTGTGAGAATTGGCAAAGGAAAAGTTCCGTGCGAACAACACAGTTTCCAGACAGTCAACAAATGCCACCTATTAGTAGTAGTACTATTCTAGATTTAAAACTTTTTTGGTAATTAACAGTTGTTTATAGCTGTTACAGTTGTTTATGTAAGTTTTACTTAACCTAAGTGAAAAATTGTCCTATCAGCAGCGGAGTCCAAACTGAGAAACAAAGATTAGGCATGGCTGCTATCCTCATTAGCAAAACATTTACAGATCCTGTCTTGTATTTTTGGTAGTTTAAAACAACTTTAAAATAGAGTAATTTATAACATTTGCCCTCTCCCCAAATTCTCCTTAATGCACTTGATATTTAAAATGGTAGCAAAAAGATTTGGTCCATTTCTTTTTCATCACTTGACAATGTCTTTTTCATAGTTACCAAATTTAACTACAAAAAATATAGATGAAATATGAAAAGATATAAATGGGAAAACAGGAATGAAAAAAAAAAACCCTACCAAAAACATATTTCGAGTAAGCTAGCACTGCAGGCACGGAGGGAAAAAACTAAAAATATCCAGGGTAAGATACACAAGGAAGATTGGCCACTGATTAGCATAAGCCAGAAAAGCCATGAATTAGCAAGGTCACACATTTGGAGAAGAACAAACTGCACTTAAGCAGCACCCCTAAAATCTACAGCACAAGAGGGAGTCATTGACCAACGGCACGTGTGGATTGTGCAGCCAAAAAAGCAAGAGGAAAACAGCAGTCTCGGATTAGGAGAGATCTATGATTAGGAACAGCATGAAAAAGCAGTATATTTTTCACAGTGGAGAAAAAAGTTGTACTCAAAGAAACAGAAGAACTCTCAGAACAGGGAGTCAAAAAGAGGAAGGACAGAATCCATATATGATCAAGGAAAACAATACCTACAGCCAGTGAGCTCCATCCCAGAGTCAGCGCAAATGTGAGAGCTTCTTGTCTTTTCCAAATAGAAATATGTGCACTGATGTCACTTTTAACATATGGAAATACCCCATTTCAACCCCTTAAGCTTCTCACCCCTCCCACTGTGAAGGAGAACACCAGCTTGCAGCTCAGTACCAAACACCTGCTCATCAGATAACGACTTTCCCGTAAGACCAGCAGACAATATGCCCAGTTGAGACACTAAAGGTTGTATCCAGGGCACAAGAAACAGCAGACATCCTGGTGCCATAGGAGATTTATCTTCTCTAGAATCCAATCTGTGAACCTGGATATCTGCATTGATAAGAGGTTATGTTTTCTCCCCTTTCAAATGGTACTTTGAGGATAAATGATAGTGGCATTCAGTGGAGAACAGTGTGAGCTCTGGAGACAGGAGGCCTGAGTAAGAGCTCTGAATCTGAACTCTGCTAGGTACTAGCTGTGTGACCTCAGACAAGTTAGTGCCTCAGTTTTCCCAGTCATAAGATATTATTGGTCCTGTCTCATAAGATTGCTCTGGAGAGTTAATTAATTGCTACAATACTTATAACTGTGTTTGGCACATAAATCTGCAGTAAATGTTAGCTGTTATTTCATTATTACCACCACTACCTACTATTTTGTAGTCAGTCCAGATTTACGCTATGCTTAAATTACTATTATATATAAGAAATAGTTTAAATTTATACAGATATTTAGATGATCTAGAAAAAATAATTTTTATGAGATAGGGTAGCAAGTAGCATTTCACTTAAAAGTGAATACAATTTAAAAGACAACATATAAGCTGGTTTGAAATATTCCACAATTAACCCTGACATTGCAACTGCTGTACTATTTCAAAAAAGGACAAGGCAAGGACAGGGCTTTATTAGTAGAATTTACACTCTTGCTGATTTTTTTTTTAAACATTCATCAACAAAACACATTCTCCATTTAGCATAACGCATTAAATCTTGAGATTTCCTGCTTTGATCAGAAATCAACCTGCAAACGTTCTGAGCCAAGCCCTCATCATAGCTGGTTGAGGCCTATGAGGAGGAGCAGGAAGAGGTCTGCACGGGGCACTTTAACTAATGCCAGGGAACTATAACTAAGCACTAACATAAAAGCCCAAGGCTAACATTCGGGTCTCACCTCAACATAAATGTGTCCATTCTCTGCAACAGAGAAGACGCCCTGGGAGGGCACCAGAAAGAGGTCAGTGTTGTAGAGCTCCATGTTGAAGGTGATGTTTCCATGGAGCTGGTCCTGGAAGCTACTGGGATTCCCCACCTGCCGCAGGCTGCAATTAAACTGGAAAAAAACCCCAAATGAATGAAGATTAATAACAGTCACAAGAAGGATGAAGGCCCTGTAGCTTTATGAGCTTTGGCCTTTACATCTGATTTTATTTTCTGACTGCCCTTAATTAAAGCCAATAAAATAGACAACATTCTCTACAAACTATCTATTGACGACAAACACATACCACCACAATTTCAGGTCGGCTGAATAAGGAAGCATCTCCTTCATCCACATCTGGAAATCCATTATCACCTGACTCCAGATCTTCATAACCATCTGGCCAACCACTACTATCCCCAGGGGATGGAACCTGTATCACAATCTAAAAGGCAAAGAAAGCACACCCAATGTTATAAAACACCAAACCACATGCATTTGGTTCTATTTCACATGAACCCCCATGTAACAGTTCAGATGCAAATTGAAAATCTGACTTTAAAACAAAAAACAAAAAAACTCCAAGCTTTTTAGGATCTCACCCTCAAAGCAATAAAGAATAAGGAGAAATCCAATGCAGGTTCAAGTTAAGGTCTGAACTAAAATTTGTATTTTCCCTTGTGAAAAATATAGATTTATTTTGTAACTACACTGAATAATTACAAATTATTTCAAATGGTAGGAAAACACTAGACACTGAAATGGAGTTGAATGGGCTTGTCAATAGACTTGCCTATACTGTGAGAAGGAGGTTCTCCTTAAGAGTCTTTATATTAAAAACTCTTAGAAATACTAAGAGTTGGCTATTGTCAGGAGCTTTTGTTTTTTGTATCCTTTAAGATTTGTAGAAAATTTGCTTTGAGGGCCAGGCATGGTGGCTCACAATTCTAATCCCAGCACTGTGGGAGGCCAAAGCAGGAGGATCACTTAAGTCCAGGAGCTGGAGACCAGCCTGGGCAACATAGCCAGACCCCATCTCTACAAAAAATAAAAAAATTAGCCGGGCATGGTGGCTGCACCTGTAGTCCCAGCTACTCAGGAGGCTGAGGCAGGAGGATCACTTGAGCCCAGGAGTTCAAGGCTGCAGTGAGTTATGATGATACCACAGCACTCTAGTCTGGGTGACAGAGCAAGACTCTGTCTCTAAAAAAATTACAAAAAAAAAAAAAAAGAAAGAAAAAAAAAAGAAATTTGGCTTGAGTTAGAAGCAAAGGACCCGACTCAAGTAAAGGACCTTTACCATGGAGCCAATCTTCTCCTCTTTGCTCTTACAATCCTGTCTTTTGCTCATTTTTTCCCCAGTATCTTTCTATATGGTGTACAGATGCAGAAAAGAACATCATGTCTTATGCCAGGACAATCTATCTTAACATTGGTTGAAATTATTATTGCTTGATTAGTTCAAAATATAATGAAAAAAATTCACCCAAGGATGATGACCCATAAATAAAACCCTAATTTCTTGAGAATGAAGGAAAAACCACCTGTCTCTTCTTTACTAGGTCCTCAAAAGAAAGTATTGATACAAGAATTGTAGGGTCATAATTAATACATAAATAAAAGAAAGTATTGATGCAATTGAAGCAAGTATTTAGGATATTGCTAAGCCTGAACATCATAATAAAGAAAATAAGAGCCGAACGGCGAGAGCCTGTAGTCTCAGCTACTTGGGAGGCTGAGGCAGGAGGATCATTTAAGCCCAGGAGTTCAAGACCAGTCTGGGCAATGTATTGAGACCTCATCTCTTTAAAAAAAAAAAAAAAAGGAAGAAGAAAAAGAAAGAAAGAAGTAAAACAAAAATATATGAGAAATGAGAAAAAAGGGACTTTCAGGGGTCATACTATATGCCTTTCTCTCCTGAAGCAACGAACATTTTTTACTCGACAGACATATTACCATAGCCTCTTATTAGTGTTAACTTAGATACCAGTTTTAAAGGGCCAAAATCAAGTTTATCAGTAATATGTGACATTCATTATCTATGGAAAAACTGGATAAATGCAAGCAAATTTGTGTTGTAATTAGCAGGAAGTCAAGGGTTAATAAATTAATTACTCGAGTAACGAAGGGAGATTAGCTGGGCCAGCCTGGTGTCAAGGAAAGATTAGTGGATGAGAGGTCAGGAAGCTGGATTCAATCCTGGCTCTGCCATTAACTAGACCCCCACCTCAAATCTAAGCAAGTGTTTCAACTCCCTGGAGTTCAATTTCCTCACCTGTGAAATGAGGAAGTTGAACGAGCTCATCTTAGGGTTCTTTCCAGCTCCAACATTCTAAGATTCTCTGAGGAACAACAGACTTGGGCTCACAGGAGAGCCCCTGCCCACATGCACCACACTGACCAGAGCCCCTGATTGCCAGCCCCTCTTCTCTGGATTGGGCCAAGCATATCGGTCGACTGGCAGCAGAAAGAACATGTAGCCACAACCCACCCCACCCCATGTCAAAGCTGGAGTCAGCCCTGAGAACACACACAGCCCCCTCGTGTCAAAGGTGGACACAGGGATCTCTCAGCCTTGTTTTTACCATCAAAAGTACAATCCAAACTTCAAAATTACCACTTTAAAGCTCTTTTGAGATTTCATGTTTCAAATTCTTTTAATATGCACTGCCTAGTTTCCATTTCTAAGAGAATGGGTTTAATCTGAAAAGATGTAGATGAACTGACAAGAAGGATTTCTGGAAATTGAAGGTCAGCTATTGCAATGGATTATCACTGGGGGAAATCTGTGGAATCTTTCTCCAAGTAACTTCAAAAGTAGGAGATTTTCTTCAATTTAGGGTCTTTCTTAGAGGTGGAGAGAGAGACTTAATACTTTCTTAAAAGCCTCTTTCAGATTTTAAATTCTCTTTTTGGATCTTTATTCATGGGGGAAAGAGAAGTCCTCCTACTTCTGGGCAAGACTCAAATAAGGCCAGAGAGACCACACATCTGGTTGGCTCAGTTGTGCAGAGGTGCTCGCTCACGTAGCTCAAGGCCTTGGCTTTTATCCCCATGAGGACCAGGGCAGTTTGGCCACAGAGAGAAGTCATAATCACCTTGCCAGTGAACCCTTTGCCATCAAGAGATGAAAGGAAGGGGTAGGTGAGATCACCACAACTCCAGCTGAGAAAACAGGGCCTCCCGACTCCTTTCAGAGACTCACCAATAAAGCAAATAAAAGAGTTCCAGGTCAAAGTACACCCTATCTGTTCAGAAGTGACACTTGGCTTTGTTCAGGCCTGGAGTATATACCCTTCCTCATTTTCATAGAAATGTTAAGACTAATTCTAAGATAACATGCAGCAAGGCTCTGGCACAGGGCAAAGCTTTGTTCTAGAGAACACTCACGGAGTTGTAGTAAACCACACCATCAGGAGCTGACCGCCGGTGCCGAGTACCGCAGCCATTTAGGGGAGATTCCAAAACGAAGTGGGTGCCATTCATCCTGGCCTTGCAGGTAGGATCCAACAAGGTGAGCTCCATCCCTGAGTAGCCACTGGCCTGAAACAACAACCACCAAAGACATAACGGAGGGCCCACAGGCAGTTCTGCTGCACATAGTTACCACATGCTGCCTGGTCTTCCAGGTAAAGGCTGCTGGAGGCCTGCATCACACCCCCTTCCCCTACTCCCCCTTCCCAGCCGCCCACCTCTCAACAGCCCAAGTATTATGTTTGTTAGCCTTGGAAATTCAATAGCAAAATATTGACACACAAGGATCTGGAACCTCCCCTCACTGAGAACAACAGGAACTGGTGAGAATCGCAGCCAAAGGGAAGTAGAACCATCCAACTGAGAAAACAGTATTAAGACTCTGGAGTTCAAAAGTGAAAGAGACAGGGGGAAATCGTGGACACAGACTGGGGCAAGGCGGCAAAGGAGGCAGCCTCTCTTCTCTCCTGTAAGAGACTGCACTGACCTGAAAAGAATCTTTTTCTACAGCCACGATCATCTTCTCATTGTCACATTTAACTGACAGGGCAACATCCATGCTTCCTTGCACCTCTTCTGGCTCTCTGGGGCCAGGAAACAGCTGTATGCTGGGGATGGCAGGGTCCCTCGGCCGGGGGAGCCCATCTTCTCCCCCTTCCTTCCAGCCTCTCCTGGAGATATCAGGGAAAGGAAAGGGGAGGCCTCCACCTCGGCCTCCCCCTCCCCGGATGGGTGGGTTCTGCAGCGCAGGCAGGGTGCCAGGGCCCAGCAGGATCCGGAGCTCAGGAGGGATAGTATGGACTTCCTCATCTCTCATCTCCTCTGGCAGTGACAAAGAAGGCAAAACTTCATCAGTGTTTGATGCCAGGCCACAATCATCATCATTAGAGGTGGAACAGGAGGAATTAGCATACAATGGGCAGGTGTAAAATTACTTTTAACAAGCAATGTATAAAAGCGACTAGGAATCTGGAAGGCTGAATTCTAGTCCTGATGTTCTCTCTAACTAGCTGGGTAGCTTTGAGCAAGTGCCTCACTTCTCTGAGCTACAGTCTCCCAATTTTTAAAATGAAAGGGTTGGAATTGATCAGTAGTTCTCAACCTTGGTTGTACATTACAATCATTTGGTATACACAAAGGAATATCATATAGCCACAAATAGGAATGAAATCCTGTCACATGAAACAACATGGATGGAACTGGAGAACATCATGTTAAGTGAAATAAGCCGAGAACAGAAAGACAAATCTTACATATTCTCACTCATATGTGGAGCTAAACATTAAAAACTACTGATCTCATGGAGACAGAGAGTAGAATGACAGTTACCAGAGGCTGGCAATGGTAATCGGGGAAGGGGGAATAAAGTGGGGATGGTTAATGGGTGCAAAAATGTAGTTAGATAGTTAGATAAAATGAACAATATTTGATAGCATAACAAACTGACTATAATCAACAATATGTTAGGGTATACTTTAAAATAACTAAAAGAGTGGAATTGGAATGTTCCTAACCCCCAAAATGATAAATACCTGAGGTGATGGATACCCCAACTACCCTGATTTGATTAATTCACATGGTATGCCTGTATCAAAACATCACATGTACCCTATAAAGATATACAACTACTATGTACCCATAATAATTACAAATTAAAAAAAATTTTTTTAAAATCACTTTGAGAGCTTTAAAAATATCCCTATGCCTAGGTTGCACCCCAAGCCAATTAAAACTCAGACTTTCTGGGGTGGGACCCAATCATTACTATGTTTTAAGCTCCCTGCGTAATTGCAACGTGCAGCCAAGGTTGAGAACCACTGGGGCAGATGATTTCTAGGGCCCTACAAGCTATAAAAATCTGTGATTCAAGTAAGTTATATGGGGCAATATTATTCCACTCAAATGCCATAGAAATGCTTTCCTTGAATCTAGGAATTCTTTCAAATAACTTCTCTAAAGATGTCTTGAAACAATATTGGTATTTTAAAATTATTATTTTGCTACATTTGACTGCTAAATTCTGGGCACCCTGGCCTTTTAGAACCTTGTCCCTAAGGGGAAAAGAAAGACCTACTTAGATACGCTTACTCCGTCAAAGGGAGAGACATATTTCCATACAATCAATACTCAGTATTTTGTCATATTTCCAACAATTTAAAAGAAATAATAATTTCCCCAGTATTCTCTACATCTACTATGTAAAGCCAACAGATGTACGCCTGAGAGCAAATCCATCTCAGCAGAAGCTGGAAGTGAAGACGCCAGGTAGACATTATCTCTCCTTTAATATCACCATTTTGAAAAAGATGTTACGAATGTATGGGTCCAAAAGAAGTCATACCTTTGGAGGATTTTTAATTTGTATTTTAACAAAAACCTTCACAACAACCCTTTTAAGGCAGGTCCTATTTTTTTTTCCCTATTACTGGAGAGGAATCTGAGGCTCAGTGGTTAAGTGGCTTCTCCCCAAACAGTGAATAAATGGCAGAGCGGGGACTTGAACCTGTACTCCCAATCTTCATTCTATTGGCATTACACTCAGTAGCAGCACCACGGGGTGAGGAACAGGTCTAGAGATCAGAAAACTTGCGGTTTGAGTCATACTAGCTATAAGACTCTGGAAAACCTCAAGAACTTGTTAAGCCTCTGGTTTCTGCTCCATCAAACTGGAGTAGTAACTCCTGCCTTCACTCTGGGTAAGAAAGCCCAAGTATGAATCCTCGTGACTATTTTCCTATAATATGCAGCTTCTGACCATGGCCTTCTTTCTCCCTGTCTTAACCCATCTGTATTCTCAGCCATGAGTGGTCATTGGGTGCCTCTGAGAGCAGAACCTAATGTAATCATGCTGAAGATGATCTACAACAAAGTTCTCTGATACACAACCAACTCTATGTTACTAAAAAACCTGTATTAAAGACAGTTTCCCTATAATAATCTATCATAATTCTAGATAATTTTAAGCCTTCTGGTAAAAAGTAGTCAAACAAATTATTAAAATGTGCAACAGAAAAACAGCACCATATAAACTGAAATGAGAAATTCCCACTGGAAAGCCTCATTTGGGGGATATTTTTTATACAACTGGAAAAAAAATTCATACTTACCATTGTTTTCAAGCCGAAGGTGAAATCTATTAGCCACAGGAGCCATTGTGTATGATGTTACTGGACTATAGCCATTGTCCAAGGCCCACTTCATCAGATTCCCTTGGGTTGAAGGAATGTCATCTCTTATTGATTTGGTCATTGTCATGGATCTCTCACTCTCTTTCCCAAAGCCAATACTGTTAGGAGCCTGAAGATAATAGCAAAATTTCACTCATGAGTCTAAAATTAAACAGTGTTTTAAATAATAATAATTAATATCTGAAATGAAAATAGATTCTATATTGTACATGAGGGAATTATTTACTCTTTTGGTCCCTATTTTCCTCAGGCTAAGAAAACTGATGTGAAAACCTTTACCAGCACATTAAGAGACATCAATGCACGCTGTTTGGTCATACCATTTGGATCTTATGTTGATAAAAATAATCCAATAACATGTAAGTAGCTATATACTAAATACACCTAGTCTGTAACTATAGAGTTAATCTAATGTTTAAATTATTAACACATACACCAAATAAGTAAAACAAACTTTCCCTTATTTTTATTTAAAATTATGTATAAAGTATTAAGTCATTAAATATGAAATGTGTGATTTCCAATCAAAAGTGTAGTTTATTATATCTCAAACAAGAAGCAACACAATTAATCAAAGTATGCACCTAAACTATGGACACAGTTTTGCCATATTAACAGTAGCTCGTTTATGCCAGCAGCAAAGAAACCTGGAGAGCAAGTGGCTTTTACACAGCTTGTTGAGAATTCAATAATTTTCCTTGCAAGAAGTGGTCCAAAACCTGGAAGACATGGTAGTCAGTTGGTGCAAGTTCTGGTGAATACGGTAGATGACAGAGAGTTTCCAAGTCCAGCTTCTGTAGTTTAAGCAGCGTTGTTTATGCAACATGTGGCTCAGCGTTGTCTTGCAAGAGGATTGGGCTGTCTCTATTGACCAATCTCAGCTGCTTAATCGCAAGCATCCTCATCATTTCATCCAAATGGTTGCAGTAGACATCCGCTGTAATCGACTGAGCAGGTTTCATGAAGCTGCAGTGATAATACCAGCGCTGAACCACCAAACAGACACCATTAGCTTTTTTTGATGAATATTTGGTTTTAGACTGTGTTTTGGCACTTCATCTTTATCCAACCATTGTGCCAAATGCTTGCAATTGTCAAAAAAATCCATTTTTCATTACACATAACAATATGGTGCAGAAATGGTTCACCTTTATGTCATGATAGCAAAGAAAGGCAAACTTCAAGATGATTTTTCTTCTGATGCTCGTTTAATTCATGTGGAACCCATCTATCCAGCTTCTTTACCTTGCTGGTTTGTTTCACATGGTCCAATATTGTTGGAATAGTAACGTCAAACCTTGCTGCTAATTCACACATAGGTTGAGGTGGATTTGCTTCCACTACAGCTTTCAGCTGATCATTATCCACCTTGGTCTCAGGCCGCCCAAGTGGCTCATTTTCAAGATTAAAATCACCAGACCGGAACTTCACAAATAATGTACTAGGCATTCATTAGCCACATCCTTTCCAAACACTTCATTGATATTTCGAGCTGTGTGTGCCACATTGGTTCCACGATGGAATTCATATTTGAAAAGAACACATTTTGACTTATCCATGGTTTCACAAAAATTGTTCTAAAAAAAATGTGAAAGATAATCACAAGCCAAAACGTGTGTTTGAAAGACTGAGGATGTACCTTCACAATAAAAATAAAACAAGTGTCAAAGTGAAATGTCAGAGATACCAACTGTCAAAATTAAGGAAATCAGACATTTCATACTTAATAACCTAATATACAAATGTACATGCTATATTGCTCAAAAATGCCCATGCTTCTACTTCTTGTACCCCTAGATTTAAATGAAAGATGACACAATATAGTTACGAGTCATGTGACTTAATGACAGGGATATGTTCTGAAAAATGCATTATTAGGCGATTTCATCATGTGAACATCATAGAGTGTACTTACACAAACCTAGATGGCATAGCCTGCTACACACCTAGGCTATACGGTATAGCCTATTGCTCCTAGGCTGCAAACCTGTACAGCATGTTACTGTGCTGAATACCGTTGGCAACTGTAACACAATGGTAAGTATTTGTGTACCCAAACATATCTAAACACAGAAAAGGTACAATAAAAATATAGTAGTATAATCTTATGGGACCACCATCGTACATATGATCCATTGTTGACCAAAACATCGTTACGTGGTGTGTGACTGTACTTCAGTGTGTAGATTATGCCATCTTTATAAACTATTAAATTCTACATGATGACACAATCAACATTTATATTTCATCTGTAATTTATGATCAATTTAGCAATCCTATAATTGTATTCACTTGCCAATTCTATTAACTGAATATGCTTACATTTTATGTTCTAAACATTAGTTAATTAATTTAGGTCACTGTTCTTCTAAATATCAATATTTTATCTAGTCATACAAGTCAGTCATAAGATTGGCTGTCACTGGACATTACAAAATCAAAATGATAGAAATATTTTCAGAAAAGTATATAAATGGACTCTGAGTAACCAGGACATGGAAGGTAAACTTCTATTCCACCCGCTGACTCCTGTAGCAGTGATCTTGTCAGAGGGTGACAGAGCTGAATGCTGCAGTGGGGACCCCAAAGAGAAGGCACCAGATTTTTAACAACTGCTCCAACAGGGTTGGAAAGCCCTTCCAGCACGCAGATTATGCCATTTTCATGCTGTATGAAAATCACTTTAATTTCCATGCCCAATGATTTTCTCCTGCATACATGCAGCATTTTTCCTAAATTCCTCATTTGTTTCCCATTCTGTTTGCCCCTAACATGACTAAATATTAATCCTTTCCCACTGTAAAACCATAAAAGATTCATAGGCTTTAAGTTCTCTTGGCCTGTTTGGTTGTGGGATATTGGCTGAGGACACATATTTCAATTCAAAGCTTAAAGGATCTCACCTCGTACATTTTCCTATTACCCAAAGTGCTTATCTGTGGGATACCTGCCAGACTCACCAGTCACAACAACGGCACACAAAGGAACCAGACAGAGCTTTAACCAAGTTCTGCAGCCATTTGTAAACTCAGTTCAACAGATTCAGAATATTTTAGTTCTTATTTCAATTCAAAGAAAACTCCTTAGAGGAAGGAAGGGTTAAAAGAAAAGAGGAAGGGAGGAAGTAAGGGAAGGAAGGAAAGTAAAATGAGGTAAAGAAGGATCCAATTTGTTCTTAGACCTTTTTATCCATTTAGTCAACAGCAATTTCTTAGGCACAGCTTCTTCCAGCCTTTCAAAGCAGCATGTCGTTTGGATTGGCTGGAATCACACCACTGGCCTAAACAATACTGCTTGGCCTCATCTGCCCTAGTTTTTCATGTTGTTGGACAGCTGAGAAAATATCATATTTCCAGAATACTATCATCATAACTGCCACCTGTCCTTTTGTAGCAATATGGAATGATCTGTTTACACCTTTCCACATTAAATCCAGGTGCTATACATCTCATATTGAGTATGCCTCAGAACTTCAAAGGCTAGACATCCATCTTTACATTTGTAAAGCAGCAAGGCCTGGGACAATAGTGGGCAAGGTGGTGCCCAGCATTGAACAAATTCCTCACCCTGTATTTCTGGGAGTCTCCAGGCTTTTTCCAACTTTAGTGGAGCTACTCCAAACGAGGGTGTTCAAGGAGGTCTCCAAATACCACCACCATCTTTCCCAGCCACATCCTCACGAAATATGATGAGCTAGGTAAAGAGTCTAAATGCTTCCACTTGCCCCCACCAATATTTGCATCAGAACTGATGGTACAGGGGAGGGGGTGTTTGGGGAGGGGGTAGGCCAGAGGGTGCAGTGCATATTCCCACTGGGATTTTAAAAATGTTCTTTCCTAAGAACAAGCTGTTCATCACCAACCTTGAAGTCCTGAGGTCACGTGAAATAACATAAGAGGAAACCTTTAATGAGTTTACTCCATCTATTCTTTTATGTTTTGGAGGTTCTTCCCACCATAAAAGTGACTATGCATGGTCCATAGCAGACCTGAGGAAAGAGCCAAAGCTGGACATGGCGATGTGGACACTTCTACCCCTGACACACATGCACAAGCCAACCATGTTTAATGGTGCTATTGTCTAATTTACCTACAGTCTTTAATCTGTTAGTAGACATTTTTGTTTCACCTTTTTTGCAGGCATGTGCTTATTTTACTATATCACACTATTTAATCGTTCCACAATAAGGAGAGAACCCCCTTTTTTAGCAGGAGAACCTGAGAGCTTAAGAGTATACTATTAATTCTCCAAATCACAGGAGAGACATACTTCCCATTTTAGAAGTGAACCTTGAGACTGAAATTAATGTAGCCCATTAACATGAGAATCCCATGTGCAAGATTGAAGAGTGAGTGCTAATTGAAACCTGTACACATAACAAGGTGCAATAAATGATGATATGATGGAGTGATGAATGCAGGTGCATTAAACTCACTAACTCTCAAGTGAGTTTTCCAGATCTACTGGTATACAAGAGGTGCATTTAAATCTAGTCCTAACTGGCATGAAGCCAAGATTCTTTCCACTCCACCATGCTGTCTCTAAAGAAATACTAGAAACAAGGTCTCTATAACATTCCTCTTCTAAGCACACTAACTTGTAGGAGCAGGTACCTCTCCCTCACAGCACAGTCAGAATTCACATCTGAAACAGGGAGTTGAGAAATCACAAAGCGTGAAACGGATTGGGAGAATAAAAAAGAACATCGTGAAACATTACCTAATTGTTAAGTAATGTTGTCATGCATTGTCCACAATTGGCCTGGAACAGGAGTACAGCCAAGGACAGGAAGATAAACAGACCTTGCACTGGGATGAGCAATCTCATTTCTAGCCATTCTGATCCATACGAGAGATGGGGACATTCAGAGCAAACTCTAGGACTGCCCCAGACCAGGCACACGCGCTCAGGGAGGGAAACAGCCATTGAAGGGTCAGGGCGAAAGAATATTTACACAAGAACTCCAGCAGGGAATTAAAATGCACCGTATGTTTTTGCCTTTCAAAGCATGATTCCCTTTCCTGTTTTTGTTATTCTGAAATTAAAAACATTTGGTCAGTGTGCCAGGCAGCAAAGGCAGCAGACATCCCAGGTCACCAACACGCCCCATGCCATGCCAGGGAAGGCAACCAAAACATCTCTGACTTTAGACAGTCATGGCTGGGCTTTGGGCTTGACACCAAATTCATGGATCACTGTTACGCATGATGGCACATTGGGATCCTCTCAAAGTTTGAAGAAAAAAAAAAACCCACAGGAACCAGAAATGATTACTTCAAAATTAAGATGTGTATGCTCGTGGCTTTGCCTGCTGCCTCTGGTGAGTGCTTTTACGTGATGTTGCCGAGGGAACTGTTGGCTTTGCTCCCTGCGGTATCACATGGAAGTTCCCCCGAATGAATGAATAACACCAAAACCAAAGGCATCTCTCTCCCAAAATACTGAAAACATAAAACCCACTCCAACTGATTCAATTCAGGTCCTGAAAGAGAAATTGGCCAATTTTTTAAAAAAAGACAACACACAAAAATTTGAACCTACGAGAAAGCTAAAGATGTATTAGGTTGTTAAGTATGAAATGTCCAATTTCCTTAAGTACTAAGTTTGACAGTTGATATCTCTGACATTTCACTTTGACACTTCTTGTTTTATTTTTATTATGAAGGTACATCCTCAGTCTTTCAAACACACGTTTTGGCTTGTGATTATCTTTCACATTTTTTTAAGAGCAACTTGTGTGAAACCACGGATAAGTCTAAAATTCGAGTTATTTTCGAATATGAGTTCCATTGTGGAACCAATGCAGCACAGACAGCTTGAAATATCAACGAAGTGTTTGGAAAGGATGTGGCTAATGAACACACAGTACGTCAATGGTTTGAGAAGTTCCGTTCTGGTGATTTTAATCTTGAAAATGAACCATGTGGGCAACCTGAGACCAAGGTGGATAATGATCAGCTGAAAGCTGTAGTGGAAGCAAATCCATCTCAACCTACGTGTGAATTAGCAGCAAGGTTTGATGTTACTATTCTAACAATATTGGACCATGTGAAACAAACCAGCAAGGTAAAGAAGCTGGATAGATGGGTTCCACATGAATCAAACAAGTGTCAGAAGAGAAATCGTCTCGAAGGTTGCCTTTCTATGCTGCCACAACATAAAGGCAAACCATTTCTACACCATATTGTTTTGTATAATGAAAAATGGATTCTTTTTGACAATTTTTGCAAGCATTCGGCACAATGGTTGGATAAAGATGACGTGCTAAAACACAGTCCAAAACTGAATATTCATCAAAAAAAGCTAATGGTGTCTGTTTGGTGGTCCAGCACTGGTATTATCCACTATAGCTTCATGAAACCTGGTCAATCCATTACAGCAGATGTCTACTGCACCCAATTGGACAAAATGATGGGGATGCTTGCAATTAAGCAGCTGAAATTGGTCAATAGAGACAGCCTAATCCTCTTGCAAGACAACACTCGATCACATGTCACACAAACAATGCTGCTCAAACTATAGAAGCTGGATTTGGAAACTCTCTGTCATCTACCGTATTCACCAGACCTTGCACCAACTGACTACCACTTCTTCCAGGCTTTGGACCACTTCTTGCAAGGAAAAATATTCAATTCTCAACAAGCTGTGGAAAAGCCACTTGCTCTCCAGGTTTCTTTGCTGCTGGCATAAACGAGCTACTGTTAAGATGGCAAAACTGTGTTGATAGTTTAGGTGCATACTTTGATTAACTGTACTGCTTCTTATTTGAGATACATAAACTACACTTTTGATTCAAAATCACACATTTCATATTTAATGATTTAATAATTATCTTCTTTAAAATGGAGAGGAGAATTTTTTTTAACTTTCAATATAATTCACTCCAGTATTCTGCCAAATAGTCATTCCCTAAACATATCTGAGATAAGATTTATTTTACCAAATTTCAACATTCAACTTTTCAGGAAACCAGCTGCTGTTCACCTATCATGCCAACTGGCTAAGCCTCATAAGTACATTGCCTTCATTAAATAGAAGGCTTAAGGAATAGGCTGGAGTATACTTTTCCACTATCATCTCACTAACCTCGTAGTCACTGCGGTTTCTCTATCAGTGTTTCACCTTTAGAAGTTAGACGCAAGCAAAAAGACATGCCAATGCCACGTATTTAATTCCAAATAAAAAATCTATGATGTGAGCTAGGGTCACCCTAATTTCCCATACCTTCCCTAAGTACCTAATCCCGAAGTAAAAGCTGATATTCAGGACCATGACACTGAGGCCCTTAGTCTGAAAACTTCTCAACCACTCCTCAACTATGACTGGATAGCACACTAATACGTTTTAGGAATTTCACAAATGAGACAGCTGGGGTTCAGAGAGGTTAAGGGACTTGCAATGGAAAAGCCTAGACTTAAATCTGGGTCTGTCCTGACCCCAGAGGCCATGCTTTAACCACCACACCTATTTTATAGGAGCAGCCTATTTTGCAAAGTGAAAAATTATTGAGAGAGCTTAGAAAGTCCAAAGAGGCAGGAAGTTTACAAAATAACACATAAAAGCACAGCTTATGTGATTGCTATTCATCAAAGAAATGCTCAACCAACTTACAATAACTTTCAGGTTTCCCTTAACATCAAAAGATTTGATCACCCAGTTGACAGACTTTTTGCACTTCAAGATCAGGATGAGATTTTTGACCACCTCAGGATCCTCTTGAGAAGGTCTTATATCAATTATTATATCCACCTGGAAAGCACTGTGAGTGGAAAACAAAGGCAAAGTTAAGACCTAAATGCCAGAAAGTTGCAACTATCTCCCCTCTTCCAAGTCTTCATGTTTCCAGTGTCTGGCCAGTTGATTAAAAAGCTGGAGTTGATCCCAGGCCAATGACATGTGAAAAACAGATTGTTATTGCTCACATAACAAAATAGTTTTACATAACAATAGAAACATATGCCACTAATTAGCCACTAAAGTTTTTCTCTTCTTTGGGGGGAAAAAAAGGTGGTTACTTAATGCAGCCACTGTTTGAGAGGGACTTGAACAAACCAGAAGAGTTTACTTTTAAAGGAGTATTGTTGCTTTTTCAACCTTCAACACCTTCGATGTATAACTTCCCAACTTGGCTATATGCTCCAATTCCTTCAAAACCAGAAGTGGGTGGCACTATGGTGAGTGAGGGGTGGCAGGGAGGATGGAGGCATGGCGGTAAAAAAAATAAGGGAACTTCAGAATAAAATAAGAGGCAAAAGGCTGAAGAATTTCTTGATTTATATAAGATTTGCTTAAGCCATTAACAACTACTACAGAATCATATCTGCATTTACTTTTCCACATTTCTGGATGTACAGTTATTAAAATAAAGAAAACAGATGGTCAACCAAGTGATTACTGGAAAATTGACAAACACAACCCAAACTTCTAAGAATTCAGTGTAAAAGAGAAGTTTTTACTAAACAATAACAACTCTTTCATTCTGAATTAAGGGAAAGTCTTTATTTCCATCTTGGTTTTACACACTCGTAAAGCATAAAATACATGGTACACACCAACGAGGCCTTAGGTTCAATATCTAAGCACATTTGTCAGGTTGCTTCTATTTTCGTTCTCTTTTAACTTTCTACAAAATTCTTTGTGTGGACAGGTCAGAATCTTACCAAAACTCATCTGCAATTTATTCATTTTTAAAATCAAAACTTGATTAGAATTTTCATTTTGAAATCCCTCTACAACATAAATGTAAATTAAGTCATTAGTCTACCTGAAATGCAGGCTAAACTGGGAGAAGGGCCTACTTTTCCTCATTTTTCTTTCTTTTTAAAAATTCTCTAATTATTCTTGACAGGGAGGGTCAAATTTCCAGTCCAGGGCTAGGAAGATGACAGAGAGAACAAACACACAAGGAAGAGGCAAGTTGTATCTAACAGCTATTTGGTAGGTCACCACGAAGGGCCTCTCCCCCGACACACACACACACACACACACACACACACACACACACACACAGCTTTAAAGCAAACAGTTCTGAGTGTGTAAGTGCTCTAAGGACACTATGAACAGAACTTTATTAAAAACAAAACGTTACTGAACTGATAATTATGTTAATAAGGCACATTTTGTAATTTTCTTATCAGGGATAACCTTAGTCAAGGGGGATAATGATGGAGTGACTGTGTCCTGTAATTAATACCCAGAAGTTCAGAACAGGCTTCAGGAACTCATCTGGACTATATGCGATCTAGAGACAGATGCAGAATATAAAATATGCCACTGGTGCCTTTACTCCCTTCTTCAAGGCTTCTGTGAGCCACACTTGAAGCATCGATGGCTCCCTTCCCTCCCGCATAAAGAGGACTACACCTCTCCCGACCTCAAGTCAAGGAAGATGTTTACTTTCATCTCTTCTCAGCTTAGAAGATACACACACTCCCACACGCTTACCTGTAGGGGTTAGAGTTGGGGGCGATTAACTCGATGATGTGTACTTCCTTATCCTGCGGCTGGCTGGACATCACACACCCTTCTGCTGCTTTGGGCTGCAGGTACTCAGCAAGGTAATTGAGGGAGAGAAAATTCTTCCCTATGTTGCACGTGGGAGGGAACACTTGATCTGAAAGTAAAGAAGCACAGGGCAACCTTTCAAACCACTGAGCTACATGAGACCCAGATTCAAAGGAAAGAGGGAGATGGAGAAACGAAGCAAGCGCAGGACACAGGGAGCCATAAGCCCAAGGGAAGGGCCTTGGTCTGCACACCCTCAACCACTGCCCTGAAATGCCTCCCATTATGCTCACCAGCAACCTCCTCCTGACCAACCCTCGCGGCTCTCTTTGGCCTAAATCCTCTCCTTTCTCGTTCTCTGTGATACTTGCCGTCCTCGTCCATTTCCCCTGACCCATCTCGCACGTCTCTTTCGTTGTTCCTCCTCCTCTCTTCATCCTTGACAGACCAGCAGTCCCTCAGTCTTTGGCGCACGTCAGAATCCACCAGCTTGGACCCCTCCCAGGGAATCTGATTCAGAGCACCCAGGCGGGGCCCAGGCAGCTTTCCTTTTTAAAAAGCTCCCTAGTTGATCCCAATATAAACCAAGGCTAAGAACCTCAGCTCCTTCCTCGATCTTCTTTTTGTCTCACATTTTCCCTAGATGATCTCAACCACTCCCACAGCTTCAACCTGCACCTAGATCATGACTCCTTTTCCAGGCTGTAGACCTGTACTGTCATCTGTCTAACAGGTGTCTCCCACCTAAAAATCCAATAGGTAGGTATTTCACAGTCAGCACACTCAACACTGAGTTCACTATCTAGCCTATCCCCAAGTACACTCCTCCTTGGATATTTGCTGTTTCAATTAATAGGAGAACCAGCCACCTAATTAATTCTCTGGCCCACCATGCAGAATTAGTCATTGCCTTATATTTATTCCTTGCAGCACTTTATACTCTGAAGAGTAAAGGTAGGAGTTTGGGGGAAACAAGGAAGACAGACTTTCACTCTTTCTCACAATCTTGACCCAGACAACTAATGTTTATGTGGCACTTTACAGCTTACAAGGTGCCTTCACAAACATTATCTCATTGTGCTAAGGGTTGCTCACCACCTCCACCCGGGAGAGTGATGCAAGTACCAAGAGTCTGAAGACAATCCCCCAATGACACATGCCATTTACACAGCACTGTGGTTGATGGGATTTCCATCCAGTGGTTTAAATGTTTAAACAGAACTTGAAAGAAACTGCTGGCAGTGTGACAGCTGGGACCAGTGTCAAGGAAGTTCTAGGTGTAGCAAGCTTTTTTCAGAAGGGGTAATTAATCAGAGGCCTGGCACTATAATAAAATAGAACTTCTGCCTTTTTCATTTTAAGGACAGGATGCCAGGGTTCAAGTCCACATGAAAGTCTCGCTCAGGAATAAGGAATCAGCCCAAGAGGGCCCAAGATGGGGTTGGTACTTCCCCCCACCCCAACTTCTGTAACCCCCTTGTGCTGCAGTCTGCAGCACACACTGGGCATCACAGCTCTGGCCAGCGCAGCACCCCCAGCACCACCCCTAGAACAGAGGGGACCAAAGCAGTTCACAAGGTCCCTGCTTGTAGGCTTACTTCAGGAGAGTTTTGGCTCCACACTCTGCAGTCTTCTCTAAAACCCCCCAGAGAGAAAAGCCGAAGGCTCCACCAACTCAGGCTGCTAGAGCAGCCTCCTTCCACATCTGCTGAGGGCTTTGCCAGATGAGCAGATGAGGTATGCACACTGTGCAGCTGCAGCCTGCGGATGCCTCCCCCAGATCACAGGATGGAAAATGATACTGAAATGGCAGGGCTGAAATTTAATTAAGAAGATGTGTGCATGGGCCAGGGACAGGCCAGTCTGGAACTCAAGAGACTAGGACCCTCCTGGGACTGTGGTCTGCATATCAGTGCATAGGTGTGCCTGGCGTGTATCTGGCATGTAGTAGGCATATGGTGTATGTTTCCTGACTTAACAAACAATGGTGTGAGATCTGAGACAAATAACAAAATACTCACCCGTGTTAAGCCACTAGGAAAGGTTTAACTGTTTAAAAGTTGCTATTATTAAGAGCTCCAGTCCCAGATGCTACTGTCACTAAGTTGAATAAGCTGATCACTTTCTGTCGTGTGTGTGGTTCCCCTCCTCGTGACTTTCCTCATGCCTGGCACCAAAACTTACACCAAGTGCCAAGCAGAAAGGCAACCACAAAGGGGAATCCCTGGGTAGAAACCTGGCAGGTTTGGGGGGGAAAAGTCACATGCTTATTTGTTTTCAGGCAGACTGACAAATGACCTGGAATGATATACTCTTGAGAGCAGGAATGAACCTGGGAAGTAACGCAAACACCTGCCGTGGAAAATAAGACTCTTGTGGTAAATCAGGCCAGTTTCAACAAGAACAAAACTCCTCAATCCTTCTACTCTAGGTATATAGGTTAGAGCAGTTCTCAAATGTTAACAAGCATCAAAACCACCTGGAAGGCTCAGTAAACCGCTGACTACTGGATCCTACCCCAGAGATTCAGTTGGTCTGGGTTGGGCCTGAGAACAAGCATTTCTAAAAGTCCCCAGGTGATGCTGATGCTGCTGGGGCAGGAACCACATTTTGAGAACCACTGGGGTTAGAGCAAGAGGGGGCTTAGGACCTGGGATCCCTGGGAACAAGGAGGATAGAGCCAGGTCAGGTTCTGGGAAGTGGCTGCTGAGGCTTGCTCAGTGGAGTCTGACCCATGGTGACAAACGACATCACCTTGTGGTCCAGTGACCCAACCAAGGAAGCTTACTTTCCCCAGTGGCCCTCTCCATGGTGTGGCCCAGTGACTTATACCCAACTGGTGGCTACAGACAAGTTTCAGGGGCTCCACAGGTGTTATAAAGGAGTTAGCCAATTTTTACTGGACTGGACACCAGGTCCTTTAAGTTCACTTCCGGTTAAGTGACAACCCCTTGCTCTCAGGGCAGGTGACTGCTGCATACAGAAGCTTGTGCACTGTCAAGAGAACAGAGTCCAGCATTCTAAATGTTATTATAACAAATTTTCGTATTCTAACAAATTCCAAGGGGTAATCAACATTCTTTCATGCTACTAGAAATCTACTTCAGAAATGCAGCCCACTGGCCAAGGCTTAGAATCTTTATTAAAAAAGATTTTTCATTTTGTCTCAACGGGATTTGACCTTTATTATTAACCACCTGACTACCATGAGTGTTGTAACAAACTTAGACCTTTTGAGCCTACCTCTTGTCCAAAATCCCTTCTCTCTACCCCAACTAAACAAATCTTTTTATCTAGGCAGCCCACTTTCATTTTTAGGTTATGCTCATTTGGCTATAAGATTTAACTACAGCATCAGACAAAAAGCATTAGACTCAAGAGTCAGGAAACCTGGGTTTGAGTTCTGGCTTCACTTGCTAGCAATGTGAACTTCAGCAAGTTCATTTAGCCCTCCACTAAGCCCTCCGTAAAATGGTAGAAATGATGTCTTCCTCCCGGGATTACTGTGGGGTCAAGTGTGGTAAGTGTGAAAGCCCCTGATATGGCTTCTGCACACAGCATACTCTCCGACAGTAGTATCCACCTTTGCTGCATCTGTCTCACACACAATTTTTCTTAAATGTTTTTAGAGACAGGGTCTCGCTCTGTCACCCAAGCTAGAGCACAGTGGCACGATCATAGCTCACTGCAGCCTCAAACTCCTGAGTGGCTGGGACTACAGGCACATACCACCATGCCTAGCTAATTTTTAAAATTTATTGTAGGGATGGGGTCTTGCTATGTTGCCCAGGCTGATCTCAAACTTCTGGGCTCAAGCGATCCTCCCACCTCATCCTCTCAAAGTGCTGGGATTACAGACAAGAGCCACCATGCCTGGCCTGTCTCACACACACTTTAAAACAGCCCAGATCCAAACAAGAGTTGGGATCATGCATTCAATAACCCACCCTTCCCTGCCATGCTATCTGGAGAGGAAGTGATCATGGCTGTAGACTCAAACAGAAAGCAGGTGGATGCTGAAGACCTAAAATGTAGTGCTCACACAATCACCTGACTAAAACAAGGGCCCATTCACAAGAGTTATTATTTCCTGGCAACTTATGGGGGTTCCAAATATGTTCAACTAAAAATAATGATAAATTTTTTAAAAAATAGGCTTTCAAAATTGAGTCACTGGATATTTATAACCCTCTGCAAGGCAAGGAAATTAAAATGGGCAATCCCTTATCAAGGCCATACAGTTCCTTTCTCCAATAATTTGTCCATATAATAGGCATTAGTATTAAAAATATATTTAAGCTGGGCTCAGTGGTACGTGCCTGTAGTCCCAGCAACTTGGGAGGCTGAGGTGGGAGGATGAGGTGGGAAGATGACTTGAGGCCAGGAGTTCAAGGCTGCAGTGTGCTATGATAGTGCCAGTGAATTGCCACTGCACTCCAGCCTGCGCAACATAGCAAGACCCCATCTCTATTTAATAAATAAATAAATAAATATTTTTTAAAACACTTTTCCTCTGCTATTACCCAAAATGTAACTGATGTCTCAATCTCATAAACTGATTCTGGCTTCAAACATTTGCACAATAACAGTAAGGGGAAGACCCACCTGTTGACCCACGCTGCCAACTTCTCCTTCATTCCATCAGTTGTCACCTCCTTTCCCACACCCTCACCTTCTCATCGCCACTCACTTCTTCTGACTTCTGTGTGTGGATGTCTTCTGAATCCTACACAACAACCTCCTCCTCTCTCAACCACACTACACCCCACTGCTCGCTTGGCTATCACCAGGCCCATTTCCTCAGAAGGAAAAAAGGAAGGAGGGAACATGGCAGAGAGTGGGCCCCAGGGACCCCTCAGGTCCCTGCCACCTCCAGCATTCTATAATTCTATAATTCCTTGCCCTAACCACGTAGTCTCAGAAAAGAAAACCATTGAGTGTTGTAAATCAGTCACTAACTGAACCCACATAAAATTTACCTTCCCCCACTTTAATATAAATGTTTCTTGCTATCTTGAGTTCCGTGAATGAAGTCACTGCTCCATACTCCTTTCGGGCCCAATTTAACAGATGTTCATTTCCATGGGGGAAGTTCCTTTCTTCCGTTTCTGCTGTCAAGGAGAAGTTTCCTGATGAAAACTGGACCACAGAACCCTCAGACACCTAGAGGAAATAGAATTGCACATTTAACGTGGTGCAGTCACCCAGAGCTGAATTATAACTAGAGAAAATGCTTCTCAGACAGCTAATAGGTATCTGTCAATCAAACCTATTCCCTTTGTTATATAGGCAGATCAGCTTTTTTCAACCACTGATTCGAGAAATAATCCCAAGCCTAGTGCTCCCAGATAATGGCAAAACTACCAATGTAGGATGTCCTTCTGAACTCTGCAACAACTTTGGCATGATAGACCGCATTGTGCATTGTCAGTAACCATAAGAATTATCACTGCTATTTTCCAGATATCTAACTTGAAGGCCAACCTTCCAAGTAATACATTTCAAGTCAAGGGGGAAGCCTTGATGAGAGTTCTCATGAGCTTATAATGGGTTTCAGGGTCAGGACAAGCAACCCCAAAGTCCTGCTAGCAACTGAACATGACTCCCAGGTCTTCCACAGCTATAGGGTCTGCTGACAGAGTCACCACAACAGGGTTCAGTGAGTTCTTGCAGTGTGCGTTCTCCTGAGCTCCGAGATAAGAAGAATGGCCAAAGGTTGCCAGTCTTCTACCACATTACTCTATTTTATGGCAGGGAGATGAATGTGTTTAAGTTTATTTTGTAAGACCCCCAAATTCCCACAGATAATGAAGTCAAGAGGTTGCTAAACTAATCCTAATAAAACTTTCAGGATGATTTATGCAAGTGCCACATTTTTGCTGGATGTATTTAGACCATCGCTGACCTAGCTTATCATGGTATATATATGATTAACACATACTAAGGAGGAAAATCGTCTTGTTGCTGTACTATAATCAAATTTAGTTGCTGGTGAAAATATGCATGCCATCTTTATTGCCTAGCATTTATAAAATAAGTGATTTTCTCAATGTCAAGGTGCAACCTCAAAATGTGGGCAAAAAGGCCCACAAATTCCCAAGTCATGGAACTATAAACATCTTGTATTAAATTTGACATTAACTATTTATTCTTAACAAAAAGCAGGCAGTTTCTGAAGAGGTTATAAATAGCCAGACTAAGAAGCAAGTTGAGGGCAGGGGTTTTATAAACAGTTCTATTGCTTACAGCGGCGTTTTCAACTTTAACACACACAGATACAAAATAGTATTTACCCAGCTATTGTGCTAGGCATTAATATTTTCTATTCAATTATACATACATATATTTTTTAAATGCTGGCAAAGAAGTACTCTACTTAATTGATTCCATGATGTACTAATGCTGTAGTCCCACCTTGGCTGAAGACTAGAACCACCTGAAGAGCTTCTAAGTATCCTGATGCCCAGGCCATACTCCAGACCAGTTAGAATCTTTGGGGTGGGTCCCAGGCATCAGAATTTTTTAAAGCTCCCTGCATGATTGCAATAGCCACATTTGAGAACTCCTGCCTGACTCAGTACTGAGTGATCCATAGGTTGAAGAGCACTGTTACAGGACAGGCCCAGTGTGGATACCTCACAACCTCCTCTATGCCAGTAGTTCTTAACCAGGGGGATTTTGTCCCCCAGGAGATATTTGGCAATGTCTAGAAACATTTCTAATTATCCACAACTGGGAGGGAGGTGCTCCTAGATCTACTGAGTAGAGGCCAGGGATGCTGCTAAACAGCCTACAATGCACAAGATAGCCCGCACAACAAAAAATTACTCAAAATGTCAACAGTGCAGAAACTAAGAAATCCTGCTCTTCCCTTTAGACTGACCGAATGTTACTACCACTCACACATCTACTGGATCCCCAGTTTGAATCCCCCAATTGACAGCCCTTCCTACGCTAGAAGTTGTGTTGTTTAGTACTTACTAAAGAACAAGAGCACCTTGCCTTTCTGGTTTGTATTGGCTTGGGAAGTCCTGAGCTAATCATTAATAAGCAGGGCATAAGCCACGGCCACTCCCAATAGTTACCGTTTACTGCACATCTACTGTGCACCAGGCACCATGAAGCGCTATCAAGTGTGGTAATTCCCAAATGTCCCGATGGCAGTCATAGGCAAAACCAGAGTGGAACATTTAGTTTTGACCTTGTTTTGACATCACCTGCATAAGAAAAAGCTCCAGAGCCATTTTCCTGCCAAGCAATAACCATGCCCACCTGTGTGTAACTCCACTGAGGCTTAGCCACTCACCAACACTGAACTTCGGACAATGTTCATCTGGCTTTCTGACTTGAGCACTGTAGTAAAATCTTTTCACTGAAAAGCACTTGTACTAAAAAGGCATTTTTATCAAGCCTGTCACACACACACACAAAAAAAACCCACAACAATCCACAGTAGTCCAGAGGCCTTTGTCCCACCGCCAGCACAGTCTGAATAGTTTAGGCAAGTATCCCTGGACATCTATTTCTCGTTCATGTTACAGCTATAAACTACAATTGGGTTTTAAATATGTTATCCACAGAGCACATTTTTTTCAGAGTGGAAAGTGAGATGTATCACACTGGTACATTCCAGAGGCAAGAAAGCAAACAGTGTAAATAAGAGAAGCAATCAGGAGCAACTTCAGAATGTATCCTGGAGTAATTACAAAGCAATGCCATGATGTAGCTGATTCTTCCAGAAAGAACGACTCCTGCTGATGCCTCCAGCACCCTCGTCTTCCAGCCAGCAGCAATAAGGTTGACGCACTCAGGGCTGAGGAATTTGGAAATGGAGTTAACTGCCACTCCTTGGGCACATTCCAACAAGAAAACAAGGCTGCCAGGGGCAGTGAGATGTCCCTGACTGCAGGTCAGTGGAAATTTTCTGCTTCAGCAAGGGGTTAGCTAGCACTCCTCTCCTGACGGCCAGCTCTCCTGGCTCTGACAAAGCTAGAGCTCACAAAGGCCTCCCCAGATCCCCAGGAGCATTAGAAGGTATTGTTCAGATGTTATTTCCATCTGATCCTCAGGACCTGTGAGGTAGGCTACTATCATCTCTACAGCAGAGAGGAAGAAACCTCAGAGAGGATAATGGCCTACCCAAGGTCAGAGAATCAGCCCCAGGGCCAGGCCAGAACATGAGACTTCTGAATCCTGGTCACAGCTGGCCTCTGCTTGAACCCTTGCAGAAAGAAGACCTCACTAGCTCCCAAGACAGAAGGTTGGTGTTCTTTCTATCTGTAAGATTCAGCTTTAATTCACTAGTCTGAGCCATGCCTACCAGACCAAAGAATTCCTTCCTCTTCCTTCCATGAGACAAGACTTTGTTTAATGATGTCCCCTGACTGTGATCACCTGTTCACTTCTTCAAGGCAACATTCCCAGCTTCTTCAACTCCTCCCCAAACACTATGGTTGTCAGAGCTTCACCAGCGTAGGCTCCAAAACATGGTGCTGGGACAAGATTCAGGGTCTCCAGGTGTGGAATAACTAAATTTTATATGCAAGCCTT
Source organism: Daubentonia madagascariensis (assembly GCA_023783475.1). NCBI lineage: Eukaryota > Metazoa > Chordata > Mammalia > Primates > Daubentoniidae > Daubentonia > Daubentonia madagascariensis. The sequence goes on along the minus strand of JAKFHU010000913.1, from coordinate 25,076,942 downwards.
CTACATTTTCATCTAAATCCCTGAGAAATTGAACAAGACATGGCTGAAGTCTATGATTCACAGGTACACTCCCACGCTAACCTGAGCACATTAACAGTCTTTGCTGGGGTCCCAGTTCAACCAACTACAAAGCGATGCCACAGAACTGTCCTCATCTTTGTAAGGGCATCATGCTAGAACCTGCCAAGAGCCCTGCTGAAAGAAAGACACGATATATCTATGTAATTCCTCTATTCTACAAGTCAGTGTTCCAGACCCTGCTTTAATCTTTGTGATAAAGTATCCTTATGAGAGTCTGGCTTGTGTTAAAGTTTATGCAAAAACATAGGATACAAAGAGAAGAGCAAAACACATGAGAAATAGAGGGAAATACTTTTCTAATATGAGGAGTTGCAATCATTATTGCAAGGAAAATAACTACATGAATGTATAGGAAAAAAATAATTTATTTTTCTCTATACTCACACCACTCTTAATAGTTCATTTCTGAGAACAGATGTGTGGTGTTTTTTCCACACCAACCAATTCTCCAACTCACTGGATAACAACTAGTATCACGTATTTCAATTCAATTCTGACACTATCTACCTGGAGATAGCATCAGATCCCACAGGTTAAGGGCTCAGTCCCACGAGCCTGCCCCCACTTCAGACACCAGTTGAAAATCCAAGTGCGTCTGAAGACTAGCTATAAATCAAAAAACCAGAGGTTCAATTATTTGCTAGAATGGCTGACAGAACTCAGGGAAACACTTCACTTACATTTACCCTTTTTTGTTTGTTTATTTGTTTTTAGTGACCCTGTCTCACTCTGTTGCCCAGGCTGGAGCACAGTGGCACGCACCATCGTAGCTCACTGCAGCCTTGATCTCCTGGGCTCAAGCAATCCTCCCACCTTGCCTCCCAAAATGCTGGGATTACAGGTGTGAACCACTGCACCTGGCCCATTTACCCATTTTATTATAAAGGATACAACTCAGGAACAACAGCCACATGGAAGAGATGCACAGGGCACGGTATGGAGGAGTGGCAAGGAGCTTCCATGCCCTCTGCAGGAACGCCCCCCTCCCAGCACCTCCACCTGTTCACCAATCCAGACGCTCTCTAAACCCTGCCCTGTGGATCAGGGATTCTGACTGAGGCTTCAATTCATAAGTAGGATTGTTAAATCAATCTCTAGCCCCTCTCCCCTCCCCTCCTCAAGGGGCTGGGTTGAAAGTTCCAACCCTCTAATCACAAGGTTGCTTGCCCTGGCAACCAGCCCCCACCCAGAAGCTACCCAGGAGCCCCAGCCACCAGTCGTTCATTAGCATACAAAAAGGCACTTAGCACTTCAGAAGTCACCTTACAAGGGTTTTAGGAGCTGTGTGCCAGAAGAGGCAGAGAGACCAAACATACAGTTCTTAATATGTCACAATGAGTGAATGTGAAATTGTTAAATATATATATTTTATATATAATATATTAAAAAAAACACATATATATATAGGGAGGGGGAAAGAGAGAGAGAGACGTGAGCACACACATGCTAAGATTTTATATTTGGATAAAACAGCAGATACTTTCCCATCCTTCACCTTATTTGTGGGTCCTTGCCACAATATACCCCATTTCTGGTCCTTAAGTCTCAACCAAACTGTTACAGCAACCTCCTACCCTCCTGTTTCCCCTATCCCTTCTCCATACCGTCACCTGGGCAATCTTTCTAAAAAACAAACACACAATGATGCAGAATAGCATCCAAGCATCTTAACGCCACACATGACCGGGGAGGGCCTCTGCCGCCCCTATTCCACACCACTCCCCCACACACCCAGGAACTACTTGCAATTGCAGAACGCTGCACACTCCTGGGTCTTTTATATCCTGCACCTCTGCCTGAACTGCTCTAACCCACCCAGCTCACAAGGTGCACTAACTGCCCCCTGTTCTCCCATAAGCATCACCTTCTCTGTGAAGTCTCCCAGGCTCCCTTCTCTCCTCACAATGAGTTGCCCATGCATGTCATATACATACGTCTAGTCTGTCCCCTCTCTCACATGAACTGCTACTGTTTATCAGCATGTCTGGCACCTTTACTTGACAAAGAACAACACCTTGAGGGTCAAGGGAACAGGGTGTTCATTCTGAATCTCCTGGGCCTGGCACGGTGCTGGGCACAAAGCAAGGACTCAATAATTGCTGGTTGAATGAAAGCTCAAAGTTGTTACTTACAGGAAAGGATATGCTATAATTTCTTCATTCCCGTTACCTAAACTCCTTGCTTCCCTCACTGCCCAGGAAATGAGCTGTTGGCCAGGCTTTAAAGCTAATGACTTGATTTTTCACCTAATAACTCCACCTAAAAACCAATTATTAAAGCATATTTAGTAATTGCACGTCTCCCCCCACAATCCACTGAACTTTCCTCCTGCTTGCTAATTAAAACCTAATCCTCTAACATTTGCTGACATGACAAATGTCTTCCTGTGGGAATGAGCAGAGCACTGAGCTCCAAGAACTCCAATTCTTAGCAAGGGTCTGTCAAAGGGGCAACCATGAAGCACTTTAGGGTCTAACAGATCCTGGGATGCTGAGACAGATGCACATTGGGTCATCTCTTCTCTCTACTTGAACCTTGCATAACATTTGTATTTTAAGTTCTGGTTATGCTACTAGACTTTTTTAAAGAGCAGAACATTACTCTATCTGCCAATGCTGGGAGTTTTATTACAAGAACTTACGGCTAGGCAACCAGAGCCAAGTTTATTATTTTTTCTGGATCAGATTCAACAACCTCATCCAAAAGTGCATGAAAAAAGCAAAAGAGGCAACCAGCCCTTTTGTTTCCACACCTGTGCTTAAGCTTTAACTCCTGAAGTCCTAGTCAGATCCACGGAAGCCTCAAGGTTGATCTCCCAAGCCTGGGTGAAGGGCATGCGTCCTGGCTAATGGGTACAGACATCACTGTCCTGGAACTGAGCTTCTTCGTTTTAGCACTTATCTCAGCACATCAGCTGACTCAAAGGCCTGGCGGGTTGCACCACAGCCTCTCTCTGGGCCTCCCCCAAGTTGGTTTAGTCTTCAGTGGGGAGAAAAAGAGGAGCTGCGCTGTGGATAGTGCCACCTTGTAAGGCCTCATCTAGTCCAATCCCTATTCTCCCACCTCGGAAAGAATGCTCCCAGATGAAAGGTCCCGAGGAAAATTCAGGCCACACTAGATCACAGGTGGCAATTAAGTCTAGCCTGAAGTTTCACCGTACCTACTTCGAGTCTACTCAAATCCTATCTTCTAAATGAGGCCTATTGAAAATTAGGACCCCACCACCCAGCCCCCACTCTAGCAATCCTGGTTCCCCCAAACCCACTTCACGTTTCCATTGCACTTGTCACCTTCTAAAATAGCATATAATATGCTTATTTATTATGCTTATTGCCCATGTCTTTCCACTAGAATGTAAGCTCCCTCAGAAGCTGGGATCTTAGTCTGCTTTGTCCATGGGTATATGCCAAGCATCTAGTATGGTGCTGGGTACAAAAAAAGACAATCATTGAATATTTGCTTAGTGAATAGAATGAATCTCGAAGTCCAGTTAATCGGCAGTGCCTGCCTAAAGTTCTGTGCAAAGAAGGATTCTGACGTCGCACTCAGGAGAAGTGGAGAAACGGGAACGAGTGCCACGATCACGTGTCTGCCGGGGGCCCAGCGAAGGCCATCCCTGCTCTACAGCCATGTGGCCCAATACAGTAGCCACTGGCCACGTGTCACCATGAAGCACATAAAATGTTGCTAAACTGACCTGTGTTGTAAATGTAAAATGTATACCAGAGTTTGAAGATTTAACACAAGAAAAAAGTAAAATAGCTCACTAAATTTTTATTGATTGATTACATGTTTAAGTGATATTATTTTCTAAATAAATGGCACTTCATTAAGGTAAAAAGTTTCTGCATAGCAAAAGAAATAACAGAGTAAACAGACAACCTACAGAATGGGAGAAAATATTCGCAAACTACTCATCCAACAAAGGATCAATAGAATGTGCAGGGAACTCAGACAAATCAGCAAGAAAAAAACAAACAACCCCATCAAAAAGTGGGCAAAAGACATGAACAGACATTTTTCAAAAGAATATACACAAATGGCCAATAAACATATGAAAAAATGCTCAACATCACTAATCACAAGGGAAATGCAAATCAAAACCACAAGGAGATACCACCTTACCCCTGTAAGAATGGCCATTATTAAAAAGTCATAAAACAATAGATGCTGGTGCCGACACATTGAAAAGGGAACGCTTATACTCTGTTGGTGGGGATGTAAATTAGTACAAGCTCTATGGAAAATACTATGGAGATTCCTCAAAGAACTAAAAGTAGACCTACCATTCGATCCAGCAATCCCACTACTGGGTATCTACCCAAAGGAAAAGAAGTCATTATATCAAAAAAACACCTGGGCTTATATGTTTATCACAGCACAATTCACAATCGCAAAGATGTGGAATCCACCACCTAAGTGCACATCAATTGATACGTAGATAAAGAAAATGTGGTGTATATATACCACGGATTACTACTCAGAAATAAAAAAGAATGAAATAGTGTCTTTTGTAGCAACTTGGCTGGAACTGGAAGCCATCATCCTAAGTGCAGTATTTCAGGAACAGAAAAACAAATACCACATGTACTCATTTATAAGTGGGAGCTAAACGATGGGTATACGTGGTCAAACAGAGTGGTATAATGAACTTTGGAGATTAAGAAGTGTGGAGGGTGGGAGAGGAGTGAGGGATCGAAAACTACCTATCAGGTACAATGTAGACTATTTGGTTGAAGGATACACTCAAAGCCCTGCCTTCACCACTACACAATGCATCCATGTATCAAAAAACCACTTGTACCCACTGAATCTATTGAAATTTAAAAAAAGAGTATTTCTATCACCTAAAAAAAAGTGATATTATTTTAGATCTATTGGGTTAAATAAAATGTCATTAAAATTAATTTCACTTATTTCTTTCACTTTTTTAAATGCACTAATAGAAGACTTAAAATTACATTTGTGGTTTGCATTATATTTCTACTGCACAGCACTGCTCTATACCCTCCTCCAATATGACCCGAAGGAAGGAACATATTCATGAACTGATAATGTCCATCCATCCATCTGCTTCTTGGTCTGGTCTCAACACAAATCAAATTTAAGAAAACATCTCCTCATCCCTGCAAGGTCTGAGAAAAAAAAAGAAAATACCTCAAGCCAAGTGCTTCCCAAAGTGGGATCCTCAGACCAGTGTAGCACAGACAAAAGGTATGTTAAAATGCAGATTCCAGGGCCGTGGGGGTAGGAATGTAAGGTCCAGGAAACTACATTATAATCCTCCCTCTACCACCTGTGATTCCAATACACACTTGAGGAATACTGCTCTAGGCCATGATACGATATTATTTAAACTCCAAATAATCTTCATAAAGCTTGAATGGGATCGCTTGAAGAAAAAGCAAGAATCTCCTGCCCTGCACTGGTGAGAAAAAGCCAAGAGGGAGAGAGTAAAGCCAAGTTATGGATGGAGTCATCTCCTTGCACATCTAAAAAGAAAGAAATGGGCCTTGTGAAACAAGAGAAGCCATAGTTCCCCAGTGATAAAGAAAAGCCTGTTGAGATCTCAGAGGAAAATCTGTTCCAGGAATCTCACACACACGCACACATGAGCGTGTACACACACACACACACACACACATCCATAGCTCAGCTGTGGTCCATTTGGAACTTGAGTTATCGGTTGGGTGAGTGCCTGCAGTTCCGGTTACAGGCCCTGGGGGCTGCTCTAATTCACACACCCAACTGCCCACATGTCCATGACTTTGGCATTGGTGGAAGTTCAACACTTGCACAATCAGGATCAGCTCCTCCCCCTGTTCTGTCCTGCCCTACACCCAACTTTTAGTTTTCCTGTTCCCTTTTCCTGACTCCTGCACAAACAAATCTCTTTTTGGAGTTGTCTCCTTAGGAAAATAGAAAGAGCAAAACAATGAAAACAAATAAAGCAAAGAAAACCTGAGCAGAAACACCTGCCATGACAAGAATTTGCTAGCTCAATTCCAGGGGTGGGGGGAAGACAAGGTAAAGGAGAATAGGTATTTCTCTAGAATCTAGGTTTAGGTTTAAGTAGGATCTACAGATTGGCCCTAGAACTCATAATAGCCCCCACACAGAAAGGCATTATGGAGATTATGCTTTCATGTATTTTTGTGCACACAAAATCCAGCAAAAACAAACTTACTGGAACATTATTGAAATATTTACCTTCCAAATGAGGACTGAACCCTGCATCCTGAAAGAGGAAAATCACACGTTCTCTCTACCCAATTCCTGGGAGGACCGCACTTGCCTGTTTCCTCTGAAGCCACGTGATGTGAAATGTAATTCGAAACATGTTTTCGATTAACATATATCATGACTCAATGTTGTCTTTTAAAAAAGGTTTGTTTCAAAGAAATAATAACTTCCATGCCCATGAACCTGCACTCATAATTTGCAAAGCTACATATTCATGACCCATGTGATTATGGGTATCTGCCGATCATGCATTCAAGAAACACAAATCCATGCAACCATTTTAAAATTCTTGAGTGATTTTATTTTATATCCCAAACCAGATCACTTTCTTCCAATAAAATGACTTAAAACATACTCAACTATTAATTTTTCTCAAAACTTTCACGATCATCCTGGTTTTAATTTTTATTTTTGCTGAAATATAAAAAACTAAGGGATTGAAACAGCCCCGTGTTCTTAATGCCCTACATGTTTACACATGTCCAAGAGGAAAGCTTTGAGATGCTGCTCTCCAAATACAAACATGCACAAACTTGAACATGAGCTAATACAAAAGCAATACTCTAATCTCCCATGGAAACGTTACAAGAACAGCAGCATACGTGAGTGTGAGTAGAAGTGAAAGAGCTCACTCCACCTGAAAAATGAACTCAGTCCCCACAGGCTACCAAGTTAATGAAGTGTGAGCTGCTTTGTAATGCAATTTTCCAAAGTAGAGTCCCAGGCCACACAGGGATCCTCCTCTCAGCTTTACAAAATAATCTCCTCAGACTCCTAACTTTACCCTTCTTCATTTTCCAATGTTAGCATGATGTTAAGAGGAGCTTGCCCCAAAATTCAAAGTGCATTTTCATCTAAAGTGCATTTCCATCTAAAGGGTGTTTTTCAGGAAAAAATAAAATGTTGGCATCATTGTTATTACTTGCCACATTCCTTGATCTATTTTTGCCCTCCATATGTGCTCCTGGGGATCCCCCTACTAGGGAGGACTCTTTTTTTTTTTTTCTTTTAAGTTACATCCAATTTGCCAAGCAAGGTTCAAGGGCACAAAGTGAAGTATACAGACGCCTGGCTCCAAATAGGTTCCTAGGATTCTCTTTATAGAGTTCTTCTTCATCAAAGCTGATAATCTCAGTTCCATTTTACAGACAAGGAAATTGAGGTTCAAAGAAGCTAAAGACCTGCCCAAGGCACAGAGATGGTAGATAGCAGGGTTGACAAAAGAACCAAAGACCTTGTTTCTCACTCTAGAGCTCTTTCTATTCCTGCACCATGGAGTCAGCTACCAAACTCAGAAATCAGTAGTGTAGGGTAGACAGGAGCTCCCCAGGCCCTGTATTAATAGAACACTGGGAGATATTAATCATAAAAGCTGCACACTTACTAAGTGCACATTTGATAGGTAGATTCTGAATCCTCACATCTGACAATTGAAAAAACTGGGGCTCGGAGCCATTAGGTAAAGCACAAGATGACATAGTTTTAGCAAGGGATGAGTGCAGATTCAAACCATTTGTTGGACTCCAAAAACTATGCTCGTTCCATTATGGGAAGGTATACACTGAATGTGTAGAAAGGTCATCTCCCTTTGGTGAGGGAACCAACCAGCTCGCAGGTCAGCAAAGACTCGGGCAACATACGCCAAGGTTTCGACCAAGACTGAGTAAGCAAATGTAAAGGAACAGCCCCAGGCTTTGAAGAGAATGAAAAGGCAAGGCAGTGAGGCAAAGCAGACTGCCCTTCCCAGCCTCCTGCAGAGATTCTCCTTGTTGAGTTGTTTTCTTCTCTGTCCCCTCTTCCCCAGCAGTCTGAGGAGCTGCGAAGGGAAAAGTGAACAGAAGGGCAGAAATAGGAATGACTGGTACAGAAACAAAATAATCACTTGGCTAGAAGGCAAGTTATAGTAAACAACAACAAATTGACCAAGGATCTTAAAATGGTTGAATGGAGACTATAGTGGCTACAGCATGGCAAGAATATCAAGCTGTATAAATTTAAGATGTAAATACTTCCATGCTGGTCAGTTTTATATGACAACTTGGCTAGGCTATCATCCCCAGTTATTCAATCAAACACTCAACTACATGCTGCTGTGAAGGTATTTTGTAGATGTAATTAAAGCCCGTAATCAGGTGGCTCTAAGGAAGGGAGATTGTACTAGATAACCTGGGTGGGCCTGATTCAATCAGTTGAAAGACCTTAAGAGCAAGAAGAAATTCCAGCTGTGGACAGCAGCTTCCACTCATGTCCAAGGGTACCAGCCTCCCTTCCTGAAGGCCTCCCTGTGGATTTCTGACTTGCCTTGCCTGTCCCCACACGGCATAAGCCAATTACAAATTCCTTGTAGTAAAGCTCTTCATACATATCCCCCACTACTTCTGTTTCTCTGGATAAACCCTGACTGATATAGCTCCTGTGAACGGCTGATACAAGCCCCAGGAGACATGGAGCTGCATATTCTGGCCCAGCAAACACAGACCTAACTAAGAACAGTTTGGAAAAAAAAGGTTCTAAAGGATATTTCCTTGAGAGGCAGGAATAGAGGGTGGGGCCTCCAGCTCAAAACAACTGGTTGGAGCCCCCTTTGAGCTTCCTAAAATTAGCTTTCAAGCAAAGACAGAGCCCTCTTAGCAGACCACAATCTTGTGCACACCCCCATTTTCCAGTCTACATTTAAAAACCTCTGAAGACGACCCAGGTGGTCTCCTATGCCAAAGCTGAGAAGGTTGAACTGAACACATTTAGCATCGATGAAGAAATGATCCCCAGAGGGCCAAGGGCAGATGCAGATATTAAGCAAGGCATCCCAGTGGAGCTGATCCAGAGATGGTCCCACCAGGAGCCCAGAGGGAAAACGTTCTTGGGAAAGGGATCAAGAAACAGTTTTAAAATCCTTATCCAAGTGAAATATTGGCATGACCTAGATCCCAGTACTGAAACAAGTCATTCACAACACACTGCTGAAACAAGACGTTTGCTCACCTGACCTGATGCCCTGATTTGGCTATAAGGGTTCAATTCTGAAGCCCTATTCTTGGAACAGTCATTAGTGGCTCCAGACCAGAGACCAGAGTTTCATGCCCTCGAGTCAGCAGTGTGACTCCAATGAGGTCCCCATTTTCCATTCTGGAAAGTATTATTATTGCTAAAATTTTTGAGCACTTACTATGTGCTAGACACTATTCTAAGCACTTTTTATGGGTCATAGCCACTATTTACTAACTGTACGATGGTGCACATGTTAATTTAACCTCTCTGTCTCAGTTTCTGCATCATAAAATGAAGATAATAACAGTACCTACTTATTGTGTACTTATTGTGAAGATTAAGTAAGGTCATATATGTGAGTGCTCAGAACAGTGCCTAGCACATGGCACACACTATACATATTTGTTGAATATGCACACACATACACGTATCCTCACAATAGACCATGAGGGCTTTCTCACAGATCTGGAGGTTGGCAGGCCATGATTCATTACTCATGTGGCAGGACCATAGTCTTCTTGTCCAAACTGCTAGAAAAGGATATAAAAACTCTGTTTTCTAGGGTTGGGGCAGTTTGGGCTCCAAATAGCAGCTCCAAACTCACCCTGCAGCCTGTATTACCCAGAAACTATAGAATCTCAAGAGTAGGCTCTCTCCTTGATAAAGATGAAAAGGCTGGGGATCAAATGGGTGGTGACCTCTGTGGGCTTTTGCCAGGGGGAGAGATGGATAAGCCCTTGACTTCCAGGTACACTCTGGATCCTAGTATCACACTTTGTCATTCACTACCCAAATGCAACAAGGCAGAGGCAGACCAATGGCAGAGACTTCCTCTCACAGTGGCATTAAGAGCCCACATTTGCAACAAAGACCCCAGGCCTTCTAAGGATAGGGTGTTAGGAACCAAGGGCAAAAGCAGATCTTGGGATACAAATTCTACCCTGGACCTAGAAATAAGAAAGGCTAAAGGGACTCCTTCCTCCCCTGCAGAAATCAGAAGCAGCTTCCAAGCCAGCAAGTCAGATGATGGTGACTTGAGATGCAAGAACCAGGTTGCCTCAAATAAACCCAACAATCTGTGCCCAGGAAAGAGCTGGGCCATTCTGTGGTCAGTTTCTGAGATGGGGAGTGTGGGCCACCCGTGGCAAACTCTTACCATGGGCATCAGTGTCTGTAACTTATGAGAGGACTAAGGCACAGCCAGGGGCTTTCAAGTCAGCCTCCCAGAGTCTCCCAGTAGACAGATTTTTTCCCCCTCCCATTACATGAACATAAAATATTCTGCAACCTCCCTTTACAAAACACTCACTTCTTCTACCAAATAGCTCTCTGGAGGTTGTCCACATTAGCCAAGGGCACCAGAGAGGTAACATTTGATCCAATTGCCCAACACTTGGGAAGGGCAGATGCATCACATTACCAGATAAGCCTGACAATAAAGCCTTAAAGAACGTCATGGAGCTCTACATGAAGAAACACCAACCTTCCCTCCTCAGTGAACGTGAGTTTATTTTACCTCAATTTGTTGAAAGAAAGCAAAGCCTTCACAGGGCTGGGGCCTATGCCTGCACACAGACATGACATAGTCCAGCTAGAGCCAGGAAAAGTCTACACTTGTGTGAACCCTCCCAAACAGGGTGTCTTGCTCAGGAAAAATACACCCAGGCAAATCTCACAAGGGCCACGGGCCACTCACTCACTAACAACATTCACCAGCCTTAACCCAGCAAGTTAGAACAAATCCTAGGAAGTCTTTCAAAAGCCCTTTCTGGGTCAGGTTTACCAGCTGAATTTGGCTTCTTTCCAATGTTCTAATGGCCATAGTGATGTTTAGGAAGAGCTCTCTTACCACAAAGGGGCCAGAAACTTGTTCCTAGGAAATATGGTAGTTGATTGACCCCAGTTCATGAGAGGATCAAGCCCCTTGTAATTAAGGCTCTTAAGGACAAGCCACAAAACCAACAGATGAGCAGCCTCTGGAATAAAAATGCATGGTACACAACCACTTGGAATATCCCACAGGACACAATGAGTCATTCCACAAGAGACATTTAAAAAAAGAAGAAGAACCACCAATCTTAAAACGTTTAGTTATTTACTCTGCCTTCAAGAGAGAATTTATTTGGAAAGACCTCACTGGAAAACTCAAAATGGTGCATCCAGACCCTTAGAATATAGCAGTCACACTTCTGATAGAGCAAAAAGCTGTGTTTGTGTCTGCAACCCTGACCCATCTGCCACATGCTGCTCCTTAGAGTCAACCTCATGGAGGAAGCTGCCTTAATTGCATTTGGAAGAAGAGAATTCTCATTTTCTCCAATTTCCAGGATCCAACAATGGTCCTTATTAGAGTAAACTGCAATTCCCAATTTTTCACCCAGCACTCCTGCATAATGGGAAGCTCCCTGAGGGCAGGCAATTCATGCCACTTCTTCCTGAATCCTCCACAGCTAGCACTGTTCGCAGCAACCCACAGGCACTAAAAACTGAGTGTTGGATGACTGAACAAGTAGATATTATGAACCATCATACCAGGTATGCTAATGTCATGTCTTTTCTAAACATGGGTGAGGGGGAAACTGCCAAGGAAGGGAAAGGAGGAAATTAGAAAAGAAAAGAATTATTTCCAGATTTTTAAATGCAACACAATAGCATACAGAAGTTTTGTTTTTTGGTTTTTTTTTTTAAAGTTCCCTCCTCCACAAGCAAACTTGAATGTCTGAGTTATTCTTAGGGCATTTTTGGACACTACAACCCTTAGTTACACATTATTTGGCTTCCTGGAAGGTAGCAACTGGACATGCGCTGTGGTAAAGGCTGTGCAAGTCCCCTTCCTAGAGCAGCACCAAGCACACATCTGGGGCTATTTAACAGCTGATTGGAAATTTAGCCTTCTGATTTCCAGTTAAATACTAGGCACAGGAAAACAAATAGCACTTGTTTTTCACTGAGCCTTGTCAGTCATCCAAACTTCAGTGCAGACCAGACCAGAGAACTGCCTGTGGTTTGGTGGCAGAGGCCCAAATATTTTGACCTTTTTTTTTTTTGCCTCCAGTTTAAGTAAAAGGAATAAACCCGATTTTGGCAAGCCCAGCTTTTTCCCCCACCCCTTCTCCCGTCTTAGAAATGCAAAACTGGTTTTAAATATTAAGCATGTTCCTGGTATTAATTTACATTTTTCATTAGGATTAGGTTTTCATTTGTTTTTAATCCAAAGCCAATAGCATAGAGTTTGGTTTCTCTCATTTATTTCAACTGCCCTGGCTTGATATTTACTTGGATTTGCTGAAGAGGCAATGTTCAGATTGCCATTTTCTGATTCCAATTAAATTGGGATATAGTATCTAGCAGTTGTATTATCAAAGAATCAGAGAGTTTAAAAGCTGGAAGGAACTTATAGCTAGTACAACCCTCTCATTTTAGAGATGAGGAAACTGAGTCCTGAGAAGTTAAGTGACTTTTGTCCAATGACATATAATTAGTGGTAGAGCCAAGGCCTCCTGACACCCAGGTCAGGGTGTCAACTAGAAACAAAAACTTGAGTTACCTCTGAGTTGCCAGATAAAATACAGGACACTCAGTTTAATTTGAATTTCAGATAAACAATGAATAATTTTTAGTATAAGTATGTCCCATATATTGCATGGGCATACTAAAAAAATTATTTGTTGTTTATCTGAAATTCAGCTTTACCTGAAGTGTTGTATTTTTATATGCCAGCTCTGGCAACTGTACCTCAGAGACCAACATCCCCTTCCACTGCCCATCCCTCACTCAAACATAAACACACCACTTCTCTGATTTTAATGATAAATGGCTAGAAAAAATAAATCACAGCACAGTGATCCCAAGAGTGAATGAGGTTGGAAGAAGCTGTTTATTTCTTGAGACTTTCCTAATCTTAGATACCCTTTTTTTCCTAAACTAAGCCTGACATAAATAGGTTGGCTGTGGTCTCTGGACTAGGCATTTTATGTTTTTAGAAGCCAGGCATTAGGATCTCATCTTGAAAATTCCTGCTTGTTCCAGGGCTCCAAGTATATAGACCTTGCAGGAGAGAATGCTGAGATTTGGAACGCAAATATAGCAAGACTTCTCTAAAAAAAAAAAAAATCAGATAAATCTATGGAATAAAGTAAAAAGACACATTTTAAAATCTAGTTCATTGATTTTATACCATCACTTTTAAAGAGTGCTGCAGCAAGGATTTTTCCTAACAGCTTTATGAAATGTAATTCACATATCATAATATTCACCCTTTTAAACTATACAATTCAGTATTTTTAGTATATTCACAAAGTGTGGTATACTCACCACTATGTAATTCTAAACATTTTTATCCCTCCACCCCCAAATGAAACCCCATACCATTAGTAGTCATTCCCCATTCTCCTCTCCCATCAGCCCCTGGAAATTACTAATCTACTTTCTATAGATTTGCCTGTTCTGGTCATTTCATTTAAATGGAATCATACAGTATGTTGCCTTTAGTGTCTGGCTTCTTTCACTCAGCATAATGTTTTCAAGGCTCATCCATGCCGTGCTATGTATTAGAACTTCATTCCTTTTTATGGCTAAATAATATTCCACTGTATGGATACAACACTTTTTTTGATCCATTCATTAGGTGATGAACATTTGGGTTGTTTCCACGTTTTAGCTATTACGAATAATGCTGCTTTGAACATTTGTGGACAAGTTTTTGTGGACATGTTCTGCCCAATTGTTTCCCAAAGAACTATTTTACATTCTCACCAGCAATGTATGAGTATTCCAATTTCCCTACATCCCTGCCAACACTTGTTATCTACCTTTTGTGTTACAGCCATCCTGATGAGTTGAAGTGGCATCTCATTGTGGTTTTGATTAGCAATTCCCTAATGACTCATGATATTAAGCATCTTTTCATGTGCTTTTTGGCCATCTGTGTCCTTTCTTTGGAGAAATGTCTATTCACATTTAAAGACAATTTAACATTGTGGCTCTTACCAATCTTTTTCAGCAAACTCAGGTTGAAAGTTCAGACTCTATTGCCCAGTTGAGTTACCCTACTCTTTCTTCAGTGTGGAAATGATTATATAAATAAAATAGGCTTATATGACCCTTCTAAGAGATTTTTATTTGTAGTTCCAACATGATACACTGAGAGGGTAGGATTATTATAATATTTTTATTTTTGATTGCATCAAGGGACAGCTCTAACCTGCTCAATATCATCTGGGCCATACGTCCTGCAAAAGGCAAATGATACGGCTGCCGCAACTTCATCACGTGTGCATGTGTACGACTCACGCTCAAAGATCCACTACTTGAAACTCAGCTTGAAACAATCACTCTTCATCCCCCTCCCACTTCTTAGGTAACCACCAGCACCAGGTAAAGGAACTGCACCCGCACAGAAACCTAAATCACGCTTTCTCCCCGCCTGCCACGCTCCCGCCTGCCTGTGCTATAGAATCTTGAGAAGGACTGAAATGATTTGACAGAAAAAGACAGATGCCTTTATGAGACAGTATTAAAGTATCATGTTTTTAATCACCCTCGTGGGTGACTGAGAGATGTTCTGAGTAACACAAGGCCCTCCTAACTAATTGTGAAAGTTTTCCTTTTTTAATGTGGGCAGTTACAACAAAGCAGACATGTCAATTTAAATTAAAAGGTCACCCCGACAAATGAGTAGATGCCATTAAGCAAATTTTTCTCATCATTCTACTTTAAAAAAAAAATGAACTGTTCAAGTATTATAACTCTACCTAGAAAGTAAAGACAGCATTGCGACAGTAATGCAAGTCCTTCGGCAGCATATCAGGGAAGGAGTAAGGACACACGCCTCTCGGCCTGAGAGCCAGGAGACCCACTCTTTCTCCTCAGCTCCTCTAAGCTCTCCGGGTAACCTTGGAGAAGACAAGCTAAGCCTCGGCTTCCAGAGATTCCAGGTGCCTTTTGAAGTGTTTGATGAAATACTTAAATAAAATAATTTAGTTATCTTACTCCCCCAAATTTTCACTCCTAACTACAAGAAACGGATAAACAGAACACACTACTGGTTTTCTACCCATCACTGGTCCCTCTGTCACAAAGCCTGTCAAGTGGATGAGCAGACGCTGAAATCCATTTCAGGCCACAGAGAGGAAGGGAAGCGCCTGCCTTGGGAGAGCTGCCCAGCTTGTGGGAGAACTTGCATCACTCGTTGTCTACTGATACGAGAACCTGAATGAACAACAGATGTTCCACCATCTATTCCAGGCCATGAAGAAATGTGCAGAGCAGGGAGAACCATTTTCCCTAAAGGAAGCCTGCTGGACAACAAAGCAGAGTTCAGGTGTCCTGGAATTTAAGTCCTTGACTTCTCCCCATGCTGCCTCCCCCATGTTCGTAGCTTTAGGCTCATCACTTGATCTGCAATCTCCTTACACGGGATTAATCCAAATAGGGTCAATGTTAAATTGTTTACTAAAGCTGTCTCCTTTTTTTCATTGTTGGTGTGTCTTAAACTGTTAGCCAAGAAGCAGTTCTTATCGATCTTAAACAAAATTAAAGCAAATAAATAATAACTAGGAATAAGATACCTTTCTTTAAAACCCATGGAATGGTAGATTAAAGAAGGGATTTAGAAAGCGGTAAGTACAACTATGACATGTGGCCCACACTTTTCATCTGGACCAGAGAAATAGGAATTCATTTCAATCTGGGGCCAGCCAAGCTAGATATTTTATAATTACTAATGTAAACTCGACACCCTTCCCAAGTGCTCTTTACTATGACTAATAATAACTAACAGCAGCAAAGGTAACATAATGTCTAGGATTTTATCAGTGCCAGGTACTAAACAAAACATTTTATATATAATCTCATTCATTTTTTGTTGGTTTGTTTGTTTGTTTTTGACATAGGGATCTCGCTCTGTTACCCAGGCTGGGGTGTGGTAGTGCAATCATAGCTTACTGCAACATCAAATTCCTGGGCTCAAACAATCTTCCCACGTCAGCCTCCCGAGTAGCTGGGATTACAGGCATGAGCCACCGCGCCTGGCTGTAATCTAATTTAATCAAGATAACAGCTCTATGGTGTAGGGGCTATTATTATTCCCATATTACAACTGAGAAAAATCAGGCTTAGAGAAATTGTATTTGCCCAAAGTTACTACTTGGATTCAAACCAGGATAGCCAAAAGCCTTTGTTCATAACTTCTCCATAACCAGTCTACTGTGGTAATCACTAGCTTCATGTAGCTACTAAGCATCTGAAATGTGGCTAAGCATGACTGAGAAACTGAATTTTAAATTTCAGTTAATTTAAATAGCCATGCATAGCTAGTTCTTACAGTATTAGACAGTACAGCTCTACAGCATGAGGGCTAAATGTGCATATGACCTTATGTTCAGAGCCTTTAGTCTTACTAACACAAATAACTTTAATTAGAGGAGATTGACAATGATTATGAGTATGAAGGGAGCATAACAGCTTATAAAGTAAGTCCTATCTGGGTTTGAGTCTCAGCTCTGCCAGTAACTAGCCATGTGATTTGGGCCACAACTTAACCTCTCTAAGTCTTAGCTCCTTATCTATAAGAAGAGGTAAATACACCATTGCCATAGGGTTATTGTGAGAAACAAATGAGATAAAATATTAGAGCATTTAGTGCAATACCTAGAATGTAATTAGGCTAAATAAATGTGCTAGTAATAATAATAACAACTAAATAATTACTGATTTTTGGCCTTTTTAATGTAGAGGTAATAAGAGTTTCAATTCTCAGAAAAGGCTACAATATAAGTTACTAGTAACTCCCACCTTACAAAAATGTACCTTTTGAGTTTTTAAATGTTTTATTTTGAAATTATTTCAAATGTGCAGCAAAGTTGTCAGTACAAAGGACTCTAGTATACCCTTTAACTAGATTCATCAGTTTTTAACATCTTACCACATTTGCCTCTTATTCTCTCTATATTTTTTCCTGAATTATTTGACACTTTAACCCTTAACACTTAAGTGTATTTACTGTATTTCCTAAGAAGAAGGATGTTCACTTAGATAACTACAGTATAATTATCTAAGTCAAGAAATATAACATTGGTACAATACGTAAATCTACAGGCTCAATTCTAATTTCGTCCACTTTCCCCATAATGTCCTTTGTAGCAACTGCCCACCCCCTACCAAACAGGATCCAGCTCAGGATCTTTTGTGTCTTTTTAGTCTCCTTCAATCTGGAACAGCTCTCCAGTCCTTCTTTGTCTTACATGACTGACATTTTTGAAGAATACAGGCCAGTATTTTACAGAGTGTCACTCCGTTGGGTTTTGTCCAGTGTTTCCTTATGATTAGATTCGGGTGATATGCGTTTCTGGCTAGAATACTCGGTAAGTGATGCTGTTTCTCATTTACAGGCATGAAACATCCATCTGCCCCATATTGGTAACGTGAATTTTGAGCACTTGGGTATTGTTGGTATCTCCACTATATACGTTACTATTTTTTTCTTTGCTAATTTATAAGTAATTTATGGAAAAAATATTTTGAGAATATCTAAATATACTGTTCCTCAAACTCCCTCCACCTCTGCTGGATTTAGCATCTGTTGATAATTCTTGCCTGAATTTTTACTATGATGGTTACAAAATGATTTTCTAACTCTATCATTCCTTCTGTATTATTAATTTACATTCTACTATAAAAAGGAGATTTCCCTTTTCCCTTTTTTACCCATTTATCAACTTATTAACTGTAATGACTATAGATTTTTACTTTATTCAATGGGTACATTTGAGTTTTTAAATCTACTCTTCAAATACAGGTGACAAGAAACTACAGATCTGGATTAAGAGTCATTAATTAGGCAAAGTTTATTCATTGGGCAAGAGGAAAACTATTAACTGAGGACTCTACTTGTTTTGGATGCTGTGGGCAAGAGAGGTTTAACAGCCTCAGGCTCTGCAGTTGGGAGGACATTATTAGCATGTACCTCTCGCAATAGACAATATGAGTTATCGCTACCAAGTTGCAGTGTTGCTCATCATCAGACATGATATCATACCAAAAATATTCCATCCAAACAACCCATCTATTTCTCCACAACTAACAAACTTGAATGTTCTGGCAAACTCAAAAGGACATGATTTACAAATAGTAGGTAATATTTGGATCTTTCCACAAGAGCTGGGTTCCAGCTTTTTTAAAATAAAATACAAATGATTTCATTTTGGAGTTCACTGTGTCACTTTCTCAACAAACAGATCCTCATATCAGAAATTAAGCCTGTTTTATATACAAATAGAATGGGTTTGTGCATATTTATTTTGTGGTCAGAGACCACACGCCCGGTGGCTATTTACAATATTTACAGTGCTCCTGATGCCACAGTCTCAGAGCTGAAACCAAAGCTCGGGCCACACAGAGTATGACTACAGGCCCTGCTCTAACATGCACGCTGGACCTGACTCTCCAACCACAGAGAAAGACATGTGGGTGGTGGTTGTTTTCTGTGAATGCTTATCTATGCCATCCAGATATCACTACATGCACACTCCAAATGTAACACTCTTTGGATTCTGGTATTATTTCAATGAAAGCAAGCCTTTCCTTGCAAAGTTTTAGGGCCACTATATCTTTATGCTAAGGATAAGTTTGGGAGGGTTTTAAGTGCTTACCAAGAAAAATCTAGAGACTCCAGTGGCAAGTCTCTCCGTCTTCAGATGCCAGACCAGGGGCTGCGGGGAGTTGAGAAGAAACACGACAGGCTTGTGGTGAACGTGGACTGAGGAGATGGGATTAAGGTGCAGAGTGACCTGGGACACAACGAAAAGAGGAGAGAAATCTTAGCACTGGCCGTCCATGGAAATCACTGAGAGAAGCATCTAGAATACTTTTTCACAACTCACTGTTAACAGAAACAAGCTATAAGCTAGTTCAGATTCTATGAATAAGATACATTAGGTTGAACTAGATGATTTTGCCAATATTTGGCCATTTTCTACAAAATGGCTATTTCATATGGTTCAAACCACACTAATCTCAACCAAAATATGATTTAGCTCCCAGTAAAAGAACACAAATAAACAGAACACATTTTTCCCCCAAAATTGGCAAGAGTGGAATAAAAGTTACCTTCCCTCAGGACTGCCTTTTCCTTTAAGTCAAATGACAAAGCTTAAAATTGGAGAAGAGAACCCTCTGGGGGTGGGTCATCCCTCTGAATCTCCAGAGAAATAATTTTCTTCTCCTCCAGGTAAGCTCCAACCTCTATAAAGTTAAGGGAGTTCTGCCAAAGAAAAGTGCTGAAAGCTAAGAGAAAGGGGCTGCCAAGGGGAGCTGCCAGTGCTTTCATCATCCCAGCTATTAGCTTGAAGGGCTTTTCCAAAGAAATGCAGCACAGAGAATACACAGAATAAAAACTGTCAAAAAAAAAAAAAAAAACCAGGGAAGAAAACTATGAGCTGGATAGGAAAACTGTGGCCACTTTTGACAGTAGATCAAGGACTACTGCAGGTTACCACTGTTGTCATTAGCATCACCAAAAGGCACCTGTGAGCAGAGATGGAAAAAGTGGACTCAACAACGTCCTCTTGAAGCACATGAGCCAAGGCCAGTCAACATGAATATAGGAAAGCAAAAGGATACACAAAGAAATACTGCCTAGATGCTCTCATATAAGCCTGTCTCACACTGGCTTTCTGTACAGAGGGGTGAGGTAAGACCCAAGAATCACATATTTAAACAGGGTGAACTTGCCAAAGATCACCACATAAAGTAATTAGAGAGGGAAAAGACAAAAAAGGACTTAGGCTGGAAAGATACAGACCAAGGGATACATTGCGAATAATAGCACATCTCAGCCATAATCCTTATAAGGATTAAATGGTCTAGATCTATGATCTGAGCCTGTACATTCATCAGGGATATAGCACTAAAAGCTGGACAACTTTACGTTTCCCAACGGCTGCTGGCCCACTTTGATCTCAACATATTTCTACCTGTTTTTGTAGAGAGACTGCCTACGACCAATGTCACTACAGTATACTCTCAGGTCATTGATAATAAGGCACTAAACTTTAGTCATCTTTCAAAATCCATGCTTTAGCATGTGGCAGACATTCAGTAAGTGCCAACAGAATATTTTAATTCTCTGCTTTTCAATGCCACAAAAGTACTTTATTCTATGAATGATTTGTACTGTAGTATATAATAGCATCTTGTTCATTACCTATTGAATGTGCATATCTTAATTTCCAAAATAGACTATAGACAAAGATATGTCTTACATTTAATACTATGCTTAACATTGTACACATGAATAAATATTGGCTGATTTATCATAGCAAATTCATAAATTTATATGTTACCTAAAATGTAAAAAAGGTTGAAGATATTAATAGGTTCAAAGGGATTTAGCTAGCTACTTTGCAGAAAAATACAAAAACATGAGCAATACTCAACCTGTCACGAGCTACCTCTACAAAGAGCTAGGATCATTTTTATCTTTGCCCTAAGCATAGTGCTAAATCAAAGTACTAAATCAACAGTGATGTCCAGTACAGCTATAGCAAAGTAACGTGCTCCTTGGTTGTATAGACTCTACCTCAAGCACCCGTTGGATTTTCTGCCTGCATTTAGAAGTAAACAGATTGATAGCCACTGAAAACAAGAGAGGCCGAGGAAAAGAGCCAAACTATGGCCTTAACTGAACAGAGAGATGCACACTAGGGCGAGCACGCACTATGGAGAGTGAAGAGTGGAGGATGAAATCATGGCTTGTTCAAGACTACCTGAAAACTGCAAAGTAATGCTCTGACTTTCACTAACAGCATGTGGCAGTAAAAGGTTTCCCTATTCATTTACTCCCAAACTGTTTGTTGAGCACCATAAAAGCACAAAGAATAGCAATGTATACCTGCAGAGAGTACATCAACTCTTTTTCCGATGATTTTCTTTGCAGCCCTCAGGCATACAATTCTTCTTAGAGCTCATGGATGTGTAAAAGTTTTGGTTAAAACATATATTACAAAATAGTAATAAGTATATATCTCAAATGAACAAGAAAATTTTTTAAAGCTTATGAAATAAGAAAAAGATGTATGAGACAGATATTGGTGCTCAGGTCCAAAATTTTCCAGATGGTCAAAAGCGTCAAGGCCTGGCTCACACAATCAAGGAATGATTTCTAGGAGCCACAGCTCTGAGCTTTCCTGGAAACGGCTCCCTCTTCAATATGTGGCAGTGTCTGGCCAAGATGAATCTCTGATTCTGGCACACGGAGTCTAGGCAAAGCCCCAAAAGCTATTTGGCAAAAAAAGAATTCACACTACGATTGGGAAATTAAAAGAAAAGTACCCAATACTTTTTCAAAAAGATCATTTGGCAGGGACATAGAGTCCCGCAAGCACCTGCTCACCTAATCCATCAGTAACCTTCCTCTTCTATACTTCCTCCACTTGAGCAAATCTTGCTGAAGGGAAGATAAAGAACAACCAAAACAACCAACCAAAGAATGAAGGTATAAAAGCTCCCAGAAGTGTGGAGAGAACATACCCGGAATATCTCGAAGAACTCCCGGCTAAGTTGCCTGGAGAAATTCTCCCAGGCTGGAAAAAAAACAAAAGAAAAGAAAAAGAAAATCCCCTGTAGGATCAATCATAGCTCAGTATAGGCTATAGTTACAAACCTAAGAACATCCTGCTGAAGTTTTTCATGATTAGATTGTCCAGCAATCATGGTCTAAAAATCAGAACTGAGGCATTCTATAGCAAAGAAATATCCCATGGAGAAATGATGCAAATGGTATCCAACAATTTCCAGCTTGGGAATCCAAACAGTAGTGTAAAGAGTTGACCCTCAATCCTATGTCGAATTTACACATAAAAATACAGGTAATAGCTTGGTGTATGGGGCTTTGTAAGGCATAAGGAACTGAACGTAGGGGCCATGTGAGCTGAGGAGGCTACTGACACTAAAGGGGATGCATCCCAAATGAAGGAACCATGACTAGTCTCTAAATCAGTGGCTTCTTTGTAAATCCTTGGGAGTCAAACAGCATTTGAGAACTTAATGCATGTATAAACCCTCTTCTCTCTCTCTCTCTCTCTCTCTCTCTCTCTCTGTCTCTCTCTCACACACACACACACACACACACACACCCCATCTCACATAAAACTTTACTGACAGTGTCAGGAAAATACATCCATTGCAGGCCCCATGAACTCCAGGGTAAGTAGCCATTAACCTTGGTTAAGGAACCATCGTAAAAGAGCAGGAAGAAATGGAAACAAAAATGGCTCCATTTAATTAAAGTAGAAATTACACCTCTGGTTTTAAGATGCCATCCTTTCAGGAAAAGAACTTAATAGATGACAACCCAGAACTAAAAAACTTTCACCTGTAGTTTCTGGGGTTTTAGTGACCTCTTAAAATCCATACTTTGACCATACGCTGGTCCATGAAGCCTACTTTAAGAGTTCCTGCTCTAATCTGCTTGTCTCAAACGGTGGTGAATGTCCTGATGTTGTGAGAAAATGCAAGTAAAACTGATTTGCCGCATCCCACATGCACTTAGACTCTGTCCCTCATACATCACGGATCCCTCCCCTAAATGAAGGAAAGCTAATTGGTCTACTCTATACTACAACATCTATTCACACTAGGTCTTCTGAGGTTATCTGTGCACTGCAACAAACATATTAGATATAATTTTATAAGGAAATTCAATGCAAATCTTTTCTGAGTGTATTTCTGGAGAATCTGAATACAATTTTGACCAAAGTCAAGGCCAACTCTAGGGAGCATAAATCCTCTGAGTGGATAGACAACCTTGCTACCTCCCACTTAGGAGGCATGTCCTTGCCCACATTACCACCAGAAAACAACAAAGACAGTTTTCCCTGGACCTTGTTGTGGTGAAGGCTTCTCAGTTCTCTAAGGATTATCTTTGATAGGCAAAAACTATATGTTGTCTCAAACTCTGTTAATTACTTTATGAAAATGAATTATATATTTACAGGAAAAGGGGGAACCCTACTCTCCCTATGGAAAGACACCACATGAAAAGTGCTTTGAATTTCTTAGGATGCATAGTATAAATGCAAGACATTTCTACCATAGAGATCTCAAAAGATTTATGAGTTAGATGCCTTACTCCTGGGGTTTGTTAAAACAAACAAAAAAGCAAAGTGAGCAAAACAACTGATATGACAGTCTAACAATTGTCCAATTTTGCTAACATGTCAGTGAAGTTCCATTTCAACACTTCTGATTCTTAGAACAACCCCTGTGGGCCCATGAAGCAATGAAGTCATCCAAAACACTACCAGAGAGACTTCTATTATCTAAAACCAGACCAAATAATGCTCTGAAATGGATGATTCAATAATCAGTTTACACTAAGATAGGTAAGAACTCCAACAGTGTGACCCCATAGGGTCACATGCTGGTCTGTATATCGCCATCATCTATCCCCT
Organism: Daubentonia madagascariensis; assembly: GCA_023783475.1. Lineage (NCBI taxonomy): Eukaryota > Metazoa > Chordata > Mammalia > Primates > Daubentoniidae > Daubentonia > Daubentonia madagascariensis. Next base: position 25,053,180 of record JAKFHU010000913.1, on the reverse strand, counting down.
CTTTAGAGGTAAGGAGATATCCAGAGTAACAGTCTTGGCAGTAATTGAAAACATCCCGAATCTGGGTCTCCCGGCACCCACATCTGTGTGAAGACACAGATGGGCAGAAAGGCATAAACCTATTCCAGGAAACTTGGGTTCCACAGCTGAACTTAAATTTCACTTAGATTTGGGCAATATGACTTTTAGGAACTCAAATGTGACCACAGATGAATCTGACACGTGCAAGTGATTGCTGAGGGTAGTACAGTAGTTAGTTGCTGCTACAGAGTTTAAAAAGTGTATTCCAGTCTGAGGAACCCCTACAGCTGACATTTTATTTGCCATTGCTTGTCTTTCACCATTTGGGAATTGGTATAAAAGGATTCCCTTAAAATATTCTTGGAAGGTTGGATTTGGAGCTTTTAAAATTTCCTTATTTTTTATTTTTATATTTCTCTGAATTTTCCTAGGGGAATATCAATTAGTTGGTAGGTATTGAATTCAAGAAATCTCTAGCCCTTAGTGTCCCCACCCTCATTCTGGGCAGTCAACTGAACATTCTCCTTGGTCTAGAGAAGCATCGAGGTCAAGGACTTCACACTGCTGTGGCAAATGACGTTGAGCTCTTTCCCAGTGGTTTTGTCTTGAAACTACTTAATGTGCTAAGAGGGACACAGTCGGTCAATTTCAAAACTAATCCCCCTCCCCCCAACAAGGACATGATTGAGGATTCCCTGGGAGCCTCTGAAAATAATCTAATATAATCACAAAAGAGAAAAAAAGACAACCTAAAATGAATGTCTGAAATGTGATGCAGAAATAAGTCTGCCCCCTCTGCTCCATAGTTTGAATGCCCTGGAAAAATACTGGGAACTAAATTTGGGTTGGGGGTTGAGGGGCAAGAACTCATATAAACAGAAGAGTATTTATGAAACTACAGGTCATGACCCTCTAAAGGGGTCCTGGGAGCGCTGGAAGGGGATTCCAGAGACCCTGGTCCTCCCTTCCCAGAGTAGCCCACAGCTTAGCGCTGCAGGGAAGAGAGACAGGGAACGCTCAGACCAGGATGTGGGTACGTGCTGGTGCAGGAAGGCTGCTGGGGTCCCCAGCAGGCTACAGCTGATGGCAAGTTTGAGGACATCAACAGGCACTTTTCTATTGTCCAGTATTAAGCATAGGCTATGTGAATAGCATACTGTATACATCACTAACACAACACAGCCTTTTGGGATTCTGGCCTAAGCGTGCTACAGTGCTCCCGATGGACGCAGGCATCCAGCCCACAGTGCAATCTCCAGTGAAATCTTTCCCCTTCCTCAGGCACAGCCAGAGCTCAGCTCTGCTCCCACAGACAATTCTCGTGTTTCTACCTCCGCATGGCACTACAATAATCTGTTTGGATGTTTGTCTCCTCTGTCACACTGTGAAATCCTCAGGGCATTCTTCAAGGGCACAAACTGAGTCACATTCATCTCTACACCCTTGGGCCTACCACAGGGCTGGACACCTAGTAAGCAGTCAACAAGTTTTCTGAAGGAATGAATAAAAGGAAGAATCAATAAAAGTTATTAATGAAATGCCACTCAAAAAATGGTTACAGAGTCATGCTGTCCTGTTTTTCTGGCCAAAAGCTGGGGTGGGGGTGGGGGGGAATATGCATGTAGTAAACAGAACATTAACTTCACTATCAAGTTCAACTTGAACTTTAAAACACAGTCAAAAAAAAGCAAGAAGCAGATTCTAAGTACCAGAACGGAAGAGAGGGGCTGCTGGAAGGTATGCCGGAGAGGGTTCCCATGCCACACTCAGGCTCGGTGGGAATCAACACCCTGATTATCACCCTCTGCTGTGTGCAGGACAGGGTAGAGCAGCGCTGATGCCACCCATGGGGACCAGACTAGGCAAAGAAGGAAAACGGAAATTTTTTGTTATCTTTAACAGCTATGCAAATAAAAATATGTAAAATGTGAAAAAACCTTTGGAGCGTGTTTTCCTCCTCAGAGATAGATAACAAAAACAAAAAATTTTGACCAAATGTGCCACTGTCTTTTAGAGGCATAGAATTTGAAATGGTTTTCATTCAGGCAATGAAGTGTGTTAGAACAGTTAGAAATTAAAATTCTAAGCAAACTGAAGGAACTCAATATTTGCATATTGATTAAAGCAGGGAAAAAAGTTTGCTTTTATTTTTTATATTCCCTGTCACATTCAATAAATAGGCCCATTCCAATCACTGTAGTTTCTAACACTAACATATAACCAAATCCCCATATAACTATGTACTAGGTAAATTAATTTCCTCTCAACTTTCACCAATGAATGGACTTGCAATTTGTTTTTGCTACTTAACCTGTTTAGTAAACCAGTATTTTGACATGTATATGTCTTTATCAATAGGATTTCAGAATGGCCTATGTGTCAGTACTGTGTTAAACTGAACTGCATAATAAAGGGAATCATTGAAGTGATTATTAGAAGCTGATTTACAAAATAGGCATAGCAAGAACCCAATTCCCCCATGATTTAGGTACTGGAATAATCATTTCCATCTGCCAATTGCAGTCATAGATCTCAATAATGATTTCTGTTTAAGTACCATCTTAAAGTTAGTAAATTTGTAACAGTAAAAAACACAAAATGCAGTGGTGTTCAGGTAGTGATTTAAGATGCTCCCAATGTCGTCAAAGGATGGCATTTGGATTCACCTGAAGCTGGTAAACAATCTGAATAGGGTACCGTGTTGCCTTTTTAGCAGAAAACAGAAATCTGGAGAGGAGCAATTATTAAGATATGGATATTCAAAAACACTACACTTGGATTATTGTTAATAAAAATAGTGGTGGCAGCAGTAGTAATAACCACCATCACTGTCTTTTAAGGAAAGACAATAGGAAGATCCATGGCTCCTTCTACTGGGTTAAGACTTACTGCTCTCATCAGAAGGAACTGCTTTGCATAATTATCTAATTATTCCCATTTTAAAGATAGAAATTGGTGCTCTAGCCAAAGTCATATGGCTAGAAAGTAGCAATGCTGGGAGAAGAATGAATGTCTCTGTCTTTGTCAGTGTGTGTGTCTCTCTCCCCCTGCCTTCCCACCCCCATCTTTAATCTTGGGTGTTAGCTTTGGGTCCTAGAGGATAATAGGAAGCTGCTCTGCAGGAGTAAGAGGCAGGCACTATTTTATTGCTGGAAGAGAAGGAAGGATAAGGAAGGGGACTGAGTTGTAAGCAAGATGCCCGTGGGAGCTAGCCCAAGTTAAGAGGCCAGTGTACAGGTCCACGAGGATGGGTCAACAAATATTTTGATGAACAGTGATGTCTACAGCACCAGCCAAAGCAGCTAGAGTTGCTTTGATGTAAATTCTCCTCCATCTCCTCTACAAAAGCTTTAGTAATGTTCACTGTTGGCTTGAATGAATGTGCTACGGAACTCAAAAAGATGTTGGTTGTGTTTCAAATCCAAGTGACTCAGTGTGTGTCTCAGACACATCACATGTAGAATTACAAACCCAGGAAGCACAGAGGGCCACAAGAACATAAGGCTCCAGCAATCTACAGAAATATACCCTCCTCTGGATTTCTACAAGCCATGGAATCAGCAGAGGTGCAAACTAACCCATCCCTTGAACTCCCAGGGGCTCCCAGTTGATATGTGGATTAGACTAAATTACTCTCTAGGGAAACTAAATTCTAGTCAGGGTAGGAAAACCTTGAGAATTTTGTGAAGTCTGGTTTCATTTGAAAGCTGTAACAAGAACAACTCCTGAAGTTCATCATACCAGCCCCCTAAGGGTATTCTGGTCTCATCCACCAGGTTATGATTTTAAGGAAATGTTTTTAGAGGAGCTTCAGTTTCAATGTTACATGGCCTATCTTGAGAGAGAGAAGAGAAATAACCCAAAAGTCAAAGGTGGGAGAACATGTTATCAGTCCATTTTGGGGAGCATTTTTCCTGAAAAAGCATTATTTTCTTTGACCAAATGTTCCACTATCTTTTAGAAGCACTGAATTTTAAATACTTTTAATTCAGACAATGAACAGTGTCAGAACAGCCTAATGTACAGCACAGCAAAGGAAGTTTGCAGTATTCACATTAGAGTTCAGTCCTTTTGCCTGTTTTCCTCCACAGAATCAGTTTTCATTGAGCCCTGCAATGAGTTTTCAGGGTGAGATCTACAATCACAGAAAGCAGAGGGGAAGTTGCCAAAATATGCATATAGAATTTGGCATGTTGTAGTTTATAAGTGTCTAAGATGGGATAATATCTTCCTAAACCCAGTATTCAAGGGCGTAAGTTTCATTATTTTCTTGAGTCAGAATTAAAAGCAGTTCAACACATTTGTTCTAACTGGAAAGGGACAAAGCTACAATAAAGATTAGGATACCTGGTAACAAAATTATATTTAAGGTTATAGTTACTCTACACCTTAAAAATCCTTTAAGTACTTATTAATAACATGAGGGAAAAAAGAAAAAGTAAAAGAAAGAAAGAAGCAAAAGGCCTAAATTGTGGGAAGTGGACATTTATTTGTAGGTAAATCAAAATTGAAAGTCATAGCAAGAACTAGGAGTGGATTTTACCTCAGAATGAAATAAAGTGCAAATTCTAACACAAACCATTTGACTTTCAAGTTGTATAACTAATACTAGATCAGTCATTCATTTCCCGGCAACGAAGATACTGTAATCTTGTCAAAGCTATATACATAGTTAGCAAATTTAAGCCCTCGTAAATCAAGTCCTATTAAAGGTCATTTGTGAGGGTGATAGAGCAACAGAAAGAAAAAGACAAGATATGAATTATCTTCCGAGGGAATAACTGAAAGTGTTGTTCCCATATTTGACATTGGTAAATACAAGGTTCTGCTCATATTTACATATGGAACATACAGAAATACTATGTCCTACCTTTTATTTTTATACATAGTCTCACCTTTTATACTTAAAATGAGCTTCTAAGATCTGAATTCTACTCAGCGCGTTGCACGTGGAAGGCACTCAAATATTTCACTGAGCTGCTAAATGAAAGCTGGACCACGTGTATCTAAAGAGTTTGAAAAGTATCGTGAAGGCTTGGTTTTCCATGCAAATGGAGAAGGTCCAAGCTACTCTTTCATAATACACCTCTAAAGAATTTTCTAATTCTAACCAAAGTCTAGAAGGTCCTAAAAGATATCAAAATCATACTTCTTAAGCTCTATTTTACAATTCAGTCAAGCTAAATGCTTATTAAGTCAACAGTTGCTAGTCTACTTCTCATTTTTAGCAAAACTAATATAGTCTGCAATTCTCCCTCTGCCTCGTACTTTGAAAAGACCACTAACTAATAAACGCCAAGATGGGAAAAGTAGAAGAGGGGCGAGCGGCATTACATTACAAAATATTCAGGCCTTGATTATAAATTTAAATACATATTGCAAAGTTACCAGGATCTTACAGAAGTAACTAAAATTTGTGATATTTAGGCAGAAAAAAGAAATTTCACTCATGATACGACAAATCTCCCTATAAAAATGTGCTATAAAATAAACAAAACATAATATTATCCTTTTATTGGAATATTATTTGGCCATAGAAAGAAATGAAATACTGATGCATGATATAATATGAATGAACCTTGAAAACATTATGTGAAGTGAAAAAAGCCAAACACAAATGGCCACGTGTTGTATGATTACATTTATACAAAATGTCCAGAACCAGCAAATCCACAGACAAAAGCAGATTAGTAGTTGCAGGCGCTGGGGGTAGGGAAGAATGAGGAGTTACTGCTAATTGGTATGGAGTTTCTTTTTGGGGTAATGAAAATATTCTAGAACTAGACGGTGGTGATGGTTGCACAACATTGTGAATATACAAATGTCACTGATCTGCATGCTTTCAAGTAGCTAAAATGGTTGTATTAGTCAGGTTCTCCAGAGAAAACTATCTTATATACAGATATGTAAGAGGGGATTTATTATGGGAATTGGCTGATGAGATCATGGAAGCTGAGCAGTCCCACAATACGCCATCCGCAAGCTAGAGAACCCAGGAAGCTGGTGGCACAGCTCGGACTGATTTTGAAGGCCTAAGAACCAAAGGAGCCAATGGTATCACTCTCGGTTCCAGGATAGGGCTGAAGGAAGCCTTGGGAACCTGGGAAGACCCTGGTGCAAGTTCTCAGAGTCTGAAGGCCCAAGAACCTGGAGTTCTGATGCTAGGCAGAAGATGGGTGTTCTAGCTCCAGAAAAGAAAGCAAATTCACCTTTCCTTTGTTCTATCTGGGCTTTCAATGGACTGGATGGTGCCCACCCACCTTGGGTGAGGGTGAATCTTCCTTACTTGGTCCACTGATTCCAATTCTAATCTCCTCCAGAAACACCCTCACAGACACACCCAGAATTAATGCTTTACCAGTTATCTGGGTATCCCTTAACCCAGCTGACACCTAAAATTAACTATCACAATAGTGATAGTTATGCTGTGTGTATTTTAACATACCCCAAAAAATGTGATTTGAACTTCCATATGGGATGAACCAGACCAAATTTGGTGTTCAAAATCACATCTGGAAAAGACCTTCATGTGACACTATAAGGAATTCACTTTATCTTAAAAGGCTGAAAGGTCACATCAATCCTTACAACTTCACATCCAAGGCAGCCAAAGCTAAGCCACACACAGCTTCAGACAGTAACTTGTGTTTCCTATGTGTTTTTTTTCATTTATCCAAACACATTAGTTAAGTACCTAATATTAATATGTGCCAGGCACCATGTCAATTACTGGCAACGGAAAGATAGGTGAGGTGCAGCCTATCTTTTCCCAATTTGCTCACACACCAGAGGGAAGACAGGTACATGAAAACATGATTAAACACCACAACTGAGATATGTTCAGGGTGCATACAGAGAGGAGAAGATGTCAGGAATAGGGGGAGGCAATAGCAGTTTGGGCTGGGATGGGTCTCACAAACAGGACCCAAACTTCTGTTAGGAAACAGGCAAAAATCTGTCACCATGATAAATGTTCTTGTTTTACCCACTCCTTCCCAGTTTTCTGAACTGCTTGGATCAGCTGGATGACCACTTGTCAGAGATACTTTAGAAAAAAATTCACAAACGATGTATAAGCTGGACCACAAAGACCCCTTCTGACCCTAGAGTCTAACAATTCCATGACTTCATTACTGAATACTTTTCTTAAGACTTTTCAGAATCTCTTTACCTACTTCCTATTTCATTTCTTCTCTAAAGAAGTTCCTAAATTTGTTTTTAAAATCCATATATATGGTAAGCACTATAGTAAAGTCCTTGAGAGTATTTCTCAACAACAATTATGTCAAAAGAAAATGGTAGGAATCTATTAGGGAAGTGATGACAGTTCCTTATTATTTCATAAAGAGTTCAGAATACTGTCTTGGTAGGTTCAGGTCACATCTGTCCATGGCTGGGAGTATGCGTGTCTGTGGGAGCTTCTTGCCTCTTGCTTATAAGTTTAGATTCCAAAGTTAAAACTAGCTTCAAACAAGCCATCATTCTTTATAAAATATTAAATTAAATCTCTCTGAACCTTAAAAAAGACCAATCACACAGGATTGTTCAGGTTAAATAATTTATATTTACTATAAATATAATTCTTTGTAAACTCCAAGGTATGAGGAAAATTTTACTATTCTCTCCAAAAAAGATGATAAGGAGTTAAATTTTCCAGACCATTACAGATGAACAATATTCTAAAATACTCTTAGAGAGAAACCCAAAAATGTCAAAGTTACCTATAAATCTAGCCATCAGTTTCCACATCCTTAAGCAAACAAACTTTCTAACCAGAGTTAACAAGTAGCAAAACTATGATTTTTGTGATTTTTGTTTCCTCTTCTCTTAACTTTCCACTCACCATGGAAGGTTGCTTTGTGTCATCAGTACCCCCAGAAGGAAGCTCTTTCTGGCAGATGCTCCTGACCTATGTCCTGTTGACCCTTCTCTTATAGCATCTAGCATCTGCTGCCTTGTATTAGGTTAACTTTGGATATATAAACTATCTCAGAGGAGGGGTTGGGACTTGTCTTTTTATCACCTTAGAACCTAGTCCAGTATCTGGCACTTAGAGAGAACTATATAAATATTTAATGATGAATAAATGAATGAACTAACGAACCAACACACGCATTTTAAAGCATAATTTCATCTCTTCCAAGATCTACATTTTCTTCCAAGTTGGCTGGCGTCTCCTGTAACCCAATCCTTTGGGTCACTTTGCCTTCCTTTCTCAATTGCAGGCAGTCTGACCTGGTGGTTAAGAACAGTGAATCAGAGCCAGCCTCCCTCCGGGTTGGAATCTCAGCCCTCCACTTAGCAGCCTTGGGGCCTTGAGTACGTATTACGTTAAGACTCTACGGGCACAAGTTTCATCAAATGCAACATGAGGATCATAGTTGTACCTATCCCATCAAATGTCGAGGGGTTAAATCTGCCATTTGTGTAAAGCACTTAGAACAGTGACTGGCACATACTAAGTGCTCTCTAAGTGTTAGCTATTATTACTTCTACCCTCTAAAACCACAGCTATTTTTCTCCATTCCCTTGGTTCCTATGGAAAGCAGCTCTTATCTATACTATCCTCCACTGAGATTTAAAGTCAAAACAGCTTTCCTCACAGTCCTCCAAACACCAAACTGCTGGCATCCTTGGACTTGGCCCACAGTCTCTTCCTAAACCACCTTCTCCTCTCTGGGCACACACAAGCCCGTTAAGCTTCCCCTTTGCCACTACTCTCTTTCTTTCCCACCTGGCAACTCCGTGAACTTCCTCAGTCACTCTCCCAGAGCTCTTACTCATAGCATTATCATGACCAACAACATCTCCATGCTCACTTCACTCTGGCTTCAGCCAGACTTGGAGATACTTCAAAGGCCCCACATGATTCGGGGGAAGGATAAGGGAGCTGTTTGCTTTTAAACACAACATATCCTGAATGAGATGCCCTGTTTCCATGTACTTGCTTACCCTGACACAAACCGATCATTCTCGGGCTTGAACAAGCTCGGTGAAGACCTCCACCCAATACAATACCGAAAAGGTTGAGACAGCTGCAAAGGTTTCTGTTTCCCAGGAGATGGGAGTTTCATGGAAGGCTAAGAATCACCACAGCAACCAGACTACAAAAACAGTCCATGGGCTTCAGCACCATAACTCTGGTAAAGCAATTTGTACTCCGTGAAAAGGCTGGGGCACAGAAGTTGAAAAATGATCAAAGTAAACACTGCTCCTCAAGCACCATTTTGTTGTGCAGATTTCAAGGCACCAAGTCACAACATCAAAGTTCTGTTATGAAAGATACACATCAAGTGCCAAGGATTTGCCAGGCTGAACTGCCTGCTCTGGTGCGAAGGTCTGAGGAGAAATTCATAGCACATTTTCCAAAACAACCATTCCAAATTTGCTCTAAGAGCAGACCAGGGTAAAAATGTATGCCATTATATCAAGTTACCCTGCCTATGCTAGAACAGCTGTTGATCTCAACCCTGAATTTAAAAGGGGGGGGGGGGCGGGGAGAGCAGTGATTTTTCTGATAAAACTCTAAGTAGAGTTTATTCATCCTGACTTTACATGGACTAATTCCTATAAATTTAAGGAAAGAATTCTCTAAACCTTATTAAACACTAAATGAAAAAATATCTGTTCTAGAATCTCTGATCTGCTACCCTAAATCTACACTATAGTTTAAACAGTAAATAAGAAACTACAGTGTACTATTTCTACACTATACAGAAACAACAACTATAAAACATAGCAACTTAAAAACAGAAATTTCAGGCCAGGCATGGTAGTTCATGCCTGTAATCCTAGCATCTTGTGAGGTCAAGGCAGGAGGATCTCTTGAGTCCAGGAGTTCCACACTAGCCTGGACGATACAGCAAGACCCTGACTGTACAAAAAATTTTTTTTAAAAATTAGCCAGGTGTGGTGACACGCACCTGTAGTCCCAGCTAGTCAGGAGACTAAGGAAGGAGTATCACTTGAGCCCAGGAGTTTGAGGCTACAGTGAGCTATGATGATGCCACTGTACTCTAGCCCAGAAACAGAGTGAGACCCTGTCCCCCCCAAAAAATTTTTAAAAACCTAGAAATTTCTTCATGGGTTTATAAAAGCCCTTGATTTTTATTAGTATGATTAATTTAATTATTAACTATGTTAGCTATGGCTTGAATATACAGAACTTTTTTTTTTTGAAGGAACTCAAAGTGGTCCACCTGAGTAGACTTACAACATCCTCAAAAATTAGGTAAGAAAAATATATAATTCCCATTAGCAAGAATTTACATAAAAATCCTCAGACTTCGATTATATCGGCAGTACACAATGCATTCATCTAAAACTTAACGACAGTGAGAAATATGTAACTTAAACTACCCTCAACAAGAACATTTACAAATTCTTCTAGAACTATGTGATATGTACATACTCTTATTATACCCCTTTTCCCAGAGATGCATCCCATGTATAGTGCTGCTTCCTAAATCTCTTGTGGGGAGGGGATCCACTTGCACAATTTCTGGAGTTTCAGCAAGATGCTCAGTGAATCAGCAGGGAGTCTGCTACCCACCGAATTTATTGTTCCATAGGCCCCACTAGCCCTGCTGTTTGCAATATATAAGGAAGTAATTAGTAATGTCTAACACCTAAATGCTTCACAGAGAGGAATGAATGGCTTAAAGTCTTGCTCAGTCTTTCTAGCTTCTCCTTGTTTTATCTTCAGGTTAGTAAGTGTGAAGTTACTAAGCTAACAGGGAAAAGAGGTTCTTATTTTACATGTTTTGTGCATTTACTATTCGTTCCTCAAATACTGAATGGTTACTATGTGTAAGGCTCAGTCAATCTTTCTGAAGTGTGAAAATATCTAAGAATTTTTTAAAATATAGTTTATATACCTATTTTTATAGGTATTAAAAACATAATTTCATATTTAGGATGTTCAGGATGAAGCTAAAGTAGTTTTTTGAGTAGATTTAAAAATATTAAATAATAATATAAATAGTATATGAATACTGCACAAACTATCAAGACAGCACATAATAAACTTATATTTGGGGAGCATCACTAGGTAATGAAAGGGCTTCTAATGTGAATCAGACACAAGAAGTTCACAGTTTGATGGAAACAAAAAGGCATACAGGAGCACATATGTAGGACAACTCGAATCTATGTTCCCGGGTTATAGTCCTTTAACTTGGCCCATATAAACTCTCTACTTATATTTTAAAAAATAAAAAATAAAAAAAGACATACATTTATAAATGCACTTCAGGGCACTTCAGCTGGGCCCTGAGGGTGAACGGGGCAGGGACAGGCAAATCTAAGGGATGGGGCGAGGAGGAGGGCAGTGGAGGCAGCATTGGTAGATCTGAGGAATATTTAATTCAGATGAACTGAGGAAATACTAAAAAAGAATAAAGAAAAATAAAGTTGAAAGGGTGACTGGGGCCAGATCACAATGGGCCTTGAAAGCCAAGCTTAACTAATTAGTGAAGGCAATCAGAAGAATAGTGTATAATACAATTCACTCTTCAAAGATGTGGACCATGATATGCTTCCTAATAAATACTGGGCACATTAACTTCTGGCATATTAAGCATCACTTAGTTATCCACATTACTGCATTAATTCATTAAATGCACACACCTCAATGACCTGACTGACATGCCAAAAATAATATATATCATTAATAGATCTAAAAGCAATTTAAATCCCATTCCACATCTTCTACAGTGTCCCTTTAGATTGTTATTGAATTACTAAGGAATATCTTGCAAGGTGAGAAAATTAAACTTTAGTCCTCAACCCCAAATCTCCCAGACTTGAGGAGTTTGTTCCCTGGCTTTGCCCCCAGGTATAGTCCCTCAATAAACACTTGTTGAGTTTGGGGTACATTTTAACCCTAAACAATCAATGAATCAAGCACATGAGCTAGGAGCCTTAAGCAGTTTTATAAGTAACAACTCACAAGGCCTGGTGATTCTGATCCTAATTATATTATTTTATGCAAAAATCTGTAAGTCCGACGCATAGTTCTCTACCGTGTAAGAAATTAGCTGGATTAAGCCTTTTATCTATTAACTATCCCTCTAATTTATCATCCCTAAAGTGAAAACCAGTCACCATTCTCCACCCTCCAATGTCTTCCTGAGACGCCCTCCTAAATCTCGACAAGAACTAATAATACATTATTAGCATTTCTAGTACATATCTAAAACAATTTTGGGTCATAATCTCATATCACTCTTTTCAAAAAAGAAAGTAAGTAAACTATGGGTTTTAGAATGAAAATAGGATTGTCTGATTTCCAGAAAATAATCATGTGTTTGCCCTCAGGTAGAAAAAGTTAATTATCCTTGCCTGAGAAACAGAGGAAATTAACTTTCATATAAACCACAAACACTGGTGCTTCCCCATCTTGTCTTCCTCCTACTATAAGATTCCTGACATATCACTCATTTAAAAAAAAAGTTTTGCTAAAGTATCTTACTTTGGGCTTCAGTTTCCCCATAAATGAAGCAGCTAGGCTAAATCTCTGTAGCCACCTGTAACTGTAAAGCCTATGGTTCTTTGAATACCTGATACAGTCAGTAAACAATCTTCAAAATAGACCCCTAGAAATAGATGTAGCTAACAAGAAAGAATGGGCTGATCTGACTGAATCATTGATCTCATAAATGTCAGGTCATACTAAATGATTTGTATACTCAATTAAAAGGAACAATTGACAAAAGATTATTTTAACCTGCCAAAGTGAATACAAGAAAACAAAATAGGTCCTTTCTTCTTTCAACAAGTGAAAAATTCCTGAAATAAACTTATTTAATTTTTCATACCAGTGTGAACATGTTTTAGAGTTTCTTTTCTCTTTTCTTTCCTTTAATTCTGGGTCAAGGTGTGCCCTCTGGTCTTTTACGTTTGACAGAAGCAAAATAAATAATGAAATACTCAAAGCTAATCCTAAGGGTAGATCATGATTTACAGTGTCTTTTAAAATAGGTAGTGCTGACAAGATAATAGTCCTAAAACAAGTTAATTTATTGGTTTTGCTAATTTCTTTTAGCTATACTTTTCGATGAGAGTTGTTTGATTCATACTGAATTTCAGGAAGATTGGCAGATTTTTCTATTTCATACTAAAATATAGAGCTTCGAATAAATCAAAATATGGTTTAAAAAACGAAAGAGTAAATGCAAACATTATCACACTGTCAGAATTTAAAACACCGTTTTGATGGGATAAATCCTCCTTAGTAAAGACAGCAGCAGCTCTTGGTTAAACCCTACATCATTAGACTGAGAAGAAGACTCAGTCATCACAATTGACTCATTTGGGGACTGGGAATTCTTTCAGGGCAATAGAGTATGTGCTGAAAGGGCACTGTTAGGCACACTGTGCAAAGTTATGAAGTTCATAATTGCATAATTTTCCCCTCATTGTTTACTTCTTCCTGACACTTTTTTTTCAAGTACTTCATTGGCTGCTCCAGAAGCAAAGGACTCAGGGAAAAAGCGAAATTAGAACTAATGCATGCACTTGGTTTAAGAACACTGATAAAAGTTTGAAAGAAGAGGATAAAGCCCAAAATAATATTTGTACATAATAAAATCACCAACTTTTAGTAATAGAGGAGATTTTAGAGACATTCTACTCCAAATGTTTGTTACAGATAAGGAAATTGAAGCCCAAAGAGGTGACTTGCCCAAGTTCCACAGCTAGTTATAGCAACATTGGGGCTGGAACCTAAATTTCCATTCCGATAATCTACCTCCTACTTATCCTGCTAGTGGAACTATTCACGTCTCTCCTTATATAACCAATTCTATGTTATTGGGAAAGAAGGATTCCCCAAGTCTTCAGAATTCAGGACCAGCTCTTTCAATCACTGGAAAAGAACAGAGAAATCTAAGAAATGCCAAGAAACAACTTCTCCGGCAGAGCCCCACACCATCCAATCCCTGCCTGGCAATCCCACTTCCCCATCCTCCCCCAGCTAAAACCCCACTCCAGCCACACTGGCTGCTTCTCTTGCCTCCAGCAAGCTGCTTCCAAGCTCAGGGCCTGGACATCAGCAGGTGCTTTATTTGGCCTCTTCTTCCCCCAATCTCTGCACGGTTCACTCCTTATCATCATTCAGGTCTCCATTCAACTGCACCTACTCAAAGAAGCCCATCCCGGCCAGGTGAGGTGGCTCACACCTGTAATCTTAGCACTCTGGGAGGCTGAGGTGGGAGGATCGCTTGAGGTCAGGAGTTCAAAACCAGCCTGAGCATGATAGCAAGACCCTGTGATGCCTGTAGTCCCAGCTACTTGGGAGGCTAAGGCAGGAGGATCACTTGGGCCCAGGAGTTTGAGGCTGCAGTGTTGCAGTGAGCTATCATCACGCCACTGCCCTCATGGCTGGGCAACAAAGCAAGACCCTATCTCCAAAAAAAAAAAAAAAAAAAAACCATCCTAACCACCCTAACAGCCAACTCTTCCTGTCACTTGAATGCCCAGGAGGTACCTTGTGTTCAAAACCACGTAAGCACTGAAAGGGCTGAAACTTTGCCTTGTTTAGCATGGTATCTCCAATCCTAGAATAGTTCACATATATTTTTAGAATGATTAAATTAACAAATGTATGAAAGACAAAGGAAAGATAAACCAGCATATGCAGTGGCTGGGAAATCCTTTCATTTACATTTTTATAAAATTGAAAGGAAAAAAAGACAGAAAGCCTGTTGGCTTCAATCCAAAGCATATCTCCTGGACACTTCTGATAAAAGGTCATTGCCAATAAAACAAAAATAACCAACTTTCAGCCTACTCAGGATATGTTAGAATTCAAGATCAAGTCAGAATATATCTCAAAGTTCACCTACTTTTGCCAGCAGGAGCCTTGCAGGCTGAATTTTTGGGCATGTGGATGATACATTGTTTTATTGAAACATTTTCCAAGATTCCAAATTCAACTCCGTGGTCTTTTTTCACTAAAGGGCAAACCACCAACCTGTTTCCAAGCTATTTAGTAATATTTTGGCACAGATAATCCAGTAAAGAGAATTGTTTACATAGAACAGAGCTAGTGTTAATATCAGGGCGCCCAACCTGCCCTCTTCCTAAGCTCTTAACCTATAGACGACGACCCAGCTATTCACATTTAATTCTTACCAGATGGTTGTTTTATTGCAGCTCAAAGACTTACCTCCAATATGATTAAGTCAACAAGCAACACTGGAGCAATATTTAAGCCCACATTTAAGAAAAGTAAAGAGGTTGAGGTCATCTAAACGGGAGCATGAACAAGGGGGCAACTCACTATCCACTGTTATCTATTTACCTTTGGCAAATTCTCAAGGTTAGTGGTGTCAGGACTGCCAGTGTGTGGCACTGTGCCTGACAACGTAACAGGTGCTTAGTAAATAATGATTTAATGATTGAATAAATGTCCAAACCTTGGGAAAGCCACCTTGCCCACAGGCACTCATGCTGCAAGTCAACTCCATCTACAGGAAGTGTGCTGTGAATTCAGGCTTGGCCTCTACCAGTTACTTCCTAGCTCGTGACCTTGGGTAGAATATTTAACCTCTCTCAGCCTCAATTTCCACACCTGTAAAACAGACCTAACTATCTCCCTTGCAGGGGTGTTGAGAAGACTGAATAAAATGCCGGGTTTTGCAATTCTCTGGAAAGAAGCTTACTAGTATTTGATTTTGACTCTGATCAGTGTGGTGCTATTACCTTCTGCCTACAGGTCCCTGGATTTGAAGCAGGATGACAAATTGATGACAGCTGCATACATGGCCCTCAGATCACTTGGCTTTCTAATGATGAACTAATGGTTTTTCCACAATTTGTCAGCCTTTCCTTCACCTTTGGGATTTGGAGCTCATTAAAGACCAGGCCTGAAAGATACAGCGTGGGCAGCACAAATGTAATCATCTCTCCCACGTCTGGCTTCATCTTCACCAGTTATTCCTGTTCAGGCACTGCTAACTGGACAGGCTGAGGTCTTGCTCTCCAAGTTTCACTGCACTTTCGGGTACTTATGAATCCAACAAAGAAAGGTCCTGAGAATACCACACTCATTCCACACCTGACCCCAACACCACATCTGCTCTGAGGGGACCCCAAATCTCTGAACAGAAACTCAACCACCTACCTGTGCTTGCTGGTGTATGCCTTCCAGAGAAATAGGAAATGCTAAAGCAATGAACTGCTTCCAAGGCAGCTGAAGTCACCAGATTGTGAGGTAAAGCTAGAGGTTTCTCCCAACCTGTAGCTGAGAAGTGTGGGGACAAATTATTTATTTATGGAGGCCTACCTAAATTGCCCCTTTTAGTATTAAAGATTTTAACAATTCATCTGGCTT
This sequence comes from Daubentonia madagascariensis, assembly GCA_023783475.1. Classification (NCBI taxonomy): domain Eukaryota; kingdom Metazoa; phylum Chordata; class Mammalia; order Primates; family Daubentoniidae; genus Daubentonia; species Daubentonia madagascariensis. The sequence continues at coordinate 25,036,823 of JAKFHU010000913.1, read as the reverse complement.
TGAAGACCTGCAGCAGTACAGCTGAACATCCATTCCCCCAGCATAAACACCAACAGGCAAAACCATCAGACATAAGCTTTCACAGCTGCCAAGGTACTTGCTGTCTTCAACATATTTCATATGCAACTCAGCTCTATTTTATTTACCAGTCTCCTCCCCTGGTCTTGGAAAATTCTCCTTCCAGCCCTCTGCCAAACCACATTGCTATTTCAAACCTCTCCAAATTCTCACCTCCAAAAAGTAGTGCCAGGCTAGCACACCTGGCTCCAATTACTCCCGCAACATACCTCTCCCATCCCCAGCCCCCACCCACCATCCCTCCAACATGCCTGATTACTTAGCACTTGCGTGTTTATCTCAGCCCAGCTGCAGTTGGTTAAGTCTATTTGGTTGGGTTTCTACCGTGTGTGTTCAGGCAGTGAGATGTTTCTATGTCTTGGTCCTTTCTGTTTACAGGTGTTGCTCTTTGTCCTTGGATGCACAGTGGGTCATGAGGGCTGTTTCCTTCCTCACTCCCACAATGCTTTGCACTGGTGCCCAGTCCATGAAGGCTGCTGCCTGTCCAAGTGCATGGTTCTAATTTACGTGGGGAGGGGCCTTTGCTCAGCAAACTGAAATGATTAGTGTCTCTAATCTTCTATATTTCAATAAATAAAAGAGAGAGGGAGAAAGATTCTTGTGTGTATTCTGTCCTGATGAAACAGTACAGCTCTTTGGAAAATCATGAGCTGTGCAAGGTAGTAAGATCTAAGCAATGAGACTCAGAAGCATTTTCCCAAGCATTTAGAGGCCAGATTTGCCCCCAGATCTGTAAATCCTACTTAATCCAGGTTTTCAAAAAAACACATAAGACGACATCAGACACCCATAGTTTACGTTTCAGCTATTAGGTGGTTCCTTACCCACTGTCTGCTGAGGGTTGCTTATGGAAGTTTTCTGGTTTAACAATTTCAGAAACACTTTTGACTCTAATTTTCTTTTCTTTTTTTTTTTTGGGGGGGGGGACAGGGTCTTGCTCTGTTGCCCAGGCTGGAGTGCAGTGGTGCAACCATAGCTCACTGCAGCCTCAAACTCATGGGCTCACACAATCCTCCCACCTCAGCCACCCAAGTAGCTGGGACTACAGGCACATGCCACCATGTCCAGCTAATGTTTTAATTTTTGTAGAGATGGGATCTCGCTAAGTTGCCCACGCTGGTCTCAACCTCCTGGCCTCAAGCACTCCTCCCTCCTCAGCCTCCCAAAGTGCTGGGATTACAGGTGTGAGCCACCATGTCCAGCCTCTAATTTTCAGTTGGTAGTTATTACTACATGCAAATTATGCTGTTTTTCATAATGCAGGCCTGGAATAACTGCATTAAGAATATATCCTTAATTTTCAATGTAGACTCAAAAAATAGCTCTGAAAGAAATATTAGAGTTCAATCTTCCCAACCTGTTTGTATTGACAAAAAAAGAAATTAAGACCCACATGGGTCTACACACTTGCTCAACTTTAAACAAAAAAGATCATAACAGATGGAGGACTAAGTCCTGCATTAAGACTCACAATCAAGTGCTCTCTTCTACACCTTGAAACCTTGGCTTAAGAAACGTTACTTTATGCCTGAACCATACATATCAATATCAATAATCAGACCTTCCAAAAATATGAGAAATTTCCAAATATAAAATTTCTGGATTTAACCTACTTGCTAAAGCTCAACTGTTATGCCAATATATTCATTTGTTCATTCAAACATTTATTTAATGAATATTTATTGAGTGCTTACTATGTGCTGGACACCGTTCTAATTGCTGGGGAGATCAGTGAACAAAATAAAACATCTATCCTCATGGATATTCTAGTGGAAAAGACAGACAATAAACATGCTTAAAAATAAATGAGTATCAGGTGATGATATGAGTTATTTTTTAAAAGTAAAACACGGTCTGGAGACAGTGAGTGGGAGTTTATGGCTGTTTCACATGGGGTGGTCAATGCAGGCCTCTCTGCGGAGGTAAGAGCAGAGCAGGGACTGGGTGAAGGGAGGGAAGGTGCCACACAAATAACTAGGAGAAGGGCTGCAGGCAAAACCAAGAGCCCGTGCAAAGGACAGGAGACAGGACATCAAGGGCAACTACTGCAGTGAGCAATGGTGAGAGTGGCAGGAGAGGCGTGAAAAATCAATTAGGGCTCTGGCAGGGACTGGGGATTCTATTCTAAATGTAATGGGAAACCGCTGCATGAAGCTGAGCCAGTGAACTTCGTGACTGGACTGAAGTTTTCAAAGGATCATGCTGGCTGCTATGTGGAGAATAGATCTTATTAGCTACCAATGATAGTAGCTGACATTCATTGAGTGCTGATGACATTCTACATACTGTTCTAAGCACCTGTCACATTTTAATTGTTTGTTACGGCAACCCTATGAGGTAGATACAATTATTATACCCACATGAGGGAAAGGAGGCATAGAGAAGTTAACTAACTTCTCTAGTTAGCCACATAGCTCATAAACAATGCAGCTGGGATTCCATCACAGGCACTCTACTCCAGATCCTGCACTCTTAAGAGGGATGGGCTAGGGGTCCACTTCATCTCAGGCAAAAGTGTGATGGTGGCTCAGACCAAAGCTGGTGGTCAAGGGTAGGCAGATATATTCTTAGGGTAGAACAAACAGTAGAGCAGGGTTGGATATGACATCTGAGCAAACATAGGAAGTCATAGACAATGCCAAGGATCTTGGTCTCAGCAACTGGGTGGTAGTGTCCTCCACAGAGATGGGGAGTACAAGCAGTAAACAAACTTGGCACAGGAGGGCTGCATGGAACTCAAACTGATGTGAGATAGAGGATGTATCTGTTTCCTGTGCTGCTGTGAAAAATCACCAAAAACTGGGTGGCATAAAACAACAGAAATCTATTCTCCCACAGTTCTGGAGGCCAAAAGTCTAAAATCAGTATTAGTGGGCCAAAATCGAGGTGTCAGCAGAGCCACACTCCCTCCAGAGGCTCTAGGAGAGAATCCATTCCTGGCCTCTTCCAGCTACTCATGGCTGTTGGCATTCCTTGGTTTGTGGCCCCATCCCTCTCATCTCTGCCTCCATGGTCACACTGTTTTCTCCTCTTTTGTCTATGTCATCAAATTGCAATTGATCCAATTTTATTTAGGGGCCACCAAATAATCCAGGATAATCCCCCATCTCGTGATTCTTAATTTAATCACATCTGCAGAGACTTTTTCTATGTAAGATGACATTCACAGGTTTGGGGGGTTAGGATATGGACATATATTTGAGGGCCATTATTTAGCCTATCACAGCCAGGAAAACCACAAATAATAATAATAAAAACCACAGATGTGGATAAAGAGCAAAAACTTTTCCCTCTTTTATATGAGAATTTGATCTTTTGTTAACTGCCTCAATTCTATAACCCTGGTAATCTGGTAAGACAATATGTCAACTATAACAAAAGGCAACTTGCTTACTGGGACTGGAAAAATTTTTTTAAAAATCTGATAGGAAGTGATATTTGGGGGCTTCCCTGAGAGCAGGGACTCTTGTAAGCTGGGCATGTTTACAAGAGTGTGCACCATGGAAACTATTCCTACAGAGCTGCAGTCCCCAGGCCCCGGGCTGTGGCCTGGTACCAGTCCATGGCCTGTTAGGAAACGGGCTGCGCATCACCACCTGAGCTCCACACCACCTCCCCCCGACCCACGACACCCCAACCCCGCCCCATCCATGGAAAAATGGTCTTCCATGAAACTAGTCCCTAGTGCCAAAAAGGTTGGGGACCGCTGCAAGTATAGAGCATAGTTCCTACAAAGATATGAGGCTTTTAATCTAGGGTATTACCTACATACACACACACCCCCCCTCGCCTTCTGGCACTTGAGTCATCAACTGGAGAGCACTGCTGGCTATATGAACTGATGTGTGGACAGCCTCAAGGCACCCAACAAAGCAGTGCCTTGCTGCTCTGCCGCCACTTGTCATTTTTGTCATATATTCTTTTAGTAGAATGAAGCCACCTATGGCCTGTGATAGTCTCTTGGGTCTGAATGTTTATTTGAGCCCAAGAAGCCCCCCTGCATGAGTTTGTTGCCATATGTAATACAAACATAGTTTCAGTTAATTATTTCCATTTCTTCCTCCATCAAACCCTTTACCACAGTTCCCAGCAGGGAAAAGGAGGAGGGCATTTGTTTCACCTGTTCACACTGTTGTGGTCTCACTCACAAGCCTCGAAATGGCTAAAAGGGGCAAAGGGAAAGGAAAACCTGGAAAAAGAAATTAGTAAATTCACAAAAACTGGGTTGACTGTTCCCTCAGGTAAAAGTGAGTAGTACCTATAGGCAAATATGTCACGCTGCCTGCACTACGCCTTCCAGAGGCCTCTCCTGCAGAATTAAATGCAAAATCCCCAACCCACAACTGTGCTGGAAACGTGCAAGTGGGTTCATTACTCAGAGTCAAGATAAAGGATAAATCTTTATGAGTACCGCAAGTATGAGTCATAAAAAATAGGAAACACATGTAGGACATATACACAGTAATAACACCAAGCCAGGGAAAGTATTTAGGAAACGTATGTAAGAACACATGGCAAAACAAGACTAAAAATTGCCCTTGTACATTGCTCCAAAACACGTTTTTAAAAAAACTCACAAAAGTCAAGGGTCCATATCACTCTGGTCTCTAATAAACAGAGATCATTTCCATATTTGGAAATAGGTTGGGCTTTTTTTCTTAAATGCAAATAGGAGGCGAACGGAATCAAGAAAAAGTAACTTGGAGTAGGCTTTGAAAGATTTTATGATTTGGGAAATTTGAATGGTTTCCAACTAAAATACTGGGAATTAGATCTTAACAGTCTTAAAAATGAACAAGAAAGATTCTTTCAGAAAAATACTTGTTCACAATGGTAACATTACCATTTCGTTTAGATTCTCACTATCTTAACAACCAGTGGTGATGAAGAGAAAAAAAGAGTGAAATCTTCAAACCTTATGAAAGCAGGAAACAAAAATAAACAGCAACACATGCACTGACAACAAACCAACAGCAATAAAAGGTCTGCATTAAAGCCCTGGCAAGGATGCCGGGCACAACAGCAAGAACTCGCAGCAGAGAAGAGGCACAGGCCCCCGGTCAACTGCACCAGATGAAAATCTAGGGGGTGTTCAGAACATAAGGGAGGGTGATCGGACCCCAAAAGTCCTCTGGGGCCAGATAACTGAGGCAAAATACATCGTGATTGGACATCAAGCTCTTCAGTTGTCTTTGATTTTGAAAGGCTCCAAATTTAAGATTGGGCACGGCAAGCAAAGGAGACACTCTAAATGCCTGTATGTCTCACACCGAAGCACGCGTGTCCCGACGGACCTTTGTCTCCCTTGGACTTCAGCCTTCTCCTTTACCTTCAGGAACCGCTGCTTCCCAAGGAAAGCATCACTTGCATGCCTATCTACTTGAGGTTGAGAGGAGCAGGAAAGGGATGTGTAAAGTATTGTTTTTAAATTCATTAAGTGTTAAATTTACCTAAGACTCCAAGGAAGTCAGTGCTCTTTAGGAAATATTCTGAGGCAGAAATCCCAATATAACTTCCACCTCACAAAAAATCCAACTCCAGGCCATTGAAAGCCCCCAGGAGCATGGCTAGAGCCGAGAAGTAGGATAGCTCATTTTCTCTCTACCTTTCACCTCTCAACCAACCCTCTTGGCAGTTGCTAGACCTCTTTGCTCCTCCCCCAAGGCACCAGGGTATATGTGCTCACATCACCGGTAGTGAGGCCACACTTATGGGGGGGCTCACCTCTTAAGAAGACATCACTGCAATTTCCATTTAAATCAGCATACAGGTATTGAGTACCTACCCTGTGGCAAGCCCAGTGCTAATCACAGAAAACCTACAGCCACATCACCAACTTGCTGTAGCAAATTCAAAAAGAATCAAATGCATGTACACTTGTATCAACAAACAGAAATTAAGCTTTAATGTGCACGATGTGCTGCCTGGACTCCAGGCAAGAGGTAGGCTATGGCAATAACTCTGGATCCTAAAGCTGGCTCTGTCCCTGGCTCACAGTTAGAACCAGTAACATCTAATCTAGTCTACCTTCAAAAGAAGCCAAGTCATGCCTGCAATTTGCAACTCTTCCTCCAGGAGAAGTAAAAATTTTAGATTCAGCTGAAAGACTCTGTGGTTCAGGTAAAAAATGCCATAAATATAAAGCATTATTGTAAGGTGTCTTGGACTAAAACTCTATCTATCTAATACACTGGGCCTTGATATTTTAGGCTTTCAGACAAAGCCAAGGAGCACAGGGGAAAGTACTATTTTAACTAGCTAACAGTCTAGCTGAGGTGCCCCGGTGGGCTGGAAAGGAAAGCAGAGAGCACACAACTGCAATGGAAGCCAAGGCGGCAGGTCTTCCAAAGACAGATTCAGATTCCTGTGTCTTTAAGGCCAGACCCTCATAAATGGATTGCTTCTGCTGGACACCACGCTCTAAATAAACAGACTCTTCTGGCCGACACACACTTCCTGTAGGGTTCTGGTGGGTAAAGCTTAAAGGCTGCCAAATCCAATGACCAGCAACTTTTGAGCTGACTTAGAAAACAAGCTACAAAGACTTGAGTCCAGAGTAAACAAAGGAAAAAGCCACATTAAACAGGGAACAAATTACTATACAGGCAGGGATATTTTAAGTACTCACTGAGCAAGAAAACAAAATCAAAAAAATTAAGTTATAAGGTATTTAATAATGCATGGTAGAGTAAAATGCCCTCATTCAATTGGAGGAATCAAAGTTAACTAATTCCAGCAATATTAAGAATTGGCTGCGAGTTGCCCCCTACATCATGAGGACAGATCATTCTCAATGGCCCCACTTCAAAACCAGCTCAGATCAAATGAGCCACCCAAGGGAGCAGCATGGAGTAAAAAACCATTTATAGCTTTTTACCCAGCTGAGGGAAGGGACTAACCAGTTTACTAGCAGATGACTAAAACTCCTAAGAGTAAAGAAAAATGTAACAAAAATTTAGAAATGAGCTAGGGAAAAACTGAAACAGAGATCTGTGAAGTTGAGTAAAGATTAATTAAAGGAGATTTAATTAGGAAAAAATACATCAAAGCAGTAATACAAAATGGAGGACACCTGCTTTGCTCTAGTGGTTAAGAGGGACCTGGGGACCAAACACCAAGTCCACTGATAGGATGCAAATCAAATAAAGATGCACCGTGGAAAGGGAGTGTAGTTTACGAAGAGCTAGGGAAGTTGCTAGACTTACAGTGATACTCGACATAACATGCGCAACACCATGCAAGAACACAATCTGCATAGTGCAAAAGAGGCCAGGACCTAGTTCCTGCCCTTAAGAAGTCCACTCACCAGCTGGGTGTGCAGCATTAACACACATGATTCAGCAACAAATAATACAAGAAAACATATAATTCCATACTCTGGGAGGTGCAGGTTGTGGTGGGGAGAAGAAGAGGATTCAGAGCAATGTTTAGAAAAGAGGGAAATGCAGGCGGGTAAAGGAATCAGGAAAGGGTTTGCGGAAGAGTTAAGACCTAAGCATGGGCTTCTAACATGGCAAGGATTGAGAGACTCAAGAAAGAAGTCCAGGTGAGATTAAGAATAAAGGAGTAGGGCAACACATTCAGCTGGTAAGCCATGGGCAGGAATCTGCACCCAGGGATTCAGATGCAGGGCATCACGTACCACGCACACTTTGAAAAGCACTCATCGAAGGATCAAGCCCAAATCCTTACTTGTGTGGTCTTTCAGGTCTCATCTTCCACTCTGGGCCCCAGCCCACCCCCACCACCGTCCCCATCCTCTACTCCAGGGGTTGGCAAGCTCTTCCTGCAAAGGGCCAAACAGTAAATATTTAAGGCTTTGCAGGCCGTGCGGGTCTCTGTCACAGCCTTCAACTCTGCCGTTGTTGTGAGAAAGCAGCCATAGACAATATTTAAACAAACTTTATTTATAAAAACAGGCATCAGACTGATGAATGGATAAACAAAACATGGTAAAGCCATACAAGGGAATACTACTCAGGAATAAAAACAAGCGAAATAACTGATACAAGCTACAACATAGAAGAACCTCAAGTGCATTATGCTAAGTGAATGAAGCCAGACACAAAAGATCACAGATTGCATAATTCTGTTTATATGAACATCCAGAATAGATAAATCTAGAAAGCAGATTAGTGTTTGCCTTGGGCTGGTGGGTCAGGGGTGTAGGCGGGGCACCCACAAAGAATGGGAGAGTGACTGTTCATGGATACAAGATTTCTTTGTAGAGTGATGAAAATGTTCTAAAATTAAATTATGGCACTGGTTGCACACCCCTACAAGTATACTAAAAATTGTTGACTCGTACATTTTAAAAAGGTAAACTTTATAGTATGTAAATTGTATCTCAATAAAGCTGTATTTTTAAAACAAGGCAGCGGTCAGGTGCAGTGGCTCACGTCTATAATCCCAGCACTTTGGGAGGCTGAGGCGGGAGGATCACTTGAAGTCAAGAGGTTGAGACCAGCCTGAGCAACATAGCCAGACCTAACTGCTACAAAAAAATAACAAAAATTAGCCAGGCGTGGTAGCACATGCCTATAGTCCCAGAACCAGAATGATCACTTAAGCCTGGGAGTTTGAGGTGAGCTGTGATTGTGCCACTGCACCCCAGCCTGGGCAACAGAGTGAGACCCTGTCTCAAAAAAACAAAACAAAACCAGGCAGCAGGCAGGATTTGATCTGTATACCAGCCACACTGGGTACACGGAGAACTTTCCTCCACACCTGCTTTCTGCTCCTCCCATCCCTTGGTCCAGCAACATCTACTTGACTTTTAAGCTCTTTCTTCTAGGAATCCTTCCCTCACTTCCTGATAGAATGAACACTTCCTTCATAGGTCTTCTGCAAAATTCTGTTAATATGTTAGTCATATTATTTGTCATGTTTCATCAAATTTATTCTCCCTCAACCCCAGTAGGTACTGAAGACATAAAGATAAGTGAGAATCTACCAGAGTGTCTACCTAGCACATAGTAGGTTCTTAATAAATAATTCACAGAACGGTTCTGTGAATGAATAAACAAATGAATTATTGAGTTTTATTTTAAGAAGACTGGTTTTATGAAGTGGTTCACAAGCTAGATGAAAGAATTAGAGCCTAAAGCTGAAGAAGTCAGTCCCAGGAGACTGGTTAAGGAGGCTGCAGGGTAAGTGGAGAGGAACAGAGACGTTCAAGGGAAATTGCAGAGGAAGTCAATAAAACACGGTAACTGGCCAAATATAGGATTTAAAGGGGATGGGTAAATCCAAGATGGCCCAAAAGTTCCAAGACGGATGGTATGGTGACATTGATGGGACAGGGAAGCTGGACTGAAAAACCAGCACCAGGGTCAGCAGAACTGGCTCAGGAAGGTTCTTAAATTCAATTTTAGAGATAACAAAAATTATTACCTGCTAGCATTTGATTGTCTACTGTGTGCCAGGCATACAGGCCAGCCCAAAGTGCCACAGAGACATCTCTCGATCCTCCGTGAACCCTCTAAAGAAGTGCTATTATCATCCCCACTCCACACAGATGAGGAAATGAGGCTTACAAAATTCAGTAACTCACCCAGGGTCACACACCTGGGGACTGACAGAGCTGAGATTAACCCTATACCTGACACCAGAGAGAACCACAGTCACAGCCACTCCTCCAGACCACATCTCAGGCACCTAGCAGCTCGAGATGGGCCCCAAGAGGCGGGGCGCTCTAAGACACGTGGCTGGAGCTCCACTCAGAAGCCTGCAAAGAGGTTTAGAAGTCATTGGCAAGGAGATAAGAACCAAAATCCTACAAACAGACAAGCCACCTCAGGGAGAGTAGACAGAAGACAACAGGGGGCCAAGGACTGCACCTTAGTCAAGAACACCGAGAAGGAAGAAAGAGCACCTGGGAAAGGAACAGAAAAACAGACGGAAAGGTAGAAGGAGAACCAGGAAACCAAGAGAGGTGCCAGAGGGGGGTCTTTGACAACACTGAAGGCAGCAAAAGCTGAGGAGGAGAAAGAGTGGGGAGATGCAACATGGAGAGAGCTCCCCGGTAGGACTGGGGTCCCTGGTGCCAGGCCAGCACCGGCACCAAATTCTTCGTTGACAGAGAGCACATCACGACTGTGCTCTCTGGCCTGGTCGCCTCTGCAGGTGGTTAGGACTAGGTGGAGTCCAGGGCAACTCTGGTCCCAACAGCCCATGCGTGGGTCAGAGGGGCATCATCAGTAACTCCCCAGATATGAGCTTAGGCCACAGAGTGGGAAGAAGGGAAAGAAGGATTCACAGACGTTCACTCGTTCAAGAAGCGGAGCAGGAAAGGAACAGAGAAATAAGATGACCTGCGAGGTGATCAGAGTGGGCAAGTCATACACAGCCCCTGCATCATGGAGGAAAGAAAAGTGAAATAAGTAGGGCCAGGCGCCATGGCTCATGCCTATAATCCTAGCACTCTGGGAGGGCAAACCTGGAGGATCACTTCAGGCCAGGAGTTCAAGACCAGCCTGAACAAGATCGAGACTCCATCTCTACAAAATATAGAAAAATTAGCTAGGTGTGGTGGGCACGGGCCTATAGTCCCAGCTACTCAGGAGGCTGAGGCAGGAGGAAAGCTGGAGCCCAGGAGTTTGAGGTTGCAGTGAGCTATGATGAGGCCACTGTACTCTAGCCCAGGTGACAGAGTGAGACCCTGTCTCAAAAAAAAAAAAAAAAGAAAAGTAAAATAATTAAACAAGTATCTAATTTATACAGGAATACGTGGAAAACAGTGGGGAGAATGACTGAAGGTAATACAACAAATACTCTGCAGAATTTGAATATTTAAATCAGAGATATCAGCAGTAAATTTCCTTTTATTCTCAAACAAAATGTCAAGATAGCAGATAAGCACCGGAAACAAGAAGGTACAATTGGATAGTTAGATACTCTGCACGCACACAAGCTGGACATTTGCCCAACTGGCACATCTGGGGCTCAGATTTGTAGACCTGCTTCTTTCTTAGGCCTATTGCTTGTTTTATACATTCTGAAAAGTTCTAAGAGCAAAAAGTCACATTTTCAAATGTGGAGGGTACTCTTATAGAAACATTTTCTAACAGCATTTTCAGGAAATTATATAATTCTTTTCTTAAAAGTCAGGAGCAGTTACCATGTCAACAATAGTACAGGTCAGGGTTCTAACCCTAACCTCTGTAAAGACAAAACCCCATCGGAAAATGCTGCTGCTGGACAAATTTTAAAAGGGATCAGGGCAATCTCTTCTCTATCCTGGGGGAGAAGCAATAATAACAGAAGTTTCTTCAATCTGCCCAGCCAGCAAAGAACATAACCCGGCACTGCCTCATGCTAAAACAGCAGAATCCAACCAGGCTCAATCCCTCTGGTAGGGCAGAGAGCTGTGCTTTTCTGGGGCAATTTTACAGCATCCGGACATTACTGTGATAAGTGACAGGGTTTGAGCGATGTGGCCAGACAGAGTCTTGGAAGGAATGTTGTAACTTCTTAGCCTGTGTTCTGGTTTGTTTGCTAAACCCTGGTGTTTACTATTATCTCTCTGATTTCTGCTTTCACTTTTTCTAAAACGCCAAGACTGGGTTTTTGGAGAGTTCTTACTTGAGAGTTAGCTGGAGTTTCAGATTGAACATCTTGTCCCACAGTGTTAGAAATCATCCTTCACTAGTGAGGCCAGGTCCAACCCTGGCTGGCTCTGCCCTGAGCCAGGACAGCCAGTGGGTTGCTGCCTTGCTGCCCCTGACCCTGCTCCTCTATCCAGGCCTGCACTGGCACCTTCATGCTGCCCCACAGAGTGTCACCATTTAAACTGCATTGAGGGTCTTTAAAAGAAGAGACAATTCTTTTTAAATGACGTGAATGTCCTATTCATTTAGGCCCTCCAATCCTGTATGAGAGAGAGATTCAAGTGCCTTCAAAGGGAAGGAAATAATTTCCACAGCAGTACCCAAATGAATGAAGAGGGAGAGAGGACAGGAGAGAGGCATGGGGGAGGAAGATGGAGAGAAGAAGGAGGGAAGGAGGGAGAGAGAGAAATGCAATATAGTCATGTGCCATGTAACAAGCTTTGGTCAACAACTGACCGCATGTATGACGGTGGTCCCATAAGATTATCATACTATATTTTTACTATACCTTTTCTATGTTTAGATATGTTTAGATACATAAATACTTACCATTGTGCCACAATTACATACAGTATTCAATACAGTAACATGCCATACAAGTTTGTAACCTAGTAGCAATAGGCTGTACCATCTAGGTTTGTGTAAGTACACTCTATGATATTCATGCAACAACAAAATCCCTTACGACACGTTTCCAAGAATGTATCCCTGCTGTTAAGTGACTCATGACTGAATACCTGTTGTAGGTCTGTGACAAAATGGCCAGTTCAGAGGTAATCTTACCTGTCAGGCTGAGGTGATTTCCAGAAAAACCTCCTTTTAAACAAACACCAGGCATTGCTAATATGTGGGACGTATTTGTTTAGAAACCAAATTTCACCAATATACAGTGTCTGTGTGTGAGTTTACTTTGACACTTGCTTAGTACATACTACATGTAAAATATCTCAAACATAAATAGCCCTGGGTTTATTTTTTTTTTCTGCACATGAACAAGACAAGCATTGGGAAGTCATTCATAAATAAGAGCAGGGAAAAAAATGCCCCAGAAGGAATGTAGCTAGTTTGCTGGTATTCATTTGGTGGTTTTGCTCTCACATATGTACTCTCCAAAAAAGCCAGCCTTGAGCTTCTGTATCAGTTTTTTTAGTGGTGATGGGTACAGGCAAGACACACACCCATTCCTCCCCACACCCATCACTGTTGTGTCTATATTTTGATAACTGAGGGGACGGAGAGAAAAGTTGCCCATCTATTAACTTCACAGAAACGGGGAAAGACTACTCATAGACAGACATGTAGGTACATACGTAGAGATCTACGAAATGGTTAATCCTTGAACCACCGAATTCCTCAAAGTAAGCAAAAAGATGTCAAATCAGATGGCAAAGTCTGAATACTGAAGCTCTTGAATTTCATTCGTAGCAAGAAGAGTCTGTTAATGTGTTATTTTTCTCTTATCACACAGTTAAATCAAGTTTGGATATAAGTAGTAATGAATTATAAGTAGAGGACAGGTGAGCTACTTTTGTGAAGGCAGCTGAAAGCCTTGGGGGTGGGAGTTGACTAACTATGAAAACAGACAAGAACACAAAAGGCCTCTTGGCGGTGGCATTTAGTCTGGGGATTAGCACTGCCGCATGGAGCTCAATGGCTCCTGAGCTCAGCCCTGCATTTTATAATTACTGACATTTGGTGTGATAATCCTAAACCATGAAAGGAAAAAAGAGACACTACCACACACAGACCAACCTTAATACTGCCCCAAAGCTGCAAGGGAGGGAATAAAAAAGGATTCCAAGGACTGGAAAGCGCTATCACAAGCCTATGCACAAAACCCAAACCCTCACTAAGAGACCTGCTGGCTCATCTAACAGAGTTTGTGGCCCAGAACAAAGTAAAAGCTAAAAGGAAAAGGGCGGCTGTCTGGGAGTGTGGAAAAAGTTTGCACTGTAGAATCCAACAGACACAGCTCAGAGGCTGGCTCCACAACTCACCATCTGGTTGTATAACCTCCCTAAGCCCAAGTGTCCTCTTCTGTAAAAACGGTGACCACCAAGCCTCCCTTTGAGGCTGATGACAAGGACTGGCAGAGCCAACCCAAGCGCCTGGCAGGTGGCTGGCCCCCAGGAGACAAGCCGCCTCCACCCCTATGGTTGCTGTCATGGTTATTTGGGAGATATGGCAGCTGTGAAGAGGCAAGCAGAACAGTGAGCAGTTTAGACATGTTTCCTTCCTTTTCCTTCTCCCAACTGTGGTCTTTCTTGCCCTCAAAAAGAACCAAGAAAGGGACAATGTTATGCCACAGTCCTCAGAGAAGGTACAAAGTAAAAGTGATGTGGGCTCACATGTGTGACTAACCACACATCCTATCTGGCTGTGCCTGCCAAAAAGTTTGAAGCCAAATTTCAAATGCAATCATACCAACCACATTAACCCATACAGCTAACAAACTACACTCTTTTCCTTTGGTCCTCATTTTGTATTTCTGCTTACATTGTTGGCAGAAGCCTATCCCAAATCCTCTTTTGGAGAAGCAAATACATAAAAGTATGGAGGGTTATGAGCTTTCTGACAGGTGAAGTTATTAAACCTGGCCCCTCTCCCATGATAATGGAGCCTCCCAAGCCTCACTCCACCCCTACAGCCAGGCACCGGCACGCCCAGAACAGTCACTCCTTTACTGTCCAAACAAATACATAAATTTAAATGCCTATATCTTTTATAAACATATGTAACAACTAACTAGGGACTTATCCTCAGCGGCTTTTCATAATAAGCAAGCAATTAGGCAAGTAGGAAACAGAAAAGACACACCACCACATAAAAGCAGGTCACAAGTAAAAATTAGATGATAGGAAACAAAATTGTTGCCATTCCAGCAACTAATGAAAGTATGTTACTGTAAACAATCCGCTAGGGTGCTACAACTCTTCTCAGGAATCAGGAAACACCCTGAGGGCTCAAAATCGGGAGTCTGACAGGAGGGGAGGGGTGCGTTTTACTTCAAAGTCAAAGGTCACTAGGAGCTGCTGTGACTAGCAATGAAAACAATGACACTAGTCCCCATTTATTCAGAAATAAATCTGATCTCTAAGGGCTGTTTACCCTCTTCTGCTCTCCTGCTGCCAGAGAGTCTTTTTCCAGTTTCCTGTTCGCTTCTAAGTCTGTTGTTTTCAAAACCAAGGATTACAAATGAGAGGTGTGCACTCAGATGAAAACTACAACAATAGGTCTCCTCTGACCTGATGAGAATCTAGCAGGGAGGCCAATGGCCAAACAGCGCTGTGGTACAGAAGGCTTTTTATACACTACTGTATCAAGTGTGTTTCTGATACAAACTCTGCACTGCCTATAAAATTGTTTATCCCACTTAAGCATAACTGTTTCCCCAAATCCTGTCAGCCTGCTGTGGTTATTACTTCCAGGTGTAGGCTGTCACCTCCTCTACAGAGGAAAATAAGCCACCTCTTCTCAGCTGAAGAACCTTAAGGCCCCTGGGAGGTAGAAATTTAGTAAAATGTTAGAGAAGGGATGATTTATAATAGATCTTGATGCTGATCCTACACCAGTAACAAGTCAAGGGGAAATGGGGTTGATTTAGTGATTCCCTCACATTTAAGGATGACATCATGAAAAACAACTATGGTGATCATCATAGCCACAGTCAATTATGGCTTGGAGCCAGCACAGTCATTCTTTGCTAATGTATAACAGCCCTTACCATTTCATTTTTAAAAATATTAATATTTGCCTTCAATATTTGGTAGAGACTGCACAAAAGTTGCCTCTGGCCCTCCTGCTATTACCCCCAAACAGACGAGCTGTTATTCTTAGCATAGACCATATCATGGCACATCTACAAAAATCAAGCTATCCATTGAGAATAACAACAAGGGTTGGGTGAATCTAAGTTGGAGGAGGATGCAATCTTGGTTAGAAAAGGTGAACTGAGCCAAGGTAAACTTTATAGGTTAATCAGAATGTCAGCAGGTTGAATGATATTTTTAAAAAACAGCTTTATGGAGATACAATTCACATACCATGAAATTCACCCATTTAAATTACAACTTAACAATTTTTAGTATTTTCACAAGGTTGTGCAACCATCACCACAATTCAATTTTAGAACATTTTTGTCATCCCTGCCCCCCAAAAAAGCCCACGTAACCATTAGCAGTCAACCTTCTTTCCCCCTCTAGCCCTAAGCAACCATTAATCTACTTTCTGTCTCTATAAATTTGTGTATTCCAGACATTTCATATAGATGGAATCATATAATATGTGGTCTTTGTGTCTGTCTTCTTTCATTTAGCGTAATATTTTCAAGGTTCATCCACACTGTGGCACATATCAGTATGTGGCTCCTTTTTGTTGCCAAGTAACATTCCATCGTATGGATATACCACATTTTATTTATCCAGTCATCAGGTGGTGAATATTTGAGTTGCTTCTACTTTTTGACTATTACAAAAAATGCTGCCATGAACATTCAGTTTCTGTGTGGACATATGCTTTTATTTCCCTTAGGTATATACCTAGGAGTGGAATTGCTGGGTCATATGGTTCAAATGGTTTTTAAAAACGGTTTGCACAGCTTCAGTAATGCATCTCCACAGTCATCTATGAAGACAGTGAGTGATATTTAATACTTCTTTCTCTACATCTTACCATCCATAAACAAACTCTCTTTAATCCTCTCATTATTCTGGCCCTAGTGTTCTGATGTCCCCCTCTACACTCACTCCGTATATGTAAAATACCCCTAGGTCTGCTATATGAGAGCCACCCAGAGCCAGATGGAATCTCCAAAGATCAGTTATCCCAACATCTTGTTTTCAACAGGATTGAACTACAACTATCTAATTCTTACAGGTCCCCAAAGAAGGAAATAATGCAATTTCCTTTAGTTGCCTATTCTCAGAAATGTCTTCAAATCACTAGCCCAAGATCATACATACGCTATACAAATAATAGAGAAGAATAATCTTCAGGTTTTTAAAGTTTGAAACTATCCTCTGAAGGCCCTCTTTCTTTTCTTCCTCACTACATACGCTACATCCCTGATGCCAGCTAATTTTATGTGTCCTCAGTACTTCCATGTCCTAAAATAAATTCCATTTTGATCTAACATAGTAAATACAAATGTGGGAGAGTTCTGCTTTCATTCCTTGAGGTATTTTCCTTTCGCTTCAGTAGTCTTATTTGAATCTATTTTCAGAGTCAACAACAGTACCGCACAATTTAACATCAAGAATTTTCGGCTGTTGCTGCTTCTGTAATAGTCTGGACTTTCTTTTCCTTCTCAGTTCCTTTGAGAGAAGCATATATAAAATGAGTAATTATTGCTGCTAAAGAATTGCTGGAGTCAGCAACGCTTCATAGGAACTGCATTTCCTCCTCTCCTCCTTTCCCTCCCACCACAAACTCTCCCCCATAAGTTAAGAATTAAAGACACATTACTGGGATAAAGAAATCTGACCTGAAATATGAGTTGCAGCAACAATGGCAAGCAACCAAGAGTATTAACAATAATTTCCAATGTAGCTGGAAAGGTTAGATGATCTGTCTTTGAAATGAGCCAACTCTGCACACTTTCACAAGATTAAAATCAGTTTGCTTTTCCTTCTGAATGCCTCATGCCTTTGCTATTCCTACTACCCCAAAAAGATGAGGTGGTTGAGGCATACAAACAAGAGATTCTGGAAATTAACTTTCTTGACCAGAAGAAAGCTCAAAGACAAATTCCATTCTGAGTTAGTTTTTCTATACTTCACTGTGGTCAGGCTTTATTGTGGTTTCTCTCTCTCCGGAGAGATAATACCTGAGTGATAACATTTCTGACACACAGAAGCTTAAAAACACAAAGAATGGTAACTACGTGTTATCTTGTGGGGAAATCTATTCTCTTAAATGATGACCATTCACCTACAATCTAGGCCATTTCTCTCCGAAGGTGATGACCTTCAGCAAATGAGTTATCTCTGCACCTGTAAAATGAGGATAATTAGAGGACTTCAGGCGGTTAGTGCACGAGTGCTTCAAATGGTGCTGAGCACAGAGTATGTAGGAACTGCTGAGCTTGTATCATCATCATTATCACCATCACCACCAATACCATCATCACCCTCCAGAAGCTGCCTGGATGGAGATAAGGCGCTACCCTCAGGGCTTTTCAGGCAAGCACAAAGCACTGCCTTCTTTATTCCAGAGTGTTCCCATTTCCCCTGGCTCATCCTGCAGGAGCAATAGGTTCATAAGGCAAAGCAAACAAAGAAGAAAGCAGGGGCATAGGAGAAAATGGGAAAGACATGTTACAATTACAAAGGAATGGCACCTTATTTTGTTTTCTCACAATCATGTTGAAATGATGAAATTTTTATAAACCTTCTTGCCAATATGGAGCGCCAGGAAAAGGCGAGAGCCAAGCAATCTCTGGAGAGAGAGGCCCTGAAGCTGCTCATAGAGCAAGCGGTCCATTATTTTAAATCCCGCTCTCTTGTGTTCATACACGAGCATCCTTGTTGAACCCCAGAAAACAAGTAAAGAACTCTCTGTTCAGAAGATCATCTTTTCAGACTCAGAGGAGCAGTGAGTTGAAAGCCGACACCTGCACCTACCTCTCTCTGCGGCTGCCCGGGCCCCTGGTCTGCGGTGCGGAGGTTCAGGACGTGCACCTCCTGCGGCAGCCCGGTCGTGCCTCTGCTGGCACAGCCTGACAAAACAGTGAAGCTCTCCATCAAGGCTTGGACAGGATGGGAGGCATTGACAGGTGACAGCTCGCACTGGGCGCTGGGCTCTGGACCTGCCAAGGGAATTGCCAACATGAACCGCTCAGAAACAGTGATTAATTCTGCCTCAAAGGGGGCATTCTGAATGATCAAGCCACTGCCAACCCATCAGAGATGCCTTTCTAGGTAAACTGTTTCCAGAACCAAATGGCAAAAAAGCTAGACTACTTTTCTACAAATCCCAATCTCTTAAATTTCTTTTGGATGATTTTGATATGTATTTGATTTTTTAAATTCCCTTTTAGACTCATAAGCCATGAATGTATGCCTCTGGATACAGGACATCTTCCATTTGACATTTGTGTTCAATTCCTCCTTCCTCTCTTGGAAAAAAATCAGAGATAAATGGAATAAATTGCTTAAAGTCCTAATAATACTATGCATAAATAATATTAAATACCTAAAATTACAACCCCCAAAAGTATAAGATATAGTTCCTACCTTTTAAGAGCTTCCCTTTATTAGGGAAAGCAAAACAAACTTAAGAACAATACAAAGCAAGATTTAATGAACAGAGGCAATGAGGGCCAAAGTCATACAGCAAAGTTTGGGCCAGAGGTGAGAAAAATCCTCCAAAAGAGGTAGGATGTGAGCAGAGCCTCAAATAGAAAAAGTAGAACCTGCTCTTACTTGGTTCCTGCTTCCTCACTCTCCCTTCCTCTAATCAACCAAGCCTTAAATTCTAAAATCCATCCATTCCTCTCCATCTCTACGTCCTTACTGTCCCTAGGGAATTATAAATCTTCCTGAAAGGAAGGTCTCAAGCTCTCCAAGCCACCTTCCATACAAGACAAGGTTGACCTAACCCAGAGGTGCTTAACTACAGTTGTTATATATGGTTGTTCCAAATACAAACACCTGCCCCTCCCATATCTGCAGGCATTTCCTGTCCCTTGAGAATTGCTGGCCTACTTAATATGGCACATGAGGCCTTTCTTAATCTAGCCCCTTCCTACCCCTCAACACTCCCCACTCCAGCAACACCAACTTGCTTACAGGTCTCCAAACATACCATAATGTTTCTCAACTTCATGTCTTTATTCAAGCCTATTTCCTTTACCAAAATTTCTCTTCCACTCTAACTCCACCCCAACAACAAACATCCCAAGCTGTGGGAGGCACTCTTTCTCTGTCCTCCTATACTTTCTCTGCCTGTCTCCACTGTTGCATTTACAACACGATAACCACCAGTATACACATCTGTCTTTGTCAGTCAAATGTGACCTCTCTGAGGGCCGTGGGTTACTCATCTTTGTATCCTCAGCACCCAGCTACAGTGCCTGGCATATATGAGGTGCTCAAAAAATATTTGTTAAATGAACAAGTAAATCATTGAGCTTTAAAAAAAAATTGCCCCCTCTCTGATTGGTGCAGAGGGCATCCTTCCTGGGACTTGGATTTGGCTGTAAGGAATAGGGGAAATAGGCTGCTACGGTGACGTGAGGTACTGCCCCTCTACATTTCAGCCTCCTTTCACATTGGCTAGATTGACGGAGGGAGAGATCCAGGGGGGAAGAGGAACTGGATCCTTACTCCTCACACACTTCTGTGAGCTTGGTGCTATTGTCCCCATTTGACAACTCAGGAGACTAAGCTAAACACCCAGCATCCACCAAACTACAACCTTCCAAATGGAACCCAGATAAAAGGCCTGAATATACTCCCATTCGTCCTTCCTGACTTCTAAATAAGAAAGGTACTCTCCAGGGTTGCAGCCCAGATCTAAATGCAAACGTAGTTCAGAATCAGACAGTCCTGCACCTCACTGCTATACCTATAAGCACACAGACTCACCCTGCCTGGTGGGCCACGTCTATTTCAGGACTCACAGAAATTATCTAAGCTGATAATAGCTATCTGGTCTGAAATGAAGTATGTGCCTTCTCAAATAATCACTGCCACTCTCTGGACTGTATTGCTGGACCATGCCCAGCTGCTTTCTGAGAAAGCATGAGGTGGTGAAAGACGATGTCCCAGCAGCAACAACAGGAGGTCCTGAACGCACATTCCCTGGAGTCCCCAGCGGGGCGCAGGACAACAGTGTGGACAGGTGCTCCCATGCTGCCTTCCTCCTGCCCTCCTGTGCCCTCCCAGTCACAGTGGTTTGGTGCGTTTCACACATTCTGGAAAGTTCCCTACTCCTACTCAATTCTGGGGACACACACTGGGAAACCCTTCCGAATTGATTTCAGAGCCTTCTGTCATGAATTTGCAATTATCACAAATTAAGCACAAATAAAACGCTTTTCAGTTCTACTTTGGTATGTGTGCAAAGCTCTGACTGGGCTGTAGTTCAACCCAAAACACATCTGCAAAAAGGCCTGCAATCTGCTTGATTCGCCCTCCTCCTCATGATGCCGTAGTGCCGTAGCCCTTTGGGATTTTCCTTAAATCACATACTGCTCATCTCCACACTGGAGCAGGAGAAAAACTCAATGGAAACAAATCAGGTGATAAGGTACTCCCCACAGAGGGAGGGAACCAGAGCGGGAAGCCCTCAGTGCTCAGGACGAGCGCTCCTTGCCTTAGCATCTATGTTCTCTGTCCTGCCAGAGTCCAGGATAGGGCAGATCCCCTCTCTAAGGGCTGTAGATCCCACCTCAGGTTATACAAGTCAGTCCAAGCAGGGGTGGGGAACCTGTGGCCTTGGGGTCACATGTAGCCTTCTGGATCCTTGAGTGTGGTCTTTTGACTGAATCCAAGTTTTACAAAACAAATCCTTTTAATAAAGGGATTTGTTCTGTGAAGTTTGGATTTGGTCGAGGGGCTGCACTTGGGGATCCTTGAGGCCACAGGTTCCCCACCTGGCCCGGCCTCCCAGCCCTCTTCGTAGTCAGGATCCTGAAGTGCAGAGTCAATTCTCATTGCCTGGGCTACTGTGCCCACACTTCCTGTGAGAATCAAAACGCAGACACAGATTTAGGGGTAAGACTTAGGGTTTTGTAACTTACTTTGAAATGTACCCAAAAAAATAAGAGGGATTGATAGAGGGAGAGATATTTGATAAAGCAACTATTGCAAAATGTTAATTGTAGAATCTACATGTTTACTGTACAATGTTTCAATATCTCTGTATGTTGAAATTTTTCATTAAAAAAAATGTCGTGGGAGAAGGCCATTGCGTATAGAAAACTGAAGTCAGAAATGCCTTAAGAAATCTTCCTCAAGAAATGGACCACACCCACACTGCTGATGAGAGCAAACTGATATAACTTTTCAATGGCATCAAAAGTCAAAAAAAAAGGTATATATCCTTTGACCCCGCAACTTCCCTCTAGGAATTTACCTTGAAGGCATAACTAGATGTCTTCATCCAGTGTAAAGAATGCAGAATGTACAAGTGAAAAAAATTAAAACTTAAGAGGGAGAATAAACAGAATTTCATGTGAAAATGGCCAGCTAAAGGACATAGTTACTACACATACGATGTAGATAAGGCATCTCCTCAGAGAACAGATGCTGTGTAGGACTGAGGGGAGAGGGGTTTCCCTTGGAGAAAAAGAAAGATCCTTTTACCAATGTAAGAAAGAGGCAATGTGATTTTATGAAATTTTCCTTTAGATATCTTTGAGAAGCACTATTCTGCTGCTAGCTGCTCCAACCACACCTTCCAGGTAAAATGCCCCCCAGGCCTTCTTGGAGTACTCCATCCTTTCTCCACAGATTTTCTCAAACACTTCCATGGGTTCAACTCCCATCTCTTTGTAGAAACTCCCAAATTTACAGGTCCATCTCAGACTACTTTTCCTAAGCTCCAGGCCCAAACATTCAAGAGCTTCTTCAACATCTCCATTTGTTTGTCTCATGGACACCCAATCTCAACATGCAGAACTCAGGATCTTCATTCCTCAAACCTGTTGTTCCTACTTCATTTCCTCCCTAGTAAATGGCACCAGCCTCCACCTACATACACCTGGCAGAAATGTGGAAGCTGTCGCAGCATCGCCCCTTCCCTCCCCTTATCTGATGGATTCTCTCTCTAGCCTCTCAACTCTGTCCCCTTCTCTCCACTTCCACTGGCACCATCACCTCTCTTGCCCTGACTATCGCAAGAAACTCCTAACGCTTCTCTCCACCAAAATGTCTTCTATAGAGCAGCCAAATTCATTTTTCAAAAAACACAAATCTGATCACGCTTCTCTTTGCTTAAAAAGACATATTGATCTCTCACTGCTCTACAGATGAAGCCCAAAAACCTCACCATGACTTACAAGGCCCTTCAAGATCTGGCCCTGCTTCCTACTATGGTCCCATCTCCCATTACCTTGGCACTTGCTCACTGTGTTTTAGCCATTTCAGTGAGGCACAGACCTGCTAGTTGTCTCCCTATATCAACTGTTCTCCTCCTTTCTCCAAACGTTAGCCAGGCACACAGCCACTCAGAATGAAAGCTACATTTCCCAATCCCAGCTGTAGCTAGGTATTGTCATGTGATCAAATTCTGGTTAATGTGATATATACAACTTCCAGGGAATTCTCTAATGAAGGGAAGGAGATGTGTTCTCCTGCCATTTCTTTCTTCCTGGTAGCTGGAATATAGATGTGATGGGAGTGCTAGAGCAGCCATTTTGGGCCATAAGCAGCAACATGCTGAGGAGGACAAAACAGTAATAAGTTGCCTGAATACCAGATGAACAGAGAGCCACTGGATCAGCTCTGAACTGCTTTTTTTTTTTTTTAATAGGAAACATATGTAGAGTTTTTTCTTATTCAAGCCAATGTTCTTTTGGATTTTCTGACATTTGCAGAATAACCTACCCTAATTAATATACTTGTCTTCTTTTACTTCATCAAAAGTGCCAACCTTCTTCCCACAGGAGCCTCCATATAACAGCTTCCTCCAGGAATATTTTCCCTACGATTTCTTGTCCTTCCCTCTGCCTTGGCAAGATGAACTCCTACTCATTCTTCTGATCTCTCAAGGAAGTTTCCCTTATCTCTCTCACTATGTTAGATATATGTTTTTTCATACTCTCATGGTACTCTCTATTTCTCTTCACAGCACTTCCTGTGATTAGACATATATAACTATTTTTGCAATTATTCGTTTTAATGTCTGCATACTCCCAAAGACTGCAAACACCACAAAGAATAGAACCCAACCATTCCGTTTACTGTTGTACGCCTTACCTCAGCACAGTACCTGGCACACAGTAGGCACTCAATAAGTATTGAGAAGAGGGGAAACACCCGTGAGGTGATCCATACTCGATGGATTTCATAACTATAAGAGACTATCTATCCTAGAGTTCTTCCTTTGACACTTTAGCTAAGAGTCAAAGCTTCCATCTATACTAAAGGGCAGGGGGAAATCACCCATGAAATGAAGGAGGTGGCTAAGAATCAAGTCCCAGTTGGGGCTTCCCCACCTTCAACTGTCACACAAGGCAGGAAACACAAACTTGTTTTTGTCCTCTCTTCCCAATCACCCTTCTGGCAAGGCCCTTCTCTCCAGGTGGCACACCATGCCCCAACCTCATCCTGCCACCTTCTGGGTCAGGCCTACGCCCTCCTGCCCCTCTCCCTCAGCCACAGCCTGCCCATGAACTGGTCTCCCACCCTTCCTTCTTGGCCTCATAGTGGTTCCTTCTGCAATCTGCCCATACAATGCCGGACCCAGCTCCATTTAGAAAAGTTTCCACCTGGGGATAGTGTGATCCACCCCACGGGCTCTACCCTATGTGCCTGAAGTTACAAGGTGTCACACCGATTCTCACTTAACCACCATGGGGCTCTACTGCAGCACCTCTGGGCCCCCAAAGTCTTGGAAACTAGGAAAACATCCTCCAAAATCCCATCTGACTCATCTGCTCACTTTGGTGGTGACCCGTGAGCTCTGGAGCTGCTAGTATAGGCCGTCACTGGGAGCCTCAGAAGTCTGGGAGTTGCTCTTGCAGCCACAGCTAGAAGCCAACAGCCTTTCTCTTCCCTGCAGTCAAGAGACGAGTGAGCAACGTGCTCTGGTGACAATCCTAATCAGCACAGCAAAAGTTGCTTGTCCACAGTAAGGATCAGCCAGGCACAGAGGATGAGGATAGAAACACTGGCTGACCGCAATACACACAAACACACACACCTGTTAACTCTGCACCGTACTTTATAATTAAAAGGCATGTTACAGAAACTTTATCTGAAGCCTTCCAGAAACTCTGTAAAGTGGGTAGAACAAATATTATTATTCCCACTGTAAGTAAATTGTTGTGAGCTGGGTGCATATTTCAGACAAGTGCTTCCTGGCAGTCACGCACATACAGATTCACCTCCAGAGATATTCCTCACTGGTGGCTCCCAATCCAGACATTTCTGTTTATTCTGCTTGCCCAGTACATGCCCTGTCCAGGATTCTTTGGGAGTAATTCCCAAGGAAGTCTAACTTTTCCTTGGTCTCAAAATGTTAGCTGAGTTTATCCTTCTTCACTGGCTACTTGAGAAATCTGATCCCCTCAAAATCTTACTGGGTGTTGTGTTTTGTTTGAACTGTCCTCCTTGCTCCTGACCTGAAGTCAGGCTCTGTTCCCTGTTTGGTACACCCTCCTCAGCCACCAGGACAGAGGCATCGCTCCTATTCACCCACAAGATGCTACTTCTATTGACAAAAACATTTACTCACCTGATGACAGCACAGATTCAAGTAAACTCTGTGGTGAGAAACTCACCAGGTGGCCCAGACCAGGGCCACACTGACAAAGCCACCACCAAACCAACCTCGTTCACAAAGCAGGGCCCCCCTCCTCAGGTTTCAGCAGCTAGGCCCCTGATGCCACACTGTGAAGAATACCATAGTACCCGAGGCCTCCACCTCATGTGATAAGCCAGGGGTTAACTCTTCATGTGTATGGTTATCACGCACCTACTCTGGGCCACACACTTTGTACATATCGTTTCTAATTCCCATAACACCACTGGGAAGACAGTGTTAAAACCCCCATTTTAGAATGGTGGAAACTGGGGCTCAGAGCAGTTAAGTAATTTGCCACAACACAACGTGAGTGGCAGCAGGGGATTTGAACCTGGGTCTCAGACTCCAGGCCCAGGCTCTTCCCCTAACAGAGCACCACCTGCTTTCACCTTGCACTTTCCAGTCCTTCACCTCAGGACTGGGGGACAAACTCACAGGTAAAACATAAACATTAATTCGCGTCTGCAAAAGTAGAATAAATAAAACCGTTCAGTTCGCACTTGTAACCTTTGGTTGACTTAAAAGACTCCATGAACTTAATGAGAAAGCACAAGCTCCTTTCTCATTTTACCAAATGTCCTCTTCGTCTTCTTCACTAATGCTCACTTATCTGGACACATGGGAAACGTTCCTAAGATCTAGCTATAATATCAATGTCTAAATTCCCAGTTCCACTTACAGAAAAAAACGCAAATGAACCCTTTCATTATGTCCTTTAACTGCGACACAGCATTCCAATCTCAGTTACAGAACCCTCACGTCCGCGCTGGCCACACGCCAGCTCCAAGACTTGACAGAATGCAGACAAAGCATTTGGGAACAGATGCATTTGCTGCATACACTTTAAATTTAATCTATCCCAAAAGAAATTATTAATATCACACCTCATGCAACATGGAATAAAATATTGTGGGAGCGGGTAATGTTTGGAGGAAGGTATAATAAGTAATTTTCACATTTAATAAATGTGATCCTCAAGCATTCTAAATACCAATGCATACCAAGTTGACACAAACATCTGGTACCTATTCCACATAATTTCCAGTGCTCTGATTCCCCGTATCACCCAGGGTACTAATGAGGAGCGTGTGTTCAGTTGTAATAAAAATGGTAAAGATGCAGAGGGAATTAAGGGGTAACCTTATAGCCTGGGACCAAGACATCGCAGCGGGGAGATTTTATTCCAACAACACCATTGGCTAATGAGGGTTTCTGTTATTGTCCCACAGGGAATTCTGCAATGCTGTCAGCTGCAAAGAGGGACAAACTCCCACAGATTGTAGGACTGGGCACTGCAGGATCTATTCTGCCCTCAAGCTGAAAATCCCTTCTGCCCCCATGGGATGCAAGACTCTGTAAGAGAGGGCACCCAGGACGATTTCTCAGCCAATAGCACCGTCTGGCTTTAATTGAGATTTATGAGAGAACGTTACAAACACCAGGATATGATGCAAAAACAAAGCTCCAAGCAAGAAACACCTGGAAGGCCCTGAGCTCAAGGGCATGCCTGGTGTGTACTTAACATGCTCCATGTTTGTACCATCTCAAATTACAACTCATTGGATCTGCAGCCCTTCGGGGATGGAGCTGCGGAATGTACCACCATTAAACTCCAAAGGGAGCCCTTCTACCACAGCCCCCACATGAGTTTTTCAACAATAAAACTTGGCTTGAGACTTAAATTTATCCCTGATAAGAAAAAGGCAGAAGAGTCCTAAAAAGCTGTAATTTGGATTTCTCAGGGGTAAAAAAGCTAGATTTTTCTACAGCACAACTCTAGGCATATCTTATCATAGTTTCTTTTATCCTCCAAGAGAATATCTAAATCCAAACCTTCCTCTTGACAAACCCACCCTCTTCCAAGAAGTCAACTGCCAACTGGTTGGGCTAAAAGCCAGTGCATATTTGTACACTGTTGTGTTGAAATCACGGTGCAACCATGTTGAAGAATTTCCTGTGTTCAATTGTGTTTCTGAATGTTCAAAAGGAAATAAAGGGCAGAGCTTCTTTAAAATTCTAAATTTTCAAAGTGTTGGGAAGCACCAAGTTATAAAGGGCACCCACTCTCCCATCTAAGCAAGACACCACTACACAACCTGGAGGTGTCAACAGAGGGGATTTCTGTGGCTCTGTGAGCAGGTGATGCTGTTTTGTTTTGTATTTTTCTGACCTGAAGAGAAGTGGTAGCAGAGGGGACATGTCTCAGCAGTCTCCACTGGACACAGCAACAGGAGTCCTTATATTAGAGAAGCACTGAGTACTGGACCAGGAGATACAGGAGCTGAGTTCTACATCCAGATCTGCTGCTTACCAGTTGTTTGACCTTGTTTTTAAGCTGCCCATAATCCCTCTCTTACTCTATGACAGGCTCGACTTACAGATCAAATGAGACACTATACGTGAAAATGTTTTACAAACTTCAAGTACTATTAGAGACATAAAGTCTCTTGAGGGGAGGAGAAATAAATGAATGAAAACATTTTCTCCAATTGAAAAATGTTTTCTTTGTGGGCTTTTAGAATGATTAATAAAATATCTAAGATAAGATGTTCTTATACTACTCCCTAGCCATTACTCCCCAAAAATTATTTCTAAGAATTGCACTGGGAAGATTTAAAATAAAACTATGCTCAGTATTAGACAGAAATTCCTGTTCTCTGAGCACATTCTGGAAGTACAACTCCCAAAGGTGAGACTAGTCCATGCTTCTGCCCCCAGGGAATTCCAGCAATCCAGAAAGAGAGTAATTTGGTACCATCTTGGCCAGTGTTCTTCTGGTTTACTTTCGATCTATGAGACAGTGCTGTTCTTCTGACAAGAGCTAAAGGAAGCTCAGATAGACGGTAATGCTGGCTACAGCATTCATTTATGGGGAAATTCGAATTTATGAGATGTTACTACCTAAATGGCTCAGCACTGAGACCAAGAACAAATCTAAAGGCTTGGAGGATGGAAGAAAACAGAATCTTTTTTCTCCCACCCTGTGAGTTTGGCAGACACAAAATAACTGAAAGAAAGTACACTTCTTTATTAAAAGGAAAATGCTTAATTGACCTAAGAGATTTGAAATACTAAACTGAACTTAGCCATGTAATATAAAATTGTGACTTAATTCCTACTAATGCAATATCTTATGGCAAAATGAGGCTTGCAGAGCTACAAAGCTGCTCCTCATGAACCCCAGAGGCATGACATTACCAAATCCCTTCATCTCTCAGACTTTGACTCACACCTAAGATAATCACTGAACTAATTTTCTTTTCCTTTTCTTTTTCTTTTTTAACCTCTAGCAAACTGGTATCTGATAGGAAAGAAAAAGATGGGAGAAACAGAGGTAAGAATGTGCACAGAGGCATGGAGGAGTGACACACACCGAGCGCGGCACACCCAGGCGCGGTGAGAGTCTGTTAGCACTGGTGTGCAGGGTCTGGGGCGGACAGTAAACGGCAAGGACAAGAAGCTGTGAGGAAGGGATGGTCAGGAAGGACTGAAGGAGGAAACCACAACTGCTGGGGGGTTGAATGGTAGCCTGTAACCACTGGTCCTGATTACAGATAGGAGACCAGAGATTAAAAAAGGAAAATCTACAAACTTTTGGTTTGGCCATGCAAAATATTACTAATTACAGCCATGTGTACAAACTGAGCCATGAACTGAAACACGTTTACTTTAAGGAGTTTATGTATTATATATAATCAGGGCACTCAACAATTAGTTGTTAAAGGAATGAAGGAAATGCTTAACATGAATGCCAAATTACCCAGCTTAATGTAAACATCAAATCCAATTACAAGGCTAAACTATATTTCTTCCTCTTCAGGCTAGCTAGCTCACTGCTCAGGTACTTGTGTTAGGAGAGAAACTGAGAGGGGGCGGTTTGTAGAGAAATCTGTAAACACCTGGTCACTGGTATGCCCTTGCTCCTTTCACAGTGAAGCTAACAGGCTCTGGAGAAGCTATGGAGCTGGTACGTCCAGAGTTCGTAGCAGTTATGGGCCAAACGGCACCGTAGATAGAACTACTCAGTGTAGACTGGGGAACACTGGGCCTTAGAAAGATACAAGGTTTGTGCCCAGCTAAGAAGCCCTGGCCCAGAACCACATTTCTCTACTGTACCTGATTAAATTCAGAGACTCCCTTAAACCTATTACACCTATTATACTTTTCCTTTATAGCAAATATCAGCTTTTATAAATCTATTGTTTCATTTATTTAGGCATGTGTTCATGTGTCCTCTACTTAGCTGGAAACTCCATGAGGGAAAGGACCATGTTTCTTTTGCTTATCCTCTATCCTAGTGCTTGACACAGTGCCTGGCTTGCAGCAGGTGTTCATAAATACTTGTTGAGTGATGAATTCATTAGGCAAACAACCAAACTCTCAAGCTGCTAATTCTCTATGGACTATGGAGCCAGTCTCCTAGGTCTGCATCTCAGCCCTGCCACATTTTATCTTTTTTTGTAACCTAGGGCAGTTACTTAACCATTCCATATCTTTGTTTCTTCATCTATACAATGGAGATAATAACAGGATCTGCCCCATAGAACTGTTCTTAGGATCAACTCATTTTTATTATATTACTATAATTATTACCATCTCTCCAACTATGGGATGTGTTCTTTAAGAAAAATGCAAAAGAGAAATCTCATCAAAGAATCTAGCTATAGGAAACTACTTCATTTGAGTGCCAAATCTAGCTCTGAACTTTCTAGCAGCCAAGATAAAGAGAAAATACGATTCTTACATAGATCTCATAAAAAGTAAACAAATCAGCTCTTTGGACAAGAGAATGCTTTTCCCAGGTCTCAATTTAAGAGGCCCATAATAATGCAAGGATTGGTGAGTTCAAGAATCATTTTACAGAAAGCATAGGCACACTGCTTTTCTTATAAGATCTCACTAAAAATAGAAGGAATACTCTCTACAGTGAATTTTATTCAGGGTTCCAGGCAAGTCTATTTCATATGCGCAAACTTCCTTTTCCAGAATTGGGAGAATTTCATTTTTTAACTTTTTAAGCCAATAATTTGCACTAATGTAGGAACGAAGGCAAGAAGCAAACTGGCAGTTTGCTAAAAGCATTTGGGGGATTCTGTGATCTTGATTTTTAAAAACATGCCATGACACATACAAAAAGTTTGGATTTTGCTGTGTTGAGTCAACAGCAACTTCTGAAAGGATAAAATCTAAACAGAGAAATCAGTTTAATAAAAGGCTAAGAGGGAAAAGTGTGATTCAATCAAACTGTATTTAATCTAAAGACAAATATAAGTTATTGTGTTGTTGTTTAATAAACTCTCCCAAAAAATTTTAAACTGGGATAAACAAGATAACTGTTCAGAAAAACATGCACTACGCATGCTCGTGACAAAACACACGCAGCAACATGCTGTAAAACACACATCTGTATCTGACAAAGCAACCTTTCAGAAACAGATGTGTCATATTTTTCAAAGCTGAAATTTTTTTTCAAGTTTGTCACATTCAGTCAAAACAATTTCTGTTTTTTTGAACGGTGTGTGTTAAAGGAAAACTTTTCTTCGGTGTTTTTCCACTCTGGATCAACTAGCTCCTCTCTCTTCCTCCCAAGTGAACCTTCAGAAACCACACTGCCAGAGGGACTCACCTCTTCCCACACGGAGACAAGCTCTCATACTTTCAAATGGTCAATCTGAAAATAAAATCCTTGCATGCCATTTCCCACAAAAGGGCTTTGTTTCAAGATCGGCAAAGAAAATATAATAAAGCTACATCCATTTTTTAAGATAATAATTAATTCTTTCTCTCAGTATTTCATATCATACTCCCATCTTCCCACCTTACTTCATCTGGCCGTAAGAACCACCTTCCCACCATACGGTAAATGCCTCATTTAGTCAACATGGACCGGCAATGAGATATTCCACATAAGCAAATTTTCCAAATAACTAAGTCTTTACTCCTTTCAAGAACGACTTTGGTCATTTTTAAAGGAAATCTACCTAAAATGTACTACATGCATAATTACTTCCTGGCCATCTTAACTATTTTGAGCATCCTGAAACTCACTTATTGTATTTTTTTCTTGAAGATGTAGGGTCATCATTGTGAATACTAATTACAATTTATTATGGTTTGATACAATATTTCAGTTTTTATCTCTACCAAATGGTCCCATATTTCTATGCTTTATAGTTTTGCACATACTTTTTATACTTCTGGGTTTTTCCAACTCTGGCTGCAGGCCTGTGTCTCTGCCTCAAGCCAACATCACTTACTATATTTTACACTCCATTTTAAGTCAACCCAGCTCTGCATGAGGGCCAGAAGGTGGCTCCCCATCCCACCTACAGAGTAACCTATATGGGCTTTTGACGGCTATTTTCCTTGTAACTCACTAAAACATTTCGGCTTCCTTCATGACGCACAAACCTGCTGTAAGACTGATATTGTATACTAATATAAGTGACAATATTAGGGACACTGTCTACATTAATCTCATTTGAATGGCAAGCCATCAAAGAAAGTGAAGCTTTCTAAGGATGAACTATTAGGAATTTAAAATAGTTCACACCAAAACTGTGTTAAAAGCCCTTCTCTCCTATTGCTTTTGGGGCTTCAAGCATTTTAGAAATCCTAAGAAGAGAAAAAAACCAAATATGTAATTAGGTCTGATAAAGTTCTCACAATCCCCCCTCCCATTTTCTCATAGTGGCCTCCCCCCTTTTTTATTTTTCAGAATGAAGAGGATAGCTAACCTGTACATCCCAGATTAATTACAATTTTAGCATCATTTGCAAATTCTTCCACTGTCGCTCCTCAGTGGAAGTTGTAGTCACCATTCTTTCCTGTCTTCAATGTCACTGTCTTTCCTGTCGTCAATGTCAGCAGGCACTGTCACAGAGAGCAGTGACTCCTGCCGGTGCTCCCTGGTGCAGGTCAGTACAAATGATCCACCATGTGCCATACAGTCCAAGCTGGAAAGAGCCATTTCACAAAGAAAACACACGATGAGGCCACTCAAAGAGCCCCTCTACGATATGACAATACCATATGCAGCTTTCTAAAGTCCAGTCATAATATGGAATCTCCCCTGCTTTCCCATGTTAGTTAGAAGTAGAAGTCTGAATGCACTCTTTGCAAACCATTGTTATATAAGGAAAGGCATATATTAATATATTAATATATATCTCCATATACACACACATACACGCCAAGGGCTATTACAGTTTCACAGACTCAAAGTTCACTTTCTAAGATCTTTTCTGAAATGAAATAGAGTTTCTTTGCCCCCAGAGATAACTCATAATTTATCCTAGATTTCAACCTTTTTTACTGTAAAAAGTATAGGAAGTTGCATGGAAACAATGAATGGAAGTGTACTTTTTTATCAAACAAGAACAGGAAACTTTCAGTAGTTTATGGTAAAACTACATATTTGAGCCAAAGGAAAAAAATAAACTATGCTCTTTCAACTCCTAACTTTTTACCATCCCCCATCCAAAACATACAAGAACATGCACAACTGACAACCATGAAACAAATCTCAACACCAAGAACAAATTAATATTTATAGGCTTCAAAAATACACTTCCCCAAATTACTTAATGAACCTCTTCAAACAGGCCTACACCTACTTCTTCTATTATTGTATGGCCAAAATGAGTCATAATAAAGCTTTGGAATATTAAAGACAATAATGAGGAAATTCCAGAAAATATAAAAAACTATTTCATGGAGCCAAAACAGAACTATATTTATTTTTTTGTCCAAATGCATAGGAAAGAATAAACTGGCAAATAAAACAGGCACTCACAAAAGTAAACACATATCCGGCTGCAGTTCTGCAACATAAAGTCTTCCAAATGTACCACCTCCTCCACACTAGAGAAATAATGTCCTTAAACAAAGTTAACCTCCAGCACCCCCCAAACTGTAAGAACCTCTATATACTGTGAGCAATTTAAAAACAGGTGCTTCTGAACCCACAGCATCTAACACAGCAACTGACACACAGGAGGAGCTCCATGTATGTTACAGAAAGGAAAAGCTCAAATTTAATTATCATTCACTTTAGTTCTAGTACAACCCTGTTTGGGGTATGGCTCCAATTCCACTAGTAACTTAGCACTTTCCCTGAGCCTCAGTTTTCTCATCTTTGAAATAGGTATAATATCTGTCCTAGCTAATCCCCAGGGTCATTATGAAAACACGCATTTAAGAGGTTTTTAATTAAACCAGGAAGTTCTATAAAGATATAAAGATGTTACCAATAAATATATGGAAAAAATAGAAAAGAACCTCCTTTCTCCTCACCACCCCACCGTCACCCTCCAAAAAAGAAGCCCACAGCATACAATGAGAATACACACGCATGGAGCACTGAGGAAAGAAGGCTGCACTTGGAGCGTGAGGGCCTGGGTTCCAGGCTCAGCTCTGCTACTACCCAGCTGCCGGGCGTGGGGCACCCCTCTTAGTATCCTCACCTGTAAACTGGGCCTAATGCGACTGATCTTGCCAAAACGAACAAAAGTAATGGATAGCAAAGAATTCTATAACCTTAAAAGTGAGATATAAGAGATACATAAGAGACTAATGAACTAGATCTGCCAAACAAAAAGTTTGGGCTTCAGTGGTCTGTGTTATAAAATGGATAGACAAGAAAGAAGCTGGCTGTAATCAGACACTTCCTAAACACCCCAAGGGAGAAAGCTAACCAAAGACAGAGGAGTAGAGAAGCTTCTAGAGTGTGAACTCAGAAGAGCTTGGCTTGTATATTAACTATCTAATGAAATGGGGGCTTTCAAAACGAGAATTTTGAGCACATAACTGTGGATTAGAACCCCTCTAAGTCCCCTTAAACTTGTGAATTGAAATACTAGGTCAGATTTCCTCCATTCCTGGTTAAGATAGAGGCACATGAGTCCTAATTCTAAATCTGGATGCCCAACATTCCAGAATAAACAGCAGCTCATGGAGAAAGCAACGGAAGGACAGTAAGAGGAGAAAATAGATCAACAAACTACAACAGATTGGTCACTTAGTAATTAAAAAGAAAAAAAAGAAAAGAAAATAACCTATCTCAAAGTTCAACTCAAGGCTGAATTCCTATCAGAAAGCTACCAGAGGCCAAAGACTACAGCCGCATAATACTTTAAATCTGAGGCTGGTCTTTGAGAAAACATTTGATGAAGATTATCAAAACATCTATTTTTCTTTCTTTCTACTCATTTTTCCCTAACTCTTGCACTTCACTTACCACTCCTGCTTTCTCAACTGCAGTAAGCAGATACATACAAAGTTGGATAACATATTCTTTTTTATATATTCTATCTTTTTTTTAATTGTATACTTCCCTTTTGTAATTATGAGTGAACAGCAAACATACATGCAACTAAAAATTAATGTCAGAATCACACCTGATTCTTCCTGAGTGTATCACCTGTTTCAGTTGTGCAGTCTCTTCCATCTTAATGGTACTGTATTTGGAAAACCACTAGAGGCTGTGGTTCCCATATATTGGGCTCAACTGAAACTTTAGACTTGTCCAATAAGTGTTAACAATCAAGTATTACTTTACCTATAGTGGGAGTACAATAGAAGTGAAATAAAGCATTAAGAAATTAAATTATATACATTCTTTTATATTCCTTTATGTAAGCAGGATATGAATTACTTATTTTTCCCCTAAATTAATACAGGATTTTGACTACATTAAGAGAGGATTATTTTCAATTATTCCCATATAATGATATTCTTATTAAAAAAAATCTTAATGTCACCATATATGAATTCATCTCATCCCTAAGTACCTTATTATTTATCATCTTCACAACTACATGTTTGACAGAACCAAACTGTGGGCCTAAGTAGCAAGAATTACTGGCCTAGCTAAGAATTCAAGAACTCAGTATACAATCTCTAATTATGCATTTACTTTAAAATAAGAACAAAAACTTTTAATTTTACCTTAGGCTTTGCACTCACCTCCAGCCTGATCAAAAGAAAGCCACCATGAGGCCTAACGACAGCTGGCATTAGTGAACATCCCTAGTCATCTAACAATATTTTTATAAGCAAAGCATCATAAAGAACATGTGGTTCAAAAGACACAGACACTGTGTTTTCCAAGGTCCGTATTTGACCATCTTTAGAAAAGGATTACAGATACTAGCAGTGTAATAAATAAGCTATAATCCCCTCTTCACATATCAAGGTCAGTTGCAAAAGAACACTGTGATCTTGGCAAAGTTCTCAAATGTTCAGACAAATAGAAACTTCGAGAAATGTTTGTTTGTTTGTTTTCCAAAACTGTCTACTTTAAATTATCCCCTTGATTTTTAAGCCAGAAAGGATGCAAATGTCTGAATTACTATAGTTACCTTCCTCCCACTGCCTTTAACTGCTCTATAAAGCAATCCCTGGAAACCAATCTTAAACTGCCCTGGCCTTGCCAGGACAAATGTTGGCCCATGTATTCCAGTAAGGCCATGAGTATTCTGAAGGTCAAACAAAATACAGATTATTTCCAATCAGAAAGGAAGTCTGTGCTTTCTGGAACAAGGCCTCTAGCTCAGCCTTGACTTGGTGAGCTATGAGGCAAGTAAACCAAAAACTAGAAATGGCCTTCCTTTTTAATCAGTACTTTCTGAAGGATGCTACTAACAACAGGAGGAAAAGGTGAATGCACTCGATATTCACATCTCCCTGTCTTGGCTATTTTCTTTTGTAGATGCACATACAGATATTTAAAATAAGTCACTAATAAAGCTTTAAACTTAGAGTATGTAAATTTGGATTCCTGTACCACTCATGAAAAGTCTTGACGGTCACTTAGGTTTTTCTTTTTTCCTATTTTACCAAACAAGTTTCCACAAGTCCTTCCAATAGCAAACAGTTTCCTCGTGATAATGGTGCTAAAAAGGAAAAATAAGAAAGAAAAAAAAGGGAAAGCTGTTTGATGACTACTTTTCATAGAGGGCTAAAAGCCTAATTGTTTTCAAGCACTAAGGAATCTGACTAGTGACAATCTATGTGCCTATATTACAAATACAATATTCTCTTTCTTTCTTTGGCACACTGAAACAAACAAAAAAAATCTCAACTGTCTTTTTTTGTGTGTTTGTAACATTTATTTCTCACTATTCTGAAGGCTGGGAAATCCAAGATCAAGGGGCCAGCAGATTCAGTTCCTGGTGAGGGCCTTCTTCCTGGCTTGCAGATGGCATCCTTCTTGCTGATTCCTCACGTGGTGGAGAGAAAGACTCAACTGTCTTTTTTACAGATGAGGAAAGTGAGTCCCAGAGAAAATAAGAGACAGTTTACCTTGGCAGTCAGTAACTACTATCATAAGGCCCCCCTTCTCCTGGAGCCTGGCCATCGGAAAGGCCTTCCGGTTCCCCAGTTCCATCTGTGGGTTCCCTCTCAAACATGCTGAAATCCCACCCAGACTTTAAAGCCCTGCTCAGTGTTCTTCACCACCTCCATGAAGCCTCTCTCAGCTAGATATAACCTTGCCCTTCCCTATGCATTTCTGCAGCAGGCTAGTTCTCCTCTGAAGGGTGCACACCATAGTACTATCACTGCAAAGCTGAGCTAGTCTAATGATTCTCCCAGCATCGAAGGGAAAGTGTTTTCTTATTAATCCTCCCCAGTACCTAGCATAGGGCCTTGCACATAATAAGCATTCAATAAATATTTGTTAAATGAAATTACTTGATTAATGAATAAAGTGATATTTCTAGGGTTCCATAGTAAGTGAGCAGCAGAAGCAAAAATAAAACTCATGCTTCACGATGACGACAGCAGCACAGCTTGTACCATACCACAATGAAAATCCATGGCTGCGTTTGTATTTATGTGTGTAGTAAGGTGTTCTCTGTGCTTATGTGTGTGCACACACACACGTCCTCATGACCAAGCAAGGAGCGGTGCGATTTCTCACCATAAACTCAGTTTTGATTTGATTTTACATGCCCCCACAGCCCTGCTATTTTATATTTTCACTCTTTACTATTAAAAAATGTTTAAACTGCATCATTTCCCCTTTGCCCCTAGTTTTTGTTGTTGTTGTTGTTTTTTAAGGAAAGTTTAAGACAGCAGGAAAACTGCTGAGCTGTGACACAAAGAAAAGCTGACTATGCACATGCTTCATTGTTTTCTATTTTCATTCCAGCACAGTTGTGGCTGGAAACCAGCGTTTAGGATTCCCGTGGACCTGCCATCCCTGGTCCCTGGTGTTTTAAAACATTATACTTTATACACTACTCAGAGAGGTGTGATTCACTTGAGTATGTTCCCTATGGTTCTATGTGAGGCTAATATATATCATGTTTCTTTGGGGAAGTAACCAAAATATGTGCTTGGGGAAAAGGAAAAATGTGGGATCAAGGGAGTATTCAAAGATGCAATTACACATACACAAGTGTGACCTTTTGTGTGTGTGTTTTGGAGGTAGGAGGTTTAATGTAAACATTGACTATATTTGTACTTTTGACTTTTATATACATACTGCATCACCACACACTTGAGTATACATCTGTTAAAAATGTTGACACATTCACTATAAGAACATCATTTACTCTATTATGGGTTTGGGGGTTTTGTTTTTGTTGTTGGGGATTTTTTTTTTCCAGATTTTCTTAGTTTTCTTCCTCAAACACATTTGATAACATTTTTAAACTTGAGATTATTTTACCAACAACAAGATCCTCCTACAATCCATGGGCACAGATCTTTTTACCACAGAATAGAATGGATTCCTAAAGGTTGCTCACACCTACTTCAAGGGACCTACAAACATGGGGTCCAGGAAAAGTTCAGAAGCAACCCTTAAATCCTGAACATCATCCCACTTCCCTGTCCCTGTCAGAGAGGCCACTTCTCAAAGAGTTAAACCTTCCCACAGGCTAAAAATAACCCTTTGACCTACATAGAAATTAAAACTCAAAGGAAGCTGAGACAATTCATCCACTGAGAGCCATTATTCTGTTGGGAGAGGGCCTACAGGAGTCGGCCTCATCTAAACACACAGCCTTTCCTGGCGGTGATTTATTTCTTAGCATGATACTAAATCCATAGCTTACAATAGCAGGACATTGCTGCGAGACACCAAGGTCTCTCGGTGTAGCCACTACCACAGCCTCCTGAAGTCACGAGTTATATCTCCAAGCCTGACGACAGGGCTAGAGGCTTGACTACCACCACCACCCCAAATCTAGAGAATGCCCACTCTTCCTTTCTCTGCTCATGCTATGATTCCATTATTTCAAAGACATTTTACCTTCTAAAATTTTTCTCCCTTAAGTTTTTAAGAGAATAAACCAGCTTCAGAACAATGGGGAAGAAACACTGAATTGATAATCAGAAGACAACAGTTCAAATCTTGAACTATCTCCTTAGCAGCTGTGTCACTTTATGCAGGTCACACTCTTTGTCAGTCTTAGTTTCAGATAAACAGAGAAGAGCAGCATAGTTTTCATGAGATTATTATAAAATTCAAACAAGAGAATACATAAGAAAGTACCTAGCACATATTAAGTGCTTACTAACCTTTTACCAACAGAGCAATCTAAATGCTCAACTCACACTTTTTGGAGGGTGTGGTCATTCAATAATAAAGACCATTAGGAACATTTTAAACCTTTTGCAATCTTCTCAGCCAGGTCTGGATAGCAATTAACTGTCCAACCTCTCCGTAAAGGTATTACATCATAACTGCAATTACACCGTGTTGTAATTAGCCTAATTGTAAATACACTAGCTGTATTATACCGTAACTTTCCAACATAACTGTGAAGGTATTACAGTATTACAGGCATAGGTGTTAACTGCCACAGTATTTACAATAGAGAAATACTAAAAATAACCTAAATGTTCATCAATAATGGTACACCTGTACCATGAAATATATATGCTACCTTTAAAATGGTGCTATTTGTGCTGACGGAAATATCTTAATAACATGTTAAGTTCTTTTTTGTAACTGCAGAAGAATATGTAAAGAATGATACAATTTATTAATCCTCTAAAACTATGTGTATTTGTGCATATGTATATATGTAAATATATAGAAAAAGGATTGAATGGATAACTCTTAACTGTAAATATGACAGTTCTTACCTAAAGGGGGGTGATGCTAGAGAGGGGTTGGGGAGATGAGGGGAACTCTGACTTTGCTCTCTGTCCCTCTAGACTATTTAACTCTTTTACTATGCAAATGTATTTGAGTATTACTTGTGTAATTAAAAACTAAAACACATGCCCTACTTTATCATACAAACAATTCTGATCAAAGCCAATGCTGATTGATTGGTTTCTGCTCTGGATGTCTTATTTCAGGACAGATACGGTTCAAAAGAACAACCCCAGTGTCAATATCACCCAGTGCCTGCTTTACGCTGAGAATAGCAAAGCATTAAAAAATAGATGAATCTCAGTGTGACCTTCCCAAACACAGCCTTCATTTTCCAGCCTCACCCATCTTTTGGGACAGAAGATCAAGTTAAATCCTTTTAGAACCAATGAGTAATAATATCTCTGCACATCCAAATCTATCTTTTGGTGCTCAGTTGAAATCCCACCTCCTTTACCAGCCTTCCCAAATCCTCCCCACTAAAAGCCATCTCTCTTTCAACTCCTATAGACTTTGTTCTTCAACTCTGTCAGTTTCTACTTTCCATTACAGTCGTTTCCATGTCTATTTTAGCTCCTTTACAGGGCCATAGCTCCCTTATAAAGCTGAATAATGGCCAATTCCGTCACCCATTCACAAGCATTTATTGAGCACCTACCTAGATGATAAGTACCACACAAGGTCCTGGGGATACAGAAATAAGAATAGAGTCTCCATCTTCAAGGAGCTCACAGACTAAGGGAAAAGATGGGCAAGTGAATACTCAATAATCAAGATGCTGTGGGAGCATAGAAGAGGAGCCTCCCTAATCCACCTCAATGGCAGTTTCTTATAAAGTTAAGCACACACTTACCATACAACCCAGCAATTACCTTCTAGGTATTTACTCAAGAAAACTGAGACTATATGTCCATAAAAAGACATGTTTGCAAATGTTCATAACTACTCAACTGCATGACATTCAAAGAACAAACCCAAGCAAACGTCCATCAACAGGTACATGAATAAACAAATTGGGGTCTATCTACACAATGGAATATATACAGCCTGGAAAGGGAACAAATTACCGATACATGCAACAACCTGGCTGTTGACTTCCTAAAA
This sequence comes from Daubentonia madagascariensis, assembly GCA_023783475.1. Classification (NCBI taxonomy): domain Eukaryota; kingdom Metazoa; phylum Chordata; class Mammalia; order Primates; family Daubentoniidae; genus Daubentonia; species Daubentonia madagascariensis. Next base: position 24,996,449 of record JAKFHU010000913.1, on the reverse strand, counting down.
CATTTTGCTGAGCAAAAAGGAGCCAGACACGAAAGAATATGTGAAATTCTAGAACAGGTGAAACTAATCTATAAAAAAAAGGCAGATCAGTAATTGCCTACGGCTGGAAATACTGACTACAAAGGGGCATAAGAGAACTGGAGGGAGGGATGGATGATAGAAAAAAATGCTTTATATTTTTATTGCAGTTGTGATTACACAGGAATATGCATTCATCAAAACTCATCAAAATGTATCTTTAAAATGGGTGCATCAATAACGTTGATTTGAAAAAAAAAATACGTAGCACAGAACATAGACTTTGGAGCCAAACTGCCAGCTCTGTGATTTACTGTTAAAGCCTTAACCAGTAATGGTATTAGTATTAGCATCACATTGGTATTCATATTACAGGAAGGTGGAAGAGCACAAAGATCTAGAGGTAAAAAAAAACATAGTATTGCGGGGACTACAAACAATTTGGTGTTTTGGGAACACAAATTAAGAGGAAAGATGTGAAAAGAGATGAGTCCAGAGAGGCAGAAAGGCCAAAGTTGCTCATCTCTCTGTCTCCACACTTAGCAAATAGCTTCTGACATGCACCCACCGGTGTCCAATCAAATGTTTATTTTTTTAAAAAATTGACGAACACACAATGAGGTATCACTTCACACCAAGATAGCTACAGCCAAAAATACAGATAATAACAAGGTTGGCAAGAATGTGGAGAAACTAGAACCCTCATATATTGTGCTGGGAATATAAAATAATGCAACTACTTTGGAAAACAGTTTGGCAGTTCCCCAAAGGGTTAAACACAGAGTTACCATGTGACCCAGCAAATTCTACTCCTAGATGCCCAACAGAAATAAAAACATAAGTCCACACAACACCTTGTACATATAAGAAAGTCCACGGCAACATTATTCATAATAGTCTCAAAATGGAAAAAATACAAATGTCCACCAACTGATAATGGATTTTTTAAAATATGGTATATACATACCATGGAATATTTGGCTATAAAAAGAAATGGGGGGGCGGGTGATGGGAGGTTGCTTGGTGGGTACAACGTGCATTATTCCAGGGAAGGATGTCCTGAAGGCCCTGACTCCATCACAATACAATATATCAATGTAGCAAAATTGCACTTGTACCCCAGGAATATATATAATACAAATAAAAAATAAATGAAAAGGAAAAAAAAGGAATGAAGTACTGATACTGAATATATAGTACAACATGGATGATCCTTGAAAACATTATGCAAAGTGAAAGAAGTCAGTCACAAAAGGCCACATATTGCATGATTCCATTTATATGGAATGTACAGAATAGGCAAATCCCTAGAGACAGAAAGTAGATTAGTGGTTGCCAGGGGCTGGGAGAAAGAGAGAATGGGAGAGACTACTAATGGATGTAGAATTTCTTTTGGGGGTGATGAAAATGTCCTAAAATTGATTGTGGTGGCAGTTGCACAACTCTGAGAACATACTAAAAACCAGTGACTTGTACACTTTAAATAGGAGAACTGTATGATATGTGAATTATATCTCAATAAAGCTGTTATAAAATATGTAATGAATAAGGATGTCAGGCCGGGCGTGGTAGCTCACACCTGTAATCCTAGCACTCTGGGAGACCGAGGCAGGATTGCTTGAGTTCAGGAGTTCGAGACCAGCCTGAGCAAGAGTGAGACCCCGTCTCTACTAAAAATAGAAATATTAGTCTCTACTAAAAATAGAAAAATTAGCCAGGTGTCGTGGTGCGCACCTGCAGTCCCAGCTACTCTGGGGGCTGAGGCAGGAGGATCGCCTGAGCCCAGGAGTTTGAGGTTGCAGTGAGCTATGATGATGCCACTGCACTCTACCCAGGGCAACAGAGTGAGACTCTGTCTCAAAAAAAAAAAAAGATGTCAATAATCCACTTATTTCAAGCAATGTTTGATAAAAGTCAAACACAAAGGAATATGAAGCATCTCTTTTCATTCAATTTATTCAAACCCATATTAAGTCCCTACTATGGGCCAGGTACAGTGGCCACAAATATTGAATAAGACAGAGTGCCTTATCCTTAAGAAGCTATACTCTAGGAGTAGGGAGAGAGTGGCAGGTACAAAGTGAAGTACCACATTAGAGAGACCCATAGAAGGGCCCCACTAACAAGGGCCATGACCTCCTCTTCATTACTTTGTACTTGACCTCTCATCCCTATGTCATGGTCTTACTTGATGTTCATTTCTTCTATTTTAAGTCCTGCTCACGGCTGGGAGTGGTGGCTTGCACCTATAATCCTAGCATTTCGGGAGGCTATGGCGGGAGGATAACTTGATGCCAGGAGTTTGAGACCAGTCTAAGCAACATAGTGAGACCTCATCTCTACAAAAAAAAAATCAAAAAATTAGCCAGGTGTGGTGGCACACACCTGTGAGCCCAGCTACTGGGGAGACTGAGGCAGGAGGATTGCTTGAAGCCCAGGAGTTCAAGGTTACACTGAGCTATGATCACACCACTGCACTCCAGCCTGGGTGACAGAGCAAGACCCTGTCTCTGAAAAAAAAAAAAAAAAAGTCCTGCTCACATTTATTTTTAGTAGGAAGCCCCTATGGTGAGCAGTGTGTGATTCTCCAGCTGAGAATCGTTGTAACTCCGTTGCTCTTTGCCAGTGACTGACTCAAAGGTGGGCAGGGCTAAGTCAATCCAGCCAATGAATGCAGAGGCATTCTGGGAGTTCTGGGAAAGAAGCTCTCTCACTCTTAAGAAAGCTGAAGCCAGCATTGCTCTTCCTATTTAACAAACACACTGATAGCTCCTGACAGTCGTCCCTAACCACAAGCAGATCCACTTCGCTGAAGATGTCCCTATGCCCAGTAAAGCAGAGAGACAAAACAACCTAAGTATTGAATGAAATTAGTCAAGTTTCCATTTTCTCCTGCCTACCACTAAGTTTAAAAAGCTCCTGACCATGCCACCTGGTGTTTTCTCTTCCCTCACTGGTCAGGAAGCACCTACAAAGCAGGGACTAGGAACTATATCTTTCATTTCCTCCTCTCAGAGCCTAGTACTGAGTCAACCATCGCAAGTTACATATCTTGAAAGAACAGGAAAACAATGAACAGAGTTATTAGTCTGTTCTTGTTACACTCAACCCTAAATATTTTAAGAAGCACAATTTAACAGGGAAAAAAAAAATCTACCTAAATAAAGGCCTTCCTTATCAAAACAGATGAACACAGTTCCCTTTATTGATTCAAGCAAAAAATACATTTTACTGAGGAAAGGTTTCTGTTTTTTTCCCTCCACCACTTCCTGTGGTGCTAATGTAGAGAAGTCCCAGGCTTCTAGGGAAGGTAAACTTCTTGGGGTGGGGACCCTGTAGGTGTGATGTAAAGTGCCAGGCATATGGCTGGCATTTGATATTAAGCATCATAGCAACAATCACAACAACAGAACCAGTGGGGCATACATGGGCTGGTGGTTACAACATGGAATGGTACTGGTTTCTATTCTCGGCATGTGTCACTGACTTTCTGACAACACAGTTAAACATAAAAAGGGCTCATTATCAGTAGTAACAGGGATAGAGTCCCTGGGATAGCACAAATAAGAAAAATCCAGCAGTAAACCCCAAACCTCCTATTTCTCAACAGTTTCAATTTCCTGCTCCAAACCTTCTCTAAAACTGCTATTACCAAAGTAAACTGATTTAAGTTGACTGCTACTTCCTTTCCCTGATGTGAAGGCACCAAAGGATGAGCAGGAGGAGGCACAAAGGACCCAATTACCCTCTCCTTAAGGCTTCTTTGTATGCATGCCACGGGAGATAATTCATTAACTAAGATTAAGTTACTGGTTGTGATAACACAGTCCCTGGCACATAGTAGGCACCTGATAAATGTTTACTGAATGACCACAGGAAACTAGGAGAAAACATCTGAGTGCTGGACAAAGGAACAAAGCCTTGATTCTCCCAGGTTCACTGTTTTAGCCAACCTGTTAACAACAATAACAGCACGTATCATTAAAAAGCTGAAAAAGAGCTGGTTTGGGTAAGGCTGCTGTCACTCACTGCCCACCAAATGAATAAATCTATTCAGTTTGTCTGACCCCCATCCAGAAAACAAGGTAGTTATGGCCAATACAGACATGACTCCCAAATGACTTGTTATTAACCTCACTGGCTAACTGTGAATAGTTACTGGAGAAACCAGTTCAGACTGTCCACACATCGTCTTGTTTAGGCTTCATCTATTCCAAGGTACTACCTTTTCAGATCACCCTGAGGTCTGCTTTTCAAAGCCTGACAGCACCAGGGCAGGACATCCTCTAGCAGTCCTCTTCCTCATCCCTTCCCCAGGAGAACGTGCATGTCATGATAGCTGTAGAATCAACCCTAATTACAATTACTCAGAGTGAAGCATTGGATTCACCTGCACCAAATGTTCACACCCATGATGAACTCTCAGATATAACCAATCACACCTCCTCTCTCCCCCACCCCCAATCCCCTCAGGCCCTCCGTGAATATTTTGGCTTCATTAACTAGCCAGAGGAAAAAGAGTTTGCCAAAAGGCAAACTCATATTTCACACAGGTATCTCAGCCAAGACAGGAAGGAAACATCATATCCATAGCCCAGTATATAAATGCTCAGCACTGAAATGAATGGAAACCAACAGGACACTTGTGGTTACACTTTAACTTAAATTCTTAGTTAAAGGAAAACTAAAGCCAATTTAGTTCAGTTTATCAACAAGAGAGTTCATATTACCATAAGCAAACTGGGGCAGCTACCCCCGTAGCTGTACTTGCCTTCTGTGGAAATGGAGAAGCATCACCCCCTCCCCACAGTGAAGGGGTCCATCCTAACGGGTCACCCTCATGACAGGCAGCAGCTGGTCAAGCCCCGCACACCCTGCTGGAGTGAGGAAGCAAAGGGCTGCTAGGGCAGAGGCAGACCAGAGTTCTCGGAAGGAATTCTGGTGAAGCCATGTTCCCGTCACTGCAGTCACAGCCAACAGCACCCCCTGCCCCAGGTCCCTCTCCCCCAACTCCTGGAAATCTAGTCAGAGCAGGAAGAACAAGTGAGGGACCTCAAGGCCTCCTCAATTCAGTAAACGGATGTTTTAAACCTTAAAGCTAAGGCTGACTTACATGTATGTGAAGGAATCCCTCTTTCTCTGGCTAATGTTCCTGGGCATCTGTTCTGTTGGCAAATCACCAGTGCCAGCATGCTTGCCTCCCCAACTCTTCCTCCTCCCCCAGGACACCTGGGACACTGCCCAGGAACACACACAGTGACGAGGCATGGTGTGGAGAAGGGAGCCATGGCATGGCATCAGAAGGCCATGCACTGGCTCTGGTCTGCCAAAGTGAAGTGTCCCAGTGTGCATTTAAGTGAGGCCAAAGGGCAAATATGCTGGAAGGGCCCAGCCACGGAACCATAAAACCTACAAATTCTAGAAGCATCCAGAACATAACAGTCCCCTCAAAGGAAGCTCTGGGCTTCAAAGTGTGCTCAAAGATGTCTATGGCTTTTCCCAAGGCGGGGTTAAAACTACCAAGGGTGCTCTGGACACAAAAGACAATCACTGTGAGAGCAAGGACTCCAAGAGGATAAACTCCAAATTCAGTTGTTCCAGACAAGGGTCCGTTCTAAAGGTACGGACTCAAAGCTTTATAGTTTATATAAAGGCAGTACCTAAAATAAGATTTTCAAAAAGTCAGATCCTTGGTACTAAACACTGCTTCCATCTAAACCTAGAGCTGGAGGCCAGGCCCGCATGATGCAAGGTTGTGCTCTGAAAACTGCCTGTACTAGTACCATGGTCTTTGCCTTTGTCTTTCTCTGACACAACCAAGATGAGCTCACTCTGACACAGTTCTGCTTGGTGAAGGACGATATAGGCAATCAGGCCGTGGCATGTGTCCCCGCCCCCCACCCCCCAAGAGCAGAACACTTCCTGGCTACTTTTATTTGGTATGTCTTTGTTTTGGTTTAGCCCTGGCAATCTGGCAGGCAGTCTATTTCCAGGAGGAGCTCTGTCCACGGTGTGGATGCCCCAGGCTTGAGGTCCTCATTCATTTTCATAAACAGAGCCAGTTGCCACAGTGACTGGCAGCTGGAAAATAGCAGAGGTCACCCAGAGCCTTCTTTGGGTTCTACAGTCTGTTCCTAGGCATCTGCTGGGGGCACAGGAAGACTGAAGGGCATAAGAAGTGGCAACTTCCTCCCTGTGACTTCAACAGTCCCCAGAGCAGTGAGAGGGTGCAGGGCCAGAGCTCGGTGCAAAGGGAAGGATCTTGGAAAAGTGAATGTGGAGTTGGGCCAGTGCCACTTCTGTATCAGATGCTTTCTGCTCTCCCCACCCCCACAGCAAGAAGCACACCACACCTCCCACTCAGCGCACACAGGTAAAAACTTCTGGACTGGAGTCCCAAAGGTCTTTTCAAGCCAGAATCCACCACTATTGGCTAGAGACCTGTAACACAAGCTGAGGCACAGCCTGCACCCCTGCCCACCTGCCTTGCATTGTCCATTTGCTAAGATCAGTCACAGTTTGTCTTTTCCCTGCAAAGTGCAGCTTCTATCCTCAAGGTAGATGCTTTCAGACAAAAACAACTATAAAAATGAGACTGTACTATAAGTCCTATTCACACTTCCAAAACCCAATCACCTTGGCAGGGGCCCAAGGAAACTACAGAATAGAATTGAGCATAAACTTCACTTAGTCTTTCAGACTCATTCCCATGTTAACAACATGTAAGTAATAAACATTCTTTGGCCCTAGTCCCAATTCCAGAGACAAGTGATCATTTAAAACTTAAACAAAATTAGAGTTTACCATTCCCAGAAACACATGCTTCTGTCTTTCTCAACCATGAGCCACTTAGACCATTACAAGGAGAGGAAAATAGAATAAAAGTTCCCTAATTTGTCAGCACAACTCAAAGGTAAACCTGAAGATTTGGGTCCAACATGTTTTGCAAGCAGGACCCCAGCGTCTTACATATAGAATTTTTTGTGTTATTTCTGCCACTGTAGTTTATTACAGGCCAGAGGAAACTTAAACAGTTAAGAAGTTTGTCCTTAGGCAAATAGTTCAATAATTTAGACTTCAAAGACTCCATATTAACCTCTGTTTACACAAAGTAATGTGTTTCCTTTGCCTGCTGAACATCAAAATACTTCACAATTAATTACCTCTATTTTTTAAAAAAACTTAAGTCCTGTTAAATATAATGGCCAATATATTTTAAGCAGGGGAGAAAAAGTATGTTCAAAATATGCTCCATTCTCTGCAGAGACAAAAGTGGTAAAACAACATGCACGGAATTTATTAACATAGATATTTAAAAAAAAAAAGAAAAACTTTTTTCCTCAAATGTCATTTTTATTCCTGTATTATCTGCTTTTCTTTTCCATTTTGCCTATGAACACTGTGAATCTAATAATGGAACAGCATAGATTTTTAACTCTTTGCTTAGAAATTTAACAAAGTTAAAATTCCAAGTAAAGGTAAGGCTCAGAAAATTCCAAGTTATTTCATGTTCTAACTAGTCAGCACTTAAACTTCTTTTCCTCAGAGCATTCCTAGTTCATGATTAATGGAGCACCCTAGAAATTAACTCCATAGCCTGTACAGGGAAGTGTAAATGGATGCACAGCAAGTAGCCACAAATGAGAGAGAGCTTTGCAAATGCTAAGGTCACCTTTGATATACAGAGACAATCAATATTCCTTTGAATTTGTATAGGCATTTTAAATTTGCAAATGTATTTTATCTATTTTCCATTTTATATTACCCTCAAAATAACCACATTTGACAGTAATGACATTCTTATCTATGGAGTTTTTACTATGTGCCAGGATCTCTTCTAAGCATTTGACGTGTATTAACATGTCTATTCCTCACAACAACCTTGAGATATACTATTATTATCCCGATTTTACAGATGAAAAAACTGAGGTAGAGTGATATTAAGTAACTCACTCAAAGTCATAATGTTATTGAATCAAATGATAAATCCAAGCCAGCCAGCAGGGTAATTTAAGGTCAGAACTTATACTAGCAGGTAGGCCAGGCTTCCAGGTTCCAAAATCAATGGGTGTTTCTTCCCAGAGAAAACCCTGAATCAAGATATCCTGAGGAATATGCCAGTGAGTTCTGACCTAAATATACGTCCTTATTCTATGGAAAACTCAGCTACTGGCATATTAAAGAGAGCTACAAACACTAAAGAAAAAAGGAGTCCAGATTCCTTTAATTATATGCTCAAAATTCTCAGCTAATGTCATTCTAATTTTATACGTATTTTCTACACTGTCAGATAGTCTTTGCAAATTACCTAAGAAAATGTTTAAAGCCTCCAGAAAGAGGAGTTATTTGGACATTATATGCTGAAATTTTCACTACATTTTTCTCCTACATTATGATGTTTTGATGGCTTTTTACAATTCATGTTTTTGGCAAACCTGTTTGATTAGCACTCAACCTAAAACTAAGCTCCTATAACACATCCCCCCAGCTGCAGTTTGAAACTGCTATCCAACTGGCTGATTTAACAACCCAATTCTGATAGCATGATATACTCCTGACTTTGATAAGATTAAAAACCTTTCCTTTCTAGAAAAGCCTCACATATCAAGAGAGAAAAGATAATTTTTTCTGAATATAGTTGAAAGTTGCAAATAATAATAGATACTTCTCCTGAGATCTTATTTCCTATCCTCTGATAGGTTCCACTTCAGTTCAGGCCCAAAGAATGGGCCATGACATACAAGGGAAGGTAATGTTTATTTTCCTGCACTAAAATGGAAATATATTTACATTTGAGGGTTCAGAGTCGATCTTTAATTCCATAATTTAAATACTGAGCACCTACTGTATGCCAAGTTTTTATGGCTGCTAGAGATATAGCGGTGACCAAGATAACCAGTTTCTCCTCTGCTTTCGTGGAGGTTCCATTCTAATTAGGAGGAGAAATAGACAATGCACAAATATGCAAGATCACGTTTTTAAAGTACAAAGAAACTCCTCCAAGAAAGGACAAGTAAAACAATGCATGGGGATGTTTTGTAAGAGTGTGGCCCAGGGACCCAGGCACTGTCTGTCCTCTGTCTGGCTCACAGCCTCATCACAAACTCAGTGGGACAAATTTCTACGCCAAAAGTGTTCCCAACTAGCTCAGGACAGCTCTAACTACAAATCGGAGCCTTACTTCTTTTACCAGCAGGGAGTGCCCTCAACTTTGACACACACCATCCAGCCATTTTTATACAAAATTTAATTGTCCAGAATCCATTTGCTTAACTGTTACCATTCAGATGGGTTATTTATTAGCCAAAATTCTATGTAGCTCTGCAGGGCGGAACTAGGGGCTGGGAAAGGAGGTTACAGCCAGGTGAACTGTAGCACAACGTAAGCAAGGATTTTCCAAGAGTCAGAGATGTTTTAAATTCAAGCTAAGGTTGGGGCCTCAGTCAACAGGATATTAGAAAGGTAATTTGTGTATCAGGCTGAGTTGGACCAGATAATCTCCAAGGATTCTTAAAACACCAACATACCACTAGAAGTCTACATTTCCAAGCGGTATGCTGTATGAATACCAAATCTTCCCAGATGTAACTTATCCTAAAACATTACTTTATGATAATATTGTTAATGAGATAAAAATTCAGATGTCATGAAGAAATAAACAACCTAAAAGATACCACATGTTAACAAAGCAATAATTGTAACAGCACACAAATACTGATAGCTATGGCTTAGCAGTGCTTTGTAAGTGCCAGGCAGGGTTTTGAGCACCTGAGGCATAGTATCTCATTAGATCTTCAAAACAACCCATTTTACAGATGAGGACACTGAAGCAAACAGAGGTTACACAGCTTCTCAGTGGCAGACCCGGGATTTGCACCCAGGCAGCTGGCTCTCAAGTCTGTGCTCTAAAGCAGTATGCTCTGTTACAACGTCCTGTTGAGGGCAGGGAGCATTTTCCTCTTAGATTTTATTACATAAATACCCTACAATAGTAACTATTTAAAGGAACCTTTGAAATTTGATGAAACTTTTTTGATATAAGATAATCATAAATTTCTACTCTAGAAATAATACATACTAAATTTATTTTACTATAATATACCAGATTGTAGAAGGTCTCACAAAGTTCAGTTTCCAAATCTTATTTCCAAGTAGTAGCTTAAACATTGGAAGAATCTGGCTTAAAATCAGTTACAATATTTTCCTATGACAGTATAACACAAACACACACTGCATTAGATATTTATATTTCTGCTAAATATCAGAGATGCCCAAATTGGTGATTATGACAGAGCTGGCCCTCAACTGTGGCAGTTTCCATTACAAAATCCACTGTACAAGAATGCAGGATCCTGTTTAAAAATTGATTTAGACTGATACTTAATATGACAATATGCTATCGGCTTCCCCTTCTCTTTTGTTTCCTCATTTTAAAAAACTAAGCCATCAAGTCTCCTTCCACTTAAACTAAAAACAGAAAATGTTAGTTCCAAAGTTTGGGATTCTTAATACATTCCAGCTGGTATTTTTTTTAAGTTTATATTTGTAAATATTAATGATGTTTAAAGAGTCTTAATAACCAATTTTTTTTAAAAAACCCAAAGTACCAAAAGAACTAATTAACTTTATGAAGATTATAAGTATATATGTAATGACTATACAACCTGAGTCTGCTTCAATATAGACATCTGTGGTATGTTAAGAACCTAATAACAAATTAAAATGATTTTGTAAATACTTATAAATATTCACATAAAATAAGTTTACATACACACAACATTATAGCAGAGAAATTCTTGGAATCATGCATTTTTTAATTAGTGATATATATAAACTGACAAAAATATTCAGCAATGATTAAAAATATTTTCTTTGCTCATTATAGTAAAATCCAATAATAATTAAAACTTCTATTTTTTGAAGGGAACAGTGAAAGAAATAATTCACAAGCCCAAAAAGTCAGAACAAGGCTCTCGAGTCCCTGCCTCACAAATATTACTGTGTCATATCCTTAGATATGATCTTCATCTTTAACCTTGCAAACATCACACTCTAGAGATTGCTATATCACTCCATAATGCCCAGGCGGCAAGATGGAATCTGTAACAATGGTTTGGAATCATAGAGTTTGGGGTTGAAAAGACTTGGAGATCCTATAGGCCAATCCCCTTCATCTCCCAGTTGAGTAAACTGGTAAGTGAGTGACTTGTGACTTCCCCCAGGGCTAAGACTCCTTGGTAGAGCCCTTCACTGAATATTCACTTGGTCCAGAAGAAAAGATTTTCCCCACTAACATATCATTTCTGTATTAGTCAGAAAGCAGCAGTTCCGAAACTTTTTGGTCTTAGGATCGTTTTATGCTTTAAAATTACTGAGGACTCCAATGACATTTTGTTTATGTGAGTTATATCTATTAACATTTACCACAATAGAAATTAAAAGTGAGAAATTTTTTAAATATGAATTAATTCATTCAAAACCAATAATAAATTCATTGCATGTTAACATAAACAGTATCTTTTATGATGATCCTTCAAAAAATAGAAGTTTTAATTATTATTGGATTCTTAACATGAAAAAATAACTATTTTCTGAAACAAAACATAATCTAGTGAGAAGAGCAGCATTGTTTTACATTGCCGCAAATCTCTTTAATGTCTGGCTTAATAAAAGAAAGCTAGATTTTCAGATCTACTTTTGCATTCAATTTTTTGCAACACATCGTTCTGGTTGAAGGATATGAAGAAATCTGGCCTCACACAGATACAGTATATGCATTTGTAAGTTGCAAATCTTAATAATCTTTTCATATACTTGTGGCTATTTCTTTTCTTAAGGTTAGTTGCAATGTAGATTCTGAATCACATAATGAATTTTTCATAATCTGTAACATTAAAATCACTTACTTTCCCCAAAATTCTTAGTAATTTCAAAGTGAAAAACAGTAACTTTACAGCAGAGAACTCTGGCAGACAACACTCTAACCACGTGATAACAGTTAACATCGCCAGCATTAAATCCCACCAACATAATGTACCCCCGATTTGATGCCCTGAAAAGGGCAGATTACCTCTGTGGTATTCTTCCAAATAATACATGATCTCAATGTAATCATGAGAGAACACTGGACAAACCCAAATTGAGGGACATTCTCCTGTACTTTTCCAAAGTGTCAAGGTCATTGAAAGAATGGGGAATCACCACAGATTGGAGAATACTAAGGAGACATGACAACTAAATGCAATGTGAGATCCTGGATTGGATCATGGAACAGAAAAAGAACACTAGCAGAAAAACTGGTAAAATCTTAATGAATTCTACACTTAGTTAATAATATTGTACCAAGATTAATTCCTTAGTTTTGATAAGTGTGCTATGGTTATGTAAGATGCAATTAGATTATAAGGCAAAGTTGAGTGGTAGGTATAAAGAAACTCTCTGTACTACTTAGGCAACTCTTCTGTAAGTTTAAAATTATCTCAAAATAAAGTTTTAAAAATCAATTGCTCTATCTGTACTCTCAAGATGTGGGATACTTCACCTATGCATGATTTTATATTATCGTCATTGGTCATCTGGAAAATAATGGTTTACTGAGTTATGCAAATATGCCAAATAAGACATATTTCATTATAAGATATCCCAAAAAATCACATTTGTTAATATCTCCATTGATATTATCAGAAAAGTACTTAACTATTAAGAAACTGTCACAGTCATGGTGATGGATATAAGTTTTCCAAAATTTTAATTTTTGTTTAAAAAATAAAATTTTATCACTGGCAACAAATACCGTCAGTTGTTTTCCATGAAGTAACAGCCTCATTTTTTTCATTTTTTAAAAATGTCTGCCAAATACCAAAGTCTGGATGACCATGATTTGTCTGTCAGTCATTCCTTCAAGTAAAATGGTGTTCCATTAAAAACAAAGAAGTTCAGCTCACAATTCAAACAACTGCACAAGTGCTTTTCCTCAAGACAACCATCGTACTTTGGAATGTACAAGCACTACATGCATACTTCTCATTTCATCATATAGAATATGACACACATGTGAGGGTTTTTACTGCTTCATCAAGAACATCCTTTTTATCCCCCCCCAGAGACAAAGTCTCACTCTGTCACCCACGCTGGAGTGCAATGGCACAATCATAGCTCACTGCTTTGAGTTCCTACATCTTAGAGCAAAGCCAGCCAAGCCAATAATTCCCTTTTGCAAGTGGCCTTAGTTACCTGTGACTGAGCTCACTCTCCAGGAAAGCCAGAGGGAGTATTAGTTTTCATCATTATTAATGAAGAGTAATCTGAAGAGGACAGAATTACAGTGTTAGAACAGAGGTTCTCAAACCTAATTCTAACGAAACAGACATGATGAATATTGTTCATGTTTGAACGTACTATAGTCTTCAAAATAAACTACTGAAAGCTACAAAAGCAGTGCTGAAAGAAATTAAAGAAAATGTAAATAAATGGAGGGGTGTACCATGTTCATGAATAGCAAAACAGATAAAACAGGCTACGTATTCTAAACTCTCTTCATTCTATCACTGGCAATCCTAACCCCTCTCTTTCCCACTCAAATATATCTGAATGCAACTAACCATGGTTATTTTAGAATAACTTTGAATTTTGTTTTATCTTTTTGAAGAAAATCACTGTTTAAAGTCTTTAATTTAACTGTTAGTTATAACATTATTCATAATATCTCACAACTTAACTGGGATATACCAATAGGTCTTGACATTGTGATACAGCATTACTCCTCCAAAATAAAAGCATACTGAGACTAAAAAAAGAAATAACACAGCAAAGTAAAATCATAGTCATCTATCAGTTCAAAAACTTCAAAAATATTTTTTATAATCCTTCACAGATCTGAGATCTGCATTCCTGTCAACTCCATTAAGTTAGCTGGCAGAAAGGGTTAAAAGTTCGAAGTTGCTGCTCCAGGCCTACTGGCTAAGGAGGCAGGTTGCCCAGGGTCTCAGGACAGCCAGCCTCATACAGAGCAAACACAGAGGCTGCTGTGCACTCAGGAATAAATTCCTCAACCAGCACATACTCTCCTGAGGCATCCGTGTAAGCTTTTTCCAATAGATTCCAAGCTGAGTAATAAACAGAAAATAATAGATTTGGGGGGGCCTTCCCTGGGTTCAGGAAGATCTGACAATATCACGAAATGGCTTAGCACAGTCCTCTGAAATTTTTCATTAGAATTCTTTTCTTCTGAATCATGTTAATAAAGTAAGATTTGGTCTGGGATTCGTACAAAACTACTTACTCACAGGCTGCTCAAGCCCAGAAGGACGAGAAAAAGACACTGAAGCCTGTCAGTAGGAGGCAGGGCCAGGCCCAGGAATTGGCAGATTTCTAGATGGATGTTTTCAAACAGAGCAATACCCAGCTCCCTTATATAACACTCGATTGGCTCTTAGAGAAATCTGAAATACTTTCATCTCAACTGTCTACACTGCCCTCAGAGTCAACAGAAACTAGCAGTTGGTTCAAAATGCCTAAAATCTCTCTCATCTTTAAGGGGCAGGGACTGCTATTGTTTTTCTACAATTCAGTAGGCTGAGCTAATTTTAGGTATTATTATTCTGCATGTCAAATGTAGCAAAATAATGCAAACCTATTTTTTCCCTTCATGTATACAGTATGCCCCGAACTTAAATTGGCATGCACAGGATTTCAAATTGAGATTTTTTTTTTTAAACACCATTTTCCAACTGCACGAGCAGTTGGAAAATTCACTTTTTGCTGATCTGGGCCACCTAAACAGAGGACATGAGGAAGCTGATTTGTTCTATTTTAAGAAGATGAAGGAAAAAAACTACTTACAGCCCTGACTCTGATTCCTTTGAACATATAACACTTAAAACCTGAATTGTTTCACAACAAACTAGAGCTCCTTTTCCTCTCTCTAAGAAGAGGCCCTTGGGAAGTATTTATTTAGTTAATGAATGTTAAGTAATTGTGTTTCTCTCAAAAACAAAAACAAACAAAACCTCTTGAAGATGGATGCTCTTTGGGCTCTCTAGGTCCATATGAGCTCTGTCACAGAGAGCCTGGAGCAATACGCGGGCAATTTAGGGAACAATATGGCCACAAGCACTTCTCCAAAAAGAAAAGCAACTCCCCTCCTGGCCCAACTCCAAAAGGCAATTGAGCCGGGTAAGGTCCAGGCTAATCTCTGAACAGCCTCTCTGCCAACTTTCTCCTACAGGCATTAGGTTTTTCAGCATGGGCTTTGCAAATAATCTAACAATTAATTAGTGCTTTTGAATTCACCCCATACCACTAATGGACCATTGCCAGACAGCCTTTGATAGTGTATTTCTAGAGCTAATTAAGCTTGGCAAAATAGAGGACACAGACTCCCTGGGCCCCCACAAGGGCCAGGCTGAGACCTAGCAGGTGACAGACAATGAAGTTGTCCTCACAATCCTAGGGTGAGGAAGGTGGTTGGCTTCCCCAGTTCAGGACCTTAGGATCCTTTATAATATGCCAGACCCTGCTCTCAAATTATATAATTATCAGGCTCTTGACGTTCAGGCTATTCTTTCACCCTTTTAAAGACATATTTTTCTTCTGAGTGGAAACTCTTGATTTGGTACTTAATAGTTTGGTATTGTTTCTAGTCCACACTCGCAACATTCTACCCTCAAAAAGATTGTTTAAGGAGAAAAAAAAAGACGTATAGTAATGCATAGTAGTTTTTAAAATATATATCTTAAAATAAATCTCATCTTAAAATTTCCTTTTTGCAATCAAAGAGGCCTTGCATAATCCAAGATTTCTCACACCCACAACCTCAGTCACGTGGGAAATCTATTTCTTTCACTATCTAATGCCACTCAGAATTCCAGACCGCTCCACACGCATGGCCAGCAAGATAAACACATTTTTGGGGAGGCCTAGAAAAAAGCTAGCAGGGGACAAAAAGAAAAAATATTGTTGCATTCCTCTGGGTTTTTCTGGTTCAATTTCAAAAACAGAATGACCACCACCTGAGGCTTGTGGCAATCTTCAGAGCTGTACCTAGGTTTGTTCACTGCCCCTCTGACAACCGTGATGAGGTCTGAGAAAGCAAATCAGAAAACCTTGTAAACTACTCAGTGGCAAAACAAATCAATACAAGTTATTTTAGAACACAACTTTTCAGGCACAGAGGTGAAATCTTCTTAGCGTCTTATCCCGATTTATGATAAATATGGTGCCAAGGGGCTTAATAAATATCAATAACAACTTAGGGAATTTTTTTCCCTTCTAAAAAATGTTAATTTTTTAGATTTCTAGCCTGGATTCTGGTCATAGGAATAAAGTAAGAAGTCAGTGAAGAAACCCAAGTTAAAAACTAGAGCCCTTCCAGCAGAAATGAGGATATGCCCCACTTTTAATTTTTAGTCCCTAACCCCTAGAGCCACCCTTGCAAACCCACCTTAACTCCTCGCAGTCAGCCATACCGTCTGTCATTACCTGGAGTCCCTCAGCCATGGCTGCCTGAACCAATGTCCCCACCCTCAGTGAGTCAACACAAGTCTCCTACCTTGGTGTACACTAAGACACAAGGCAAGAAATGGGAAAAAGCTAAAAAGGCATATAAAAGGAATAAATGGGGGGAAGGATTCCTTCTTTAACAACTATGATTATGTCAAAGTGTAGCCCCAGCTAATAAAGATGCACCTGGTTTCTGCAGGTGCGCCACACTAACAACCGGAGAGTTAAAGGTGTTTGTGGAACGAACTCACTCAACCAATTTCCTCTCCAGCACATGAATGCCTCTGACCCAAATGAGTTTATCGAAAGGTGTTCAAGGTAGCTGTTTCAAAGGCATGCTAAAACCAAGCTCCCTTTTATGACACTGAGAAATTTTCTAGGTGTTTGCCTGTTCTGTTACAGTATATGCATTGAGAAAACAGATCTATGCTGTCAAATGTGGTCCTCAGACGAGTAGCATCAGCATCATATGGGCCTGTTAAAAATGTACAATCTTTGACCCATCAAGACCTACTAAAACAGAATCTGCATTTTAACAAGCTCCCCGGGTAATTCTCATGCACATTAAAGTTTAGAAAGCACTGATCTAATATCTGTTTATAATTTCCAACTCCAAAAATAAAACTTCCTACTCCACAAGCAAGATGGTTATACCCACCCTCAGGCAAAACCAATATGAATATCCACGCTATAAAACATATATATATATATATATTTTTTTTTTTTGGAAACAGGGTCTCACTCTGTCACCCTGGCTAGAGTGCAGGGGTATCATCATAGGTCACTGCAACCTCAAACTCCTGGGCTCAAGCGATCCTCCTGCCTCAGCCTCCCGAATAGCTGGGACTACAGGCACGCACCACCACACCGGGCTAATTTTTCTGCTTTTTGTAGAGACAGTGTCTCACTCTTGCTCAGGGTGGTGTCGAACTCCTGGCCTCAAGCAATCCTTCTGCCTCAGCCTCCAAAAGTGCTACAATTACAAGCATGACCCACTGCATATTTTAAAGTGATTATTTTCTTTACAGAAAAAGAAATTTCTATGAGTATCAAGCTCCTTGCTCACAATTAATATGTAGTTTAACTTATAAAAATGGGTTTATACACAATTAAAAAATATTCATTTACTATATAAAGTTGGATGCAACTGTATTTCTCTGAAACACTATAAGAAGCATTTCTGCAAAAGGTAGTAAGACCCTCAAAACTCATAATCTTGAAAAACAGACCACTTGAGGAAGGAAAAGAACCAGACTTGGAAATCAGGCAGGTTCTTCCCACCAGAGACATAGTTCAAGAGGATAAGGATTTTTGTCTCTTTTGTTCACTATTATATCTCTAACACCTGGAATAGTGTCTGAAATACAATAGGTGATTAATAAATTCTTGTTGAATAAATCAATCAATTAACACTTTAGGAAATTTAACTGTGTTAGAAAAAGATGGAAAAACATTCTTTGCACTACCTCCAAAGTCCCCCCATTTCTGTACATCAGAAGCTAGCAAAGTACCTGAGACTTGGTAGGTACTGAAAGATTACTGACTAGACTACAAGTTCTCATCTAAAACATAGCAGTTATTATTTGAAAATTTAAAGCAAAGGCAAAAATGATAAATGGTTCTTTCCTCTAACTCAAAAGGAAAAAATTGGGGTGGGCAGGAGCTATGTGGCATTTTGCTTCACCATTCGGTATACGTAACTGTAACTTTCAGCAATGAAACATGATTGTCATGCACAGATGCATCCCACTGGAAAAGCTCGTCACAGGAAAATGCTGCAGCAGCCCAGTGGTGTCAATGATGGAAACAACAGAGCAGGGTCAACTCCAGAAGCTGATGCCCTGCTCTCCCCTGAGACCTGTGCTACCTGAGCACACTTTTGGATGGGGTAGGGGAGTAGGAAGGAGGAAGGTGTTACCCCTGATGGCTCTGGTCCATCTTCTAGACTAGGACTAAGTTATTCAGGCATGTGAGGACAAAAGGAAGCAACACAGAGTATTTAAAGCAGTTTTATTGGGCCTTTTTCCTCTTGCCATATATGGTTCCCCTCATTGCCAAGAGGGGATAACTTTAAAATAAAATTTCTTATAAATCAATACTTTCCTTTGAAGGTAGTAAAATTTTCCACATTCCACTCTAGCTATTTTTTTAAGATTTCTAAGAGTTGGCAGAAGGAGCAGGAGCATAGCTGGGCTTCAGTCCCCAGAGCACCTGCTGCCTATTCCTTGGAAGGAACGCTCTGAAAGCAAGTGCATTTTTTAGCCCTCTAGAATTCCACCTGATTTACAGTATCCTCTCAGAAAACAAAAACATGACTAGAGTGAACTTCAGGATAAATGCTTTTTAGACCACTCTGGCAGAGAACGTTTTAAAGAAAATGAAAGTCAGTGGCTCACATGGAAGTGGTGCAGGATGGGCCAAGCATCGAGAGGGGCAAGCGCCTCAGTGCCCGTGTGCAGGGCCAGTCCCAAAGGAAGGCCTCATGCTGGAACCCTTCCCAGAACACTCCCTGCTCCCACATCACTTCCAAAATCAGCATGCCCAGAGCTCTATTGGGTGATTCAAGGTGCCCCCAGAGTATCAGGGATTAGTCATCAAAGCAAAAAAGCTGAGAAAGCCTAATTTTCTATATACACAAGTGGTAAAATTATAAGCTTTTAAACAATTAAACAGCTGTGTAGGCACATACAGATAGCTCTGTCCTGATGGAAATGTTGACCACTATTTATAAAACAGACCATCACTGATGTCCTAAAATAATCTAAATAAGTCAGAAATCCAGAAAGCAGGGTGGCAATGACACAGTCTAGGATAAGGATGCAAAGGAGAGAGAAACCTGGATTCTCTTGACTTGTCTGACATCAAACCTAGGGATAATCTTACTCACATACTTGATAAACATCTTTTTTACACTATATACACATCCAGTTACCCAACTACCTATCAGTAAACTCTCTTTGCAAATGAAAAAAAGAAAAAGGTCTTGTATTAGATATCATATCACATTCCACCCCACACACACCCACCTAGGTCCATGCAGGGCAAGGGAATCTTTGAGAAATGAACTCACCTTCTTCACAACTGCTGCTAACTGTCCCAACTCGTGTGTGTGTGTGTGTGTGTGTGTGAGAGAGAGAGAGAGAAAGAGAGAGAGAGAGAGCTGTTTCTGTGGAAAAACCTAAAGGAAAAGGGGGGACCTCATCAAACTTGGGTGTGCCATGATATCCCCAAAGGGAATACAGTCTAAAATACAGGCCATTCTATCCACTCTGGGTTTTTTAATAACAGTTCTTTGCTCTTTAAAATACATAGAAAGTTGGGCACCCCAGTGACAGCTGGTATCACAATTGACAATATCCTTTCCCTGTGTGTCCAAAAGCAGAATTAAACATAAAAATGGTTATAATGACCACCTAAAGACAATAATAATCACAGAGCAAATCAACCAGCTGTGGCAAAAGATCTGGGGGTTGGCAACAGAAGGCCTTTTTTCAGTTTGCTTTGAACCTTCAAGACTATCCATCCTCTATCCTTTACATTCCCTGGTGGCAGCCCACAGCTGGCACCCTGCTCATTCAGTTAGCAGAAACGAGAAAACTATGGCAGAACCACCTCTGAGGTTCTCATGCCATGATTTCAAGTCCAAGAGAAAAAGTGCAGGATAAATGGATAAAGAAAACATAGTATAGATACACAACGGCATACTATTCAGCCTTAAAAAAGATGGAAATCCTGTCATTTGAGACTACATGGATGAATCGGGAGGACATTACGCTAAGTGAAATAAGCCAGGCACAGAAGGACAAATGCTGCATGATCTCACTTGTATGTGAAATCTAAAAAAGTCAAACTCATAGAAACAGAGAGTAAAATGGTAGTTACCAGAGGCTGTGGGGTGGGGGGATCGGGGAGATGTTGGTCAAAGGACACAAAATTTCAGTTAGGCAGGAGGAATAAGTTCAAGAGATCTATTGTACATCGTGGTGACTACTGTTAATAGCAATATATTTTGACATGGTGGCACATGCCTGTAGTCCCATCTACCCGGGAGGCTAAGGCAGGAGGATCACTTGAGCCCAGGGTTTCGAGGCTGTAGTGAGCTACAATCGTGCCACTGTACTCCAGCCTGGCAACAGAGAGAGATTCTGTCTCTTAAAAAAAAGAAAAGAAAAGAAAACCCAATATATTATAGCAGCCCCCGCCATAGCTGAGACCAAGATAGCCCTGACCCCTGCAGGGGTGACCACTTTGCCACCCAAGGACTTGTGCCTTCCTCAAGAATGCCTAGGCCATGGAGCCGGTGATGGCTGTGTCCTTCACCATTGGGGGCCTCACTATACTTCTGCCCCCACTCAGCCCCTACACCAAATACACCACCATGGCCAATGAAGGCCACTCTCTGCAACTACCCAGTGCCTGCAGGATGACAGGAATACACCAGCCATGCCCAGTCACCCCCAGGACCCCAGGGCCAAGCCTGGAGTAGCTGAGGAAGCTGTGAGCACCTCACTGGACAGCAGGAGGCCTGCTTCCCTGTGGGCCCCTATAAAAATATGAAAACCAAACCAAAAAAACCCAAAAACCAACATAGTATATACAGGAAAATCACTAAGAGAATAGATTTTTAAGAGTTTTCACCATGAAAAATAAGTAATGTATATGTTAAATAGCTTGGTTTAGCCATTCCGCAATGTATACATGTATCAAAACATCATGTTATATACTATAAATATATACAATTTTTACTTGTCAAGAGGGGCTGAGGGGTGCACTACAGCAAAAAGAGCAGAAGATTTGTTGGTGCAGTTTGTCTGCAAAAGTGTGTTTGAGTTCCAGTTCAACCAAGAGTTGAATCATCTTTCTTTCTAAGTTGCTTACTTTCTCTAAGCCCCACTACTCTCACTCTATATACACAGAAATGAAGAAAATAACACCTGTCTGCCCCAGAGACTGCTGTGAGGATCAAATGAAATACATGGTGTAAAAGCATTTTGAAGATTATAAATACAATATGATATTAGTATTAGTTTAGACTCTCCCCAAGGCTGCCAGCTTGTCTCATTCCAGACCAAGTATTAACCAGCTGGTATCTTGGCTTGCTGTCCCATCGACACAAAGAGTTCAGAGCTTTCTTAGCAGAAAAATAGCTCAGACTAAAAACATCTCAATTTTCCTGTGGACTCTACCTGGAATTCCAGGTACATCTAGTAGAGATAAAATCAAATATGTTTCTCAATAGATATGTACAGTGTTCAGGTTGCGGGCAAGCTTCCAAAAGGATGCATCTGGGCACTAAATCGAGGCAGTGGAATAAAAAAACTAGCCGTCCCATTGATAGCCCACTGGCATCGACACCAGCAGCACCCCCATGACCTGGCACAAGGGGCCAATGGAGTGCAGACAAATGCAGCCCTTCCACCAAACTGATTTCCCTGAATTCTCCATGCGTGCCTCTTTTTCTCATTAAGGGTCCTGGAAACACAGCCCTGCCTAATGCTGGCAAGTCTCAGAGGCAGCAGCAGCTAATATTTTTTAAAGATGTGTAGAACAGGGTTGTGTTTTTTTTTTTGCCTTTTCAAGTTTTTATTTTTATACATTTTTTGTATTAAAAAGAAAAGCATAATTACCGCAAATTACAAAAGATGAAATAATGAATGAAAAATGAATGAATCACCAGCCTGGGAAGCAGATACTGTCAATAATATTCATGTTACAATACAAGTGTAGAACAGTTTTTAAAGTGAAAACTTAGTGAGGCTTAAGCCTGCAGTAGCAAGAGTTTATTTTTTAAACTTCCCACTTTTCTTACATTAGATAGGTTATAGGATCTAAGATAAGATGCCAATAAATAACCTAAGATAATTTCTAATCAGGAGGCTTAAGGGTCCCACACAGTTTGTGTTCAGCAAGAGCATGCCTGCCCTCCCCACAACCATGCAATATACCAATGAACAAGGGAGGGGAGGAAAAGTATGAGTTCTGTCAAAGCAACCACTAACACTGGGACGTGGCTTGCTGCCCCTGTCTCCTTCACCCTCACCACAAGCAGAGAAGGAAAGAAAGGCTTTCACTGAAGGCCCAGCCAAACCCATGGAGCTGGAACAAGCAGGCCCCTACTAGTCTAACTTGGGCTCATTCTATGCGCTCCGCCGCGCTCTGCCCCTCCCCTGGCCACGTATCTAAAGGAGGCCTTTTATAACTTTCACCCCTTTGCTACCAAGAATTCTACACCTTCCCTCTGATTTAGAGCTTTAAGGTCATGTCAGTGAAGTCAGAGTATACATAAAGAAGGCCCATTACTTGAGGGTCTTTCTGCTCTGATGACCTATGTCTGTCTCTTCTGAGGCCAAAGGGGCTTAACCTGGTTCCAGGATGTCATACTGGTGGCTACTCACCTGGTATTTAATCCATCAAGAAGAGGTCTACTCCTACTTGGTGGAGGAGACACCAAGGGTCTCCTCCTGAAAGGAGGATCTAGCGAAGAGATTGATGGGCTGGACTCTAGAGCCAAACTGCCTGGGTTCAAGTCCCAGCTCTGCCACTTACTAGTTATGGGACTTTGTACAAATTATTAACCAAATTGGGTCTCAGTTTCCTTGTTTGTAAAATGGAAGTGATGAAGTTAATAATAATACCCACCTCATAGGGTTGTCTTATAAAGACAAAGTAAGTTAGCTGGCAGACAGCAAGCCCTTGATAAGTGTCAGCCTATGTGCCAGGCACTGTTGTGTTTGAAGCTAATGAGGCTGTATTCTCAGCTTCACTGTTTGAGGCCACAGATTGAATTCTAAGATTAAATAGTGCATGCCTTTGGCTACAGGGGATGGAAGAGAGAATAAAATCCACAAGCCTCAATCTGATATTTAAGGTCCTCCACAATCTACTCCCATCCTTCTTCCTATATCCATACGAGTTCTCCAGGTCATCCATTCATTTTAAAACAAAAAAAAAGTCAAGCACCTAAGTGCCACATCCTGTGCTAGGCATGGTTCCCCATCTGGTCAACCCAGTGTCTTCCCCTTCCCAGATTCTGCCCAGTCTTTAAGACAGAGCTTGAGACCCAGAGATTCCACAAAGCCCTCCCTGGCTGCTCTAACCCACAGGGGTTCCCCTTTTGACCCTTCTGACATCTTCTGGGCTTTACTTGGTATTCACCATACATTGATTATTTGGTTATATGGTTATATTTTTTAAGCCTAACTAAAGTACAAGCAACTCAAAAGAAGGGATGAATCTTACATTTCTTTGTACATATATCCCTAAGTGACTAGTACTGTCCTTTGCACTTAGCAGGAACTCAGTTAATAAGTGATTTACTTAATGTTTCAATAGGACATAGATGGCTTAAAGCAAACTCATTATCATTCTTTCAAAACAAACACCCTTCAGATCAATACTTTCTCATAGGCCCAAAGGCTCAATCTCTAAACCTAGACTAAATAGGTTTATAGTTAAATTTGCCACGTATTAGCTGTGCGACCTTGAGGAAGTTACTTAACCTCTCTGTGCTTCAGTTTCCTCATTTATAAACTGGTGCTAATCGAAGTATCTATACTTCTTAGGGCAGTTATAAGGATGAAATTCAATAACACATGTAAAGCACTCTGAATGGGACCTGGCACACAGTAATTATTAATACTCTAAATGTTCACTATTATTATTACTATCTTTATTAAGTTCAACTCATCCAGAATGCCCCAAAAAGCATTCTGTAAAGTATGCTGAACCTGTATAGTACAGCTACTGCATATCATTACATACAAAACATTTTTCCCTCCTTCTTCATTCATTTGGCCCATTAGGTTGTAAAAAATGGAAACCACCAACAAACTTCTACACCAAAAAGGCATCCCTTCTTCTGTGCTATTTATCAGTTGCCTCGTGCTGTTATAAAATCTGTAATTTTAAACTGTCCCTTCCACCTCAGCAAAGCTTTGAGCATTTATACAACTCAAAAAAAATATTTTCCCAATAGCTTGAAAGAAGAAATGAAGATCTTAAGCAAAACTAATTCACTATCAAATACATCAAGGTTGTACAGAGCCATCAAACTCAATGCTTTCCCATGAAGCACCTTCTCCAGTTGTGTTTTTCAGTCTGACCCAGGCGTCAATGAAAGCCCTGCCTCAACCCCACCAGGTATCATCATACATCTTGTCATCAAAACAGCAAATTTTTCCATCAAGCCGTTTCTCTCTCTCTTGCTTTTTTTTTTTTGCTACTACTTTTCAATGAGATTTTAATGAAGATTTGTTTTAATGTACAGGCTAAAAGGCAAATAACACTTCAATAATGAGACAAAATGAAACTGATGACAGATGACAACACAGAAAGAATGGGCAGTTCAAATTCACACACTGGCATTCAAAAAAACAAAAAACAAAAAAAGCTACCAACTTTCTTTCAAGATATTTGCAATGAGGGGGACATTCTGCTTTCCAATCTCATAAGCCAATTTTTCCCAGCTAGCTTTCCCTCAGTCTGTGTCTGCATACAACCCTCTGGCCTGAGTCTATTGGAGTTTCAATGGTAATCTGGTTTCTTCAGTATAATACAGAGGTTAAGAATGTAGATGTAGGCCAGGTGCAGTGGCTCATGCCTGTAATCCTAGCACTCTGGGAGGCTGAGGCGGGAGGATCGCTTGAGCTCAGGAGCTCGAGACCAGCCTGAACAAAAGTGAGACCCCGCTTCTACTAAAAATAGAAAAATTAGCCAGGCGCGGTGGCACGCACCTGTAGTCCCAGCTACTCGGGAGGCTGAGGCAGGAGAATCGCCTGAGCCCAGGAGGTTGATTTTGCAGTGAGCTATGATGACGCCACTGCACTCTAGCTAAGGCAACAGGGCAAAACTCTGCCTCATTAAAAAAAAAAAAAAGAGTATAGATGTCAAATCTGGCTCCGCCACTTCACAGCTACATGACACCGTGCAAGTTACCTAATTTCTCCGTATCTCATTTCAACATCTATAAAATGGCAAAAATAATTATACCTCACACAGAGTTGTGATTAAGTGAGCTCATTAAATAAGACTATCCTTATTCATTTTTATATTCTATAATTCTTTAGCCCAGTGCCTGGCTGTAGTGCACATTCAATAAATGGTAATTACTATCACTCTCATTTGTATGTGCAATTCAATAGCCAATACCAAGAGGCTAATCACTTTTCAAGTCAATGCTTTTCTTGTTGAATCCTGCCAGTTTCCAGAACTGGTTCAACAAATTAGTTTTATGTAGCTCATTACAGAACAGACACAAAGCAAATTATAACAAAATAGAGCAAATTAAGCTTCCAAATTTATTTAAGTAACTCTGACAGCAAACACTAAGATACTGATGTGGGGGGTCTGATACTCTTACTTAAGCAACAACATTCCAACCAAGTCATTTGCTTCTTCTTATCTCCAACCTCATACTCGGAAGGCCTCCAGGAAACACAGTATATTTCTGTCTTTTTAAAAAGTTACATATTAAAATATCTGAAATAGGCAAAATTAAATACCTCCCAAACAGCCCATGTCAGGAGCTACCTAGAAGGTCTATTTATTTTGTAATAAAGAAAGAACAAAAAGGCTTTCTTGAAATTCTTATTTAGGAGCAAGAATGTAAATATAATCTATGCATGTAACAAAATTAAGTGGGATTAATCATTAGTATATTTGTTCTCTGCCTCACACAGATTAGTTAGGTATTGCATCACTCGCATTACAATGCCTAGCACCAGCCTAGTAAAATATAGCATAGGCAAACATATTATGTATGTGTACCGTAGTCAAATATTTTATTTCCCTAAAGAACATAAATATTCAAGTTTTGCATGAACATCACATGGCCTAAATTCTTCTAAACTGAAGAGACTGAGGACAAATATATCCAAAAGAATATAACAAACATGCAATTTATATTATGCAACTTGCCTGCCATGGCTAAACAGGAGCTCATCAGGGCAAACATGGTGACCACGTAACAGGAAGTCATTTTTATTCTCCAACAGTGTTTCTCGTCCAGTCACTTCAGTAAGGCTGTTCTTCAGAAAGCAGACAATCTTTACAAATCAGAAGTGGTCTTAAAATCCCTCTTAGCAATTTTCAAATTGCCTGTAAAAGTAAACAAACTTCAATAAGAAAACAGTGCAGAAACTTCTTTTCATAAACACATATTAAAGCTAAATGGAGAATTTCTGAAAAGTGTTAAGATAAGAAATTTATCTTAAATTTATCTTAAAAGATGTCAAGAAAACTGGGGGCGGGAGGGTAACTACCTAATAAAGATGTTTATAGCAAATGCTTTTGCAAATGACATGCTTATTTTTTACTTCTTTTTTTTTTTTTTGGAGACAGAGTCTCACTCTGTCACCCTGGGTAGAGTACAGTGGCATCATCATAGCTCACTGCAACGTCAAACTTCTGGGCTCAAGCGATCCTCCTGCCTCAGCCTCCCGAGTAGCTGGGACTATAGTTGCACGCCACAATGCCCAGCTAATTTTTCTATTTTTAGCAGAGATGGGGGGTCTTGTTCTTGCTCAGGCTGGTCTCAAACACCTGACCTCAAGCAATCCTCCTGCCTCAGCCTTCCAGAGTGTTAGGATTACAGGTGTGAGCCATCGCGCCCGGCCTATTTTTGACATTTTAAATCTTCGGTTTTATATAGAATTTTCAGGAACATAGAGGAAAATCGAGGTGCACCTGAAATGTAACATCACCAGTTATGTTGTGGTACTAAAGTAATCAATGATACTTGATACATGTATTCCCTAGTGCCAGCAAGAAAACACAAACAGCTCTGATTAGAGACTCAATCTAATGCTATAATAGCAGAGTTATCACAAGGATCAAATTAAATTACACTGAGAATCAATCTGAAAAAATAAAGAAACATAAAAAGGCAAGGTTCTTATTTCAACTGTTTGCCAACATTTTAACAGGAGAAAGTCTTCCCTACCTCTCAGGCCCATCTGAGACTATCTGGTTACTGGTCTAGTGGATCCCGAAGGTCCTTTCTAAACTTTTCCTACCCAGAGTCTTGAATGAGAGTTTTGTGGCGGTTTTCTTAACTTGAATATTCTTCCCATGGCCCTGTTACCTCTCTTAGATACACCTAAGTATATTTTCCAGCCCTCCATCCCTGAGCCTACCACAACCCACAAAGGTTGTTCAATTCAACATTCATTGAGCACCTACTATGTTCCAAGCATGGTTCCTTTTCATCAGGAATAAAAGTTATCCAACAACTGAATAAAAATGCAAAGAACCTGGCTGATCTAAGTCCTGGGGAAGGCAGGATGGTGTAGTTTCCAGGAACCATCTACAACACCCGGGGGTTGCAGCCTTGTTACCCACACCCAGAAAATACCATCCACAGAACCTGCTCACTACCTTCAGAGACAAAGCCAGTTTGGGCACTTGCAGATACAGCATAAAAATATAAAAACAATAGCAAAATGAGTTTCTAATTAAATAGTCTTAGTTCATTGCATCAAGTGTTAAGCAAAAGATATTTAAAATGGCTCTCTGCAGTTGTAATGCTAACTGCCTATGTATGAGAAGGGGGGAAATAGGGTGATTAGGGGAAGGTGGGGAGGGATCAGGAGCCTCATATTCCCTTCTGGGTTTTGTACCATGTGCAAATACTACCTATCCAGAAATAGTAACAATAAGGTTCTAATTTCAAAAAGGATTTTGAAGATACGCCTTAAAACTAAATTATTATGAAAAAAAAACTAAATTATTACATATGCAGGAGGCACTATAGCTCAATCTTGGTATATGATAGTGATTAAAAGCCTAGTATGAATAGAACACGGGTTGTGATGGCAGTTATAAATCTGCCTGGGTGTGAGCCCACTCTATCACCTGCCAAATGGGTGATGTTAGGGAGATTACAAGAATGAACCTATCCTGTGGTAGGATATGGTAAGCTGTTGTGAAGATTCAGTTAGTTAATATTCATATACAATGCTTACAGAAGTGCCTAGCACATAATCAATAAATATCAGCCATTGTAACTGTACCGTATCACTACTTGTCCATTCTCTTTGAGGAATTTATACTGATAAAGTAGAGAAATTGGTGTGTGGCTATTTCTGTAATTCTTGGCTAGTGTAAAACCAGTTTGATCTTTGTTTACTGCAAAATAAACATTATGACAGACCAAAAAAAGGAGATAAGCTAATGAATGGAATCACTAAAAGAACAAAATTGCCAGTCAAGTTGAGGCACAAGTCATTGGTGGCACAATAGTCTTGTCTCAAAAGCTGACTAAATTATAGATATAATTTGGAAGCTACTAAGAGGACTTCAATTGTCCATTGCGGTCCAACATTTCTGTCACCATAATTTCACATCACCTCAGATCAAATGGAAATCTTCCCTGGTAACTTAAAAATTCAACAATAGCAAAGAGAATTTGTCCCTATTTTTTCCCTTCAAAAAATTAAATTTCCTGAATGGATTGATAAGGAAAAACATCTCTAAAAGAATACGCTATCTCAGCAAATGCTAAAGACGATTTTTGTAAAGCAAAGCTCTGTAAGGAAATCTCAGAAGAAGATGGCTTCCCAGAGGATTTTTATGGGGCACATAAACTGTAAGCGGCACAAGGCTTATGGGAATATTTAAGGAGCCTGGGACGCCCCTGCCCACAGCTGCAGAGGGTCTGAGGGACTGTGCTGCGTTGATCCAGGGGCTTAAACCAGGTCTGAATGAACCTGTGGAAAAGAAAGGCAAATGGTTCTATTAAAAATATAAACTGCAAATTGCTGACAAGAATATTGGGCAATTATTTAAATGCAGCAATTACAGACATAATAGAGCCAAGCTAAACAGTTTGATGCCCAAAGGCAAACCACAGCAAGTTTACACCGGATCTTAAAACATCTCCGAGGAAGTCCAAGACAAGTTGAAACTACACACTGCTGTTTGTAACAAAAAGGGAGCTTTTCTTCTTTTAGCTTAAAAGTCCCTCTATAATGTAACTTGTTTGAAAAGAAAATAAACTGCAGAGAGTTTTTGTCTAATCTTCCCAGTGTGGTGACAGGCTCCTAAGACAGAGGAGAACAAAAAGGGAAGCGTGTCACCCCCATTCAGTTGAACTCCAGTTTGGACCACGACTTGTACACATCAGCGCCTTAACACACGGCTTAGGGATTGGTCCTCTAATTAGAAGAATACAGGATGACTGAAGACTTCTGAAAAGTTGTAGCTTTGAAATAAAATTAGGGAAATACAAACTCCTCTTTCTTCTGTGAGGTTCTACCACACTGACTTTGCAAAGTCCAGGGACTCCTGACCCTGGCTTTCTGACATCACTGAATCTCTCTGGACTTCATGAACTAAAGGCTTCCTTTAGAAATATAAATAAATAGGGTACTCTGAGATCGGGAAAAAACAACTTGGGGTCTACTGTGTAATAGTAATTTTGCCCACATTTCAAAGCAATGTGTTCCATTCAAAGGGTATGAGAACACTTTGTATGCATAAATTAACATCTGAGTGACAGCTTCATGGGTTAAAAAAGAAAAGATGAACGTGCTACCTAATTCTGCTAATTCTAGAGTTCCCCTGTGTTTATATCTTAGGACATTAAACTGAGCATGCCACCCCACCTTCCCTAGTGATCCAAAAGAGTGCCCAGGTACAGACCAAGATTAGCTGGAAAACCCTACCCAAATGAATCCTTAAAACCATCACAGGTTAAACCAATGTTCAAAAGGAACTGGTTGGGAACAACAGTCCCTGAGGTGAGAATTTTTTTAAAGAGCAAATGTTCCTCTATCTTAGAGGAAATCTGTGGCAAAATGGATGTCTGGCAATAGGATAACAGCAAGTAAGAAAAAGGCACTAACTTCCCCTTAGACGGCTTACATGCCTGGTTATATCCATGAGATGATTCAAAATCAGCACTAAATCACAATTAACTTGTAGCAGATCAATTTTTCAGTAAAAAATTAGCATGCTAAAGATGTATATTGAATGATTTTTAAAGTTGGAAGATATCAACATGATTTTATTGACAAAGAGGAATCCCAAACCCCAAGACCAACACTTGCCTAAAATAACACAGCAGAATCAAGGCCAGAAACCGGGTCTCTTTCCATGAGTACCATTCAACCTCTCAGCTTCAGTTCTGTCACCACAAACTAGGAACCATTTATCCCCCTCAATATTCAATCTCTGAAAACAGAACCTCTTTTCCAAGAGAGGGAGAAGCCTACCACAGCTGCCAACAAACATTGGTCATTTCCATCTTGACATGCACTCTGCACAGATCATAACTGATCACGACTGTGACTTGACTTCAGGACTATGGGTACCAGCTATAATAAATAAACAATCCTTGGTAATGCTAACCTCAAAGTTCTCTGAAAATGCAAATGGCAAGGTGAAGCACAAACCTGTGCCTCATCATTTCCTAACGCTGATGCTGTTTTGCCCCCAATCAGGAGAAGAAAAAAAAATGAGGGAAATAGTCAACAAATGTGAAGATCTTAAGGACAGAGATATATTGAGTGGAACTTAAAATTACCATTGCCTAAACTCAAATAGTAAATAACACCTGAGTTTCTGGTACCTTAAATATGAAATGGTTTTCTAACAGATGATTAAAAGGTTTCTAGTCTGCCATATAAGTGAATTTTGCGGAGAAATACACAGCTAAGTCTACAAATGGTTAAACAAAAGCTGGTAGAGGAATTGTTCTGACGGCTATTAAACATGTCGATCAGGGGATTTAGAGGAGAGACAGATGGATGGCAGCAATATCTAGCTTGGCAGCCTACAAAAAAGGGGTGTACAGGATGTAGGACAGATACCGTTGTTTGCCTGATGACATTTGGATGCCCTTTAAGAACCGATACACAGAAAAAGCAAAGCCACCTTCCTAAGTCACAACAGCAACTCTCAGATTTCTCTACTATACAGCAAAATCAGAT
The DNA here is from genome assembly GCA_023783475.1 of Daubentonia madagascariensis. Classification (NCBI taxonomy): domain Eukaryota; kingdom Metazoa; phylum Chordata; class Mammalia; order Primates; family Daubentoniidae; genus Daubentonia; species Daubentonia madagascariensis. Next base: position 24,965,004 of record JAKFHU010000913.1, on the reverse strand, counting down.
AATTACAAATCGCCATTTTCAGATTGACTTGGCACAAAGAGGGAAAAAATCCTGGATATGGATAAGAAGTCTTTGGAATCACATCCAAGCACAATCAATATTCAACAAATATTTACTACTATGTGCCAGGCACTGTTCAAGATGCCAGGGATACAGCAATGAAAAAAGGAGCCAAAAATCCTTCCCTCATGGACCTTATATTCTAGCTTATATCATTTACTGCGTTAGGCAAGACATTTAATTTCCTGAGCTTCATTTCTTCTTTCAACAAATCTTTCTTTGTTGCTTCCTCTGCCAGGCAACGGGGATATAATGGCCAAACAAAGAGACATGTTCTTTGCCCTCATGGGCTTAAAGCCTGGTGAGACAAACAGACAAACAATCACAACTTTGCAATTGCACAGTATGATAAGAGCTCTGAAAGAAAGTATGCACAACCTAAGGAAGATCAGCAGAGGTTTAAAAGTTCAGGTGAGGAGTGGCACCAAGGGCAGAGGAAGCATCACAGGCCCCCAGCACTGGAAGGAGCAAGGCTACAGAGCCGAGAGAGAGACGGGGAATAAGGTCCAAGAAGGGGTTTAAGCAGGGAATGGTGTGATCACATCAGGTTTTTAAAGATTTCCCTCGACACTGCATGGAGAACAGACTGGAAGGAGTCCAGAGTGCATGGAAGATCAGTTCAGATTCTCACAGCAGATCAGGCAAGAAAGGACAAAGGCTTAGATCAGAATGGAGCCTCAGTTTCTTCCTTTGTAAGGAGTAATAACAAACTAAACTTACCTACATCATAGGGTTATTACAAGAATCAAATGAGATTGTACATGTACAGTATTAAAGCTATTAATACCATGAACTGTCATTAGCAGGCTGTTTCTACCAAAGAGAGTTATTATCCTGAGACCTAAGCCAACATGCTGTGGCTGCCAGTGTCAGGAAAAGAAAGGAGGAAGAATACTCTTCAACTGGCTGTACTGGTAGGCATGGGGGAGGCGGAAGGCACAGAGGATACGAGGTAAGCAGAGAAGCTGGACTCCACTCTCCCTGCTCCACACTGGATACCTTCAGAGACCAGGTGTGCTGCCCCTCCAGTGCTTGGCCCACCCTCACTCCTGGCTAAGAGCATGATCAACACACTGGCCCCAGCATTCTTGATTTCCTTGGGGCTAAACTTCAGTTGGTCCTTAAAAGTGCAACAGACCTCACTGCCAAGCAAAATACACCAAAAAGGGGGGCGGGAGGGATGGATACATTTCACAAGGTTGTGAAAGACCATGTTTTGTTCAAATTCACAAACTAGGATGGGTTTTCTACCCACCCTTGCAATACTCTGAGAATCACTTTTTCACATATAAGATTTTTGCATCTAAAGATTTATGTTGCTTATCATTTATCAGGACATCTGCTTTTAAGCTAGAATTAATAGAGAACTATACTTGGGGGTTCAGAACCTAGCTTACCCAGCTGTGTTACACTGGACAAGTCATTTAGCCTCCACCAATCCCTCATCTATAAAATGGTAGTCATTTTTTTTTAGAGACAGGGTCTCACTCTATCTTTCAGGTGAGTACAGTGATGCAATCACAGCTCACTACAGCCTCAAATTCCTTGGCTCAAGTGATTTTCCCACCTCAGCCTTCTGAGTAGCTGGGATTACAGGCACGTGCACCACACCCAGCTAATTTTTTTTTTTCTTTTTAGAGACTGGGTCTCACTCTGTTGCTCAGGCTGGTCTTGAACTCTTGGCCTCAAGTGATCCTCCCAAAGTGCCTCAGCCTTCCAAAGTGCTAGGATTACAGGTGTGAGATACCACATCCGGCCAGTAACAATATTTTGATTGTAATATATGAGATAGAATACGGGCATGGTACCTAAAACAATACCTGGCCCACACAGATCATTTCAAATAAATAATAGTCATTGGTGTTTTTATGATTAAAATATACCTAGACTTTCAAAAAAAATAAGCAAACTACAGTACCAAGATAATATAAATAGCAGTTTATTGCAAGTTTTATAATAATTTTAGGATTAGACTTTGTCATCTAGAATTTCAAAAATTCCCTCCATCACCAAAAAATAATGATTCCAAATTCAATGTAAGATACGAGTTCTAAAGATAGTCATAATGTTGCAAAGCTGTTCGAAGGGTGGTGAAGCCACTGCCTCAACATTTCTGGTATAAGTTACGGGGATCTGTCTGCATGGCCCTCCACAGTTCTTTTTTTATGATTCCCTAAGTAGCTGCAAGGGTTTAGCTGGGGGCTGCAGAACTTAGCCTGGCACTGCCATCAAACCAACCAAACTACCTAGAATGAGGAATGTCGTTGTAAGGGTTGAAATCATAAAGCTGTAATTATTCTAGCAAAATTAAACACATATGAATATTCTCAGGACAACTGTCATCATACCTCGGGTCCTAGGAAGCACCTGGCCACTGAAAAAAGCTCTTGAAAGAAGCTTTTGGAAAGCTACATCTCTTAAGCTTCTAGTAGACATTCTATACAATACATTGTAATTTACTGAAATGTTTGATTCACATGTTTATTTATATTTGCAGGGACTCTGCAAATACATGAATTTAGAATAAACACTTTAGCAGTAAATAGTGTACTAATTACGATTAAGCATTTTTTTCTTATCACTGACTTCCAGTATAAAATTATTCCTCTGGGGTGAGGGGAGTCCCTCAATAGATACATTTCAATTATTTAACGCATATAATTTGGTAAGGGAAGGGTTCAGCAGCCCAGGCATGTGAAACATTAAGAATTAAAACCTTTCAGTGGTTGCCCACTGCTGTCAGGATAAAGGCCAAAACTCTTCACATGCCTATTTAGTCCAAGCTCATCCTCTGTGCACTCCAGCCACATTAGTGTCCAGTTCAACTCCATAAAAGGGCCAAGTACTCGCCTTCCAGAAGCGACGTTCACTGTGCTGGAACTCAACATCCCTCCATCATGGTTCCCCTAAGATGGCCACCTTCTAACATCTCTAGGTCTCAGCATAAGCCTTCTTTAAGGAAACCTCCTCTGATTGCCTCAGACGAAATTAAACTTGGATACCTGGAACATAGTGCAATTCAACTCTACAGGTTAATCTATATGCAATTATTTCCCTCCAGGTATGGCCTTCCCACTAGTCTGTTAACTCCAGCAAGACAGATCACACTCTACCTGTACTTGGCTTGTAGTGGGCATCCAATGAAGGTACCATAATGAATAGCAAGTATGAAATACTACTGTGCACATTTCAATAAAAATAGTATGGAAACATGATAAATTATTAGAACATTTCTCAATATCAAATGACAAACCAACAAATAAGAAAAAATTACAGGCACCCTCAAAGGAACAGGAGGCGGGAGTTCTGCCATCAACATGTTTTACAAGCTCAGACATTCCTGGTCTTACTTTCTTAATCTCTAATATGAAGAGATTAAACAAGAAAATCTTTTATTCTATCTCTTCTGGGTCTTTGTAGTCAGAAAAAAAAAATCTTTTATACTATACCTTACTTATAATTGTTATTATATGGACTAACAATCCTGAATCCCTCCTAGAAAATAAGACTTCAGACACACTTGTGGAAATTTGAAAAGCATGATCATTGGCCAGTAGGTAAAACCTAACAAGTATTACCCAAGAAAATTGTTAAACTTGACAACATAAGAATAAATAAAATGTGAATACTACATTAGCTATTTTTATATATAACTTACATAAACAAAAAAAATGTAAATGTAGTATTTTCCCAGCAATGTAAGCACAGACAAAACCTCAATTTTGTCAGATCTGCCCATTTTATCAAAACCTGCCATTTTTATGCTATTCCTCAAAGTCCAGGAACTCTACTCTCCTCACCTCATTCCAAAAGCCACTTGTGATTAGTCCCATCCCACTGTGAACACTGTCTCCTTAACATTTTGTGTATAATTTGTTCCATGTTATCTTCTACTCAGAGCCAATTCAGAATGTTAGAAACAGATAATATCTACTCCAACTCTTAAATTTTACAGATTAGGAGACCAAAAAGTAGCAAAGCTCAATGACTGGCCCACTGTTACACAGCTATTATAGTTAGTAGCAAAGCCAAGACTTGTCCACATACTGCTTTGCAATTATTCTGTGGTATTCAAGTGTTTATACCTCATTCCCCTTCCTGTTAGAGACTAGCACCCCTGCTTTCTTCTGACCCCACAAAACGTCTCACTTACCATCTATTGAGCACCTACTGTGTGCTTCACAATTTCTCATTTAATCCTCTCAACAACCCAAGGAGACAGATGCCCTTTACTCCATTTTATAGTGAAAAAAGTGAGGCTTCAAGATGCTAAGCAACCCCAGGGCACCAGCTAATAAGTCCTGGCACCAGGATTTCAGCCCAGGTCTATCTAATTCTATAGCCCATGCTCTGAACCACTACAAACAGGGGTTCCTCCAGAAACAGCCGACTTCCAAAAAAAAAGGCAGCGACTGTGCCTGATCACTAAACCACTGTGTACATCAACCAGGCCCTGCATGGACAGCCACCTTCTGGTGGAGGGCAGTCTGACGAGCTCTGACACAAGGGACAAGTTACTTTGTTCTGAAACCAGGGTAGCAAGGCTCGATTGGCAGTTTTAGTTTACTTCATTCATTCACTCAACAAACATTTATTAGCACCTACCATATGTTGGGCACTGTTCAGGGAGCTCGGCACACAGCAATGAACCAAACACATCCCTGTTTTCATAGAGTTTACCTTCTAATTGAAAGGACAGACAGCAAATATATAATATGCATCACAGGCAATGGGGATAGTAAGTGCAAAGGCCCTGAGGTGACAGCATGCTTGATATTGTCTAAGAGCTGAGTATAGCATCATGTAGTGGAAAGTGTGAGGTCCCACCTGAGTTCAAATCCCTGCCCTGCCTCTTCCAAGCAATACATTTGGGGGCAACTTACTTAAACCTCCACATCTGATCTATAAAGTAAAGATAATGATTCTGTCTCCCTCATGGGGTTGTTATGAGGATTAAGTAATAACATATAAAGCACTTAATACCTAGTATGTTATTAGGGTTCAGGAAATGGTAGCTATGATTGTTTTTAACTAGTCATTGATAACTCAGCTCCACTCAAGACAATTTATTTACAATTTGATAGCTCTGAATCCCAGAGTTAAATTACACTGTTAGATTTGCATATGGCCAATAACTTCCTCCTAAGCCTTTGACTTCCTTGGCTGGGCTTCCTGTCCTGATGAGGAGGGCCCTGAAGGAAGTATACAGATATTATCTCAGTAAGAGCTGGAGGCAAATTACTCTAACTCTATTATTGCATTAATATAAATTATGCTCTTCATTCCACATAACCCCTACCCCCAAGAATCTGACAATTCTTCAGTACTGAATTTATTGCCGCTTGGATTTAAGTTATTGGTTTCACAAGACCAGGTCCCACCAGTCCTTACTCCTCACTTGCACCACTGACAGGAGCCAGTAGTAATTTCAATTACAATCTTCTATGTTGAGAAGGGCTAAACTTCATTCCAAAATTAAGACAGTAATTTAATTTTTAAAAATCCTTTCTCCAATGTCCTTTTTGCCTAAAATTAACATTTATTTTTTAAAAAATTAGAACATCAAAGCAAAACTCAAGAGTCATCTGGCCTGGCAGTCTCAAGACTGTTCCTTAGGGCACAGCCCCCAAGCAAGGCAACCCTAGAAGGTACCTTGAGCAGCCAAGGGGATGGGCTCAGAACCAAGGAAGACGTCAAGCCCCAAGGACATTCTGCCCCCTCTTCCCCATACCCTAGCTCCTTTCTTTAATGCTGTGTTCACTTTTCATCTTTGTAGCCTGATGGGTTAGAGGGCAAACCACAAGAGGAGAGAAGCCACAGTAAGCCCATGCCTGCTAGAGGTAAAATGGGAATCTTCCCAAACCACTTTAATGCTGGGGAGAGCCCACAGTGGCTACTTCAAGTCAGATAATGAAAAAGAGGTCAGTGTTCAAGTCTTAAATGAGGCTTTTTAAAAATCAGATTCTCCTTCTTCCAGACAGACCTGATATTCCCCACCCCCTTTTTTTTGGAAACAGGGTCTCCCTCTGTCATCCAGGCTGAAGTGCAGTGGTGCAATCCTCAAACTCCTGGGTCCAAGCCACCCTCCCACCTTAGCCTCCCAAAGTGCTGGGATCGTAGGCATGAGCCACCACGCCTGGCCCGATTTTCTCTTTTTAATGCCCTGAGTGCACATATAACTGGAGCTATAGGAAATCCATAAAATCTTTCTTCTTCTCATTCATTTATTCATTCAACAAATATTTATGGAGTGCCTGCTCCATGCCAGGACTGTTCTAGGTATGAGGATTCAACAGGGAACAAAACATAAAAATCTCTGCCTTGATGGAGCTTACATTCTAGTCAGGGGAGACAGACTATAAACAAGATATATAATTGTATAATATATTAGACAAATACAAATGCTAAGAAAACAAATAAAACAGAGAAGAGGGAAAGGAAGTATGTGTGTAGGTCTCTGGTTTGGCTTGTTTCTGTTTTGAGTAAGGACCTACAGGAAGTGAACTCTGTAGATATTTGGGAGAAAAACACTCCAAGCAAAGGAAACAGCACGTGCAAAGGCCCTGAAACAGAGCAAATCTGGCATGCTCAGGGAATAGAAAGAAGGCCAGGCAGCTAGAGCAGAGTGAGCAAGCCAGAGAGCACAGGAGGGAGGTCAAAGAGGTACTGAGCAAGGGAGTGGTGGGCTGGTTATACAGGGTTTTACTGTAAGAATTTTGGCTTTTACTCTGTAAGAATTTTGGCTTTCACTCTGAGAAAGACAAGAATAAGAGAGTGTTGTAAGCAAAGGAATGATGGGATCTGACTTAGGTTTTATAAGAATAATCATTCTGCCTATTGGGTGGAGACTAAATTGCAGAGGGGCAAGAAGGGAAACACTGCTCCCTAGCTGTGTGATCTTCAGTAGGCCACCTAACCTCTCCGGTTGTTCCCATCTTTAGAGGGACTTTAAGACGATTATTCTAAGCCCCGCTCTAACCCTAAACTCAATGATTCTGAGTCGATTTGCTGTGTCTGTCCTATAGCTACAATTTATATCGACTGTAAGCCTGATCTTTCCTCAAGGCTTTAACTGAAGTGGAACTGAGTTGAAGAAGCCAGTTTGACAAACACATACCAGGCCCATGCTACAACACATCATACGAAGATGGTGCGACTTGGTCCTGCCCTGGGAAAGTCCACAGTCTCCCAGAGGAAGAAAGCATGTTCTCAGGAGCTAGCAAGAGAAGCACGTGCCAGGAGGAGCATGTGAAGCTCTCACCAGAGGAGCTGACGACAGAGAGAGCCTGGAAGAGTAAACGGGGACCACCACAGAGAAGGGAAAGGAGGGACGTGGGAAGTAAAGAGGGGAGAAGACAGGAAAGGGAAAATGGAGCCCTGGAGAAAGCCAACACAAAGGGATCAAACATTGAAAAAAGAGACTGAAGAGAGATAAGGAACATAAGGGGAAAACCCGGAGAACTAGTTACAGGGAAACCAAGAAAATAAAATGTGGGAAAAAGAGGAAAGTAAAGCAGCAAACGCATCCTGGAGAGGACAACGAAGCCGCCGGCTGCACGCAAGCATGGAGCTTTGCACGTTGCACCTCTCCTAGCGCTGCTCGGCACCTGCCCGGGCTGGGAGTAAACGGGAGGTGAGAAGAAAGGCAGCAAGGGCCAAACCACCACTAGCCCTGACAAAACTACATGTTGTCAAAGATTCTGTGCCATCAGGAAAGTCTTATTCAACACTCTGTGGAGGTGGAAGGTGTGAGAAACAGGAACTAAGACCTGCTGGGGGTGATCTTCTGGTGGTGGGAAGGAGATTTCTTAGTTAACACCTAGGTCTCACGGGACCACTAATCCTGAAACTAGCAGCAGGCATTCAACAAGGCTAGTCACTTCAGACAAGTGCTGAGGACAATATATTCACCCACACATCGTCCAACTACTCAGACTTCTCACCTCCATACCCTTCTCACACTAGCATCCCCAGTTTTTCTCCCCCAGCAGAATAATGTTAAACAGCAGGGACGACATTTCAGTTCAAAGCATGGTAAAAAGCGTAACAAAAAACCATAGCACCTACTACCAGAAATGATGCTGTGAGCCCGTAACCTGGCACCCTTCAGACAGGAGAAGGCGTCACCAAAAACACAAGCTGGGTCCCAAAACACTGGGCCCAAACCCCTTAGTGTCTGCCTAAATGCTCTTCTATTTGCTTTCTGAGAAACAAAAAAGAGCCAGAGGAGGAGAAAGTCTGTAATCCTAAAATTATTCTTACTTTCCAATACAGAGCGCTTAAGAAAAATCTGAAAGCCAACAGAAAAACTAGCAGATTCTTTAAAATGTGTGTCTACAGTCCCTTCTCCTTTACCCTCTGCAAAAAAGCAACCCAACTCCCAAATGATCATTTTTCTTGGCTTAATTTCACTATTTTTTGTGATACATAATTGGAAACAGACTGCTTTTTCCTGGCTTTAGAGAACAGGATCTTCGGGGTTATAAGAGTTGCCAACTACAGAACCTCAACCTTAGCAAAATCTCTTTGCAAACCTCTTACCTATATACCTACTTGAAATATATATTAATTCCAAAGAAAACATTTAAATCCCTTATTATTATACAAAAGTGGATTTTCTCCTAACAAATTAGATATTCCCCTCCCTTTCTTTGCCTCCCTACCCATTTAAACAAAGTGGAATCCTGCTTTATGTTCAGCTATCTCCCATTCAAACATTACCAAAAGCCCTACCCAGCACGGTATCTACGTGGGATACTTTCTGGAGGCATTTTCAAGAATTTAGTAGAACTGGTTCTACAGGAAACCTCCCTATTTAGCCCACACACTGAATGAAATTAAAACCTTGAACATCTTAGAAAGCAACCACTCTAAAAATGAAATAAAGATGCCACAAACTGCAAAAGGCATAAATACAGAAAAATGTGAAATGTAACAAGTAGATCATCCTTCTCCTGGATCCTGTGTCAAAAACATGATACAACCAATGGCTGTGCAGCAATTGTAATGAATAATGAGTGTGATGGATTAAAAACAAAAAGACAGGTGTCTTTACAAAATGAGTTGTTAGTCTAAGTATTTTTTCATGATTCATACAGTATGTTACAAATACATGACAAGTAACAATCTCTCTAAAGTCTCAAATATAAGAAAACTAATAGGAATTGTCTGCTCAGAAAGTCTTTGGACAGACCAGCAATAGTAAACATGCCCATTTAGAAGATCAGAAACTTCTCCCACACATATAGGGAAGACCTTACACTGCAATGATGCAAAATGTATGTAATGAGTCAATGGTGCTTTCCCTCAACATTGAATTTAATTTGCCAGCCAAATGCACAAAGTCTAATACAACAAAATGTTGGAAATGAGAAAAATGAGACATTTATTCTTTATGGACACTCAAAAATTTTGTCTTTGAGTATGTTTTGTTTTAAAGAAAAAAACCATAAAAGAGATAACTCACAACAGTGAGTATCTCATAAAAGTACTTAGGGTACCACAGGAACAAAGGGCTTTGTGATTAGAATCTAAGTATTTCACCTCAAATAACCTTCCAAGTATGAAAAAAAGCCACATCCTACTCCAGCAATTATCATACGGTTAGCTAATTATAAAATGAAATTTCCAAATAGCCACCAGTGTATTTTTGCATCCAAAGACCAATAGCATATTGTCAAAACACATAAATCACTAAAAATGCTAACAAAATGATACTCCCAAAAGGGACTCTCTTCACTCACCAAATGGAATTAAGTATTCATCAAGTGTCCATTAACAAAATAGTATTATAAAAATTAAAAAAGAAATCCATAGTTCTCCTAGACCCTGCACCTGGCCCATTTGGTGTTCTCACCCATCAATGGTGGTTGGTTAGTCATCATGCCTGCGGACTGCAGACCTGCTCCAAGGCAATCAGATCAACAGAAAAGCTCAAGGACTGTATCTGTAAAGACTGTTTTCTAAAGGTCATTTTTTCAGGGACTAATCAACTTAAATGTCTTTTTACAAATGATCCATCAGCAATTTTACACAAAAAAATGACCTTCAGCATATACCATAGAAATGAATTATGTGCTTGGAAGGACAGAAAAGCAGGTGTTTCGTCCTCCTGCAAACAGCATCCAACTCCAAAGGTCCCTTTCACTCGTAGTCAAGTGTCCAAGAGGTAGGAAGAGTATATGCTTCTGTATAATCCTTTTTCTTAAAGTGGAGATAGAACTAACATTTCAGACTTAATTCTAAATTATTATCCTGGCAACTGTTTAATATTAAATTCTAAAAATGAACTTTTCCAGGCTCTACATATCACCGAGTCCTCTTCCCAGCCTGGAAGAAGCTTTCGACATAAAGGAATCACCAGCACAAACGGCAGACATTAACCTTGCCTCTGTCCTCCATAATCATCCTCAGCAGGATATATTAGGATAGCCTGAAGGAATGGTTCTGGGGCTCTTATTCCAGACCTTCCGTTTTAAATATGGTCTCCACCCCACATAAGTAGTTGTCAGCCTATTAAATCTTGATCTTTGGCCTGGAAAATTGAAGAATAAAAAATGAAGAATGAGGTCCAAATGAAAGTGTCTCATGCAGAATTTATATTAATGTTGCTTCAAACACACATCTTGGTTGAGAGCAAGAGATCAAAATCATTACTCTCTAAGGTGGGGAAGAATGCTTAGAGATCTGTGCTAAATCTTAAGCAAGGTCTTTGCAAGCTGAGAAAATAAAGCACAATGTCAGTTAGCAAACAAATGTGCTATTTCAAAAGATATAAAACAAGAAATCTAGAAATGGACAGAGCCCAGGAAATGGACCTAGATCCTTTTTGTAAGGCCTTTCCAAGCTATGTTGATTTATTTCCGCTTGACTAGAAATCGAACAAATTAGCAACAGCTTGTGTTTTATGAAATGCTACAAAAGAAACAATGCTCTCATTCCAAGTGTTACTCTGAAGATGTGGAACCAGAGAAATCACTGCTATGGATCTTGGTGCACTTAATTCTCTTCCACGACACAAACGCCCTCATTCAATCTGTTAAAGGCTCACTGTTATTTGTTAAACATATAACCTAGATTCACTCCAACATCCCAAATTGTCTATATTCCCCGTGGCAATGCAAGATTGCTTTCAAGTTAAAGACCCCAAAAAACATTTATCTAACTCAGGTTATGCAAATTTCAAAAGGTAGTTGGCATTTTTATAATTTAAAAAAAAATTTAAATAAGTTTGTAAAGTTAAGAAAAATGCTCCAATGGACTGAAATGGCGGCGATAAAATCACTTTTAAAAAACTGTTAAGAGTAAAAAAGAAGACTGTCCCGTAGTAAGTAATAAGTCTGACAATTATAATTTTTCATCCAATATCAATGAAAAGACAGAAAAAATACATTTCAATCTTCAAAGCGAAGTGTCACAGGATTGGAAAAACAAGCATCACTGGTACTCACCATCAAACTGGTACTAACTGATGAACACTTACATCACACAGGGCAAGAACATTCATCAGAGGGCGGGCGGGCGGGAGGGGGGTGGAAGGGATGGGAAAAACTCTCACTGAATGGATGTGGGGAGCACAGTTTGGGAGACGACCACGATTGTGGCTCTGACACGGGCAGAACAGGGGCAATGTGTATGGCCAAAATGTTGTACCCCCATGATATTCTGAAATTAAAAAAATAAATTATAAAAAAAAAAAAAGAAAAAAAAAAGAAAAAATACATTTCAAAATGAATTATCAAGAACAGGGTAATACAAAATGACAACAGAGCAGAAATTACCCAGGAAAAATACTAAAGCAGTGTTACTACTTACACAGCCATTCTCTAAATTCTAACTATTCTGTCTGTTAAGCTTAAAATGTAAAGTCAGGACCTTTCACAGATTTATGATCCCAGGAAATTGGTCATCACTTATATACTAAAGAAGTCAGTAGTTATCACCTTCTTAGAATTCAAAGGACAGTTGAGTTCCCCAGCTCTTAGGCTCAGATTCTTGTTTCAGAAAAACAAGCAGTCCACCTGACTTTTACAAGTTACAACCAAGTTTGCATGCAAAAGGGAGATTAATTCCTTAGAGTCTTAAAAAGAATGGGACAATAGTTTCCTTCCAGTGAACCAATTTTGTCAATCCTTAAAGGCTTTCCATGAGAAAACCCTAGGCCTAGGCAACTTTAAGCCATCTTGGCCCCCAACTATCAGAGGACTGAATGAGGACAGCTAATTTGCCACACTTTAAGACCAGGAACCATAAACCTATTAGGGAGGTGGGGGTTGATAAATGTTTGCTGAATCAGTAAACTAGATCAGAGCATGGAAGATTAAATGAGATCCTAAATAAATGCCACTCTGTAGTGTAAGCGAAATGCTGAGATTTAGAAAGAAGCGACTAAGTTTGAAAGTTATTTTAAAACAGGATCCATTGGACCCTGACTTGGTACATGAAATAAAGTTAAATCAATACTACATGATACACAAAAAACAAGAAAGGAAACTGGCCTACAATACTGCAGACAAAAATTGAAAACCTTTTTTAAAAGTCAGTTTGACTGATTTTTCCAAGCACATTATCTCTTAAATATTGTTTATATTTGTAGGTATGAGTGTCCATAGAAACTTATATATTAGTATCAAATATGATACTTCTCAACTATTACTATACTAAAATATAAGCCTCTGAGAAATTCACAGTAATAGAACGGCTACTATTTAGGATTAACAATCCCTTATTGTCTTATACTTGAAAGATGTTAATGAAAGATGAAAATGACAGGGAGGTCACTTTCATCACACACCAACCTCCCTCCCTGATACAAAGTCATTATATCCAGTTTTCTACAAAAGACAAATGAGGATCATTACAAAAAGATCCACAATGGATTTCTCTGGATTGCCAGTTCTCCTAGATAACTTGAAATATTATTCAAACTACATTAAATTAGTTCACATACATACCTCTTAAGGAAAACAAATTGAAAAAACTACATGTGTGTGTATTTAATGTCTATCCAGCCACCATAGAGTTCTTGACATTTATCCAACATTTAGGCCCTGTCCTCAAGGTCATTCTTATTTTAATCAATTGAAATTAAATCAAGTTCTCCATTGTAAACTCTGAAAACAACCTGGTTATTTTGCTAGATAAGGCCACAACATTTTCCACTTCCAAAATGTATGTTTAAAAACTGGTTTATGTGCCTTATAAATATCAATAGTGTGTTGTGCGCCCCCTATTGACTAGTAGTCAAAATAACAACGAATTCCCCAGGGATTGTCTTTGAAGTACTGGGGTTCAAAAGTATGTTGGTGATTTTTGTATTTAAAAACATGAGCTGAATCAACAGTTGTTAGGCAAAGCTGCCATGTAATGGTCAGATTCCATCAAAACAGGAAAAATTAAAGTTGACAAATGACAAAGACAAACTGAAGGGCAAAAAAAAAAAAAAAAAATGCTGAAGCCTTGAAACACTAAACAATGCAGAATTAAAGCCAAAAGCAGAGAACACCAAGAAACACAGCAACATCCTTTAACTGACACAATGGCATGAAATCAATTTCATTTTAATAGCCCTTAAGGGGGTAAGAATTATTTCCCTGCCTCCTTTGCCAACCCCAAGCTGTTTCCTAAGGAAGCCAAGTAAGGGTGATCAACAATGTCTGGAAAATTAATAAAAGAAATTAAGAATAAAGATCCATATTAATTAATGTAAGTCAGAGTTCTATTTATAATTATTTGGGGCCAGTTTCAAAGGAGCTGTAATTTGGCACCTTCATAAGTACATATAATCATCTAAATTAATCACAGATATTTATGTTTCAAGAGATATGTGTTCAACTCAAATAGGAAGCTAAACGATGGGAGAAGACGCATGGACTGACTGCACACAAATCTAGGTACACACAAATCTGACTGCACTTGCTGCTCTCTGCTGGAGTGAGAACTGACAAAGTTGCGTGAGATCTTGGGCAAGTAACTTAACCTCCAGTGTCTTATCTGTAAAATGGGATTATTAATAGTGTTTTTACCGTAGAGTTGGTGTGAAGATTAAGTGCACAGACTACGGACTCAATAAACGTTAGTTGTTATTATCCAAAAGGAACTGAGTTCACACGAAAGTAACTGCAGCCTGAGTACCATTTCAAGAAGATTAAAAGGTCCTGACAAGTGTTTTTACTACGTGTGGAGACTTGTCCCCTCCCAAAACGCTCACTTCTTAGAAGGGAGATGGAACTCAGAAACGTCTGGTTCCCCATTTCAATCTGTCACTCCTACTACCCCCTACCCTCGTCGCTCTTCTCCCGCCATCGCAGGGCTGGGGGCACGCAGCGCTAACACACCCGTGCAGTGCTGACTCGGCGCCAGGCACTGTTCTAGCACCTCACACATATTAAATCATTCAATCCTCACGGCAACTTTATGAGGCCAGTACTCCTATCCCCATTTCACAGCTAGGGAAATGGAGCGAATTTCTTCTCCCAGCTTTTTTGTGTGGACACCAAATCCATTAAGTTCTACTCTGCCAAGGTAATTCACGCTTGACACGCTGGTTCCGTGCCCTATGCGATTCTGAAAGTGGGGCAAATGCCCTAATAAGAGCGAGTCTGCAAGCAGATTCTTCTAGCAACAGTCTAAGATTTCTAACTTTGTCTTAATCAAATTAACACGTTAAGAGAGCCTTCAAAATAAAGGGGGCGCGTTCTCCGCGGGGGTTCCGAGCTGCAGCGTGCGGCGCCGCCCGCAAAGCACCCCGAGGGCGCGGCCAGTGGGGAGCGCAGCTCGCGTTGGTGCGCGAGTCCCGGAGCCGCAGCCTCGCCACGGCAATTGAGCGCAAACCCACAACAAACCTTTCCCACCGACGCTGTCACGCGCCCGGAGGGAAGTGGCCGGCGCGCCCCTCAGGGGTCAGAAGGAACCGCCGAGAGGAAGAGTAGGGCGGGCGTGGAGAACTCCTCCCCAGCACAGCGCATCGCCCAGGGCACTGCCCACCCCCGGCGGCCGCTCCCCTCGCACCGCCTGCCTCAGGTCCCTGCTCCTCGGTGCGTAAACACCGCCCGACCAGCGCCGCCCTTCCAAGCCCGGAGGTCCCGGCGGCCGGGGCGACCCCGGCCGGGTAGCAGGCACCGACAGTCCGCGCAGCACCGACGGGCACCGCGAAGCCCGCAGAGCCCCGCGGCCCGAGCGGGTGCTGAGCAGGCGGTGCGGCCAGGGGCGTCCCGGCGCGGGCTGCAGCGCCGCGGGGCTGGGCCGGCACGTACCTCGGAGGCGGTGTGTCAAGCGGAGATCCACTCGCGGCAAGTTGGAGGAAAGCAGAGCAAAGTTTCCCCGCCCAGCGCTCCGCGGCCGCGAGCTCCTGCAGCTGCTGCGCCGCGGCGCAACTACGCCATCCGGACCCGCCGGGGACTTTCACCTCCTGCAGGGAGCTCAGGGAATCGCGCAGAGAAAGTGGCCGGGCGCGAGAGCCGCCGACTTCCCTCCCTCACTCACTGGGAAGAGGAAAGTGCCGCTCGGCGTCCCCGAAACCCTCGATTACCCCCATCGGGCCGACCCAGCGCACTCGCTCCAGCTCACACACACGCGGGCGGGGATGGGCAGGACGCCACAGCAATCAGCGCGCGGGGGGAAGGGCGCTCTCCTCGGCCGTCCCCACCGGGGGCTCTCGGCCGCCCAGAAACTCCTCCTCCAGCCTCCCGCCTCCTCTCTCCTCCCCGCTTGCCTCCCCCGCTGATGGATGAGCCCCGAGCGCTGCTCGAGCCTGCGTTTCCCTTCGGGCGAAGGTGGCAAGAAGAGAAGGAGCTCGGGGTGCGGCCGGGCTCAGAGCGTCCAGGTTGGGGTGGCGGGTGGGGGCCCCTGTCCCAGGGGAAGCGCGAGCTGCAGGGACTCTCTCCTTCAAACTAGGTCCTTCAGACTTTCCGGGGCTCTCTGAAAGAGGTGGGGTTTTATTTGGTTCCTCAGTCTTGATATAAAAATTCTGAAACCTCAAGTAATCTGATCACACCTTCTTGCCCACTCCCCAGCACAGCCCCCTACGCACACATTCGTTCTGTCCCTGTTTGTTTTTTTCCCAACCTCCAATCCCACTTGTTATCACGCTTTGATGTTGGGCGCCACCGGCGGAGTCTTGCGTCTTCCTCTCTAACAGCTGAGAGTGCATTACCCACCCAGACGTTTCCCCTGCTCGCTAAATAAATTAATACAAATAATGGAGCTAGGTCAGCATTACTGGCGTTACCCTGAGGTTGGCGTGATGTAATGACAGTGTTGGCAGTGCAACGTCTTGTGTACACGTGCCTGTGAACTGTATGCTGCAAGAGTTGAATGCAGAAATCAGACAACTTTGATACTCCTGTTTACACCCCGTTTTTCTATTAAAAGATGTTCTTAAATAAAAGGACATTGTCTTACATGCAGGCAGGTGAAATAACGATGGACCGCCTGGGGTTTCAGAGACCAGACTTCCAGGCCTGACTATGGGATCTTGCACAAACGGCTTAAACTCTTCAAGGCTCAGTTTTCTCTTTAAAATGGAAGGGTCGGCCTTCCATTTCTAAAGTGCTATGATCCTAGGCCTTTAACATGTTGGAGAGTGGAATGGGGAGGCCTTTTTATAGTATGACTTACATTAGTATTTGGAAAGTTATTAGAGTTACCTACTTTGAGAGAATAGGGGATATTTCCCATCCTCTTATACCTATACACAGAGAATCCTCCACCCAATGGGAGATTTGTTCACAAAGGTCAAATGTCATTGATCATCTAAATTACTGCAAAAACCTCCTAGTGAATCATTTGTTCCTTACCAATATTTATCGAGCACCAACTGAGTGAGAGACTTGAGCTAGGCATCCAGAATACAAATGGGCATAATGCTCTAAAGGAATAAACAGTCCAGGTGGAGTTAGCCTGAGCGTTTATACAGTCTAAGTTTAGGACCTTAAGATTTCTCCTAGACTCAAATTACATAGTATTCATGCCTCAAGTTATCAAGTTTTAGTTTCAAGTGCAGACATGAACACTTGAACTGGGTGTGAATATTTAATCCCACATTTAAATGTATCAATCATATGGAAGTTTTCTAAATAAAATGGCATGGTAGAAAAAAAGAGAGGAACCAAATCCTAGATAATTTAGGAGTGTCTTATCTTTTTTTTTTTTTTTTTTTGAGCAGAGGTCTTGCTGTGTTGCCCAAGCTAGCCTCAAACTCCTGGGCTCAAAGGATCCTCCCACCTAAGCCTCTGGAGTAGATGGAACTACGGGCACACGCCACCGTGCCCACTTTGAGAATATCTTGTCTTTAAAGAGTGTTGAAAGGCCAGGTGCGGTGGTTCATGCCTGTAATCCTAGCACTTTGGGAGGCCGAGGCGGGAGGATCACTTGAGACCAGGAATTCGAGACCAGCCTGAGCAAGAGCGGAGACCCACTCTCTACAAAAAATAGAAAAATTAGCTGGACGTGGTGGCACATGCCTGTAGTCCAAGCTACTAAGGAGGCTGAGGCAGGAGGATCGCTGGAGCCCAAGAGTTTGAGGTTGCAGTGAGCTAAAATGATGCCACTGCATTCTAGTCCAGGCGACAGAGACAGACTCTGTCTCAAAAAAAAAAAGAGTGATGAAGCAACTGTTTTCCATGGAGCCAGACTCACAATAGTAGCCATCAACGTCTATTGAACAATTGCTCCGTGCCAGGCAAGGTACTAAGCATTCTATACATATGAGCACATTTACTTCTCACAGCCCTCTAAAGCCATATACAAATGAGGCCTATATAGAAGCCTATTTACAAATTGAGGCCTTATAACTTGCCAAGATAGTATGGTTAATAAGTAAGAGATCCAGGATTCAAACCTAGATTGAAGCCCAAGTCCTCAACTACCAGGCTCTACTACCTGTCACCAAAAGCTTTATAGATTTGGCGAAATTAAAGGGGTTTTTTTGTTGTTTTTTTTTAGATTCAGGGCTATTTAGTTTCGGTAGCTGATTTGGAAAAACACGAGAAATTGCATCAGTTTTTACAAAACTAACAACGTCTATAGAGGTATCTCCTCTTTTTTTTTTTTTAGAGACAAGGTCTCAGTCTGTCACTCAGACTGGAAGGCAGTGGTGGGATCATAGCTCACTGCAACCTCCATCTCCTAGGCTCAAGCCATCCTCCTGCCTCAGCCTCTCAAATAACTGGAACTACAGGCACATGCCACCACGGCCAGCTAAATTTTTTCATTTTTTTAGTGACAGGGTCTCACTATGTTGCCCTGGCTGGTCTCCAGCTCCAGGCCGCAAGTGATCCTCCTGCCTCAGCTTCCCGAGTTACTGAGATTACAGACATGAGCACTGCACCCAGCTCTCTTCTTTAAATCTTTATACAGTTATACAATGTAATAGTATTAGCAGAAACCCAGATAACTGAAGCATAGAGCAAGGATGTAAAATAAATTTTTGGTTCCCAAGCAAAGCTCTAAAAAAAAGTTCCCCTACCTTTTATTAATGGCAATATTAACTGATTTCTAAGGGGATGGATCCTCCCCTTTCGTTGGTTTCTTATGGTCTAGGACTGCTTTCAAGTTACAGTATTTGTTACTGTAAGATACCAGCTTTCTTTTGGTGGTGTCTTAGTCATTTGTTCTGAATTTTTTCAAAGAGAATTGTAAGCAGGGAGGTGAAATAAAGAGTTAGTTGCACTTTATCTTACTTGCATAAAAAATGTTTGACAGCAGGCCAGGCAAGGTGGCTCATGCCTGTAATCCCAGCATTTTGGGAGGCTGAAGCAGGAGGATCACTTAAACCCAAGACTTTGAGGCTGCACTCTAGTCTGGGGGACAGAGTGAGACCTTGTCTCAAAAAAAAAGTCTTTGACAGCAGAGAGTCTCAGTGATTTACTGAGGCTGTGTTTCCCAAAAGGAACCACCCCTCCTATAGGTGTGGACCCACATGTTTACAATGACTCATATTTAGTGGCATGCCTCCAGATTCTGTTGATTAGCAGAAAATTGAACAAATCATAATAACCCGTTTATATCACTAATGCTATACATTAACTCTACCTGGTTCCTTATAGAACGAAACACCTCAATTTTCTAAAAGACCACATCATTAGAAAACTCATTTGGTTGTTTCTCTTTTTTAACAAGTCTTAATATAGTACCTACCACATGCTTCACACTTTATAAATGTTAACTCATTAAATCCTTAGAACGGCTCTATTATCCTCATTTTACAGATTAGAAAATGATGCACAGAGAGGGTAGGTAACTTGCCCAACATCACACAACCAGCAAGTGACAGAGCCAGGAAGCAGAGCCAGGCAGCCTAGCTCAGAGTCTGTGCTCTGAACCTCCACTTTGAGCTGCAAGTAAAAGTGAGCCCCCTTCCACTCACAGAGAGAGGGTCACATTTTAAAAGCTCAATTCTTTAAAACTTTCAGAAGACAAAGACAAAAGTTTGTTTAGAAAAAATATTACCCCATCGCTAACCACCACCACATAAAAATAGATTCCTTTCGCCCAGTAAAAGACACTAACTTAAAGTTTGTCTAATACAGCCAACAGCTTGGAGGCAATTGCACAACTACTCTTAAGAATGTGTGACAGAACATGAACCAAATGTTGTTTCAAAATTGTTGTGACAGGACACTGGTCTACAAACTACAGCATGTGCTCTTATTTTCTGGTTGGTTAACTTATTATTATAGACAGATTTACTACCTCATTTCTAAAATTTGCTCATAAATATTCTGATTCATACTTGTTGGTATTTTATATGTCATCATAATCTAAGGCCATAATTTAAAGCCACATTTTCTATATCTATATCCAAGATTAGAATTTAGTATTCACTGATAAAATTTGCAGCTGGCAAATTTCAAATTAATGAGGAAAAAATACTACTAGATGAACCTGTATGCAGAGCATAGTCCAAAACAGACACCTGTTTCAGACCTCGTGAATTCCACAGAGAACTTAGAAATAAAAATCCAAAGGAAATTTCCTTAAAGTAACCACAGAGTTCCTGCAAACTTGCCATTTCCTGTGACCATGCAAAGCCTCCAAAGGAGGTTTCCATAATACACCTTCAATTTCCCCCTCAGCTAGGATTCTGACAAAGCAAGAAACTTCACACCATTTCAAAGTGACAGCTAAACCCTCTGAGATCTCTGTGGTCTTAGCTCCATAGGAGATATGCAGCAGGAGCTGAAATTCCAGGAGAACTGTGTCCCCAACCCCACTGCCATAGCACCCTGCAGAGAACTAGTCCCACCTTTTTTGTTTTTCTGTTTTTTGTTTATTGGGTTTTGGCCTGGAGAAGAAAAAAAAGAATCATGAATTATGAAATGTTATTTTGTGCTCAGGGGGACCAAAAAAGACAAGGCGTACCTAGGACATATATTAATATCTGTAAATGTTACAAATCTCAGCCCATAACTCAAGTGTGCCAGAAACATAGCTTTCTTTTATTTTCTAAAACTGAACTAAAGGGCCATCGTGGGCCCCTTAGTCAACTGAGGATCTCCATGCACCCTCTCTGTTCAGGGTTATGCTTAAATTCAGGAAGGTACACATAGAGCAGAAATGGGTGAGGGGACCACCTCATCCTCAGGATTATCATTTTACCCTAATGAACATGTATCATTTTTGCCAAAATTCATGAGATGGTTAGTCTCTTGATTTCAGTAATAACTTGAAAGTAATGCCAGTTTATAACTGAAAGAACTACATATGTATATTACTATTCATTTTGAGTTTCATCTGTGTAGTATCTTTCATTCAAATAGCTTACAATACTTGCAAATATTAACCACGGCAGCTTCAGGGAAATGCTTTATTCCAAAAGCCAATTAATTGATCCTTTCCTTCCATACAACCTCAATACTCAGTTAACATCCTAAAGAAAACAACCTCATTACCTTCATTTTAACAAGTACAAGAAACGCTGAAACCCTACTTCTAAAAATATCCAAATTTTAAAATTATTATTTCTATTATTATTGGCCCTCTGCTATTACTATTATTATTATTACTACTACTATTACCCTTTTATCAAGCACTTACTCTGTGCAAGGCTCTGTGGTAAGTTTGGCTTTATAAAATTTATTTCCTAACATATTTTGAAAATGATCATTTCCACGTATTTGTTATAAAATTACCTGCTATAACATTTCTCTAGGTCCCCTGCTGTTCTTCTAACACATAATCTGAAGAGAAGGAAAGTTTCTCAACTTGTTACATATTCTTTAAGATTCAGGAATGCATTAAGTAAGAAATTTGTTTTCATTTTGTATTTTTGTTTTCTTTTTTTTCCTATGTAAAGGTTTAGCTTGAGATGTAGTTTTGTTTTAATGATAATCTTAAAAAGCAATCTTTTACCCTGTTTTTTTTTTTGACAAGGATAATTTAATTATTATAAGAACCAACAAACTTTCTTTCTCATAATAAAAGACATTATTTGCTTAAAGTCAATGTTTTTTAAAGTAGGAAATGTTTTCCCAGAGGTCTCTAAGAATTTTTCTCTTTAAAAAGAGTTCATACATTGTTAACATTTGAGGAAAATGATATAAATTTTTCAACTAAAATTTCCCCAGTTTACTCATATAATTCATGCTGCTTGATGGACGTTATTGGCTTATTCCATGTTCCAAACACCAGCCAGTATTCATTGAAATTTGCTAAGCCATGTTAAGAGGTGAAAGATACATATGGGTGTGACAGGAAATATAATAAAAAATAACTAAGGGATAGAAAAATATTATACATTAACTATCAAATGAGACTATAAGTACTAGAGGAATTGAGATGATCCTTGGTTTGAAATTATCAGAACAAGATAAGAAGTGAGCAGAAGATTCAGTGGATGTGAAGAATGAGAAGAACATTCTGAACAATCTCAAAAGGATGTTATGGCTGTAAAGCAGGAGCGCCTGAGAGACTGGTCCCAAGAAGGAAGCTAGAATAAAACAGATTATTCTCCTCTCCCTAAGAGACCAGGAGGACCTCACAAGCCTGTTTACACCAGTCTCCCTAAGAAATGCAAGCCTACCAAGTCATCCCTCATCACCTGGATTCTTATCCCACATAGCCCTGAATATTCCTAACTTGATTCAATCTTCCTCCCCTCCCCAACCTTCCAAACCCTTCCAGTTTGCCCTCTAGAATTTATGGCAAATCGATGGTAAAATCCCTTGATCTTCCATCTCTGGAAAACCTGGCCTCTCAGTTCCCTGACCTTCTCACCTGCACTGCCCTGTTCGTCACCCTATTTCAGCCACCTAGTACCACAACCACGTCCAGATCACTTTCATTAGTAATGATTGCTTCACCTCCCTAATCTCCATTTCAAGCATTCCTCTCTGACCACTGATCTCTATATTTCCAACTCATTGCCTCTAGTGTCTTGTTTCCAACAATAGCTTGACCCACCAGGATCTCCAATCCATTGATCCTACCACTTTTTCACCATCTACAACCATGACTAATCTCACTTTAAATTTATGACCACAATCTTCAATGGGCCCTTAGTGCTGCTCAGCAATTCTGCTATACTTTCCTTATTCGTTCACTCTGCCATGCTTCAATAGGTCTATTTTATAACACTTCTCCTCAAATCTTCAATACCTTTTTCCCCCTCTTCGAATCCGCTGATGACTTTGCTTCTTATTTTACTGAGAATAATGAAGCCCTCAGATGAAAATATCCTCCTCTTGCCACCACCACATCTGTCAATTTATCTGTGTCTCTTCTTTGCTGTCTCCCTGTCTCATTACCTGGGATGAACTGGCCATCCTCCCTCCATCTGTGCACTGCATTCCACTCCTTTGACTACTCGAGGACCTTCACCCTGTAGTAATTTCCTCCTTCAACTGCATCTTCCGATTTCTCTCTTCCTTGGATCATTCTCATCAACTTACAAACATACTGTAATATTTCTCATTTTTAAAAGTCTTACTTGACCCCACCTACCCATCTAACCCCCATTTCTCTACTCCCTTTGTAGTAAAACTGCTCAAAAGAGATGCTATGTTTGTTGCCCATGCTTCTTCACCCACCATTTCCTCCTCAACCACATCCAATCGGACCACATTTGTCAAGGTCATCTTGTGACCAGACCAGTGGCCAAATCTCGGTTTTCATCTTACTTAACTGCTCAATAGCTTCTGACCCAGGAAATCACTCCCTCCTCCTTGAGACATTGCATTTGGCTGCAGGAATAAGAAGCACTAATGGTTTCCCTTCTCCCTCACTGGCTGTTCCTTCCAAGTCACCTATGCTGGCTCTTCTTCCCGCTCCCAGGATCTAAATGTTGGTTTGTCTCAGAGCAGTGTCCTTGGTCATCTTCTCTGTCGAGATTCTCTCTCAAGGTGTTATCATCCAGACCCATCTCTTTAAATGGATTACACATTGATGATTCTCAAAATTTTATGTCTAGCCTGGAGCTTTCCCTCGAACTTCAAAGTCATGTATTTAGTTTCTTTCTCAACATCTCCACTTGATTTGTCCAATAGGAAAATCAAATGTAACAATGCAAAAACTGAACTGCTGATTCCTGCACACACATCCTCTCTCTCCTCATCTCAGTAAATAGCCCTACTGTCCACGCAGTGGCTCAGGTAAAAAATATATGGGTTATCATTGATTCATCTCTGTCTCTGACACCCCACAGCCAGTCCATCAGTTAGTTCTCTTTGCTCTACCTTTAAATGATCACTTCTCACCATTTCCATTGCTGCTACCACCCAGTCAAAATACCATCATCTCTAACCTAAACAATTTTGGTAGTTCTGGTCTTCTTGTTTTCAGTCTTGCTTCCCATCCACCAAAACACACTCTTCTTCAGTACCTTCTATGTACAGGTCATGTTAGTGAAGAGAACCTGGTCCCTCCTTGGAGCAGCCTTCCTGTGTAAGCTCCACGTTACACTATAAGCACCATGAAGGCAAGGGCTGTCTTAATCAGCACTATACTCCCAGCTCCTAGCAGAATGTCAGTGTCTAACAGGTATCCAGTAAACTTTATCGAATTAAGGGATGGCTTCATTCTAAAGATAGGTACACACAGTTGAGAGATTGAGGAGATTAGTGAAGTTCTGCAACAACCATGAAGAGAAATGAACTTCCAGGGGCTCACAAGAGACTGATGTGAGGGCCTTGGGTGTTATGCAGGCCAGGACTTGGGAGGCAACAGAATACATGTGACATGAAGGAATTGGGACCAAATTGTCCAGGCAGGAAGTAAGTATGTGGTATAAACAGCTTGAATAAAGCTTGACCTGGAAGCCAGAGGTTCTAACATGAGGACGGGACTTCCCAACCATGGTCAAACCTGTTAACATAGAGTAGATAAACCAAGCCCCCAGGCTGGAGCAAGTAAGCCTGCTGACTAAAGTTGGCTGAAATGAGAGAAAGGGTGAAGTACCCACTAAGGGTGGAAATAATGTGTAATGCCTTACCATATCACTTTTATTTTGGTCTTATAATACTATACTGGTAGAGATTTTAAAAATCATGTCCACACTGCTGTTATCATTACTGGAACACCCTGGCTATCTCCTTCTAGAGAAGGAGGAAAAAATAGGTCTTAAAGGGTGTTCGGCTACTCCCCAAGTGAGAGAAAGGAAAGAAGCACTCGTTAACTTGCACATGCCCTTCCTTCCCACTTACTTCTTCCCTCTAACAAGGACAGCGTACTTCCCTCGCCTCGGATGCCCTCCCCTTCACTGCTAGTCCTCTTAGCACTGCCTTAAGTTTTATCCATAGAATGTTAAAACATCTTTAACTCTGTTTTAAAACATCAAGCAAACTAATTGTTTAGGCCCTGTGTTAAAAATACATAAATTTTAAAAAGCTTCATAGGGTGTTATGCGTTGTGTATGGCTTTTTGTTCCTCAAGCTTTTTTTCTTTTCTTTTCTCTCACCAAATTTTCTCTTGTGTCTTAGTTCGGGCTGCTGTAACAAAAATACCATAAACTGGGTGGCTCAGACAGGAAAACATTTATTTCTCACAGTTCTGGAGGCTGGGAAGTCTAAGATCAAGATGCTGGATTCGTTGAGGACCTGCTTCCTAATTCATAGATATCCATCTTCTCCTTGTGTCCTCAACATGGCAGAACGGGTGAGAGAGCTCTCTGGGGCCTCTTTCATAAGGGCACTAATCCCATTCAGGAGGGCTCCACCCTCATGACCTAAAGTACCTCCCAAAGGCCCCACCTCCTAATACCATCATATTAGAGATTAGGATTTTAACATATGAATGTTAGGGGAACACAAACATTCAGTCCATAACATCTTGCTTTTCCTTAAATGTAATTTTGTTAAATTTAAATGCATAAGCAGAGCATATATATTTGCAGAGTTTATGCGCATTTGTAAAAATGAACATAAAGTATTTAATATGACTGAACTGCACACTTAAAAATGGCTAAGATGATAAATTTTATATGTAATTTACCACAATAAAAAAATTGGAAAAAAATACACAGAAATCCTGCGTACTTTTACTCATTTTCCCCCAATGATAACATTTTGCAAAACTACAGTACAATACAACAGGCAGGATATTGACATTGACAGAACCTAGCAATCAATCTTATTCAGGTTTCCCCAGTTTTCCTTGTACTAATTTGCATGTGTGTGTGTATTTAGTTATATACAATTTTATCACATTTGTAAATTTATGTGTTCACCACCACAGCCAAGATACTGAAAGTTTTGTCAGAACAATCCCCCATGTTGCCATTTTTATAACCACACATTATTCCCTCCTGCCCTCATTCCCATTCCTAACCCTAGGAAATCACTAATTTTTTCACTACTTCTAAAATTTTGTTATTTCAAAAATGTTACGTAAATTATGTACCCTCTTGGCGTTGCTTTTATTGTTCAGCATAATTCCCCGGATATTTTTCAAGATACTGTATATATCGATTGTCCACCCCTTTTTATTGCCAAGTAGTGTTCCATGTTAGATGTACTATGGTTTGCTTGGCGGTTTATCTGTTGAGGGACATCAGTGTTGATTGCAGCTTTGGGCTATTG
This sequence comes from Daubentonia madagascariensis, assembly GCA_023783475.1. Taxonomy (NCBI): domain Eukaryota; kingdom Metazoa; phylum Chordata; class Mammalia; order Primates; family Daubentoniidae; genus Daubentonia; species Daubentonia madagascariensis. The sequence goes on along the minus strand of JAKFHU010000913.1, from coordinate 24,938,932 downwards.
TAAATAACACTGCTGTGAAAACAAAAAACATATAAATTAGTAAATTTTATAAGGTTTTATTTTTTCCTCATATGAATTATTTTCCAGTCTTTCATTGTACCAAATGTTTTCAAAACTTCACTGGGTATTCTTTCAAGTTTTCTCTAGGCCTGACATTTTTCAAAATCCAAAGTTTGGGGGAGGAAAAAACTTCACTGGAAGTGCTCAACTGTATAACTTCAAATTTGACCTGGGATAGTCTCAGATTTCATTCTGTTGGATAGAAGTCCCTTTCAGCTTTTTTTTTTTTTTCAGGGAGTGAAGTGTATGTATCTTTAAAAAAATGTTTTTAATAAAAAAAAGACAGACAGGCTGAGGCTCCCAAACTGGTTCTTCAGACAATTGACTTTTCTTAAATAACTCCAGGTTCAGTTCCGTTGGAATTTTGAGTGCTGGTTGAGTGCACTTATACACTTGCCTAGTTGCTTTTCTGTTTCCTATATTTTATAGTAACTGGTATTTCAGCTCATGAGACTCTCTTTCAGAGGAGGATGTAATGGTCTTTTCATAGAACTCTGCAGCTCCACTGCTTTTGTAGGTATTGTACAGTCAACCAGTACCCTGCTGTGGTATCACGCAGCTTTGGGGTATTTATTAATATGTGGCAGAAGTAGAGCATCAACACAATTGGGGAATGCCAACTTGACTTGGGGAAGAGGTATATTAGTTGGAAGGGATGATAGGCCTGAAAGGCATATTTTGTGAAGAGGTCGGGTTTCTTTAGGAAATCTCATGTAGAAACACTAGAAAAGCTTCATGTCCCAAGGGCTGTGATGTGGCACGGTTCTGGTAGCAACATATTTGCCTTGTATACATTGGTTCATTAAGAGCAAACCAACCTCATAGTTACATGACTGTGACAAGATTAAATGAATGGACAATCCAAATGGCCTGAAGGTAAATTGAAGGGCTCTATGTTCAATAATACTTTTACTCTTCGGTTATTTTTAGGCTGGCTTGGTGAGAATGTGTCATGCAGCCATGCAGAGCATTACACATGTTTTGTTTCAAGACTCATTTATTACTATTATGAGGACTGAAAAGTGCACAAGTTACCAATCATAGGCAGAAAGTAAAAGGTTGATCTTCAAAAGAAAAAACAGATCTTATTTATAAAAAAATCTTCAAAATATAGAAAAATGCAAAGAATATAAAAAACACCCATGGGTCAACTCCCAGAATTGATAATTATTAACATTTTGACAAATTCTTTGTCTTTTCTTTCTTTTTTCTTTTTTTTTTTGAGACAAGATCTCACTCTGTTGCTCAGGCTAGAGTGCAGTGGCATCATCATAGCTCACTGCAACCTCAAACTCCTGGGCTCAAGTGATCCTGCTGTCTCAGCCTCTGGGTAGCTGGGACTACAGGCACCTGCCACCATGCTTGGCTAATTTTTCTATTTTTTTTAGAGATAGTGTCTTACTGTGTTGCTCAGGCTGGTCTGGAACTCCTGGCCTCAAGTGATCCTCCCGCCTCGGCCTCCCAAAGGGCAAAAATTACAGGTGTGAGCCACCACGCCCGGCCTCTGCCTTTTCTATAAGAAATAAAACATTACAGATAAAATTGAAGTCCCCTTTACTTCCCCCCAATCCCAGTCCAAACCAATTACCCTCCCAGTCTCTTCAGAGTCAACCACTTTCATGAATTTAGAGTGTATCCTTCCAGTGTGTTCTGTTCTACTTTTACAAATATGTGTGTGTATGTGTGTGCGCATTTAGAGAGAAAGAAAGCATATAATGCTATTATTATGAACATATGTGTTCATTTTAAAATGTTACATATAGGACTTGAAAATATGAGTTTGGGGAAAATATGTTACATAAGCAGCACATAATCTATATCTATAAGTTGCTTTTTTCATTCAACAGTATAATTTTTAATCCATCTGTGTTGTATATGTGGACTTAGTTCATTTCTCTTAGCTGCTATATCATATCCTTTGTATTAATATACCAGTTGTTATTTATAAGTTTTCTTAAAGACGGTCATTTGAATTGTTTTGACTTTCTACTATTACAATATTTCAATGAACAAGAGGTCCTTGTACCTGTCTCCCAGTTCACATGTACAACAATTTCTCTAGTCTATGATATTTAATAAAAGTGGAATTGTTGGGTTGAAGGGTATAAACAATTGAAAATTTACAGGTATTGCTAATGTGCACTCCACAGGAGTTGTATTAATTTAGATTTCCTCTGATGAATGAGCCATTCTACTTTTCCACATCCTCATCAATACTTGATACTGTCAGACTTTCCAATTTTTTTAATCTGAAGAATGATTTGCTTTTCCCTGATGACTGGTAAAGTTAAACATGGTTTCATATGTTTGTTAATGATTCAATTTTCCTCCCTGTGATACTTGTTCAATTTCTATTTCTTTTTTTTTAATTTTTTTTTTTTTACCCCATTGGATTTTGATTCCAAAGCCTTAACCTTGTTCAATTTCTAGACAGAGCAAATCTTAAAAGAAATGTAAGGGGAGGAGTGGAGAGATTTTGGTCAAATGATCCAAGTTTCAGTTAGGAGAAATAAGTTTTTGAGATCTATTGTACAGCATGGTGATTATAGTTAATAATAATGTATTATGTATTTCAAAATTGTTAAGACAGTAAATTTCAAATGTTCTCACCACACAAAATAAGTATGTGAGGTGATAAATGTTAATCATTTCACAATGTATACATATATTAAAACATCATATTGTACCCCATTAAAATATATAATTATTTGTCAAATAAAAATTTTTCAAAAGAAATTTTAAAAGAAGTTTTTTAAAAAAATGATAGTACTAACATTTTGACATATAGGCAATTAATGTTTAAGCTGTACCGTAAGATATTTTTTTCATTTTTGTGTATCATGAGGAATAAGCTGTTTTAATTTTTCTTAATGCAAATAAAAATATGCTTCTTAGATATGATAGCAAAACAATATCCTCAGTGCCCAGCCTAATGTTTGACAAAGAGTAGGTGCTCAATAAATATATGCTGAACGAATAAATAAAGGGAGTAAGGCAAAAGATAATGTCAGAAATAATATTTCAGAAATAATGCTCCACTAAAGAGAAAAGCATACACTAAAAAAAGAGTTTAAAAACACTTTTTTTAAAGTGTAAGAATTTAAGAATTTGAAAATTCTTTCTACAATCACATTATCTCTTGTAAAGACTTTGATGGTTCCATTTTTCATGTTCAAAATCAAACACTTCTTATGCTAATGTCTTCACCAAGGTGACTTTTCCCAGGGACTCACCATCAAAGTTCTACACATAGGGTTTCTCTGCCCTCCTTCTGATGTTGTGTCCTGTCTTTGACTGCAAATAAAACAAAGAACATTAATTGAGTGTAGTTGTAGCAACCTGGAGTTTTCAGCTTGAAAAGTAACACATACAATGACTCTTTAAATATCAAAAAACTGCTTTGACTCTTCTTGCTCAGTTGACTTGAATTTTCTGTGTAGATATTTGGTGTAGTACTTTTTGTTTTGTTTTGTTTTTTATAGCCTGCCTGGATATACAGAGGAATTGTATAAAAAAAAAAGATTCTGAAATATACTTCTCCTAGAGATCCCTCTTCAGATTAAGCTTAATTATTTAAATCTAAGTTGTTAGCTGTTAGATGAGCTATTTTTAAGCTAATAAACAATCATCTTATGTTTATTTTTATTTTTTTTAGATACAGGAACTCACTCTGTAGCCCATGCTGGAGTGCAATGGCATCATCATAGCTCACTATAGCCTCAAACTCCTGGGCTCAAGCAATTCTCCCCCTCAGCCTCCTGAGTGGCTGGGACTATAGGTGCATGCCACTGCATCCAGGTAAATTTTTTTTTTTTTTGTAGAGATAAGGGTCTTGTTATGTTGCCCAGGCTGGTCTCGAATTCCTCGCCTGAAGCAATCCTCCCACCTGAACTTCCCAAATGCTGGGAATACAAGTGTTAGCCACTGTGCCTGGCCTATCATTCTTTTAAATATATATATATGTATATATATATATATTTTTTTTTTAGAGACAGGGTCTCGCTCTGTTGCCCAGGCTGCAGTGCAGTTGTGCCATCACAGCTCATTGCAACCTCAAACTCCTGGGCTCAAGCAATCCTCCTGTCTCAGCCCCCCCATTAGTTAGGACTGCAGGTGCCACCACACCTAGCTATTTTTTTAATTTTTATTTTTGTAGAGATAGGATCTGGCCATGTTGCCCAGGCTGGTCTCAAACTTCTGGCCTCAAGTGATCCTCCCACCTGGGCTTCCCAAATGCTAGGATTACATGCATCTGTTACTGCGCCAGCCTTATCATTTTAATAACATTAACATTGAAAATCTCTAGGCTGGGCAAGGTGGCTCACACCTGTAATCCTAGTACTCTGGGAGGCTAAAATAGAAAAATTAGCTGGGCAGCATGGTGTGCACCTATTGTCCCAGCTACTCAGGAGGCTGAGGCAGGAGAATCGCTTAAGCCTAGGGGTTTGAGGTTGCAGTGAGCTATGATCACACCACTGCACTCTGGCCCAGGGCAACAGAGTGAGACTCTGTCTCAAAAGAAAAAAAAAGAAAGAAAACCTCTATTAATGAGAATTCAAAATATGCAAACTGTAATTTCCTCATGCCATGGCTAGGTTTTTTTTTCAGTAAAACAACACAGAAAAGTATCACATAGGTGAAACTCTACACCTTGACCATTTCCACTTTGCGACATATATTCTTGGCTCACTCTCTTCTGTTAGTGTCGAAGGCAGCATTGACACCCTTGCATAATCCACAAGGTGGTCCAGCATTAATGCTCTCTGTTTGGAAAATAGTTGAGGTGACAGCAAAGCTGAATCATCATAGAGCTTTACAGTGTCTCAAAACAACAAATGCTAAAACTGCTACTGCCCCACTCTCTGGATATTCTCCCAGTCGTGCCCATGGTGAAAAAGCAAACTCAGGAGAAAGCAAGTTACTGTCTTAAGAAAAGCACCAAACAAAGATATCATGCCTCTTATGATATAAAGCAGCATTCTCAAACTGGTGTGCTGAGGACTGGTTCTTGGTCAAATGGAATTAGGAAAAACATATATATATATATATATCAAACATATAAATATGAATATTAATACATTACCATTAAATCAACATATTGAACATTAACTGTTAATATTAAATATGAATGCCTAATGCTTAATATCAGCATAATATAACATTTATAACATTGATATTGACATGACCATAGTAAAGCCTTTGAGAAATTCTGGAGTAAAGAATCCCATTTAACTCTTTAACCCTATATTTTCCAAACTTTTTGACCCTGGAACACTTTTTTTAAATGAACTAATGTTCTATAGAACACAGTTTAGGAAACTCTGATAAAAGATAACAAACATGATTTATTATTTGATTTAAATAATTCATTAGTGCATTTCATCGACAAATATTTCCTTTACTGGTGACTGACACCTACCAAAACAAAGTTACAGAATGCTGCCTCTGGCTCACAGATTTCAGGAAAACAATTATGGAGCAAAATTCAGGCCCTATCCTCCCCCTATTTTTTCCCCTGCCCCCTACAAACAGCCTTGGATTTAGTCCTTAAAAACTGGTAAGAAACTCTCTGACGTGAGACCTCACCCCTCACACCCACACATTGATTCAAGCACTGGGTTTGCAGGAGACTGTATTTGTCTCTTGTAATCTAAGTCAAATATTTGAATGGCTTCTTCTGAGCTCCACTGTGAAGATGAATTACCATCAAGCCTTAAAAGATAATAAAGGAGCTTTCTGGATCATCACAAAAAAATTAAAATATGTTTACACATAGTTTTTTTTTAATTGTGGTTAAAAAAACCCCCACATAACGTAAAATTTACCATCCTATTGAACTATATACTTAAAAAGGGTTAAGTATATTCACATTGTTGTGCAACAGATCGCCAGAACTTTTTCATCTTACAAATCTGAAACTCTATACCCATTAAATAACTCCCTATTTCCCCTCTCTCTAATCCTTAGGAACCATTCTATTTGCTGTTTCTATGAGTTTGACTACTTTAGCTGCCTTGTATAAATGAAATCATGTAGTATTTGTCTTTTTGTGACTGACATATCAATTACTATATTGTCCTCAGGTGCATCTATATTGTAGCCTGTGATAGGCTTTCCTTCTTTTTAAAGAATGAATAATATTCTATTCTATGTATATACCACATTTGGTTATTCATTTATCCATTGATGGACATTAGAGTCACTTCCACCCCTTTGCTATTTGTGAATAATGCTGCAATAAACAAGGGTATGTAAATACCTCTTCCAGATCCTGCTTTCAATTCTTTTGGATATATACCCAGAAGCGAGATTGCTATATCATATGGCAATTCTATTTTTAATTTTTTGAGGAACCTGTATGGAACTGTTTGCCATAGCAGTTGCACCATTTTACATTCCCACCAACAGCGCACAAGGGTTCCAATTTTTCCACATGCTCTCCAACACTTATTTTCTATGGTTTTTTTTTCATAGTCGTATATAGTTTTTAGTAGGTATATTTTTATTGGTTCTCATTCACTGAAAAATATACAGCAACTCTTCATTAATTCAAATATTTGATTACCTGGAACACATATAAGCAATCTCCAAAGAAAAATAAGTAGCTTCTCCAGCATAGAAGGAAAGCAAAATAAGAACTAGTATCTATAAATATGCAACTAAGGAAAATGACGTCACAACTCAGAGTGAAACAAGGCAATCTTTTTGCAATTATCTGATCACTGTGATTTAAATAACAAGGATTTATATCTGTTTGTACTCAGCTATTTGTTTAAATAATAGCATTGTACATTTGAATATTACCAATGTTGTTGGGTACTACATTATAACACGTTTAAAAACATTAAGCTGACTTTTTCAACTCTTCTTGAAATTTTATAGAAATAAACATATCAGAATGAATGGTGTATTCACTGATACTCAAGGAATTTTTAAGGGATTTTCCTATCAATATCAGTAGGCTCTATTCATTTATAATAACTTCAGTGCTTTAAAACTTACAAGATACAAGCACGTACATTATTTTATTTAATTGTCTTTATGAATTAGGTATTATTTTTGTAAAACTAAGGGGCAAACAATCTGCCCAATAAACGGGTAGCTGAAATGCAAAGCTAGGTGTTCTCTCTCCAAATCCCTGCCACTTTTCACTCCTCTATTAGGGAACATAGTTCTATTTGAATTAGTGCAGTTTTCAATTTTTTTTTCACATCTTTTTAGGGTCTTTAAACACACAGAACACATTTTTTTCAAATAAGGGTTCAATTAATTACATTCTGGACTTGGTCCCTGTATGAGAGATTAAAACAAACATGCAGTACCAATACAGCTCCCAGCTGTGAGGAGTCAACATGAAAACAAGGCACTGTTACAGGCGCACACGGTGGGAGTCAGCAGTCCAGAGCCACACCACAGACTTGGCTTATGGAAGGAGAAGGTTGTGGATGGGGCCAGTGCCAGGGTATCCACCCCTTCTTCCTGCCCGCTACGCTGAGGATCTCATTAGATGGGCAGAGATGCCCTCCAAGTCTTCCAAAACCACTGAGAGTTTGTGCATTTTTGGAAAAACCAGCAACCCCACGTCCTGCTAGTAGTCTACTAGCACCTCACTTTTTTTTTTAATGCCAGCCTGGGCCTCTTTCTCTCATAAGAGAAAGAATTTCTAATTCAGATAATGAATTTTTGATGGCTAATTCTGATTTATCCATAAGAGTTTTTCGTTTTTTGTTTGTTTGTTTGTTTGTTTTGCTTAAGACATTTAAGTGCTTAACCATAAGAGTTTTGAAATAAGATCTCCATGTAAATTGGAAGTTCTTATACTTGGCTCATAGTAGGTATAGGCGTATGCATATACAAGGGCTGTCCAGAAAGTATCCAGCCATAATTTTTCATAATTTTCCATATTACATGGCTGGATACTTTTCAGACAGCCCTTTTATATATATATTTAACAAAATATGTTGAAAAAATTGATAACTGAATGAATTCTTATGACCTGATAGTTATATATGGTTGGCAAATTTAAAGAATCAATCTAACATGTCAAATATTAAAATTATAGAAAAGCCCTGATAACTCAGAAACACACTTTGGAAATTTACAGAAAGCACAGTGGTTAAAAGCATGGGCTTTGAAATTAGGAAGACTTGGGTCTGAATTTTTGTTCTACCACTTGTCAGTTGTGTGTCTTTCTAATTTCAAAGGCCATGTTTGAGCACATTGCTGAACCTCTCTAAGATTCTTTATCTGTACAAGGAGAACAATATCTACCTTTTAGGATTTCTGTGAGAATTAAATGTAAAATAATGACAGGCTTAGCACACTTCTTGGCACAAAGAATATGCCAATATGTTATAGCTATTATTAGTACAGAGCTTTCGGATCATTTCTCTTGGCATCAATTCATATAGAATAATCCCATTAATGTTGGAAATGTAGGTGATTAAGTTGAATCTACACTGACACTCTGACATAACCTGGAATTACATCCTTGAATAATCTTTAGGATCAGGTGGTTTATTTCACACTTGTCCCTAGGGTGCAGAAAAGTGTTAGTTATTTGAGCTTTCTAAATTTAGGATTCCAAACTTACTACTTATTCAAAAGAGATGCCAATAAGATTTTTTATTACTCATTAGAACTGTTGATCATTTACTTTTGTTTGCACCAATTTAATCATTCTCACCTCTAGATGGAAAGCAATAGCAAAGCTCTTTGGTTGCAAGTGATAGAAATCCAACTTAAATTAGCTTAAGCAAAAGAAAATGTATTGGCTCCAGTAACTGGGAACTTTAAGGGTTGATGTAGCTTCAGAAAGAACTAAATGTTGCCAGAGCTCTGGTTCCCTCTGTGTGTTGGCATCATTCTGCAGATAGCTTCTTCCATGAAGCCTGATGTTAGGACCATGGCCAATTTTAGGCTCATGCCATTCTTTCAGCTTGAGAGCACAAAGAAAAAGAGCTCTTTTCATTCTAAGTAGCTAGAAATATCAGAGAAATAGATCTTAAAGAAGATTCTTCTTAGTTCATAGAAGATGGGACACTGTGGTCATCTCACTAGAACCACATGGCTAGGGGAGGGGTGATTCCTCAAAAGAAAATCAAGATCTGATTCCCAACAAAGAGGAATGGTAGAGTAGGCAGGTGAAAACAATAAATGCCAACAGCAGATAGTTTGGGTTGGATTGCCTGAAAACAAAGACCTCAGCATGGCCATCATGACATCTATTAAAATATACAACTATTTCATGAAACCACATAAAAATGTTTCAAAGGGGCATTGGGGTGGGCCATTCTTGACTCATGCTTATTCTCCACGCTAACTAAGCTCCACATGTGGTGAACATCTGCCAAAATAAAAAGTTATCCTCATATGTTCTGCATCCTAAGCAATATGGTATAGTGTGTACATAAGTATATGAAAAAAGGGGAAATTATCTTTCCATATTGAAAAATAACCAGGCTGTTAATAAATAACGATCATGAACAATTACATAAAAAAGTGATAAAGGAAAAAAATCTCTCCATATTAACAAAGCAAATCACACAATTAATAAATAATAGTCTAAGAGTTCTTCGTAAAATTTTACCAATTTCAAAATAAGAACAAGAGTTAACATTCTAAAAACAATTTCCATAATACTAAAAGAAAATAAAAAGGAAGGCATTAGTATTATTTCCATTATCAAATACCTATTGTTGGTTGAGTCAATTTTTCTAAGTGAAACAGAATCATATTTGCAAGAAAAAATAAGTTATTTTGAACATTAAAATAATACAAAAAGGAAAACCCTATCCCCTTTGTTTAGTCCCAATAATAAAAATTACTTTTAAACTCCTGGTTTCATTATTCAGCATTTTGGCATATGAGTGCATAGAATACTGATGCCTCTCAAATTAGAAGTTTCTTGCTGAGACCTCACTGTGCTCTGCAAACATGATCTCATCTTTCAGCTTGGTTATGTTCCAAATCCAGGAGTGAGGGAGAGTGTATGATCAGGGAAGAAAAAAAGAAAATATTTACATAAGCTCCATAATACAACTTTTTTTAAAACCAAAAAGAAGGTCAGGTGCAGTGGCTCATGCCTGTAATCCCAGCACTTTGGGAGGTCGAAGTGGGAGGATCCTTTAAGGGCAGGAGTTCAAGACCAGCCTGAGCAACATAGCCAGACCTCTTCTCTACCAAAAAAAAAAAAAAAAAAAAATTAGCCAAGCATGGTGGCACGCACCTGTAGTCCCAGCTACTTGGGAAGCTGAAGCAAGAGGATCACTTGAGCCCCAGAATTTGAGGTTGCAGGGTTGCAATGAGCTATGATGATGCCACTGTACTCTAGCCCGGGTGACAGAGTGAGACCCTTCTCAAAAAAGAAAAAAAAAAAGAAAAATTCATGATGAAAAGAATATATGTGTGTGTGTGTGTATGTATACACACACATATACACATACATATATATACACACACTCTATGGGGGTACACAATCCAGACAGGGCATAGTCACAGAATATGGAGAAGTTAGAAAAAAGCAAAGTCGCCCTTTGCAATGGAAACACAAAAAAGAATAAGATGAGTTATCTTAAGATATTTTCCTAAGAGTGACACACCCAAAATTTGAAACCTTATTGCTAATAACACTAGGGTGTCTTCCTAAATCACCAGGATATTGCATAAAAATCTCATCTGGAAGGCATCAAATTCAAATATTAACTAATCAATTAATATATTATAAACTGAAATTCCTCCAGATGAAATATTGCAATGATGCAAGTTTTTGCAAATAGTGAGTTAAACATCTTCTGGTGTATTTCCAGAGTCCTTTTGAAGGAGAATGGACTTTGTATGCCTACTGTACATGATAATTAAGTAGAATCACTTTACCAGAATCTAATTTTTCTCTAATATTCTCAAAATATTTACTAAGTTCTATCATAAGAACTTCAGGATCTTACCCACACCATCCCAATTTAACTAAAGTATAAGGGGCTGTGTGCAATGGCTCATGCCTGCAATCATAGCACTTTGGGAGGCTGAGGCGGGAGGATTTCTTGAGGCCAGGAGTTTGAGACCAGCCTGAGCAAGAGCGAGACCCCATCTCTACAAAAAATAGAAAAAAATTAGCAAAGTGTGGTGGTGCTCACCTGTAGTCCCAGCTACTCAGGAGGCTGAGGCAGGAGGATCGCTTGAGCCCTGGAGTTTGAGGTTGCAGTGAGCTGTGATGACACCACTACACTTTAGCCTGGGTGGCAGAGTGAGACTCTGTCTCAAAAAAAAATAATAATAATAAAAATAAAAATAAATAAAAAATAAAGTATAAATGTAACATCCCATTTATAGGGTGTCTTTTATGGATGATATCTATTGCAACCAAAGATGAAAAGCAGACTAGAAAATTTAGTCAGTCAATACAATTAAGATAGATATTTATTCTATTCTAGGTAATTGAATGTCAGATCTGTGCTTGAATGATCAAGTTTTTTCCTAAACATTCTAATTTCATTGTAAACCCAGTCTTTCACTTCTGTTGTTTAGATTTGGATTAAGATTCAGTATGTTGCAGCCTTTTCTTTTCACTTCCAATTTCCTGCAAAGTGTACCTTCATGTCCTCCACTTTGCCTAGCATAAGCATTATACACTAGGTGTTTAGAAAGTGTTTCTTAAATGAATCACTGTAAGTCCTGAAAAGTTACAAAAAGAGAAGAGATACTATTTTTAGTCAGCATTTACACTGTTGCCAACCCCCATTTTGGTGTGAGGGTGTAGGGAAACCATTTTTTGTTCTTTCACTGGAGCATTTAGGAAATGCTCATGATATAAGCAGAGAATTAATCCTTTCTGTCACCTTTAATGTAAACCCAACGTAGATCCTCACCATACCCTTCTCAATTTACAACGGCAGGTCTCCAGTTGAAGGTTTTGTTCCTTAGGTCCCTTTGAGTCAGATCAGTAAATCCAAGGGTTGTAAAGAGAGGAACAGCCTACCCCACTCAGCATCCTGCTGGAGCCCATTGGAGGTGTTAGGATGTCCTAGGGAAGAGGTTACAGCATTAGTGATGGTGTCCTAGAGGTAGCAGTGTCCCAGAAGTAGCAGCATCCCCACAGTTGGCCCCCTCTCACTGTTTCCTCCTGGTGACATTTCTTGAAGAAATGGGTTAGAAATCTGGGATCTAGCATGCAACAATCTGAAGTATGAATTCTGATTCTAATAACAGACTAACTGTGCAACCAAGGGCCACTTAACCTCTCTAAACCTCAGTTTCCTCATTCATAAAATAGGGTTTAATAATTGTTGTTGTGAAGATAAAATGATAAAATTCATATAAAGCACCTAGCACAGTAAGTGTTCATTGATTAAATGTTAGTTATTCTTTTGGTTCCACATGGGGGTTATTTAAAAATAAATAAATAAATAAATGTTAGCTATCATTAGAGTCTGTTGGATATTAATTTAAATCTTGATTATTAGATAATAATCTACTACTCTGGATTCAAAAGGCAATCTAAATTTAAACAGACTGTGTTCACTTAGCTGTAGCTTGGCACAGGAGAAAGCTGAAGACCAAGATCTGAACTTCAGCCCTGTCACCTATGATCTATTTGCATTCAGAAAAGTCTCCTTAAGTGTGAATTTGGTCTGATCATACCTGGCTGTCCACATAGGTCAAGTACCTGGCTCATAATAGGTATTTAATAAATGTCAGTTCCTTCTCTTCTATTCAGAACAGACCACTCTAACAAGGTTCTGCCTTTGTATTAAATGCATTCTTACAATGCCCATGCTGCTACTCAATTAAATTTAAAATAAAGTGACTTAGATCAAAGTGTAGATTACCAGCTCTGCCACTAACTAGTGGGGTATTCTCAAACTCCTTGGATCTCCTTTGTAAAATGTAAAGAAAAACATAATTTTCTAAGCAGATTTATACAAATTTAATCACAGAGAAAGTAAACACATGATAAACATTAAATGAGCTTTCACACTTTCTGAAATCCAGAAAAATAATGCATTATGGTATAGTATTTATTCCATAGGTGTTCTTGAATTCAATCTGTGATAAAGATCTAGAAATTTTTTTTTTTCAAGACAAGTTGCGCAGGCTGGACTCGTATCCCACCTCACCCTCCAGAGTAGCTAGAACTATAGGCACATGACACCACACCTGCCTATAAGGTCTAGAGATTATTTTAATGGCATATGATTCACCCTTAGAATAAGAAAAGATGTGATTAAATATTAAGCATTGCACTTCCACCTTCCAGAATAGAAGCTCCCTGAGGCTGAGATTTTGATCTCTAGTTTACTTCTGTGTTCTCAACAGTGCCTAATAAGAGGCATTTAAATACACGTTTAATTACTGAATAAAAGCATGATGGAAAAGCCTGGCATGGTGGCCCATGCCTGTAATCCCAGCATTTGGGGAGGTGGAGGTAGGAGGATGGTTTGAAGCCAGGAGTTCAAGACCAGCCTGGGCAACATAGCGAGATTCATAGCTGCTCAGGAGGCTGAGGGGGGAAGATTGCTAGAGGCCAGGAGTTTGAGGTTGTAGTGAGCTATGATTACACCTCTGCACTTCAGTCTGGGCAACAGAGCAAGACCCTGCCTCTGAAAAAAAAGAAAAGAAAAAAAAAAAAGAGAATGGTGGAAAATGGTTCTTTATGACATGCCATCAGGGCTCTTATTTCAGATTCCCTAATGTTTACAAGTTGTTGGATAACTCTCCATTTCTAGGCATTCTCTTCAATCCCTAAATGTCTGTTAGGCTAGAGAGTCTACATCTCTGTAAAACCTGATAAATACAGTTGAGATCTGTTCAAGTACTGGTTTTTGTTTTACAAACTTATTTATGTACAGCTTACAGTACAATTTTAACAGTAAAAAGAAACAAGGATCTGAAGATTGGACTCTACAAGGTCAAAATAACTAATTAAAAAATAAACTTTTAGTTAAAAAATGGTATTATCTATTTCAATCAAGTGTTTTGACCTTTATTTTTACTGAAGTACCTTCCTATTTGGGCATTCATGAAAACTACCTTAATTATATCTAGTTTGAGACTGTTAAGAATTCTATCTTATTTGAGATGTACTTTTCTTATATAGTCATCTAGAGCACAAGACATGTTTTTCTGTTCAGGCAACTACTAAATAGCCAATTACTTATGACCCAGACATTTTAAATAGACTCCAAACAATGAAACAGTATAAACCCCAAATCTGTGAAACTGGAATGAAGCTTTGAAAAAAATATGAATAACAAAGACAATTATAATAGATTAGCTGTAGTAAGCATTCAATATTTTCTCATGCACACTTTTATGTTTTAAAGTACTCTGATTACCAAAAAAATTTGTTGTTTTAATTTTCAACTGCTGACACAAAATATCAATTGATACAAAAAAGTAAGTACTTTCATTTATTTATATTTCTACATTCAAAATACATAGAAAATACAATATCCACGTACAGCATTTCTTTAGAGGAAAGAAATGTGTTCACAGTGGAATGTCTCTGATGTTTACATTAAAATCAGTGTAGATACTAATCTCCCACAGGGTCTCAAGACTTCCTTTCTGTCCGAGAGAAAGAAGAATCCTCTGATTTAACACTTAGTTTGTTCATTAATCATCATTGCACTGCATTAAGAAAAAGCCCAATATATTTTGTGAGACAAAACTTCTGACTCTTTGTTTATTTAAAATATGATAGAATCAAGCATGAACAAATCACAGAACATAAATGTGGGTGATCAAAATACAAAAGATTAAAAACCTACTCTGTCTACGTTAATAAAAACTTTCAAAGGGATTGCAACCAATTCTGTCAAAGCCTCAGAAGTTCCTGCTTTGCAGTTAAAAGAGAAGAACATGAAACATTTTGTGAATTTTTTTCTTTGTGGATAATTAAACACAAGCCATGAGAAAACAAATGTACAGATGCACACCATGTTTTCACCATTGTGAGGACTACAGCCACGTATTGGAGACTTAATATTTGCAAGAAACATTTGAACTACATTTGAGGCATATTACCGACTTTTTCCCTAAATTAATGTTTTTGGATAATTTTACCAAACTTAGCCCCTGCATCTTCCTTTTTATTCAAAGTGATTGAGTTTAGTTACATCTTCTTTCTTCTTTACAGGGAGGCTAAACACATTTTCAAATAATCAGTGAACATTATTAAGATGTGTAAGTGGGGGTGAGGGGAGCTCTCTATGTTGGGGTGGACATCATCCTTCATTGAGTTTTCTCTTCATTCATAAACCACAGTCACAGAGAAATTCTTCCCACCGGTTGCTATCACAAAAGAGACACCATTCCTCCCTGGGCCTGCAAGAATTTTTCTCCTTTTACTTGGGGTTGGAATCTCCCCAGAAGGTGGAGAATCAGACTCAATATTATTACTAATCACTTTCTAACCCTAAAAATCCATATAGAAGGGACCCATCCTGAGAATTCTTAGAATTCATATGGCAACTCAATAATTAGTGGTGATATATGTTCATTTATTTCATCCAATGAGACCCTGTAACAGACCAAGGGCAGCTGGATGCTAAGGATGCCCACCATGAACCAGATACCTGCCCCCATGAAGATTAAACTCTGGTAGGGAGAAAGATTAATCAAATAATCCCACTAAAAAATATATATATGCATAACCACAACTCTTGTAAGAACCAAGCAGAAAAGTTACATGGTATCATAAAGCTGAAAATAGAGGAATTTGACACAGCAGGGAGGGAAAGAGGTCAGGGCAGCTTCCCTAATAAAGAGGGGAGCATATTCCAGACCCAGAGAGGGCTCGTCAAGCTGGAGAGACTGCATGAATGTCAGTGCAGCTGGATCTCAGACAGCAAAGTGCAAAGGGAGGAAGGGATGAGATGAAGCCAGAAATACAAGGCAAGAGTTAGATCAAACAAAGCTTTATACCTTTTTATCCGAGGAGCAACAGGGAGATGCAGAAGGGTGAGAAGCGTGTTTGCATTTTGAAGCCCTCCCTCTGACAGCAGAGCTCTGGAAAGGCTGGGGGCAGGTGCAGGGGAGACAGGGGATCTGGCTTGGTGTGGGGTCTGCCGCAGTAGCTCAGGATAGTCACAGTGGGCTGGTGCTAGGCTGATGATGTTAGTAATGGAGACCAGAGGAGGTAACAGGGACAGGCCAGTGAAAGTAACCATCACCTGGAGAATGCAAAAACTTCAGAAGAGCCCTTAACAAAACACTGTAAGTCCTTGTAAAAGATCCTTCTCATAATATTGTAGAGCCATCTGTGTGTGTCACTGGTGTCCCTTTCACTTTTCTTCTCGTTCCGGAGAAGAGTGTGTCAGCTGAGATTCCATCAGTGGCACAGCAGGGGCGAGGGAAGGAAGTCTGATAAGTGAGTTTTCAGGCCATGGCAGAGTGGTGGGGACTCCTTCTCCAGGCTGCTGCGCCCCTCCATGCAAAGCCGTGAAGCAGAGATGGGCCCTTTGCGCTCAGCCTGCCCAACTTACCTCCCAAGCTCCGTGCTTTTATTCTCTCACTCCCCCGTCACCCACTGCCTCGGAACCTGCCCTGAGGGGAGTGTCTGATAAACAAAGTCTCACTAAGATATAAAGAAAAAGGTTATGAATGACTTCTCCCAAAGAACAGTATGTTTTCATATCTAAAGGAATGAATCTCTAATTATGGAAGGCCAGGCATTAGTCAACAGATGGAGAAAGTATTTGGGAAGGCAGAATGGCATTGTTTTGCCTGAAATTATACTACCTTCCCTGTTAGGCATGTTCTTCCTATCATTTGGGTCTCTTACAACACGCAGGCAGCAGAGGTGAGAAAGTTTTTTTAAAAAAAGGAAAAAGATTGACCAGTTTCCCACGGATGGACTGAAATAGTGCACGTCTCCATTCACAAACCTTCCTTGGCTCTGAGCTGTCTTTCGAGGACAGTGCATCGATTTCTGCGGTTTGACTGTATGTAAGCCGTGTGCTGACAACGCCCAGCTTCTATCTTCCTGCCTGATGCCTCCTCTGAACTCCAGACTCCTCCATCCAGCTGCTGACTGACCTTCTCTGTTCGAACATCTCACAAGCGTTTCAAACTTGATGTGTCCAAACTAGAACTCCTGATCCCCTCACCAAGAAAACCAGACTTCCCTACCTGCCAACATCGAACACCCAGAGACCTGGGGGGTCATGCTGGACACCTCCCTTTCTGTATTAGTTTCCTGTGGTTGCCTTAACAAATTACCACAGACTTGGTGGCTTAACACTATGGAAATTTCTTTTCTCACAGTCCTGGAAGCCAGAAGTCTGAAAACAAGGTGTGGGCAGGGTGGCATTTCCTCTGGAGGGTCTGGGGGAGAACCCTTCCTTGCTTCTTCCAGCCTTCTAGTGGCTCCAGGCATTCCTTGTGGCCACATCGCTCAATTCCTGCCTCCATCTTCACATGGCTTTCTCCATCTTTGTCTAGGTCTCTCCTCAGTGTGCCTCTTAAAAAGACACTTGTTGCCTGTAGTCCTAGCACTCTGGGAGGCTGAGGCAGGAGGATCATTTGAGGCCAGGAGTTTGACACCAGCCTGAACAAGAGCGAGACCCTGTCTCTACAAAAAAATAGAAAAAATTAGCCGGGCATAGTGGTACATGCCTGTAGTCCCAGCTACTAAGGAGGCTGAGGCAGGGGAATCGCTTGAGCCCAGAAGTCGCAGGAAGCTGTGATGAGGCCATTGCACTCTAGCCTGGGTGACAAAGCGAGACCCTGCCTGAAAAAAAAAGATACTTGTCATTGGATTTAAGGCCTACCTGGATAATCCAGGAAGATTTAATTTGGAGAATCTTAATCATACCTACATACCTTATTTTTCCAAATAAGGTCACATTCACAGGCTTGAGGGATTAGAATATGGACATATCTTTTTGGGGACTACTATTCAGCCCTCTATACTCTCCATTGCCCCTCACAGCCAGTTCATCCATCAGTCATGGGGAACTTACCTTCAAATTGTATCATCCATCAGGTCCACCTGTCTTCATTGCTATGAAGAGGCTATACCTCCTTTCTTCATCACTATGACCCAAGCTGAGGGACCTCTGTCTCTCTTGAGAATTTCTCCTTGGCCCCCTAGCAGCAATGATCTCCCTACTACCACTCTTGCAATTCATTCTCTAGACAGCAGCCAAGAGTGGCTTTAAAAATACACGCACACACACACATATACACATATCAGACCATATCACTTCCCTGATTAGAGACCTCACTCTAAGAGGTCTTAGAGTGCACTTAGAACTCCCTTTGGACTTCAAACAAAATCCAGCATTATCCACCCCTCGCTCACTTCCCCAGCCTTTTCTCTATCCTCTCGTGCCGGTAATACTCCAGCCACATGGGCCTCCTACCAATTGCTTAGAGAGGCTGTCCTGCTACTCTCCAACACAGCACCCTGTCCATGACCTCCATAGCATTTCTCAATGTATAATTTACCAGTTTATTCAGTTTATTATCCATCTTCCCACACTAGATTGAGCCTCCCACCCCCACGCCAAGTGAAGGAACCAAACCTCTTTTATTCAGCACTATATTTTCAGTGCCCAGCTGAGCACAGCACGTGGTAGCTGTCAAGAAAATGCTTGAATTAATTAATTGATGGCTCCCACTGATTACAGAATGAAGAACAAATCTCACCTGGCACTCAGGGTGCCTGGCCTCTCGCCCCAGCCTACCACCTATCCTGCCTTGCTGGCCACTTCTTAATGTGAAGTGGAGGGCCTGCACTTGCAGCCTTCTCGTCTTCCTCCTCTCTTGGATTTATGCATTTCCACCTTCTGGAACATCCATTGCCTTCTTTTGCTTACCACATCTTATTGTTTTCCTGCAGCCAGTTCAGATCCCTCCTCCTCCATGAAGCTGTCGGTCATCATCTGCACCTATGCCATTTTCTCCCACCGCTCTGCTCTCGCCTCAGCTGCTGTGTGCTGCAAATTCGCTGATTAGGCGATTCTCACTTATCCCTCCAACTGGACGCAAAGGCATGAGAGTAACTCTCTGTTTTACACTTCTTTGAACTGCCCAGCACAGGAACTGAGACAATGACATGTCCTGGAAACCAGCCACTGGCTATTTTGGAGTCTCAGGTCTGCCCACAACTAGCCGTGTGACCTCAAACACTTTCTCCTCACCTCCAGAGTTTATTTTCTTCATGTGTAAAATAAATGGGCATTAGAGCATATCATTTTAAGGCTCCTCTAGCTCTCAAATGCCAAGATTGTAATGATCAATCAATTTCAACAAATTCACTTCAGAAATGGGTATAAAGATTAGGTTAATTATTATATAAGGAATGTAGAAAAGTGGCACTTAGAAAGAACTCAATAAATGACTTGCTGATTCTTCATTGTACCTCCTCCTCCCACCCCCCAACCCTCTGAAGAAAACCGAGGTTCAGCAATATGAATAAAGCAGCCCAGTGTCAACAGCTAATAATGATAAAGCCCCGGTCCTCCAGCTTCAAAAATTCATGCTTTCCCCTGCCTCTGTGCTAATAACAATCACCATGCATGCAGGGTGCATGCACGTTTCTAAACCTCTATCATAATCATTGTCTCATTTTATCTTCATACCAACTCCACGAAGTAGGAATTATTATACTCACTTACACATGAGGGAAGTGAGGCTCAGAGGGGTTGAATCACTTACTGAAGGTCATACAACCAGTAAGTAGCTAAAGTAGGACCACACCTAAGAATTCAGCCTCTGAAGCTAAATTCTTTCTCATATGCTGCATGGCACTATTGCAAAGTACAATTAATGAAGTGAACTTTGTTAAATCACATTTCTGCCAATAGAAACCGGTGCTAAAAAGACCACTAATCAGTTGTTTATGGTAAACTTAGAAAACACAACAGCAATATTTTATTTAAGTGATAGTTTTTACATGTAAGTGATTTTCTGCTATTCCACTTCGGTGTTCTTCCAGATCCACCCAGGGCTCAGTGCATGTGCAGTTCTCCTTAATGCTCACGTGAATTGCATACCTCAGTGCTTCACAGAAATCACACCCCAAAGCACTCGAACATCTAAGACGCAGAAACTTCCAGGAACTTCCAGGTACATGCTGTCATGTGACTAGGTGTCCTGTTACCCACCGGAACTTCTGCTCACATAGACCATTTTTCCCCCTAAACATATTTTGAAGTTTCAAGAGATCTATAAAGAGATGTATTTCAGGATTCATCCCAACTCAAAAGGTTGGAAAGTTTTTATGGTTTGTTTATTTTTTAAAAGCTAAAAAGGATTTGTATTTTCAGATTTTTTTTATCAGGGCAAGTTTAAAACCAACATCAAATTTCCAGGAAGGTTACCTTCGCCTCTTTGAGTAGAAGTGTGAAAAGAGCCCTGTTGCCTGCCTTGGGAAAGTCTCATAAATTCTGAGCCTGTTTCCCTGTTTTAAAAAGTAAACAGATAAAAACACCTGTCTTCCTTACTTCACAAGGGCATCATGACATATTGTTCTTGAAAATATCTTGTCTACTATAAAGCAGTTTTCTCCTAATATAACGTAAGGGATTAATATCACGGCTCCCAAAAGGTGAAACTGAGAGCAACGCCGCCATTGGTGAAGTATGTGTGCATGTTCTGCCACCTAGTGGCCATAGAAAAAATAATTTTAAACATTTATGCTCCTGGTATTAAGGTAAAATTAATGAAAATGAACCTTGTCCATCTTTTTGGAAACTTCGAACCAATCCCTTCAATCTATACAATTTTTATCAATATTTACTGAATCTATTAATTTTGTCTCTTTAATTCAGTAGAAAAAAGTAGCACCAGGAACATAATTACATAACTATAATTTACTTGAACTAAAATTTATGACCTGCCTAACAACACATTTTTTCAAGTCCGATCTGTTTTTTTCCAGCATGTATTCATTTAACATGAGAGTAATTATTGGGTGCTACTCAGTGCTGGGGATACAGCAGAGAACCAAGCAAAGTTCCTGCTTTCAATGGAGCTTACATTGCAGTAAGGGAGACAAACAATAAACAGATAAATATAAAGTATGTTAGTTGATGATGAATTTAACTAAGAGAAATGAAGTAGAGTAGGGGGAATTGGAAGTGATCGTCAAGGTGTCGTATGCTCCACTTCAGACAGAGTTGTCAGGGAAGGCCTTGCCACAAGAAACCTGAAGGAAGCAAACCTGAACAAACTATGCTGATATTTGGGGGTGCGGGAAGAGTATTTCAGGCGGAGGGAACAGAAGGTGCAAAACCCTGATGGTGGGAAATTTTTGACATGATTGAAGAACAGCAAGGAAGCCAGTGGAGCGGCGCAAGTAAGGGGGTTGGAGGGGACAAGGCCAGAGAGGTGGCAGGGATGACAGCTTGGTGTAGGCCATGGTTAGAAATTTGGACTTGGCATTGGGGTCTCTGGGTAACATGGGAAGCTACTGGAGGGGGTTTTGAGTAGTGGATTGCCCTAATAATTCTTAGTAACTCTCTGACAAACAAAATAAAATATCAAATAACCTGACAGACAAGTTTAATGGCATGCCTGGGAAGAAATGGTTCCCATAAGAACATAAATTGTTCAAAACAGCTTATAAAAACAGCCTCTTTTAAGGGAACTCACAGGGTTATGGAGGAAGAATGCATAACATCTTCACACCGAAACAAGTTATAGCAGGCAAGCCAAAGATATTTTTACTTAGGATTGTTTCAAGGAAAAAAAGGGCTTTCATAACAATGGTACATAAATTCTCAAGATACTCTTCAATGAAGAAATAAATACTTCCTGAATGTCCACTATAGACAGGTGACCTAGAAAGGTAGGTTTGGGTCACAAGACAGGGCTCCTGCTTTTAAAGTCACTTATAAAATAAAACACATGCACATAAAAGATGTCACAAGGCAATGTACAAATGCAGAGGGAGAGCTGGAGACAAGGCCATGGCATTTGGGAGTAGCTATGCTAACGTGTGAATACAGAGGGACACCTGGTCAGGCAGGAACAAAGGCAAGGAAAACAGGGTAGGGATGGGGTCCAGGAATAATGACCTTGATCTAGGCCCCAAACCAAGAAAGACCAGAAGTCAAGAGGCCACACCTGTGCTTATACTCATAGAATTTTAGAAGGAAAGAAAAATTGGAGATGATTAAATCCAGCTCTCCTATTTCACAAAAGAGGAAAATCTGATCAATCAAGATCCCACTGGTTGGTGACAGAGCTGGACCTACAGCAAGAGCTGTTGAGTTTTCAGTCCTTTGTTTTTGCAAATCACTACCAGGAAAATGACAATGAGCCTATGGAATTCTTAAAATTGCAAACCAGGGCTGGGAGGGAGCCTCGTGGGACCGTGGAGAACATAGATGGTCATGGTGGTTAGAAGCAGGATGCAGACCTAGGAATTAGGTGGTCAGCAAGATGGAAGTAACTAGGCCACAGGAGAGTAACTGACCAATAGTTTGAGGCATTAATAAAGTGGGCCCGACGCTGGGCATGGGTGAGAGATCCTGACGCTGCGAGTCTGAGCAAGAGGCATGTAGAGATGGAGACTGAGAATTCAGAGTCTTCCCAGAGACAGGGAGGGACGTGGGCAGGTCGTCCAGTGAGAAATCACACACAGGGGAGTAGGGTGATGGGAAGATAGCTTTCTCTCTTTCCTAATGATGGTACAATAATTTGTCTCTTTTTCGGGGGAGGAATGTAAATTGATATGCTTTGGATTTGGTGTTTTACTCTTTAAAAGATAAACTTTTTTGTCAGCGATAACTCCTACATGGATAGTACTGGCTAATTAAAGATGTAACTATTTGGGGATGTGGAGATGTGTCATCTTTTTTATATCTAATAATTAAGGTTACTTATCAGTTTTGCTCTAGAAAGAAATTGTTCGTGTGAGTTTCCAGTGAATCTCCAAGTATTACTAAGATTACTAGAGAGGGCATGGAAGTTCCTTGCCACTCCTCCCATACTGTGCCCTGTACATCTTTTCCATCTGGCTGTTGTTCCTGAATTGTATCCTTTATAATAAATGGGTAAATGGGCTGGGTGCAGTGGCTCACGCCTGTAATCCCAGCATGTTGGGAGGCTGAGTTGGGAGGATCACTTGAGGCCAAGAGTTTGAGATCAGCCAGGAGCAACATGGTAAGACCTGTCACTATAAAAAAAAATTTAAAATTGGCTGGGCGTGGTGGCGCACACCTGTAGTCCCAGCTTCTTAGGAGGCTGAGGCAGGAGGATCATCTGAGCCCAGGAGTTGAGGCTGCAGTGAGCTATGATGACGCCACTGCACTCCAGCCTGGGCAACAGAGCAAGACTCTGTCAAAAAAAAAAAAAGAAGAAGAAGAAAGAAAGAAGGAAAGAAAAGAAAAAGAAAACAAAAGATAAAAAAGATTACTAGAGAGAATGGAGAGAGAAAGGAATCGCCCCCCTTTTCCTAGGACCAAAAGGCAAGTCGCCCTACCCTGCCCAAGAGCGGCAGGAGGGGAAGTTGGAGCAGAGAGCCAAATGTCACCTCTCCCAGGACGGGGAAAGAAAAGAGGCTGATTAGGTCCATCTCCCTTTCTCCTTTCTTTTCCTCTCTCCCTTCCTCCACTGTCTTCATTCATCGAGCAATACTCAAGTCACGCCTGGCAAAGACTGTGCCCGGTGCTGCGGGAGATGCAAAATAAGCGGGATGCCGAGGAGCAACGGCCCTGCTCTGAGTCTGGTGATGGGGGGAAATACATATGGCAAGTATCTCACAAGGAAGATAGTAAATAAGGACTTTAATACAGCACTAAATGTTTAATGTGCTGGTTGTTTAATGTAAATTCCATACTGTCTTGTTTATGGGCTGGTCCCTGGCTGGTTCCTGGTGCTGGGAAACATTAGATGAATAAATGAATGGGAAATAAAACTGGAAAAGGAGGTGAAAAACTGAATAGCCTTGTATGGCAAGATTGTTTATTTTGTTTTTCTTATTTAAAGAATGGTATATGCATAGAATTGGATTAAAAATAATCCTTATTTCATGACACACTCTCATCATTGAACGATCTTTTATTATTTAGTGAGATTTAATAATGCAATAAGCACCCATGAACATAACACCCATGACGAAACCTACCACCTAACTTAACTTTGTTTTGTCTCTGCACTCCCTCCTTTCTGTCTCCTACCTCCCACCTTTAGGGGTAACCATCTTATCTCCACAATTCCTTTACTCTTTTTTATAGCTTTGCTGTAGATAGATAGCTCTTTAAAGTACTTGTTAGCTGTTCATTACTTTCTTAAAAGGATGTCATGCTGAAAACTTTTGGGACATCTTTTTTTCACTTAGTTTTGTCTGTTGTATAATATTTCATTATGTGAATGTACCAGTTATTCATTCACACACCTATCAGCATTTGAGTTATTTCCAGGTATTTTCTATTGTTAATGTGCTGCTAGGAACATTCTTTACATGTTTCCTGGTGTAGATGTCCTGAAGTTTCTCTGGGGGATATATCCAGGAGTGGAATTTCTGGGCTGTGGAGTATGTGAATGTTCAATTTCAGAAAATAATGCCAAACACTCTTCCAAAGCGGTTGCACCAATTTACATTCTCAAAAGCTATGTAAAAGAGATCTCGCAGATCTATATCCTCTCCAATATTTGGTGCTCAGACTTGAAAATTTTTGTCATTGAAATGGATATAAAATGGTATCTCGTCGTGGTCTAAATTTGCTTTTCGTTGATCTATAATGTTACTGAACATCACTTTACCTGTTCATTAGTCATATGTGTTTTTTCTTTTGTGGGATGCTCATTTATGTCTTTTGCCCATTTTCCTTTGGGATTGTGTTTTTCTTATTGATTTGTAGGAGTATTTTTTTTAAAAAAATATTCTTGATGTTAAACCCTTTTGATTATGTGTACCCTTGTGGTTGTGTGTGTTGTAAATATTTCCTCCCAATTTGTAAATTTTTTTTACTTTCTTTAAGGAGTCTTTTAACAATTTTTTTCTTTTTTTTTTTTTAATTTTTAGAGACAGTCTCACTTTGTCACCCAGGCTGGTATGCATTGGCACAATCACAGCTCACTGAAACCTCAAACTCCTGGGCTCAAGCAATCCTCCTGTCTCAGCCTCCCAAAGTGCTGGGATTACACACGTGAGCCACCCTGCCCCGCCACAATTTTTTTCTTCAAATAAACTTTTTATTTTGAAATAATTTTGGATTTACAGAATAGTTACAAAGATAGTACAAAGAGTTCCCACATCCTTTACTCAGCTTTCTTTGATGTTAACATCTTATATAAACACAGTACCTTTGTCACAACTAAGAAACCAGCAGTGGTACGGTACTATTAACTAACTACAGACCCCATTCAGATTTCAACAATTTTTCCACTAATGTTCTTTTTTCTGTTCCAAGATCCAACACAGGATAATAATATATCACATTTAATTAGGAGTCTTTTGACAAACAAAAGTTCTTAATTCTAATAGTCAAATTTACCTACATTTTCTTTTTATAGGTAATATTTTTTGTTTCTTAAGACATTTTTTCCTAACCCAGGTCACTCCTGTTTTCTATTAAAAGTGTTCTTAAAGTATTATTTTTGACATTTAAGTCCTTAATCCATCTGGAGTTGATTTTTTTTTTTATGGTGTGAGCTAGAGATCCAATTTCATCTTTTTCCAAATAGATAATCTTTTTTCTTAGCTGTGTTAAAAGACCAATCTCTCCTTTTCCCATTTACCTGACATGCCATCCCAATATATACCAGATCCAAACATGAATGAGTCTGTTCCTAGTCTCTCTAATCTATTCTGTTGGTTAATTTGTATCACACTGTTTAATTATTTTAGTTTCATAGTGAGTCCTAATATTAGGCAAGACAAGTTCCCTTCTTGCTTTTCTTTTTCAGAATGTTCCTGGCTATTCTTGGCCTTTTACTCTTTTTTATACATTTTTAAATCATCTTATCAAGTTCCATAAAAGCCTTGTTGAGATGTTGACTAGAATTGCATTGGATCTACAGACCAATTTGGAAAGAACATACATTGCTAAGTTACTGAATCTTTCCTCCTTTCCATGGGCATACCATATCTCTACGTTTATTTGAATTTTCCTTAATGTCTCTTAACATGCTACAATTTTCCCTTTAGCGATCTTATGTGTCTTTCCTAAGCACTTAATATTTTCTGATACTATTGAAAATAGTGGCTTGTTTTTAAAGACGTTTTCTTTTTTTCTTTAGAGACAGGGTCTCACTCTGTCGCCTAGGCTAGAGTGCAGTGGTGCAATCATAGCTCACTGTAATCTCAAACTCCTGGGCTCAAGCGATCCTCCTGCCTCAGCCTCCCAAGTAGCTGGGACTACAGGCATGCGCCACCATGCCCAGCCAATTGACTTTTATTTATTAATCTTATGTTTGGCCACCTTGCTAAAATCTCCTATTATTAATAATAATTTTCTATGTGGGTTTTCTATGTGAATGATCATCTAATCTGCAAAAATGATGGATTTATTTCCTTCTTCCCAATTCTTACGTCTCTAATATCTTTCTCTTGTCACATTTCACTGGTTATTCCCTACAATAGAATTAATGATGAGGACATTATTGTCTCATTCCCAGTTTCAAAGAGAATGCTTCTAAATGTTTGACTATCTGGGATAATGTTGTCTCTAGATTTTTTTTTTTTTTTGAGACTGATTCTCGCTCTATCACCTAGGCTGTAGTGCAGTGGCACCATCATAGCTCACTGCCACTTCAAACTCCTGGGCTCAAGCCATCTTCTTGCTTCAGCCTCCCGAGTAGTTGGGACTACAAGTGCACACCACCATTTTTTATAGAGACAGGGTCTCACTCCTGCTCAGGCTGGTCTTGAACTCCTGGCCTCAAGCAATCCTCCCCTCTTGGCCTCCCAGAGTGCTAGGATTACAGGCGTGAGCCACGGCACCTGGCCCAGATTTTTTTTAAATGGATAGACTTTATACAGGTTATTTTCTGTATTAGTCTGCTAGGGCTGTCATAACAAAATATCACGGAGAGGGTGGTTTAAACAACAGAAATTTATTTTCTTACAGTTCTGGATGCTGGAAGTCCAAGATCAAGGTGCTGGCAGGTTTGGTTTCTTCTGAAGCCTCTCTCCATGTCTTGCAGGTGGCTGCCTTCTAACTGGGTCCTTACATGATCTTTCTTCTATGCATTGGCACTGCTAGTGTCTCTGTGTGTCCAAATTTCCTCTTCTTATGAAAACATCAGTCAGATTGAACTAGGACCCACCCCAACAGCCTCATTTTAACTTAATCACCTCTTTAAAGGCCCTGTCTCCAAACACAGTCAGTCCTCCATATTTGTGGGTTCTGTATCTGTGGGTTCAACCAACTTTGCATGGAAAATATTCAGAAAAAAATTTTTTTGTTGTGTACTGAACATGTACAGACTTTTTTTCTTGCCACTGGCAATCTAAAATAAGTAACAGAGGCAAAAATCTCAATCAATGGAGGTTTATTTAGCCAAAGTTGAGGACAAGCCTGAGAAAAACACCAACCACAGACAAACCTGTGGCTGTTTTTCCAAAGGGGAATTTTGAAATTTCAGCATTTAAAGTGTACAGAAAGAAAAAAAAAATGGCAGGGGGAAGAGTTAGTGAGACAAAATGGTTACATTCTTGTGAGATCCAGGAAAATCTACATTTTACATAGGGTGAACATTAGAGAAAAAAGGGAGTGAAGGAAGCATCAATTATATAGATATCCCTGGGTGGGTGGAAGAATGTCTGATTCTGTCTTGTCTCTGTTCTGCACCTGTAAAGATAAACTTGTAATTCATTATTAGTGCAAAATTGGAACAGGCTTTAGTTTTAGGAGCTAAACACAGCCTGCAGACCTAAAGTTACAATTTGCATGTCCTTGCTTATGGGAGGCCCAGCAAGGAATTTCCTTAATGAATGATCTGTGGGGCCAGTTCTTCACAGATGCATGAGGCCTTTACTTTCTCTTTTGTATAAGGAGTTGGGGGGTGGTCCTGAGATTTTTATTTTCTTTTTACATTATTATTTTCTAAAAGATACAGTATAAAAACTATTTAGATAGCATTTACATTGTATTAGATATTGTAAGTAACCTAGAGATGATTTAAAGTATACAGGAGGATATGCATAGGTTATATGCAAATACTACACCATTTTGTATCAGGGACTTGGGCATCCATGGATTTCGGTAGCTGTGGGAGGTCCTGGAACCAATCCCCCAGGGATACCAAGGGACAAGTGTACAGTCACATTCTGCAGTACTAGGGGTCAGGGCTTCAATATATGAATTGGGGGAGAAGGACATAATTCAGCCCACAACACCTTCTATTCCTTATATTTACTAAGAGTTGTTATGAATTTGTTGTTGTTGTTTTTAGAGACAGAGGTCTCACTATGTTGCCCAGGTTGGCCCTGAACTCCTGGGCCCAAATGATCCTTCTGCCTCAGGCTTGCAAGTAGCTGGGACTACAGACATATACCACCATACCTGGCTTGGATGCTGAATTTTATCAAATTTTTTTCCTTAGTGCATTGATGTGATCATGTGGTTTTTCTCCTTTAATATTTTAATATAATTATATTTATTAATTATTTTTATTTGTGCTAATTTTAATATATATGTATTTAGATAAGTGAGTATACCGTATTTAAACTCAACACTCTTCTTTTAGGTTTATCATTTTATCCCATAATTAGCACAAATCAAGAAAAATGTAGGTACCAATTTTTGTTAAATAAAAGCCCACTCTTGAATTTGGTGGTTTTTAAATTTTTTTTTACATAATATAAATTTGCTACCTTGTAAAAAATAAAAGTAAAAGCAAAAACCTTTAAATTCATAGACTTTTCCCCCCTTTCTACTGAGAGGTTAAAAAATAGTGTATAAGGAATAAAGGAAGCCCAAGAGTTGATCCATGAAAATAAAATAATAATATTTACTGTTACTGTTGTAAGATGAACTGTATTCCCCAAAAAGGTATGTTCAAGTCTTAACTCTCATACCTGTGAGTGAGACCTTATTTGGAAGTAGGTTCTTTGCAGACATAATTACGATATAAATTAAGATGAACTCATGTTGGAGAAGGGGGCGCTTAATCCAATATGATTGGTGTCCTTATAAGAAGAGAAGAGGCAGACAGACACAAGAAAAACATCTTGTGGCAATGGGGCAGAGATTAGAGAGAGATATCTACGAACCAAGACTGCCTGCTAAGAGAAAAGCATGGGGGCAGACTCTCCTTTAGAGCATGTGCCTGCCAACACCTTGATTTCAGACTATAGTAGTCCCCTTTTGTCCTTGGTTTCACTTTCCACAGTTTCACTTACCCACAGTTAACCATAACCTAAAAATATTAAATGAAAAATTTCAGAAATAAACAATTCATAAGTTCTAAATTGCATGCCATCTTGAGTGGCATGATGAAATCTCATGTTTGTCTTGCTCCATCCTGCAGGGAAGTGAATCATCCCTTTGTCCACCAGTGTCTGCACACTGTAGATGTTCCCCACTGGCTAGTCACTTAGTAGTGGCCTTGGTTATCAGATATACTTTGGGGTATCACAATGCTTGTGTTCAAGTGACCCTTATTTTGGTAATGGCCTCAAAGCACAAGAGTAGATATGATG
Source organism: Daubentonia madagascariensis (assembly GCA_023783475.1). NCBI lineage: Eukaryota > Metazoa > Chordata > Mammalia > Primates > Daubentoniidae > Daubentonia > Daubentonia madagascariensis. Next base: position 24,909,270 of record JAKFHU010000913.1, on the reverse strand, counting down.
GCAATACAGATATGCCAAAGAGAAGCCATAAAGTGCTTCCTTTATGTGAAAAGATGAAAGCTCTTGACTTAATAAGGAAAGAAAAAAAATTGTATGCTGTGGCTTCTAAGATCTATAAGAACAAACCTTCTATCTGTGAAATTGGGAAGGAAAAAGAAGTTTGTGCACAGTATATATAGGGTTCAGTACTCTCCGAGGTTTCAGACATCCACTGGAAGTCTTGGAATGTATCCAAGGGGTGACTACTGTACAAGTCTTCAGAACTGTGAGAGAATATATTTCCATTGTTTTAAGCTATCCAGCTTGTGGTACTTTGTATGGCAGCTCTAGCAAACTAATACAAAATCTCTTAAGATTAATTATTAATATCTTGGCAGCATGGTGGCTCACACCTATATTCCCAGCACTTTGGGAGGCTAAGGCAGGAGGATCACTTGAGGCCAGGAGTTTGAGATCAGCCTGGGCAACATAGTAAGACCCTATCTCTACAAAAAATAAGAAATGTTAGCCAGGCAAGGTGGTGCATGCCTGTAGACCTACCTACTGGGCAGGCTGAAATGAGAGGATCACTTGAGCCTAAGAATTCGAGGCTGCAGTGGGTGACATAGTGAGACCCTGTCTCAAAATAAATAAATAGAAAGAAAGAAAGAAACTATCTTAAGAGAGTAAATGCCTCCACAAGCCAGAAGTCCCAGTTTACATTGAAATTACCATTCCCAGCTTGTTAATTAAAAATTTTCAACTTTGTCAGATATCCTTAAAGATCAGTCAAGAAAAGGAAAACGTCATCTTTATAATAGACTCAAAACCTAAACTTGTTCTTTTTGAGGAATAATTTAACTTACTTATGATGTTCTTTATACAACCTTCTTAGAAAGTAGTAAGCTTTGTGTTTTATTCCTGAAATGGTATTTTATATATTTTTCCACTTTAAGCAAATTGTGGACAGTTGTTAGCCAATCATCAGTTATGGTGAATCATTAGTTAAAATTAAAACACTTGTTTTGATTATGGTGCATATAAAACACTCATTCTGCACTTAAACTTTGTTTAACAAAAATTTATGCATCAATGGGAAGGCAGATAGTCAAATCGCTAGGCTAAGTTTTTTACTACATAAGCCATTTGTTAACTTTCACACCTAAAAGGATGGATAAAAGTTAAACTAAAAACCTTTTATTCACAGAATCATGGCAAATTTTGTATTTTTTTTTATTCTTTCTAGAGACAGGGTCTCCCTATGTTGCCCATGCTGGACTCAAACTCCTGGGCTCAAGTGATCTTCCAGAGTAGCTGGGATTACAGGCACACGCCACAGAGCCTGGCTAAATTTTTTATTTTTTTAATGAGATTGTGGTATAATAAAAAACAAATGGTTTTTGTCCCAGATTCCTCATAGTCTTGGAATCTCCTGAGTGATAAGAGTATCTTTTGTATACTAATGAAATGACCAAGGTGGGATCTCCTAGATATCTCCAGGACAGCGGCTGGTTACCAGAAAACCAACCAGGTGATTAGAGGGTTAGAGCTTTCAGTCCCTTTTCCCCCTCCTCCCAGGAGGGGGAGAGGGGCTAAGAGATCAGGTTCAATTGCCAATAGCCAATGATTTAATCAATCAGACTATGTAAAGAAACCTTGATAAAAACCCCTAAACTACAGGATTCCAGGAACTTCCTGGTCGGTGCTGGGAGGGTAGCACATTGAAGAGGGCATGGAAGTCTGCACCATCCTCCCCACCAAAACTTGCCCTGTGCATCTCTTCCATGTGGCTGCCCCTGAATTATGTCCTTTCTAACTGTGGTCACCAACTCCCTGCCGTGGACCAGTACCAATCCATGGCTTGTTAGGAACCAGGCCACATAGCAGGAGGTGATCTGCGGGTGAGGGAGCAAAGCTTCATCTGTATTTACAGCCGCTCCCCATCACTCGCGTCACTGCATAAGCTCTGCCTCCTGTCAGATCAGCGACGGCATTAGATTCTCATAGTAACGGAACCCTACTGTAAACCACGCATGCAAGGGATCTAGGTTGCAGGCTCCTTATGAGAATATAATGCCTGATGATCTGAGGTGAAGCTCAGGAAGTGATGCTAGCACTGCAGAGCAGCTGCAAATACAGATTATCATTAGCAGACAGGTTTGACTACATAATAAATGTAATGCACTTGAATCTTCCTGAAACCATCCCCACCCCCAGTCCATGGAAAAATTGTCTTCCATGAAACCAGTTCCTGGTGCCAAAAAGGTTGGGGAACCCTGCTCTACAATAAACCAGTAACTGTAAGTAAAGCATTTTTCTGAGCTTATGGAAACCCCTGAATTTGTAGTTGGCCTGGCAGAAGTGTAGGTAGCCTAGGCACCCCATACAACATTATAAATATTTTTTGGGTTATTTAAGTTTACCCAAGTATCATTCAGAAAGCAAACAGTAGGATTGTAAATTCTTGGCATATCCAATAGTCATTGTGAGAACTTATATGTTCACTTAGTAACAATGGCTTAAATTTCTGCTTTGTAACTATGTTTTAATAGGAATATGACCTATGACCATTAACTATGCATTCTATGCCACATTTTTTTTTTTTCCCGAAACAGGACCTCATTTTATTGCCCAGGCTGGAGTGTAGTGGCACCATCATAGCTCACTGCAACCTCAAACTCCTGGGCTCAAGCAACCCTCCCACCTCAGCCTCCCGAGTAGCTGGGACTACAGGCACATGCCACCATGCCCAGCTAATTTTTATTATTATTATTATTTGTAGAGAGAGGGTCTTGCTATGTTGCTCAGTCTGGTCTCGAATTCCTGGCCTCAAGCAACCCTCCCACCTCGGCCTCCCAAAGTGCTGGGATTACAGGCATAAGCCACTGTGCTGGGCGAATGCTACCTTCTTATAACTGTTACTGTTGGAGAATTGTTCACAATAAATAAATGAATTATACTTCCAAAGCTCTTGTTGAAAGATCAAGAGATGATTAACACAGTATAAAAATAAAAATAAAGGCTGGGTGCAGTGGCTCACACCTGTAATCGTAGTACTCTGAGAGGCCAAAGTGGGAGGATTGCTTGAGCTCAGGAGTTCAAGACCAGCCTGAGCAAGAGCAAGACCTCATCTCTACAAAAAATAGAAAAATTAGCTGGGCGTGGTAGCGCACACCTGCAGTCCCAGCTATTCGGGAGGCTGAGGTAGGGGGATTGCTTGAGCCCAGGAGTTTGAGATTGCAGTGAGCTACAATGAAGCCACTGCACTCTAGCCGGGGTGACAGAGCGAGACTCTGTCTCAATAAAAATAAAAATAAAAATAAAGCAGAAATTTAAGCCATTGTCAGAAAGTGAACATATACACTTATACATGGTTAAGAGGTATTTATAGAGTACACTAGTCCCCCCCTAAACTTGGTTGCACTTTCCAAGGTTTCAGTTCCAAGGTTTCAGCCTTCAGTTGAAAATATTAAATGGAAAATTCCAGAAATAAACAATTCATACATTTTAAATTGCATGCTGTTCTGTGTGGCATGATAAAATCTCACACCATCCAGCTCCATCAATTCATCTCATCGTGTAGGCATTTTATCATCTCATATCATCACAAGAAGGGTGAGTACAGTACAATAAGATATTTTGAGAAAAAGAGGTGTTGAAACCACAAGGGGGTTTTGGTGTAGGTCCAGTTACTTGTGGCACAAAGATGCAATTATTGAGACAGTGAGGATTGTCAAGTAAGAAAGGAATTTTTAATACAACAGATGTCTTGTCGGGAGAAAAGGAGAAGCTGCCTCAAATCCCTCTCTCCTACTAAGAAAGGTCATGGGCTTTTAAAGGAGGGGCCACGTGTCTTGGGGCAGGTCTTGGTGTGTCTCACAAGGAGCTACATGAATTGCTGGCAGGTTGTGGAGGATGGTGAATCTTGGCATCAGGAAGTCTTCCCTGTAGGGTAGAGGATTATTCAAAAAAAAAGAAAACATATAGGGGTTCATGGAGAGAGAGAGAATGAGAAACTATCACATAACTTTTATTACAGTATATTGTTATAATTGTTCTATTTTATTATTACTTATTGTTAATCTTACTGTGCCTAGTTTATAAGTTAAACTTTATCATAGATATGTATGTATAGGAAAAAATATAGTATATATAGGGTTCGGTACTATCTTCAGTTTCAGGAATCCACTGGGGATCTTGGAAAGTATCCCTCATGGATAAGAGGGAACTACTGTATTATGTAGTGTAATAAAATACATATTGGTACTAGTCCCCAGTTCCTAGCTCAGATCCCCTAAAATCCTTGGAATTTCCTGAGTGGTATAAGTTTTTTTTATTCACTATGAGCTCCTGCAACCACACCTGAGTTCATGCTAACAAGATGACTCAAGGCGGGGCCCTTAGATAGAGCTTCAGGGTGGAAGCTGGTTTTTGGAAAGACCAAATACTTGATTACAGGGTTGTAAAGTTTAGACCCTGCTCTCCCACAGCCCAGACCTCCAGAGAGGGGAGGAGGGATGCAGATTGAATTGTGTAAAAACCCTTGAACTAGGAGACCTGTTGAGCTGGGTTGGTGAACACATGGTAGTGCTAGGAGGGTCTGGCCTGGAGAGGGCACAGAGGCTCTTCACCCTCCCCAATACCTTGGACTATACCTCTCTTTCATTTGGCTGTAACTGAGTTGTATCCCTTGTAATAAACAATTAAACACAAGCAAAGTGTTTTTCTGAGTTCTGTGGGTCATTCTAGATAGTTATTGAGCCTGAGGAGGGGGTGTGGGAACCCCATGTGTGTCTGACAGTGGAAGTGGAGGCAGTCTTGTGGGACTGAGTCCTTAACCTGTAGGGCCTGTGCTAATTCCAGATAACATCAGAATTGAATTGAATTATTGGACACCCAGTTGATGTCAAAGAATTGGAGAATTGGTTGTTGGTGTCAGAAAATACCACACAATATATTACCTAGTTTGACTTTAAAAGTGTCCTGCAAAGAAGACACATACTGAAAATAACAATGCAAACAAAAGCTAATAAAATGACAAAACTGACATAATGTGAGCTTTCCGTCAGCTAGGTGAAAACACTGATAATCTAATTAGATATAAGGAGTCATCTGGCTGGACTCAGATGGTGAAGGAGGGGCCTGGAGGCCCCTGCCTCCAAATATCCCCACAGGAGCCCTGGCCAAAACTGACAGTGGGGTATCGATTGATGCAAAGCTACATGGACAGAAGTGGGGTTGGGAGGGCCCCTTCCCCTAGCCACCGCCTTGACCCCCAGCACCAGCCATGCCCTGCACTCTGTGAGCCAGGCACGGGGCGGCAGGGCAGGGGCCAAGCAGGGGTGAGGCAGGGGTAGGCAAGCAGCCGCTGAGGAACTTGAATGGTACTCAGTTGCATTTAAATGGCAGGATCCTGGGACTAGAGTGGCCTCATGGCTTTAAGAGGGCTCTCCTGCCCTATTTGATGGGAGCTTAGTGGGACTTGCTGAACCTGCAATTGGACAGATTTGCAAATAGCAGGTTACTTGTCTGAGGTTCCCAGGAACGGCAGGGTTCTGTTGCGTCTGGATTCCAGACTTTGGACTAATAGCAAAGCCCTTAAAGGGACAGATGTGGACCCCTGGATCTGGATCATGGACTGTCAAAATGCCTTCAAAACACTAAAGCAGAGTCTTCTGACTGGCCCCACTTTGGGGTTGCCTGACTCACAGAAAGAATTTAAATAATATGAAAAACAAGGAATGTGCCTTGGAGTCTTAGTATAGATACTAGGAGACATCCCAGGCCAGTGGCATACTTGTCAAAGCAGCTAGACAATGTTGTGAGAGGCCGCCTCACCTCCGGGCAGGAGCGGCTACTTCTGAGTTGTTATTAAAGACTGTGTCTGTTCTCATTCCTGCCACCCTGTTGCCAGCCAAAGAGAATGAGCCTCTGCAGCATGACTGATTAGAAGCTCTGGAGGCCGCCTATTCTAGCAGGATGAATCTGTCAGATCGGCCGATGCCCGTGGCAAATTGGGATCTTTTCACTGATGGGAGCAGCTTTATGGACAACAAAAGGCTGGATATGCAGTGATCACGAAAGTGACATTGCCACTTGGGACTTCAGCCCAAAAAGCTGAGCTGATTGCTTTAACCAGAAATCTTCAGTTATCCAGAGGATGCCACTGAAATAAGGCCCTGATACAGGCCATGGCTAAGCCAAGCTGGTGGCCAGCACGGCAAAAAGAAATCAGGCCACTGGCGGAGCTGCTAAGGAGGCCATTGGAGGTGATCTGTTCCTCAGGGCCTTGATACCCTGGCTAGATTTAGATCCCCTTTAAAACTAGAGACTGGGGCTCTGACATTAGGGATGGTGCAGCTAAATGGAGACAGAATTCTCATGGCCTCGTTCTCCTGCCCAAGGCCTTGGGCCAGTCTCTTGTGGGGCATCTGCATGAAAGCACACATTGGGAGTGTGATGCCTTGAAGGATTTGGTGGGACCTCATTTGAGAGGACCCCATTTGCAACAAACTGTTTATGTGCTTGGGGCAGTCCAAGGACAGAGAGGTGACCCGCTGCATAGGGAGCCCAACAAGTAGGGGCCAACCCTTTCGATGACTGGCAGTGTCACTCGGGTGCCCAGGCTTGTGTTGGTAGATGCCTTGTCAGGCTGTGTAGAGGCTTGTCCTACCTGAATGGAAAGAATGTCTGAGGTTCCAAGCCAAGTTCCTGTGCATGTATGCCAGCACAGAACAAGAACAGGCCTCAGAGGATGCCAGGATAACGGGCATCAACAGTCCAGGGAAAGAGGCCGAGCAGGTGGAGAATGGCATGCTGGGGATGGACGCCATGGGCATGCAGCTGCAGAGACAGCTCAGAAGCTCCTCCTCCTACAGGGAGGACATCAGCAGGCACCCCATGTCAACAGGACCCAGGAGCACACTCCGAGGAGCCCTGAGCATTCATAAGAGTGATAATGGACCCTCCTTTGTAACAGAGGTAACCCAGCAAGTAAGCAAAGCCCTACACATAGAATGGAAATTGCTTGCACCCTGGAATTAATGCAGGAAACCCATCTAAAGTGGGATAAGGTATTGCTGCTTGCCCTCATCTGGTTAAGGGTAGCCCTTTAGAAGCAGGTTTAATTTAAGCCCCTAAGAAATAGTTTACGAGAGGCCCTTCTTAGCACCCTGACATAAGTATGGTAATAGAACCATGAGTAAAAGAAAATAGAGTAAAGCAATATGTCAGATGAGTGTGTCAGGTGCTGACCACTATGCATGAGTTTGCCTCTTTCGGTATTGCCCCACTTGGAAGCCGAGAAGTGGAAGGGACCCTATGAAGTGCCTCTAACAACTCACACCTGGTTGAAATTGTCAGCAGTGAAACCTTGGGTCGATAACACCAAAGTAAAGAGGTGTAGCCCCCAGTGGAGGGGCCAGCCTGTAGGTGATCTAAAGTATCTGTTTGAGAAAAAGGGAAAAATGAAAATGTTGATATTTTTGCTAATCTTTCTTTGGTTATTTGTTCTGTCTATAGGATAGAGGGACAACTCCTTAGTGAGCATTTCCCCGGGCTATCACCTCTTCTGTTGATCTGTCTTACTGCTGGGTATGTCATCCTAAACCTTGTTTGGTGCAAGCATTTCTGTATATGATTTCTGAATTTGCAGAAGCTGGTCTCTACAGGGTGCAACTAATAGCTCTGCACTCAGAAGTCCCATGTTTCTTTCTTACCCAGACCTGTATTAGATATATGTGCAAGGTGACAGGAAAGACCCATAGTCCTACTGGTGTCTTAGATACCAAGTGGGCTAAAAAATCTCTTATCAGGTATCCTCCACCTGGCCTTGTCAATCCTCACACTTGTAGTTGTTGCTTATGCCCTTTTTCACTTGGTAATCTGTTGCTGTAAATCTACTGCCAAAGCTTTGAAATGACATAAGTAAGTACAAACCTTCCATCTAAAACATTGCCCCAATTCAGCGAGAAGTAGCTCAAGGACTATGTCACCCCTCCCTCCACAGATACGGAAGGGTAAAACTGACAGTAGGGAATATGTAACAGAAAGAAAAAGGGTAAAAATATTTTCTGTCTCTTCAAAACCCCTCACCCTTTTTGAGAACTAAAACCTGCATCCCTGCCTCAGGCCAGTGGTTGAGAGGGGCAGAGGAGTATCCTTTGCTCTTTGAGCCACAGGTGATGGCTCAAGGCAATTGTCCTGGCGGAGGTCATGAGATTGTCTTAGACAAAGATGGGATGAATCAGAAACCATCAACTTTTTTTTTATTAAATGCCTTAAAGCATTTGACTGGATTTTATTAATTTTCTCAGTCATTTTGTTAATGAAATTCATTATTATGACATATGTCCTGATATTTATTTATTTATTTATTTATTTAATTTCAGAATATTATGGGGGTACAAATGCTTTGGTCACATAAATTGCCTTTGCACCACCCACGTCAAAGCCACAAGCATGCCCATCCCCCAGACAGCATGCATCACACCCAGAAACCATCAACTATAATTGAACAGCAATAGCCTGAAGCTGAAAACCTTCCCTTTAAAAGCTCTGTATTTCTGCTCAGAAGCAGGACCTTGGTACTTTAAGATGGGATTCTGCAAACCTCCTCGTTTGCTGGCAAATTAATAAACTTCTCTTTCCTTCTCCTCAAACCACTTGTCCTCATTCTTCTGACATGGCCTTGGGGACAAGTGCCGAACTTTTGGTAACAATAACACGTCCATTAATCACTTATTTGAGTAGGCTTTTTTTCTGGTAAAACTTAGGATCAAGAAATATAAGCATTATTGACACTGACATCAGCAAATCCCAGCATTTCTAAATAAATAAATACATAGAAGTTATGTGTTTGAAGATACAGCTATATAAAAATTTAAAAAATCAATAATTAATTTTACCCTGTTTAATATAGTCAAAAACCCCTTTTACACTACTACTAATATTTTTAAATTTACCTATGTGTCAATAACCATCTTTCAAAATTACAGTAAAACAAACTCAAAGAAAAACAAACAAAAATGAATGGTTAGGAATTTCTTCCCACTTGGGCATGGTGGTTCATGCTTGTAATCCCAGCACTTTGGGAGGCCAAGGCGGGAGGATCACTTGAGGCCAGGAGTTTGAGACCAGCCTGAGCAACATAGTGAGATCCTCTCTCTACAAAATATTTAAAGATTAGCTGGGCAGAGTGACACGTGCCTGTAGTCCCAGCTACTTGGGAGACTGAGGTAGGAAGATTGCTTGAGCCTAGGAGTTTGAGGCTGCAGTGAGCTATGATCATGCCATTGCACCCACTACGCTCCAGCCTGGGTGACAGAGTGAGACCATGTCTCTAAAAAACAAAATAAAACACACACACATACGCACACACACACAAAACTTCCCCTTTCTTGATCTGTGCTCTAATTTGTCAAAATTGCTTATCCATTTGTTTTGTAGGAGCCTTTGTGAATACTGTAAAGTTTACCTGTGTATCAATAATAATTTAGGAAGTGGTTGAGTTATAATGGCCAATTCTCCAACAGAAATGTATCGTTAGAACTTATTAAATCTGGGAGTCAGATTTCATTGAAATTAACACAAAGACTAAGAAACAAGTGAATAAGCAATAAAATAATTTTATTCTGACAAATTGGTTCATTTTCCTTTGAATTTGTTTTAAATGCTGCTATCATGGCTCCTTCTCTGATTCTATCAGAGGGGATCTTTTCCCTTTTATGAACTATTTATTTTAGTCCTTCTTTTTTTCTTGCTTCTACAAAGTTTAATGAGAAACAATCAACCAAGGTGACTTTTCCTTGGAAAAATCCTACAAAAACTGAATTTTATAAACAGTTACTTATTTTGATAGGAGTTCCATTTATAAATCACAGCCATTACTTCATTGCCTTCAAAATTGCAGGCTGTCACATTCTGTATGTTTAGAATTCAAATGTTTTAAGATCACATTTTCTAGTGTTAAAAAAAACGAGTTACAGAGACAGATGGATTAGATGTCCCATGCTAAGGAAACAGCTGATTTCCATGATTTTACTGTACAGACAAGTACAACCATTGGATTTACACTAATGGGTACAACATTTATATTTTTTGTTTAAAAATATGGAACACCTCACGAATTTGCATGTCATGCTTGCGCAGGGGCCACACTAATCTTCTCTGTGTCGTTCCAATTTTAGTACAGGTGTTGCCAAAGCAAGCACTTATTTTAATTCTGATCAAAGAATGCAGATATGGGAAAGAGCCATTGGGTCACTGACTGTATCCTCTTCCTAAGGCTTCAGTCCCCTAACACTGAGGCAGTCAAAAGATTAGGTCATTGTTACATGTGTAATTTTTTCCTTGACTTGTTTGCTTTTTCAATACAATAGAGAATATATTTGCCAATTTTCAGTCAATTAGTTCATGTTTAGATACAGATTTTTAATAATTTCATTAATATTTAAAAGCTAGTAGTCTGTTTAAATTGCTGGGCAACCCCATCAGATATTTAGGAACTCCCTAATCCATTCTTTAGTACAAGATAAGTCTTTTCTGCGGTAATTACAGAGCCATGTCAGGGGACTTCTGGCCCCTTCTGAGGCCCCTAAGCTAGGTCACAGTCTTCCACTTTTTACTTTGGCAAGTGGGTTTCTCTGTTCCCTTTATCTCTTTGTCCCCTCCATTCTCACCTTTGATGAAGAACGGGTCTTTAGGCATAAATCATTTGTTCATTATTAGACAACTATTTATTGAACACTGAACACGTGCTGTGTGCAGATACTCTACTAGGTACTGAGGATAAAGCAGTGAACAAAACACACAAGAATCCCTTTCTTCCCTGAGCTTTCATTCAAGGAAGAGACTGATATTAAATAAATAAACAAGTATATAATGTGTCAGATGGTTATTTGTCCTATGGAGAAAAGGAAGCAGGGAAAATACAGAGTGTGGGGGTGGTGATTGCTCTTTTATTTTTTATTTACTTTTTTGAGATTGGGTCTCACTCTGTCACCCAGACTAGAGTGCAGTGGCATCATCATAGCTCACTGCAACCTTAAACTCCTGGGCTGAAGCAATCCTCCTGCCTCAGCCTCCTAAGTAGCTGGGACCCATGCCTGGCTAATTTTTCTATTTTTGGTAGAGATGGGGTCTTGCTCTTGCTCAGGCTGGTCTCAAACTCCTGAGCTCAAGGAATCCTCCCACCTCAGCCTCCCAGAGTGCTAGGATTACAGGACTGAGCCACCACACCCAGCCTGATTGCTCTTTTAAATAGGATAATGAGAGGTCTCACCAGCAGGGTGAGTGGGAAAGTGATGTATTAAGAAGTACAGTATGATTGCCCATTTGAGGTTCATGGTCATAAATTTAAAGGGAGACTTGACAGCAAGGTTGTACATATTCCTTTAGTTAACATCAAGTTGCAAGGAACAGAATAGATGTAGACCTAACAAGGATTTAAGATTTTATTTTTGAGAGATGGGGTCTCACTGTGTTGCCCAGGCTGGCTTCAAACTCCTGGGCTCAAGCTAATCTCCCACCTCAGCCTTCCCTAGTAGCTGGGACTACAGGTGTTTGTGCCACTTCACCCAGCTTAATTTAAGATTTAATAAGGGTTTAATAAAACCCTTGTGATCTCACCAAGCATGAAATAAGGAGGAAGCAAGAGGTGGCAAAAAGCTGTGGGTGATTGCAAAAGGGATTATTATGATTAAAGCTGGGTAAGAAGGGAAGAGAGGACTTTAGACAAGTGAGAGATAGTGAAATGATGACAGGATTGATGGATTACTGATCCCAGTGGAGGTAAAGGATTGTTGGAGTCCAAATTCCTGATTCTCTCCTGGTTTGGAAATCAGAAGATCCACTGAGATTTGATCCTCCATTTTTATTTTGGAGGGTGGGGCTTACTCACTTCAGCCCCTTGAGAATCTACATTAGCCCGGTTCGGTGGTGCGCACCTGTAGTCCCTGCTACTGGGAAGGCTGAGGCAGGAGGATTTCTTGAGCCCAGGAGTTTGAGGTTGCAGTGAGCTATGATGACGCCACTGCATTCTAGCCTGGGCAACAGAGCAAGATGCTGTCTCAAAAAAAAAAAAAAAAGAAAGAAAGAAAGAAAAAAGAATCCAGAGTTGAGCAAACAGATAATCCTTCTCCATGATGGTTCCTCCTAGGCCAAACAAGGGCATGCTTTAGACTTAAAAGGACAAGAATTTTTTTTTTTAAATTTATGGAATGATTCCCGAAATTTGGGTGTTATCCTTGCACAGGAGGCGTGCTGATCTTCTCTGTATAGTTCCAATTTTTGTATATTGTACTGCCAAAGCAAACACGTAAGAAATTTTTGAGGACTTCCAGGTTAGGTTACAGCCATTTCAAACAGACATTCTCTGTAACTTTCTACTATCCCTGATTTGTATTTTTTTATTGTTGGCAGATATTCTTTTTTGTCATGTAGTTTCATCATTCGTGATGCAAAATGAACTTTCTTTTAGTGTTTTCCAATGTTATTTAGCTATTTACAAATCTTGATTTACAAGGTTAATGGGACAGAATCTTATAAATTTTTTCAATGTGATATGCTAAATTCTTAAGTTTTGTGGAAGTACTACAAAATTTATAGTTTCTCTCCTCACAAATGTGGCCCATGTTTACTCCTCCCACCTCAAAAATTATTTCCAATCTTTATTTTTTGAAATGATTACATTAAGATAATTCATTATTTACTATACCTGCTTATTCACTTTTTTTTTTTTTTTTTTTAAATATGGTGTTGCTGTCCTCTGGGGTAGAGTGCAGCGGCATCCTCAAAGCTCACTGCAACCTCCAACTCCTGGGCTCAAGCGATCCTCCTGCCTCAGCCTCCCGAGTAGCTGGGACTACAGGCCCTCGCCCACCATGCCTGGCTAATTTTTCTCTTTTTAGTAGAGATGGGGTCTCACTCTTGCTCAGGCTGGTCTTGAACTTCTGAGCTCAAGCGATCCTCCCGCCTCGGCCTCCCAGTGTGCTAGGATTACAGGTGTGAGTCGCCTCGCCAGGCCAGGAAATGACTTTAGACTGAGACCTGTGAAATGAGTGTAGGGATAGGAGGAAGGAGTTGAGAGCCAGTTGTAGAAGCCCGCAGATCAGACAGGGCACTGGAAAGAGCTGAAAGGTCAGTGTGGCTGGAGACGGGAGGACTGCTAGCGGTGTGGTTGGCACTGAAGGTAGACAAGTCATATAGGATCTTTGTAGGTCATTTTAAGAGTTTTGCTCTGTATCCTAAAAATAAAGGAAAGCAATTGAAAGGTTTTAAGTGTGGTAACATGAGATTTATCTTTTTAAAAGATCATTCAGAAGCCTGTGAGATGGCCCATCCCTATCTTTCCAGCTACTGGGAAGGCTGAGGCAGGAGGATCATTTGAGCCCAGTTCAACACTGCAGTGTGCTATGATGGCAACCATGAAAAGCCACTGCACTCCAACCTGGGCAACACAGTGAGACCATCTCTCAAAAAAAAAAAAAGTCACACAGGCTTTTCCATAGAGTGTGCACTTCTCCCTGCCACTGTTTTTCAGGAGAAGGGCAAAAAGTTTATAGTTGGCAAGATTTATACTGAGTCTTTCCTGGCTTTCATTTCCTTTAACTTCTTTAGGACTTTCACAGTTATGAGGGCCACACCCTAGGTCTGTACCCATCTACCTTTTCCCTGAAAAATAAGATTTAAAAAAAAATTAGGGCCAGGCAAGGTGGCTAATGCCTGTAATCCTAACACTCTGGGAGGTCAAGGTGGGAAGATCGTTTGAGGTTGGGAGTTTGAGACCAGCCTGAGCAACAGCAAGACCCCATCCCTACTAAAAATAGAAAAAATTAGCCAGGCGTGGGTGGTGCACGCCTGTAGCCCCAGGTACTCGGGAGGCTGAGGTAGGAGGATGGCTTGAGCCCAGGAGTTTGAGGTTGCTGTGAACTAGGCACTCTAGCCCTGGCGACAGAGCAAGACTCTGTCTCAAAAAAAAAAAAAAAAAAAATTTGAGATGGGGGGAAGGGAGGGATGTCTCACTATATTGCTCTGGCTAGCCTCAAACACCTGGGCTCAAGCAATTCTCTGGCCTCAGCCTCCTGAGTAGCTGGGACTACAGGGGCATGCCACCATGCCCTGAAGAAGATTTTAATCAAAAACAAGAACATAAAAATCAAATCTAAACAAAAACTGCTTGCCAATCCAGGTATTTATGTGACCTCTAGTAAGTAGATCAAGTGTGCTCCTTTCTTGTGAACACTTGGTCCTTTCCTCCCACATCAAAGTGATTGAATGAAGACATGTCAAACTGTTAATGGTCCTCAGATTCCCCCTCAGGTAACTGGGGATTGGTTTTTTTTGATGGAATTAGCAAGCAGATCATCGACTGTTTTTGCCCTCCCTCCCCCATCCATCCATCCATCCATCTCGGAATGAGTATTAAGAATTCAGAAACATTGTTTGCAATTTGATCCAAAAGGCCACTACTTCCCTAAATATATTCTTCTAATACATGTTAGCACTTTTAAAGTACCTGCAAACCATGAAGAGGTAGTTGCCAAGACTCTGAAAATCCTAAAACACTATCAGCATAGCAGCTGTTGTGAAACAGCTAAATTGCCATTTTATTTTATTTTATTTTTTAAGGCCAGTCAAGTGAGACAATGGGAGTGGAGAAGGAACAAAGGAATCTGTAACTGGTTGCGATCAATTAGTTGTGAACACTACTGCACTCGGACCAACCTAAGTTGCCATTTTAAACCCAATGAGATCATGTTAGTTCTAGTCTCAGCTGCTACCTAATATATATTAAGCACTTACTATGTGCAAGAGACTGGAGCTGTGGAGAGGGCTAGAGAAAAACATGAAAACAATGAAAACACCATAAGCCAAAACTCACGAACCTCCAAAATAATAACATAAGACTAATCCATTAGTGAAAAAGTTGTTTTAACAGTAAACGCCTTGAGGGCAGCACTTCTACTCCTAAACTCCACCTCTCTGCTCAGCATTCATTCAGTAAGAGCTCAACATAAACGCTCTGGGTAATTGAATGACCCCAACCCACCCTGCCCGCCTCCCGGGCCTAGCCAGACTCACACACCTCTTTGCGCCCCTGGGACTAGGTGTGGCCACGTGACCGGCCCAGACCAATGGGCAGGCTGCGCGCGGAGGGTCTCGTATAAAGGCGCCGGTGTCAGCCGACTAGCGGCCGCCATTAGGGCGAGAGCTGGCGGCGACGGACGGTGGAGAACTGCTGCCCTGCACCGCTTCATCTTGTGCAGACTGAAAGGGGCGATCAGATAAAGTCTTTTTCATAACAGGTAATATACTCTCTACAGGAAGCATCGCCCTAGGCCGGCCCCTGGGGGCGACCTTGGGTGGGAACAACCGTTTTTTTTCCCCCTCCCCTCCCCCATCAACATTATGCGACGGGCGAGAGGCAGTTGGGGAGGCCATCCTGTCAGAGCCTGCAGCCCAGGTGGGCTGCCAGTTGCTTTCCCTCGGCCTTACCAACTGGAAGCTCGTTGCCCCAGTGTGCCTTTTTTTTTTTTTTTTTCCCTCCCTCCTTCCCCGTAAATGTTTGGTTTTTCTGCTAGGGAGGGCTGGGAAGAAGGAGGTGGGGGCGAGGGGGTGGGGGGGTTCAGTTGTGCAGCTGCGTCTTCCCATCTCGAAAAACACTTATGGTCTATGAGTTCCTCTTAGGTCTTGGATTGGTGGATCGCTGCTGCCTGTACTGTGGTTTCGGGAATGCAGGAGGAAGTATGGAGCTTTTAGCTTTAGCTGGCATTTTCGTTGTGTTTATTCTGCGAGTCCTCATTTGGGACAGGGAAATCCTGATCCTTGATTCATTTATTCATTCCACTAACTTTATTAATCCCTTGGAACCTGCTAAACCCTCTGTTGGGTGCTGCAGAATTGGAGGTGGGCCTGACCTCAAGGTGCACTGGCCAAGGTTAAGAATTAAGATAGAGGTATGTACAGGGTGCTTTGGGACCCATGGGAAGGGCCTGGGTGGTTGGAAGGGAAGGAGGAAGACAGTAGAAGTGATAACTCAGCTGGGTCTTGAGGGACAAATAGAAGTTAGGCTAAAGAGTAATGAGGGAAGCTTGGGTACAGAGAAGTTTCTCAAAGGCGTTGATGTGTGTACACAGAATAGGGTGGGCCAGTGGAGAATAGCTTTTTTTAAAAAGAAAAAGGATGAGGCTGCTATGTTGCCCAGGCTGCAGTGCAGTAGCTATTCACAGGCACTGTCATTTTGAATTACAGCCTTCAATTCCTGGCCTCAAGTGGTCCTCCCACCTCAACCTACTGATTAGCTGGGACTACAGATGCTGTGCCATGGTGCCTGGCAAGAATGCACATTTTCTGAGTGGCTGGCACAATGTTGGGGGTTGGTGAAGTAGCAAGAGATGAGTCTAGTGAGATGGCGGGGAGGGGGAGGGTATTATAAAAGGGTTTGTGTATCATGAAGGACAGTGGGTTGAACAGCATGATCTTAAGCAAATTGCTGAACAAAAAATCAAGACATCATCATTGCATTAATTCATGGTGTTAAGTGACAAGCGATTGTAATTATATGTATTGAGTTATAATTGCCTATTAACAATTCTCTGTAAAGAGACCGTATCCCAAAATTCTAGCTCAGTGTTTGGCAACATTGTAGTTGCCTTTTTTTTTTCTTTTTTTTTTTGAGACAGGGTCTCACTCTGTTGTAGGTGCCTTATACGTATTTAATAAATGAACAAATAGAATTTGGAAAATGGTATCCTGGAAACTAGAGGAGAGTTTTAAAAGAGTCATAATAGTCTAGTGACAAATGTTGCTGAGAGGTCAAGTAAGGTAAGATTCAAAAAGAATCCATTGGATTTAACAACTAAGTATGGTAAGTGTTAACCTTGGTGTAAGGGGAGTTTTAGAGGAATGGTAGGGAAAAGCCAAGGGTGAAGTGGGCAGAAAAGGCAATGTCATTTCTTAGGATGCCCTGCTGTGAGGTACAGAAGAGAAGATTGAGGTTATAAGGAGATGATAGGATTAAAGGATGAATTTTTAAGGAGGCTTAGAAAGTTTATATGGAGGAAAGCTAGTATAGAAATGTTAAAGATACAGAAAAGAGGGAGCAAGGACCTTCAGGAAGGAGTGTTATCCAGAGTCCCAGGAAAAGAGTTCTAGACAGAAAGGGTTCCTCATTCTTAGACTGGAGGGAAGAGATGAAGGGAGGAGCAGATAAGAGTGAATCATTGTAAAGAATATACATTGATGACGAATTACCAGGGGCCTTAACTGAAGCTGATCTAGTTTTGAAGAAACTATTTTTTCCTTTGGATTGGAGACTGCTCTTTTGATGTAGGATTTGGAGTTAGTATATGAGCTCAGGCCAGGCCAAGTTATTTTTTACCTTTCTGAGCCCTAGAGCTATCTGTTATTCAGAATCCAAGCTCCTCAGTTCTATGTTGTACTGCTTCCCTGTGTGTGTAAGACCTATTGTGAAGTTCTACCAGAAGTGCCACACCACAAAATAACTTATTGTCATTTATTGAAACAGATGGAAATTATTTTGTTAAACAATCTTTCTTCAGAGCCTCAAAATTCAACTGTACTTATCTGAAATTGAGCCTTCTAGGCTCAAGATAATGTTATATTAATTTTGTTTTTTAATAAGCTCAATTCTTTGAGATGCCAGTATACATACAGGGTAATACAATTTAATACCTGCACCACTGTGGTTAAAAATCATTGAGGAATTAAAAAATTTTTTCTTGGCAAACTCAAGAAATTGGTTGGTCCTGATGTTTTTGTAAGGGGAAACCTTTGCCAAAGAGATTGGACTCTCTTCCCGATATGCCTGTGCATCCATTCAGTTAGAGGTGAACTTTTGTTTCTTGCAACATTTTGGAAACATTTTTTTTTCTCTTTTTTTTTTTTAGACCGTTGAAGGAAACATTTTGGAAACATTTTTAAGCTTATGTATATGCATTTCAAAAAATCTTTGGTCTATAGTATGTATCAGGGATGACTTTGAAATATTCACAACCACCTCAAAGCCTTTTTCTTTGAAGTTTAAATTTTTAAAGTTTTTTTTGAAGCCAAAGCTAAGAAGATAAGAAATTTAAAATTTTACTCGTGTACATTGGTAGTAGAAATATAAGTTGAGATAACCTCTGGAGAACAATTAAAACACCTACCAAAATTTAAAAGTATTGGCCCAGAAATTGTTAATGGGAATATATCCAATAAATATTGGCATATATATGCAGTGATGTATTTGCAAGGGTATTCATTACAGCATTGTATATAATAGCAGAAGATTGGAAATAACCATAATATCTGTATGACAACATACTATGCAGCAATTAAAAAGAAATGGGCAATAATGTATATGTTGCCCTGGGAAATTTTTTTCCTTTTTTTGAGACAGGATCTCACTCTGTTGCCTGGGCTAGAGTGGAGTGGTGTCATCATAGGTCACTGCAACCTCAAACTCCTGGGCTCAAACAATCCTCCTGCCTCAGCCTCCCAAGTAGCTGGGATTACAGGCACATACCACCACGCCTGGCTAATTTCTGTTTTTTGTATAGCTGGTCTTGCTATGTTGTTCAGGCTGGTTTGAAACTCCTGGCCTCAAGTGATCCTCCCACCTCAGCTTCCCAGAAGCCGGGACTCTTTTAAAGATGAATTAGTTCAAAAAAAAAAAAAAGACCATTTCTGAAAGGACATACACAAGAAATTGCTAAACAGTAGGAGGGGGATCTGGTTGCCTGGGGGACGAGAATGGAACAGTATAAAACTTTGTGTACCATTTTCATCAAAATTTTTATACCACAGGAATGTTAAAATTCAGATAAACTTTTGTTTTTAAGAATTCCTTAAATTATGCATTATCTTTAAGAATTTCTCCAGAATTCCCAATTATTTTATGAATTATTGAGTGGGTAAAAGGGATGTGATTTTCAGGCATCTTGTTTGTGGAACCACAGAAGGATTTAACAAAGTGATGCTATTATGTGAGTGTCTTCAACAAAGTAAACAAATTTTTCATAATCATTTATGATACATTGTCTTTGAGCAATTGTAATGGGTGGTTACTATATAACATTAACTTTTTATTGACATTAAATTGCATCTGCTCATGACATCTTTTTAGAAATATATCCATGGGAAAAAAATGTTTTAAAAGCAGAAATAACAGTAAGATAGCTCACTATAAACACTAGAAACAACAGTGGACTTTCATGTAGACAGGTTAGGCTCCACATAATGCATAGTGCCAGTACAATTGTTAACTCCATATTTTTTTCCCTCATTTAACATAGCATATTGGAGTGTAAGTGATTTTAGAGAAAACTTTGAATTAACCAATCTGTTAAAATTAATGACAGATTACTTCTGACACTTCACAACTGATTATGACCCACCCTTATGTCAAGATAAGGTGAAAACCTATTGGGATCTGTTGCAGGACTATTATGATGACATTTCCTGATTTAAAATTAATAATCAAGTCTTTAGAGAAAGTAAAATAAAATCATGAAATTGACATCTATCTAGCACAATTGTTTGGTTTACCAAGTATCATAAAAGACCACATAAGCTCATTAAAAAACGAGAAACAGAAGATTAAAATACTTTGAACAGTAAGAATTGGGTAATTACAAAGAGTACTTTGTAAAGAGGAAAATTCTTACTCGTTTTGCTGGACAGTGAGCTTCACTTCACACTAGAAACCAGGATATTCACCACCCCCTGCCGAGAAGATAATAAGATTATGAAATATTAGCTATTTTTTTGCCCAGTGACAATCAGAACTCTTGTTCATGTTTAGTCCATCTGCAGTGCTCAATCACAGTGTACTTAAGTTTATTATTAAAGTTTTCAAGCATATAGAAAAACAGTACAAAGAACATCTGTATGTATCAACAATTGTCAACATTTTGCCATGTTTGCTTTTCTATGTAGGTTTTCTTCCTACAAGCCTTTTACAGATATAATACAGATGTGATGATTTTATTATCTGCATCCTGAGAGGTCATTGCTTTGGATCTGGTATTATGAAGTTAGCTTTAGCTTTTCTCTTCTTTGTTGTGACTTTGAGTATGGAGCACCATGAGACTTTGAGGTATGCTGGACTCTCACCTGGTTTCACGTCAGAATTAGAGCACTGACAGTTGACAATTGGTATGTGCTTCTTGATGATGTGTTTCTGGGACGTGGATGTCCCATAACCAATGTATGGCAAGACTTTTATATGTTTTTATACCCTACAAGTGACTGTGGAATCCAATCTCAGGTTTTAAAAGGGAAGGTTTTTTTAGAACTATGGTGACATTTGTCTCAAGGACATTACCAAGGCAAGGATCCTTGCTTATCTCGTGTGTTGTTGACCAAGACAAACCTTCATCAAAACCTGCAACTTCATATATCAATCCAAGGCAGTCCAGATGGCTGGCTTCTCCAGTTTACAAAGAGTACTGCCTTAACACTATCAAGTGCTTGAAATCTTATTCCAAATCTTAAAACACACTTTTCTTCTCTATCCATCAAGATTGATGAAGTCAAGGAAGTGCCTAAAATTAGATCATTGCACATCCTATGCCTCATTTTCTCGTCAGTGGGAAATAGAAGTGGGCTATATAGTGTGATATATGGAGCAACCGCAACTGTAGCTGTCTGAGGACTGAAACAATGTGCTTAAGCTATAGCTGTCTTCTGAAGATTTCAGAGTTCCTTCTGATACCATGTGTTTTTAAATGTTTATATTAATCTGCAACTTTAATAAAGTAGACATTTCCCTTATGACTCCTTGAGAATTTTTAATTATACTAAAATCAAATTCAATAAATACTTTTTCTTCAGCTAAAAAATAATAATACAGATATGACTTTTCACACCAAGTTTTCTTGAGCATATACTTAAAACTTTTTCCTACATAGTCACTATTATCCTACCTATCAAACTGAACAATTTCCTACATTTCTGTAGTTGTCCCAAAAATGTCTGTTATAGCTTACCTTTTCAAACCAATATTTGGTGTAGAATAACAAGTTGAATTTGGTCTTTTCATTATTTTCCTTAATGACCTTAACTTTATAAAAGATAGGCCATTTGTTTTATAGAATATTCCATACTCTAGATTTATCTGTTTCCTTAGGGTTATATTTCATTTATTCTAGCATTATCACACAGAACTTTTCTGCCATGATGACTATGTTCTATATCTGTGTTGCTCCCTAGAGTAGCCACTAGCCACATGTGGCTGTTAAGCACTTGAAATGTGTAAGTTAAATTTTATTTGATTTTGGACGATTTAAATTTAAGTAGTTACATGTGGTTAGGGGCTATCATATTGGACAGCAAAACTCTAGTCCCTGAATTTTCTGTTAAATAAAAGTTAAATCTACAAGCTTGATTACATTCAATTGCACATTTTGGGCAAAAAGCCTTTGTAGGTACTTTATCGGTACTGTGTACTTAGATATGTTAAATACTACAGAGAAGTCTAGGAAGATAACTGAAGAAGGCCAGTGAGGGATTTGGAAAGTTTCCAGGTTTTAATGATTTTTGGGAGAGTGAAAATTTTATGTTAGCAATCAAGCATATAGCAGGAAAGGTTTTTTGTTTGTTTTTGTTTTTTTAAACAGACTTTATTTTTTAGAGAAGGTTTAGGTTCACTGCAAAATTGAGCAGAAAGTACAGAGTTCCCATCTACCCCATGCTCTTAAACACATACAGCTTTCCCCCACTATGAACATTCAGCACCACAGTGGTACATTTGTTATAACTGATGAACCTACACTGACACATCGTTATCCCTGAAGCCCATAGTTTACATAGTTTATTACACCATAGTTTCTCTTTTGGTGTTGTACATTCTATGGGCTTTGACAAATGTATCCACCATTATAGTATTATATAGACTAGGTTCACTGCCTTAAAAATCATCTGTGCTCTGCCTGTTCATTCCTTCCTCCCCAAACCCCTAGCAACTACTGATCTTTCTATTGTGTCTATAGTTTTTCCTCTTTGAAAATGTGTAGTTAGAATTATACAGTTTGTAGCCTTTTCAGGTTGTTTCTTTCACTTAGTAATAGTCATTCACGTTTTCTCCATGTCTTTTCATGGCTTGATAGCTCATTTCTTTTCAGTGTGGAATAATATTCCATTGTATGGATGTACTACAGTTTATTTACCTCTTCACCTACTGAAGGACGTCTTGGTTGCTTCCAAGTTTTGGCAATTATGAATAAAGCTGCTATAAACATCCTTGTGCAGGTTTTTGTGTGGGAAGGTATTTTTAAGAAAAAAAATTTAAGGCACTGACTGACTACAGCATGTCTGTAGGCAGATAATACCAGTATAAGTTAATTCCAGATAAAGAATTAAATGTAGAAAATGAAACCATAAGACAGAGCAGAAAATGATTTTTTATTTAAAAATATTTAATTGACAAGCTTTGTATAGTTGACCCTTGAACAATGTGAGAGTTAGGGGTGCCAATCCCCCTCACCATTGGAAATCTGTCTATAACTTGACTCCTTGAAAACAACTACTGGCTGGGCACAGTGGTGCATGCCTGTAATCCCAGCTACTCAGAAGGCTGAAATGGGAGGATTGCTTGAGCCCAGGAGTTCACACCTGGCCTGGGCAACATAGCAAGACCCTGTCTCTAAAAATTAAAAAAAATAAAAGCAACTACTGATAGCCTACTGTAGACTGGAAGCCTTACAGATAACAAACAGTTGATTAAGACATTTTATATATTATATGTATTATATACTATTAATATATTAGAATAAAGTAAGCTGGAAAAAGAAAGTGTTATTGAGGAAATCAAAGGGAAAAGAAGATATGTTTACTATTCATTAAGTGAAAATGGAGCACAATAAAGGTCTTCATTCGTCTTCACAGTAAGTAAGCTGAGGAAAAGAAGGAAGGGAAGGGGTTGGTCTTGCAGTCTCAGTGGTGACAGAGGCAAAAGAGGTGGAGGAGGTGGAAGGGCAGGCAGGAGAGGTAGACACACTCTGTAGCTTTTATTGAAAAACATCTGCATGTAAGTGGTGGACCTTTGCTATTCAACCCTGTGTTCAAGGGTCAACTGTATATATTTAAGGTGTACAATGTGATGATTTGAAATATGTGTACATTGTGTAATGATTATGATAATCAACATCACTACCTATGCTGTACATTAGGTCCCCAGAACTTGTTCATCTTATAACTGAAAATTTGTACCTTTTGACCAACATCTCCACTTTTCCCCACCTCCCAGCCCTTGGCAACCACTGTTCTACTGCTTCCATGAGTTCAACTTTCTTATGTTCCACATATAAATGAGATCATACAGTATTTATCATTCTGTGTCTGGCTTATTTCACTTATTATGATGCCCTCCATGTTCACCCATGTCATCACAAATAGCAGGGTTTCCTTCTTTTTTATGGCTGGATAATATTCCTGAGTGTGTGTGTGTGTGTGTGTCTCACATTTTCTTTATCCATTCATCTATCAATGGACACTTAGGTTGTTTCCATATCTTGGCTGTTGTGAAAAATGATACATATGAAGAGGAGGGTGCTGATATGTCTTTAAGATACTGGTTTCATTTCGTTTGGTTATATACCCAGAAATGGGACTACTGGATCATTTGGTAGTTCTACTTTTAATTTTTTGAGAAACGTCCATGGTATTTTCTATAATGGCTGTACCAATTTACATTTCTACCAACAGTGTACGAGGGTTCCATTTTCTCCACACCCTTGCCAACACTTACCTTTTGTCTCTTTGATAATAGCCATCCTAACAGGTATGAGGTGATATCTCATTTTGATTTGCATTTCTATGATGATTAGTGATGTTGAGCATCTTTTTATATACCTGTTGGGTATTTATTTGTCTTTGGGTACATGTCTATTCAGGTGTTTTGCCCATTTTTTAATCTGCACTGTTCTGTATGGTAGCCATTAGTGACATGTAGCTAGCAATTGAGCACTTGAAGACTAGTGTTATGGAGGAACTGAATTTTAAATTTTATTTAATTTTAATTAAAATTTAAATAGCCACATATGACTATTATATCTGACAATAGTTTTAAATTAAGGAAGTAGATATTTCTTCAAAGAGAAGCTTAAAACCTATGTGCAATACTCCCTTTAAAAATTTTATTATAGATAAAAACTCTTAAAGCTAGTTTTCTAGAACTACTGACCAACACGTTAAGTATTTGAATTTTGTAGATAACACTCCAAAACAAAAAAATAAATTGAACTTTATTCAGAGAGACCTCTTCTGTTCACTTTGGGAGTGTATAAGTAGATAGTTTACTTCACTAACAATAATAACTTCAATTCATCTAAAGACACCATTAAGAAACTGAATATGTAATGCATAGCATGGAATATATTTGCAACACACATAATGAAAGAGGTTTTATATTCAGAACATATGAAGAACTACTACAAATCAGTAAGATAAATGACAGACAGCCCAATATAAAAAAAGGTAGAACATTTCAACAGGTGCTTGACAGAGATGTCTGTGTAGCTAATAAACATACAAAAGGTGCTCCATATCATGAATCATCAGAGAAATGCAAATTGAAATCACAATGAGATCCCATTACGTACCTACCAGAATGGCTGAAATGGAAGACACCAATAATGCCAAATATTTTAAAAAGGATGTGAGATAACAAATTCTGACTGCTGTTGTAGATATAAAATTGGTACAACATTGTGGAAGACTATTTGGCAGTATCTATTAAAGTTGAACATATACGTTTTATGTAGCAACTTCATTCCTGGGTTGTAGAAGGTTTCAATGCAACATAAATGCATGCATATATACACTACAAGCATGTTTATAGAGGCATTGGTTGTCATGGTAAAAAGCAGAAAACAACCCCAAAGTCTCAATAGGAATGGAAAAATTATGGCATTACAATTCTACAGTAGGATGCTTTAGAGCAATGAAAATGAACAAACTACATAGGGAATAACACGGATAAGTCAGACAAAAAATGTTGGGGAAAAGAAGCCAGATAAAACATAATACATAGTAAAGAATACTATATTTATGTAAAGTTCAAAATTGGTTACAACTTGATCTGTGGTGATAGAAGTCAGCATAGTGGTTAACCTTTTTGGATGAGGGAGGTTATAGTAATTGGGACACCCCAAAAGTAGGCTAGTTTTAAGTACAAAGCCAGGATAGGAACCAGTTTGGTTGTGCCAGCCTAGAATATCTCCATCTTTGTTCTTAATGACTTTTATTTGTTTTTTATTTAAAAATTTTTTTTTTGGAGACAGGGTCTCACTGTGTTGCCAGGCTGGAGTGCAGTGGCATGATCACAGCTCACTGTAGCCTCGAACTCCTGGGCTCAAGTGATACTCCTGCCTTAGCCTCCCGAGTACCTGGGAATACAGGCATGCACCGCTATGCCCAGCTAATTTTAAAATTTTTTGTAGAGATAGGGTCTCACTATGTTGCCCAGAGTGGTCTCAAAATCCTGGCCTCAAGTGATTCTCCCACCTTGGCCTCCCAAAGGGCTGGGATTACAAGCATGAGCCACTGCACCTGCCCTTAATGACTTTTAAGTGTTCTATTTCATATATTTATAACATGAGAAAAGCAAAATCATGAGATGAAATAAATTACAAGGCTGATAACCACCTCCAAGTTAATTCAACTTAAGGTAGTGGTACTCAATCTTGTCTGCACATCAGAAGCACCAGGTAACCTTTAAAAAACCAACAAAACTGATTCCCAGGCCCTGTCTCCAGACACTGGGACAATTTTAGTATTTTTAAGAAGATCCACAGCACCTCATATCAATTAGGACAGCTACTATTAAAACAAAACAAAACCAAAATAACTGTTGGCAAGGATGTGTAGAAATTGGAACCCTTATACACTGTTGGTAGGAATGTGAAATGGTGTAGAGGCTATAGAAAACAGGATGGGGTTCCTCAAAAAATTAGAAGTACAATTGCCATGTGATCTAACAATTCTACTTCTGCCCTTCTGGGTATATTTATCCAAAAGAATTGAAAGCAGAGTCTTGAGATATTTGTAAACCTATGTTTATAGCAGCACTATTCACAATAACCAAGAGGTGGAAGCAACCCAAGTGACATCGGTGCGTGAATGGATAAACAAAATGTGATACACACACAATAGAATATTATTTAGCCTTGCAAAGGAAGGAAATCCTGACATACTATGACATGGATGAATCTTGAGGACTTTACACTAAGTGAAATAAGCAGTCACACACAAAATCGTATATGATTCCACTTATATGAAGTATCTAGAGTGGTCAAATTAACAGAAACAGGAAGCAGAGTGGTGGTTGCCATATACTGGCCAGAGCAAAGAAAGGGAAGTTGTTTAATGGGTATAGAATTTCTGCTTTGCAAGATGAAAAAGTACTGGAGATTGCTTTCACAAAAAAATGTGAATATACTTAACACTACTGAACTGTACACTTAAAAATGTTTAAGATGGTGAATTTTGATGTGTATTTTACCACAATTTAAAAAGATCCACAAGTGACTAATATGCAGCAAGAGTTAAGAAGTAACACCGCTTTAATGCAAACAAAGATATACTGGCCAAGTGTTAACACTGGTCTCTAAGAATGAGCAATTTATTTAATAACCATACCTTTCATATTGCTGATGTACTTGAGGTATTGTGTGCACATTGGTAGTACTTTTGCTCTTTTGTCCTTAAAGTAATAATGCTATCTAGGAATATTAAATACTGTCTTTCTAAAATACCCATGAAATTTAAAAGTATTTTATTTTAGATGTAGCAATATGTGCCAAAGAGTAGCATTTTAACACTTGACATTTTTCTATCTAATAAGTTGCATTTTAAAATAAATCACTTTATTCAAATTAGGTAGAAAAATCTTTTACTTTGCTTTTCTCCCTTCATTGACTTAACAATTTTAGGATACCTATATACTAATAATATCTTTAACATTCCCTGTTAATTCTTTTTACCAGGAATTCATAGACTTTTCCTGCTAAGACCTCAATTTGTGAATTTGAAAGGCTGAAAGACTGAAATGGTGAAATAATTTAAACCATCCAAGACTAAGGCATACATAATGAAACAGCTTTTACTACTTGTGTAGAAAAAGGTTCGTCTTTGTTTAAAAATTGATTCATTTATCATTTGGCTTTTTTTCCCCCTGTCTTAATCACAATGTGCTTTAACATACAATATCTGTTAAAGTGCTTCTAAGGTACTCAATTTTTTTCTTTTTCAGGACATGTACTTGTAGACAGCATTAGACTATCAGGGTTTGAAGCAGTTAAGAATGTCTCTGCCAAGTCGACAAACAGCTATTGTTAACCCTCCTCCACCAGAGTACATAAATACTAAGAAAAATGGGCGATTGACAAATCAACTGCAGTATCTACAAAAAGTTGTCCTAAAGGCTTTATGGAAGCATAGTTTTTCTTGGCCTTTTCAACATCCTGTGGATGCCGTGAAACTAAAGTTGCCTGTAAGTATGTCTTACGATTATGTTAGTTTAAAAAAAGAAAGATCCTGTAAATCTCTAGTCTTTAATATTATAAAATATATTTAATTTAATAATGTAATAAACAAAGCTGATTTATTCAGCACCAATAAAGACTATCCCAATAAGTATTTTTCTCCCCAAAACAAACCTTATTTCTCTGAGCATTGACATTCTTCTTTTAACAGTTTGGGATAAATTGTAGTACATATTTTCTTGTTATAGCATATGTCACTAGACCTTTTGATGCGGGGTTGTCATGAATGTCACCTTCTCTGTGAAGTCTCTCTTGACACTCCCTGGCAGACTCAATTGTATCATGTATAGAATTCAAATTTAGGTCTCACGTTAGGAATTTTTAGCCATTTGGTAATGGAATGGTTGGGTAATTTGTAAATAGCTAGTAAACCATGAAGCTGGGATTTTACTCTGGATTTGTCAGGTAGACAAATTTCTTATTAAATTTCTTTGTGTACCAATGGTTATAGTGTATTAATTCTTACTAACATTTAGAATTTCTTCAAAACCATAGGATTATTATGCCATTATAAAAAACCCAATGGATTTAAATACAATTAAGAAGCGCTTGGAGAATAAATATTATGTGAAGGCTTCAGAATGTATAGAAGATTTCAATACAATGTTCTCAAATTGTTATTTATACAACAAGGTATGTAAGCCTTATGTTATACTTGCTAATTCTTTGCTATTATGTATACGAGAGATAAGTATAAAATCATGTGCTGATTTCAGATTTCAAGTATTGATTTGGGATATTTTACGTATTTTTAAGGATAAGGTTTACTCACTGGATTTCGTAATTTTCACGCATCAGTATTTGTTCAATCTATTTGCTATAATATCTTTGCCTGAATAGTGTAATGGTTTATTTTGTTTTTAAAAAATGAAATACCGATGATAGCTGGGTTTTGTGAGTAAAGTATTTCAGAATGTCCCTGAAATGCATTCCTGTCATTTTAGTTATAGGATAAATGAAAAACCTTATTATACACTTATCTTGGTTAAAATTTCACAGTATGGATCCCTGACCATAACCTAAGAAGCTAAACAAATTGCATACTTCTAGACTTCATGACAAGTTGATCTAAAGATCACACACATTCTTTGTTCTATTCTAGTAGTAGCACTTGCATTTGTGTGTTGTGGTTTTTTTTGTTTGTTTGTTTGCTTTTTTAGAGACAGGGTCTAGCTCTGTCCCTCAGGCTGAAGTGCAGTGTGTGAACATAGATCACTGTAACCTCAAACTCCTGGGCTCAAGCCATCCTCCCACCTCAGCCTCCCGAGTAGCTGGGACTACAGGTGCCTGCCACCACACCCAGCTAATTTTTCTATTTTTTGTAGAGACAGGGTCTGCTGTGTTGCCTAGGCTAGTCTCAAACTCCTTGCTCCAAGCAATTCTCCCCTTTTGGCCTCCCAAAGTGCTGAGATTACAGGCTTGAGCCACCACACCCAGCCGCATTTGTGTTAATGCGTTAGCCTATATGGTGTATGTGTGGACATTTTAAACTTACTCTTGACATTTGCTCTCACTCATAAAATTGGATTTGTGTATTTTGTTTTTCCTCCATATAGTATTCCTATTTCCTATAGTACTGTATCTTTTTCAAGCTGTTTTAGAGTATTTAAATATTTTAAAGCTTATATACCATGTAAATATGAGAAATCTAAGTATTTGGCATTTGGTTTATTCAAAATCACTAGTGACACTGAAATGTAATAGAAATTTTGATCTGGTTCTCAAGGTAAGTATCAATGTCATCTTATATGTATAAAAGATTTAAAACTATTAGCCACTGTGAATTTTTTTTTTTTAAAGAGACAAAGTCTCATAATGTTGCCCAGGCTGGACTCAAACTCTTGGGCTCAAGTGATCCTCCCATTTCAACCTCCCGAGTAGCCGGGACTACAGGTGTGCACCACCACACCCGACTCCAGTGTGAATTTTTAAAAAATCAGTACTATAGTAATCAGTATCAGTGGCAATTTCATTTTAATTTAACAATTCCAAAGGGTCTTTTCACATTTAACATTTTAAAATGAAGTTCAATTTTCCTGAGCTACCTAACTTAGAAATAAGTGTTCTCTGTTTTAGGCTGTTGCTTTGTAATTTACTTTGTTTTTTTCTCAGTAGTGAAGTAAAGCAAGAGGAAGACTTCTGAGCAGATAGTTAAGATTTAAAAATTGAGTCAGTGCTACAGTGTCATTTAAAAAAAATTTTTTGTTTACACCTGTGCTGTAAGAAGTGTCATTTTGTTGATTAGTTAATTGAAAACTGAATTGCTTCAAGTCAAACCATGAGATACTTTGCACAGCCCTGAATAAGTTTTGTTTTTACCTACTTGTGAAGTAGAAAGTCTAATTTCGAATCCCATTTTGTATTAGTAGAATTGGTTGGATTGTAATTCTCTAGTGCTCAGAAGGGCATTCTGGGTCCTTTTTAGAAGTTGAAGGGGCAGGGAAGGTGGCTTGGGGGGTCCCTGTCCTCCTTCTCTCCCTCTCTCTCAGGAGAGAGGGCCCGGGGCAGGTCCACCCCCCAAGTGTTTAAAAAAAAAAAGAGAAAGAGAAAACAGAAGTTGAAGGGGTAAGATGCTAGAATTTAAAATGTGAGTTGCTTCATTATTTTCTAAACTTAATTTAGAAGAGATAAGTACTGTCTAGGAGTACTATGTCACTGCCTTCCATAAGGTGGCCTGAATTTTAAAAATTCAGTACAGTGACCATACTATGTGTATCCTTATGGTATATTTAATATATTTTCTAGCCTGGAGATGACATTGTTCTTATGGCACAAGCTCTAGAGAAGTTGTTTATGCAGAAATTATCTCAGATGCCACAAGAAGAGCAAGTTGTGGGTGGTAAGGAAAGAATAAAGAAAAGTAAGCCAGGAGGTAAACAGTTTATGTTCTCTCCCTCTCTCTCTCTCATTTTCTCTTCTTCTTTTCTCCCACTCCCTCTCCCTCTCTCCCTCCATCTGTCTGTCTGTCTCTCTCTCTCTCTGTCTCTCTGTCTCTGTGTCTCTCTTTCTCATGTGTATGTGTGTGTGTGTGTGTATGTGTAATGACTGGAAGTAAATATAAAATCCCTCAAAGGGGACAGCCATCCTGAAGTCCTTCTATATCCTATTCTATTGGTACAAATTTCCATTTAGACAACCTGCTGAACCTTGATCACAAGGGTGAGTATCATGCAAGAATAAGTAGGATTGCCTTGATTATGGCCTTGGAGCCAGGTTTCCTGTAGCTTAGTGTCATTCACATAGTAGGGACCCAGTAAATCATAGCTGTTATTACTATTTTCAGTGGATATTGTATCTGTGCTATAATGATAAGAAGGCCCAATTGACATTGCTCTCTGTACTAAAAAAAAATCACATAGCTGAGAATGAAATGTTACCATTGGATCTGAATATTGTCTTTTTTTCTAACTTTTTCTTAACTCACTCACAAAAAGCTTTAGAAGGAAACATCTTTACAGCTAACAATCATATCATTTAAATATGGAGTTAATTTAAAGTTAATCTTAAGTATTCAAATGGATTTATTGTAGAGGTTAACCAAGAATGTAATAAATGTTGGTTAATCTTTGTGTCACACAAGCTGTGTAATCTTTGTTGAGTTCCTTAATCATTCCATGTTCGTTTTTCTATCTATAATATCAGGAAAATATTTATCTTTCACAGTTGTAAATGTTTGTAAAGTATATAGTTCAGTGTGTGGTATATAGGAGGCTTGTAGTAGGTTCATGGTAGAGGTTTTTACTGATAGTAATATGCACTTTTTCTTTATTGTTAATAGATCTTTAAGATGGGTCATGACTTACAGTTTGCTTCAACCTAATCTGTGAGATATTCACTGATTATTAAAGTTCTTATTTTATTCTTATTTTGGAAAAGGTTAATCTTAACTCTGATGGTGTATGACCTAGGCTTCTACAAGAGGATTAAAATAAGTTCTTCTAGGGTAGATAACACATTGATCAGTATGGTATTTGAATTGTTAAACTAATGTGCTAATTATTGCTGATTTAAAATTATTATCTCTAGCAAGGTAAAAATTATTGATCTTTAGAATGCTCTCCTTTTTGAAAAAAACAGTGTTTAATAACACTTTCTTGATGGTTAAGTTGTAGCTGCTTGTTTCAGATGCCAGAGCCTAAGTTTCTTATGCAAAGAGCCTAAGTTTCTCTCAGACGAAAGTTCTTTGACTTTGTTTCTCTGTCAATACATATTTAGATATTTGTCACATAAGGCACATTTTGTGGGGCTAAAAGAAGTATGACCACCCTAATCCTCAAGCTAAATTTACATTTTTAATTAGAAATAAAACAAAAAATTATGACAATACATTATAATACATGTCAGATGAAATTACATGTAGTATGTGCTATGGTTCAAAAGAGTGAGAAATTGGTTTGTCCTGGAAAAGTTGGGAAAGGCTTTAGAGGTGAGAAAAGTTGTGTCTGGCCTTGAAGGATAGGTAGAATTTAGCTTCAGTGTGAAGGTCTAGGTTTACAAATAAATTTTTATGCAAGCATTCTATTGCCAGAGTCATGTCTTTTTTATACACAGTGGTAGGAAAATTGTATATGACAGTAACTATAATTTGGTTAATTACATGTTGATAATGTATGGCAAAGAAAATTTAGTACAGGAACTTGAATTAATGTTGATTTGTTATTTGGACATATACTTGAGTGCTTATTATATGACAGAACGCTGTTCTAAGCCCTTGGGATGTATCAATGAACAAAACAAAAACTTTGCCATCTTGGAGTTTACATTCTAGTAGGAAGACAGAGACCAACAAACATAATAGGTTCAGTGGAGGCCTCAATGAGAAGGTAAGATGTGAAAGAAGAACATTCCAGGCAGAGGAATCTGCTAGTGCAAAGGCATATAACAAGGTCCTTTCCCCCCTATCACTTTGGGCCAATGCCTTCATTTATGACTGGATCTTGCCAGCTCAAGAATTTTATTCCTTTGGTTATCTATCCCCTTTGTTTCTTGCATCATTAATCTCTTCTTCTCTGTGGGGTTAGTCTCATTACTCTATAAACTTGCCTTAGTATGTTATTTTAAAAATATTCCTTTTGCAGCTAGGATATAAAAGATTGTAGTAAAAATTCAATTTCTCGGGCTGACCCATGGGGAATTCTGAGCCATTGAGTTGAATGATAAAATAAGTGTTTTTTAAAAAGAAAAGAAAAAAACCCAGAAAAATTAATTCTTAAAAAAAAAAATCTTTCTTTACCCGTATCCTTCCTCCAGTCACTGTTGTTTCTTTGCTTTCTTCGTGTATACTCGTCTACTTGTCTCAGTATAGGTTCTAGCTTTACTGCACCACCAAAAACGTTGTCAGTCAGGGTCACTTGTTGTCTTCATGTTGCAAACTTTAATTAATATTTTTCTATTCTCATTTTACTTGACCTCTGTTAGTATTTGCTTTAGAAAGCTACGTGTCTTTCTTGAAATGCCTTTATTTCTTGGTGCACACACTAATTGTGGAGGCTTACTTCCCATTCTACAGTCCTTGGCCATATCATCCTCTTCTACTCAGTCTCTAAATATTGGTTTGTTTTTTGTTTTTGCTTTTGCTTTTTTTTAGGGCTTGATATTAGATATTCTTTTATTAAATTCCATCTGTGTTATTAATTTCCAAATTTATGTCTCTAATACAGTCTTTTCCTCTGAGCAACAATTTATTCAAGCCACTCATCATCTCCATTTGTAAGTCTTGTACACATCTCACACTTAACATTCACACAGTTAAACACTGATCTTCACAATAACAGAAAATGACATCAATGTATATATATACAGTTGTTCAAACCAGAAACCTAGATGTTATCCTTGATTCCTTCCTTGCTTTAATTTTTTCTCACACATTCTGTTCATTAGTAAGTCATTTAGATTCAACCTCCAAATTTCCCTTGCAACTATCCTAGTCTAAGCTACCATTTCCTTACTCCTAGTTATCCTAATTATGATGCCTGGTCTATTTTCTACACAGTAGCAAAAGTGATCTTTCAAAAACAAACTAGAATGTGTCATTTACCTGGTTAAAACCTGTCTTTGGCTTCCCACGGAAGAATGAAATCTAAAGTTCATACTGTGGTACTTTGTGATCTGGTCCTTGCCCAATTTTCCATTCTCATCCTGAGCTATTTTCTTCTCACTAAGATTTTTCCCACTGATTGTCTTGGAATACATTTTTACTGCCACCTTCTCTCCACTTTATACCCTGTTCCCCTGCCTGGCTACTTCTTACCTTTATGGTGACATCTTAATTGTCACCTTTCGAGAGGCCTTCCTTGGCTACCTTCTCCATAGTAGGTTCCTGCCATAATTTAGTCAGCACTCTATTTATTTCCTTCCTAACAATTAGCATCACTTGTAATCAATTTGGTTACTTATTTTTTTGTCTGTTTCTTACACTAGACAGTAAGCTCCACAAGGGCAGAGAATATGGCTGTCATGTTCATTATTGTGCCCCAGCACCTAAAATGGTACCCAACACATACTAGGCATGTAATAAATGTTTATTATCTTCCTCTTAGGTGCCAAGTACTGAATTAGGCACAAGCGATATAGTTGTGATCAAGACAAAGTCCCCTTGCCCTCAGAGTTTTTTATTCTAGTGAGGGATATAGGCAATATTAAGTAAATATAAGGCCAGGTGTGGTGACTCACACCTGTAATCTTAGCATTCTGGGAGGCTGAGGCAGGAGGATTGCTTGAGCTCAGAAGTTCAAGACCAGCCTGAGCAACAGTGAGACCCCGTTTCTACTAAAAAGAGAAAAATTAATTGGACGTCATGGTGCATGCCTGTACTCTCAACTACTTGGGGTGCTGAGGCAGGGAGATCGCTTGAGCCCGGCAGTTTGAGGTTGCAGTGAGCTATGATGATGCCAATGCACTTTACCCTGGGCAACAGAGCGAGACGCTGTCTCAAAAAAAAAAAAAAAAAAAGTAAATATAAGTATTTCTCACTGTACATATCTATTTAGCTCCCAAGTTTAAAGAGCAACAGTGGGAATATCAAAGGATGTGAGGTTATCTGAATCTATTTCATTCCTAAGATTTAGTGAGTAATGAGAACTCAAATATTGAGGAATATCAGCCCTATCTTAAAATACATTCAAATCTACTCAGTTTTTTATTTATTATTTTTATTTTTTTAGAGATGGGGTCTCACATTGTCACCTAGGCTGGAGTGCAAGTGACGTGATCATAGCTCACTGCAGCCTCGAACCCCTGGGGTCAAATGATCCCCCTGCTTCAGCCTCCCTAGTAGCTGGAACTACAGGCGCGTGCCACCACACCCAACTAATTTTTTCACTTTTTGTAGAGATAGGATATTGCTTTGTTGTTCAGGCTGGTCTCAAATTTCTGGCCTTAAGCTATCCTCCCACCTCAGCCTCTAGAGTAGCTGGGATTACAGGTGTGAGCCACCACATCCAGCTGAATACATTCAAATCTGTTTAGTTCCTGAGTTTGTTTAGCAACAATTGGAGAGCGGGGGATGCCTATATGTTGTATTTCAAATGTGATAATGGCATGGAAAAAATAAAGCAGAATAAGAGAGCTAGATAATGGGAAGGTGGGGTAGAGAGAAAGGGTTATTTTATACAGGGTGGTTGAGAAGATGACATTTGAGTAAAGGCCTGAAGGAAATGTTGGAGTGAGATATAAGCATATCTTCTTTCAGGCATAGCAGATAGTCTGCTTCTGCTTACCAAATTTGAGGAGAGCAAGGCCAGTAGGCTAGAGTGAAATAAGGGAGGAGGGAAGTAATAGGAACTGAAGTTAGAAAGAGGGCAGAAGTAGAGGGAAGAGGGCATGCAGAACATACACATCCTATGAGCCATTCTGAGGACTTTGGTTTTTATTTAGAAGATTAGAAGCCATTGGAGGGCATTGAACAGAAGTGTCAGGATCTGATTTGAGTTTTCAAAGATCGCTTTGGTTGCTATTTTGAGGACAGACGGTAGGGTGCAAAAGCAGGAGGAAGACCTGTTAGGATGTTATTGCAGTAATCAAGTTGAGAACAGATGATACCTTGGATCAGGGTGATTACCACTTGTAAAAAGTGGTTGGATTCTGGATATGAAGATAGAGCTAACAGAGTTTGCTGGTGGATTGCATATTGGGTTAGAGAGACAGTAGAGTCAAAGATGATTCCAAGGGTTTTGTCCTGAGTAATTATAATAGAAGAATGGAGTGCCTTGATGGAAGGATGGATTTTTTTTTTTTTTTGAATCAGAGTCTTGTTGCTCTGTTGCCTGGGCTAGAGTGCTGCGGTGTCAGCCTAGCTCACAGCAACCTTAAACTCCTGGACTCAAGCAATCCTCCTGCCTCAGCCACCTGAGCAGCTGGGACTACAGGTGTGTGCCACCATGCCTGGCTAATTTTTTTCTATTTTTTTAGTTGCCTGGCTAATTTTTTCTATTTTTGGTAGAGATGGGATCTCCCTCTTGCTCAGGCTAGTCTGGAACTCCTCAGCTCAAGCAATCCTCCTGCCTTGGCCTCCCAGAGTGCTAGGATTACAGGTGTGAGCCACCATGCCCAGCCCAGATGGACTTTTGTAATAAGAGATTTCAGAGTGATGTGATCCAAATATCTTATTCTCTGGGAACATACAGGGCAGAAAAATATGCACAATTTTTCCTGTGGCAGAACTGTCTGAGGATGTATTGATAATAGAATCATATTCACATCTTTTGTTCTATGGATAATCTGTAACAATTATGAGGTCCTTGGATATTTACACAGCATTCTGAAGACCTCATATAGTACTATATGGTTTGTCTCCAGGATATCTGAAATTTTTGCTCATGTTCCCAGCTACCTGAAGTTAACCACAGAGCTCTATTATTAGTCTTAGTTTAAGCCAGCCACCTTGTTGAATAAAATTGGTAAACATGCCATTAATAATAAGGTTTGAAGTCTCCATTATAACAAGAAGACATGTACTGTAATTTATGACAAACTATCAAAATAAGAATGTCAATGCTCAGAAAAATAAGCTTTGTTTCTTTTGGGAAAAGATACTCAATTGGGATGTTCTTTAGTGGTGCTAAATAAGTCAGATGTTTATAAAACTAAATATATTTTATAATATTAAGAAGCCTTTCTTATTATGTCTAAATTGGTATGCTAAATTGGCAACAGTGCATGGGAGGATTTCAGAGGCGAATGAGAGTGTTTATATTGCTAAAAAGCTGAACTAAATGAATTAAAATAGAATACTAAGAGAGAAAATGGTGTTTTATACTGTTCTCACTCAAATATTTGACTCTGGTTCATACTTTATTAGACACTCAACAGAATGAAGCAGTTTGTTCCATCAAGGAAAAACCATCCCCTAAAGCAACAGAGAAAGTGTTTAAGCAGCAAGTGATTCCTTCTGTATTTCCTGAAACATCTGTTTCTCCCTTAAACATGGCACAAGGAGCTCCACTCAACTCTAGCCCACAAACTGTGGCTCAAGTAAGTTTATTGTAGTTTTAAAATCACTGGTGTCTGAAATATTTCAATGTAACTTTGGATGTTGTGGTGTCTATGCTTTTTTTTCAGTTTATATGAAAATTGGTCTTCAGCATATAGCAATTTTAAGTCACACTATTTCTGCCTCTCTATATGTTTTGTGAACAGAGACCTAGGAGACTAGCCAAATTTTAGAGCTTTCTTAGATTCTTAGTAGAATTTGAACTGTCTTAGTATCATGATAGTAGTAACAATCAGAAGTTGTCTACCTGCATATTTTTCTTTTTAAAATTGTATACCCTAGCTGATTTCAGGTATTCAGAAACTTTTTTTGGTATAACCATGACTTTGATTTTCTGCCTTTTATTCATCTTAAGGGTTTGCAAGACATTCTTGGAGTGTGGGAAGAAAATTTTATTTATTTTACTTATAAAAGGAAATTAACCTTTCCTAATGTTTAATACATGAATTGAAAACGGTATACGTAAATTATCATCTAAAGACTTTAGCGCCAGCAACTGTTCCATTTTTTTTTAACTGATAAGAGTAATGATCAAAATAATTTGAAAACTATTGCTCTGAATAGCACCTTAAATGTAGTTTTTTGCTGAATTATTCTGTTTTAGGTTACGAGGGGTGTGAAGAGGAAAGCAGATACAACAACTCCTACAACTTCAATAGTTAAAGCAAATAGTGAATCTTCTCCAACACTCACAGAAAATAAGTCAGTGAGAGTGCCACCTATAAAAGAAAATGTGCTGAAGAATGTTTTGCCAGATTCTCAGCAACAATATAAAGTTGTAAAGAGTGTTAAAGTAACCGAACAATTAAGACACTGTAGTGAGATTCTTAAAGAAATGCTTGCAAAGAAACATTTTTCGTATGCATGGCCCTTTTATAATCCTGTTGATGTTAATGCTTTGGGACTCCATAACTACTATGACATTGTCAAAAATCCAATGGATCTTGGGACTATTAAGGTAAATATTCCCTTAATAGGAGGAACTTCTCTTCTTTATAAAAGTAATTCATTGCAAAGAAATTTTAAAATCCAGAAAAAGATGAAGGAAATTAAAATCACCAGTCATACCACTTAGAGTTAATCACTGGAACATTTAAAAATATATCTTCTCATTTTTTTCTACTTAAACATGTCTATGGTTCTATACTACAATATTTGACTTAAAGTATGTACAGTATATACAGTATGTACAGTATATGCAGTACAGTAATAGAATCTGTACCCTGTATTTTCACTTACTGTATTATGGATATTTTCATGTTATATATTCTTCAGGACTATTTTTAATAATTGTGTAATTCTAGTGTTTGGGGGATTTTTTGTTTGTTTTGGTAAGGCATTTGTGTAGTTTCTAGCTCTCTTCCTGTCTTTTCTTTTTGGTCATCTGCTGGATTGATAAATTTTCTTTATTGCTGATTTGCAAGCTTTAAATTATTGCAAAAATTTAACTGTTATGTATATTAATTTTAAGGATAACTACTAAAAGAATAGAACTATAACATCTACAAATTTTTTTTTGAGAACAGGGTCTTGCTCTGTCTCCCAGGCTAGAGTGCAGTGGCACGATCATAGCTTACTGCAGCCTGCAACTCCTAAGCTCAAGCAATCCTCCTGCCTCAGCCTCTGAAGTAGCTGGGACTACAGGCATATGCCACCACACCCACCTAATTTTTTCTATTTTTTGTAGAGATGGGGTCTTGCTGTGTTGCCCAGGCTGGTCTCTAACTCCTGGCCTCAAGTTCTCCTGCTTCTGCCTCCCAAAGTATTGGTATTACAAGATGTGGGCCACCAAGCCTGGCCTTTTTTTTTTTTTTTTTTTTTTTTTGAGACAGGGTCTCACTATATTGCCCAGGCTGGTGACTCCGGGGCTCACGTGATCCTCCTGCCTCTGCCTTCCAAGTACCTGGGATTACAGTCATGAGCCACCACTCCTGGCCCTATTTATTATTGTTGAGATGTTTGATTCTGACTATAGCATTATGACTATGAAATTCTAGAATGACAAGTATTTTCCCTCAGCATTCGGAAGATATATTCTGGCATCTATTATTGCTGATAAGATGTCTGCTCTCAATCTACTTCTCATCCCTTTGTAAGCAATCTGTTTTTCCTGTCTTTTTCTTGTACATTTAATTTTATTCATCTTGTTTGGAAATTAGCACTTTCAATCTGAAGAATCATGTCTTAAGTTCTGAAAAAAAGGTTAACCTTATTATTATCTCTTCAAACTACTGCTTTTCTAGTTTTCCCTGACTAAGACTCAGGGTTCATAAAACATTACCTGAAATAGGTAAATCTGAGCTGAGTCTTAAAGGATAAATAAGACATAGTAGGTCATAGGATATTCCAGGGAGGGGGAACAATTTGTAGGACAGCCTTGAGGTGTAGAGGACATAGTTAGTATACTATATTTAGGCCAACTTGAAATGCATGAAGAATATGAAGGAATGACTGGGGAAAAATGAGGATGGAAGAAAATCTAGGTCTTCAACAAGAAAGACCATCGTAAAGAAGCCAAGAGCTGCCATTAAACATGAAAATAATTTACTCATTTTACTTTTATGTTTTCTCTAGGAGCAATGTGTAAACTGGTTAGGATGCTATTATAGATTCCAAGGACTAGAAGATGGTGACTTTAGTTCTCTGAAATCATTCTCAATTGCCAGTCATCTGATTGGTACAAAATTGTTTCCTGTTTTTGTTTTGCATTTCTTTAATTAAAAGTGAGATCTGGCTTGTTGCAATTGTTTATTGGCCTTTTGTATTTGTGAATTGTCCAATAATATACACGTTTTGCTCAGTAGTCCATAGGATTTTCTTGTTCGTTTGTTTTTCTTTTTATAGAAGCTTCCCAACTGGCTACTCTACATCTTACACTTCTATTTATCTTACATGCAGCCATCTAAAAATGTAATTCATGTTCATATCACTCTTCTGTTTTTAATGTCTTTCATTCCCAGGAGGATTTTAGTATAAACCTTTCATTTAGATGTTCAAAGTTGGTTGGTTTAAGGAGATTATCTTTTCATTGCTTTCCTACTATTAAACTTGTCTAATCAAGATTATATGAAAACACTCTTGTTTTCCTGCTTTTGTTCCTATTCTTCTCTTTACTTGCAATGTTCTTTTTTCTTATCTCTGCTTGTCAAAATTCACTGGGTTTTTCCAAAGTCTGAAAAATATAAAACAAATGTAGCAGAATTTTAACATTTGTCAAATCTGGATGGCGTGTAACTATTTTTGTTATTTTATGTATTCGTCTGTATTTCATAATATTGACAATTAAGATAGGTGCTCAAATAATTATTGAATTAAACTATATTGTTTATGAATCCTGTAGTTTTTCTTTAATTTAGGGGAAAATGGACAACCAAGAATATAAGGATGCATATGAATTTGCTGCAGATGTTAGATTAATGTTCATGAATTGCTACAAATACAATCCTCCAGATCATGAAGTTGTGACAATGGCAAAAATGCTTCAGGTGAGTTGTACTTGTGCTCTGAAAATGTTTTTCCTCTGAACATAGTTTAAAATTTTTGGTACCATAATTCAAGAGATAAAGAATAACACCCCTAAGTAGTACAAAACTGTTTATATATATATATATAGTTTTTTTTTTGAGACAAAGTCTCGCTCCGTTGGGCTAGAGCAATGGTGTCATCATAGCTCACTGCACCCTCACACTCCTGTGCTCAAGCAATCCTCCTGCTTCAGCCTCCCAGGTAGAAGGGACTACAGGCACACACCACCATGCCTGGCTAATTTTTCTATTTTTTGTAGAGACAGGGTCTCTGCTCTTGCTCAGGCTGGTCTCAAACTCCTGGCCTTAAACAATCCTCCTGCCTCGGCCTCCCAAAGTGCTAGGATTACAGGTGTGAGCCACTGCACCCGGCCTATAAATTATACTTTTAAAACTATGACAGTCATTTGTTTTTTGAGTTATTACATCCTTTAGTAGCAGATCTTTTAACAAAGCTGCTCTGCATATAGAAGAAATTGGAGAAATATCAGTAAAGAGGGGACAGTAGGTTCTGAGACAGGGTTGACTGGAGCCTATGTCCCACTGAAGGGACAGTTCAAAGACTTTGGAAGCTGAGCCATTTGGAGGTAGTAGAATGATGCAATAACTGCAGGGCCCTTGAAAGAAGGTCCCTTATTTAATTTAAGAGGTCTAGATTGCCTGAAAAAATGGAGAAAAGTTGCTAAGTTTAGCAAGCAGAGAAACATGAGTCTTAATATATTTCTTCTGATATATCTTAAAGGAAAAAGGGAATTCTGGTCAAAATATGTGATTTAAATGTACTTTTTATTAAAAGTTGTCATTGTAGCATTAAATTTAAAAAATGCAGAAGACCTTAATAGTCTAATTTTCCATTTTAGGATGTTTTCGAAATGCATTTTGCCAAGATCCCAGATGAACCTGTTGAGAGTATGCCCATATGTTACAACAAAACAGATCCCACAAAAACTGTTGGTAGAGAAAGCAGTAGTGAAGCTTCCTCAGAAGGTAACTCTTCCGATGATTCTGAAGATGAACGAGTTCAGCGTCTTGCAAAGCTTCAGGAGCAGGTAGTTGATTGTATTGATCCAAGTTTTGATAATCTTTCTATGAGCTGCTGATCTATTATAAAATCCTTTTTGGAGATTTATAGCTCTTTAAATTTAGATCACTTAGCAACTGTGGCTTTATTTACTTATTGACACTTTTGTAATGTTTAATAGTCTTTCCTTCTCAAATATCTATGTATTGTAAAATTCTTTTGTTTAAAAAATTATTATTTATATTGCTAATCATAATGAATGGTTGATTCTCACTGATATGTTTTATGACATAATCTGAGATATTTTATGAATTAGATCTTAACATTTGCTACCTTATGTAATGAAATATTAACTACTCTGAGCTCAAGCCTGAAAAATCAATGATTAAAACCTTAAGACCACCTGAAAATGTTAATTATTTTTGATCTGTTTTTAGATGAATATTTAAGTTTATGTGTTGAGCACATAGTGTTTATAGTGTAATATATAACCTTTGCAGCAATGAATTTGTGAATTGAAATAAAAACCTGAAGGAAATGTAATATGAAATGAATTTCACAAAAGATACTCTTAGCTTTGGAGTGCCTTAATTTTTTCCTAGAGCCATGAGTGTTTAAACATATTTTTCCTTTATCAGCTTAAAGCTGTTCATCAACAGCTACAGGTTCTATCCCAAGTACCTTTCCGTAAGCTAAAGAAA
The DNA here is from genome assembly GCA_023783475.1 of Daubentonia madagascariensis. Classification (NCBI taxonomy): domain Eukaryota; kingdom Metazoa; phylum Chordata; class Mammalia; order Primates; family Daubentoniidae; genus Daubentonia; species Daubentonia madagascariensis. Next base: position 24,867,010 of record JAKFHU010000913.1, on the reverse strand, counting down.
AAGAATGAGAAGTCTAAAAAGGAAAAGAAAAGAGAAAAGGTTAATAACAGAGATGAAAATCCAAGGAAAAAGTTTAAGCAAATGAAACTAAAGGAAAAGTCTAAGAGCAAGTAAGTATCTTTTATGATAGCTTATTAAAATAATAACATTATCTAAAAGAAGTTTGACTAAATTTAATTTTTGGTACAGTCAACCAAAGAAGAGGAAACAACAGGTCTTTGCTCTGAAATCTGAAGATGAAGATAATGCTAAACCTATGAACTATGATGAGAAAAGGCAGTTAAGTTTGGACATAAACAAACTCCCTGGTGATAAACTTGGGCGAGTAGTTCGTATAATACAATCAAGAGAGCCTTCACTGAGAAATTCCAATCCTGATGAGATAGAGATAGACTTTGAAACACTGAAAGCATCAACACTAAGAGAACTAGAAAAATATGTTGCAGCATGTCTAAGAAAAAGACCACCAAGACCTCATGGTATGTATTTCAGTAAATTAACAGAAATCAGTCTTGTATTTGTGTTAAGTTTTGATTACACTCACTTTTTTTCCTCCTAAATCACACAGCTAAGAAAATAATGAAGTCCAAAGAAGAATTTCATTCACAGAAAAAACAGGAATTGGAAAAACGGTTGCTGGATGTCAATAAGCAATTAAATTCTAGAAAACGGCAAACTAAATGTAGGTTGTGGTTTTTAAATGTTCCTGTGACTATTTATTTCTATTGGCATTTTAATGTGCTTCCCTCTTTTGTAGCTGAGAAAACGCAGTCATCCAAAGCTGTTGGTTGTGGTTCCCGACTTAGTGAGAGCAGCAGTAGCAGCAGCAGCGGCAGTAGCTCATCAGAGTCTGAAAGTAGCAGCAGTGATTCAAGCTCTTCAGACAGCAGTGATTCTGAATCAGGTTAGCTGTCCCTCTGTTGGTGGGAACACTTTTTTCTTGTAATATTGAGACTTATATTTTAAAGAAATATTTGTTACTTACCTAAAACCTATGGTTTGGATGCCATACTTATTATTTAATTGCATGTTGACAATCTTAATATTTTCCTTAAAAGAGATACTGTGTAAAATAAAACTTCATATTATACATATGTGATTTGTAGGTTTGTAATGTTGAAAATAAGTTTACTTAAGGTGGGTTAGTCTCTTAATAAATAATAGCAGATCCTAATACCAGAAAATATCAGATAATGAAATACAGATCTTATTTTTATGAAATAAAAGATTATATGAGGGCACCTTTCACTTTATTCTCCATGATATATCAGATCACTGTAATGTTGTAAAGTATGTCCTGTTGTGATACTACATTCTGAATTGAACACTCATTTTGAATTAAGAAACCAGTCATCCCAGAAGCAGATTTTATTTCACTTCTCTGGTTTCGTTACTGTAGAATATTATTTTCCATCTATAGAAAAGTACTTTAAATCCTGATTCTCAGTTATGCTAAAGTACCATGTTATCTTATATAGATTTATCAATTGTATCAAGCTTAGGTTATTCATGGGGTTTTTTGGGAGTGTGTCTACTTTTTCATGAATGGTTATGTAGTTGACAAATAATCACTACCCCAAGAATACTGACCTGATGGTGTCCCATCTTTATTGACCAAAAGGCAAATTCAGAAGATAGGGCACTTTTGTGCCTAAATTTGGCTTTATTTTAAATGAGATTTTTTTTGTGCAATTTAGTTCTCTTTTTTAAAAAAAAATATCACACAGAATATTGTGACATTAGGAAATCTTACCATTTATAAGAACATCCTTCGTTTTTCAGTCTGGTAGTACGGTCTGCTAGCTTATAGTACATTCTGTTTCACTCTCAGTTCTGTTTAGCTTGCATTTATGTAGTGCTGATTGCTGCATTTTGTTTTACATTTCACAAAGTATATAGTGATAAACATTTTTGTAAGAATAAAGAAAATTTTTACTTTTGTTGCAATGTGTCATACTAGAAAATTTAAAAATTAATTTAGGGCTCTGATTATATAGTATTTCCTTATATTTGACTTCTAAGCATAAAACAATACTGGAAAAAATTGAAGTTGCATTTAGTATTTTAAATTGTAATTAGTATTTGTAATATTATCTAATAAAGCATTTGTGGCCTAATAAGTTAGAGCACTTTGTCTTTTATTTGTTGGATAAAACTCTTACTGTAACTGTTAGCTTGAATATCTAATTTTAATAAATGCCTTGAGTATTAGAGGAAAAGTTATATATACAGACTTTTTGAATAAAGTAGTTTAATTTTAATATGAATTATCAGTTTCTGATAGAATATTCCCATATATTTCTTGAAGGAAAGAATGTTTATTATCAACTTGTGTTCTTAAAATGGTACAATATATATTCTATGTTTTCCTAAGTTTCTAGCAGAATAACTCAGTCTTGGAATTCTAATCCTAAAACACTGCTGTGCCAAATTTTTATTTTATGACTGACATTCTTGTTTAATGTCATCTTTTTTAATTAAAAGGAGTTTTAAAAAATATTGTTAAAATCACATTTTTTTAATATGTGAACCTACATTATGGATAGTGTATGGTGTGTGACACCAAGGTCAATTTGTCTTCTAACCTGATAGTGTGAGTTGTCATTTATCTTTGAAACTTTGTTTTATGAACATTCAAACCATGTACTCCGTTGGAAAAATAGTGTTTATGTATGTTATAAATTGCAAATGCAAACTCTAACAAAATGGGGAAAAATTATATCTTTGCTTAATATAATAAGTAAATGAAGCAATAGGACCTTTTGTCCTAAATATTAACTTCAGTTGTATCTCATTAAAATACTTCCTTCAAGGCTCTTCATTTCTAGTGTGTAAGCTAAGAATATTTTTTACTTCCCTGGGAACAACAATAACAAAAATCATAAAGAAATAAACAGACTGTAAATTGTGAAAAATAAGCAAATCACACCATATCAATAACAATACCAATTGTAAAAATAATAAAGCACCTACTATTCTTAATTATGCACATGACATTCTTGAGGAACAAATGACAAATTCTTTGTCAAAGTTTCAGGGATGGGGGAAATGGGTCTATTTACTAAGAAAATCTAATTTGTGAAAATTAGGTACATCAACAAAAACTTTATCTGCTGCATCAGTAAAAATTAACTGATAATATAAAATGATTTTATAGCTTTAAAATTAATTATGATTTGTTCAGAACTGAAACTTACACTTGAATATTATGATTCCTAGGGCTCTGGTTAATAGAGTTTCGATTATTTATTTAAGATAAGAGATAATATAATTTTATTTCTTCAGAATTGTAATAGAGGAAACTTTAATGAAAGCTTCTATGACAAATTCTCTTCTGATAGAAGCATATTGATCTTTAGTAATTTTTTTTTTTTAGACAGAGTCTCACTCTGTCACCCAGGGTAGAATGCAGTGGCATCATCATAGCTCACTGAAACCTCAAACTCCTGGGCTCAAGGGATCCTCCTGCCTCAGCCTCCCCAGTAGCTGGGAAAATAGGCCTGCACTACCACGCCCAGCTAATAGTCTCACTCTTGCTCATGGTGGTCTAGAACTCCTGGCCTCAAGAGATCCTCCCACCTCAGCCTGCCAAAGTGTTAGGATTACAGGTGTGAGCTACTGTGCCCGGCCATATTTTTCTTAATCTAGGTTTTAATATCTGTCTTCCTGGATTGGCTATATGCAATTTTCTCTTTCTTTCTTTCTTTTTCTTTTTTTCTTTTCTTTTCTTTTTTTTTTTTTTCTTCTCTTTCTTTTCTATCTTTTCTTTCATTTTTTTTTATGAGACAGGGTCTCCCTCTGTTGCCTAGGCTGGAGTGCAGAGGCACTAACATAGCTCACGGCACCCTCAAACTCCCAGGCTTGAGCAATCGTCCTGCCTCAGGCTCCTGAGTAGCTAGCTAGAACTACAGGTGCACTATCATGCCTGGCTAACTTTTTTAAAATTAGTTTTTGTAGAGACTGGATCTTGTTATGTTGCCCAGGCTGGTCTTGAACTCCTGGCCTCAAATGATCCTCCCACCTTAGCTTCCCAAAGTGCTGGGATTTCAGGCATGAGCCACTGTGCCCAGCTTTATATGCAATTTTCTTAACCAAGTCATAGTCTTTTAGAATTTTAGTTGTCAGGGACAGAGCTCTAATTACTTTTTCTAAAGTCCTTAATATTATTGACTACTTCTTATGGTTATGTTGTATTATAAGTTGGTCTCTCTTTACCACAGTGTCATTCTCTTTAGGTGTGGCAAATGTTTTAAGAGTTTATACCTGAAAAACATTTATGTGATATAAGTAGTTTTGGAGCTATTATTCCACATTACTTAAATGGATATCTTCTATCATCCTAAAATTTCAGTTTATGTACTTTTGAAAAATATAGACTTAATTCTGCTTTGTTAAATAGGATTGAATACATGGTAGATCATTGATTTCCAAGGAAAGTTGTATTGAAAAATCTAGGAGATTCACTTAATTTTCATTTTAAACAAGATCAGTTTCAAGATAGAGAGTTGTAATGAAATCCCAACTTCCTAAAAAATGAAAATGAGAGATTTGTGGGCTAGAAGCAATACTTCATTCCAAATTTTAATTTGATTTTATCATTTAAATTATCTTCTTGACTGACTTCAGCATATGCAAATAGTCATGTGAAAATAAGTCAACATTTATTAAACATTGGTATAAATATTAAAATCATTTAAAATGATTTTTATCACTATCAAAATATTAAATGTCAAATCAAAGATGTAGATAAGCCTTGAAAATAAAATTAATTCTAATGCATATATTCTATGTTGGCTAGGCTCTGCTAGTAGGTACATACAAGCTATTGAGAAATTTCTAATGCTCAACAACCTTGGGGTTACCTTGAGTTAAATAATAGGGAAGGAATATATTATAACCAATAGCTTTAATCATGGGATTAATAATGTTACTGAGAAAAAGCAATCAAACAGAGCAGCTCATCAATAGTAGTGATTTTGATTGAAAGCTTATAGGAAATAACTTCAGGAACTGTCTAAATATAAGCTCAGATACTTCATTAGTGTGAAATAGAATATTTTTAAGTCATGTTTAATTTCAGTTTGTTACACAGTTAAACACAAAGAAACTCAATGGTTATGATATCAATTCATTGTACTTCTTTATCTGGTTAAGGCTTAAAGTGAATTTGTCACTTCATCCTTTGGACTGTTTGCTTTTATTGGTTTTAGTGTAATGTTCAGAGAATGAAATTTATGAGTTCTTTAAATAACATTTATTTCTTTTTTTTAACCTTTCTTAGTTATGGGTGACTTCAAAGTAGAAAAAGTAATTGATTTTTAAATTTTATTTATCTATTTTTTTGAGATAGGATCTTATTCTGTTGCCTGGGCTAGAGTGTAGTGGCATCCTCAAAGCTCACTGCAACCTCAAACTCCTGGGTTCAAGCGATACCTTCCACCTCAGCCTCCCAAAGTGCTAGGATTACAGGCATGAGCCACTGTGCCCAGCCTGATTTTTTTAGTCCTACAACTTATGTGTTCTATAGAAGTGACAAGGAAATGATTTTTTTTTTTGGTGTAAGTTTTGAAAACTTGGTCTATGGCCATACCACCCTGAATGTGCCCGATCTCATCTGAAAACTGACAAACTTGGTTCAAGTCTAGATTTTGTGTTAACTTTTTAGGGGAAGATGGTTTAGCAAATGCAGGAAGTATACAAAGAGAGACTCTAAGTAATCTTTGCCATTCAAGCTAGAAAGCTTAATGATTAGAGTTCATCCTTTAAGTTTCTTTTTTTAAACTTTTATAAGTTTCTCATCAATTGCTTCAAAGCACTAAATGGATAAAATTCAAGGACCCAGACTATAAAAAACCTTCCATATATTAAGGTTCATACTTGAGCCTTGAGTCTTAGAAATCATGATAAATTCTGTCACATGCATTTTTAAATTTTCTGATCAAACTGGGTCTTCCTGAATAAACAGCCTGTCTAGAATAGTGATTCTCAACCTTGGCAGTACATTAGAATCACCCATGAAATTTTCAAAATACTGTGTCTGAATCTGAATTGAATGAGGGAGTGGAGCCAGATATATGAGGTGTTAAAAGTATCCCACTTGATTTTGATGTGCTGTCATGTTTGAGAACCATTGGTCTAGGGGTTTTTTGGTGGTTTTTGTTTGTTTGTTTTCATTTTCTAACTATTTGAAATACCCTCGGTAAAAGGAACGGTTAGTCAGTAGTTGGTTTTTTCCTAATATTGAAAGAACTATGAAACATGTCAGTGAAAATTGCCAAAACATTCTTTAGAGAGAGTACGTTTTTTTAGTTCAAAACCAAATTGCTTCCTTTTTGTCAATAGAACATGGTTTGGGTGATCAGCTTGGGCAAATCATTTAACATCTCTGCACCTGCTTTCTTTTCTATAAAATAAGGAAGCAGAACCAGGTAGCAAACACATTTCTATACCCTGTCTTCTATAATAGAAGTGTGATTTGTTTTTCTAATTCCAGAATCTTTAGTAATTCTGCTATCTGTGGCAGCAGCATATTCTGTTTTTATATTATCATATTATACTCCTATTGAACTTTTCAAGTTTTTAGTTCAAATTGACTTGCTGATAATATTTGGTATCTCTGGAGCAGCTTTCTTAGTGCTTTGATAGGTATTAAATAAACCCTTTAATTAAATCTCTTATGATTCCAGCTCTTTTTTTTTAATTCTATGGTTAAAATTTTTTGACATCATTTAAAATGAGAACCTTGTAATCAAAGTTTTATATAGAGTTTTTTTGGAGATACGGAATTAAAACATATACGTAGTTAAATTAGAACATATATGTGTATGTCATAATATGCATTTGTTTAGTAATTTACATATATTATCCAATTCAATCCTCTTAAGGTAGGTATGCATGTTATCTCAGTTCCCCAGAGAAATTAGTTGACAATGTATATGTTGTCATTATTCTCAATTTAATTGATGTTTGCTAGATCTTGTAGAGATTCTTCACTAATCAAAATATGATCTTAAGCTTAATAATGAAAGCATGTATGTTTGCCTTTTAATTCCAAAGGCCAAGAACTGATACATAACAGATAATATGCAGTTTTAGTTTCCTATGCTCTTGGAAAGTAGACTATGTAAGATTAGAATAAGAAGAGTAATTAAGAAGTACTAATTAAGTATTTAAGAAGTACTAATTAAGAATTTAAGAAGTACTCAAAACACTGAGTAATAGGTTATCATTCATCTATCTATAATCTATAAGACTTATGAGACATCCCATATGTGCTAGGTGGTTTTGATTTTTTTAATTAAAATTCTTGATGCCTTTTGCTAATGTTTTCAGATTTTGAGGTATTAATTTCTATAATAATTCTGAGCTTTAGTGTTATATGTCAGAAAACTAAGGCAATGTCCTTGAATTTTTTTTAGCAGAACACCAATGTGGTATATCATATTTTTATTGTACTTAAGAGTTTATATTGTAGGATAATGTAGTTTAGGTATATGTTTGAATAATTTAGATATGTAGATGTGCATATATTATATGATCATATAAATGAAGTCTATTTTTGTTTTTTTTCAAAACTGAAACTATAATTTCTCCCTTAAATGTGAAAGCTTCCTGGATCTATATCCTTAATCTTTTCCATCTGTCTCCTTCTCTTCCTCTTCCACCTAACTCCCAACACTTAAATAATACCTAGCTGAGTGACATTAAGATGGTTCATGTCATTTTAAATACTTGAATTCTTTAAATTAAAGCATGTCATTGAGTGGCATTTAGCAATTTTAACAATGTCCAGCATCAAACATTTTAGGAGAGGAAAGAACAGTAACACATCCAGTGGAAACTGATGGCATTTCAGGAGGCAGAAGGTAATTATTAAAATTAGAATGTTTTAAGTTTGAATAATATTTGGTGTTGACCAGCCTTGGTGCCTTGAAGCCTGAAGAAAATAACACTCAAATGGCTCATGAAAGCTGGCTTGGAGAGATGGATGAAGGCAGTAACTACCAGTTTGGTTCTTTACCACACTGACGTAGGATTATGATTGGGAAGGATAGCATCAGAATCAATTGTAGGATAAAGAAAAAGAAACCTATTAGCACCCTTGCAGAGAGATCTCTTTATATCTACTTCTACTGCCAGTGTCAGATGCACAATATTTCTAAAGGTAGAGGAGATAATATAAAACCTATTTGTTGCTATATAGTTGAGGCTGCCAGATAGCTTAGAAATAATTAGATGGGCTCTTTATTGTAGTGTTTAGCAAGCATAGCAGACCTGACCACAGAAATCAAATAGCTTCACTTTTAATAAAATACTGTGTTCTCTCAGATAAATGACATTCCCTTCTCTTATAGTAAATTCTTAACTATTTCAATTAAGCCTCTTATGGCTATATTTATGGCTACATGGTAAAAAATTTTAGTATAATTGGTACTGCTTGTTTGAAACCTTATTATTTCTGTTGTAGTTTGTTACTTTTTAAACTGTCACTTACTCAAACTCTTTACTATGAAGTAACACACTATTCTTTTTTGCCTAAACATTATCTAAATTGAAATTTGTGAATGAGTGTTTATCCCATTATGGTAAAAGAAAATATCTTAAAAGCAGGTATCCCTTTAGAAATTTTGGCTAATTCAAAGAGGGCAAAAGTCTGTGACTGTAAGAATTTCTTGATATGAGATGTTGGTATTAAAAGCATTCTCTTGATATCACCACTTTATTTCTAATATGGAAAAATTATAGCTTGGTAATTTCTTAAGCTAATATATATTGAAATATTTATTTATATACGTTTGCAGAAATGTTCCCTAAATTTACTGGAGTAAAACAGAATGAGTCTCCTTCTAAAGAGAATGTAAAGGTAAGTTAATTCTTTATTTGTACCGTTGAATTTAAAAAATATGTATGTTGTAACTCACTGGTATAGTAGTAGCTTTCCTTAAAATTGTTTTTTATTTTATTTACATGAAAAAAATTGTCATTGTTTTTAGCTTATCAACTAAATGTTCAAAGATTTCTTCCTAAAGAAGTTTGAATAGAGAAACTATTTGGTTTCATTTTTCTAATAAGATATAACTGTTAAATAAGTCAAACAGATACATAAAACAAATTCTGGAAGCTTCAGTTTATCCTTGAGAATCTGAATACAGAGGAATGGCCTTGATATCCCCAGTGTGTGCACAGAACTGTGTGCACACGCTGAAAGGGGAAATTTATCAAAAAAGGTAGTAGAAGAATACTACCTAGAGTTTCTACAGATTAAGGTTATATTAATAATTGCCAGTTATCAGTTTTAGCACTTTTAGGTTGGGCTAGTAGTTGACATGCTTTGAAAAGGATAGAAGTAATTTTATTTTTTTACTAATTCAGGTTATCATTGTCACATAAAATTTTGCTCCTTTGTACCCATTCCAAATATGAAAATACATTCTGTGTGACTTGCACAGAAAAATAAAATAAAATAAACAAATATGGGAATACGGTAAATATATTGAACAATATCTAACTATGTCAGGGACATACAACAATAAATAACACTATTGTGAAAGAGCTCTATCTAAATTGTGAAAAAGGATATAATCACAGTTAAGAGATTATATGATTAGTACTATAATAATCTATATGAAATTTTTTTTAGAAAATGAAGAAGGAATATATACTGCCTGAAGGAGGGACAGGCTTCACAGAGGAGATAATGCTTAAAATGAGTTTATTTATTTGTTTGTTTGTTTGATGAGGTCTCTATCGCCTGGGCTAGAGTATAGCGGTACCATATACTCATACACATAGCTCACTGCAACCTCAAACTCCTGGGTTCAAACGATCCTCCTGCCTCATCCTCCCATGTACCTGGGACTACAGGCATGCACCAGCAAAGCCAGCTAAATTTTGCATTTTTTTGGTAGAGATGGGGTCTAGCTATGTTGTCCAGGTTGGTCTTGAACTCCTGGCCTCAAGCAATCCTCCCACCTCAGCCTCCTGAAGTGCTAGGATTACAGGCATGAACCACTGCCTCTGGCCTTAAAATGGGTTTTAAAGAACAGGGGAAGAAATGTTTAGTATGTTGACATACAGATTAGGGGCTTATTTTTTCAAAACAGGTAATAGCGTGAAGAGAGGCAGAAAAAGCACGGAAGTTATATTCAGAGGAATGTGGAAGCTGAGGGTGTTTGTAAGGAATTAGATGATTTGAGATGTATAATAGAGAGGGCAGTGAACACCTAAGTGAAGTGTTAATATTTAATTTGGTAGGCAGGAGTGAGCTCTCAAAGAGCTCTTCTTCATATTCCTTTTGAATAGGAAGAAGATATAGATGGTCTGTCTTGTCAAAGGTATTAGTGGAATCAAAAAATTATGTCAAGTTATGAAGGAACTTGTGCCGATGGTCATAACGGGGTTTGAGGGAAGCACATCTCACACATGCATGTGAAAACCCAATCATCATGCCTATGAACTACAAAAGTATTTTAGATTTGATGTAAAAGCTCAGTTTTTATTTGTAGTGACCCCAGGAAAGCTTTTAAAAATGAGTAGCACTATTTAATATTAATAACATATATGTAAATCCATGCATACTTGTAACTAAGATCATAGGTTTTGACTAACTCTACCTCTTATACACTATATGACAGCCAAGTTATTTAATTTTTTTAAACTTTAGTTTCCTCATCTGTAAGATAGGGATAATTTTACCTTATAGGTATGTGAGACTTAAATAATATAGTATTCAAAAGGTAGTATTAAATTACATTCTTCCCTCTTGTGTTTCTGTTCTCTTAGTTATACTTCTTGTGTGGTTAAAACTCTGAATGATAGCTTTATTTGACTTTGTCTTAGCAGGTGCAATATTCTGCACAAGACACAATCTCTGCTAAAACTACCCATGTTCATCATACCGCACATTCATGTGTAATACCACCAAATCACCACCAGTCAGCATTTAATTATCAAGAATTAGAACATTTACAGACTATGAAAAACACTTCACCTTTACAAATTCTGCCTCTCTCAGGTAAGAAATTAACAAGTAAACAACTGTGATTGAGTTGTTCTAACTTCTAAACCTCTATGTATATGAAAATGCTATAGTCATCTTAAATATTAAATGTCTGGGAAATACTGAAAATTATAACTAGTAAATTCTAGGTTAGAAATAATCACTGAAGCATATTTTTAGAAATCATCTGCTTTATACCCATAGGCACTCATTACATTTGAATGAAAGAAAATTATATATACAGTTCACACACAATTTACTTTCATCTAAATTGTATATATTGGCATGTGAGCTATAAAAAACAAACAAACAAACAAAAAAAAACCTGTCACTGCCAGAGTACATACTCCCAAGTTCTGAGCAAACTTAGGAAACAGTGCTCTAACTTCCATGACATCTATGTGGGTTAGAAAGGTAGGATGGAATAAGGAAAAGATATTTAAAGATTCCATAGGTAAAGAAATGAAGTTATATATACATCACAAATAGTTTATAGTTAAGAAAACTGGCTAGAAATACTTGCCTAGTGGTGGTTCCTATTTACCAAAACATCTCCCAAGACTGGCTAAATTTTAATATTTTTAGGTTCATTTGACTTTATAAATATTTTGTCTGTTTGTCTTGTCAGAAGTGAAGGTATTACCTGTCTTAACTTGGTTCTCCGGGGGTGGGGGTGGGAGGATATATGGCACAAAGGATACTTCTCTGATATTGATAAGCGCAGCCTAGAGAGTGCCTGAACCTTGAGACAATGTATTTAGGCCTAGATTAGAGGCAGGTGTGAATATTCCTTGTCCATGTGTCCTTCCCTCTAGGCTATACCCTGGTTTCCGTTTGGCCTCCCAAGAGCAGAGGTATCTCCCCAGTAGAAGAAATTTCTAAGCTGTTTTACTGCAACACAGATTAGGAGGAACAGAGAGAAGTTTTGATCCTCCTTTGTTACTTCCAGCATAAAGTACCCCTACTATTCTGTGTTTGGGTATTCCATTTTGTCTTTAACTCAAGTTGTATCTCTTCATTGTGGGTATGGGAATGGAGATCAAGAGAGAAAATATCTAAGTCCACACTGGAGGGCATTCCAGGAAGAGAATAAACAAACTTACAAAGTATGAAATATTTATATCCATCCTTTTCTGGATATAGATTTTCAAGATACTTTGAGAATAACTAAAGATATTGTAGCTATAGGTTATGAATTACCTTGAATACTAGTGCTATATTTGGGTCTTTTATTTTGTATACAACAAGGAGCTTCATACAGGAGCATAGCAAAATCAGATTTTATATTAGAAAGAGATTGCTGCTTATTATTTAGTGGATGGATTAAGATAGGGATGCCCTAATGTAGTTATGACCAAGTAAGGAAGCTGAGTGCTATAGTCTAGGAAAGAAATTATTATGACTAAAACTAATAGAGTGAGTATAGAAAGGATGTGGATACATTAGGTATTTTGTGGCAGAATTGATAGACTTTGTTAGAATGAATGACTTATCAGGAGATTATCTAAAATAGTTGGATTGAAAATAGGAAGCACAGCTCATTTTGGACATATTAGAGGCACTACAGAATATCTAATTGGAAATATAAAACCAGAAATAGGTTTCTGGAACTAACAGAATACAACAGGAATTGTGATTTAGCAATTATCAGTATGCAGAAGCTACTTGAATCCCTGAGATGAATAAATAACACCCAGGAAAATGCTCAGAGCAGGAAGGAAAAATCTGAGGTACAAAACTTTAGGAAACAAAACCTCCTCAGTAAAAGCAGAAGAACTTAGCAAGTTAAAAGAAGAGGTAATCAAAGGTAGGAGAAAAAGGAAAAATGGTATAATAGAAACCCAGGAAGATAGGTTTTTAGAAGGAAGTCATCATCAAGAGTATCCCATACTGCAGAGCATTAAAGTAAGATGAGGAATGCAGAGAGAGGATTAAGTTGGCAAAGTGAGAAGTTTTGCTTTTGCAAAACCTTTTTTAGTAGCCATTGTGATTGGGGCAGAAGCCAAATTGTTTTAAGTTGGGAAATAATGGAATCTGAGTGTAGTGAATGTAAATCATTCTTCTAAAAAGTTTGTTGGTAACAGGATGGGAAGATAGTTGTGGCTTTAACAGGAAGATAGTTTTTTTTGGTGGAGTGGGAGAGGTTGTTTTGTTTTTGAGTTTTTGAGTCAGAGAGATTTGAACATGTTTGAAGATTGATTAGAAAGAGCCAAAGTAGGAAAAAGTTGCTGTTTGCACTAGAGAATGTTTGTAGAAGAATGGTAGAGATAGCTTTGCCCTTGAAAAGGAATAAAGACAATGAAAAATAACGGTAAGACATTCTTAAATGCAGTCAAGATGTTCTTTTATCCCTATTTTAAGAAAACACCCTCTCTATGAAAATTCATACTTTTAATACCTAAATCTTCAGCAAGGATCAGTTTATTATAAATATTTCTTCAGATTCTGTTTTTATGATGCTTATGAGCAACATAATGTGTACAGGGAAGGTTTGGATGATGCTAGAGTTGCTATTCTATTGCAGTTAGCAAGTTTTTCAGAACCAGGGTGGTTTGCACTTGCCAACTGTAGGTGGCACTATGCCCAAGGGAAATTGCAAATGTATATTAAGCCATAAAATGCATAAAGTCATTTTCTTTTCTGAAGTTTAATCTCAGTGGAAATAAATTTTTGGTTAAACCTTACCTTAAATTTAAATGATGAAAGTAATAAATTTTTATGTTGAAGTTTTCTTCTTGTTGGAGAAATAGACAATATGTTAGAGTATATAAATGATTTAACAAATTGAATTTTTAAGTGTCATTGGTTTTCATCACCACCCCCCATCATGTCCACATGAAATGGAAGATATTTAATTTTTTTAACTTGTAAGTTGAAGTTTTTAGTCACAAAAGATTACTAACCTTATCCTTATAACTTACCCTTTCTCCATCTCATAAAAATCACTGAATTATATTGAGGTTTTTTTTTCAAAAGAAACATTTATGCTGTTACCTCAACATGAATTCACAATGGCAAATAAAAAGGTAAATCAAGGAGTTTGCAGTCTCATAGGAGATATAAAGAACTGGTATATAAAGTAAAAATAATATATCCTAAAAGAAGCAAAAGTGAAATTTAAGGAGATGAGGAAGATGGAATGACCTGATCTCTTTGGCAGATGCATATTTTACAGAATAAATATCATCTGAACTGGATATTAGAGAAAAAGATAAGACTTACATATGTATATCTAGGCTTAAAAGGCATTTGGATGGAGGAAACAACATGAACATGAAGGTATTTAGGCAACTAATAATTCAATGTGATTAAAGCTTGGGTCAGATAAACAAACAATTTAGAAAGGTAGACCATGGTACAGATCATTTAAACCTTGAAATTTAGACACTTTGGACTTAATGATAACTGTGTAGTCACTGGGGAGCCAATGAAGGTTTTTTGAGCAAAGGGTGTGCTTCAAGGTAATTAATCTGGCAATATTATATAGGTCAGTTGAAAGAAAGGGGCATTGAGACCAGAGAAGGAGGAGACCAATTGGGCTGTTTACAATAGTAGAGAAAAAATGAAGTAAAGTGATGGAAAGAAAGAAAAGGGGAAAGTTGAAAAAAATTACAAGAGTGGAATGAGCAGGTCTGCAAATTATGAACACATGCTAGGTTAGTAACAAAGGGATATAAACTTTGGTGGCTCAAAGATTACTAGCTGGGTACTGGTCCAGGCTGACAGACCTAGAATGAAGAATAGGTTTTTGAGGAAAGATGAGTTTTGTAGTGTTATGAGGTGTGAGAGGATCATTCACAGAAAAATGTTTTTCAGAGAGTTGGACTCTTGACACACTTCCTAGGCCACTATGACACTATTCTCTTGACCAGCCCATCTCTCTGAATGTTCCTTATAGGTATCTCTTTATCTACCTACCTTTAAAGGTTGATAATACTCTGAATTACATCCTTAAGCCTCTTTTCTTTTTATTCTACTCCAGAGCTTAACCTTGTTCCAAAGCACAGGCTTATTGAGCTAGTGTTCCCTTCAGCTCTCATAGCAGCCTTCCCATTTGCCCAGGTGTGCCATATACATTGATCATTTTCTACATATCATGACACGTAAAATGTTGAAAAATGGTGCTCTATACATTCTTCCTGGGCAATTTTGGCATCTGTGACTACTAGTCTCATTTTTACAACTCAAGCATATCTAGGCCCCAGGCATGTTTATACAACTCTACTGAATGTCTTTATTTAAACATCACATGGGCATTCTAAATGCAGCCTGTAAAAACTGAATTCCCCCTTTCAGTGCCCAGATTTTAATCTTTTCCCCTTAATTCTTGATAACAGCACTATCACCACTTACCAACTTAGAGTTAGCAAATTGAGTCATTTTAGAATTTACTTCACTTACCATATATATATTTTTCTACTTCCTAAATAATATCTGACCCCAAGCTGAGAAGGGAAGGTACTTCTGTATGTATAGCTTTTCTCAGTATTTTTCCATTCCTTCTTGAACTGAGATAACATAGGTACATTTTGTGCTTTCATTCATGCATCCTTTGACAGTCTTTTGTATCACTCTCCTGTGCTGACTCCTTTCCCTTGATGTTCCTTGCTCTCTTCTACTAGCTGCACCTTCAAAGAGTGTGAATTAGCCAAAATCAGTCAAGGGATTGATCAGTGGTAGAAGCTTAAGTGTAAGTTCCTGCAATATATGTGTCCAGGATTTTGTGAGCTTGAGTCAGTTAACAAAACAGCAATTTAGTTTTGATTTGTCCCCTCTGTCCTTTAGACACTAGTTAGGACCTATAGACAGAGACTATAGAGCATTGAAACAAAAATTATCAATTAAGTTTCGTTTCTTTCTTTCTTTCTTTTTTTTTTGTTTTGTTTTGTTTTTAGAGACAGGGTCTCACTCTGTTGCCCAGGCTGGAGTGCAGCCTCTAACTCCTGGGCTCAGGTGATCCTCCTGCCTCAGGCTCCCAAGTGGCTGGGGCTACAGGCGTGCACCACTGTGCCCAGATAATTTTTTTTATTTTTTGTAGAGATGGGTTCTCACTATGTTGCCCAGTCTGGTCTTGAACTCCTGGCCTCAAGTGATCCTTCTGCCTCAGCCTCCCAAAGTGCTGGGATTACAGGCATGAACTACTGCTCCCGAATTGACTTAAATAATAAGGAATTTTGTTGGCATACATAACCAGTAGTACAAAGATAGGTCAATCTTTTAGGCATGGCCTGATCAGAGTTCAAACTATTTCTGTAGTTAATTTTCATCCATAATAATAGTAAATGAAGTATTTGTATAAAAGGCCAAGAATTAACGAGATTGCATAGTTTGTTCTCTTCACCTCAGAGAGTCAAACTTTTTGTATTTATTAACCCTGTACACTTGCTAGCTATTATGGGAGTCTAGTGTCTCAGTTCTTCTGTTCTCTGTGCTTTGTTTGTTTTCAAATTGGCCATCCAGGCAGCCTCTTTCCCTGGAAGCCCTACATTGGCTTAGGAGGTCTGTTCTTCATAAATGAGTTTCTGTTGGGGAGATGGAATTACTATGATTGGCTTGGCCTAAACAAGACCCATCTCTGGAGCTGAGGTCAGTCTATAAACTGGAGAATGCTATAGCGTGGGGCCAGATAAAATAGATTTTAGTGGGTGAGCCACATTGTCTGCTATACTTAATGCTGACCAAAACAAACAAAAACAACAACAAAAAGAAAAAAAACAAAAGAGGTAAATGTCAAGTAAGAAATGCTTGTTTTACAGTATAACAAGTCCTCAAGTAAGAATACTCCAAAGTTAAGATGCATAAAAAAATCACTTTGTTTTCATAGTGTCTAACCTGGAAGGAAAAAGAAATCAAATTCTTAGTAAAATGAAGTATTTTCATTATACTATTCTAAAATGTGTGCTTCTAGGTGATTCTAAACAGCTGTTGAATGGCCTAACTGTGATGCATCCATCTGGTGACAATGACACAATGGCATTAGAATCTGAATGTCAAGTTCCTGTGCAGAAGGTAAAAGTAATGCTATTTTATTTTTTCTCATAAATCTTGAAGGGATTTAAAATTGGATCTAGAAGTGGTATGTTAAGCCCTAACTTGAATAATATTTTATATCTCTAAGACTAATTTTTACCTATGTAATTTAAAAAAATTACCTCCCACCACCCACTACCATTGGTCTTCATGCTTGTGTTTAATTGCAAATTCTATAATTTTGGTATTTGCCAGCTATCCAAATTTTAAAGCATGTCATAAAACTATCTTTTAGAATCTATTCTAGAGATATCTAGGAAATCTGGGGGATTTCCTAACAGAGCCTTATGTGCACTTTATCTTCAAACTACACACTGATGACATTCTTCGAACAGATATTCTAGATATTTGGGATACATTAGATACATCAGGTACTGTTCTAGGTGTTCTCAGAAACTGACTATGAATGGGATATTTACATAAACCTCCCCCCCCCCCTTTCATTTTACCTTACAAGTACTTCAGAGGACAAATCTTAGCCTTAGTGTTTAAGGCTATTGTTTGGAGACACTTAGGCAATCTAACATTTTGCCACAGGAACATACTGCTTTGGCCCTTGTGCTTTCTTAGTATCTTTGATTTTTTTACATACGGCTCTGCTAATAATTATTATCATTAAAGACCAGCTATGTTTAATCCAGTGTTATTGATCAGTATGCATAAGAACTATTTAAAAAGTGCCTTTTCTGACAACAAACATTAATCTTTAATTTTATTGTTTTTTGTTTTACTTAACAGAAGTATCATCCATCCCCTTTAGGATGAAAAGAATAAGTTTCTTAAACATTTGATTTACTATGTACTATAATCTTTATGTTTCTAATTTAACAAAACCTCGTAATTTTGACTGGCCCAAAATAAAGTTCAAAAACAATAACAAAATTATTTCCAAAAGAACAAAGAGGTTACAGCAAAAGTAAGCAGCAAAACACCAACTATATGTCATACCATTGACACTGTGCTACAGGTGAAAATCAGTAAAATTTTAGAATGAAAGCTTAAGAAATGGGATTGTGTAGCCTGTTCTCTTCACAAAAAAGGATCAAGTAAACTATTTCTAATCTTGACATCTTTTCCCACCCTTGCTCCCTGTCAGCAGTGTTAACACTAATTGAAAAGAAAGGCTACAAAATTTTGGTGCTAGAAGAAATCTTTGAGAATTGGTCTTTACGAATAAATTGCAGCCCAGATGGTTCAACATCTTGCCCAAATAACAGAAGGAATTAAAACAAATCATTTCAACAAACCCTCAACTTCTCATCTTTCTACTCAGAACTGCTAGCTTTGCCATTCTTTCTTCTCTTATTTACTTCTGCCTCAGAAAAAGATATCCCTTCTTGCCAAGACTAACCTGTCCATCTCTGTTCTTAATTTTTTCATTCAACAGATTTATTGTGGAGCTTTCCTACCATCTCTACAGCCTCTATCCATTATTACTTTTTGTCTTATTTTCCTACCACCTGTTTACATCTTAAACTGGAGTTTCTCAACCATAGCACTATTGACATTTTAGGCTGACTAAATTTTTTTAATTTTTTATTTTTTTAGAGATGGCAACTCACTATGTTGCCCAGGCTGGTCTCCATCTCCTCACCTCAAGCAATCCTCCCTCCTCAGCCTCCTGAACAGCTGGGACTACAGGCACATGCCACTGTGCCTGGCTTGAATAAATTTTTGTTGGGGGTGGGTCTATGAGTTGTAGGAACCCTAGCCTCTACCTGCTAGATGCCAATAGTGCTCTTGCCTCCTCCCCCATGTGACCACCAAAAATGTCTACTGACATTGCCAAATATCCTCCTGGAGGGGGGTCACCCCTAGTTGATAGTCGATATATTCATTTTGCCTAGCATCTGGTTATTCCCCTGTGCCCGAAATTTTTCCCCCAGAGGAACCAGTAACTTCTAAAATAGTTGCATCCCTCCCAAAGTCTTGATGGGGTGTAAAACTAGTCTTCTACTTTTTTCTGATTGAACATCTACTATGGTGATTTCAGTTATAGTCTCTATGCAGAAGACTCAAACACATACTTCTGGACCTGACCTCTTATTAGTTTTATCATTTTTGACAACTTCTCAGTCCCTTACAGCCAAAGAGTTGTTAAATTCTTTGAGTTTTACTTCTAAAGATATCTCCTTTTCCCTTCCCGTCAGAAAAACCAGGCATTTTTGCCTTAATCTGAGCTCTTTTAACATAACTAGTCCTGGTCTGACTGACTTAAGACTCTCCTTATTCTAATCCATTCCAATTTGAACATTCTTCCTGATGTGTACTGCTCTGATCATATTAGTCATCTGTATGAAAGCTTTGGTGGTTTCCAACTTCTGCCACCAGCATGAAGGTTAAGCACCATTACATTATGACCTCAATCTAACTTCTCAGTCTTAACTAATATGCCCTGTAATTCATTGAAACTGAATTACTCATTTCTCTCCACATACACCTAGTATGTGTATGTTCTCTTCACAAAAGAACCTAGTAGTAGTACCTAGTACTACTAGTAGTACATACCTAGTAGTACCTTTGATTATATTCTTTCTTCCATGAGGAATGCTTTCCATCCTCATCTATCCCTGTCAAAAGTCTTCTCATTGGCCCGGCGCGGTGGCTCATGCCTGTAATCCTAGCACTCTGGGAGGCTGAGGCGGGAGGATCGCTTGAGGTCAGGAGTTCAAGACCAGCCTGCGCAAGATACCTGAAAAACTTTCCTATACTTCAAACCACGTGTGAACTTTCTCTCCTGTTTTAGGGTCTATCAAAATTTCATTGCAATGAAATAACAATTTCATTGTTATAAGCATATTGATTACATTGAATGGCTCTGACACAGAGCCAGAGATCAGGGTTTCATCCTCCCTTTATTCCCTATTAAATATACAGTTGGCCCTCTGTATTTGTGGGTTCTGACATCCATGGATTCAATCAACCGTGGGTTGAAAATACTTGGGGGAAAAAATGGCATCTGAATTGAACAGGTACAGACTTTTTTCGTGTCATTATTTCCCAAACAATATAGTATAACAACTATTTATGTAACATTTATATTGTAATTAGGTATTATAAGTAATCTAGAGATGATTTAAAGTATATGGGAAGATGTGCATAGATTATATGCAAATACTATGCCATTTTATATCAGGGACTTGAGCATCCACAGATTTTGGTATCCAAGGAAGGTACTGGCACCAATCTCCCAGGGATACCGAGGGATGACTATACTACCAGGCATTACCTGTCTTGTTTCAAATCTTTGTCAGAAGGTGAGATTCTGTAGCTGAGTGAGTAGTCACATGAACCCTGGAACTGGTATTTAGGCCATTCCACTGGTAGGGACAAAAACAGGTTTTATTGATAACTTATAGGAATGACTTTAAAAGCACAACTGAGTGACCATTGGTGAAGATCTTTGTGTGTGGTGGTGTGTGGGAAGGGATGTTATGACTCCTAACAATTTGGATGACTTGGTATTTAAAAATGTAAAATATCTTAAATCTTTTATATTTCTCACATGTTGAAAGAATAATGCTTTGGGTTATTTGGTTAAGTAAATAAAATATATTATTAAAATTAAATTTACTTAAAATTTTTTTAATGTGGCTGCTAGAAAATTTTAAATTACGTACATTTCTATTGGGCAACGCTAATCTTGACTATGGCATATCTTGTTTCAGGACAGCAGTCACATCAGTTAATTTTTTTCTTCTTACCACAAAAAGGAAAGACATAGCTATGTCAGAGGGTTCTCAACAAACTCCATACCATTCTTATGGCATAATCTTACTTTGCCTTTTATTAATCATTTGAGTATTTGTTTTATTTTCCCTATAGGGTCATAAGCATATTGATTACATTGAATGGCTTATTTTTGTATCCCCTGAAAATTATTATGCAGTTAAATATGTGTGTCTTAAATTGAAATAATTGGTGAGCATGCTACTTTAATTTAGTCTTAGATGAATAATTGAGTTTAGATGATCTGTTATCATGTTTTCTTATTTTTTTTCTGGCTTTAGTAACCTTTTAACTTAAGTTTAGTAAAAGTACATGAAGGCCTTTAGAATCTTAATTTGATCTGTTACTGTATCAAAAAATATTGTCTTCCTTCCAAAACTTGGTTAACACGTGTAGACATAGACCGAATCAAATATTTGTTTTAGGATATAAAGATTAAGAATGCAGACTCTTGGAAAAGTTTAGGCAAGCCAGTGAAAACATCAGGTATACTGAAATCCTCAGATGAACTCTTCAATCAATTTAGAAAAGCAGCCATAGAAAAGGAAGTAAAAGCTCGAACACAGGAACTTATACGGAAACATCTGGAACAAAATACAAAGGAACCAAAAGTATCTCAAGAAAATCAGAGGTCTGTAATTTACTGGATTAAAGGAGGCCTTGGGAGGTATAGCAATGTATTTTAAATATGTTAAATTTCTTATCTGTCAAATGACTATGATTCAGCCATTTAGTAGAACACAGAGCAAATTGTAATTGCCAAAAGTACATTTCTATTGATAATTTTTCCAGTCTTGGGATCTATCTTGAAGAAGATAAAAATAATCAAGTGATTAAGCTAGCAAAGATATTAATACTAATATTACTAAATTATAAAGGAATTATTTTCCAGGAATGTCTTAAAAATTTTTCCATTCTATATGTATGATAGTAGTTCACCTTCATCACAGTTTTCCAAAATATTAATATTTTCTTGATAATATAGATTATCCTATGTAAAATTTGACACATCAAAATAAAGCCTAAAAATAATGTTATAACATGAAAATGGGTATCTAGTATATTGCTTTATATTTGTCATTTAATAACATATCTTTGTAATAAAAACTTCTAAGGAACTTAAAACCTACTTTGAACTATACGGTTTCTTTAAGGGACCTTGGAAATGGGTTGGCTCCAGAATCTTTTTCAAATAAAATGCAAAACAAGTGCCATGGAGAAGAGCAGAAAGAACATCAGCAGCCATTGGAAGCTCAAGACAAATGCAAACTCTGGCATCTCAAAGACCGTAATTTAGCAAGGGAGAAAGAGCAAGAGCGGAGGAGAAGAGAAGCAGTAAGTGAACTTTAGTTTACTAAATCTAACTAACAAAGGAAAGATTTAACAGAGTCTTATGTTCAAAGATGTGTTCAGGGTAATTTTTCAGTTCAGTGGAGTTACTTCTTTAGTGAGGATCAAGTTCTAAAATCACAGCTTAAAATAAAAATTACTTAGTCAAAAGAGGCAAGCATAATGCAATAATAGAGCCTGGAGCTACTACACTGCCTGGATTCAAATCCTAATTCTGTCATTTACTAGACTTTTGGACCTTGGCAATTTATTTAACCTCTCTGCAACTCAATTTTCTCACCTGTAAATTGGGACTAATAATACCTATTGTGAAGGTGAAATGAATTAACATGTATTAAGCACATGGGAAAATGCCTGGCATATAGGTGAAGTAATTTATCACTTACTATTAATGTTATTACTCTTGAAAAATTTGTAAACCACCTATGAATTGTGACCAAAAGATATGCCATCTAGCGGCTGAAGCGGGAGGATCGCTTGAGGCCAGGAGTTCGAGCCTGGGCAACATACTAAGACCCTGGCTTTTTTTTTTTTTTTTTTAAGAGGCAGGGTCTCTATCGCTGAGCTGGAGTTCAGCATAATGATCATAGCTCACTGGAAACTCAAACTGCTGGGCTCAAGCAATCCTCCTGCCTCAGCCTCCTGACTAGCTGGGACTACAGGCGCATACCACCATGCCCAGCTAATTATTCTATCTTTTGTAGAGATGGGGTCTCGCTCTTGCTCAGGCTGGTCTCAAACCCCTGACCTCAAGCGATCCTCCTGCCTTGGCTTCCCAGAGTGCTAGGATTACAGGTGTGAGCCACTGCACCCGGCCAAAGTCTGCTTTTTAATCAGGTGTTTAGACCAATTACATGCAATATGATCATTAACATGGTTAAGTTTGAGCCCATCATCTTGCTATTTGTTTTCTGTTTGTCTTGTCCTTGTTCTCTTTTTTCTTTTTCTCTGCCTTCTTTTGTGTTAATTTTTTTTAATGATTCCATTTTATCTCCTTCATTAGTCTATTATCAGTAACTATTTGTTTTCTTATTTTAGTGGTTGCTTTAGGATTTATAGTAGACACCTTTAACTTATCACAGTCTACTTTCAATTGATGTTATACCATTTCATGTTTAGTGTTAAGAGCTTTACAATAGTGTACTTCCATTTCTCCCCTCTCGGCCTTATGCTATTGCTTAAACATGCAAATTATCCCTTAAAATTTTTTAAATAATAATTTTTTAAAAATCTTATATTTACCTATGCAGTTACCATTTCCAGTGCTCTCTGTTGCTTTGTTCAGATCCAGATTTCTAAATAGTGTAATTTTCCTTTTTCCTAAAGGACTTCTTTTTAACATTTCTTGTAGTGTAAGTCTGCTGGTGATAAATTCTTTCTGCTTTTGTGTATCTGAAAATGCCTTTATTTGGCCTTTATTTTTTTTCATTGATAGACTTTATTCTTCAGAGCAGTTTTAGGTCCATAGCTAAATTGAGCTGAAGTACAGTTACCACATACTATACTCTCTCTCCCCACACATATACACTCTCCCACCATCAGCATCAATACATCATTGTCAACCTTAGTTTATCAAGCAAAGTCCATAGTTTACAGTAGGGTTCACTCAGTGTTATAGTTTCTGTGGGTTTTGACATAAGTATAATGACATATATCAACCATTAAAGTTCCATACAGAATAATTTGCCTGCCCTAAAACTCCTTATGTCCCACCTATTTATCCCTCCCTCTCAAAACCCTGGGAATTACTGATATTTTTACTGTCTCCATAGTTTTGCCTTTTCCAAAATGTCATATAGTTGGAATGATACAGTATGTAGCTTTTTAAAATTGTGTTCTTTCACTTAGCAATATGCATTTAGAGTTCCTCTGTATCTTTTTATGGCTTGATAGCTCATTTCTTTTTAAAAATTAATTAATTATTTTAATTGACAGTTAAAAATTGTATACACTTATGGTATACAACATGATGTTTTGAAACATGTACATTGTGGAACAGCTACATCAAGCTAATTAACATATGCATTAGCTCACTTTTTTTGTGTGGTGAGAGCACTTAAAAATCTATCCTTAGTGATTTTTGAGTATGTAATACTTTGTGATTAACTATAGTTACCATATTCTACATTAGATCTCTTCAATTTATTCCTAACTGAAATTTTGTATTCTTTGAACAATACTCCTTCCCCTCCCCAGCCACTGGTAACCACCATTCTATTGTCGTTTTCTATGGATTCAGCTTTTTAAAATTCCACATATAAGTGAGGTCATATGGTATTCATCTTTCTGTGCCTAGCTTATTTCACTTATTTGCCCTCTAGGTACATCCAGGTTGTTGCAAATGACAGAATTTCCTCTTTTTAATGACTGAATAGTATTCCATTGTACATATATACCATATTTCCTCTATCCATCCAGCCACTGATGAACACATAGGTTGATTCCATATCTTGGCTATTGTGATAGCTGATTTCTTTTTTGCACAGAACCATATTCCATTGTATGGCTGTACCACAGTTAAATTATTTATTTACCTATTGAAAGATATCTTGGTTACCTCCAAGTTATAGCAATTATGAATAAAGCCACTATAAATATTTGTGTACAAGTTTTTGTGTGGCTGTGTTTTCAACTTGCCTTCAATTTTTTGAAAGACATTCTGGCTCAATATAGAATTCTGGATTGTTAGTATTTTTTCTTTCAGTACTTTAAAGACACTCCTTCAATGTCTCATTGTTTGCATTGTTTCAAATGAGAAATATGATATCATTATTTTTGTTCCTCTGTATATAACATGTCTTTCCTTCACTGCTTTTAACATTTGTATAAATCACTGGGTTTCAGCAGTTGTTTTCTTTATGTTTCTTGTGCTTTGTTGAGCTTATTGGATATGTGTGTTTATAGTTTTCATAAACTTCATAAGTTCATATAGTTTTCATAAAGCTTGGAAAAATTTTGGCCATTATTTCTTCAAATAATGTCCCCCTCATCCCCTTTTCAGGACTATAATTACTCGTGTATTAGGACACTTAAAGTTGTCCCACAGCTCACTAATGCTCTTTTAATTTTTAAAATTCTTTTCTCCTTTTGGGCTTTATTTTGGATATATTCACTAATATTTTCTGCAGTGTCTGTAATCTTCTATTAATCCCATCCAGTGTATTATTTTTCATCTCAGACATTGTAGTTATCCCTAAGATGTTTGATTTGGGATTTTCAAAAATATCTTTTATTTCTCTATTAAACTTTTGAACAGATGGAATACAGTTATAATAACTATGTTTTAATGGGCTTCTCTGCTAATCCTAATATCTATGCCAGTTTCAGGTCAATTTCAGTTGATTGATTAGTCTCTTCTTTGTGGATAGTGTTTTTCTCCTTCTTTGCATACCTAGTAATCATTAATGCCAGATATTGCACATTTTACCTTGTTGAATGCTAGATATTTTTGTAATCCTGGGAAAGACATATAAATTCATAGGACATATGGGAACATTACTTTGAGAAGAAAAGAGCCATTGGCTTTGGCTATAGTATCGGTTAAAATACAAATTAATTTTCTAGGAATTAATGAACAAAAGTTTTGTCAGCCTCATATTTTATACTACTAAGATGGAAACAAATTACATTTAACAGTGCTGTAACATACAGTGGAGTTTACATTAGAACAGTGTGGTGTGTTTTATTTTGTTTTGTTTTATTTTTGAGGCAGGGTCTGCTCTGTTGCCTAAGCTAGAGTGCGGTGGTGTCATCATAGCTCACTGAAACCTCAAACTCCTGGGCTCAAGCAATCCTCCTGCCTGAGGCTCCTGAGTAGCTGGGACTGCAGGTGCATGCCACCATGCCCAGCTAATTTTTCTATTTTTTGTAGAGATGGGGTCTCACTATGTTGCTCAGGCTGGTCTCAAATTCCTGGCTTCAAGCAATCCTCCTGCTTCAGCCTCCCAAAGTGCTAGGATTATAGGTGTGAACCACTGTGCCTGGCCTGAACAGTGTGGTCTTATGGAACTTTCTACAATGATAGAAATGTGCTTTACCTACATAGTCAAATTCAATAGCGACTAGCCACATATGGCTCTTGAGCAGTTGAAATGTGGCTAATGCAACTAAGGAAATTTTAAACTTTAGTTTTAATTAATTTACATTTAAATAGCAACTTTTTTATATTGTCTCGATTTTATGGTTTTTAGGAGCTCATTATTAAATATCATTAATTCTTGACCAGAAGTCTTTCTGTAGTGACTTAAGAATTTCTCCTGTTGGCACTCACAAGGACATGACTTAAGTCACCCCCAAGTGATTTCATAGCAGCCTAAGTGCCACCTAACAACCCAACTAGGTAACCTGATATGATCCCCAATATTGTAAGCACTTTTCTGGAAATTGACTGCACTTGGAACCCAATGAAATGTGGCTAATAATGTCACAACTAACAGCTCGATAATTATCAACCTGATCTTGGGTCTACCTGCTATCATTCTTGACAGCCCAACCTCTTATCTTGCTGTTAGTTGACAGATTCATACTCTAAAAAGCTATAATAACTTGACTCTTGGCAGAGCTTCCAAAAGTTCACTTCATGACAGTTCCCTTGACCAAGATTTTGATC
The DNA here is from genome assembly GCA_023783475.1 of Daubentonia madagascariensis. NCBI lineage: Eukaryota > Metazoa > Chordata > Mammalia > Primates > Daubentoniidae > Daubentonia > Daubentonia madagascariensis. Next base: position 24,840,293 of record JAKFHU010000913.1, on the reverse strand, counting down.
TTAAATTTGAATAATTGAAGAGTATATTAGGACCACAGAGAAAGCAATATCCAGAGAGCATTAGTTAGCATTAAAATCATGGTATCTAAGGTTAATTGGTATAGAGAATAACCACTTTTCTATCAATAATTGTTCCACATGCACAGATTTTAGTCAATATGGAAGAAAGTCTAAAATAAGCCTATCCATACAATCTTTAAATAAAAAGAGGTTTCATTACATACTCTTCAAATTTTGCAGTATGTCTGGATACTTATAGCAGTATTGCATGATATTTAAACTAGGACAACATATCCAACTCTTATTTTGGAGGCTTAAAATAGAACTTTAAGGAACTATCTGGGCAGACATTTAGCATTCTAGGAACTGGGCATTAAAAGGTAGCATGGGTTAGGATTTAAGAAGTATCCTCTGTTTCCAAGACAAATTTTTAGAATTTTTTGTAGATTATAAGAGTTAGACATACCTTTTAAATATATTTTTGTTGGTAAATCATAATTCCAAATCTTTTCCCACATAGCTAATGAGAATGCCAGTTCCCATTCAGGAAGCCAACTGACTGATTACAAATTGGTACTTTTACCTACCACTCTGGCCTGTTGCTGTTTACTGATTAAAAAAATTTTTTTTTTGAACTTTAATATTTGGTGTCATTTCAGATGCTAAAGAATATTTAACCCTTATAACAAGGGCATTTAGAAAAGCTTCAGGGAATCTCTCTGAACCCATTCTGGTTCTAGGGGCTACCCTTAACAAAAAAAAGAAACAGCTTCAGAATATAGTAAACATTTGTTTCCTCTGTCTTAGCATTTTCTGTATTTTTGAAATAGCTTTTTAGCACTTAGGTATCGTGCTGAGTGTTGTACATGCAATCTGATTCGATCTTCATAAATACCTATACAGAAAATAGATTTGGTTAAGTAATTTGCCTTAGGTTACACAGTAACTGGCAGAATCAAAGCAAGCCCATAGGCTTAATATTACATATAGTTCTCTCACATAGGGAAGATATTGGTTCATTCAGAAAATAATTTTATGTGGCTAGCACTGTGTTGGTTACGGAAATAGATAAGACAGCATGCTCTCAGGTCATGTTCTCATTAATACCCACTCTGTCAGCGTTGAGAGTTTTCTCTCTTGGAGACAGAGGTCAAACTTAGTGTTCTTATAGATTTTAATTTTTATTTATCACATGAACAATATATTAACAAAAATCAGGTAGTATTTGAGCAGAAATAAAAAATTATGTCCAAATGTATTATGTTAAATAGTTTTCATTTTGTATGATCTGTTCCCAAATGTTGCATAATCATTTTTATGTAGTTGTAATAAAGACATACATTTTAAAGTAACATTACAATGTTCTCTTCTTTTCTACAGATGGCGGGTACCATTGATATGACTCTTCAAAGCGACATTATGACAATGTTTGAAAACAATTTTGATTAAAACTTAGTTTTTAAATTATCCATCAACTTAAAATGAATGATAAAAGATTAAAATGCACATGATAAAATGATTGCTTTCAGATACCAATCTTATATTGCATTTTGACTGCTCTAAAATGATTAAACAATTTTCACTTACATTTTTTAATAGCTATATGTTCATTTTTTTAATGATATAATTTACAGGAAATTTTATAACTTTGGATCCCTAAAATTTGAATAAATTTCAGATGTTATTCATTCTATAAATAATTGTCTATGTTATAGGCCCTGTTCTAAGCAATGAAAATCCAAGACATAGCTTCTGCTTGTTTTAAAATGAAGAGGATGGTTTTCTAATTCAATATGAAAAATAATGAAGAATATATAAAAGTGTATTAAAAACATAGTTCCTGTTGAGTTTTTAACTTTTAAAACAAATATTTGTCTGTGTTCAAAATATTTAGAGCTTCTAACAAATAATAATTGGTTTCATTGAGTGTCAGATTACATAAGATTCTCTGATGGTTCTATTTCCAAAATTTATATTGAAATTTAGTTTAAAGAAATGTTACCTATGGTTTGAAAGATGTTGAATTTAAGGCCAAATAACTAAATATTAAATATTTTAGTAATATTTAATAGTAAATATTATGTAAGTAAGTTTCTGTAGGAACTTATGAGACATTTCTTAATATGCATATGTGATAGCAATGAATGTTTAAATATTTTACTTAACAGACTTATTTAAATATTCTGTAAAATATTTCTGTTTTATCATTTTCAAGTTGCATTTATGTATAAATCATGTGTATCAGCTTTATGTATTTTAAAATTTTGAACTTTTGAAGTGTGACATGATTCAGGCAGTGTTCTGATGCCATCTAAAGTAAAAATTCAAAATGTATGTGTACTATATAGAGAAAGAGAAAAAGTTTTCTTGACTCCTTTATTTTATAATTTATATGATAAATTTTTGAAATATTTTTAAGCTATCAGGCATTTTAAAAACGTAATTAACTAGTGGTTAAAATAGTGGTGTTTAACCTTCATGACACAGCCAGAATTAAAGTGATAGTTATTCCTATCCAACTGTATTTATAACTAAGAAATCAGTATGTATATGCTAAACAGTATGTATTATGTTATTGTCCTAAAAGTTTATATATATAATTTTATGTACATAATATAAAAGATTATAGAGACCTACATTATGGTTACCGTGTTTAACCAACTTGATGATTAACTTATTCTTAGTCTATAAGGGGCCTGGCACGTTGTAGATACTTAAACTTTTAGTAGATTAGTTGAAGTCAGTTTGGCAAAGAAAAATATTGGTTAAAAATTGATCCTTTCTATATTGTACATTATTTTTTAGTAAAAGATTGTTTGGCTTCTCTTATTGCATACAGGTGTCTTCAACTAAAGCCCTCTTTTGTGAGGACCCCTCTTCTGGTCCCATCTCTCACCCCTCTCCAATTCCTAAAACCTTTTCTTTGTGTTTTGTGGCATTCATGATAAGTCAGCAACAACATTCCCTACACAGTAAACCTTTTTGCTTGTTTCCTTCCTCTTTTTGTTCTGAGTTGTTCTGAAAGTACAGTCCCTGGACCAGCTGCATCAGCATCATCTAGGAACTTTTTTTAGAAATACAAATTCTCAGACTTAAGACTTACTAAATCAGAAACTCTGGGCATGGGGGCCGGCAATCTATAGTTGAACAAACCTTCCAGGTAATTCTCATACACACTAAAGTTTGAGACCTTCTGCTCTTACTGAATCCTGCAGCCTCCCATTTAGTGCTTGTTTTCCCATGGTTTTTCTTTGTTTCTTGTCAGACTGGTAATGTGCTGTGGTAACAAGGTTTGAGGGAAGCACATCTCACACTTGAGTGTGAAAACCCAATCATCACGTTTATGAACTACCAAAGGATTACCTTGTTGGTTTTTCTTACCTTTGAAGTGTCACTTGCAGACCATTCTCTCCTTCCCTCCTCCCTGAAAAACCCCAGCTTTAAATTTTTCATGATCAGCCTATACCACCCATAGTCATTTACAATCCCTGGTTCACTCCTTCTTGTTCCCAGAGATTTTAGTCTCTATCTTACTATCACTCTCCAATTGACATTTCTCTCTGCCAGTGATCTTGGTGAGAAGGATTAGCCTCAGCCACTCACTCCTTCCCCATTACCAATAACTGAAACCATTCCTTAGTCTCAATTTCAAGCATCCTATTCTCTTACTACTTCCTCCTGTCTTCCTGTCTTCCTCTAGCTTACTCTGTATAGGCCCTTGACTCCATCAATTCTTAGACTTCACCAGGACTTAACAATCCATTAATCTTAGAGCTTTTCATGGTACCTCTCCCCTTCATGCCCTCACTTCTCCTCTTATCCTAAATTTGTAGTGCGTTATAGTAATTACTTCCTTGCATACCCTCTCAACTCCATTCGTTGCTCCTTCTTTGTTATATTTGCTTGGCAAAACTCAAATCCTTATTAAATCTGACTGCTTCCTCTGCACCGATGAAGCTGAATAACCAGTTTCATTTTAAATTTTTGAGTATCAACTCAAATGAGCCTTAATGCTGCCCAGAAATCTGTTTCCATGGTCTGTTCACTCTCCCTAGGCAGTCAACTATTTTATATCTCCATTCTACTCAGATCTCCAACCAATACCACCTCCCCCATCATCAGTCTCTGCTACCTTTTTCTTGCTTCTTTTTCACTGAGAAGGGAACCAGTCTGAGGAGACCTTCCACAAACTTGCAATACCACATCTACAAGTATCACTGTTCATATGCTCTGCTCTCCCCTCCATTACTAAGGATGAATTGTTCATGCTCTCAGTTAAGGTGAATCTCTTATAATTTTTTCCATATGTTCCCAAGGACGTTGTTGTAGCAATTCTGATTTTCATAATCAATGTTCCCTCCTGTAGATAATCATCAGCATATAAACAGTGGTTTTTCTGGAAGATCAATTCAGTCAGAAGAAAGCATAGGCTTTCTTCTTTAAGTTTCCTCCTCACATCCTTGGCCCATTCTTTTTTATCTTTATAGTAATTTTTTTTTTAAATAGAAATGGCGTCTTGCTTTGTCACCCAGGCTGAAGTGCAGTGACACAATCATAGCTCACTGCAGCCTCAAACTCCTGGGCTCAAGCAATCCTCCTGCCTCAGCCTCCCAAATAGCTGGGACTACATGCATGCATCATCCCCTGCCCCTACTAATTTTTTTCATTTTTCTTCATGATAGGGTCTTGCTAGGTTGCCCAGGCTGGTCTTGAACTGGACTGAAGCAATCCTCCCACCTCAGCCTCCCAAGTAGCTGGGATTATAGGCATGAGCCTTAGTAATTTTTTTTAAATTATTAAGACAGAACTCACCCTTTAAAGTGTATAATTCAGTGGTTTTTAATATAGTTACTCTACATGGAAATTCTTATTTATAATTTTTACATATTCTGGATATTGACATTTTGTGTTACAAATATTGTCTCTTTATGTTACTTGTTAATTTATCAATTTGTAAAAAATTGTGTAGAAACCAACACTTGAAACCAATTTGCCAGTTCAAAAATCATGTTGCAAATCATTTATGTATGATTATATCCAATTATGAATTTCATAATTTTTTAAAAATTACAAAGCTTTTAGATGTGATTTAAAGACAAAACTTAGAGACAGTAAGACAGTTTCTCTCCCTCCACCCCAACTATTGAGAAATGAAAGCTTGTATATTATTCTGGCTTCTTTATGCTCATCCAAATATAGACATGTAGAGGATTTGAGGGACTTCTTTTTACAAAAATATGGTCATATATATATGTTACTTGGCAACTGATTTTTTTAATGCATTAAAGTCATTAGATGGATATATACTAATTCATTCTTTTTAAAAGGCTGTATGGCATTCATTAGTATAGGTATATTATAATTTATATAAATAATCCCCTGTTCCTTTAGTTGCTTACAGCCTTTTCCCATGATGAACAATGATGATGTAATAGCCTGTTTATATAGCCTTACATAAGTATTCTTCTATTTCTAAAGGGCAGAACTCTTCATAATGGGATCACTGGGTCAGAAGGTATAGTCAAAGGGAGTAGTTTTAATTTTAATTGATGGTGCCAGATAACCATTCCAAAAAACTTTAGAGCAGTTCACATTCCTATAAGTTTGAAAATACCACTTTCCCATTGTCCTCACCAGCACTGGATGTTCTTGTCCTCGTTTTTTGTTAATCTAAATGAAAAAATTACAGTATGTTTCTTTAGTTTGTATTTCCCAGACTACAAGTGGAATTGATCATTTGTTTGCCATGTGAGTTGCCTGGTCATTCATTTTGTGTATCTTGGTATCTTTTTTTTTTTTTTAATCAATTTGTCCTCTGTTTTTCTTTTTTCTTTTTCTTCTCTCTCTCTCTCTTTTTTTTTTTTTTTTCTGTTTTTAGATGTTGGATCTTTGTTTGGGGGACTTTTTTTTCATAATTTATTGTCTGTCTTTTAAGATTTGTTTTTTTTTTCCATTAAAATTTTAAAGTTTATGTGGTCATTCTTTTCCTTCATGGTGTCTGGATATTCTGCCTTGTTGAGGAGTATGGCCCCACATTGAGAGGATAAAATATTCTTATATGTTTTTTGCACTTAAAAGTTCAGATACAATTAATTTTTACACTAAAATTCCAGATGTATTAAAGATATTTTTATATGGTAGGAGGTAGGGGACTAGCTTTCTTTTCTTTCAAATGAATTGTCAGTTATGCTACCATGATTTGCTTACTAAACCTCTGAATTGCATAACTGTCACTCTGTAAGAAATTTATAACACTTTAATTTGTACAAGTTGTATGAATTTAAATACCATTAGGATTTTGATTGAGATTATATTAGAATTAAACCTAGAGACCTACCAATTTTATTTCCAGTTTTACAAATATATCCTGCATGGAACCCATTTTTTGAGGCACTGCCAGTCTCAAAAGAGGCAGGGGAGTTCCAGCCCAAAATTATTTGGGAGCAGAGCAATAAGCAATTAAGCAACTAAGTAAACAACTTAGTAAGCAACTAAGCAGTAAGCAACTAAGAAGATGGTGGAACTTCTTTCAGGTCAGTTGCTTGGAGCCATGTTAGCATGCTAATTGTGCCATGGGCCAATGGTGAGGTGAGAAAGTTGAAGGAAGGTCTTCAAGAGGCCAAAGATCCCAGGCTGGCTATAAGCAGAAGCCGGGTAACCACAAATTAAGAGCAAGAAATTAGCTCATGATCAAGTCTGAATGACATTAAAAAGCAAGCCACAATGAGTGAAAGCAGAAACAATGAACCAACAAATACAGACTCACTACCTCTCACCCCATTCTCTCTAGGACTTTAGGAAAGAAAGTGTTGAAATAGACTCAAGTTTTAAAACTCTCAACCCATGGGTTAAAAGAATTAGACACAGGTAAAGACAAAATTAGTGAGCTAGAAGATATATCCAAATAAAGATACTAGGATACAGCACACAGAGACAAGGAGAAGGAAAATGCAAAACAGATGTTAAAAGATTTAGAGTAGGGGTTGGCAAACTGTGGCCCACAGGTCAAATCAGGCTTGTTGCCTATTTTTGTAAAGTTTTATTGGAACACAGCCACATCTGTTTATTTACATAATGTCTATGGCTGCTTTTGTGTTGTAATGACAGAGTTCAGTAATTGCAACAAGACTGTGTAGCCCTCAACACCTAAAGTATTTACTATCTAACCTCTTACTGAGAAAGTGTCAGAAAGCTTGCCAACCCTTAATCTACAGGATAGAGTGAAAAGATCTAACATACATCTAATCAGAGTCCTTAGAACCAACCACGAGAACAAGAACAGTCGTTATTTGAGGAGACGATAATTGTGATTTTCTTAAAATCAAGAATATGAGTCCTCTTATCCAAAACAAAAAGAAATCCACACCCAAGACATTTTTCCATGGCCTGTGCAACACCATAAGCAAGTAAAATTGTGTAAGCAGCCAGGAAAAGGAGCTATAAAGGAGCTTATTTTTATTTCAACAAATATAAGAATGAGTTATGAGCAACAATGAACACCAGAAATAGTGGAGTTAAATCTTAAAAGTTTTGAGAGAAGAACTTGAAATACAGAGAAATTCTGGAGGGCTGTGTTTTTTCTAATATTAAACACACGTGTTAATCTTGCAATTTATTTTCTCTTTGTGTACCTATATACATCTCTTCTCTGCAGCACAATTTCTCTTGACAATGTCCCTTAGGATACAACTAGTTATCAGTGACTGAATGTATCTTAATCAGGGCTGCTTCTGTTTTTCCATTAACAAAGTTTATACATATATTAGCATATAGTTTTTTTGCATCCTATTTATGTCTGAAATATTTGTCACAGGAGAGTGTACGCTGATGGGATTCTAAGTTTGTGTAGTTTAAAAGTTTTTTTGAGTGAGGGAAAGAAAAGCTGTATACATTTCATTGCTGACTGTAGGTTCCTTTCAGATTACATTCATAGGTCTGTGTGTATACAATATGAAGAATGATCTGAAGTAATTGTGTTTTGTGTTTATCCACCAGTCTTTGGTTAAATAAAAAGGAAAACTGGGGTGGAAGGGAGTCAGTTTGAGATTCTGAACCCAGCAAAGCTATCAAAAGGAGGGTGATAGGGTCAGAGGATCTCACAGAATATCTTTAATGGCCAGACTTGGAAGACATTTATACCTCTTGTACTCATATCCCTCTGGCCAGAACCCAATCAATTGTCCACACCTGATTGTAAGCCTGGGACACTCAGAGCAACACATGAGTATTAGTAATTCTCTGCCACACACAGGTATTTTACTTCAGAGGAAATACATTTACCTAATAAACATGAAAAGATGCTCAGCCTTCTTAAAACTGAGGAAAATGAAAATTGAGGCCATAGAAGATATCAATTTTTACCCATCAAATTAGCTAAAGTGACATCTCTGGCATATTCAAGTATTAGCAAGGATCAGTGGGAACTCATACACTGGTGGTCAGAAGTGTAAATAGATGTAACAGTTATGGAAAATAATTACATTATTTTATAAAATTGAATAGTTCTATAGTCATGATTCAGCAATTCCCTCCAGGTATATAACCTAGAGAAACTATTACAAACCAGGAGGAGATATGTACGAGAACATACAAAACATGTACAAAGATCATAATTAATAGGGAAGGAGAGAGGGAAGAGAAGGAGGAAGGGAGGAAAGAAAGAACCAACCCAAATGCTGTTGATAGGAGAATGAATAAACTCTAGCATAATCTCACAATGGAATATTATCAAAAATAAATTAACTGTAATTATATGCAGTAATATAGGAGAATGATACACCATGTTGAGCTCTCCTGCATTTTTGTGAGTGTAGTTTCAATTTCTAATTGGTTAATGCTAGGATATGGAAAAGCTATTGGCTTTTGTACACTTACCTTGTATCTAGGCACCTTACCAAATTTTCTTATTCTATTTACTAAAGTGTTTTGAAGTTTATAGAAATATAATAATCTGCAAACATGTATTTTTGCCTCTTTTCTAATTTTTATGTTAATTTTTAATTATAGTCTTTTTGGTTTATTTCCTTAGCTTGAATTTTCAAAAATAATGTTAAATAATAGAACTAATAGCAATCCTTCTTTCTTATTAACAGTTTTAAAGTAAATGGCTAAAGGATTTCACCATAGACTACTGTTTTTTGGTAACTGTAGTGTTTAAGCAGTTTCTTTCTGCCTGAAATGATTTAGCTTTAAAAGAATAGCTGCTAAATTTTAACACATTCCTTTTTTGGCATCTGTTGATATAATTATGTGGGTTTTCTTCCACAAATGTTGATGTATTATGTTTATAGATTTCCTGATGTTGGGCCATTCTTTCCTGGAACAAAACCTCCATAGTTATATTGTATTCATATGATACACTGCTAGATTCAATTTCTAGTACCTTATTTATAGTTATTGGAACAACTTTCATAAGTGAAATTGATATATATTATCTTTAGCAGATTTTGGTATTATTATCCATAAATTGAGGAACTTGGTCTGAATGAATTTAACAGGAATTCTCTCTTATTTAAAAGTACGTAGGACATAAGCAACCAACATGATCTAATTGGCATACGTAGAACCTTCCATTCAACAACATCATAATACACATTTTTTTCCAAACACCCATGGAACCTTCACCAAGACAGACCATATCCTGGGTCATAAAACAAACTTAAAAGAAATCATTAGAAGGTAAGGGGATTAAATAAATTATTGGAATTTTTTTAATGAGAAAAAAAGAATAGAAATCATATAGAATATGTTCTTTGACCATAATAAAATCAAATGCAAGTCAATAACAGAAAGACAACAGGAAAATCTCTAAACACATAATTAAGTAGTACTTATAATCAATGGGGCAAAGAGGAAGACTTACAGGAAATTTTAAAAAATACACAGAAATGAATGACAATGAAAATACAACATAACATAAATATAATGCAATTAAAGAGTACTGAGAGAAATTTATAAATGCTAAATTCTTGCATTAGAAACAGGGAAAGGTCTCAATAAGTTCCTAACTCAAAAAAAAGAAGAGCAAAATACATTTGACCCTTGAACATGTGTTTGACCTATGCAGGCCCATTCGTCTGCCTTTGCCACCCCTGAGACAGCAAAACCAACCCCTCTTCTTCCTCCTTCTCAGCCTACTCAATGTGAAGACAAGGAGGATAAAGACCTTTATGATGGTCCACTTCCACTCAATGAATAGTAAATATATTTTCTCTTCCTTATGAATTTCTTAATAACATTTTCTTTTCTCTGGCTTACTTTATTGTAAGAATACAGTATATAATATATACAACATACAAAATATGTGTTAATCAGCTGTTTCAATCAATAGTAGACTATTAGTAGTTAAGTTTTGGGGGAGTCAAAAATTAGATAAGGATTTTTGACAGTGAAAGGGATGAGCACCTGTAAGCCCTGCATTGTCCAAGGGTCAACTGTATAACTGTCACACATTGCTGAAGTAAATTCAAAATTATACAGCCACTCTGTCCATCATGGGTTCTTATACCAATATATAGAAAAAAATTGTACAGCCACTTTGAAAACCAGTTTGACATGTTTTTCATAAAGATAAATGCACACTTACCACCTGACCCAGCAATCACACTTATAGGTATTTATCCAAGTGAAATAAAAACATATGTTCACACACAAAAAACTTTACGTGAATGTTTATAGTATAGATTTACAGTATGGAATGTTGTGGTTCATACAGCCAAAAACTGGGAAAAAACCTAAATGTCCCTTAACTGGGGAAGTGATAAACAATGGTGGTATATCCATTCAATGAAATAGTAATCAGCAATAAAAAAGAAACAATGCATGCAACAGCATAGCAGAATCTCAAATACATTATCCTAGGTCAAAGAAGCCAAAAACAAAAGGTTATACACCACATGATTCCATTTGCACAATGTTCTTGCAAAAAAACCCTGTGATCTGAAATAAAATCTTAAGGCCCCCAGGTGAGTGAATGGAACCCCTCTTGGCCAAGGTGACCCCAGAAATACCCTAAAGCTGAGTTGCTGGCCATGAAAAGGAAGATCAGATACACCTTCTCATGCCCCTCTTCCTTCTTGGAGATATTTGTAATAATAAGATGCTAAATCATTAACAAGCCTAAGGCTATACAAGACAAAGTTTAAACCATACCTGCAGGCCACCAATTTACTTAACAGATCACTAGAGTTTCCATAAATGTCCAGTGGCTTGTTTCTGATTAACGGACATCTTTATTTTAACTTAAAACATTCCAAGCCTCAAAGCTTCATTTCTTTAACCAGTTACAAAACAAAGAATCTTTAAACCCACCTATTACTTATAAACCGCCCCCCTCCTGGAGATGTCCCACCTTTTTGGGCCAAACCAACATACACCCTCTACTGACTTAGGGTCTTACCTGTAATTCCTGTCTCCAAGAATGTATAAAGCAAACTTTGTGACCCAGCTACTGCAGGCATATTTTCTCAGGACCTCTCGAGGCCATGTGCTCCAGGCCCGTCACACACATTCAACTCAGAATAAACCTCTTTAAATTATTTTACAGAGTTTGGGGATTTTTCAGTTAACAAAACTTTATGGGGACAGAAAATAGACCAGTGGTTGCCAAGGACTCGAATTGAGAACCAGAGAGGGCTACTTACCATTTTCTAACTGGGCTAATAACGACTTCGAACCTAGTAGGAGAACATCAATACCTTCAGAAGACTGTCAGAAATAAATAAAGTAAAAATGTCTTTAATGTATTAATAGTATGAAAATCATTTACTGCGCCCTCCCTCCCCACACCCCATTATTCTATGATCCAGAAAAATGCCTGATGAATTTCCAACAGTTACTTGGACAATGGAGGATTTGAACACTGGTCAGAACAAGAGTGGCGTTTCCTTCCATGGTACCCAATTTGGTTTGGGGAAGTTTCGCCTTCATTTTCCCCACAGTTTTGCAATTTTGATTTTTTTTTTTTTTTTTTTTTTTTTAGTTTTGCAATTTTGAAATGGGATTTCGCTGTTTGCGGAAAAGGGCCGCGGTCTCCACCCCTGTCTAGTTCTGGGCGCACCTCGCAGCCCGGGGAGTCTCCCCTGCGGCGCTCGGGGCCTGGCCCGGCGACCCCCGAGCGCGCAGCGTGTGTGCTGGAGCCCGCCGCCGTGACACGGGACGCGGGCCGAGCGCGGCCGCCCGGGGGCCCGGGGGAGGCACGCGCGGAGCAGGCGACGGCTGACGGGCGGGCGGGCCTGACGCGCCGCGGCGCTCTCACTCCAGCTCCCGAGAAAGGGCAGCGGGCCCCGCCGCCACTGCTGCCGCCGGATGGCGAGGCTGCGGGATTGCCTGCCCCGCCTGATGGTCACGATCCGGTCCCTGCTCTTCTGGTCCCTGGTCTACTGCTACTGCTGGCTCTGTGCTTCCATCCACCTGCTCAAACTTTTGTGGAGCATCGGCAAGGGACCGGCGCAGACCTTCCGGCGGGTCGCCCGGGAACACCCTCCCGCGTGTCTGAACGACCCCTCTTTGGGTACCCACTGCTACGTGCGGATCAAGGTGAAGGACGGCGCCGGCCTGGCGGTAACGGGAGGGAACGTGACTGCCGTGAGAGCGGCGGGCGCCAGGCTGCTCCTTCCATGACGCCCGGCTCAGCGTCCCCTAGTGTTCCCCCGCAGGGCGCGCGGCGGGGACAGGGAAGATACCAAGGGGAGGCAGGAAGGGCAAGGTGTGGAGGGAGAGGGGTCGGGTCTCTGTGTGTGTCCTCTTGTTCCGTGTGTGTGGCGGGGGGAGGGGGGTGGAGGGAGAGAGAAAGAAACGGCAACCCGTTTCGCAGACGCCTTGGTTGGTTTCTGAATGTGGAGTTTCTCTAATCAGGGTCCTCTTATATTACTGTCCCCCCCTACTGCAAGGGGAAGCTGTCTCCTGTCACCTTTTTGCCCTTTAGAGCTTACATCAGCTGTAGGGAATTGTTTCTGGTGGCACCCTACTGTTTCAGGAGGCTGTCCTTACCTAAATTTTAGAGATAAACAGAATAGTCATTGGAAAGCAGGAGTTTATTCTGATCATAGATGACTTAGATAGCATGAAACAGTAAGTAAATGGTGTATGTTTGTGGGGAGGGAAGCGGACTTATGAAGTCAGGGGCCAAAGGAATGGAATAAAAAGTAAATGTCAGCCCTGCATGCAGGATCTTTTAATTGTTTGTGCTTGTCCCAAGCTTCCTCACAGCCCACAGGTATTCTATTTCCTGAGGCTCCAGGTGGTGAAGGGAAATGGCTCCTGTGATACACCCTACAATCTGACTCATAGGCCTTTCAAAACCAGCCTGATAGGAGGCGATATTTATGTCACCAAGTCCTAATTTCCCATTACAAGCTAAATTGCCCAGCAGCTGGCATTCAGAAGGTCAAGAGAACTTCTTTTTTGCCCTGGGTTGATATGAGAATTAAATGAGTTAATTATTTGTTATTTTAAAAATCCAAAAACCAAAAAACAGAACTTAGAACAGTGCCTGGTGCAGTCAGTGCAATAAAGTATCTGTTAATTAAATCCAATCAAGTGCCCATAGCATTTCATCCTCCAAGACTCAACACCAATAAAAGAAGTTTTTGTTATTATTGTTGTTATTTTAGAAACAGTGTCTCACTCTGTCTCCCAGGCTGGAGTGCAGTGATGCAACCATAGCTCATTGTAACTTCCAATTCCTAGGCTGAAGCGATCCTCCTGCCTCAGCCTCCTGAGTAGCTAGGACTACCGGCACACACCACCATGTCAGGATAATTTTTTACTTTTATAGAGAAAGGGTGTTGCTATGTTGCCCAGGCTGGTCTCAGACTCCTGGCCTCAAGTGATAATCCTGGCTCAGCCTCCCAAAAAAGAAATTATTAAACTTCTAGGAAAGCATTCTGCAGTTGAGGGCAAAGTCAAATTTGTTATCTCTGTCTAACATGAGGAGTAAAAGTTGTATAAGAATCATCTGGAACTCCTCATAATGCCTTTCCTCTGACGCTGGCCACCTAAAGAGCTTTCCCAGAGATGCAGAACCAAGGAGTAGAAAGAACATTGTCCTGGGAGTTAGGACAAGATGGGGATTCTAGTTATAGCCCTGCTCCCAACTACTTTATGGCCTGTGTTAACATCTTTGGGCTCCATTTTCTAGATCTGTAAAATGATTCTTTCACATCTGAAAACCCTACTGTTTTGGATCAGGCAACCCAATGTCTGTGCTCAGCTTTTGGTTCTTGGTTTCTTTCCTAGCTTTCTTTCTTTGAGTGTTTTTGTTTTTCTTTCTTGCTATTTCCTCTACTTTCCTCTCTTCAGTCTGCTTAGCATTTGCTGAATTCCTCTCTCATTCCCGTGCTTTTTATTTCCCTTGTGTTTTCTTGTCTGCTACATTCGGAGTGAAGTCTTGAGCAGTCAGGGCATTCTGTGTTAGACATGCACACTGACGTGACATGAGGAGCAGGCAGCAAGGGGAACAGTACATGCAACACTCAAAATAATAACGTGGGAAGGAAAGACCTAAAAATAAGGGAAGGAGGTGTGAATTATATAACTGATTGCACAGCTCCTGACGGGCAAGCTGAGAAAAGTACATGACTAGGAGGTAAACATGGCAGGAATTATAAATTCAGATTGGAATTATTTACATGCCCTGCAGAATTTGAGTGAGATGAAATGTGACACGTAAGTAAGATGAAAATTTCAAATTGTGACATTGCTTCAGGAGCTCATAATATATAAACTGACCTTGTACTAGAACAAGAAGAGATGGATGGTACTGTGAAGGGAATGTTGACAAAAGTGAATCTGTCAGTTTACCCTTATTGTAAATCATGGGTTTTTTCTTTTTGAAAATTAAGTAAATTTATTTTATTTCTTGATGTTAAAAATGATATTTGTGAGTTTTTGGGTTTTTTCTTTTTTTTTGAGACAGGGTCTCACTCTGTTGCCCAGGCTAGAGTGCAGTGGCATCGTCATAACTCACTGCAGCCTCAAACTCCTGGGCTCAGATGATCCTCCTGACTCAGCCTCCCGAGTAGCTGGGACCACCAGGCATGCACCAGCAGGCCTGACTAATTTTTATATTTTTTTGTAGAGATAGGATCTTGCTATGTTGCTCAGGTTGGTCTCAAATTCCTGGCTTCAAGAAATCCTCCTGCCTCGGCTTCCCAAAGTGCTAGGATTAGAGGTGTGAGCTACCTTGCCCAGTAAAGTATTTTGTAATGAGATGGAAATACTATATGTACTTCTTTGACAGTCAACTCAAAATATCCCTAAAATTCTATGCCATTTATTTTCAGGATTCAGGGTTAAGATTTCACTATGTTGCTGCTGGAGAGAGAGGCAAACCGCTTATGCTGCTGCTTCATGGATTTCCAGAATTCTGGTAAACTTACCAACTAACATATTTTTGCATTAAAATTTGCCTTATTGTCTTTGTTTTGTGCTGCTATAACAGAATACCACAGTCTGGGTAATTTATAATGAACAGAAATTTATTTTCTCACAGTACTGGAGACTGGGAAGTCTAAGACCAAGGTGCCAGCTTCTGTTGAGGACTTTCGTGCTGCGTCATCACATGGCAGAAGGAGGAAGGGCAAAGAGGCAAAAGGGGCCAAACTTGCCCTTTCACAATAGCTTTAATTCCCCCAATGAGGGCAGAGCCCTCTTAAAGGTCCCACCTTTTAATATTGTTACAACAGCAATTAAATTTCAATGTGAGTTTTGGAGAGGACATTCAAACCATAGAACTTATCATAGTATCATTTTCTAGTAATGACTTTTGACAGACTCTACTCTATGATCATTTGCCCAGGGTTATCATTCCTGAATGTTCGTGAATCACAGAAATGATTATCCTCCTAGTCTAAAGAAATGCTTTACCTAAACCTAAATGCTACCATCCTAAATTTACATTTTTTGAGGATTAAAAGAAGTAGCTTTTAATATTTCAAATTTCTGAAATAGTTTCAAAACAATTTTATAGAGTAATCTACTATAGACAAATTACAGCACTGGGTGGGGAAAGGAGATTTTACACAAATCAAAGGCTTGGAGTGCTTGTTATCAGGAGGCTTTTGGTGAGGCTTGGGGTGAGGAAAAGGCAGAGTGAAAAGGACTCATGGAAAGTGAAAATGAACTATTTCCTATGCACATAGCAACAGGTTTATATGAATGCAGGATAAATTAAGGAACTAAGTATTTCATATCAGGAAGAAAAGCTAAAGCCAAAAATACACAGTAGTCACTATCTTAGTTTATTTGTGTTGCCATAACAAAATACCTAGGCTGGGCACGGTGACTCACACCTATAATCCCAGCACTTTGGGAGGCTGAGGTGGGAGGATCACTTGAGGCCAGGAGTTTGAGACCAGCCTGGGCAACATAGCAATACCCTGTCTCTACTAAAAAATAAAAAAAATAAAAAATAAAATACCTGAGACTGGATAATTTATAAAGAATAGAAATTTATTTCTCACAATTCTGGAGGTTGGGAGTCCAAGGTCAAGGCACTAGCAGGTTTGGTGTCTGCTGAGAGCCAGGTCTCTGTTTCCAAAGGTGGCACCTTGTTGGTGTGTCCTCTAGAGGGCACAAACACTGTGTCCTCACATGGTAGAAGGGCAAAAGGACAAAAGGGGGCCTAGCTAGTTCCTTCCAGTCCTTTTATAAGGTTGCTAATCCCATTCATGAGGGCTCTGCTGTCATGGCTTAATAACCCTCTAAAGACCCCATCTTTTAACACTATCACATTGGTGATTAAATTTCAACATATGAATTTTGGGGGACATATTCAGACCATAGCAGTTACCTAGGGGGAAATGTTTTATTCTCTATTGACCCCACAAGGCCAAATAAGTATAGATGAAAGCAATACTTAAATCTTTTTTTTAAAAAGTGAACATTTTAAAAAGAGGTGATATACATCATAGTGGTAAAAAGAAAACCAGTTTTTGATAGCATAGGGCTGTGATCTTCACATGGTTCATGAACTAAATAGGTCAAGAAATGGATTTTTAAAAACCAATTCTCTGAGTTGATGCAAAGGTAGAATATCTGGTATCTTTTGAAAGGTCTGGGACAACATCCTATCCTGTCCCAAAATTTCTCACTTACTATCTAATAATATCTAGAATTCCACAATTGTAGGTTTTTCACCTCCTTTAGACTTTTGAAGATTTTATGTTACCCAAGTCCTGATATAAAAGGTATCTGAAAGGAATATTACCTTAAGATGCTTTAGTTAACACTTTGTGAGTGGAAGGGACTTGATGAATAAATGCATTGAGGATGTTATTGTATGACGAAGTATTAGGCATTGAAGAAAGGAATGGAGGATGGCAAAGACCCATCTACCTCATAATTTTTCCAGAGCAAGAAGTCTATGGGTGCCTCTTCCTAAGAAGATTTTCTCTCTGGATTTACCTGCATAAATAAACATGTCATTTTTATATTACACTTTTATCTGTTCTTCCATCTGGAGACAATTTAATGAGGTGGTAGAGAAACTGCCCAGTGTAATTCAAGCATATGCATTTGGACTTACCTCATGGAGCACATGGCATGATGGGCTCACAATAAAATGTTACTCTGAAGCATTAGTTAAATCTGCCTAAAGTAGCATGGGCAATAAATTCTGACTCGGCCACTTATTTGCTGCAGGACTCTGCAAAATCATCTATTTAATACAATAATCTTGCAGAGTTGTTGTGAGGATAAAGAGTCAAAACATGTGACTCTCAGTCCCAGTGCATACTCAATAAATGTTCATTTTCTTCCTTCATTCCCATTCACTCAGTGTGGAGAGCCATGTGTCAGATAATAATTTCCTGTTTCTGGTGATGATAATGATGATAGTTAACATTTACTATGTGCCGGGTACTCTTATAAGTGTTTTACATACATCATCTCATTTAAGCTTCATAACTACCCATCTGAAGTTGGCAGAGCCAGAAAGTAAGGTGACCCTCATTCTTGAAATTCAGAACTGACCTCTGCCTCTTGTCCTCAGTCTATGAGAATGATAATAATCTGATAACTTGCATGGATTTTTACCCTTCAAATTTCATACCTTATACATTAAAGAGGGTATTAAAATGTCAGCCAGCAGTATAAAAATACCTTACTCTAACATTTTAAATGATCATTCTAAATAAAATTCATGATCTGCATGGGGGGGTGATATTTAATTTTTAGAAAGAAAAGGTTTTTTTTTTTTTTTAGAGACAGGATCTCGCTGAAGTGCAGTGACCCAATTATAGTTCACTGTAACCTTGAACTCCTGGGCTCAAGCAATCCTGCCTCAGCCTCCCAAGTAGCTGGGACTATAGGCATGTGCCGCCATGCCTGGCTAATTAAAAAAAATTTTTTTTTTTTTGGTGGAGACAGGGTCTCCCTATGTTGCCCAGGCTAGTCGTGAACTCCTGGCCTCAAGCAATCCTCTCACCTCAGCCTCCCAAGGTGCTGGGATTACAGGTATGAGCCAAGGTGCCCAGCCCAGAAGGAAAAGATTTAAAGGCTATTCTCTTTCTCCATTTCACACCAACCCCAATACTTGTCCATGCTCTTATTCCTCCTGGAACTTCACCTTTTTACATATGGAACAATCCACATGAAGATAAAAATGAACCTATAACCACTTTAACCACTTGGTAATTGTTTCAAGGAGTCCCAGAGAATGGCAGTGGTACCTATTTAATACAAGGCAGTATTGCTCTCTGTCATATTTTAAGAAATGATACTTTTGTGCATGTTTTCCACAGCCTTATCCCATTATTTACTCCTTATGAGTGCCCTTTTGCAAAATGGAAATGCCTGGTTCTTGTACATGTCCTAGAATCTTCAGTGGATGGGACAGCCTAGGAGGGATCCAGCACTGGTCCCTGGATGTCAGCCCCATTTGCTCCAGCAAAGTCAAGTCATGGATGTGTCCAAAGGATCTGGTCATTGTGAGGAATAGTTTAGTTTTTGAAAAGCTCCTAGAGATATTTTCACTCTGAAGAGCCATAGATTAAGAAATATGTGCAGATCATAGATAGGAAGGAGTCCCTTCCATTCACCAAATCCATCATTTGTTCTCCTACAAGAGCCTTAGCTATAATTTAAAACAACAATAACAAACCCAGATTAACTCAGTTACTCACATATACCATATTGAATTCACTGAACTCTGCTTACCATTAATCTGAATGCTATCTAGTTGTTCAGGGAGAGTCCTAACGCAACTACGTGAAGATTGTCAGTAATCAAATACCTCTGTTTGAATGTCATACTCTAAACTAAGACCTCTTTGTTGATGCTCACTTTGTCTTTCCTTCCAATCAAATCACCACTATTACCCATTATGTGGTCTAGTCAATTCCATTTAGGTGCTAGTGGAAAAAGTCAATCCAAATCTTAGAATTTAGGACAAAACTCTAAAATTTAAGTTTTAGGACAAAACTTTTTTTTTCCCCCTTTAAGGGCTCCAAAACTTTATGCCTGACATTTCCAACCAATATCAATTTATATTATAAATGTAAATGTTATTTCTCTATCAATTAAATTTTACCTAAATACACATGAAATTATAAACTTGGTTGTAGGTCAAGTAGGTCAGAAATATTTGATACAGTGAAAACAAAAACAACCATAAATTGGTAATGTGTGTGAAAGCATTTTTTAAACAGCATGATGCAAATGTAATGTATTATCTGCATTCATCATCATTGCCTGAGAATATCTATCGAGAAATGATGATACTTAATGTGTACTATTAGTGTTACACAGAAACAATAAAATCCTGCGTCTTCTTCCTTAAAATCTAAAGGAAACCTCAAGCAAGATACATATCTATGGGACCTTTAGCTAAATTAGCCCAAATAAGGCTGTTCGTTGAAGGAGGATTTTTCGCCCACTCTCTCTCCACCTCAATTTGCATCTTTTTAAAAAGTATTTTGGGCTGAGGCAGGCAACTTCTTTGAGTCGTCTTCATCACCAGCTGTATGGAATGCATGCGTCATCACTCCAGTGCTGAGGCAAGTGAGGGCTCTGCATGCATGCAGCTGAGCATGAGCCCAGAGGCCAGCCTTTTCTCTATAGTGAAGAAGAAAAGGATATTCTATATCTGAAAGTGGCTAGCCTGGTAAAATCCTCCTTAGGTTAAGAGTAATAACTGAGAAAGAGGTTGGTTTTTTTCCCCAAGCGTCCTCTGCTATTCCGGAAGCTACCAGAAAAAAAGACAATATGGATGAAAACAGTTTTGCTTAATTATAATATTTTCAGGGATTACAGCTTTTGTAGTATGTTTCATTCCTGTATCAAGGGGGTTGTTTTGTTTTATTCACATAAATGACATGCCCATCAGTCTATCACTGGGGTGATTTTTTTTTCAGTTTAGGGCTAAAGTATAAATCAGATGTGTTTTACTTATGAACTCCAGGAAGATGACATTTAGAAATTGTTGTTTTGTAACTTATTAAAATATGCAGTTGCCCTATTTCTTAGAATTGTTTAGGATATTGTTTGGCTCCACTCATTGTTAACAGCAGTAGTTGAATTTATTTTTAAGGCAATTTAAATTCTTCATAATATAATGACATATGCAGGTATCATGTTTGCATAATCTCTAACACAATTTTAAATGTAAAATGTTGTAGGATTGTGCACATTACTTTGAGTAAAATTTCTACCTTGAAATCTCTAATTAAATTAATTTTAAACGAAGACAGATATTTAAGATATTAAAACAATGCATATTTTAATAGAAATTGACTATAAATTCCTCAATGGGAACTTGGGACCTTGAGCTGTCATTGTCTCAGGGTTTGAACTGGGACAGAAGTCTTATTGGACAACTGGTACTTCTAACACTCTCATTCTTCAGTGTTTTTATTAGTTTGTTGTTTCACTTATTCAACAAATCTTTATTAAGCACCTACATGGGCTAGATATTCTACCAGAGAACTCAGGAAATTCACAACCGGGTGGAAGAGCCAGATTCAACAGATCATTACAGAACACGTGCCCAGTGCACTGAAGAATGTACGTACAGGTGTGAAAGTACAGAAGGGGCCCACCCAAGCCAGCCTGTAAGAAAGGAAGCCTGGGGAATCTCCTGAAAGAGGAGGTGCCCAATGTGAGGACAAGTTAATTGAGGGGTAAGGGTCAGGGATTGTGGGGCCATAGGGGAATGGTGGGCAGTGATGGTATTTCAGACAAAGGAAACCATACGAACAAAATCATAAAAGCAAAAAACAACAGTGACCTAGTGCTGCAGAGGCACCACAACAGGGACTCTGAGGCCAGACGCCTGGATTTGAATCTTGGCTCTGCTGTCTGCTAACTCTGTGACCTCTGGCACGTCGATTAACCTGCTGTGCCTCTGTTTCTTCATCTGCAAAGTGGGGATAATAATAATGTCTACTTCATAGTATTGTTTTGAGGATCAACATTATCATACAAGAAGCACTTAGAATTGTGCCTGGCATATAGTAAGAATGAAATAGATGTTAGTTCTTTTTACTATAAAGCAATGACAGAAAGTGTAAAGTAATCAGGCTGGAAGACTGGGCAATAGTCAAATCTTGCAGGTCTTGCCTGCCAGGATAATGAGCTTGGGTTTCATGTCATGAATAATAGGGAGTCAAGAAAAGATTTTAAGCAAGGAAATGACATGAGGGAATTTGTGTTTTTGCTACATCACTCTGGTTTTGTAGACGATAGAGCTGAGGGAATGAAATGGACACAGTTAGACCAGTCAATAGGCTGCTGTATTAATGGAGGCCTGAATTAAGGTAATGATAGTAGGATAGACAGGGAGTGTTTAAATAAATATTCAAGAGGTTAAATCTGCAGAACTTTATTGGTTGGGTATGAGGGATTATAAAGAGGGAAGAGTTGAGCTTCAGTTAAAAAGACATTAAAAAATCAATTCAAAACTTTAAGTAAGGCTACTTGAGAAAATAATAACATCATATATGTTGACAGATGAGTATCTTTAAGGAAACAAACTACTTTTTGCTTGTTATAATCCAGACACAAGATTAACAAGATTAGTATGACCTAGCTAAAAAAGACACTATTTATTAACATTTTCAAATCCATCTATTTTTTTTTTTTAGAGATAGGATTTTGCTCTATAAGGGGTACAGTGGCATGATCACAGCTCACTGCAGCCTCAAACTCCTGGGCTTAAGCAAAACGATCCTCCTGCCTCAGACTCTCGAATAGCTGGGACTATAGGCATGCACCACCACACCTGGCTAATTTTTTTTTTTTCTGTAGAGAAAGGGTTTTGCTGTTTCCCAGGCTGGTCTCCTGGGCTCAGGTGATCCTCCTGCCTCAGCCTCCCAAAGTGCTAGGATTACAGACAAGAGCCACCACGCCTGGCCTTCAAATCCATCTTAATTGGCAATGCTTTTGCATATTTTCATAAGTAATAGATATTCTAGTAACAGATCAGGAATTCTGTATCCATCTATAATTCCAAATACGTGTCTGAAACCCTTCCTTATAAACTATCTGTTGATATAAGGTGGTTGAGGTGTTAACTTGATTGTATTGCTTTGTGTCACTTCACATTGCTGTTCCCCTCTCACTATTAGTATATAATCTTACATCACTGTGCTTGCTTGCCTATTGCACTCCAAAAATATTTTCAGACAATGATCTCCCATTTGGCTCATGTCAGATAATTTTACACTGTGTTTCTATGAACAGATGTGCATGCAGATGCTTTTTAAAAATGCAGATTTTGAGTTCCATAACATAGTGAGTCATTTTGAAAAATTCATGTCTTTTTTCTGTTAGTTATCCAAAATGATTTTGCTTATTTAAAGAAGAGAATCTCATGGATCTCTGCATTTCAATTAATTCTGTTGTTCCATGATCAAGCACAGGGTGAATGCCTGGCCCAGCAGAGGCCTCCATTGGCCATTCTATTATAATTGGTCAGTGCTGGTGACATATTGGTTGTTAAATGTTTTTACTATTGGTCTTGCTTGTATTCATGGTACAGGACCTTCACAAAAGAATTCTGCTTTAGCAAGTACAGGTTTATCTTAAATGGTTGTTTTATATTAGATTCTTACAGTGATAATCTTTGATTTTTTTAATCTTCAGACTTTTTCATCCATAACTAAGCTGTTATTATTGCTAAAAATGCTGAGCCCTATTTGACAGTGGAGTAAGGTGAATAAAATCTAGTTTTGAGGGAAATAAATTTTAATGTAGTAAATTTGTTCAACCAGAGAATCAAATGGTTCTGTAATACAGATGCATTTTACTTATGTTACTCCACAAAAGTCCTGGGACAGATAAGCATTAAGATGTTTTGGTAAAATGCTCAAGCTCCTCTTCCCTCTCACTTTTTAAAAAACTTTATAATTTATTTATTGTCTTGAAATTCAGGCTGTAAAATAACTGTTCATGGTACAGATTCCCTGATGGCTATAAGCATCATTTAAGGAAAGCTTAGAAAATTGACTTATTAAGACATATTGATACATTGATTTTAGTATCTGATATTTTGTAGTTTCTGTAAATACTGACCCTTTGTTACACACCACTGGAGCTGTTGAAAAGATGAAATAATTCTAATAGAATGTCAGTGTTTCCTTCTCAAATAGGTCTCTTTTTCCTGCTGACTCACAGGTATATATTCTTTCTCAAAATAAGGAATTTCTTAGAGTTTTCCACTTAGAAACTCTGTAATGTTTCTTTGTATTAGTTAATATGGTATTTTTAATGTTTCTTTTCCCTGCAGGTATTCTTGGCGTCACCAACTGAGGGAATTTAAAAGTGAATATCGAGTTGTAGCGCTGGATTTGAGAGGCTATGGAGAAACAGATGCTCCCATTCATCGAGAAAATTATAAATTAGACTGTCTAATTACAGATATAAAGGATATTTTAGATTCATTAGGTAGGTTAGTTTAAAAAAAAAACAGTATTAATTCTTTTTAAGGGACTGACATTTAACAAATTGTGAAGTGATGACTTCTTTTCTTGGGAGGATGAATTGTCTATCTACCCCAACTGTTGTTATCTGGATCCTGTCACCATGGTTTTGGGTATACAGACTGAATTATTTATACAGAAAATTTACTTTTATTTTATTTATTTATTTATTTATTTTTTTTGAGGCAGGGTTCCACTCTGTCTCCCAGGCTGGAGTGCAGTGGCGTGATCATAGCTCACTGCAGCCTTGAACTGTTGGGCTCAAGCAATCCTGCCGCCTTGGCCTCCCAGAATGCTGTTATCATGGGGGTGAGCCACTGTGCCTGACCTATACAATTTTAAAATAATGTATCCAGAGTAACTATTCAGTCCACTAGCCAAGAATGACTTTCAAGATTTGTTTTTAACAATAGACATAATATATGCTGTTTATTATTTTCAGAACTAATTATTGAAAATTTGATTCTTGCACTCAGAAGATTTATTTCTTCAGAACCCATACCTCAATATTCATTTTTAAATGTTATAAGATGCAGAAGCACTTGCATTATTTCTTTTGTATTCATTGGCTAGAACTATATAATATTGTATAACAAACCACCCCAAATTCAGTGGCATAAGGCCAAAATCATTTATTTCTGTGTTCACGGATCTGCAGGTCAACTGTAGGTTGGACTCCTCTGGGTCTTTGTCTCAAGCTACAGGTCCAGCTGGGACTGGCTTCTCCTTGTGAGTTGGCCTGGAGCCCAAGCTAAAGGGAAGTAGCAACCTGAGGGAAGCTCTTCTCCTGGCAATGGCAGAGGTGGCAAGAGGGTGAGCTCAGCTGTGCAAGCATATTTCAAGTTTCTATTAGCAACCCATTGGTCAAAGCAAGTCATACGGTGGAGCTCAAAGTCAAGTCTATAGCTACCATGAAACTAAAGCAAATCACATGGCCAAGTCTATGGGCCAAAGGGGCAGTGAACTATACTCCTTCTATGGCAGTTGGGAGAGGGGAGGAGTAAATATTTTTTAATAATAATCCAATCTACAACATCTCCTTTGACTAAAACCAAGCTGCTACCATCAGTATGCTAATGGAACCAATATAGTGAAATACATCATGAAATCAAAGCCCCTTTCTACAGTAATCTAATGAGGGTGTAGATCAGGCCAATATTTTTATTTTTTATTTTATTTATTTATTTAATTTTAATTTCAACAGATTTAGAGGTACAAGTTGTTTCTGGTTACATGGGTGAATCATAGAGTGCTGAAGTCTGGGCTTTTAGTGTTCCCATCACCTGAATGGTGTACCTTGTACTCAATAGGTCAATTTTCTTCCCTCACCCCCTCACTGAGTCTCCAGTGTCCATTGTATCACTCTGTATGCCCCTGTGTACCATAGCTTAGCTCCCACTTACAAGTGAGAACATGGTGGTATTTGGTTTTCCATTCCTGAATTACTTCGCTTAGCATAATGGCCTCCAGTTCCATCCAAGTTGCTGAAAAGACATTATTTTATTCCTTTTTATGGCTGAGTAGTATTCCATGGTGTATGTATATACCACATTTTCTTTATCCACTCATCAGTTGATGGGCATTTAGGTTAATTCCATATCTTTGCAATTGTTATTTATGCTGTGATAAACATACGAGTGCAGGTGTCTTTTTGATATAATGACTTCTTTTCCTTTGGGTAGATACCTAGTAGTAGGATTTCTGTATCGAATGGTAGATCTACCTTTAGTTCTTTGAGAAATCTCCATGCTGTTTTCCATAGAGGTTATATTAATTTACATGCCCACCAACAGTGTATAAGTGGTCCTTTTTCACTGCATCTGCGCCAACATCGATTGTTTTTTGACTTTTTAATACTGCCTATTCTGACTGTGGTAATGTAGTATCTCATTGTGGTTTTAATTTGCATTTCTTTGATAATATAGTTATGTTGAGCATTTTTTCATATGTTTGTTAGGCCAGTATTTTTAGAGTAGAAAAAATGGACGGGGTCTGGGGATGTCAGTTTGCAGTATTGTTATTAGTCCCATTATATTAATAGTAAAATAGGCTCAGACACCAATTTTGAACAGTTGTATTTCATTCAGATTTTGTGATAATTCAGTCAGACCTGGCCTAAATTTGTCATTATGAAACTTTTAGGCAAATCAATATAAATAAGATATTGTATGTGTGTGTATGTCTGTGTGTGTCTATTAGTATAGTGGTGAGGAGTGATGGTGAGAAATACTTGAGAGAATTAAGTAATTTTGAATATTACAGAAATAAATTACAAATGAACTTTATCCATTCATACAATGGAAATCCTGTAGGAATCTCTATTAATCAACATTTTAACCTCATTCAAATTACCATGATGATTACATGAAATGAAATTTATATATAAATGGTGCTACAATTAAGACTTTCCACTAATTCTGTTTGACTTCATAGTTCCAAATTAGTGACATTTTACTGTGTTGAGTTATAACATTGGATTTGTGAAGTTAGGGAGAAAATAGATGCTTCCTGGAAGAAAAGATTTACAAGTTGGACATGGAGGAAGCATTTGTGATTTTACTGTAACTAGAAATTTCTCAGGATTCAAAAAACAACCCAAATAATCCAGTTTATGACATAATTATGTGCAGTCTTTACCATGATTTCCAAACTCAGGTTCATGGGTCCACAACTGAGCTGGCTATCTCAGATTAAAAAAAAAAAAGATTCCTGGGAGATATTCTCAATCCGTAGGTCTAGAGTGGAGCTATCTAGATGATTCAGATATAAAGACAAGTTTTGGAACCACTGAACTCAATATATCTGTACAAAGTGCACAATTAAGGTAAGATAGTGGAAAGAATAGTTTCAGAAGTATAACTATTTTATGTGAGGTAACAGCGCACCCACTTGTTTCTTTTTAATGATGTCAACATTTATTTCTTGATTACAGGGTATAGTAAATGTGTTCTTATTGGCCATGACTGGGGAGGCATGATTGCTTGGCTAATCGCCATCTGTTATCCAGAAATGGTGATGAAGCTTATTGTTATTAACTTCCCTCATCCAAATGTATTTACAGGTGAGTTTAAGTTTTCATTAAAACATCTCTGCTAACATGAAAATTCACTATTGTCCCTGACATTTTAGATTAAAAACAGCAAAATTTGATTAATATAATCTTTTAAAAGTTAAATGACTAAGCCATGATAGCACATGACAGTGTTAGACACCTTGGAGTCTAAATCTTCCAAGGAGTCTAGGAAAATTTAGTTTAATATTTGCTTTCATGATTTTATTCCTTTTTTGAAAATATTTTATTATTAATTTGAGGAGGGATAAAAGGAAAAATGCAATCACACTACTTTAACGGTAATGAATCCTGACAGCCTAGAAATAAATTCTCCTCTTGCCTGACTGCTTTGGCTATCAGAAATAGCAGTACTTTTTAAATGAGCAGTTCTTAAATTTTTGGTCTAAAAACTTCCTTATACTCTTAAAATTATTAAAGACCCCACTAAGCTTTTATATGGGTTATATCTATAAATATCCACTTTACTGGAAATTAAAACAGAAAAATTTTTTAAAATATATATTAATTCATTTTTAAAACCCCCAATTCCATGTTAACATAAATAACATGTTTTAATGAAAACTGACTATATCTTCCAAAAGCAAATTTTAGTGAAAAGAGTGTCATTGTTTAACATTTTTGCATTTTAATTTTTGGCTTAATAGAAGACAGCTGGATTCTCATATCTGCTTCTGCATTCAATCTGTTGCAATATGTTGTTTGAATTGAAGTGTATGAGGAAATCTGGCCTCACAAAGATTTGTAATTGGAAAAGGGAGGAGTACTTTAATAGCCTTTTCAGATAATTATGGATTTTCTTCCTTAATACTACACCAAACTTAAAAATTCATGGTTTCTTAAAGGTAACAATGTGGAATGTAATATCATATAAATGAACTTCTCATATTCTGTTACATTAAAACCCATTGGTCTCTCTACAACTTTGAATGGATCTTTTATCCATTCATGATTTTGTATCATTATGTATTGGAAGATACTGGTTCACTGAATTACGCAGATCTTCCATAAGGTGACACATTTTATTATACAATATCAAAAAATCACATTCATTAATATCAATCTTAACAGAAAAGCCCTTAAGTATTGCAAAGCTGGCAAGCTCAAAGTAGCAAATACAAGTTTTCCAAAATTCTAATATTCATTTGAAGGTTTGAATTTTATTAATAGCAACAAATATTGTTGATTGTTTTCCCTGAAGTGACAGGCTCACTTTATTCAGTTTCAAGAGATTATCTGCCAAATACCCATGTCTGACTGATTATAGTTTATTAGTCATTCTTTCAAGTAAAAATGGTCTTCCATAAAAAATGCAGCTAATTCAACTCATCAACTCAAGCAATTGCAGAAGTGCTTTTCCTTGAGACAACCATTGTGTTTGGGTGTGCAACAGAACTGCTTTATGTGTGCTTTCTTTTTCATCACACAGAATGTTAAAAAGATGTACTCAAAGTTTGAGATTTAATACAAGTAATAATTTTTGCTATTTCATCAAGGTCATTGTTAAGTGAAACTGGCACTTAATTAAGTTAAATTAATTTATTTGCTGCAACTGTGTGGTGGTGAAGAATATAATGACGACTAGTATTGTTTAGTGCCACTACCCTGATTTTGTGCTAAAGTAGCAGTGGTTTTACCCATCGTTGCTTTTGTATCATCAGTGCAAATATCAACACAATAAGAAAAAGATTGTCTTAGTATTGTTATGAAATAGTTTTTACCACCTAGATACCCTAAAAGGGTCTTGGGGATCCCCAGAGATTCACATGGACTATACTTGGAAGAACCTCTGCTTTAAAGGGAACTCTTAAAAATTTAACAGTGATTAAAGACCTCTGAACAATAGCTAGGCACATTTTTATTTGGTTTTGGCAAAAATTATAATTTTATCCTTTTTAACTATCCTTGTTAAGTTTTCTGAGGTTCAAGTACTGCTACTACCCACAGTGGCCGTCTAGGAAACAAAAAAATTCAGAACACTATATTTCTATTTCTTCCTCAAAATTAAACAGGTAAGGAAAAAAGGGACCATGACTACATAAATATGTAAGTAAATATAAGTGTACGAGTTGAACTTTAGATACATATCCAGTTGACCTATTGCTGTTGAGGTACAGTAGGATAGATGCTTAAGATTCAAATGTTCTGAGATTCATTACATTTTTCTCAGTTGAATTAGGCAAAAGAAGTCATACTACTTGCTTGTTCAACTGATCAGGACCCTAGAGTAAATGTTATTTTGTTGGCGGTGCTATATGGACAAACTATAATTGGTGCTTTCAGCAGAAAAAAAAAATACTTGGAATGTTTTTGGAACTATTTTATCAATAATAGTTTCAACACTGTCAGGTTAATATGAGGTTTTCAAGTAACATGTCTGTATCTTTCCATAAATCGAATTTTTTTTAATTGTTTTTTTTTAGAGACAGGGTCTCACTCTGTCACACAGGCTGAAGTGCAGTGGCATCATCATAGCTTATTGCACCCTCAAACTCCTGGGCTCAAGTGGTCCTCCTGCCTCAGCCTCCTGAGTATTGGGGACTACAGTAGGGCACCAGCATTCCCAGCTAAATTTTTACATTTTTTTGTAGAGATGGGGTCTCACTATGTTGCCCAGGCTGGTCCCAAATTCCTGGGCTCAACCAATCCTCCTACCTCAGCCTCCAAAAGTGCTGGGATTACAGACGTGAGTTACAGAACCTGGCCTCTTTCTAACTAATCTTATACCATTTTCCTATCAGTCACTATACATCAGCCACACTGACCTTTCTGCTTCTTGAATGTGCCAAACCCAGGACCTACTTGCTATTCGTAGATGCTTTTCCTAGGTCTTTGCATGGCTGACTCCCTCTTACCATCAGGACTCAAGGTACATATCACAACCTCAGAGAGGCATTCTCTGACCACCTCTGTTAAATATTAGTCCCTCCACCCCACCCCACAATCACTCTCAATTAGATTACCTTGTTTTATTTTCTTTATGGTATTATCGCTCTCTAAAGTGATCTTTTAAGTATTTGTTACTTATTTATTGTGTAAGTCCCTCATTTGTGGGAACCTTTTCTGTCTTGTTCACTGCTAAATCCCCTGGCACACAGTAGATACTTGAATATTCATTGAATGAATGAGTTTTCTAGATATATGAATGAATTTATAGGAAACACTTCAGTTACTTGTTAGGTAGGGATAAGGAGGGACAGCAGCAGATGGCAGTAGGAGATGCTTTGTCTAGAATAGGAGGAACAAACTGACCAGAGGGGGTTCACAAGAAGGAACAGATGACATGTCAAGGGGGCTTCCAAGGACTGAACAGTTGTTTGGTCTACAATAGGGGGTCTTCAAGGACTGACCAACCAGAAAAAGGTAGAGAGGCCACAAAGTGGAAATATGATCAAGGCCACAAAAGGGGCTCTTTGGAGCATGAGCACAGTTGAGGTAACAGTGTCCTTAAATGAAATACCCTCATTAACATAGTAAAAATCACACCCACCTGCACCATGACAGTTTAAAAATGCCATGGCAACCCCTGGAAATTGCCTTACAAGGATAGAAAAGGGGAGGACTCGCCATTCTGGCAATTCTCCACCCCTTTCTAAGAAAAACCATGAATATTCCACTCCCCACTTAACATAAAATTAGGGAATCATCATAAAAGGAGAAATCTTTTTAAACCCAGGGCCTTCACTCGCAGAGAGAGATCTGTTCCTTCTCCAGAACGTACTATGCTTGCTTAATAAACTTTGGCACTTTGCCTGCTTGCATCTGCTTGGTCTGCTCATTTGCTCTGTCAACTGGGTACCAGTAACCATTCCATGGTACTGGGAACCAAGAACCAGGGAAGACGGACCTGACATCTGGTCCCCACACCTGACATTCCTTTTGAGGCCAAATGAATAGGTGTTCAATTTGAATCAGCCTGTAAGGAAAATCTTTTAAACAACAGAAAATTACATCACCATGTATTCCTAGAAAAAGTGTTAGGTCACTAATAATGACCTTGGAGGAAAAGCATGTTGTTTGGGCTTCCTGTTCCCTTCTGAGTCAAGACTTCATAAAGTGGAACTTTCTTTTTAATTAAAGAGCTATAAATTTTTCAAATACCAGAAATATGCATAGTAAATTATAAGAACATAGAAATTGTTCCAAAGAAGCCTTACTTATGAATCCTTTTATGGGATCATCTTAAAGTGAAATTGCCCTAAAAAGAAGTTCTGGCCAGGCCCAGTGGCTCACACCTGTAATCCTAGCACTTTGGGAGTCCAGGGTGGGAGGATTGCTAGAGGTCAGGAGTTCGAGACCAGCCTGACAAGAGCGAGACCCCGTCTCTACTAAAAATAGAAAAAATTAGCCAGATGCGGTGGCATGCACCTGTAGTCCCAGCTACTCAGGCTGAGGCAGGATGATCGCTTAAGCCCAGGAGTTTGAGGTTGCAGTGAGCTATGATGATATTACTGCACTCCAGCCTGGGTGACAGAGCGAGACTCTGTCTCAAAAAAAAAAAAAAGAAAAGAAAAAAAGAAATTCTTCCAAGTAAGTAATTTATACCCCTGGGATAAGGTCTAACATGGCATTTTAATTTCAGAATATATTTTACGACATCCTGCCCAACTGTTCAAATCCAGCTATTACTATTTCTTCCAAATACCACGGTTCCCAGAATTTATGTTCTCAATAAATGATTTCAAGGTAAGTCAAACAAATAATGCATTATTATTATTAATGAAAAATATTTTTAATTAAAGTCCATTTTTAAGAAAGAAAAATGAAAAATGAAAGAAAATATTAAAACTTAACAAATAGTTTTAAGGACAACTATAGGCTTACTTATTTTTATGGTCTCTGTTCATATATATATATATTTTTTTTTTTTTTTTTTTTTGAGACAGAGTCCCACTCTGTTGCCCAGGTGAGAGTGCAGTGGCATCATCATAGCCACTGCGCCCAGCCTTGTTTATGTATTTAAATGCGTGGCTGTTGCTCAGTTTTTTGTGAGAGCCTCTGCCCCTACAGGCATACCTCTTTTTAGAGAACATCTCATGAGGAAATGAGGAAATATGAATGCCAAGTGAGTGAGTCTGACAGCAGTAGAAATGGAATTCCTTGAGGGTAAACAAAACCCCTAAACAAAGTGAGCATGCAGATATTGGTGTACCAGGTACACTGACACCAGTAGTCATATGCAATTGTCTTGGAAACTTATTGAATGCCTTTTATGCAAGGGCTGTCCGGAAAGTATCCAGCCATTGTTAATATAATAAGAACGGTTTACAAGGCTGGATACTTTCCAGACAGCCCTCATATGTCCAACAGGGTGTTAGATATTGGGGAGGTTAAAAAAAGACATAATATCACTTTACCTGGAAATAATTCTGCATGTTATCTCTGACAGATAAGAACTTTTTTTTTCATAACCCTAATGCCACTATCAAACCTAACAAAACGAATAACTCCTTAATATCATTTAATAACCATTCAAATTTCCTTAACTGTCTCAAGTGTCTTGATATACTTTATTTGTTTGAATTAGGAACCAAACAAGTCCACACATTGTATTTGGTTGTTATGGGTTTTAAAATCTATAACAGTTCCTTTTTTCTTTTTTCTTTTTTCTGAGACAGGGTCTCGCTCTGTCCCCCAGGCTAAAGTGCAGTGGCCTCATCACAGCTCACTGCAACTCCTGGGCTTAAGTGATCCTCCTGCCTCAACCTCCCAAGTATCTGGGACTACAGGCTCATGCCACTACACCTGGCTAATTTTTCTATTTTTGGTAGAGACGAGGTCTCTCTCTTGCTCAGGCTGGTCTTGAACTCCTGGCCTCAGGTAATCCTCCTGCCTCAGCCACCTAGAGTGCTATGATTACAGGGATGAGCCACCATGACTGGCCTTCTCTTTTCTTTTCTTTTTAATTACCACTTCTTTATCAAAGATATTTGGTCATTTCTCCTGAGGAAAGACCCACATTTTGGATTTGGCTGATTGCTTCATCGTGGTGGTATTTGGCATGTTCTAAGCCTTATTTTTCCTACTTCTTAGGTGCTAGTGATCTACAGACTTCATTAGATTGAGTTTTAGTTTGACAAGAATACTTAATAGGTAGTGTTCTATATTTCTAACGCATCACATCAGGGAAGCACATTATGTGTACTTGTTCTAGTTTTAGTAATGCTAACACTGATTAGTGGACTCACAAGTTGTCCGTCTATCCAAAATTTCTTAACAACCTTTCACCAAATGAATTTTAGCATATGGTATGATCATAGCTTAGGCCTATTATTTTATTAGGGTGTGAAGAATGGTGATTTTTCTAATTCTATCATTCTTTCTGCTTTTATTCACTGGAATTCTTCTGTAAAGAAGAATTTTTCCACATCTACTATTTGGTTGTTCTGAAATATAGTTCATATAAGAATGGCAGGATAAATGCTTTATTCTTTCTCTTTATTAAATGACTTTCAGAGTAGTGAATATATATTTGATATATACCAATCAATTACAGTCATTATTCTTTTTGATGCCCAAATGGTCCCTTATTAAGCAAATGGCAACCCCTCCAGGTTGTCTCCTGTGTCCTTTTGACATAATTCCTTTAGTCAGCAATAGCTTGCTTTCTTAATGTCCTAGGCTTATCTTTTATTTCCTGCCCCAGATAAATCAGTCATTTATCCCAGGAACTCTATCTTCTTTTAGTAGGAAATGGTATTTAGAGACCAAAACCTGGGTGTCAAAGTGATCACTGTTACTGGGTTTTCATTGCTTCTAGATCTTTCCATTGGACAGAATTTGGATATACATCAGTTTTTAAAAGAAGAAATAAATAAATCATGAGTTCTTACTTATATTCCCAAAGCATATTTAAGACTACAGAGTTTTTACTTCTGTGATTTTATAGAAAACATTTTTGTGGTTCCAAGTCAAAACTCTAAAACAAAGTACATTTAGAGAGGTCTTGCTAGCCTCTCTGTCCCCTCTACCCTGTTCCTTCCTCTATAGGAAACCATTTTAATTAGTTTTGGTTTATATTTCTACTGCTTCTCTTAAAAAATATAAGCAAATAAGTATATATTTGTCTCTCCTACTTACACAAAAGGTAAGATACTATAAACACTATTTTCCACTTTTTTCCCCCCACTTAACAATATATCCTAGAAATCACTCCATATCAGCATATAGAAATTATCTCCATCTTTTCTTGGAGTACTAAGAATACATAGTACACCATTGTGTGGTTATACCATAGTTTATTCACCTAGTCCCCCACTGATGGACATTTGATTGTTTCCAGTCTTTTTCAATTATAAATAATGTTGCAATTAATTACCTCATGCATATGTCCTTTCATATTTTTATAAGTGTATTTTGGGGGATTTGAGAGATCTGCATTTTAAACAAGCATCCCAGTGATTCTGATGCAGGTGGTTTAGATCCATACTTTGAGAAATGCTGGTATGGAGCACTGTTTTTCAAATTGTGGGTGGTGACCCATCAGTGAGTCATGAAATCAATTTAGTGGCTTGCAATTAGAATTTTGAAACCAAAGTAGACAGTTGAATTGAGAATATCAGTGCACATTATAATAACAGTAATGGCTGTTTCTTTAAACTTTTGTTTCATATATAGCATATATTTCATATATATTACATATATTTTATTTTATATATATTACGTATATATTAATATATGTATATATTAATACGTATGAAACTGGTATGAACTAGGGTGTGAACTAGATGATGATGTAAAATGTTATTTGTTTCTCTGGGTTGTGGTCAAAGAAGTTTGAACACCTTTGCAGGGGAGAGGAGATTGGTTGGCAATAAATAATAGTTGGAATGTGAGGGAAGGCTTTAGCGTAGGGATAGCACTTGAGCTGGGTCTTATACAATATGAATAGACACCAAGAAGACAGGATGCTTTTCATAAGTGTGAAGTATGCATGGGAGATTAGAAAGGAAAAATATAAAAAATAAAGCCAGGAAAGCAGAAATGTATTAAATGTGTAAGTTCATAAACAACGAGGTCCCCAACTTGGCTAGAGCAGAAATTAGGAGTTGCCACCGCACACTGACCACCATCCCCTGTCAAAAGCCAAAGATTTAGTTTATTATTAGGTAAATAAAAAGTTTTAATTATTCTCTTTTCACTTAAATTAGGCTTTGAAACAGCTGTTTACCAGTCACAGCACTGGCATTGGAAGAAAAGGATGTCGATTAACAACAGAAGATCTTGAAGCTTATATTTATGTCTTTTCTCAGCCTGGAGCATTAAGTGGTCCAATTAACTATTACCGAAATATCTTCAGGTCAGTATAATTTCTTTTTATTTAAATAAAATATTTCAGCCCTATCCTAAAGAGATAATATTTTAAGATTAAGTTCACCACTTACCCAAAGACTCACATAAAGTATTTTAATTTTTTAGTAAGTTGCATAATCTTTTTTATGGACAATTTCAAACATATGGAAAAGCAAAGAGAATAATACAATGGATCACCCATATAGCTGTCACTTGTTTTATCCATAGCTCGAGCCACTTATTCTCTCCCTTTGGATTATTTTCAGTAGATGTATATTTTGAGTTACATTTTTAATGATCATTTATTCATTCAAGATATATTTATTAAGCACTCTCTATGTTCCAGGCTATGTTAGTACTCAGGCTACAGTAACGAGAAAAACTAGACAAAGTCCCTGATCTCACAAAATTTGTAGTCTGTGAAGGAAACAGATATTAAGCAAATAACCACAGTAATGAGTGAATAGTTATAAACTAACAGAAAGGCTTTGAAAGAAACAGAGAGAACTGAAGAAATGATGTTTGAACAAAGAAGTGAAGGATGAGTTAGGTATTGACTAGATGAAAGAAGGGATCAGAGGACTGGCATTACAGAAAAAGGGAACCTCAATACTAAAGCTGTGTGGAAAGATGGAGGGTTGTGGCTTCAAGTAACAGAATGAGAGCCAATGTGGCTGGAGCCCAGAAACTAAGGGTGAGAAGAGTGTGAAATGAGGATGGGTCCAAGAGGTAGGCAGCAGCTGGCCATGCAGAGCCAAGCCAGTGAATATTAAGCAGAAAAGAAAAATGACATAATGTGTATTTGGATAAGTTTACCCAGGCTATAGTGTGGAGAATGTATTGGAGAAGATTCAGAGTAAATGTTGGAAAACTGCAGCAGTCCAGGCTAGAGGTGATAATAGCTTGAACAACTGGTCTGAAAACAGTGGAGATGGAGAAAGTGGGTAGATTTTTTTTTTTTCTAAAGAGATGGGGTCTCACTATGTTGCCTAGACTGGCCTCAGACTCCTGGCCTCAAGCAATTCTCCTGCCTCAGCCTCCCAAGTAGCTGGGACTGCAGGTGTGCGCCACCACACCCAGCTGCGAGTGGGTGGATTTAAGAGATACTTAAGAGGTAAAACCGACAGCTGTTGGTGATGGGTTGGAGGGGGAATAAGAACAGGATGTCAAAGATGGCTCCTGGATTTCTGGTATGGACAATGGTATGGATAGTCATGCCATTCACTGAGATAGAAAACACTAGAAGAGGACTAGTTCTGAGGGAAAAGTTATGAATTTTATTGATCTTAGGCTAGCTGAGTTTGGGGTGGTACCTTAGATATTCAAATAGTCAGTTGAATAGTAGGGTCTGGAACTCAGAGGAGAGAATCTGGGATGAAGCTATACAAAATCTGGGAGTCACTGACATAGAGGTACTGAAGATTTGGTTGCAGGAGATATTGTCTAGAGAGAAAGTATAAAGTGAAAGATAAGACACAGAGATTTGTCGGTTTGGGTCTATACTCTGCACAGGAGAAAAAAGATTTCTCTTGAAAATTAGCAACCACAGCTGGCCTTGAAGAGGGTGTGAATTTATGCTACCTCCATGATATTGGAATTCTCAGGGCAGAAATTATATGTTAACATGGTCTTTGGCTGCTAACACTCCCTAGGAAGCCTGAAAGAAACAAAGACAAAACCTCTCTTTGGGATACATCTCAATTCAGACCTCACAATATTCCCACAGATAAAGTCCCCTGAAGATGAGTTCATAATCCAAATTACCAAAAACATCAATCCACTATTCATGAGAGTCAGAATACAATTGCAGCAGAACTCTAACAAATTTCAAATAATAGAACTAACAGAGACTATAAAGTGTGTTTAATCATTAAACATATGAAAGAATAAAAATATGAGAAAAGAATAAGATAATATAAAGCAGACTGGAGAGAGTTGAAAAAGAACTGAAAGAGCTTCTAGAAAATGAAAAAATATGGCCATTAAAATCTAAAAGACTATACGTGAGTTAAACAGCAGATCAGACAAGCTAAAAAGAATTGTGAGTTGGAAGATAGATCTGAAAACATTATCGATAATGTTGCTCATACAGATAATAAAGTGAAAATGTAAAAAACAGCTTTATTTGATATGGAGGATAGAATTTGAAATTTTGTGTGTATATATATATATATATATATGCTTTATAAATTTACATATATATGTGCTAAGAATTTTTTTCTGGGAAAATAATAGTAATAGAGTGGTATTATTTTCAAATCAATGGAAAGCAACAAGAAAAATGTCAATTCAAAAGAAGGCAGGAAAGGAGAAAAAAGAAGCTATGCAGGGTAAATAGAAAGGATAAAATGAGATTACAAAAATAATTTCTATATGTCAGTGGGCACAATCACTATGAATGTGTTAATATTGCCAGTTAAAAAACAGAGTATTTAGATTGGATTTTTAAAAAATTCATCTATATGGCATTTACACAGTCACAATTAAAGCATAAGGACATAAAATGGTTGAAAGTAAGAGGATAGAAAAAAGGTGTTGGTTTAAATAAAACAAAATCTCTCAAACTTTAAGTATGGAATCCAGGGGGAGCCATGAGGATTATATGAATGAGGGGCAAAGAGATAAATACAAACTTTGTTTTTTGATTAAAAACAAAAACAAACTTACAAATACATATATCTTTGGCAAAATAGAGCTGTTAATTTAAATGGTATTTGTAGGTAACAATTTATCAAGCAAGGCAATGATTTGAAAGGCAGAGATTGCAGAGGCTACAGGTTACATTTTATAGGATATAGCAACAATGTCTGAAGTTCATGTTTTCTTGTTTGTTCTTTAGTATTTTATAACAAATAACATTTGTATGGAGTGAATGACACATTTTTACATAAGTCTCAATTTTGGACAGGAGACAAGAATGATAGTTTTTAAAAAATGTTCTCAATTTATCTTTTTAGCAGAGCTAGCTTTGAGATGCAGAACTGTATGTTTTAAGT
This sequence comes from Daubentonia madagascariensis, assembly GCA_023783475.1. NCBI lineage: Eukaryota > Metazoa > Chordata > Mammalia > Primates > Daubentoniidae > Daubentonia > Daubentonia madagascariensis. The sequence goes on along the minus strand of JAKFHU010000913.1, from coordinate 24,802,017 downwards.
AGCTGTAAGGAAAAAGGGAAAAATTCTCATCTTTCTGAGGTTCTTTTACTAACAATTGTTAATTACGAGGACCTGTATTCCCAAGAGTAAGCACTGGAACCTGTTAATTAGCACATAGAAAGAGACAGAAAAAAAGCAGGCCTATGAAGCTCAAAGCTCACAGTTTTATAAAAGCAAAAGACAGAGTTTTAAACTAGATTGTTGTAGGTTAAATCTAGTTGGGTCACATCAGACCTCTGGAAACTCAACTGACCCCCCTCTGAGCAGTTTTTTATATAGGTAAGCAAAGCCAAGTACATCATTAAAAAGAGTTATATGACATATATTAGGACTACAAATAAGTATAGTACATTATACTCAGGCAGGAAAATAGTCCTCACTTACCACCCTGAGCTGCCCTAGGAATACAGCCTCATCCAAGGACTCTCCAAAATTTGGAACTGAGGAACCAGAATGAACTAGGAATAAGACTAGCTATAGGACCTACACTGCAAAAAGATAAACAAGTCTAAACCTATAACAAAGCATCAAATAATAAAGCAAAAACTGACAGACTTACAAGGAAAAATGGACAAATCCACAATTACTGTAGGAGATTTTTAAACCCACCTCTCTTGGAAGTTGATCAATCAAGCAGAAAAAAAAAAAATGGATAAGGATATAGAAGATTTGAACAACCCCATTAACATCTTTGTTCTGATAAACAGTTCTAAAACTCTGCTCCCAACAATTAGAAAATACGCATTATTTTCAAGTTCATAAAGAATATTTACAAAGATTGATTACTCACTGGGCTACAAAGCAAGTCTTAACCAATACCAAAAAACAATATCTCATATATTATATTCTCTGAACACATTACAGTTAGAAATTAACAACCACCTTCTTAGAAAACTTAACACATTTAGAAATTTGAAAAACACTTCTAAATAACTCATGGGTCAAAAAAAAATCATAATGGTAGCTGGGTGTGGGGGCACACCTGTGGTCCCAGCTACATGGGAGGCTGAGGTGAGATAATCGCTTGAGCCCAGGAGTTTGAGATTGTAGTTAGTTATGTTCAGGCCAGTGCACTCCAGCCTGGGTGACAGAGTAAGACCTCATATCTCTAAAAAAAAAAAAAAAAAAAAACCAAAAAAAAACCATGAGGGAAATTAGTAAAAACTTAGAAAAAATGATAGTATTAAATATCAAAACATGTGCAAGTTATATATTTATCAAGTCCACTATTGCTGACCACTGACCCTATCCAACTTAGATATATCATAAAGATTCAATATCCTTGACTGTATTTATGAAAATAGTTTTTTCCTTAAAACTCAAACGTGGTACTATGGGAAGAGTTAATATATCCTAGCTGACAACTGGGAACTTAAACAACCATTTGTTCAATAAATGAATCAATGACTATCATTAAAAAACAAACAAACAAACATGTGGAATACAGTTAAAACAATACTTAGGAAGAACTATACAGCTTTACATGCTTCTATTAGAAAAGAGGATTGAAAATTAGTGAGCTAAGAGTTCAATTCAGGAAGTTAGAAACAGAATAACATGTAAACAAAAATAAATTAGAAGGAAGATAATTTAGATTAGATAAAAAGCAGAAATTAATACAATAGAAACAAAAACACAATAGAGAGAAGTGACAAAACCAAAAGCAGATTCTTTGAAGACTATTAAGTTAGATAAACTTGGCAAGATTGGTCAAAAAAAAAAAAACAGAAGGCAGAAATAAATAATATTAGGAATCAGAAAACAGTAAACATAACTACAAATATAACAGACATTAAAATATAAAATTTTAGGTTAACAAATTTCAGAACTTTGAAAAAATAGACACATTTTAAGAAAAACATAACATTCAAAACTGACTCATGAAGAATTTAAAAACCTGAATAGACTTATAGCCATTAAAGAACTTGGAGTATTAATTTAAGGCATATCTACAAAAACACACAACTATGCACCCATACATATAAGCCTAGATGATTTTACAGGTAAGTTCTACCACTGAAAATCCTATTCTTAAATAGACTCTTTTAGACATTATCAAAAGAAGTATGCTTCAGCTCATTTTATGAGGTGATATATATAACTTTCATACCAAACAAGACAAGGATTGTATAAGACAGGCAAATTATAGGTCAATTTAAGTTTTAAATATAGATCCACAAATTCAAATTAAAATATTATCAAACTCAATTCGACATGCATTAAAAAATTAAACCAAGGAGTTAGCATTAAATCCATTAATTTAATCCACCAAATTAACAGATTAAAGGGAAAAATATGATCAAATTAAGAAAAAGCACTTAATAAAATTCAACACACATTCATGCAACAATTCTTAGTAATCCAGAAATAAAGGATATAGGAGTGGACCTCAGGCCAGATAAGCCTGAATCTACTGAAGGGATAATTCTGGGATATTGACCTTTGCTTTACTCAATTGTCTGAGAAACAAAAATAAGGTATTGAGGGTGTTTTGCACTGGTGGTTTGCACCTGCAGAGCTGGCAGGCACATAAAAAGATTCTTCAGAAGTTGGGGCCAAGAGGATACAAAATCTCCATTAAACACGTACTTTGTGGTACTGTCCACAATTGTATTACCATGGGGAACTTTGGAGTGATCTTATAAACCAACAACAGTTACAAAACGTATATTTCTTAAATAGACGCCCTGCCAAAACAACAAAAATTATAAGGTATATAGGAATGACTCTAACAAAAGATAACCTTTATGGATTATCAAAACTTATTGTAAGGCAGTAAAGAATATGGACTCAGAGCAATGCCTATTTACCAACCAGTAGAGAAGTATTTGAATAACTTTACAATTGATACAGATTTGCTAGTGTAAACTACTGAAAATCAGCCCTGGTTTATCATGTTTATGAGTGGAAAACTTCAATATCATAAAGGTCTTGATTTCTCCCCAAATTAATCTATAAATTCAATGCAACTTTAATCAAAACCATAAGAAAGTGTTTTATGAAACTTGACAAGCTGATGCAAAAATTTATATGGGAGAGCATAGGGCCAAGAATGGCCAAGATCATTTTAAAGAAAAGAATAGGTGGGTGACTAGCCCTATTAGATATCAAGGGTTATAATAAGGCTATAAAATAAACAGAATATGGTATTCACTCTGGGATGGACAAATTGACTAATGAAACAAAGAAGAAAGCCCCAAAACAGAACCACATATATGGGAACTTGGTATGATGAAGATAGTATTTTAAATCAGTGAAGATTAAGTAAATTTTGTTGGAATAATTGGATATCCATATAGAATAAAATGAAATTAGGTCCCTATATTTTGCCGAACAAAAAAATAAGCTTTAGGGAAATAAAAATCCAAATTTGATAAGCAAAACTTTCAAATGTCTAGAAGATAAAGCTTTTGAAGATCAAACTTTCATGACCTCAGGGGGGAAGGATTTCTTAAATAAGGCACAAACAGTTCAAATTATGAAAGAGCTTGATAAATTTGACTACACTAATATTTAAAAATGTCTGTGTATCAAAAGATAGCACAAAATGATGAGGCAACCTCAGATGGGAATAAGTTATCTGTAATATGCAATTAATCGTGAATTAATAATATCCAGAGTTTATAAAGAATGCCCCCAAATCAATAAGAAAAAAGTAGCCCAGTGAAAAATGGGTAAAGGATATGAAAAGGCAATTCACAGAAAAGGAATCTAACAGTCAATAAACACATGAAAGATGCTCAACTTACTGGTAATCAGATATAGAACATAGATTTTACTGCTTATAATAGAGATGTAAAATAACAGGGGCATAAACAAGATAGAAATTTATTTCTTTCACAAATAAAAGTCTAGGCTGATGTGGTAGCTATGCTTCATGAAATCATCAAGGCTGTTAAGTCACTCTTTGGTCAGAGGCCTAGGTGCTTTCTGTTTTGTTGTTCTGTTATCCCTAGGATGTTGCCCTTTTCTGTGTGGCCCAAGATGGTTTTCCACCACGTCTGCATGTCAGTCAGTGGAAGGTAGAAAGAGCCAGGGAGGACACATTGGGTATGGCCTAGAAGTTAGCACCCATTATTTCTCATAGCCCACATATCCTCACCTATCTCCAGGAAGCCTGGGAAATGTAGTCACTCTTTATTCTGGGTGGCCATTTGTCCTGCTAAAGTTTTGTGGAGCAATATCTAACACATCAGGTAAATGAAAAGTATTTCACATTCATTTGATTGAAAAAAAATTAATTGTTTGAGAGCAAATGTTGGCAGTGATGTGGAGCAAACAGAATTCTCACATGCTGCTTGTGGAGCGTACAATCAGATTGGAAAACAACTTGACAATATCGAGTAAGGTTGAAGATGTGCATACTCTTTGAGGAAGCAATTCTATGTCTGGGAGTATGCTGTAAGGAAACTCTTACACATGTCCACAAGTGGACATGTACAAGAATGAGTTCAGTATTATTTGAATTAGCAAACTAATTTGAAATTTTTAAATGTCCATTAACAGGAGAATGGATCAATTGTGGTATAATCATATGATGGAATTCTATACAGGAGTGAAAATGAATGAAGTAAAACTTCACATATCATCAATGGCTAAATCCTAAAAATATAGTGTTAAGAAACAAAAACAAGTTGTGGGAGCTAGGGGTACTGCTATACACCTGTAGTCCTGGCTACTCAGAAGGCTAAGTCAGGAGAATCGATTGAGCTCAGGAGTTTGAATCCAGCTTGGGCAATGTGGCAAAACCCCCATCTCTGAAAACAAAACAAAAAACAAAACCAAGTTGTGGAAGGATATGTATAGTATTTATACATAGTATAGTATTTATATATTTATATATAAATATATAAATAAATATTTATATATATTTATACACTTATAGTGTTTATATAAATATTTATATATATTTATAGTATTTATATAAAGTTTAAAAACATTCAAAACATCTCTATATATTGTTTATAGAAATATATGTATTGTTGGGTATTTGTGGGGAATCTGACAAATAGCACCTCTTTTTTCCTGCCCAAGTTTTGAACCAGTTGAGAAATCAATTAAGAGTCAGCAGATGAAAACAAAGCTATCATCTTAATTACTGGTAAAGGCTAGATTGAAGGCTGTGGCTTAATATGAGAATCACAATGGTCTTGCTACCTCTCTACTGCAAGTCTAGACTTTAGAACAGATCATCCATGGGAACGCTGGCAGAGCAAACTTACCCTCCCCTGTCCCCTAGGTCACTGCTTCCCACTAATCTGGTAGCGTTAAGATGGAGAAAGAGACTAAATCCCTTCCCCTCAGAACATATTATTTGATAGATGTATCCAGTCTAGAACCCTGAAGCAAAAGATCTCACTTATTAAGCAGGGGTGGGGGCAAGGATCCAGGAGGCCTTAAGGAAAATCTCTCCTCATGAAAACTAGAGGAATGGAGAAGAATCCTAACACATATAATAAAAGTTTTAAAACATTCATGGAGATGGTAAGAACTAAATTCAGCAGCCTAGTTATTACTCCTAGGGCAGTGGTTCTTAAACTAGTATGTGTCAGAATCACCTGGAGGGCTTAAAATCCAGATGAATGGACCCCACCCTGAGTTTCTGATTCAGTAGGTCTGGGATAGAGCCTGAGAATTGGTATTTCTAGCAAGTTCCCAGGTGATGCTGATGCTGCTGGTCAGGGGACCACATCTTGAGAACTACTGCTTTAGAGTAAGGTGAAGAAAAGAAATAGTATCAAGGAAAGGTAAGCAGAAAGATGCAATAATATTTGCAACGTTTTATTTCTTAAGCTGAGTGGTGGGTATGTGGACGTTATTTTCTACATTACTTTCTAATCAAAGTAATGAAACATTTCCACGTAAAAAGTAATGATGAAATGTATAATACTCTGGAAATTTCTGCCTTAATACTTGCAAATCAGCTGATAACTCAGAGTTTGGAGGAGTAACATGTTACGTTCAGACTAATTAGAAATAGGTATGTTAAAATACATTTTAATAGGCTAAATGGTTAACAACATGGAGCAATAATCTTTACTAATCGTTATAGTTTTTTAGATTTTTCAAATTGTTTCTGTACTTACTAAGATAAATCACCTTTTAATCAGAAATGCTTTATTAAGTACTTCCCAATAAGTTATTCAGCTTAATATGCCAAAATCTACTCTCTTAAAGTATTTAATTTTTACTTTATTTTATATGTAACTTATATTTTGTGTGAAATTCAGCAGTTTGAAACCTCAGAACCAGAGAATATGCTTTTCTTTTAGTTTTCTGGAAACTCCTCCCTTTTATCCCCAATTTGATCTGGTGAAGGATTTGTATTTCTCTTTGCTTTTTGACTAATAGTCTTTTAAAATTCCCTTTACCTTACTAATTCAATTATTACATGCACAGATATTGCTAAAATATTGCAGATAACTGTTAGAAAATGTTTTAGTTTTGAACATTTCATATGCTGTAGAATTTAAGTGGCTTGAAAGTTTGTATAGCAATCTATCCATCAATAATTAAGTATACAATACATTTTTCTCGGGAGGCTGAGGTAGGAAGATTGCTTGAGGCCAGCAGTTGGAGGCTGCAGTGAACTGTGATAGCACCACTGCACTCCAGCCTGGGTAACTGGGTTATTATACCATAAAATAATATATTTTTACATTTTTTTTTTAAAATGTTATGAAATGAGAAAGTTCCTAAGTTATAATTTAATGCAGAATTTCCATATGTATACCATATATAATTATGTATATTTATTGCATTGTATTTATAGTATGGTTTCAACTATATGCATAGAAAATGACCAAAAGAATATTTTTTGATGGAATTATACATGATTTTACTTTTATATTTTTCTGTATTTAAGAAAATATGCAACAAAAACTTTGTTTTAAGCCTGAGCAACATAGTGAGATCCTGTCTTTACAAAAAAAATTTTTTTTAAATTAGCCAACCATGCGCCTGTAGCCCCAGCTACTCAGGAGGCTGAGGCAGGAGGATCACTTGAACCCAGGACTTTGAGGTTGCAGTGAGTTATGATGATGCCACTGTAATCTAGTCTGGGCAACACAGCGAGACCCTGTCCCAAAAAAAAAACAAGAAAAAAATGCTTTATGTTTTAAAAAGAATCTTCTTGCAAAATAAATATAGTGTACATAATATTAAAGCTTAGTTCATATATATTTTCTGATTTTTAGCTCCAATTTTCACATAAAATGCATCAGATTATCTAAGAACAATTTAAAATATGTTTAAACAGTAACACAGTTTAAAGCTGTCTTTCATCACACCAGAATTCAGAAATTCTGGTATCCTTTTAAAGAAAATTATTCCTCATAGTGATGAATTCCATATTTAATTTATAGCCTTCATTATAAAGTTTGCTAGGCTCATCCAATTTAAAATTTTATTGGACCTTTTCTTAAATAGCCTTTTAAATTTTTTATTGTACAGGTTGATTGCCTAATGCAGCATTTCTCAACCATTTCTTCATTATCACTTCCCTAAGGAGCCTTTTTAGACTTTTTTTTTCCCCTAATCACCCCCACACCATGAAATTTTAATATCTGTTTATATACTGTATGTATATCCATGCTTTATATATATAAAGAGTAAGATTTTTTTTCACCCTACCAAGAACCAATTTTTGCTCCTTTGGAGGCAATATTGCCCCCTTTGAGAATGCATGACCTAATGGAACATTATGGGAAAATGTTATTTTAACTTTTGCGATGAATCTCAAGCCCATGTGTTTTGTTTTTATAGCTGCCTGCCTCTCAAACACCACATGGTGACCACTCCAACACTGCTACTGTGGGGAGAGAAAGACGCATTTATGGAGGTAGAGATGGCTGAAGTCACAAAGATTTATGTTAAAAACTATTTCAGGCTAACTATTTTGTCAGAAGCCAGTCATTGGCTTCAGCAAGACCAACCTGACATAGTGAATAAATTGATATGGACATTTCTAAAAGAAGAAACAAGAAAAAAAGATTGACTTTTCTTTATCTTGTATGAGGGGTCTGTAATGAAATCTCTAAATAATTTTTAAAAATTGTTCATTGATTTCTTTACATTTTATTGGGAAAAAACTGTTTTAATATGCTTTATCATAATAGATATCCTGACAAATGGTATTGAAAAAAATCTCAGAATGTGTGAGCATGTAATATAATGTTGACTTTCTTCTGTTGTATTTTGCACAGAAAAGCATCTGCCTTAAAATGTATACACTTGTATAAGAAGGAAGTTGGGGAAAATGGCTCAGTTTTGGTTTCTTGCTTTCTTTACTCTGTTAACATTGGTGCCTTTTACAAATGTATATTAAAGATTAGTTGTGCCAATATTAAAAGGCAAACGTGCAATGGTATAAATTTTCATTTCATTGTTCAAAAGTTCTTTTTCCTATTTTTCAACCATTAAAAAATTCTATTATCACATCTCTTGGATTTATAGTATATATTGTATATCTACTAGCTTGAAGGCAGATATAACTAGATGAATATGCATCCTTAAACTGGGCCATAATTACTATTTATACTAGGAAGATTAAGCTGTTTTTAAAACTGACATCTTGCCACATCAACCAAGAGATGATGTGGAGATTCTTTTTATATATATATATATGTGTATATATATATATATAAAAAATTTATACATATATAATTGGGTAAACATTGCAGAGTAGGGAAGCATATTTATTAAATTACTTGCCTCAATTCTCCAGCTTAATTGTTGAGAGATGTAGAAAAAGGATCAAAATGTCCTTTTGCCCCATTCAATGCAAGAAGAATTGAATACTGTACTTCCTATGTGCACTATTTGCATCTAAGTTCCACAGGGCAGGGATTTTTTTATTGTTTTGTCAACTAATGTATACCCAGAGTCTAGAATAAGGGCCTGGCACATTGTAGGCCTACAATAAGCAAATATTTGCTTAATGAATACATAATATATCTGACATACTGCTAGGCACTGTGGGGAAAATATTACAAAAAGATGACATGGCAACATGAAAGTTTCTCTTAAGAAGCATACACAGAATGCAGTTAAACAAGGGTTCAAAAGTAGAAATGAACATTACTAGTAAGAATGGGAAAAGAGTTGCAGGATAGAGAACAATACCAGCTCTAGAGACTACTACTCTTGGGTTGTTCTCCTTTGACACGGGAGATTGTTCTCCTTTGACATGGGAGATAGCCAGTAACATTGCCAAATAATAGCATCTTAGAGACTACACTGTGTTTCCAAATAAGCCCTGCATTGGTGAAAGGAATGCCTCCCTCACTGAGCATAGTTCTGATAGTGACAGAAGAGTGGAATGTCCCTAAGAATTCTCATTATTGTATCATAGCAACTTGTATTTACAATAAAAGCCCAATTCTCTATATACATTATACTGGCCCCTCAGAACAATTTTGCTAGTTAGGGAGTGTCACCAATCTGTAGATGGTAAAAGTGAGGTTTAATGAACAACTTTGCCAATGCCCCAGTGTAAGTGCTGCAGCCAGGATCTGACCTAGATCCATCTGACTGTAAAGCCCATGATCTTTCTACTTATATCACATTCCATTTAACATACTTTGGTATCCACACCACTCTTTCTGTTTTAGCAGTAAACTGATATGTTTCAATAGATGGAAACATCTCTCCGAACCCTACAACTTGATCTTTAATTCTGGGAAAAGAAATTCAAATTAGCAATTAGCAAACACAGGAATATTCTATAGAGCATTGTCAGAGTTGCAAATGCTACAAAGTGTAGAAGAAAGCCTGCTTCACACCAACTTTGATTGTGCTTCCCTTTCTATCATTTCTGATGGGCAGCAACAAAGGAAGGAATAGGACTTGCTGACTGTGAGTGTTGACACAATAAAGTAATCCTGACTTATTTTAACGAAAACCTGTTAATGACAAAGGTGATTTTAAGGTTTGTTGTTGTTGCTACTCATGTCAGTTTGGAACGCTGACAGGTTCATGTGGTCTAATGTTAAGACTATGAATCAAACCTGCCGTGGACAATTCTGACCAGTCATAATGAATGTACTCTAATTTTCAATGGATATGGAAAAGTACTTGTGACAGATATAAAGACTCCAGGGTGCCATCAGTTAAGCCTCTCAGGATAAAGAGATATTACTGTCTCCATAGAAATCAATGTGTAGGGAAAGTATATGAATTTGACTTACTGCCAAAATGGATCAAAGTAAACATTACTAGTAATGGCACCTAAATTAATAAGTTGTAATTAATATTCATCTATTCAAATTAATATACCCCTACTAGGTATATAATATATGCATAATATAAATGTCAGAAATTATGTGAGAATAATTTATTAAACATATATGTCAAAAGCAAGATGTTCACAAAAAGTGAAAAAGATTTTTTTAACTTCAAAATACAGATAAACTCAGAAAAAAGATTGTTCTGTTGACATGATTCTAATTCTCTTGTTACATAATTTACCATCTTTGATTTTTCTTACTTTAAAGGTAACACATCATTTCCTATTAATCCACAGTTGCCTCTAAGAGTTGTAATTATGTGCAAACTGAAAAAGCATTTGAATGTGGGGAAGGGTTGCACGCCAGAGGCTGTCCGCAGATTCAGGCCACCCACACCGTGCCTCTACTGAGAAATGGGCTTCATGGCTCAGTGGTCCACTGACTCCGATGTGGAGGTGACTGAGTCTGGGATCGCCCTGGAGGTGATCAAGTCCTTATACCCTCCAGCGGTGGCCAACCCCTTCCTGCAGCAGACACGCATCAGTGCGTGGCGCTGGGCCTGCATCATCCTCATGCGGGCTGTGCTGGTGCCAGCGCGAGTGTCTTGCATCGCCCTCTTCATCTTCCTCTGGCCGATGGCCACGCTTTCCACCTTTGGCCGTCCGGCACAACCCGCCAAGCCCGCCAAGAGTTGGGGAAGAAAACTGGTAAAACCAGCCCTCAAGCTCCTGCTTCAGGCAGAGATCTTTTTCGCTGGATTCTTGGTGAAAGGGAAAGGGGAAAAGGCCAGCCGGGACGAGGCTCCCATCTTCATTACAGCTGCCACACTCCACTTTCTTCGATGCAACCGCCTGTGTTGTGGCGGGGTTACCCTCGGTGGTCTCTGCAAGTCAAAACGCGCAGATCCCGTTGGCTGGGAAATTCCTACTGTTAATGCAGCAGGTGCTTGTGACCCGAGAAGACCCCAATTCTAGGAGGAATACCCGGAATGAAATCCTGAAGCGAGTGACATTCATAAGGAAGTGGTCACGGATCCTGATTTTCCCAGGAGTGCGCACCAATCGCTCCTCTCTAGTTACTTTTAAACTAGGGGACTTCTCTCCAGGTGTTCCTGTGCAGCCAGTGCTGCTCAGGTACCTAAACACCCTGGACATGGTGACCTGGACCTGGCAAGGTTTTACAGGCTTCCAGGCTTGTATGTTGACCCTGAGTCAACCCTTCACCAGGGTGGAAGTTGAGTTTATGCCTGTTTATATCCCAAATGATGAAGAAAAAAAGACCCCATTCTTTTTGCCAATACAATACGCATCAACACAGCAAATGTTCTGGGGGTGCCTATTACAGAGCACACTTACAAAGACTGCAGACTGATGATTTTTGCAGATAAACTTCATCTACCTGTGGAAGCTGGTTTGGTGGAATTTACAAAAATTAGCCAGAAATTGAAATTAGATTGGGATAATATTCATAAGCATTTGGGTGAATATGCTGCAATTGCAGATGCCTCAAAAGGAGAGAAGATAGGAATTGAAGAATTTTCAATTTATTTAAAACTCCCAGTTTCAGAGCCCTTGAAACAACTTTTTGCCCTCTTTGACAGGAATAATGATGGCAGCATAGACTTCAGAGAGTATGTATAGGTCTGACTGTCCTATGCAATCCTGGCAACACTGAAAAGATTCTGCAAATACCATTTAAGCTTTTTGATCTTGATAAGGATGGTTTAATAACAGAACAGGAGTTCACTGCTATACTTCAGGCAGCTTTTGGAGTGCCAGATCTTGATGTTTCCAGACTCTTTCAGGAAATAGCTGGACATAACTCAGCATACATTTCATATAAGAGATTTAAGAAATTTTCCCTGAAGCATCCAGTATATGCCAAGTTATTTAATTCATACCTAGACCTCCTGGCAGCCTATATATATTCATTACCCCAAGAAATACAGTTTTAATCACTGTATTCAAATGTTACAAGTCAGCTTGGAAAATGGTGACAGTGCCTTATAGGAAGGAACTGTGATTGAAATAAAAATTACCCTTTGAGGAACTCAATAGTTTTCACTCTAAGTGGCATGGACACTTAATTATGATATTTAAAATGTGTTTGAGGAATATTTCAATTGATTTTACAGTGCCCATTTTTCTTCTTTCTTAAGATAAAATTTGTTTCAATCTGACCTAAATGTAGAAGAGTAAGTGATCTAGTCATAAACCGTGTTCACTCAGCAGGGTTTTAGTTAGTGCCCTTATTTTGTTTAATGCTAAAGTAAGGCCAGAGGAAAATTATAACCTGTCACCTCTCCCTCACTTTTGCAGAAGAAATATCTCATTAAAAGCTCTATTGGCAGTAAATAAATATATGAAGTTACCATTTGTATCTCCTCGGAAAAAAGATCTGCTAGATAAATACCTCTTTGCTCATGACAAAGTAGCCCAAATTTTTTATTTTTCAAGACAAAATAAAAATAAATATTAGGAAGATATAGTATTGGTATGGAATGTCTCACTCCCCTGCCTTTTTTAAAGTATAAAAGTGATTATTTAGAATGAGAAATCATAACATATTACAATTTCTGGAAAGCTGGCTAATGTCATAAATATAGGTTATAAATACAGGAATTCTGACAAATTTTATTTTGTATGAGTCTCATCAAAACACAAAAAAGGCTGGGTGGGGTGGCTCACGCCTATAATCCCAACACTTTGGAACACTGAGGCAGGAGAATCACTTGAGGCCAGGAGTTTGAGACCAGCCTGGGCAACATAGTGAGACCTTGACTCGAAAAAATTATTTTTAAAAAAATTAGCTGGGCATGATGGCATGTGCCTGTAGTCCCAACTACCTGGGAGGCTAAGGCAGGAGGATAGCTTGAGCCTAGGAGTTGGAGGTTACAGTGAGCTATGATGGCATCACTGCACTCCAGCCTGGGTGACAGAGCAAGATCTCATCTCAAAAAAAAAAAAAAAAAATCTCACACACACACACACAAATTTGTGTTTATAATCACATATTCTGCATTACTGAGAATATTCCTTTTGTTCCAACTAGGCATCAATGAGAACTGAAGCCTCTACTTACTTACACATGTTATTTCCAATACCTGTTGTAAGACATCTTCACATAGTGATGTTACCTTGTGCAGGATGAATCAGCAAAATATTCCTGGAAACCCTTCCTATACCACGGCAGGGAGCAACAACCCATCTAGACATGGAAGTGAATCTGAACCAATAAACATGCCTCACTAACCCAAAGTTCTGTATCCCCAACTTAGTTTCAGTGTGGCTGAGTCCCCAAAATGTCTGTAGCCACTCAGTACCACCAGATACTTTTGAAACATTTGATCAATGGTGAAGAGACATAGAATCTTCACCAATTGGGATCAAAATCTCTTACTTTTGACAACTTTACAAAAACATACTCAAGTAAACACATTGCTAGGGTCCCTACTTGAACACTGGAAGGGGCTTATGGAAGCGGGGCCCCCAAAGCTTAAACTTCATTAGCTTCTTGATAGTTTGAGAGAATAGAAAAGAAGAGATGAGTGGGAGAAAGGTAAGGAGACGGGGCAGGCAAGGAAAAGGAAAGAAAAAAAATCAAATATAGTCATTTTATAACCTGTAGTTAATTGATTCAAGCAAAAATCATCAACTGATAAAACTATCAGATGAAAATGAATGATACACATTTTAGTGACATTAAAAAGAGGCACTATGACAGAGGGTGGAGCAAGATGGATGAATAGAAACCTCTAGCAATTGTCCCTCCAAATGAACACCAAATTCAACAACTATCCGTGCAAGGAAGCACCTTCAGAAGAACCAAAAATCAGGTTAGCAATCACAGTACCTGGTTTTAACATTATATCAAGGAAAGAGGCACTGAAGAGGACAGAAAAGACAATCTTGCGTTGCCTACACCACCCCTCCCCATCCCCCAGCACTCTGAGTGGAGAGAGAATCTGTGTGCCCAGGGGAGGGAGAGTGAAGTAATTGTGGAACCTTGCTTTGGAATTCAGGGCTGCTCTGTCACAGGGGAACACAGCACAGGGCAGAATAATGCTGGTGCCCACAGAGGGGCATTTAGACCAGCCCAGCCAGAGGGAAATCCTCCACCCTGAAACCTGAGTTCTGGCTAGCCCCACCACCCCACCAGTGCTGACAAAAAGCAGCCTGGGGCCTGGAATAAATTTTTAAGGCAGTCAGGCCACAAAGGATGCAGTCTTTGGGCAATTCCTGCCTCTGTGCTGGCTTGGAGTGAGTGGACTTGGGGGCACTGACCCAGTAAGACACCAGTGGTGGCTGCCAAGCCAGTGCCTGTGTCGCCTCTCCCCCAATTCCAGGCAGCGCAGTTCAGGGAGAATCTCTTCTGCTTGGGGAAAAGAAAGGGAGGAGTTTAGAGGACTTTGTTTTGCAACTTAGGTACAAGCTCAGCCACAGTAAAATAAAGTACCAAGCAGACTCCTGAAGCCCCTAATTCTAGGCCTTAGTCCTTAGATGCATTTCTAGACCCACTGTGGGCCAGAAGGAAACATGCTGCCCTGAAGGGAAGGACCCAGTCCCAGGAGGATTCACCACCTGCTGACTAAAGAGCCCTTGGGCTTTGAATAAACATCAGAGGTAGCCAGGCAACAGTCATTATGGGCTTTGGAAGAGACTGGGCTGGCTTCAGGTGTGACTTGGCACTGATGGCCATGAGGGAGTGCCCAATCACTCCTCCTCCAACTCCAGCAGCCCAGAACAGACAGCAAGGGAAGAGAGTGAGAGACTTTGCTTGGTAATCCAGGGAATTCTCCCATATCTTACCCAAGTCCACCAAAGCAGTACCACCAGGAGTCTGCAAGAGTCACAGGATTATTGAGCTTGGGGCATCCCAGTGCTGAAACTGCTGCAGTGACCAAAGACTTAGATCACAACACTCAATTCCCTTTGAATACCTGAAAAGCCATCTTAAGAAGGACAGGTTCACATAAGCCAGGACTGTGAAGATTAGAATAAATACATAACTCTTAAATGCCCAGACATCAACAAACATCTACAAGCTTCAAGAACATCCAAGAATGCATGACCTCACCAAATGAACTAAGTAAGGTACCAGTGACCAATCCTGGAGTGATTCCTCACCTTTCAGATGAGGAGTTCAAAATAGCTGTCCTGAAGAAGCTCAATGAACTTCGAGACAATATAGAGAAGGAATTCAGAAGCCTATCAGAGAAATTTAACAAAGAGATTGAAATAATAATAATAAAAAAAAACAAGCAGAAATTCCGGAGCTGAAAAATTCAATTGACAAACTGGGAAATGCATCAGAGTCTCTCAACGGCAGAACTGATTGAGCAGAAGAAAGAATTAGTGAGCTTGAAGACAGGCTATTTGAACATACAGTCAGAAGAGAAAAAAGAAAAAACAATAAAAAAGAATAAAGCACACCTACAAGATAAAGAAAATAGCCTCAAAAAAGGCAAATCTAAGAGTTATTGCCCTGAAAGAGAAGGTAGAGAAAAAGATTGGAGTACAAAGTTTATTCAAAGAAATAATAACAGAGAACTTTCCAAACCTAGAGAAAGATATCAATATTCAGGTACAAGAAGGTCATAGAACACCAAGCAGATTGAACCCAAACAAGACTACCTCAAAGCATTTACTAATCAAGCTCCCAAAGGTCATGGATAAAGAACAGGTCCTAAGGGAAGCAAAAAGAAAAAAAAAGACATACAAAGGAACTCCAATACATCTGACACCAGACTTCTCAGTGGAAACCTAACAGGCCAGGAGAGAGTGGCATGACATATTCAAAGTGCTGAAGGAAAAAAAACCTTAATCCTAGAATATTATATCCTGCAAAAATATCCTTCAAACATGAAGGAGAAATAAAGACTTTCTCAGACAAACAAAAGCTGAGGGATTCCATCAACATCAGATCTGTTTTATAAGAAATGCTAAAAGGAGTTCTTCAATAGGAAAGAAAAGGACATTAATAAACAATAAGAAATCATCTGAAGGTATAAAACTCACTGATAATAGTAAGTAAACAAATACAGAATACTATATTGCTACAATTGTGATGTATAAACCACTTATATCTTGAGTAGGAAGACCTAAAGACAAAGCTATCAAAAATAACTACAACTTTCTGAGAGATAGATAGTATGAAAAGATATAGACAGAAAAAACAGAAAGTTAAAAAGCAAGGGAGGGATGAGTTAAAGTGTAAAATTTCTGTTAGATTTTTCTTTGCTTACTTGTTTGTTTGTAAGCAGAGTTGTTATATGTTTAAAACAATTGGTTATAAAATGTTTTTTGCAAGCCTCATGGTAACCTCAAATCAAAAAACCTACAACAGATACACAAAAAATAAAAAGTAAGAGATTAAAACACACTACCAGAGAAAATTACTTTCAACAAAGAAAGAAAGAAAGAGAAGACCACAAAACAACCAGAAATCAAATAACAACATGGCAGTAGTAAGTCCTCACCTATCCATAATAACATTGAATGTGAATTGACTAAACTCTCCAATCAAAAGACATAGAGTGGCTGAATGGATTAAAAAAAAAAAAAAAAAAGATTTAACTATATGTTGTCTACAAGAAACACACTTCACCTATAAAGACACACATAGACTGAAAATAAAGGGATGGAAAAAGATATTCCATGCAAATGAAACCAAAGAAAGCAGGAGTAGCTATATTTCTATCAGATAAAATATATTTCAAGACAAAAACTGTAATAAGAGACAAAGAAGATCATTATATTATAATGATAAAGGGGTCCATTCAACAAGAGGATATAACAATTCTAAATATATATGTAGCCAACACTGGAGCACCCAAATATATAAAGCAAATATTATCAGAGCTAAAGAGAGAGATAGACTCCAATACAATAATCACTGGAGACCTCAGCACTCCACTTCCAGCATTGGACAGATCATCCAGACAGAAAATCAACAAAGAAACATTGGACTTAATCTGCACTATAGACCAGATGAACCTATTAGATATTTATAGAACATTTCATCCAACAGTTGCAGAATAAATGTTATTCTCCTCAGCTCATGGATCATTCTCAAGGATAGGCCATATGTTAGACCACAAAACAAGTCTTAAAAATTTTTTAAAAAATTGAAATCATATCAGCTATTTTCTCAGACCACAATGGAATAAAACTACAAATCAATAAGAAGAGGAACATTGGAAACCATACAAACACACAGAAATTAAACAATATGCTCCTGAATGACCACTGGGTCAATGAAGAGATTAAGAAGGAAATTTTAAAATTTCTTGAAACAACTGAAAACAAAAATACAACATATCAAAACCTATAGGATGCAGCAAAAGCAGTAATAAGACAAAAGTTTATAGCAATAAGTGCCTACATCAAAAAGGTAGAAAACCTTCAAATAAACAACCTAATGATGCATCTCAAAGAACTAGAAAAACAAGAGCAAACCAAACCCAAAATTAGCAGAAGAAAAGAAATAATAAAGATCAGAGCAGAAATAAATGAAATTGAAACAAAAAATACAAAAGATCAGTGAAATGAAAAGTTGTTTTTTTGAAAAGATAAACAAAATTGACACACCTTTAGCCAGACTAAGAAAAAAAGAGAGAAGACCCAAATAAATAAAATCAGAGATAAAAAAGGAGACATTACAACTAATACTGCAGAAATCCAAATGATCATTAGAGACTACCATGAGCAACTATGTGTCAATAAATTGGAAAACCTAGAAGAAGTGGATAAATTCCTAGACACATACAACCTACCAAGATTGAACCAGGAAGAAATAATAAACTGAATAAACCAATAACAAGTAACAAGACAGAAGCAGTAATAAAAAGTCTCTCATTAAAGAAAAGCTCAGGACCCAATGCCTTCACTGCTGACTTCTAACAAGCATTCAAAGAAGAACTAATACCAATCCTACATAAACTATTCCAAAAAATCAAGGAGGAGGGAATACTCCCAATCTCATTCTATGAGGCCTGTATCACCCCGATACCAAAACCAAAGACACAACAAAAAAATAAACTATAGGCCAATATCTCTGATGAACATACATGCAAAAATCCTCAAGAAAATACTAGAAAACCAAATTCAACAACACATTAAAAATATTATTCATCATGATCAAGTGGGATTCATCCCAGGGATGCAAGGATATTTCAACATATGCAAATAAATCAATGTGATACATCATATCAACAGAATGAAAGACAAAAACCATATGATCATTTCAATTGATGCTGAAAAAGCATTCAATAAAATTCAACATCCCTTCATGATAAAAACTCTCAAAAAACCGGGTATAGAAGGAACTTACCTCAACACAATAAAAGCCATACATGACAGACCAATAGCAAGTATCATACTGAATGGGGAAAAACTGAAAGCCTTTCCTCTAAGATCTGGAACAAGACAAGGATGCCCACTTTCACCGCTGTTATTCAACACAGTACTAGAAATTCTAGCTAGAGACAAGAGAAAGACATAAAGGGCATCCAAACTGGAAAGGAAGAAGTCAAATTATCCTTGTTTGCAGATGATATGATCTTATATCTAGAGAAACATAAAAACTCTACAAAAAAACTATTAGAACTGATAAACAAATTCAGTAAAGTTGCAGGATACAAAATCAATACACAAAAATCAGTAGTATTTCCATATGCCAACTGTAAACAATCTGAAAAATAAACCAAGAAAGTAATCCCATTTACAATAGTTATAAGTAAACTAAAATATCTATGAATAAACTTAATGAAAGTGAAAGATCTCTACAATGAAAACTATAAAACATTGGTGAAAGAAATTGAAGAGGACATATAAAATGGAAAGATATTCCATGCTCATGGATTGGAAGAATCAATATAGTTAAAATGTCCATACTATCCAAAGCAATCCCTACTGATGGGGATTCAATGCAATCCCCATCAAAATACCAATGACATTCTTCACAGAAATAGAAAAAGTAATCCTAAAATTTATATGGAACCACAAAGACCCGGAATAGCCAAAGCCATCTTGAGCAAAAAGAGCAAAACTAGAGGAATCATGTTACCTGGCTTCAAATTACACTACAGAGCTACAGTAACCAAAACAGCACGGTACTGGCATAAAAACAGACACATAGACCAATGGAACAGAATAGAGAATCCAGAAATAAATTCACACATCTATAGTGAACTTATCTTCAACAAAGTTGCCAAGAACATACAGTGAGGAAAGGACAGTCTCTTCAATAAATGGTGCTGGGAAAACTGGATATCCATATGCAGAAGAATGAAACTAGACCCCTATCTCTCACCATATACAAAAATCAAATCACAATGGATTAGCCTTAAATCTAAGACCTGAAACTATGAAACTACTAAAAGAAAACATTGTAGAAATGCTTCAGGACATTGGTCTGGGCAAGTAATACCCCCAAAGGACAGGCAACTGAAGCAAAATTGGACAAATGGGATCACATCAAGCTGAAAACCTTCTGCACAGCAAAGGAGACAATCAACAAAATGAAGAGACAACCCACAGAATGGGAGAAAATATTTGCAAACTACCTGTCTGACAAGGAATTAATAACTAGAATATATGAGGAGCTCCAGCAACTCAATAGGAAAAAATCAAATGTTCAAATTTAAAAATGAGCAAATGATCTGAATAGACATTTCTTAAAAGAAGACATATAAATAGCAAACAGATATATGAAAAAATGTTCAACATCATTAGTCATCACAGAAATGCAAATGAAAACTACAATGAGATATTATCTTACCCCAGTTAAAATGGTTTTTACAAAAAAGATAGGCAATAACAAGTACTGTTGAGGATGTGGAGAAAGGGGAACCCTTGTACACTGTTGGTGGGAATGTAAATTAGTACAGACATAGTACATATGGAGAACAGTCTGGAGTTTCCTCAAAAAAACTAAAAATAGAATGACCATATGACCCAGCAATTCCACTGCTAGGTATATATCCAAAAGATAGGAAATCAGTATATGGAAAAGATATCTGCACTCCCATGTTTACTGCGGCACCATTCACAAGAGCCAAGATTTGGAATCAACCTAAGTGTCCATCAATAGATGAATGGATAAAGAAATTGTGGTACATATACACAATGGAATATTATTTAGCCATAAAAAAGAATGAAATCCTGTCACTTGCAACAACATGCATGGAACTGGAGAATATTATGCTAAGTGAAATAAGCCAAGCACAGAAAGACAAATCTCTCATGTTCTCACTCATAGGTAGGAGCTAAATATTAAACACAATTGATCTCATGGAGACAGAGAGTAGAATGATGGTTAACAGAGGCTGAGAAGGGTAGTGGGGAGGGGGAGGATAAAGTGGGAATGCTTAATGGGTGCAAAAATATAGTTAGATAGAATGAATAATATTTGATAGCACAACAAAGTGACTGTAATCAATAATAAGTCATGATATATTTTAAAATAACTAAAAGAGTGGAATTGGAATGTTCCTAACACAAAGAAATGATAAATGCCTAAGGTGATGGATACCCCAATTACCCTGATTTGATTAATTCACAGTGTATGCCTCTATCAAAACATCACATGTACCCATAAATGTATACAACTATTATGTACCCATAATAATTAAAAATAAAAAACATTTTACTAATAAAAAAGGAGATGCTATGGACAAAATGTTTGTGTCTCCCCAACATTCTTATGTTGCAACCCTAATCCCCAATGTGATGATATTTGGAGGTGAGAATTTTGGGAGGCAATTAGGTCATGAGGGTGGTGTCCTCATAATGTAATTAGTACCCTTACAAGAACAGACATGAGAGAGATGATCTCTCTCTCTCTCTCTCCCGGCCCCCATGTGTGGTTACATCAACAAGGCAGCCATTTGCTCTCTTCCAGGAACCAAATCTGCTGGCACCTTGATCTTGGACTTTTCAGCCTCCAAAACTGTGAGAAATAAATGTTTGTTGTTTAAGCCACCCAGTCTATGGTATTTGTTATAGTAGCCTGAACTAAGACGGGGGATGACCAGACATTGTGTGTCTCCTGATATGATGCAAAATGAATTACTATTTATGGTAGATGGCATAATGGCCTCCCCAAAGAAGTCCATGTTCTAATCCCAGAAGCTGTGAATATGTTAGGTTGCATGGGGAATTAAGGTTGCTCATCAACTGACCTTAAACAGGGAGATTATCCTGGATTATCCAGTTTAGCCCAATGTAATCACAAGGGTCTTTAAATGAGGGAGGAAGGTGGCAGAAGAGAAGATCAGAATGATGTGATATGAGGACTTGACCACCACTGTTGCCGACTTTGAAGATGGAGGAAGGGGCCATGAGCCAAGGAATGTGCGCAGCCTCTAGAAGCTGGAAAAGGCAAGGAAACAGATTCCCTAGAGCCTCCAGAAGGGAATGCAGCCCTTCCCACACCTTGATTTTAACTCACAGTGAGGCCCTTGTCAACTTTTTTTTTAAATTTTAAGTCAGGGTCTCCCTCTGTCGCCAGGGCTAGAGTGCAGTGGCATCATCACAGCTTGCTGCAACCTCAAACTCCTGGGCTCAAGCGATCCTCCTGCCTCAGTTTCCCGAGTAGCTGGGACTACAGGTGCGTGCCACCATGTCCAGCTAATTTTTCTATTTTTTGTACAGATGGGTCTCACTGTTGTTCATGCTGGTCTCAAACTCCTGGCCTCAAGCAATCCTCTTGCCTCAGCCTCCCAAAATGCTAGGATTATGGGCCTGAGCCACTGTGCCCAGCCCCTTGTCAACTTCTAACCTACAGAACTGAAGGAAATAAATTTGTATTGTTTTAAAGCCACTAAGTTTGTGGCAAATTTGTTAAATCAATAGAAAACTAATGCACTACCTATAACATATTTTTGTTGCTAAAAAGTTGAACCTGAACCTACTGAGGCCTCTAAAACTACCTTCCATTTGTAGGAAATATATGGCATAGATGTACATAGCAAGTGATGCTACAAGGACACAAACAGTCAAATTTAAAATGTGGGATACTGCATAGCTAAACTGACTAGGCTTCTGCTTAAAATGTTAAGTGCATGAGGAAAAAGATGAGAAGGAACTGCTCTAGACTAGAAGAGACTCAGGAGATGTAGAACCAAATTTAACTACATATCTTGTTTGAAAATGGACTCAAAGAAACCAATTGTAAAGTTTTTTAGACAGTTGGGAAATTTTCATAACAGGCTCAATATTAGTCTGCTAGGGCTGCCATAACAAAATGCCACAGACTGGGTGACAGAAATTTATTTTCTTACAGTGTTGGAGGCTAGAAGCCCCAAGATCAAGGTGCCATCAGAGTTGGTTTCTTGTGAGGCCTTTCTGGCTTATAGGTGGCTGCCTTCTCCCTGTGTTCTCACATGGCCTTTCCCTCTGTGCCGGCACAGAGAGAGAGATCTCTGGTGTCTCTTCCTCTTCTTATAAGGACACCAGTCCTATGGGATTAGTGTTCCACCCTTATGATATTTTTTTAACCTTAATTACCTCCTTACAGGCCCTATCTTCAAATACAGTCACATTGAGGGTAAGGGCTTCAACACAGGAATTTGGGGGGGACACAATTCAGTCCATAGAAGAGTGAATTAAATGGAATTATTACTAATTTGTAAGGGATAATGTTATCATTGGGGTTATATAGGAAACATCTAATTTTTTAAGAGCTGCATACTGAAGTATGTATGAGTGAAATCAAATGATATCTGGGGCTTTACTTTTAAAAACTTTAGAAGGAAGAGAAAAAGGAAGAAAAGATGAAAAGAGGAAGGAAGGAAATAAGAATCAATAGAAAATATATGCCCAATTCTTGGTAGTTGTTGAATCTTGGTGATGGGTATACCAGTGTTCATTGTACCTCCTTACTCTTTGTATGTTGAAAATTTTTCCTATCAAAACATTTTTAAAGAAGCAAAAATAATGCATCAAAAATCATTTTGGGCCATTTGTGGGGGCTTACGCTTGTAATCCTGGCACTTTGGGAGGTTGAGGCAGGAGGATCACTTGAGGCCAGGAGTTTGAGACCAGCCTGGGCAACATAACAAGACCTATCTCTACAAAAAATAAAAAAAATTAGCTGGGCCTGGCGACACATGCCTGTAGTCCTAGCTACCTGGAAGCTGAGGCCAGAGGATTGCTTGAAGTCCAGGAGTTTGAGGTTACAGTAAGCTATGATCACACTACTGCACTACAGCCTGGGCGACAGAATGAGACCCTGTCTCTGAAAAAGAAAAAACAAACAATCACTTTGTTTTCATGACATTGGAGTCCTTGGAAATTTTTCCTCCCAAGACAATTTTACCTAAATTGATTTTTCACACATGAGGATCACAGGTAAGGATAACCCTAAAGAAAATTTCGAGTTTAGCCATATTTACCTTCAGAGTTCCCATTGCTAGTTCCTCAGGACTCTCTTTTTCTCCTGATCAAAAATTCTTTCAGGAACAAGATCTGATTCTCACTCATATTAAGGGATAAATGACTACCGAGATGAGTTAATTAAAATCGAAAGAATGCTTTAAGTTAAAAATCTCTAGTGGTGGAATGTGAAGCATCAATGACAAGATATTTTGTATTTTGTTTTTTAAGGGGATACTTTTTCTTTATTCACTTCACATAGTCAGCTGCCTAAGCCACCTCAGGTAGTTTTAAGAGACTTACATTGCATGAGGCAGAAATCATTCTGTCACCCATTCCCAACCAGAGAGTAGCTTAGTTGTTACTTCATCAGGTGATGAGGAGGCATGGTAGAGATCTGGCAGGACTTTGAAGGGAGTCTGGTGCTAGATCACCTGGGTGTCTGATTTTTTTTTAATTGTAAGGTGTACAACATGATGCTTTGATATACATAGTGAAATGATTACTACATTCAAGCAAATTAACATATCCATCATCTCACAGTTACTTTTGTTTGTGATATGAGCACCTAAAATCTAGTGTCTCAGCAAATTTCTAGTATACAATATGATATTATTAGCTATAGTCCTCATGCTGTACATTAGATCTCCAGACTTACTCATCCTACATAACTGCAGCATTGTACCCTTTGACCTACATCTTCCCATCTCCTCCAACCAACACTCTACCCTCTGTGCACTCTACTTTTTTTTTTTTAAGATCCTACATATAAATAAGTATGCAGTATTTGTCTGTGTGGCTTATTTCAGTTAGCATAACGTCCTCTAGTTTCATCCATGTTGTCACAAATGGCAGGATCTTTTTCTTTTCTTTTTTTAGAGACAGAGTCTTGCTCTGTCATGCAGGCTGGAGTACAGTGGCCCGATCATAGCTCACCGTAACCTCGAACTCTTGGGCTCATGTGATCCTCCCACCTCAGCTTCCTGAGTAGCTGGAACTGCAGGCGTACGCCACTATATCGGGCTAATTTTTCTTATTTTTTGTAGAGATGAGGTCTCACTATATTACAGGTGGGCCACCATGCCCAGCCTTTTTCTTTTTCAAGGCTGAATAATATTCATTGCATATATACCACAATGTTGTTATTCATGGTCAACTGAAGAATGATGAAGTTCACAAATTTGGAAAGGAGAGTTTTATTTTTCATAAAGGGGTTGCAGCCTGCTGGCCGGCCATCTCACAGGCTGGGAAGTACAGCCCTACGCAGAAGCTAAGAACAAGCACTTCGAGAGAACAGTGAAGGGAATAAGAATTTACGCTGAGCAGGGTGGCTCAATATATATATTTAATAAGCAATAGGAGGAGTCATGAATATTTATGAAAGGAGAAACAATTGAGCTTCATTCCCCTTCATGGGTTACCTGTACAAAAAGTGGCAGCATTAGCATGGTTGGAGGGTGGAATTTTTGGCCCTAAAACGTCCAAAGGTGAAGCAGAGGACACAAATACCCTCACTGTGCATCCTCCTTAGACTGGCCGGTACCACTCTGTGGGTGGTGGTCTCTCATCAGGAAGGAATGCTGGTCAGTTGTGTCAAAACTGTAAAAGGGAGGAGCAGCATTAGCCAGCTGGTCGAAATCAGCAGTGGAATATCTTTCCAAAGGACTGATTTCAGTTCAACCCTTAGGGAAGAAAGTCTAATGGCAGTTAATGAGGGAGGGGTTATAACAAGGCATGTTTGACTTCCCATTCTGTCACAGCTGGGATTTCAGTTTTTAAGGTTTCTCTGGGGTTCCCTTGGCCAAGATGGGATCCATTCAGTCAGCTGGGGGGCTTAGGATTTTATTTTTATTTCTCACCATTCACCCATCCATGGACACATAGGTTGTTTCCATGTCTTGGCTATTGTGAATTATGATGCAATGAACATGAGAGTGCAGATATCTCTCTGAGGTGCTAATTTAATTTACTTTGGATATGTACCCAAGAAGAAAGATTGCTGGATCATGTGGTAGTTCTATTTTAAATTTTTTGAGGAATGTCCATACTGTTTTCCATATTCCCACCAAGAGTGTATGTAAATTGACTTAATTTGTCACTCAAAAGGTATATACTTCCTGTACTTTTTTTTAATTGCTCCTATTCAAGAAACTGCTTTTAACACACTGCTTTCTGGCTCAGTAACCTTGGCCAAATTGCCTATCCTTTGTATGCTTCAGCTTCCTCATCTGTAAACTGGAGCGCAAGACTATACCTACCTAAATGGTTGTAGTGAGTATTAATTAATACATGCAGAGCAAGTACAGCAATGTCCATCACATAATAAGCATTCAAATGTTAGCTATTATTATTACCTTTGACACCCCTCTTTTCTATAGAAATAATTAAGACTCAATTATCCAGTTATATTCTTCAGAATTAAGGTGTCCAAATATTTGAGAGGGGGCATTATCTGGAGAAACGGCTACCTCTTGGCCAATCTTATGGTACAAAGCCTATATATTTTCCAAGCAATTATTATTCTTTACCTTGTGCAGCGTTTGTGAATGAAGCAGAGCTATTGGGTTTTCTTCTCTTGGTGGAAGTAGTCAAATAAAAAATACCAAAAAACTTAAATGATATTGCCCTTTGATACTTTCTTCTAGGCAAAATACTCAAAATTTTATAGCTCATCAACCCACCCATTTCCCTGCTGAAAGGCTCTGCCTCTCCCACTTTACCTCCTTCTCCCTACCAGGTCAAAACTTTTAGGGGTTTATATGCAAAGCCCCGTCATAAAATCCAAACTTTCTCAGCCCAAGTCTAAAAGCAGTTATATGAGCCACTCCCCAGATAAGAAGGGGATGGGAGTCAACGACCCCTTGCATTGGACTCATAATTGTTCTGACTGTGGCTAAGTTCACGAGGCCTTCCTCTACCCCTCCCATCCCCAATTTTTCTTGCTCAAAACATTTATCCTTCAGGGTTGAGAAACAGGTAAGTGAGAGAGCATGGAAGACACTCAAGCCCGAGGCAAAGCAAAACGCCATTTATTTTGGGCACCTGGGTGCAGGTGGGTGGAGGCCGAAAAGAGAGTCCACCCTGACAAAGGGAAGAGTGGCAAGTTTTATAGGTTTGGATGAAAGTTTGGGGAGGGGGAGTTCTTTCTGGTATAGCCGCCAGCTCCTGCCAGTTCCACTCGCCAGACCCCCCTGTGGCTATTGTTTCACCACCCTGCATGTGGTCCTTATCTGAGTTCTTCATCTACCCTGTTCCCTTCCACACATTTTTCGAGTTCCCACCCTGAGCAAGCCCCACACAATCTTCCGTGTAAAAAAAAAAAAAGCGTAGATATGCCAGGAAGACACAGCATAGAAAGGCTGCACATATTGACTTCAATTCGGGCCTCACAAAAACGTTTATTAAAAAGAATGGTTAACACCAACCTGAAGGCCAAGAAGAGGGGCGGGGAGAGGGAGCCCAGACCAGCCTGCCCCGCAGGACTGTACGCTCCCTGGGCGATAGGGGGCGCGGCGCCCGCAGGCGGAGATAAACACAGCTAGTACGCTTGCGCACACCCCTCCCGGGTCACGTGCCGGCTGGGTACAGGGCCTCCGAGATTGCCCCCGGGCTCTGGCCGGCTGCTCTAAGGGACCGTCTACAAGCGGACGAGAGGCGTCAACCTTTTCTCTTAGGGAGCGGATTCGGGGAGAAGCGGAGCATTCGGGCGCAAACGCCCCCATCTTCCTCCTAGGCGGGGCAAGTGAGGCCGAGTACTGGGCCCGTGGGGCGCCGCCGTACTTTTGTGGGACATGGCCCGCTGTGGGGAGGAGAGCGCGGCCCCCGTGGTGCTTCTGGGGTCCCCTGGAGTTTGCAGTAGAGGGTTGCAAAGGAAGGGGCCCTGTGAGCGGCGCCGGCTGAAGGCGTTGGTGTCGGAGCAGCTCAGCCGGGATCTGCTCAGGTAGGAGGAGGCGGGAACTTTGGCTGCTTCAGTTCCTAAATCGCCCACCTCTGCCCCCGAAGCTGTGGCTTCCTCCTGCTCAGTCTCCCCATCCCTCCCCACCTAGTTCTCCTCGCCTCGGGCATCTGCGGGGCGTTTGCCGGTCTCGCCACTACTGGGAATGCGGCTTCGCCCGCCCTAAATAACCAATCGCCAGCACTTCGGACCCCACGTACCTGATTCAAAAGGAAAACGAAAATTAAGAGCGTAGTTTCGTGCAGCACCAGTTTATGCTAAAATGTTTTAACACTGGCAGGCTTAGTTGCTTGAAAGACAAATCGCTAAGGGTCAGGGTGGATCCAGGTCCTGAAACATACACATTTTAAAAAATAAGTTTATGCAATTAAAAAAATAATAAAATTAGCAAAACGAGTATTTATTTGAAATGAGGAAAGAACAAATTACTGGAGCCTTAGAGGTCTCTTTCTTCTGCGCTCTCTTTAAAAAGTTTACCAGCAATGCTTATATAGAAATACTTTCTGATTGCAACATGGCTTTCTCTTTCCACCTAGAACACTCTATAGCTCCCAGCAGCTCCCAGCAACACCCAGCTCCTGTGAGGACCCAGGCAAATGGAGGGTCATCCTGAAGCTTAACCTTTGTAAGCCTCGTGGATATCCATATCAGGCTATTCAGAATCCAGCTAAAGTCATTTCAGTTTACAAAGAAAATGAAGTTTAGAAATATTACCTAGCTAATTTCCATTTCCAGCAAAATGTTGATTCTTAAATTTTAGTGTGCATCAGAATCACCCTGAGGGCATGTTAAAACACAGGTTTACTGAGTCTCAGCCCATAGTTCTCTGATTTCGTTGATCTGGGATGGGGCCTGAGATTTTCCATTTCTAACAAGGTCCCCAGGTGATGCTGATGCTGATGCTGCTGGCTAGGGTCACACTTTGAGAACGCTGAACTAGAGTAACCATGATTACTAGTAATAATAATTGTGCAGCATTCTACATTTAAAATGCTTTCTGTCAGACACTCACTCACACGTAAGGCTCCAGTAGCTATAAACAGAATTTTATCAGTGCAAAAAAATTCCCTTTAATTTGGGATTATGTACTGGTGGTGCTGCTGGTGGTACCAGTGAGGGACTGAAGTAAAAATGGAAAATATAACTAAAGTTGCTTTGGTGTTTGTGCTTGACACTCTAGTGAGGGAGGTAATGGCCAAAACAAAAGTGGTGGTGGTGGTGGGGTGAGTTGGGAAGGCTTTATAGGGTGACATTTGAGTGTGCTCTTGGGGACTGATTAAGAATTGATTAAAGATTGGGAAGGGAAGGGTGGAGGGTATCTAAGCAAGGGGAATGGTTTTTACAAAGGCACAGAGATTTGAAAGAGCTTGATTTATTTTGGAAAAGTAGGTTGTATTAGATTCTTCCAAATAGTAAGGAACAGAGATGCTCCTAGGTTACCTGAGGGGATGAGAATATGGAAAAGTGAGGAAAAACAGGAAAACAGTTTCAGCAGTCAAAAAGCCAGACCTGATGTAGAACTGAAAAGATGCTTGGGGCATGGCACCAATTGTGCTGTAAGACCTCATTGACAAGTGGACCATTACTCAGGGCAACTGTTAAAAAAAAAAAAAAAAAAGTTTATTGGCATCCTGCTATTTGCTATACACTGAGCTTAGATGAAATTTTTATTATCTCATGAATCCTGTAAGCCTTTTTGTCATTCTTATTTAACAGATGAGGAAACTGAGCGTTAAAAAAGAAGTGATGGAGTCAGAATAAGAACCTTGGCAGTCTGGCTCCAGGGATGTTAAAGTGACTTGCCCAAGGTCACATAACAAGAATGTGAACCCAAGCAGTCTGCCTCGTCTACAGTACCTATGCAAACTAATCTCTCAGTAGCTTTATACCGTCATCTCTGCTTTTCTCCTTACCCATTTCTTTTTTTTTTTTTTACTCTATCTGGATTTGCTTTAGAATGCTTCCAAGAGAGCCATCAGTTGGTCCCTGTTTATTATAGACCGTCTCTGCTCGAGTTCTCTTGCTTAACTACCACATTGGCCAGTGACTAACCTTGGCTCAGTCCATTGTCCATTCAGATGTGATTAGGGTGTAGGGGCATGTGGTACAAACCAGGGCCATATATAAATTATAAATTAATGTGGTTGCTTTATTTGGAAGGATATTGTGGATATGGTAGGGAATCAAAGTGACAGCAGATGAGGGTGAATGGGTAGACTAAGACTAGATCACAGACCTTCTTTCTACAGTGAAATGTTTATAATGTATTCTGGAGTCAGTGGAGAGCCATTGGTGTTTTTAAAATAGGATATTTTTTTTTTTTTTTTTTTATTATTTAATTTCAGAATATCATGGGGGTACAACATTTTGGCCATACACATTGCCCCTGTTCTGCCCGTGTCAGAGCCACAATCGTGGTCATCTCCCAAACTGTGCTCCCCACATCCATTCAGTGAGAGTTTTTCCCATCCCTTCCACCCCCCTCCCGCCCGCCCGCCCCCTGATGAATGTTATTGCCCTGTGTGATGTAAGTGTTCATCAGTTAGTACCAGTTTGATGGTGAGTGCCAGTGAGTGTTTTTTCCAATCCTGTGACACTTCGCTTCGAAGAATGGGTTCTAGCTCCGACCAGGATAATACCAGATGTGTTAATTCACTATTGTTCCTTATTGCTGAGTAATACTCCATGGTATACATATACCACATTTTATTGATCCACTCGTGTATTGATGGGCACCTGGGTTGTTTCCACAACTTTGCAATTGTGAATTGTGCTGCTATGAACATTCGAGAGCAGATGTCTTTATTATAAAATGTCTTTTTTCTTTTGGATAAATACCCAGTAGTGGGATTGCTGGGTCAAATGGTAATTCTACTTTTAATTCTTTGAGATATCTCCATATTCTTTTCCATAGAGGTTGTACTAATTTGCAGTCCCACCAGCAGTGTATGAGTGTTCCTACCTGTCCACATCCCCGCCAACATTGTTATTTGGGGATTTTTGATATGAGCCAATCTCACTGGAGTTAAGTGATATCTCATTGTGGTTTTGATTTGCATTTCCCTGATGATTAGAGAAGTTGAGCACTTTTTTATATGTTTGCTGGCCATCATTCTGTCTTCTTTGGAAAAGTTTTTGTTCATGTCCTTTGCCCATTTTTTAATAGGGTTGTTTGATTTTTTCTTGTTGATTTTCCTAAGTTCTGTATAGATTCTGGTTATAAGCCCTTTATCAGAGGTGTAGCATGCAAATATTTTCTCCCATTCTGTAGGTTGTCTGTTCACTCTAGTGATAGTTTCCTTGGCTGTGCAGAAGCTTTTCAATTTGGTCTACATGTCGTTCTTGTGCCAATACCATGCAGTTTTGGTTACTATAGCCTTGTAGTATAGTTTGAAGTCTGGTAGACAGATGCCTCCCAATTTGTTCTTTTTGCTTAAGATTGCTTTGGCTAGACGGGGTCTTCTCTGGTTCCACACGAAGCGTAGAATTATTTTTTCTAGATCGGCAAAAAATGATGTTGGTATTTTGATAGGGATTGCATTGATTCTGTAAATTAATTTAGGTAGCAAAGCCATTTTACTATGTTGACTCTGCCTATCCAAGAGCATGGTAAGGTTTTCCATCTATTTACATCCTCTGCAATTTCCTTTCTCAGTGTTTCATAATTCTCTCTATATAGGTCTTTGATCTCCTTAGTTAGATATATTCCTAAATATTTAATTTTCTTTGTTGCTATTGCAAAAGGTATAGCATCTTTAATTTGTTTCTCGGCTTGATTGTTATTAGCATATATGAAGGCTATGGATTTGTGTGTATTAATTTTGTATCCTGAGACTTTGCTGAATTCATTTATCAATTCCAGTAATCTCTTGGTTGAATCTTTGGGGTTTTCTATGTATAATATCATATCGTCTGCGAATAGTGAAAGTTTGACCTCTTCTGCCCCCATCTGGACGCCCCTGATTCCTCTGTCTTGTCTAATTGCTGTGGCCAGGACTTCCAGCACTATGTTGAAAAGAAGTGGAGATAGTGGACACCCTTGTCTGGTGCCAGTTTTAAGGGGGAATGCCTTCAATTTTTCCCCATTCAGTATGATATTGGCTGTGGGTTTATCGTATATGGCTTTAATAGTTTCTAGGAATGAGCCATCTATGCCTATATTGTTAAGAGTTTTTATCATAAAAGGGTGTTGGATTTTGTCAAAAGCCTTTTCTGCATCTATTGAAAGGATCATATAATCTTTGTTCTTGCTTTTATTTATATGGTGAATTACATTTATAGATTTGCGTACGTTGAACCATCCCTGCATCTCGGGAATAAAGCCCACCTGATCATGATGGATTATTTTTTTGATGTGCTTTTGAATTCGGTTTGCAAGGATTTTATTGAGAATTTTTGCATCTATATTCATAAGGGATATTGGTCTGTAGTTTTCTTTTTTTGTTGTGTCCTTTCCTGGCTTTGGTATCAAGGTGATATTGGCTTCGTAGAATGAGTTTGGGAGGATTCCATCCTTCTGGATATTTTCAAATAATTTCTGCAGTATAGGCACCAGTTCTTCTTTGTAGGCTTGGTAGAATTCAGGTGTGAACCCATCTGGTCCGGGACTTTTTTTTGTGGGTAGATTTTAATTACTGCTTCAATTTCGGTGCTTGATATTGGTCTGTTTAGAAATTCAGTTTCTTCCTGGTTGAGCCTAGGGAGGTAGTGTGTTTCTAAGAATTTGTCCATTTCCTCCACGTTTTCGTGTTTGTGGGCATAGAGATTTTTGTAGTATTCAAAGATGATGTTTTGTATTTCCATGGTATCAGTTGTGACTTCTCCTTTTTCATTTCTAATTGAGCTTATTAGAGTCCTTTCCTTTCTGCTTCTGGTCAACCTGGCAAGTG
The DNA here is from genome assembly GCA_023783475.1 of Daubentonia madagascariensis. NCBI lineage: Eukaryota > Metazoa > Chordata > Mammalia > Primates > Daubentoniidae > Daubentonia > Daubentonia madagascariensis. The sequence goes on along the minus strand of JAKFHU010000913.1, from coordinate 24,769,571 downwards.
GCCTGTCTATTTTGTTTATCTTTTCAAAGAATCAGCTTTTCGTTTCATTGATCTTCTGTATTGTTCTTTTGTTCTCGATTTCATTTAATTCTGCTCTAATTTTGGTTATTTCTTTTCTTCTGCTGGTTTTAGGATTGCTTTGCTCTTCCTTTTCCATTTCCTTAAGATGATTCATTAGTTTACTGATTTGTGACTTTTCTGTCTTTTGGATGTGGGAATTTAGGGCGATAAATTTTCCTCTCAAGACTGCTTTTGCTGTATCCCACAGATTTTGATAACTTGTGTCCCCATTATCGTTTAGATCGAAGAATCTTTTGATTTCATTTTGAATCTCCTCTCTGACCCAATACTCCTTCATCAATAGATTGTTTAGTTTCCAAGTTTTTGGAGGAAGATGTGAGTTTCTGTTGGAATTGATATCTAATTTTATTCCGCTGTGGTCTGAAAAGATACATGGTATGATTTCTATTTTTTTGAATTTGTTTAGATCTGTTTTGTGGCCTAGGATGTGGTCAATTTTAGAGAAAGTTCCATGAGCTGATGAGAAGAATGTATATTCAGTGTTATTTGGGTGGAGTGTTCTGTAGATATCTGTTAGGCCCAAATGTTCTAGAGTCCTGTTTAGGTCTTTTATTTCTCTATTTACTTTTTGTTTGGAGGATCTGTCCAGTTCCGTCAGTGGGGTGTTGAAGTCCCCTGCAATTATGGCATTCCTGCTTATTATGTTGTCTAGATCTAGCAGCATTTGCTTTATGTACCTGGGTGCTCCTGTGTTGGGTGCATAAATGTTTAGGATTGTTAAATCCTCTTGTGAAATTTTTCCCTTCACCACTATATAGTGTCCATTTTTGTCCTTCTTTACTTTTATTGCTTTAAAGTTGATGTCATCTGAAATGAGGATGGCTACTCCAGATTTCTTTGGTTTCCATTAGCCTGAAAAATTGTATTCCATCCTTTCACCTTGAGTCTGAATGCGTCTTTGTGTGTGAGGTGTGTTTCCTGAAGACAACAGATACTTGGTTTGTATTTTTTAATCCATTCAGCCAGCCTATGTCTCTTCAATGGGCAGTTCAAGCCATTTACATTTATTGAGAGAATTGATATTTGGGGTAAATTTCTGATTATTCTGTTGGGTGGTATCTTTTGTTTTACCTCTTGCGTCATTGTGGAGTCTGGTTTCTGGGGTTTTAGCCTTTGCATAATTTTACATAGGTGGGTGTCTGTTGCGCTGGTTAGTGTATAATGCAGGTCTAAGCATTTCTTGCAAGGCCGGTCTGGATTTTGCAAATTCTATCAGTGATTGCTTATCTGGAAAGGTCTTAATTTCTCCCTCATATAAGAAGCTTAGTTTGGCAGGATACAGAATTCTGGGTTGACCTTTGTTTTGTTTTAGGAGATTGATGATGTCTCCCCATTCCCTTCTGGCTTGTAAGGTTTCAGTTGAGAAATCTGCAGTTAATCTGATGGGTTTCCCTTTGTAGGTTACCTCCTTTTTTTGTCTTACAGCTCTGAGGAGTGCCTCTTTTGTGTTTACTTTGGTCAGTCTAATAATTATGTGGCGTGGTGAATGCCTTTTCACGTTGACTCTCCCAGGAGTCCTGTGTGCTTCTTGTACTTGGATGTCGAGATTTCTGGCTAAGCCATGGAAATTTTCCTCTATTATTCCTTCAAATAAATTTTCCAGCCCATGCAAATTTTCTTCCTCTCCCTCAGGGATACCTATTATCCTTATGTTTGGCCTCTTTACATAATCCCACATTTCTTGTATGCTTTTTTCCTGTCTCTTGTTTTTGTGTTCTTTCTCTTCAGCTGATTTATTTAGTGCATAGAAGCTGTCTTCTAGCTCTGAAATTCTTTCCTCTGCATGGTCCAGCCTTCTTAAGGCTTTCCACTGTGTTTTGTAGATCCTTGAATGCTTCTTTCATTTCTAGGATTTCTATTTGATTTTTCCGTAATATTTCTATTTCTTTGGAGAATTTTTCATTCATTTCTTGCATTTTTCTTGTGGTTTCTTTGTGCTGGGATTCAATTTTCTCTTGAATTTCATTGAGCTTTCTTATAATCCATAAACGAAATTCCTCTTCTGTCATTCTACCCATTTCATTTGGGTTGGTATCCATTGCTGAGGAACTGATAATTTCTTTTGGGGGTGACTTTTCACTCTGATTTTTCATGTTCCCTGAGTTCTTTCGCTGGTTTTTTCTCATCTGGTCTCTTGGTCGAGAGCTGGGGGTGTTAGAGCTAGTTTATGGCCCTGTCACCAGGCCCACAATTATTTTTCCTTGGCAAAGCCAGGGAGAGAAGAAGTGGCCTGTATTGCCTTAGGTGTATTTTAGCAAGTTTGTTGGATCTTGAGTTAACTCTGACCTGTGGTCTTCTCCTCTTCCCAGTGGAGTGTGGTGAGAATGACCTCCCAGCGTGGGCTCTGAGCTAATGGATTGTACTTGAGAATATGAGTCCTCCGCTCTCTATTAGCTAGGTATTCTGTTATGTCCGTAGCAGACTCTGATTCCCCAGTTGGGGTATGCGAAAGCCCTGTGCTTTGGGAGGGGTCTTGTAGCTCCTAGGGGTTACTTTGACCCTGCTCTTCCTGTGGTTCTGGTAGAAACACAATTTCCTTTGGCTGCAGTGTGAGAGCTGAGTTGGGAAAATTTTACACAGCTCAGAGGTTGCTCATCTAGCCACGTGTGGCTGCCCTTCTGATGTGTGTCTCCGCGTGAAACTGGTTGATAGGGGGATCTCCAATTGTGTACCCCTTTTCCACCACTAGACCTCAAGGCGAGGCAGGTGGCCGTCTCTATCCCCAGCAGTCTCCACCGGGGGATGTTCCCACGGGGAGGGGGAGTAGTGGCAGCTGGAAGCACTCTTGGGTGGCGCGAAATTCCCTATTGAAGTGGGCAGGATTATGGGGAGCTGCTCTGGTTCAGCCTGTGGCTCTTGAGGTATTTGGTTGTCATGGGAACCAGCAGTTATACCAAATGAGTCACTATGGCCAGCAACCTTCAAAATGAGCGATCTCTGGGGTACAGGAGGGCTGGGACCTGAGGGGCGGGCACTAGGACCGACACGGAGCGGAGTTGTCGGAGGCCAGAGCCGGGGTAGCAGAACCAGATGGACGAGCTGCAAACTGTTTCCAATACTCAAAGGTCCCACCTCTACAGTTCCGGGATCTCGTCCCACCTGGAACCCACGGATGCCGCTGTCCCTGGCCACCACAGGCAAAGCCTGTCTCGCCCCAGCGGATGAGCCCTGGGCCGGGGCGGGGCGGAGCTAGAGACGCGGCTCACGGCTCCGCGCGGGCGGCTGTAAAGATGGCGGCTGCCGCCAGCCTGGCGCACAGCCGGGCTCCGATCGCGCCGGGAGCGCAGTTTTTCTCCGCCGGTAGTTGTAAGCAACCTCTAAGGGCGCATCCCGCTCTCCGATAAACTCCTGGGCCCAGTCCCGCTGACTTCTAGTGGCGCAGTGCCGGCCTGCGGGTTCCCGCGCACTATCCCGAGAAGCTGAATCTCGGTCCCCGCCCAGTTCCTCTCCAGCCCTCGGCAGTCTCTGTATATTGCAGCTGCGAGTTGTGTCTGGCTCTGGCACCTTCCTCCTCTCCACAGAGCTCGCCGGCCCGAGCAACTGCTCTGTCCCAACTCTGGGCTTGTCCCTGACTGCGTGTATGGGGAGGCGCGTAACCGCTTGGGGGGCAGGTCGCGCCGCGCCGACCTGGCGAGTGCGTCCCTCCCGCGCTCTGGGCTCTATTGTGCTCCGTGCGCCCTCCGATCTTTGTGAAAATTTTGTACCTGTTTTCTTGGGCTGGGCGTTCGGCGTTGTTTCTCTGTCATTCGCAATGCTGTTTTTGGAGTGAGTGGTCCGTGTTCGCCGGCAGCCGCTGGCGTTCTTCACCTCCTTTCCTGGGAGCGGTATGGTGGGAGGACCCTATCACACCGCCATTTTTTCCCCCTCTCCTATTTTTAAAATAGGATATTAACACATTTGGATCTTGAATTTGAGGAAAGAGAACTTAGAAACAAGGAGACAAGCTAGGAGATTTTGTAATAGTCCAGGGATACATAATGGCAGTGGAAATAGAACAACTGATAGACTTGGTGACTGATTACATGTAGGGGACACAAAAAGGGAAGAATGGCAGATGGTCTCAAATCTTAGGACATTTGGAAGGAAGGTGTATAATGAATGTTCAGGAAGCTATATCCAGGAGATAATTGGAAATATGTCTGAAGCTGAGAGGGAAGTTGGATAGCAGATACAGATAAAAGATTGGTGGCATCACTGGCACCCAGTTATCCAAGCCAAATATGAGAGAGGCCCTGAGTTATTCCCTTATCTTCACCATCTACATCCACTCACCAACTCCTACCAATTTTATTACCTAAATATATTTTAATTCCATCCCCTCTTTTCTATCACTATTGATCCTCTCTTGATTCAAGCCTTTATGTCATTCCTCTGTGCTGTGCAGTAGTTTTCTCATCTTCATTCTCATTTTCCTCTAACTCCTCCTCTACACAAATTTATTTATTTTGAAAAATATATTTGCCCATGTTTCAAACCATTTTGCCACTCTCCTTCAACTGTGGAATACAGTTAAGCTCTTTGCCTCTTATTCGTCTTTATCCCTACAGCTTCATCTGCCCCCTCAGTACCCTATACTGACCAATTTGTGGTACCATACTCAGAAATACTTTTGTAAAGAACATGGAGCCAGGCATTCCCTCCCACCCTGCCTTGCTTTCCTAACCAACTCTTATTCAGTCTTTGAAACCCCATTTGGTTTTCATGTCCTCTATGATGTCTTCTCTTATGTCCCTGAACAAAATTCACTCATTTGTGCTATTGAATATGTCTCTTTAATATACTCTTTAATATATCTCTTTAATAAATATATCTCCTTAAAGAATATATCTCTTTAATGTACTTTTTAATGTTCAGACATGGTTCCCCTACTATGCTATAAATTCTCTGAGGGCAGGTATTATGTTTTAGTCATCCTTATGTTCCCAGTGCTTGGTACATAGTATGTGTTCAGTAAACGTTTAGTGATGATTGAGTTTTTGTCAACAGTCTAAAATGCTTTAGATAAGTTATGTTATGGTTTGAATGTTTGTCCCCTCCAAAACTCATGTTGAAATTGAATTTCCATTGTAACGGTATTAAGTAGGATCCTTAAGAGGTGGTTAGGCCAGGAGGGCTCCACCCTCATGGGTGGGATTGGCTGTGTTATAAAAGGCAAGTTCAGCCTGCTCTTGCTCTCACTCACCCTCTTGCCTTCTACCATGTGGTGACATAGCAAGAAGGCCCTCACCAGATGCCAGCACCTTGATATTGGATTCCAGACTATGAGCCAATAAATTTCTGTTTATTATAAATTACCTAATCAGTGGTATTTTGTTACAGCAGCACAAAACGAACTAAGACAGGTTAATGCAGTAGTTGGCAAAGAAATGAGATGGAAAGAAGCTGGGCCTTGACATCATTGAGGCTTTGCTTCAATCTGTCCTTCCTCTGGACTTTTACTATTAGATAAGCCAATAAACCTTCCTTAATGTTTAAGCCAGTCTGAGTCAGATTTTCTGTTATTTATAACAGATACAAGATACACTTGAAACTGATACAAGTGGTTTTATAAAATAAAAAGCAGTATATTTCACACTAACAATTTTATACACACATTAACTTTGTTTTTGTTTAACAAGTGCTCATGAGGAACTATTAGGAACAAAGCAGAATCCCTCCTGTTGATTGTATGGCTAACCAGCTGTAGTGCTTCCTTTATTTACTTGGGGAGGAGTGGAGGATAGGGAGAAGGTGGGTGGGAGGGAGGAACAAATTCAGTTTTTGAACAACTGTTTTTAATTAAAGTTTGAGAGACCAATACATTTTTATGGAACTTTAAAACTTACTTATGAAAATAATTTATTGATGAAAATATTGATCAAACTAAGATGTATGTTTGCTCATTGTTTTCAAGATTCTGAAAGTTTTTGTGCTCTGAAGAATTTGTTTTGTTTAGGGTAAAATACGATCATTCAGCACGCAGATATTGAACTCTTGCTGTATACTGAAGATACACAGTTTTTGCCCTTGGAGAGTTCATTGTTTAGTAGGGAGAAAGACACATAAAAATAATAATGATGCAATGACAGAAGTGCTATAATAGAGGTATGTACTGAGTGTGATGGGATTAGAGAAAGGAGCCATTAACTTGGTCTTGGGGGAGTATGAGTGTCATTGGCAACTTTCCAAGCTTTCACTGTAATGGATATCTTTATCCATTACTTATACCTCCTATAGTGTACTGGTGTGATTGCCAATTATATCCTGCAATACAGAAGTCCTCTGAGAATACATACCTTGCTTATGATATTGCTATAGTGATATGAAGTATTATTTAATATTTAGAGAGTAAAATATGTAATTACTGCAAAGTGACAAAAGATTATATTATGACAGTTTCTATTATGATGTTGATTTCTGTTCTTTCATCACTTTAAATATGCATGTAATCAGGGGCTTTACCATAACTATGTCTGTACATTAATAAAGGGATTTAAATGGCTTTACCTCATGAGTCCATCATTTTAATGATGGATTATAGCATGATTAATTCTATTTGTGAGAGGGGGAAACGGAAAAGTGTTTAAATGTCCCATTCTTGACAGCCAAGCCTGTATATCAGACTTAGTAATTAACATTAGTCAGAACAAAGTGTACCAGTTTCTAGTCTGAATTATCTACTGTTATGTTTGATTTGTTGGTGTTATTGACTGTTTACCCTTTTTTGCTCCAATTTTAGTAAGATTTTTTAAAAAATTCTTTTCAATAGTCAATGACCATGTTAACTTTGTGTTCTGTGTTTCAAAATAAATCTAAAGAAGATATCTTCTAAAGGAAAATCAACATAAGTAGCAGAAAATAAATTTTATTATTTGAAGGAATTCATAAGAGAAGATATATTTTGAAAAAGTATTCTTAACTCTTTTAGTGAAATTGCCTTTGTTTTCACTATAAATTTTAGAAAATTACATTCTAAGCCAATATTAAACAATGTTCTGTGGAATGAACTGAGAACAAACTCATTTTTATATTGACTTTTTAATGTTGCCTCTATTTTTTAGCTTATATGTTATTTTCAAACCTATTTTATAAAAATAAGTATATATTTCTTAGCATCACTAATTAAACTATGATTCCTTTCTATTCCTTACAGGCTTCTAAGGGAAGAACTCCATTCAGATGTTACTTTCTCTATAGGTTATACTTTGTTCAAAGCACACAAAGCAGTCCTTTTAGCAAGGGTTCCTGACTTCTATTTTCATACTATTGGACAGACATCAAGTAATTTAACAAATCATGAGCCTGTTGCTGTGGAGAATGTTGAAGCTTCAGAATTTAGAACATTTTTACGGTAAGTGCTTTCTTTATCTTTTTTTCCTCTTATATTTAAGTCTGATATTTATTTTTGAAACATATGTTTCAAAAAACATATATGTTTTTATTTCATATATTTTATGTCTGTTTTGTAACTTGATAAGAAAAACCCATTCATTTAGTAATTATAATAGTTTTAGTAGAGGCTAACTATTAATATTAGATGCTTAGTATTACTAGAGGCTAAGTTCTAATTTAAGACTGATTCTGAGAGAGGAGAAATGAATGATGTGCTCTTTACTAATATGAATGAATTATTCAGGGTTTCTCAATGGCAGCACTATTGACATTTTGGGCCATATAATTCTTTGTTGTGAGGGCAGTACTGTGCATTTTAGGATATTTAGTTGTGATCACCAAAATGTCTCCAGACATTGCCAGATGTCCTCTGGGGGGCCAAATTTCCCCCTGTTAAGAACCATTGTTACATACTGACTTCTGTATTATTGGTATGTGAAACTTTGAAACTTTAAGTAAATTGTGTGTATTTATAAAAATATAAGATCATAACTTTTTATTTTCTAGCTTATGTCTTAGTCCATTCAGGCTGCTATATCAAAATGCCTGAGACTGGGTAATTTAGAACCAACAGAAATTTATTGGTCACAGTTGTGGAGGCTGGGAAGTCCAAGATCAAGGCGCCAGCAGATTTGGTGTCTGGCTAGCGCTAGTTCTTCATCAGTGGCGCCTTCTATGTGTCCTCACGTGGTGGATGGAGCGAACAAGCTCCCCTGGGTCTCTTTTATACGGGCACTAATCCCATTCATGAGGATGAAGCCTTCATCTCCCAAATGTGCCACTTCTTAATACCACCACTTTGGGGACTAAGTTTTAACATGTGAATTTTGGGGGAATACAGACATTCAGACCACAGCAACTTGTGTGGTCAAAAAAATTTTTTTTTCCTTCAACCTTCAAATAGAACCAGAAAAAATTTTGAAAATAGAACATCAATTGAACTTTTTAGTAATTTTTGGGACTAATGTGTTTGGTAAATTTAGAGAATTGTCACTAGCTAAATAATGGGAGAAACTAGTTTAAATTAATCCCTGTTCTGTACTTCATTTCTTTTTATTGTCAAATAATATTCCATTTATGGCTATACCACGTTTTGTTTATCTATTCATCAGTTGATGGCCATTTAAGTTATTTCCACTTTTTGGCTATTAGGAATAATGGTGCTATGAACATTCATGTACAAGTTTTTATGTGAACCTATGTTTTTATTTCTGTTAGGTATATACCTAGGAGTGGAATTGCTGGGCCTTATGGTAACTCAGCTTAACTGTTTGAGGAACTGCCAGACTCTTTTCCAAAATGGCTGTAACATTTTACATTCCCACTAGCAATGTATGAGATTTCAGTTTCTCCACCTCCCCAGCAACTCTTGTTATTATCTTCTGTCTTTTTTATTATAGCCATCCTAGTGGATGTAAACTGGTATCTCATTGTGGTTCTTACTTGTATTTCCCTGATAGCTAATGATGTTGAGCATATTGTCATGTGCTTATTTGCCATTTTTATATCTTCTTTGAAGAACTATCTATTTACATCCTATGCCAATTTTTAAATTGGGCTGTCTTTATATTCATTGAGTTATAAGAGTTCTTTATATGTTCTGGAATACTGGACTTTTATTAGACATATGATTGACAAAAATTTTCTCCTATTCTGTGGGTTGTCTTTTCACTTTCTTGATATTGTTTGTGACACAAAAGTTTTAAATTTTTATGTAGTCTAGTTTATCTAATTTTTCTTTTGTTACTTGAAAACATAAGAAACCATTGCCTAATCCACATCACAATAATTAACTCCTATATTTTATTCTAAGAATTTTATAGTTTTGTATTTTTAGCTCTTACATGTAAGTCTGTGATCCATTTTGAGTTAATTGTTATGTTTGGTTAAGGAAGGAGTCCAACTTTCTTCTTTTGTGTGTGGATATACAGTTGTCCCAGCACCATTTTTTGAAGAGTATTCTTTCCTTATTGGATTGCCTGGACACGCTTGCCGGAAATCAGTTGCCCATTGCCATAAACTGGATTGTCTCCACCCAAAATTTATAGGTTGAAGCCCTAACCCGCAGTGTGATGGTAGTTGGAGATGGGGCCTTTGGGAGATTGTTCGGTTAAGATGAGTTCATGAGGGTGGAGTCCTCATAAGCATTAGTGCCTTTATAAGAAGAGAGCTTGTGCATGTACTTTCTCTCTCTCCTTGCTATGTGAGGACACAGTGAGATGGCAGTGTCTGGAAGCCAGGAAGAGGGCCCTTACCAGAACCCTACCACACTGGCACCCTAATGTTGGACTTCTAGCTTCCAAAAACTGCAAGAAATAAATTTCTGTTGTTTGAGCCACCCAGTCCATGGTGTTTTGTTATGGCAGCCCAGGCTCATTCACCCATAAATCTGAGGGTTTATTTCTGCTCTCTCAGTTCTGTTCCATTGGTCTGTATTTCTGTCCCTTGGTGCCAATTACCAGTTTTGACTTTTGTGAAAAATCAAGTTGGATTTTTGTGTTTTTATGTCCTGGACCCTAGGTGTTTTTTAGATGACAGTCTTTTAGTTGTTTGTTGACATGCTTTTGCCAACAATCAAAATCACATTTACTTTAGTGTAGAAAATTGTCTTTGGATAATTAAATTTTAAGTATATTTGTGTGATTTGTTTGACTTATTATTCTTCATTTAATGCTTTAACAGTTGCTTGAGTGATCTGTTTTTCTTTATTATTTCAGAGTTTCTTATGTGAAGCTCCTAGAAGTATAAATGTAAAATTGCCTAACTTTGGCTTCCCCTGTTTGTTAGAATAGCATGATATGCTATAATTTAAGCAGATACTTTAAGTGCAATTTTTTGACATTTCAATTGTTTAAATGTACAATCAGTGACATTAAGTACATTCACAATGTTGTGTACCCATCACTACTATCCATTTCTAGAACTTTTCCATCTTTCCAAACTGATACTCTGTTTCCATTAAACACTAACTCCCCATTCCCCCTCCTCCAGCCCCTGGGAGCCACCATTCTGTTTTTTGTCTCTACGAGTTTGACTACTGTAGGTACCTAATATAAGTGGAGTCATATAGTATTTGTCCTTTTGTGATTGGTGTGAGACAAAGTAGGAAACATAAGAAGCCATGTTTGCTCATTCTGCTTACCAACAAAATTTCATAAAATCCCTTGCCGGCAGAATTTCACAAAGCCCCTGCACTCTGAGCACAGCTCTCTGGAAGAATGCCCAAAAGATGATAAGTAGGATAGAGCACAGATTCCAACGTCTCTTGCATGAATCACTGCATTTTTAATTATTTTAGTTTTATTTTTCTCTCATTTTTTGTATATATTCATGGAGTACAAGTGCAGTTTTGCTACACTGATATGTTGCATTTTGGTAAAGTCAGGCCCTTCAGTGCATACATAACTGGAGTAATGCACATTGTACCCACCAAGCAACCTACCATCATCCACCCCCCCCACCCATCCCCACCCCTCTGAGTTTCCATTGTCCATCATTCCACCCTCTGCTTCCATGTGTACACATTATTTAGCTCCCACTTTTAAGTGAGAACATGTGATATCTGTGTCTGAGTTTTTTCCCTTAAGATAATGGCCTCTAGTTCCATCCATGTTGCAGCAAAAGACATGATTTCATTCTTTTTTATAGCTGAATAGTATTCCATTGTGTATATATACCACATTTTGTTTACTGAATACTCTGTTGGTGGATACATAGGCCGATTCCATATCTTTGCTATTGTGAATAGTGCTGCAAGAAATGTATCAGCGCAGGTATCTTTTTTATATGTTGATTTCTGGGTATCTACCCAGAAGTGGGGAATTGCTGGATTGTATGGTAGTTCTATTTTTATTCTGTGAGAAATCATCATACTGTTTTCTATAATGGTTGCACTAAATTACATTCCCACCAACAGTGTATAAGAGTTCTCTTTTCTCTACATCCTCACCAACATCTGTTATTTTTTGTCTTATTAAAAATAGCCATTCTGATTGGTGTAAGATGATATCTCATTGTGGCTTTAATATGCCTTTCTCTGATTAGTGATGTTGAACATTTTTTTATATGCTTGTTGGCCATTTGTTTGTCTTCTTTTGAAAAATGTGTATTTATGTCCTTAGCCCACTTTTTAATGGGGTTAACTTTTTATTGTTGCTGAGTTGTTTGAGTTCCTCGTAACTCTGGATATTAGTCCCCTGTCAGATGAATAGTGTAAATATTTTCTTCCATTCCACAGGTTGTCTGTTCACTCTGTTGATTATTCTTTTTTTTTTCTTTTTTAAGTTTTCTTTTTTTTCTTTTTTTTTTTTTAATTTCAGAATATTATGGGGGTACAACACTTTGGCTATATATATTGCCCATGCACTGCCTGTGTCAGAGCTACAATCGTGGTCATCCCCCAAACTGTGCTCCCCGCATCCATTCAGTGAGAGTTTTCCCACCCCCAGTTGATTATTCTTTTGCTGTGCAGAAGCTTCGTAGTTTAAGTCTTATTTGTTTATTTTTGTTTTTGTTGCCTGTGCTTTTGAGGTCTTAGTCGTGAATTCTTTGTCTAGACCAATGTCCAGAAGAGTTTTCCTTAGGTTTTCTTCTAATATTTTTATAGTTCCAGGTCTTAAATTCATGTCTTTAATCCATCTTGAGTTGATTTTTGTATATGGTGAGAGATAGGGGTTCAGTTTCATTCTTCTGCATATGGCAATTTGATTTTCCCATCACCATTTATTGAAAATGGTGTCCTTTCTCCAGTGTCGACTTCATCAAAGAATAGTTGGCTGTAAGTATGTGGTTTTATTTCTGGTTCTTTGTGCCTATTTTTATACCAAAACTATGCTGATTTGATTACTATAGCCTTGTAGTATAATTTGAAGTCAGGCTATTTAATGCCTCCAGCTTTCTTCTTTTTGCCAAAGATTGCCTTGGCTGTTCATGCTCTTCTTTTGTTCCATATGAACTGTAGAATTGTTTTTTTACATTCAAGGTTAACATTTGATATATGAGGCATTATGCCTGTCATATAGTTAATTCTTTTCTAGTTGTTTTATACATTCTTTCTTTCTTTCTTTTTTTCTCTGTCTTTTTGTCTTTATGGTTTGATGAAATTATGTGATGTTGCCATTTGATTCCTTTCTCTTTCTCCTTTGTGTGATTGTTTTATAAGGCCTGTGAGTTATAATTTTCATGTGTTTTTGTGATGGTGAGTATTGATCTTTTGTTTCCATGTTTGAAACCCCTTTGAGCATTTCCTGTAGAGCTGGTCTAGTGGTGAGAAATTCCCTCAGTGTTTTCTTATCTGGGAAAGACTTTATTTCTCCTTCATTTATGAAACCTATTCTGGTAAGATATAAAATTCTTGGCTGACTTTTTTTTCTTTCAGCACTTTGAAAATGTCATCCCATTTTCTTCTGGTCTGTGAGGTTTCTGATGAGAAGTGCACTGCTAGTCTGATGTTTCCTTTATAGGTGGCTAGATGCTTTTCTTTTGCTAATTTTAAAATTCTTTCTTTCACTTTGACTTTAGCACATTCTGAATATAATGTGCCATGGTGAAGTCTTTTTTGCAATATGTTTTCCTGGGGATTGTTGGGCCTCTTATATCTGGACATCTAACTCTCTTGCTAGACTTGGGAATTTTTCATCAATTATTTCCTTAAATAAATTTTCTAAACTTTTAAAAGATCTCTCTTCGCCCTCAAGAATACTGGTAACTCATAAGTTTGGTTGCTTTATGTTGTCCCCGATGTCTCGAAGGCTTTGTTCATTCTTTTTTATTCTTTTTCCCCTATTTTTGTCTGACCAGATTATTTGAAAAGATCTGTCTTCAGTATCTGAGATTCATTCTTCTGCTTGGTCTAGTCTATTATGGAAGATTTTGAATGTATTTTGTCTTTCTTTTAATGAGTTCTTCAGTTCTAGAATTTGTTTGGGTTTTTTTTTTTTTTAACGATATTGTCTCCTTGGTATTTTTTATTCCTAATTGATTTTCTGATTTTTGTTTGTTTGTTTTTCAGATTTCTCTTCCATCTCATTGAGCTTCTTTAAAATCAATATTTTGAATTCTTTATCTGGCATTTCAAGGAGTTCTTTTTGATTGGGATCTGCAGTTATTGTGTCCTTTGATGGTGTCATAATTCTTTGCTTTTTTGTGTTTCCCATGTCCTTCCATTAGTATCTGCACATCTGGTGTAGTAGTCCCTTCTTCCGATTTTTCGATATTGCTTTCATAGGGGAGAATTTTTTCCTGAAGATGTATGTGTGTTGTTCATTGATTAGGACACTTTGGCTTTGATTTTGGGTGCCTGTGGTCGTGTGATCTTTATATGATTTCTTCAGCAGTACACAGGGTCAGGGGTATCTGTGATTTCTTCAGTGGCTTAGTGCATGGTTATTACTTGAGTCTGTGGTGAGGTTTTATTGGGGACTTTGACACCAACTGAGCCCTGGCGGCAGCAGCAGTGAGCTGAATATGCCTGCTTTTAGGCCCCAGAGGAGCTTATGCTGGTACCGGTGTTAGTGAGTCCTAGAGGGCCGATTCTTGGGTCTCCAGGTGGCTTGCTTAGAAGCTAATAGTGGGAGCAGTGGGCTTGGTATGTGAGCAGGGTCTCAGGCCCCTAGGCAGCTGATGGGATGTGGGTGATGGCAGGAGCGGTGGTGGAACAACCCACTGGGACCCAAAGGGTCTGTGTTGGCATTGCTGGTAGGTGCAGTGGGTTAGATGGGCTATTCTCCAGTCCCACAGCCACCCATAGCAAGGTAGAGGTTATGGTCCTAAGTGTGCTTAGAAGGGCTTGGTCTTCACTGTCCTTCCCCACCCGGGTGGTGGCTATAGCCATGTGGCCTCAAAGTCAGCCCGAGGGCAGGGCGCAACCTGAAGTTAAACTCTCAAAGTGGCACCTTGGGCCTGTGACTACAGAGAGCAGGGACCCACTAAGGTGAGCAGCATAAGGAAGAAGCTACGGGGACTTTGGTCCTTTCATGTCTGTGCCTCACAACTGCTGGTTGCAGGGCGGTGGGTATTGTCCTAGATATGCTTAGGAGAGCCTGTTTTCCCTGTCTGTCCTCTACCAGGTAGTGGCTGCAGCCACTCAGCCCAAATTCCGCCTGAGGGAGAGTGCAGCCAGCCCAGCGTTAAATTCTCAAATGGCTCCTTGGGCCTGCAACCAGAGAAGGTGGGGCCCCTTCCAGGCAAGCAGTGTAGGCAGGAAGCTATGGGGAGTGCGATTGCTCGCGTCTCCGTCTCAACAGCAACCCGCAGCAGTGTGCTGGGGACCTTCCCAGCGTTGCCTGGGAGCTCCCCGTTTCCACTCTGCCACCTCAGAGCCACAGCAGCAGTAGCTGCATCTGTAGATCTCTGGCATCTAGGCTATCAGAATGGCACCCAGTTGGAGGTGCTCTGGGCTTGGATGCCTGTTGGATTCTGTGTAGGTTCACTTTGTGGAGCAGTGTCTCTGTGCAATCTCTAGGTGGCTCCCTATGTTAGGCCAGAGGCCTGAGTGCGTTGAGGGGTACTCCTGTAGCCAAGATTGTAAAAGCCCTTTTCCGAGTGTTAAGTCCTAGGCATTTCTCTCTTACTGTTTCTCTGTATCCAGGAGCTTTTCCTAGCTCTCAGTCAGTCCCCAACCAGACAAGCTGCCTTGAACCCTCTGCTTACTTACTTTTGGTGCTTCCTATCACTTCTGTGGTGAATCCTAGCCTCCTTTCTAGATGATCTGTTCAAAATGTGAGTATCTACTTACTGTTCTGGCTCCTCTTCGTGGAAGAGGCACATACTACCTGCTTCGGGTCAGCCATCTTCACAATATTTCTCTTTAAGTACAATTTAGAAAACCATTATCATTTTTCAGTGTAGATCATAGGCTTATCATTGAGTTCCAAATATCAGTTTTAAAATGTATACTTTTTTTCCTTAGCAGGTGGTATAGTGGAGTTGTTATAAGAGCAGGATTTGTAGTCAAGCCAGGTCTATTTCTGTGTGAACTTGGACTAATCACTTACCATTAGCTTCCTCATCTGAAAAATGAATATAGTAATACCTACCTTATAGTGTTGTTGTGAGGGTTAAATGAGATGGTTATGAAGCACTTAGCACAGTGGCCTGGCATATATAGTAAGCACTGTATAAATTTTAGTGTGTTATTCATAATAGTAGGTGCTATGAAATGATACATATCCTCAGCTGTTGAGTGTATGTTTAAAAGAAGATCCTTAGCTGGGCATGGTGGCTCACACCTGTAATCATAGCACTCTGGGAGGCCAATGTGGGAGGATTGCTTGAGGTTAGGAGTTTGAGACCAGCCTGAGCAAGAGTGAGACCCCGTCTCTAAAACAAATTAAAAATGAAAAGATCCTTGGGATAGGTCAAATTTTTATACATTAGAGAAAGGGATAAATTACATCAGTGTTATCCTTTATCTATTATTAAAATTGATGGGAAAAAAAGATTGAATTAGAGACAGTGTGGGACAGTGGAGAAGTGCTGGACTTGGCAACAGGACAGATCTGCCTTCTGGTGGTGCATTATCTTGTTTTATGATTTCTTGCAGCCTCAGTTTTCTCATTTAGAAGAAAATAGTTGGAGTAGCTGGCTTTGTGCTTCATAGCACTTCATAGTGCTCTATTTTAAGCACTTAATCACATTCTGTTTTGTATTAGGTTAGGCATGTATGTCTGTGGTTATGCAAGCTCCTTGAGATTAGATTGTCTCATTGATGTGCACATCCCCAGTGGTACCTCACGTAGTGTCTTGCACATAGAAAGGGCTTGTGATGTTCCCTTTTTAAAAGAAGGTTGAATTGAAATTTGTCTATATTAAAAGACAGCATAAAGAAAGAAGTATACTGGAAAATACTGAGATTTAAATTCTTTTGGTAAAAATTCTGATAAAATAATGTTTTGAATTTTTGCTTTATGAAATTTAGTCCTCATAAGTGTCTTTAATTCACATCCTTTCTCTTTAAATAACTGATAAAGGTTTTGAAATATTCTTTTATGTTGCTACTTATTATAGAGTCCTTTGGTGTGTACTTGAGTTAGAGTATGACATAGAGTCTTTGAAAAGTGGTTTTATTTGTAGTGATTTCAGATATGGCTCAAATGATTGCCAGTGGAAAGTTGTGCTTGCTTTTATGACCTCATGATTAAAATTCAACTCAGGATGATAAAAATCTTTGATTTCCCAAGGAGACTTACCCTGTTATTGTTGTGAGAGCATGTGTGCACACGAGAGGGAAAGAAAAGGGGGAGGACCTTTGAATTTTTAGTTTAACATCAAGAGCTGGGAGATGCTAAGATAAAGTGTCAATCAGGTGAACACATAAAATAGCACAGAATAAAAGATTCCATTTCCTCTGCATGCTTTCTCTGGCGGTGGCTATTTTCTCTCCCATATCCCTTATACTAACTAGGGCTAAAGTGGTTGAGATAGGTGTTTTTCTTGGTGTATTAACTATATTTTCTTATTTTCTGTATGCTTTTTTTTTTTAATAACCTGATAATGAGTTTTAATTATTTTCTGTATTCTTAATGTTCTGGTATCTGGGGTCTCACTGACTGGAAAGAGACCACCCCTCCGAGAGTTAAGCTAATGCCTAGAGATAGTAATTCCTAGTGATAGTGAACACGTCTTTGATATGAAAACCAACCAATCCTGAGTCCCTACACCCATACACCCACCTTCTGTATTTGGTTCTTATATTCCAGGAGGCAATATTCTTCTACCCTAATCATCCCACAGCCAGGTACCAAACAACTAGGGATCACCCCTATAGCCCAGAGCCTACCAACATTATTCAAACTATCGAATCCTGATTCTGCTCATTGCTTACCTTACCTTGCTCATTCCTTCCCTTGAAAATCACAATAAAAGCTTTTGCCCATGCTTTCCCCTTGTTTTTTCTGACCAACCCTTTTGCTTCCCTCTGTGGCCCCTCCATGACATGGCGTGCCCCCTCCTCTTACTAATTGTAAGTAACAAATTATCTTTTCAATGGCAATTGTCTCCTGACCTCTTGGCCTCACTATACCTGAATAAACCCAAAATTTCAGGTACATTTTTAAACACTTAGGAATGTCAATGCTGTCTTCAAACCATTCTTCCTCTCTTCTTCCTAAACCCCCTGTCATCAAATCTTGTCTTACCAATATATACCCAGGAAAATCATCTACAGACCCCCAGATGAGTCCTCCTCATTCCTCAAAGATTTTAGCTACTGATTATTGTCAGTTTCTCTAGTAATATAAGTCTTAATAATTGCATTTGCCACATAGATGATGTTTCCAATGACCTGGCCTCTCAGTTCCTTCAATTCCTGTCTTCCAGTAATCTTGTTCTCCACCCTACCTCAGCTACTCACTGCCGTGTCAAATCCTAAATCATGTCTTTACCAATAACTGCAGCCTGCCATAATCTTGATTCCAAGCAATTCTCTAACTTCTACCTCCTATCTCTCTAGCTTAACTCCCTTTAGGACTACAACTCTAATAATTCATCAACTTCATCAGGACCTGCAATTAATCTTACTACATTTTATTGTCTTTTAGCCTCTTATGTCCTCATTTCCCTCCTTACTCAGTTTAAATTCCTTTCACTATCATTGTATCACTCCCTTTGCGTACAACCTCAGCTCCCTTGTCCCCTTTGAATTGTTTTATTTGCTTGTCAAAACCCCAGATCTTATATCCAACTCTTTAACTTCTCCACTTTTGCATCCACAGAGCTGAATGTGGCTGAAAAAAATACACAACCATGCTAACCAGTCTCACTTTGAATTCACTGTGAACCTCAAGTAGGCTCTTAGTGCTGGTTGTCAGTCATACTATATGCAATCAACTATATTTTCGTAGTCCCATTTGATTTCTTACTTTCCTAGAGGATTATGTCACCCTTCCTTTTTTCCTGAACCCTTAACCATTCTTCCCACATCTTCATTCTCACTTTTGATGACCTTGCTTTCTATGTCATGGAGAAACTCAAAGCAATTAGAAGAGAACTTTCACAAACTTCTTCCACATCTACTCACTTACTTGCCTCTGTACCCGCAGCTTTATCTTCCTTCCTGTTGCTCTTAATGAACTGTCAGTGCTTCTAAAATCAATTCCTCCACTTGTCCACCAGATCTTATCCTATTCCTTTTCACCTAGCTAGGGACATTGCTCCAGCAATTTTCATTTTTCTGCAAAAAATTTCTCCTTTCTTGCATCTTGTCATCAGTATGTAAGCATGATTTTTTTTGTCTACCTAAAAACCAACAAAACCTTATCCTGACCCTGCTTCCCTTCCAGCTAACACTCCTTTTCACATCAAAGCTCCTCAAGAATTATCTATCACACTCTCTGCAATTCCTTTCTTCCCATATACTACTTTTTAAAAAATTGAGATATAATTCATATACCATAAAACTCACCCTCTTAAAGTGTATAATTCAGTGGTTTTAGTATATTCACAGTGTTGTGCAACTGTCATCACTAATTCCAGAATATTTTCATCATCCCAAAATGAAACCCCATACCCATTAGCGGTCACCACTTATTTCCTTCTTCACTCAGCCCCTGGCTACCCACAACCTACCTTCTATCTTTATGGATTTGCCTGTTGTGGGCATTTCATATAAATGGAATCATAACAATATATGGACTTTTATGTCCAGCTTTTTTAACTTTTGCATGATATTTTCGAGATTCATCTATGTTATGGCATATATCAATTCTTCATTCCTTTCATGGCTGAATATTTCATTGTATGATCAGGGGACACCAAGATCATCCACGGATTTGATGATTTGCTAAGAGGACTTACAATACTCAGTATATAGTCATACTCAAGTCTATGACTTATTATAGAAAAAGGAAACAAAGGAAAAAGGCACATAAGGTGAAATACATGATAAACAAGGCACAAGTTTCTAAGGGTCCTTTCCCAGTGGAGTCACACAGGACATTCTTAATTCCCTCAGCAATGGGTTGTGACAATGCTTCTGAAATGTTGCCAACTATGGAAGCTCATTAGAGGCTCAATGCCCAGGGTTTTTACTGGGAATTGGTCACGTAGGCACTCCTGCCCGACATGTACCCAAATTCCAGACTTCCAGAAGGAAAGCAGGTTTTCAGCATAAACAATATTGTTTGTTTAAACAGTTTAGGCATAGTGAACCACACTTACATTCAGAGAAGCTAAGAAGACTCCCGAAATCCATGTTTCCAGACTCCAGCCAAGGGCCAACCTTCTAAGCAAGTCTTTCAAAGAATAGCAGTCAGGCCTGCTATCTTAACTATTTTCTGTATGTACAGAAATACCATATTTTATTTACCCATTCATTAGATGATAGGCATTTGGGTTGTTTCACCTTTTTTGCTGTTGTGAATAAATCTGCTATGAACATTTGTATACAAGGTTTTATGTGAACATATGTTTTCAAGTCTATTATTTCATATACCTAGGAATAGAATTGCTGGTCATGTGGTAGTTCTATGGTTAACCTTTTGAGGAACTGCCAGACTCTTTTCCAAAACAGTTGTACCACTTTACATTACCACCAGCATGTGCGAAAGTTCTAATTTCTTTTTGATTATAGGCATCCTAGTGGATGTGAACTGGTATCTCATGGTAGTTTTCATTTATTTGCATTACCATATAACTAAAGTTTAGCAACTTTTTGTATGCATATAGGTCATTTTAAAATCTTCTTTGGAAAACTGTTTATTCACATCCTTTGCCAATTTTTTAATTGGATTATTTGTCTTTATATTATTGAGTTATAAGAGTTCTTTATATATTCTGGAATATTGACTCTTATCAGACATATGATTTGTAAAAGTTTTCTTTAATTCGGTGGGTTGTCTTTTAACTTTCTTTATGGTGTTCTGGAAAGCACAGACATTTTTAATTTCTATGAGTTCCACTTTATCCATCTTTTCTTTTGTCACTTGTGCTTTTGGTGTCATGTCTAAGAAACCATTGCCTAACCCAAGGTCATGAGGATTTATGCCTGTGTTTACTTATAAAAGTTTTATACTTTTAGCTTTTACATTTAGGTCTTTGATCTATCCTGAGTTAATTTTTCTATATGGTGTAAGGTTAGGTCTAACATCATTCTTTTGCATTTGTATACTCAGTTGTCTCAGCACCTTTTTTTTGTTTTTAAAGTCAGGGTCCCGCTCTGTTGCCTGAGCTAGAGTACGGTGATATCATCATAGCTTACTGCAACCTCAAACTCCTGGACTCAAGCCATCCTCCTGCCTCAGCCTCCCAAGTAGCTGAGACTACAGGGACGTACCGACACGCCTGGCTAATTTTTTTAGTTTTTGTAGAGATGGGGTCTTGCTGTGTTGCTCAGGCTGGTCTCAAACTTCTGGCCTGAAGCAGTCCTCCCACCTCAGCCTCCCAAAGCCCCTATAATCAGGCTGGGATTACAGGTATGAGCCACCATATCCAGCCAGCACCATTTTTTGAAGATACTGTTCTTTCCCATTGTATTGTCTGAATACCCTTGTCAAAAATTAGTTACCCATAAATGTATCTTCTAGACTCAATTCTATTCCATTGATGTATATGTCTGTCCTTATGCCAGTACCACATAGTCTTGATAACTGTAGCTTGATGGGAGACTTAGAAAATTGGGAAGAATGAATCTTCCTTCCAACTTTGTTCTATGTCAAGATCATTTTGGCTATTCTGGGTCTCTTGCATTTCCATTTGAATTTAAGGATTGACTTGTCAATTTCTGCAAAAAAAGGCAACGGGAATTTTGATAGGGATTGCATTTAATCTGTAGATCAATTCAGAGTATTGCCATCTTAATAATATTATCTTCCAATCTGTGAACATGGAATGTGTTTCCATTTATTTAATTGCTTTCAACATTGTTTTGTAGTTTTCAATAAATAAGTCTTGCACTTCTTTTGTTAAATATATTCATAAGTACTTTATTTTGGGGATGCTATTGTAAATGGAATTATTTTCTATTTTTATTTTAGGTTGTTCATTGCTAGTATATAGAAATGTAATTGATTTTTGCCTATTCTTTTTTTTTTTCAGAATGCTACAGGGGTACAAACATTTTGGTTACATGAATTACTTTTGTACAGTTTGAGTCAAAGTTGTAAGTGCGTCCATCACCCAGATAGTGTGCATTGTACCCACTGGGTGTGAATTTACCCATCCCCACCTCCCCCCTCCCACCTGCTTGATTTCCATGGAATTTTACTACCATATGTACACATGAGTGTTGATCACTTAGTTTCAATTTAATAGTGAGTACATGTGGTGTTTGTTTTTCCATTCTTGCGCTACTTCACTTAGGGGGTTGGTCTCCAGTTCCATCCAGGTTATTACAAAAGGTATTAGTTCACCATATTTTTTTTATGGCTGAGTAATACTCCATGGTATACCTATACCACATTTTATTAATCCAGTCATGTATTGATGGGCACTTGGGTTGTTTCCACATCTTTGTGATTATGAATCATGCTGCTATAAACATTCGAGTGCAAGTGTCTTTTTTATAAAATGTCTTTTTTTCCTTTGGGTAAATACCCAGTAGTGAGATTGCTGGATCAAATGTTAGGTCTACTTTTAGTTCTTTGAGGCATCTCCATACTACTTTCTATACAGGTTGAACTAGTTTGCAGTCCCACCAACAGTGTATAAGTAAGTGTTCCTTTCTCTCCACATCCACACCAGCATCTGTTGTTTTGGGACTTTTTGATAAAAGCCATTCTCACTGGAGTTAGGTGATATCTCATTGTGGTTTTGATTTGCATTTCTCTGATGATTAGAGACGTTGAGCATTTTTTCATATGTTTCTTGGCCATTGGTCTATCTTCTTTTGAAAAGTTTCTGTTCGTGTCTTTTGCCTACTTTTTAATGGGATTGTTTGATATTTTCTTGCTGATTTGCTTGAGTTCTTGGTAGATTCTGGATATTAGGCCTTTATTGGATATATAGCATGCAAATATTTTCTCCCATTCTGTAGGTTGTCTGTTCGCTCCATTGATTGTTTCCTTGGCTGAGCAGAAGCCTCTTAATTTAATCAGATCCCATTTATTTATTTTTTTTGTTGCTGTGATTGCCTTTGGGGTCTTCTTCATAAATTCTTTGCGTAGACTGATATTTTTAAGAGTTTTTCCAACCTCTTCTTTTAGAATTCTTATAGTTTCATGCCTTAGGTTTAAGTCTGTTATCCATTGTGAATTAATTTTTGTGAGTGGTGAGAGGTGCAGATCCTGTTTCAGTCTTCTACATGTGGCTATCCAATTTTCCCAGCACCATTTATTGAATAGGGATTCTTTTCCCCATTGTATGTTTTTGTGTGCTTTGCTGAAGATCAGGTGGCAATATGAGGATGGTTTTATATCTGGATTCTCTGTTCTGATCCATTGGTCTTGGTCTCTGTTCTTGTGCCAGTACCATGCTGTTTTGGTTACTATAGCCTTGTAGTATAGCTTGAAGTCTGGTATATTGATGCCTCCCAATTTGTTCTTTTTGCTTAAGGTCTCTTTGGCTATTCAGGGTCTTTTCTGGTGCCATACAAAGCATAGAATTATTTTTTCCAGATCTGCAAAAAATGACATTGGTATTTTGATGGGGATTGCATTGAATCTGTAAATCACTTTAGGTAGTATAGACATTTTAACAATGTTGATTCTGCTGATCCATGAGCATATGTTTTTCTGTTTGTTTACATCCTCTGTGATTTCCTTCCTTTGTGTTTCGTAGTTTTCCCTGTAGAGTTATTTCCCTGCCTTGCTTAAATATATTCCTAGGTATTTTATTTTCTGTGTTGCTATTGTGAAAGGTATTGAGTCATTGATTGGATTCTCAGCTTGACTGTTGCTGATGTATAGGAATGCTACTGATTTATGTGCATTGATTTTGTAACCTGAGACTTTGCTGAATTTATTTATCAATTCCAGGAGTCTCTAGGCAGAATCTTTGGGGTTTTCTAGATATAGGATCTTATTGTCAGCAAAGAGCAATAGTTTTACTCCTTTCCCCATTTGGATACCCTTGATTTCCTTCTCTTGCCTCATTGCTCTGGCTAGGACTTCCAGCAGTATGTTGAACAGAAGTGGTGACAGTGGGCAACCTTGTCTGGTTCTAGTTCTAAGCAGGAATGCTTTCAATTTTTCCCTGTTCAGTATGATGTTGGCTGTGGGTTTATCATATATGGCTTTTATGATATTGAGGTATGTTCCATCTGTGCCTATTTTGTTAAGAGTTCTTATCATAAAAGGGCACTGAATTTTGTCAAATGCTTTTTCTGTGCCTATCAAGAGGATCATATGGTCTTTGTTTTTGCTTCTATTTATGTGGTGAATTACATTTACAGAGTTGCATATGTTGAACCGTCCTTGCATCTGTGGGATGAAGCCCACTTGATCATGGTGGATTATTTTTTTGAAGTGCAGCTAAATTTGGTTTGCTAGGATTTTATTGAGAATTTTTGCATCTATTAATATATTCATAAGGGGTATCGGTCTGTAGTTTTATTTTTTTGTTGTGTCCTTTCTTGGCTTTGGTATCAAGGTGATATTGGCTTCATAGAATGAGCTAGGGAGGAGTCCTTCCTTCTCTGTGTTATGAAATAATTTCTGCAGTATAGGTACAAGTTCTTCTTTGTAGGTCTGGTAAAATTTGGTTTCACACCATCTGGTCCAGGACCTTTTTTTTGTTGGGAGATTTTTTATTGCTGCTTCAGTTTTGTTACTTGATATTGGTCTGTTCAGGAGTCCTGTCTCTTCCGGATTGAGCCTAGGGAGGTTGTATGTTTCCAAGAATTCGTTCATTTCCTCAGCATTTTCAAGTTTATGTGCATAGAGATCTTTATAGTATTCAGAGATGATGTTTTGTATTTCCATGGTATCAGTTGTAATATCTCCTTTTTCATTTCTGATTGAGCTTATTAGGGTCCTTTCTTTTCTGTTTCTGGTTAATCTAGTGAGAGGCCTGTTGATTTTGTTCACCTTTACAAAGAACCAACTTTTCGTTTCATTAATCTTTTGTGTAATTCTTTTGTTACTGATTTCATTTAGTTCTGCTCTCACCTTAGTCATATCTTTTCTGCTGCTGGGTTTGGGATAGGTTTGCTCTTCCTTTTCCAATTCCTTGAGACGATTCATTAGATTGTTGATTTGTGATCTTTCTGTCTTTTGGATGTAGGCATTTATGGCTATGAATTTTCCTCTTATGATTGCTTTTGCTAATCTGACAGATTTTGATAACTCATGTCCCCTTTGTCATTTAGTTCAAAGAATCTTTTGATTTTCATCTTAATTTCCTCTTTGACCCAATAACTATTCAGCAGTAGGTTGTTTAATTTCCACAACTTTGTGTAGAGTTGAGTGTTTCTTTTGGAATTGATTTCTAATTTTATTCCACTGTGGTCTGAGAAGATACATGGTATAATTTCTATTTTTTAAAATTTGTTGAGACATGTTTTTGTGGCCTAGGAAGGATCAGTCTTAGAGAATGTTCCATGAGCTGATGAGAATGTATATGCAGTGGTTTTGGAGTAGAATGTTCTGTAAATGTCTGTTAGGCCCATTTGTTCTAGAGTTCCATTTAAGTCCATCATTTCTTTGCTTATTTTCTGCTTGGAGGATCTGTCCCTTTCTGTCAGTGGGGTGTTGAAGTCCCTGGCTATTACGATGCTGCTGTTTATCATGTTTAGATCAAGTAGTGTTTGCTTTATGAATCTGGGTGCAGCTGTGTTAGGTGCATAACTATTTAGGATTGTTACGTCTTCTTGTTGAATTTTTCCCTTCACCATTATATAATGACCATCTTTGTCTTTCTTTACTTTTGCTGATTTGAAGTCTATGCTATCTGATATGAGAATTGCTATACCAGCTTTCTTTTGGTTTCCATTTGCATGGAATATTGTCTTCTGTCCCTTCACCTTGAGTCTGAATGAGTCCTTGTGGGTTAGATGTGTTTCTTGGAAACAGCAGATACTTGGTTTGTATTTTTTAATCCATTCAGCCAGCCTATGCCTCTTGAGTGGAGAGTTCAAGCCATTTACATTTATTGAAAGAATTGATAAGTGGGGTGGATTTCTGTTCATCCTGTTGAGTAGAACTTTATTGCTTTTTTTATTGCTTTTTTTTTTTTTTTTTTTACCTCTCGAGCCATTGTGGTATCTGGGCTCTGACCTTTAGCTTTTGGGTGAGTTTACACTGGTGGGTGTTTGATCTGTGTATAATGCAGTTCTGAGTACTTTCTGCAGGGCAGGTCTGGTCTTGACAAATTCCCTCAGTGTTTGCTTGTCTGAGAAAGTCTTTATTTCTCCCGCATATAAGGAACTTAGTTTTTCAGGATTCAAAATTCTAGGCTGGCCATTAATCTGTTTGAGAAGACTGAAAATGGGGCCCCAATCCCTTCTGGCTTGTAAGGTCTCATTTGAGAAGTCTGCAGTTAGTTTACCTTTGGGTTTTCCTTTGTAAGTTACCTGCTGCTTTCACCTTATGGCTGGTAGGAGTGCCTTTTTCATGTTTACTTTGGCCAGTCTGATGACTGTGTGTTGTGGTGATTGCCTCTTCATGATGAATCTTCCAGGGGTCCTTTGAGCTTCTTGTACCTGGCTATCTAGATTTGTAGAAAGGCCAGATAAATTTTCCTCAAATATTCCCTCAAATAGGTTTTCCAACCCTTGTGTATTTTCTTCTTTGCCCTCAGGGATTCCTATGATTCTTATGTTTGGCCTCTTTACATAATCCCACATTTCTTTTAGGTTTTGTTCGTTCCTCTTTTTTCTCAGATCTTTCTCTTTGACTGACTTGTTTAACTCAATGGTGTTGTCTTTAAGCTCTGAGATTCTTTCTTCTGCCCGATCTAGCCTATTCTTAAGTCTTTCCACTGTGTTTTGTATTTCCTTGGATAAATTTCTCATTTCCAGAAGTTCTGTCTGATTTTTTTTCAATAATTTGATTTCCTTAGTAAATTTTTCATTCATTTCCTGCATTGTTTTTTGTGGTTTCTTTGTGTTGGGTTTCTATTTTCTCTTGTATTTCATTGAGCTTCCTTACAATTCATGTTTGGAATTCTTCATCTCTCATTTCAATCTTTTTGTTTCAGTTGGTATCCATTGGCAAGGAGTTACTGTTTTCTTTTGGGGGTGTCCTTTTGCTCTGATTTTTCATGTTTCCAGAGTTCTTTCACTGATTCCTTCTTACCTGGCCTCTCAGTCGAGACCTGGGGGTGCTAGGCCTGGCTTATGGGCCTGTCTCCAGGTCACTGAAGATCAATCCCCATGCATGCCAGGGACAGGAGTGCTGAGTTGCCTATGGGGTGTTCTAGCAGGTTTGATGTACCTCTCGGGTTACCACTGATCTGCTGTCTTCACCTCTTCCCAACAGTGTGTAGTGAGTTAGGTCCCCCAGCTTACTCTTGGTGATGGTGGGTGGTACTTGTGAGTGTGAATCAGCCACACCCTGTTTGCCTGAGTTGGAAGTTGCTGTGATGAGCTGTATTGTTGTTCTCCCTGTCATTGGTTGATGTTTGTGGGATAGAGCCAGCTGCTGAGATGTTCTTTTGTGTCCGTGGTAGACACTGGTCCCCCAGTTGGAGTACTTGCATGCCCCAAGCTTTAGGAGGGACGCTGTAGCTCCCAGGGGGTTTCTTGATCTCCGTCACCACTGAGGTGGGGGGAGGAGCAAGGCAATTTGTGGCTAGTTTGGTGTGAGCCTGAAAGGCTTTGCAAAGCCTCTGCCAGACTCAGAAGTTGCTTTTCCAGCCACTAGTATAAAAGTGAGACAGTAAATGCTGTAAAGGGTGTGCAAATTGACTTCCCTGTCAGTAGGAGGTGCTTGCCAGAAGGAACAAGCTGCATTGTTATTTTTTGGGTCCTGTGACCTGCTCTAGTCTCTCAGGAGAAGCACTTGAACACCCAGGTGGTGGGTGGTACCCTGGAACTTCCAGGTGAGTCCTTATTCTCTGCCATAGCAGAGGCACATGGGGAAGTGTGGCTGGGCAGGGGTGGGTTGGGTGAGTTTTCCCCCAGGCTCCACAAAGCTGGCAAGGTAGCTGTTTTGGTCAGGGTCAAGGGTCTGCTCCCAATTTCTTGGCAGAGCCACCAGGGAGGGGCTGAAGTGGCCCCACCCAACCAGAAAGTCTGCTTGTGGAGACAGGTCCATCTGAGATTCACAAACTGGTAGTCTGCAGTGGGCCTTGCTCTTTTCCCCCAGCCTCTGCTCCACAGTCTTCCTCCCCCACCATTTACCCGCCATCTGCCAGCAGGCAGGAGCCCAGGCCAGCCAAGCTCTCCCATGACTGTACTGTGGGCTGGGAGGTTCCCCACCGAGGATCCTGGCATGAGCTGAGATCAGGTCCCTCCCATGAAGGAAGGGATGCCCTGAGAGCACACTGCAGCTGGGACCCACACTGAACTCTCCCCCCAGATCTGCCCTTGCAAGCTCCCTCAGCTCCTGTGACCAAGAAAATCAATCCCCGACCATGCCAGGGAGAAGCGTGCTGGTCCCGGGTTGCCCATGGGGTGCCTGAGCGGGATTGATGACCCTCCGCCTAGGGCATGCCCTGCTCTGATGGAGCCACTGGGTGAACAGCACCAAGAAGGGCCAGTGAGCAGGGAGCTCACAGTCTGAGCACCTCTCAGTCCACTGCAGGACCCCAAGAGGAAAGGCTTGAGTCCCCATTCTCTGTGGATGCCTTGGTATGGTGGCTCAGTTGTCTTTCTCTGCAGCTGCAGGTTGGGGAGGGGAAGAGGAGGGAAAGAGTCTGTATGGAGGAATGCCAGCCCTCTGGTCATCTCCGACCCTCTCTCCGGGAGGCAGTCCTCCCAGAATGTCCAGGCTCTGGAGTCATGCAGATCACCTGGGACCCACTGGACCCCTGTGGCTCCTGCACTATGGGCTGGAGTTGGGAAATGTCTGTGTGGGAGTGAGCAGGACAAGACCTGAGGAGTTAAAGCCCCCTGGGGAGGACAAAGGCACATGGTGGGTGGAGAAGCAATATGGCTCCTGTTGTCCTGGCTCGGGTCTCTGGGGGTGGGAAGTGCCCCAGGGAGCCTGGTGCCCTGTCCATGAGCAGTTCCCAGATCATGCTACCAGCTGCTGGTAGCAGCAGTTTCTGGGCTTATGTGGCTAGAAAGTCTCTCCAGCAGCTCGGGAATTTACCGACTGTCAGAGATGCAAGGGAGAGAGAAACCGCTCCACCTACCCTTCTCACTGGACTCGAAGCCTCTTGGGGGTTGATCTTTGCTGATACCTTTCTTCTTGTTCTGAACCACAACTTCTTCCTGTGGTATCTCCCAAAGGCTCTCGCACTCTTCCTTCAGACCCGCATCCGATCTATGTTTGTCTGTCTGTTTGTTTTTTCTCTTTCGTCTAAAACCTATCCTTCTTTCTGAGATGCTCTGGCAGCTGTTGTCTCCGGTCAGCCATCTTGCCCAGAAGTCTGCATATTGTTCTTATATACTTGTAGCCTGCAAACTTGCTGAACTTGTTTAACTGTTAGGATTTTTTTTTGTATATTTCCGTGGAATTTCTATGTATAAGTTTGTCATCTGTAAATAGAGATAGTTTTGCTTTTCCTTTCCCATTCAGATGCCTTTTATTTCTTTTCTTTTTTTTCCTAATTGCGCTGGCTAGAACCTCCAGTAAAATGTTGAGTAAAAGTGATAAGAAATATCCTTGCTGACCTTAGGAGGAAAGCTTTCAGTCTTTTACTGTTAAATATGATGTTAGCTATGGATTTTTCACAGATGTCCTTTACAAGTTGAGGACATTCCCTTCTGTTCCTAGTTTGTTGAGTGTTTTATCATGGCAGGATGTTAGACTTTGTCAAATGATTTTTCTGCATCGATTGAGATGATAATGTGGTTTTTGTCCTTTATTCTATCAATATTGTATATAACACTGATTTTCTTGTGTTTAACCACTCCTGAATTCCTCAGATAAACCCCAGTTGGTCATGGTATATAATTCCTTTTATATATTCATGGATTCAGTCTTCTATTATTTTATTTTTATTTTGGTGATGTTTTCATTTATTAATATATTAATAAGTAATATTGGACTATGTTTTTCCTTGTGATGTCTTTGCTTTTGTATTAGTAATACTGGCCTCATAGAATGAGTTGGGAAGTGTTCCTTCCTCCTCTATTTTTTGGAAAAATTTTTGAAGGATTGGTGTTAATTCTTCTTTAAACATTTGATAGCATTCACCAGGGAAGCCACCTGGTCCTGGTTTTTTCTTTGTGGGAAGTTTTTGATTACTAATTCTATCTCTTTACTTGTTATAGGTTTATTCAGATATTCTGTTTCTTCCTGAGTCAGTTTTGGAAGTTTGTGTCTTTCTTGGAATCGTCCATTTATCTAAGTTACCTAATTTTTTTTGGCATTATGTATTACTTGTTAACATTAAAAAAATTTATAGGCTACTTTTCAAACTTTCTGCTGTTTTAGATTGACCTTTCTACAGTTAGTTCAAATTAAAAAGGTTTTAATATATGTTATGTATCAGAGCAGCACATTGGGGAAACTAGCTTGCTTGCTTTTTTTTTTTTTAAAGAATCACCAATGTTGTTTTACGTTTTATATTTTTCTTTTAGGAGCGTATATTCGTCAAACAAAGACATAAACTATGAAGAGGAAATTATTAGGAAAAAGATAGTGGAGCGTGAGATATCACAAAAGGAACTTGACCTCAGTTTTCAAAAGTATAAAAAATCATCTAATTGTTGTCTTCAGAAGCGTGAAATTCCAGATGATATCACTGATACAGATGGCAATTTAATTTCCAATGGTGAGGTATTTTTTGTGGAGTTTTATAAAATATTATAGCCATGAAAATAATTGTATTCTGATGCAATTAGAGAAAAGCATACTTCAAAAATCTGCACTACTGATTTTTTAAAATAAGCATGGCAAAATGAAAATACTAGTATGGTCAACTCCCAGTTTTCCCAAGATATTGGAGATAGGGTTATTATGAATAAACCCACACATAATTCACAATTCTCTTTCTAACCACTTAAGCCTCTGCATGTCATTGTCCTTATTCTAATCTATACCAATAAAGAAGCTTTAGCAGACTATAGAGTCAGTTCTAACACAATATATGCATACCTTAAAAAACACAAAAATTACTGTTACATAAAAACTTTATCATGATACATTAATAAAAATGATAACCTAATAAAAATGGTAGCCTAGTTTTACACATGTTAAATGGTTAGGAAATACCTAAATACCATAATACATATGCCATTTTAACCTGAGAAAGACGTGAAGTTTGCTTGTGGAAGTGGGTTTCAGAAGGGTTTTATCTTGTGAGTTATTGTGAATTGGTGGAAAGAGGATATTAAGGATGGATGCATGGATGGATGGATGCATGGATAGATAGAGATAGATTCTGACAGGAAACCCAAGGTCCCTGGATCAGAGACTACACCATTTATTACTCAGAGCATCTTTGTGGGCCCACTGCATGGGCAGGGTAACATCGGGCCCTCACTGCATTGCCTCAAGGAGTTTGGGGGATGTGAACTGGTACTAAGATGGCTTCCAGGGGAAGTAAGTTTCTAAATCTTTTTGGAGTAATACATTGTCTCTAGCTTCCAAGGTATGTTTGCTATTTCCTTTAACCAAGTTTACCAGTGCTCTGCTCAAAAAGGCCAGACAATGCAGATATAAAAAAATATTCATAGAAAATAATTTCCCAACAGTTGTTACCTAAAGTCAGATGGGAATTTGTAACACCAGATATAGATGGGTGTGGCTCATAACACATGCAGTGAACTAAGGTATCTGGTAGATATTTAGGGGAGTGTGTGTGTGTTTTATGCATTCTTGCATGGCTCAGTTTAGCTGGGTGCAGTTTTCTGCATTGACCTAGTGTTCCTTGTGTACAAATTTACACCTAAGCAAGTGCAAAATTTATGTTATGCTCAAATTGTTCCCTAATATGTCGATTGTGTTGGATCAAACTCATGTTTTCAAAACAAGTTTACAGCAGAATTGACTGTATATGAAAATACCTGTTAGGTAAAGGATCTTATTACTGGTGTTTACTGCAATAACTATAACCACCAAACTGATTTATCTTGGTTAGATTCCTTTTATATTACATTCACCATATCTAATTGTGAATGAATGAATAGACATTCTAGGCTGTGACATAGATCCATTCATATACTTTTTCTTACTTTGTCCCTTATACCCCTAAGAAGTAAGTGATTATAGACTGATTTTATCAATAAGACCCTAAGGCCCAGATAGCATAAGAAACTTTCCCAGAGCCACACAGAGCAATTGACAGAGTTGGTATTTGATATCCATTTTTTCTGCCTCTAGTCTAGAGCTCTGCCATGGCCCCATGGCAACCCTTTCATGTGGCCACACAAGTTGTGAGTGTAAGCAAAAAAGCTCATGTACCCCTCAATTCCTTGCCCTTTGACTACTTTCTCATCACTCCATGGAAAATTCCAATGTTCATCAGTAACCTTCCAGTTGCCAGTTAAACAGATACTTTTGTCCACGTCTTCTTAACCTCTTTGCAGTCCTTCATGCTGTCAGTGCTGCCGTCCTTACTTCCATGACACCATGCTTTCCTGATTTTCCTTCTTATGGCCATTCTTCAGTCTCCTTCACTGATGAGTCATCTTTTTGCCCCTTAAATAAATGGTATTCTCTAATTTTTTTTTTCTTTAGTTTTGTATCCAACCACTGACTAGATATATCTGTTTAAATATACCTTCAGTATCTCAAATTTAACCTGTCCCAAATTTAACCTGTGGGGCTCTGTCACCAGTGACTGATCTTCACCAGATGTACTGACTAAAGTTTCTGAACTGGCAAAGCTATGATAAACAGTTGTTAAAAGAAAAACTGTTGGCAAAATTAATTTAACTGGGTTTATTTGAGCAAAGAACAATTCATGAATCATGCAGCACTCAGAACCAGAAGAGGTTCACAGAGCTCTGCTCTACAATGTTGGCAGTATTTATAGAGAGAATATGGAAGTAAAGTACAGAAATAGCTTGATTGGTTACAGCTAGGTGTTTGCCTTATTTGGATATGCTGTGATCATTTGGCTGCCTGTGATTGGCTGAAATCTGGCAGTTACCAAAAATATATACTCCTAAGTTAGGTTAGGTTTTAGTTTGTTTACATACTAAATTAGGTTGTAGTTCATTATGTAGGAACTTAACGTATGGAGACAGCCTTAGATCAAGTTTAATTTAACAGTTCCCACCTTTTGGTCAGCCTCTCTCAAATTTGAGAGATTGACCAAAAGCTTGGGCCTTGATGCCACTCTCTGTCACCATCAAAATGGACTTGTTTGGCCTTATAATGGAAATCACAAGTCTCAACATCAGGTCAGTTGAATGATTCTTCACATTTCGCTATTCTTAGGGTCAAAGTGAGACCATTTAACACACAATGGATGGCTACATACAAACATTTAAGACTCCTGAGAGGATATGGCACACCAGGAAGACTATTATGACTATCAGGAGGACAATACCAGGAGATAATACCGAGTGTATTCCTTAATAGGGACCCCTACAAACTAAATTGATCATAATCAAATCAAGTTTAGGCAATATAGACAGTTGAACAGTATTTGAGTCCAGTTGGTCATAGTCTGTTTAGGGAATGATGGCAATGAAGGACCATAGTTCACTGTAGAATGGTCTGATTTTAAAAGGTATCCAGTTTTGTTGTTAGCCTGGTAACATAGGTCATAGTAAAGTGGAGATCCACTAGAAGAAACATAAAGATTAGAAAACCTTGGAAAAGCCAAGCTTCCCATATACCATTTAGGATGCTTATAAACCAACTCTTAGCTGTTCCCATAAACACATCATGTGTTTCTTTCCCTTGAGAAATTTCTTTAATGTATTTTGTGACAGTATCTAAAGAAACAGCAGTATCAGCCACCTTTTAAATTAAGTTTTCTGTAGTAGCAAAATCAGGTGAAAAATAGGTAGAATGTTCAGTTTTATTCAGCACTGTACACCAGCCCCTAACATGGGCAAAGAGGAGATCTAAAGCTGCTTAATGTCACGTTAGGTGCTTTTGTTGAACATGTATGTTATCATACACCTTTTGGAGGGTGGCTTCTACTTAACTGAACCCTTGGGAGGTCTGGTTGGCCACAAAGTCAAAGATTTTCTCCCAATTTATGGATTAATTTCAAATTCCATATAACCAGCACCCCACTACCACCACAAGTGACATCCCAGGAGCCCCATTGGAATCTTTCCTTAGTGGAAACTAGCTAATCTTCATCTATTTCAAGGTTGGTGCTAATTTTGGTTGTTGACTATTTTGGCCTTTGATTATGGGAGGTAATATGGGGACCTTCAGGTGAAGCTATTCATAAGGCAAAAGTGAGCCAGGACAAATAGCAAGATGCAAACCAGTGTGGAGGTAGAACAGAGTAAGGTAATGATCTGCAAACCCAATATAGGCAGGCCCTCAAGGTCTGGAAAAGTGGCATTTGAGCATGGGTTAGTTAAATTTGTCCACCCATAGGTCTGCCTATAACTGCTGAACAAGGTCCAGTAAAAATTTACTTTTTTTGTGTGGTCCCTTTATAGCGCATTATAAGGGTATATAACCACATTTAGTGGAAAAGGACCTTGCTATATTTAATTCAGTGACATCATATAAGCAATTACTTGTACCCACATAGATAGCGCCAGATCTTAAGAATGTGATGTCTGGAAGCATAATGTACCTTTTGCAGGCATCATTTGGGTAGGTTTTCTATATTTGGTAGCAGTTAGGTTATTAATTGGAAAGGTTAGGGTATTATTTTCAGCACGTATAGGAAAGCAAGTAGCAGTGATGTCTAGAAATCAGGGATAGCTCTTCACTCTTTGAGGTTTCAGGGTAATTCTCATTGGGAGCATGAAGAGGTATTGGCATTAGTGGAATTGTTTCTTGTTTGCTCTGGGTTTTTGTTTGTTTTTACTGGGGCATAAGCTTTAGCTAAAGTCATTCAGAGTTCATCTTCATGTGGTAAAAATAAATAAATAAAGTCATTCAGACATTATGATCTCAGAGATTTTCTTGTTAGGAAATAGAACAAAAAGGAAAGAGAATAAGGTTTTCATGATGGCAGAGAAGTCTTGATCCACGATCTTGGGAAAGCTATCCATGTTTAGAATCTTGTCTGTTTTGGGGGAGAAACTTCCCTGGTCAGCTTTACCTTAAGGTCTCCAACAGGTGTACAGTTTCAAGAGTCTGGAGTGGCCCTCTCAAGAGTTGTGAGATGTGGACCCAAGGCTCGAGGCCCTGAAGTTTTGCAGCAGGGTGGGTGATGAGAAGAACTTAGTATGGTCCTTTCCATTGAGGTTCAAGGGTAGTCTTTCTTTTTCCATTTCCAGAAGACCCAATCTCCAGGTTCTAGACTGTGAAAGGTTTGGTTCTCCTTAGTGGATCATTAAAGCCTTTGTTTACCTGATGAAAATACACTTTGGCATGATGCTTTAAAGCCTTGCAGTATTTAGTCATATCAGAATTTATAAGAGTGGAAGGAGAGATACATGAGGTTCTATTATTAGGAGCATATGCCTTCCAGTACTATTTCAAAAGGGATCAATCTATGTTTCCAGTGGGGTGGATCTGATTGCCATCAAGGCCAATAGTAGCACCTTTGGCCAAGACAATCCAATCCATTTAGTTAACTGTGCTAGTTTCAGTTTTAAAATGCCATTTACCCTTTTGACCTTTCTAGAAGAGCAAGGATGATGGGGACAATGGTAATACCATTGTGTTCATAACACCTTATTTAACTGCTTTATAACTTGTCCAGTAAAATGAGTTTCTCTGTTGCTGGAGCTTTCTCCAGGGATGCCCCATAAAGGAAACATAATAACTTCTTAGCTACTGTCATAGCATTGGCTTTCCTCTTCATGTAAGTTTCTACTCAGCCAGAAAACATGCAAACTATTACAAGAACATATTACTATCCCATTGAAGGTGGAAATTGAATGAAATCCATCTGTAAGTGTTCAGATGGCCCATCAGGTGGCAGAAATGTACCACCTGAAGTTTTGATTGTCTTCCCAGGACTGTGGGTTTGACAAACCAAACAGTGGTTATAGACTATTTTAGCAATTTTAGAACAGTTACCCCACCAATATTTTTTCATAATTTGTGTCATGAGTCAGAATATTTAAGGACTCAGGAAGGACCAGGTGGCCGTGTGGGCCCTCATTAAGTCCATATTTAACATTAAATTTACATCCTTTCAGATATCAATTTTGCTTTACCAAATCAAGTGCATAGCACTGTTTATTAAATAGGTTATCATAGGTGATTTGATTTGGATCAATCTTATGAAGTTTATTCAGATTGCATATTCTAAAAGTTTCAGTACTAAATGACTTAGCATGAAAATATGCCAAGGCATTTCCTTGATATTCAATTCATTCTTATTTTGCTTGATATTGGGTTAGCAGTCTTATGAATCAGTCAATTTCTTAATTAGTGTTCTTCGAATTCTTAGTCCAAAGGTGTGATCTTAAAGTTATCAGAAACCTGTACTTGTCAGAGTCCTTTCCCTGAATCTCCTCAAAGATGAAACACTTTAGGTTTATAGTTTTTTGCAGTAGCTTTCAGGTAAGTACCAGAGTAAAACAATTAACTGTCTGTGGATGACAAGTTTTAAAATGGCCATGGTTAAAGATAAGATGAGAATTCATTGTAATAATGATGCAATTGATGGGAAAATTTGGTTATTTCTGTGACATACAACATTTTAAGATAACTAGAATTATGACTTATAGATAACATTATACCAGGATTATCAGATTTCTAGGAATTTCATACAATTTCTGGAACACGTATTAATAACACATTCATAAAAATATGACTCAAAAATAGTTAAACATCATTTCTTATTTGGCAGTGGTTCTCATGCAAATTTAACATATCCAATAAGTCTAATTAGTTTAATATCTCTCTTTTTATAAAGAAAGAGAATAAATTCTTTTGAAATATGCCAGAGGCCAATTGGCAGCTTCCAAAGTTAGTTTGAGGTCAAAAAGACTTAATTTAGAATTTGATTTTAGGAAGTTTGTCACAAACATCAAAGGTTTAAAACATTTAATTAAGTAGGATCACAGGTCACTGTGAAACTGTATTCATTCATTTTACCAGAGTGATAATTAAAAAGATTAGAAAGTCAAATACAGAAATTTACATAGGCACAGAAAAATCTTAGCTCTTTTAATAGAGAAGACTCAGTTTTCTTAAGTAATCAAAGACCTAATAAAGCAAGAGCAATTGGGGGGAAAGTGAGAAAGGGAGAAAATAGTAGAACAAGGAGTTCAGTCTGTAACTGACTGTGAACAATCAAGTGAGATAACTCACTACCTTTGGACCAGCCTGTACCAATAAACTTTTGATATTAAGGTTCATTGTTTTTTATAAAAACTTATTCAGATTTTAGCCAGCTTGACTACACATAAAATTCCTTTTTTAAGATTCTTCTTCCACAAACCTTTTATAACTTTCTTATATCCATTCAGTTTTGCCCTATGCTCTTACCCTTTCCCATGGTGGAACAATTAGTCATTCTATTTTAGGACAAAAAATACTCCTACTGAAAGCTCAGCACTTGTACCCAAGGCCACATCAGAAGAACGAGGACAAGTGGTTTGAAGAGAGGGATAAAGGAATTTATTAATTTACCAGCAAATGAGGAGGATGGAGACTTCTGTCTATAATGCTATCATCCTCATAATAAGCAGAAATACAGAGCTTTTAAAGGGAGGCCATTCAGCTTCAGGCAATTGCTGTTCAGCTACAGTTGATGATTCTGATGGTTCCATCTCTGTCTCATCTCTGCCTAAGCCAATCCTGTGACCTCTGCCCACCTGGGAGGCCCACCCGGACCTCCAGGACCTCTGTCTGCCTGGTCCGGACGGGGCTGGCAGTTCCACCAAGCCATCTCCTATAGCACAGAGAACAAAAGACATTACCCTGCCCCTCCTGTTAGGTAGATAGTTAGGATCTCCAGCTCTTCTAGGGACAGGGTGCCCTGCTTTGGTGCTGTCTTGAGCAATTATTTCACCTGGGAAGAAGGATAAGGGCTGGCACTCCGTTTAGGTGCTGCTCCACCCTTAATCCTATCCTGAGCAACTGCTACACCTGGGGAAGGAGGGAATGCTTTATCAATCTGGGAATTCCTCAGCCCAGGCACAATAGGATTTAGAAAGTGACCAGAGTAACCTAAGGGTAATCATGCCATTAGCTTGAATCTGCATTGTGGTTCACCCCCCCACCAGGTGGGCTTTTGGAGAGGGAGCTTATATGCAGATGGAATTTTGAGGACACCTGTTGATCATTTGATAACATCCCACACCTTCTGAGAGCCCTCCCATAGGCTGGGCTAATAAAAGGAAACAATCTGAGAATTGAGTAAGAGAGTCTCTCTCCACTCACAGAGAGAGACCCATTTTGTTCTATAATGAAGAGCTGCTCATGTGAAACTGCTTCCTGCCTGGGGTTACTCCGTCATATTGGCCCTGCTGGTGATTTTTCCAAGACAATAATCTGGACTTTATACTTTGGTGTGTCTGGTCATTCTTTGGCCAAGAGCACACCAAGAACCGAGGGCAGACTGCCACCCTGACACTCCCAACCACTGGCCTGAAGCAGGTATGCAGGTTTTAGTTCTCAAAAAGGAGTAGAGGATGTTTTAAAGGTACAAAATATTTTTGCCATTTTTTTTTTCAGGCCATTCCCTCTGTAACAATACCCTTTTTCCCTGAGTAACAAAATAACAACAAAAAGCACATCCTTGTACCTTATAGCTTAAATTACCAAAAACATGTCTTACTTTCCTAGTATACAGAGTTTTTTCCCTTATTATTTTTAGTTTTAACTCTGTCATACCAGCATTCTGTAGATTAGCAAATCTATGAATCGTAAATTCTAGAAGCATGCACTTCCTCATAGTACAGTTTTTCAATGTGGTGCAGAACATTGACCCAGATATTTTTAGTTCTGTAATAAGAAGCCAAAAGTGCAAACAAATTATGTTTAGTAATTAATGCTAAATGATCCAGATATGCAACAAATACCCATCATTTAGTTTACAAAACTCCAAGGGTGTAAGTCACCAAAGAGATTTGGGAAGCTATTTTTAAATAGACATAACATAAAACAAAGCTAGCCATCATCAAGTTATTTCCCTGTTGCTATTTTTACAGCATATGCACTTAAGGCAGTCTTCACAAAAGCAAGAATCCTAAAAATTTAAGTATATGGGTTTTTTGTTTTATGGTTGTGCTTGATATACATGAAGTAATGGACACTGTACTTTCGCTTTGCACATTTGTTCTTAGGGTGAACTCATAGTTCTACGATCTTAAACATCTAGAAAAAGATTAGTTCCCGTCCTTCTCAGAGTTTTAGAGTACTTAATTTATATAAGCACTTATTTTTCTTTAAGCCAATTAAATAGAACTCTTTTATAATTTTGGCAGTATCATCTGGAGGTAGAAAAATATCACATGTGTAACATACTGTCAACCTAAAGGAAGAAACTGAGGCAAAATTAATATAAGTAGAGAATTTATTTGGGCCAAGTTGGAGGGCTGCAACCTGGGAGACATACATTCAAGTTGCCCCTGAATATATGCTCCTATTAGCAGCAGTTACATGTGGATTTTTAAAGGAAAAAAGAAAAGGCAGTTTTTTAAGTTGTTTACCAATAATTTATATTGGTTCATTAAAATAACATAAGATATTGATTGACTATCCAGTTCTTTGTATCACACATTCCAGGAACATGAAGATAATGGGTAAGAATCACATTGTACAACTTTTGGTAACATTTTAGGTAACTTATCAGCTAGTCTGGAAACTATAGGGAAGGAAAGAAGAAAAACAAAATGTCTTTGAGCGGTTAACCCAGGGCATGGGTAGGGAGGGAGTAACTGAAGTCTCATGCTCATGTCTCTCTGGGCCTGATAAATTTTGCATACCTCACATTATTCAGACTGCTCTGAGCCACTTTTCTTTCTCAATACATACATAAACATATATATAAACACACAGAAGCAGATCTTATAGCTTTCACTATAAAACTCTAGTCACATGCCAGGTACTATAATATAAAACTCACTAGTTTATTAAAAAAAGTTGTATCTAAATTATGTTTCTTGCAGATGGAATAAGTTAAGGTTACCTGCTCAGATGGCCAAATATTTCTACTAATATTTGTGGAAAAAACTCAAGATTTTTTGTTTGCCAGTTTCCAAATGGTTCATTTAAAACATTCTTCTTCTGATGAGTCACTCCCCTAAATTTGCATTTCTAAAAGGATAACACTTAGGTAAGTCCAGGTAGACAATTTATAGCTCAAAAGCACAGAGCTTAGACTTCAGGCTTAAATATCATTATTTGCTTTAACAAAGAAGGGTATAGGTAAAGGCCCAGTTAAGACCAAGGAAAAGGCCCAGGAAAAGCACCTTAAACAAAGGTAAGGCTTATTATATAGATTTAAGCCAGTGCCTTTTCCACTGAAAGTGTTTCTAGTGATTTTAGTCCTCCTCCTCCTGCCTGTTTCGGAGAGGGAGAAACTCTTACAAATGGAAATTTCCTTTGTAAATGTAAATTTTTCTTACATCTCAAAGGAGTCTCCAAATAACTGGCTGAATGCCAGAAAGGTATATTTTGGAAACTAATTCAGCTGGATAGGTGGTTTCCCAACCCAGTTTCTGTTTTTTTCACTAGATTACTGAGTTAAGGGCAGAGCCCATTAATGAATAGGACAGACAAAGCATTTCCTATGCCTGGACTCAGCATGGATAGAGTCAAATGTTTTACAAATAGTACTTCTAATCTTGCCTTTGTTAACTGAAAAAAATAATGAGGTTTATAATTTGGAAAAGGAGAGCTTTATTTCTTGTAAAGGATTTATAGTCCGCAGTGGCCATTCCAGCAGCCTGACAAACAGGGCTCCTGGCCACAAGCCAGGAACATGTGCTTCAAGGGAGGGACAAAGACAACAGGATTTTATACTGAGCAGGGTAGCTAAATACTCATATTTAACAAGCTATGGGAGGAGTCATGAATATTTATGAAAAGAGAACTGTGTGTCTGTGCAATGGGACTTTCTGTCCTTTTATGGGGTTCATGTTTAAAAATGGCCACCCTCTATGTCAAAAAGGTGAAACAAGGACAGGGAAACCCTCTCTGCACATGCTCTGTAGACTGTTAAAATCATCTCATGGTTGGTGTGGTCTTTTCTCATAAAAGAGCGCTTGTCTGGTGCTTAAGAGATAAAGCCTGATGGCTGCTAGCAGGGGAGGGGTAAAATGATGTATGTCTGACCTCCCCTTCCCCCCATCCTGTCATGGCTGGGAACTCAAATTTCAGGTTTCTCTGGGGTCCCCTTGGCTGAGAGGGGTCCGTTCAGTTGGGGGGGGAGAAAAGGGGGGAATTAGGATTTTGTTATTAGTTCACACCTTATAGTCAGAAACTGGTTTATCCTTTTTCTATTTACAAGATTGAATGATGTCAATGGAAAAGAAGACGAACTCTGTAAAATAATTTTAAAGAGGTTTATCTGAGCCAAATCTGTGGACCATGACCCGTAGCCACACCCAAGAAGCCTTGAGCAAGTGGATTCGCTGTGGTTGGGTTACAGTTTGGTTTTATACATTTTAGGGAGACAGGGATTACAGGTAAAGTCATAAATCAACACAAGGAAGGCATACGTTGCCTTGGCCCGAAAAGGAAGGCCATCTTCAAGCGGCGGCTTACAAGTCATAGGTGGGTTTAGGGATTCTTTAGCTAACAATTGGCTGAAAGAGTTAGGCTTTATCTAAAAGACCAGAAAGGAAATGCTTAAGTTAAGATGAAAGATCTGAGCATTCTGGGAGGTCCAGACAGGAGGATTTTTCTTAAGATAAGGATCTGCTAGGATGCTTGGGTTAAGACGGGGGGGGGGGGGGGGGGGGGGGGGGGGGGGGGGGGGGGTCTTCTATCTTTTGGGGTGATCTTATGGTCTACCAGAATCAGGTTGGGAAGTGAACCTGCACTATATTTGGTTAACAAAACCTGTTTAGTGAGATTTTAAAATTTGTAGGTGTGACTCACTAGGCCCCTTTAGAAAGGAATTTGAGCAAAAGAAAAAGATCAGAGTTCAGTCCTCACAGACCAGTCAGGATTTTTTGAGGAAATACTTTGGGATGGATTTGTTGAAGTCAAAATAAAAATATAGAGATGAATCTCTAAATTTAACATTTTATGTGGGAAGAAAGAATTGCAATTCAGGGCATACACACAGACTTGAGTAGTCTTCAGTATGTTGAAAAAACAAAGAGAAAGTTGGAGGTTTTATAAAAAAGAGGAATGTTATATGTGGTCTAGAGAGTAAAGCTTTGGGGAGCTGGCAAGCTCTGATTGGTGAGCGATGGTAGTGGGCAAAATTAGTCCTAGAGTTGCAGTAAGTTATTTCTGTAGCTATAGATAAAACTGTTCTCAGGTTACAACAGTTTCAGCAGTTGGACTTCCAGAGAATCGTATTTCTGGAGCAATGTTGTGTACCCTGAGTGCTTTTTCCCCTAGCCCTTCTACTCTGATTTGGTTGAGTATGGTAAGAATGACCTGATTCATATGATCAACTTTCATATATTCTAAGAGATCATTTGCTATTTTCCTAGTCCTGTTTTTGGTCTATCCCTGAAAGATTGAGTGGTTGGATCTTTGATACCTTTCCCAGGTACCTCCCATTTGGCTTCAGCTCTCCATTTACAGGATGTGCCAGGTCCCATTATCATGTGAATAAATTGGTAAAGATCAAGGGGTCCTGGATCATATGCTCCAATGAGAATTCTAAATTCCTCAATGCATTTCTGGGGGGTTTTCTTTGGGGCAGGGAAACCTTTCAGTATTGCTCTGAACTCAAGATTTTGACCATGGCATAAAGGTGGTTAAAGAAGCAGAGTTGGATGATCTGAGGGCCTAACTTTGTAAGGTGTTTGTCTAGCTTTCTTCTTGTATTCAGGGTGAGAATGTAACAAATGAAAAAGTTAGTAGATTCAGAGTAGGCAGAAGAGGATAGAAAGCATGAAGGTGAAATCAG
This sequence comes from Daubentonia madagascariensis, assembly GCA_023783475.1. Classification (NCBI taxonomy): domain Eukaryota; kingdom Metazoa; phylum Chordata; class Mammalia; order Primates; family Daubentoniidae; genus Daubentonia; species Daubentonia madagascariensis. The sequence goes on along the minus strand of JAKFHU010000913.1, from coordinate 24,727,052 downwards.
AGTTAAGTCAGTCAAAGTACAATTTTTTTCCTTTTTCATCAATTAGTTGTTTAAGTTTTTCATTTGCCTTTTTAAAGGAATCTTTTATTTTAATTTTTAAAATAATTTTTATTTCAGAAGATTAGGGGGTACAAATGTTCTTGTTACATGGATGACTTGTATAATGCTGAAGTCAGGGCTTTTAGTGTGCCTGTCACCACAATAGTGTACATCATACTAGATAGGTAAGTTTTTATCCCTCATCCCCCTCCCACCCTTCCCCCTTCTTAGTTTGCAATGTCATTTATACCACTATATGGCTGTGTGTACCCATGATTTAGCTCCCACTTATTAGTGAGAACATGTGATGTTTGTTTTTCTATTCCTGAGATACTTCACTTAGGATAATGTTCTCTGTTCTGTCCAAGTTGCTGCAAATGACATTATTTCATTCCTTTTCATGGCTGAGTAGTACTCCATGCTATATATATATGTACCACATTTTCTTTATCCACTCATCAATTGATGGGCACTTAGGTTGATAAAGGAATCTTTTAGAGAGACCATTTTTGATTCATTTAGTCTTTTAGAAGCCTCTTCATGCCAATCAATAATATATCCCATTGTCTCTGAGGTGTTTGGGATCCTTTTTCTTTTTTTCAATGTGCCCCATAGATGAGCAATTTTGTTTAGGTTAAAACTTCCCCATTGTGACCACCAAAATTCTAAGTTATTTTGGTAAGGTTTACCCATTTCTCTAGAAAAAGACAGTTTCCAAGATGGAGGAGTCCTAGTCTTCTCGGATTCAGATGAACCCATTATTCCCTGTCTTCTCATAACATCACCTGCTGGAGGCCTCCCTATTGGACCCAGTCCAATTTCTGTGGTGACTTCTCAACCCAGCCTGGATAAAAAATGCTCAAACTGGGAGAACTTGACACAAATTGTGGAGCTTGTGTCCAAGAGGGACTTACTGGTGGTGACCTCCAAATGCTCAGCAAGAAGCAGTGAATGCAGGGGACTCAGCAGGGTACCTACACCTGTTTATGCATTGCTCCTGGAGGTTATCATTGAGGATCTCCTTTGGATCCTACTTCTAACACTAGCTCTATTAAAAGAAAAACTTTAGACAAAAAAATTTAACTGAGTTTGTTTGAGCAAAGAAGGATTTATGGATCATGGAGCACTCAGAAACAGAAGTGGTTCGGAGAACTCCACTATGCAATGTTGGCAATGAATATTTATAGACAGAGTTAGAAATACAGTACAGAAATAGCTTCATTGATTACAGCTAGGTGTTTGCCTTATATGGACATGGTGTGATCAGTTGGCTCCCTGTGATTGGCTGAAACTTGGCTCCTTGTGATTGGCTGAGATCTGCCTAGCTTTTACCAAAAATTTATACTCCTAAGTTAGGTTAGGTTTAACCTAACTCCAAGTTAGGTTGCAATTCATTACGTAGGAACTCAAAGTATGGAGACAGCCTTGGGTCAAATTTAATTTAACACGGTGTAGTATCTTTCTTTTTTTATATGTACTTTGATATATAGTGATATATATCATCTATGAGCTATGATATAGTGTAGTATTTTTCTTTTTTTATGTATACATGTTTTATATTTCATTTCCTACTACCTAAGTGGTGAATCTCTTGAAATAGAAATAGTTTTTCAAAACTACTTTTTCTTTATACCTCTCCATACTGTGTACAGTACTAAACTCATAGTAAATGTTCTAGTAATACCCATTAGTTTCAGTTGAATTTCTATCAGTTCACACTCATCCTAGTCATATACTCATGAAGTAGGGCATAGGAAGGAATTAAGTATTGGAAAAGAATATTATAATTGGAAAATTTTTAAGTTTCTAATTCAGATGTTCATGAAATGACTTCATTTTTGGTGTATCATTTTGTGATAATATTACTTATATTTAAATGTGTCTCTATACTTAAAAGCATATAGTCATGTACTGCATAATGACATTTTGGTCAATGATGGACAACATATGTGATGGTGGTCCCATAAGATTATAATACTGTATTTTTACTGTAACTTTTCTGTTTAGATATGTTTAGATACATGAATACCACTGTGATACAATTGCCAACAGTATTCAGTACAGTAACATGCTATACAGGTTTGTAGCCTAGGCATAATAGGCTATACCCTATAGCCTAGATGTGTAGTAGGCTATGCCATCTAGGTTTGTGTAAGTATACTCTACGATGTTTGCACAATGATAAAATCGCATAACAACACATTTCTCAGAATGTATCCCCATCTTTAAGTGATACATGACTATATATTTGAATGTAAGTGGAAATATATATATTTCAAAGCAGAAAGTACAGATGATTTAAAATTTTTAGTTTTATTTTGAATTTACTGCTTAAATATTCTAGCTAACTGAGATAATTATGTGGAAAAACCTCTTGCTAATGATAGAAAACAAAATTTTTGGATGTTTATAATGTTAAAGGAACTATTTTTTAATCTTGTTTTTCTTTTTTAAAGATAACTACGAGTTGGAACCTGCATCCGAATTAGGAGAAGATTTATTGAAGCTTTATATGAAACCTTGTTGCCCAGATATTGATATTTTTGTTGATGGAAAATGTTTTAAAGCTCACAGGTAAAAAGACATGTGATTTTGGTGTCTTGGTTATAATGCAATGTAGAAGGGTGACTGTCTTTTTTTTAACACAATAGTTTTCAAGCTCTGATTCACATAGGCCACAGGGGTTCCATGATTATTCCTCAAGGGGTCTCTGGCAGGGGAAGAGGTTGGCCATCAGGCAGGGTTTCTTGCCTGCAGGCTCACACATGCATACATAGGTCCACCCAGACGTGTTGAGTGTACATGTTTCAGCCAGAGCAGATTTCCCCTCATCTATGCTTTGCATTGGGTATGAACCTAAGATTTCATTAGAAGAAAATGTTCTGCTGCCTAAAATAGGTTTGAAAGCCACTGTCACAGAAAATGTAGTTAAATGCGGTTTTTAATTTTATAGGCATTATACTATTGAGAAGTATTATTTCTACATGAATGACATGTATTTTTCTCTGAATGCATTTTGGCTTAAAATCTGTGATTCAAAATAGATGATATTCGTGAATAGCATTGATTAGGAGGTTTAATATTTCAATGTACTTTTTAAATTGTTCTGCTTCAGTATTGGGTTGCTTAGACATTCTAGACTTTTAGATTTCAAATGAAAGCCTGCTGTGTGTTTTGGTCAGGCTCTTTTGATTGAACACAACTAAAATCTGCTTAAAATAAGAAAAAATTTTAATAAGAAATACATATTATCTTTTGGAACTCAAGGGAAAGAATTACAGCAAGGCCTCACTATGGACTAGAAACAGAACCAGAAAACTGAGGAACCCAGACAGTTCTTCCTCCCTCTCTTTGAGTTTCAAATAGAATGTGGATAAGAAGTTATTCTGGTGTTCCTCAAGAGAAAGAACCAGACTATTTGCAGTGGCAACAAGCTATCTTCTGCGTTCCAGGGTTTATAGCCATTAATGAAATTAGCAGTAGGTTTGGATTATAGGAATTCTCCGAGCCAAACAGTGGTGATATTTGTACTCTCAGATATCAGACTAGTTTTACCGATTAATTGACAGTAGTACATTGCCAAACCCTAGGATTGCCAGTTTGAACCAAACTGTTTGCTATTCAAAATTTGAAATTTTTCTCTCTGGGAACATATACTTTGTAAATATAAGTATACACATTTACATTTAATATTGTAAAATACAGGATGTAATACTGATTATTACATTTTCCGTGTCATGGGTATATATTTCCTAAATCATGGTATGTGTCTACCTGCCTTTCTTTTCCTTTCTTCCTTCCTTCCTTCCTTTCTTTTTTCTTTCCTTTCTTTCTCTTCTTTCTTCCTTCCATCCATCTTTCATTCCTTCTTTCTTTTTTTATTTTAAAAATTAATTTTAATTTTGTTTTATTTTGTGTCCAGGTTTTTCTTGAGACCATATGGGCATCCTACCAAAGTTCTACTCATAGAGCCCTAAAGCTATTGCTGTCATACAGGGAAGGCACGACCCTGTGACCATTTGCAATATGTCCTCAAACAGTGTCTATATTTGGCCTCTCTCTGTGTGCTGCTTGACAGTGGACTAACAGGACTGTGTTTTAGGAGCTGGATCTAGAATATTAGGTTTGTATTCCAGGACAGCTCTTGCTCACATTTCTGGTTTATTGTGTTTACCTAGCAATAAAAAAGAAATTTATATTAACTAGAAACGTGAGGATATGTTTCAAGATCTGACTTAAGTTTTCCTACTTTGTTGCCCTTGCATGAGTTAGAATAGCAAATTCTAAATCATGGTTACCTTCCTAGTCCAAACTCAAACATCTCTCTGTTTCGTACTTACTAATTTTATTATGTAGTTCAAGGAATATTATGTCAGTAGTTCAGAAAACACATATTTATGTAAAGCTCACATATTCATCTAAAGCACAATATAGGAACTTTCTAAGTTACTTCTTGTTGTATATGATCGTTGTCAGCATTTCTTCTAGTGGTGTGGCTAAAAATCCATTTGTAGCATGGCTACTTTAATTTTTTTAATTATATGTACTCATATATTGAAAGATCAATACAAGTACTTACAAAGGACCAGGATTTATGATAAGAATTATATTCAGTTTAGCTCTCAACATTTAAAACGGTTTAGTTTGCTAGTTCAGTATGTTCATATTGATATGGTATTCTATTGTGTTAATCTTTCTCTCATGCTCAAGTCACTTCCTCAAAAACATCCCTGATAACAGAGTTCTTCCAAGATTATCTCTAATTGTTCTGTCCATTCTTTCCTGTGATCCTCCACCTGGAGCACTTTATATGCTGAAAGACAGTCTGATGCCAATCTCTTGCTTTTGGTGGCACAAATAAGCCAAAGAAGTTATTTTATTTTATTTTTAATTTTAATTTTAATTTTTTTTTTTTTTTTTTTTTTGAGACAGAGTCTCACTCTGTTGTCCAGGCTAGAGTGCTGTGGTGTCAGCCTAGCTCACAGCAACCTCAAACTCCTGGGCTCAAGTGATCCTCTTCCCTCAACCTCCCAAGTAGCTGGGACTACAGGCGCACACCACCACACCCAGCTAATTTTTTCTATTTTTGTAGAGACGGGGTCTTGCTTTTGCTCTTGCTCAGACTGGTCTCGAACTCCTGACCTCAAGTGATCCTCCCGCCTCAGCCTCCCAGAGTGCTAGGATTACAGGCGTGAGCCACCATGCCCGGCTTAAGAAGTTATTGTTAATAGAGTGGTTAAGAGTATGGACTGTGGAGCCAGTCTGCCTGGGTTTTAATTCTAGCTCCACCATCATTAGCTGTGTGAATTTGGGCAAGTCATTTAATCTTCATTTTGTGCTTCAGCATCTTCATCAAAGATGGGGATTATAATAGTACCCATCTTATAGGGTGGTTGTAAGGATTAAATTACAGTCATGCACCACATAACCATGTTTATCGGTCAATGACAGACTGCGTGTAGGATGGTGGTCCCATAAGATTATAATGGAGCTGAAAAGTTCCTGTCACCTAGTGGTGTTGTAACTGTCATAACGTCATAGTACAACCCGTTACCTTTTCTATATTTAGATACACAAATACCAATGTGTTACAGTTGCCACAATATTTAGTACAGTGACATGCTGTATAGGTTTGTAGCCTAGGAGCAATAGGCTATACTGTATAGCCTAGGTATACCATCTAAGGTTTGTGTAAGTACACTCTATGATGTTTGCATAAGATAAAATCATCTAACAACATATTTCTCAGAATGTATCCCTGTTGTTAAGTGGTGCATAACTATACTTATTACATTTAAAGTACTTTGAACAGTACCTGGCACATAGTAAGTATTATATGTATTTGCTGTCATCATCATCATATCCAGGTGGACAGGCCTTTGATATAAGCTTTTGTGTAGGTGGTAGCAACAGCTGCTACGCCCATTACTTATGTGGGGCAAGCAGAGAAACATGGTTTGAATCGCTTGCATTTCCCCCAGTCCGAGGAGGGGTGGGGTAGCAGTAGGCCTCCAGGTCAGGCCACATTTATTCCATTCTTCTCCCTCTGCATAGTTCTTTCCCTCTCCAAAGCATAATTTTTCCACCTCTCCCCATCTCTATCCTTGTTTCGCTCCAAAACTTCTGCTCAAAGCATAAATCAAGAGAGCTCTTTTAATTTGGGAAAGCAGCGGTTATAATAAAAAGAGGGCACATTATCCTTCATGGATTCTATTAGTTATGTTACTACTTTTCTGAATATTGTATCCTGGGATACTACTATACATCATCCCTTGTTGTGGATCTCTGTAACATTACCTTTCTGCCTGAATTGCTCTCAGTTACCATCTGGATATTGTGCATTTCTTTCTCCTTGTATTTCCTCCTGTCCCCTTCAGTCTACCTCCGAGGACCTACCTGACCCACTCCATTACTGACTTCCCATTTTATAATGTGATTCATTATTTAATGTTTTGCAAGAGAAATTGAATCTATTACATTTTTAAGATAATTTATTTGTTGCACTTCTGTGTTCCATAATTAAGATTCTCTTATGCTGCCTTATCGAAAAAGCAGGCAGTGATTCCTAATTTTAGCTTCCTGACACTCATGATCTGGTATCTTTTCCAGCATACCTTTCTTATCAGTGCCTGATAATATACCATTAGACATTCATTCATTGGGTTAAGATGTTGTCAAATCTCCCTTTAAAATGTAGATTTCTCTGAATATTTAGTAAATCTGCACTGAGTCATAAGGTCAGTGTTCTGGTCTGAGCCATGCCAGTAATTGTTTATATGTCCTTGGGTACATTACCTGAAAGCTTTTTCTGAAGTGATATGGTTTAGTAATTCAGAAGTCAGTCTTTCTGGGTTTAGATTATGATTTCACCACTTATTAATTGTTGGGAAGTCACTTAATCTAAGTCTCAATTTCTTTACCTATAAAAGGAATAATAATAGGTAAAAATAGCATAGGATGACTGTAAGGATTGATAGGTAATGTACATAAAACACTTAGCTTAGTACCTCGCATATGGTAAGCTTTCAAAAGTAAATGTTAGTTGCTGTAAGTATTTATTAGATATCTGTAAGAGAGGCACAAAGTTGCCTATTCTACCTTGTCTTATAGCAAGGGTTGGTAAACTATGTCCCAAGTGTGGTAATTGGTGTGTTTTTGTATGAGACAACAAAGAAACAAAGAAGAGTATGCAACAAAGCCTAAAATAATTACTATCTATCTGGCCCTTTGCAGAAAATGTTTTCTATTCCCTGTCTTAATAGGATTTATAGGAAGGAAGTTTAAATGAAATAATTATAATACCCTGTAATAAATATAAATTACTGTGTAATAAAATGAGTTACTAACATCTTAATTACTTTGTAAGTGATAAATGGTCAACCCTATCCACTTGAGAGGTTTAAAATAATGATAAATGAGGTATGGGAATAATAGTGGGGAAAAGAGATGAAATTTCTTGGTACCACAGGCCTTTCTTTGCAGGAGGTTGCAACGGGCAACTGAAAGCAAAAGGCACTGGGTGCCTGAAAGGAAAGAAACCACCTATAGTAGAAGCTCCCTTATTGAACTTGAATTAACCTGCTTTCCAGATGTCCTGTGGAGAATATGCTGACATGTTAGACTGAACTCTCAAGGCCAGGAGACCATTCTCTAGTACATGTACATATTTCTGTTGCTATCAGTTGAGTTTGTGCCTTCCAAGAGTCACTTGGGTTTATTCCCAAACCTGCTTATGCCATTAGAATTTATTATTTTGATGACAAAACTTAGAGAACATCATATAAGCCAATAATACATGAAGTATGAGAAAAAGTTATTGTTCCTGTAAAAACTAAGGTGAATGCTTTGGAAAGCTCTAATAAGGGAGAGGCACTTTAAAAATTGCTATTGAATTTAGTTTGGATGGAACAATATAAAAGTTTGAGGAGAATTATAAAAATTTAGAATGATTCTGTACTCGGATTGCTTCATAAAAGTTTTAAATTTCTTCACTTTAGAGAAATTTGAACTAGAAATCATAGTGTATATGTATATAGTTTTTGCAAGATTGATGAGGCTTGCTATCAGTGAACACATGTTTAAAAAAAAAAGATTGGCCTTATGGTGAAAGATTTGTGAATGAGTGTATATTTATTTTTTTAAGTTATAATAAAATGATTATAATAAATAGAAATCATTTTTTAAATTGTCATGATTTCTTTTTATTAACCAAACAACTATTAGTCCTAATTGTGTTGGATAATAGAGCTTCCATTGCACTTTACAATTTGTTAGGAAAGGCTGGTTTTATGAAAGTTATAGTGAATGCATGTCACAAAATTCTCAAGAGAAAGCTAACTTTCTTTTTATAAAGTCATGTTCTCTGAAATATTTGCTGAGAAGTGAAATATATAATAGTGACAACTCCAAAAAATTTGAATTCACTACTAGGGTTTAACCCTTATTCAGTTATGTTGAACTAATATTCTTGGAGTAAGAATATTTAAAAAATTAGTGCTAGCAGAAAATTCCCTCTCTAGAGCTTCTCTGAGTAATCCAGGCCATTATTCTGCCTGGAGTAGTGAATCTAGTTCAGCTAACATTAGGAAGTATTGAATAGCAGTGTACGAGAGCAACAAGGGAGAAATTAGGGCATCTTGAGCGAGCCAGAAGCAGCATTGTCAGTTGAAATTAAATTTAATCACAAGGAGAAAATAGTTTTTGGCATGTTGTAAAAATAAAAAATTTGGCAAAGATTTTTAATACACCATGCCATCTACAGCATTATTTTTTAACCTGAGGCATTCATCCTAATTAAATAGGAATGTTTTCTAAGTTTCTGTTTTAAGATCAAGGTAATTGTTTAAGCCTCAGATGCTGTTAATCTTATTCAGATGGAAATGGCTGACATGCTGTGTTAGTTCAAGTCTTCTGAGAAGCTGACACAAAGATAGAATTAGACTTGCAAGAAATTTATTAGGGTAAATGCGTGTGAGAGAACATGGGGAGGAAGGCAGAGAAGACTGAGAGGGCTGTTAGGCTGCAACGCTGATCTGTCTCTGAGTGAAAGAGAAAGGGAAGGAGGTTAGGTTGGATAGAAACATCTTAGACTTCAGTGGAGTTCTAAGGAAAGTTTGATAAGGCTGTTGGAAAGTTTCCAAGCCAAAGTAACCCATCAGAGAAGCCCTTGTCTTTCAGGAATAGACCTGTCTTATCCCTGCTGGGCTTAGTCATCGACAGGGAAATAGCTCGTGAGAAAGTGGCCTTGCAACCAAGGTGGTATATATTTCAGAGTGCTGTAACTGGGGCTATAGATCAGTTATGCAGTCAAAGATCAGAGGGGTGCATTCTTATGACTGCCACACATATATATCATGACATGCTGTATATTTATGTATCTTTACCACTAGGCATAGGCAGATAAAGTAAATAGATGGAAGGATAGAATTCTAATAGTATTCTTCATTAAGAATTGTTTAATGTCTAGATTTAAGTATTCATTTCAAATCTAAGATCACATGTGGTTCTGTTTAAATTTAATTCATTGGTAAATCCTAGGTGTTCTTGAAGGAAGCCTTACTTTAACTTTTTGTGGATTATTTTCTTACGTATTAGATTTTTACCATTCCTTTCACTTTTTGTGGTTATTATTCCCCTTTTTCTCATTTTGGGAGAGGGGAGTTTTTTTTTTTTTAAGGAAATAGTAGGTATAATTAATGAAAATGCAACAATCATATATTATTACTGAGACTGAAATGAATTGTGTTAATATCAGTATCTATTTAATAAATTATGGTCTATATATATGCTTTCCTATTATAATTTCTCAACTTGTGATTACTTATATTCTAATTATTGTTTGGATTTTTTCCCTATCAAATAATTTTTCAATGGATATATCATTTTACTAAGCCAATATTTTATTGGATATATGAATTTTCCTTTTTTTATTAATTTTTAATCATCATAGGACTCTATACATAGTTATTCTGTTTCATCAAAGAAACAGTTATTAAATGCTCACAGGGTTCATGGAAAAAAAAGGAATTGTTTAATGAGCACTTGTTATATGCCAGGTACTATGTTTGGTGCTGAGATTGAGATTCATAAAGAAATAAAGAATGAAATGTAGGAGATTAAATGGATTATATATGTTGAAATTCAGCATAATCAATGTAGTAAAACGATTGCCATGGAAACAGGCCTGGCAAGGTAGCCAGTAAACTGTTAACAGTGGTTATTTCTATAGAGTGGAATTGAAGTAAACAAGGAAGCAGGGTGAGAACTTAAAATTTTCGCTTTGTATAATTCTGTATTGGAGTTATTACAAACATATATTTTTTTTTATTATATAAATATAAATTATTTTATTTGTCTCCTCGCCCCTATTTATTAATTTATTCAGTCACTTGCATTTATCAGTATAGACTCATGGCTATTTATTTTGTACTTTGGTTAATATTTAGTACTTTGGCATATAATTTGGCTTATTTTACACTTGGGCTTATTTATTTTGTTGCTCAGATTGTCCCGACTTTAGGCATCGGAGCTCTTTCAGCTCTTTCAGTCTTTCTTGTTTCCCTCTCACATTCTCCCATCAGTGTGTGTGCATGCACGTGTGTGTGTGCTGAGCATTTTCTTACTTTTTGCCACTAAAAGATTTCTAGACTCATCTGTGTTAGAAACCAAGATCTGGAGGCTTGCTGTGCTTGTTGTTACTGGGACACCCCAGTCTTTTTCCTAGGTCCACTCAGCTGACAGAGCAAGGAAATATATTTGGGATGCCAACTTACATATATATATAAATATCTATAAATATTTCTATATGTAGTCATCTTTATATTAAACTAAATATGAATTCATGCTGATTTCTTCAACACTGATCTATTATCTGTCCTAGTTTTACCTCCTTGTTTGTCTGTAATCTTCCACTACAGCACTGAGAAACCTGGCTTTCGCCATCCACCATCTAGTACTTAATTGTTCAATTCATGAATAGTGGTTTCAGAATTGTTACTGTGCACCCCTATGGGAAACAACTTTACCAAGTAGAGTACAATGCTTGTTATGTACAGTTCCTTTGCCTTTATTCTTACAGTCTCTATTCATTTCAAAAGTTATTTAGGCCAGCACCTTTTTCTCTCACCCTTTTCAGTGAGATTATTTCATACATTTATAATACAATTAGATTCTTTTGTAATAATCTGCATTCTGTCCTGCCGTGCATTTCCCTAATTCCATCCTGTGATCTCCTGACTGCCTAAGTGTTTTTGTTTTAATTTGCTTACATTAAGATTCACTTTCACTATCAAGTTCTATGGGTTTTGATAAATGCATGTTGTTCTGTATCTGCTATTACAGTATCAAACAGAATAGTTTCAACTAAAAATCTCCTGTGCTTGATCTATTCAACTTTCCTCCCTCCCCAAGCCCCTGGCAATCTTTTTACTGTCTCTATAGTTTTGCCTTTTCCAGAACGTCATATAAGTGGAGTCAAATAATATGTAGGCTTTTCAGACTGGTTTCTTTCACTGAACAATATGCATTTAAGTTCATTTGTGTTTTCGTGTGGCTTGATAACTAATTCCTTTTTTTCCCCCTTTGTGCAAATGTACCAGTTTGTTTATTTATTCACCTTTGAAGGACATTATGGTTGCCTCTAGTTTTGGTGATTATAAATAAAGCTGTTATAAACATTCATTTGCAAGTTTTTATGTAGACATATATTTTCAGATCAGTTGGGTAAATACCTAGGAGCATGATTGCTGGATCATGTGGTACGACTGTGTTTAGCTTTGTACAAAACTGCCAAAGTGTCTTTCAAAGTATCTGTACTAACAGCCAGGCATGGTGGCATGCGCCTATAGTCCCAGCTAGTCAAGAAACTGAGGCAAAAAAATCACTTATGGCCAGAAGTTCGAGGCCACAGTGCACTATGATTGTGCCTGTAAATAGCTATTGTACTCCAGCCTGGACAACACAGTGAGAACCCGTCTCTACAAAAAAATGGGAAAAAAATTAGGTGGGTGTGGTAGGGTGTGCCTATAGTCCCAGCTACCTGGGAGGCTGAGGCAGGAGGATGGCTTGAGTCCAGGAGTTCAAGTCTGCAGTGAGCTATGACTGCACCACTGCACTTCAGCCTGGGCAACAGAGTGAAATCCCATCTTTAAAATAATTAATTAATTTAAAAAAATTAACCTTAGCTTACTGGAACTTTTTTACTTTATAAACTTTTTACTTTTTTAAAACTTTTTGACTCTTTTGTAATAACAGCTTAGAACACAAACACGTTGTACAGCTGTACAAAAATATCTTCTTTGTATCTTCATAAGGTTTTTAAATTTTTAATTTTTTTTTTTTTTTTAAAACTTTTTTGTTAAAAACTAAGACATAAACATACACATTAGCCTAGGCCTACACAGGATCAGGATCATCAGTATCACTGTCTTTCACCTCTACACCTTGTCCCACTGGAAGGTCTTTAAGGGCAGTAACACACATGGAGCTGTCATCACCTATGATAACAATGCCTTCTTCTGGAACACCTCCTGAAGGACCTGCCTGAGACTGTTTTACAGTTAACTTTTTATTATATAAACAAGTAGAAGGAGTGCACTCTAAAATAATAATATAATAAATACATAAACCGGTAACATAGTCATTTATTATCAAGTATTATGTACTGTACCTAATTGTATGTGCTATACTTTTATATGAGTGGCAGCACAGCAGGTTTGTTTACATCAGCCTCACCACAAACGTGTGAGTAATGCTTTGTGCTACAACCTTACATCAGCTGTGATGTCAGTAGGCAATAGAAATTTTTCAGCCCCATTATAATGTTATGGGATCACCCTCATATGTGAGGTCCATTGTTGACCAAAACATTGTTATAAGTTGCATGACTGTAAATTTTAGAATCACTTTGCCAATATTTACAAACTAGCTTTCTGAGATTTTGATTGAAATTGCCTAAATTTTAAAAATCATAAATTTGTGTTGAATTTTGTCAAATGCTTTTCTACGTCTGTTTTGATGATCTCATTTTTCTTTTTTGTTTTATTAATGTGCTAAATTATATTGCTTGGTTTTGGAGTGGAAAAATAATCTGGCATTCCTGGAATAACTTTGATTTGGTTGTAATGTTTTATTCATTCTATTTATTGCTAGATTCAGTTTGCTAATATTTTGTTTAGGATTTTTGCATCTATATTAATGAGAGAGAATGGCTTGTAGTTTTCCTTTTTTGTAATGTCCTTGTCAGGTTTAGGCCTCACGTTTATGTTGACTTTATAAAATGAGTTGCAAAGTACTTCCTCTTTTTTATTCTTTAGTTTGGATAAGATTGATTTTATCTTACTTATATCTTCCTAAATGTTTATTAGAATTCACTGGGGAAGTCATCTTGGCCTATTATTTTCTTTTTCTTTTTTTTTTTTGGAAAGAAAGAAAACTGGTTTATTATTGAATGAGTATGACAGTCTATATACATGTGGGAAGCCCGTAAAACACTATAAAGCCAATAAAATACCACAAAATTTATATAGCAAAGCAGGTCCAAAGTTCCCTTGGGAATTAAGACAACTTAATTGTTTAGTTAAATGTCCTCCTCTGAAAGAAAAATAAAATGATATACCTACTGCAAAGACACCTTGAATTTCTCTGAAAGACAGTTACATCTGGAGATGGGCTCCTATATTAACTCCATATATTCTTACATTTCAAGGGGTTAAGGGTATGTAACTTTGGAAACATCTCTGCACTGTAGACTAGGTTTTTCTAGTCCCTGGAGAAGTTTATCCATAGCGCAATGGTTAGAAAAAGGATTCAAGTCCACCATGTCTTCAAGGGGACTCTGTCAATAGGCAAAGAAGCAGCAGCTGCTTCCTTTCCCTTTATAAGCAAAGGAAAAAAAATTGTTTTTTAATTTTCCCTTACACCACATGTAAGAGTGTTTCTTTAAGCTCGGCACTTGTCCCCAAGGCCGCATCAGAAGAATGAGGACAAGTGGTTTGAGGAAAAGGAAAGAGGAGTTTATCAATTTGCCAGCAAATGAGCAGGTTGGCAGACTCCCATCTCAAAGTACCAATGTCCTGTTTCTGAGCAGAAGTACAGAGCTTTTAAAGGTTCTGATTAATCCCATCTTTGGCTAAGACAATCTCATGACCACTGATTAATCCCATCTTATTATTTCTTTATTAAGTAGGTTTTATTTTCATTCTTTTTTTTATAGTTAAATTTATTGAATTAGAATGCGTGTACAATCAAATGAACACAATTGAAAGTCCAGTTCAATGAGTTTTTGACTAATGTATAAACCTGTTTCACTCCCACTACAGTCAAAATATAGAGAATTTTCATCAATTAAAAAGTTCCTTTATGCCCATTTGCCATCAGTCCTCACCCCAGCCCCAACTCCCCAACCCCAACCCCTGCCAAGCCCCAGGCAACAACTGAGTTTTATATGCTTATTTGCCATCTGTATATCTTTGGTTAGTTTTCTGTTCATATCTTTTGCACATTTTTAAATTGGATTTTTTGTTTTCTTATTCTTGCATTCTCTAAACTCTAGGTTATTTTACCTGTCCTAGAATTTCATATAAATGGACTCAGACATACTACTGTTTCTGTATTCTTTTGCTCAGCATGTTTTTGGGCTTAATCCTTGGATATTATATATATCAGTGGTTAATTCAATTTTTACTGCTGCATAGTATTACATTGTATGGATATACCACAGTTAGTTTCTCCATTGTCCTGTTGATGGACACATTGGTTATTTCTATTTTTTAGCTATTATTGATAAAGCTGGTATGAACACTTGTAGACTCGCCTTTGCACATGTATTTTCATTTCTTTTGAGTAAATACCTAAGAGTGGAATGGATGGGTCATAGGGTAAGTTGCTGTTAACTTTTTATGAAATTGGCAAACGTTTCTCCCAATCTGCCTGGATTGAAGAGTTCCATTTGTTTCATGTCTTCACCACCACTTGACATTGTCAGTCTTTTTAATTTTTTACACTCTAACAGGTGTGCAGGGGTATCTATCATACTGTGATTTTAATTTGCATTCCCTTGATCACTAGTGATGTTGAGTATCTTTTTATATGATTATTGGACATTTGTATATCTTGAGATGTTCCTGTTCAAATCTTTTGCCCATTTTTTTAAAACACTCTTAGAGTAATTAGGCATAAATATTAATATAAGTAAACTATTGAGATACAAACACACGCTTTTTTTTGCCCTTAAAATGAATCATGTCTTGTAGCTTTTCCCAGTCCTAATCTAATACTCAGAACAGAATGGGATGTCATTCTTTATAACCGACCATAGACTTTAGCTTTAAAGTAAAACTATTTCTAGCAACTGGTTCTTACCTGATAATATTTTTTGTTGTTGTTGCCCAATTTTTAGTTGGGTTGTTTTATGTTCTTATAGTTCTTTATATATTTTGAATTCATGTTATTTAGCATATGTATGTTGCAAATATTTTCTGCCAGTATTTTGCTTGTCTTTATACTTTCTCAGATATGACCTTAAGAGGACTGTTTTTACTTTTGTTGAAGTTTAAATTTTTTATTTAAAAAAAAAGACTGATTCATGCTTTTTGTGTCCTAAGAAATCTCTGCCTGCCCCAGAGTTGCAAAGATTGTCACCTGTTTTTCTAGACATTTTATGGTATTAGCTTTTACATTTAAGTTTTGGCCCATTTTGAGTTGTTTTTTGTATATAGTATGAGGTAAGTGTCAAGGTTCATTTCTTTTTCTACAAACATCCAGTTGTTTCAGTAACTTTTGTTAATAAGATCATCTTTTCCCCCATTGAATTTACCTTAATACCTTTGTGAAAAGGAATTAGCAATGTGTATGTGGATCTATTTTTGGTCTCTCAATCCTGTTCCAGTGATCTGTACGTCTGTGCTTACATCAATACCACATTGTCTCGATTGCTCTTGCTTTATAATAAGTAACATCGTGTTGCTTGAAATCATATCTTCCAACGTTTTTCTTCTGTTTGATGGTTGTTTTGGCAATTATGGGTGTTTTACATTTCCGTATATATTTTAGAATCAACTTATTAATTGCTACTAAAAATGCTTGATTGGGATTGTATTGAATCTAGAAATCAGGAAGAATGGACACATTAACAGTTAACTATCTATTAGGTCTTTTAAAATTTATCCCAGAAGTGTTTTATAGTTTTTAGTGTAGAGGTCTTGCATATTTTTTGTTAGATTTATTCCTGTGTATTTGACCTTTTTTGATACTAGTGTAAATGGAGTTTTTTTCCTTTATTTTCTGATTGTTCATTATTATGCCAGATTATCTTTGGGTGATTTTTGGCCATTCTATTGAAAATTTGTAGAAGTGAAGTAATTTGACACTCTGGGTGATATTATGTTAATGCAGATAAGATTTCCTTTTGCTTTTGGCTGGCTGTGAGAGACTAGATGCTGATCGCTTTGTTCCAGTCAGGGACTGAGATGATTAAAAGCTGGCCTTCAATTCTAATAAGGACTTGTGTATTTCCTGTTCACTCTTCTTTTTAGGGTATAGCCCTTCAGGGTCCAACTGAAATCCTGTGTTATCCATCCAAACCTCTCCTTTTTGATGGACCCCAAGTTCAAGTTTGTATCCCTCCAAGCCTGTGAAGATTGCTAGAAGCTTCTCAACCATTGCTTTTGCTTTGAGATTTAGCAATTGCCTCAGTGGAAAAAGTTAGCTCAAATGCTTGGGTCACCTCTTTTCTCCTCTCTCTTATAACTTGTCTAACTTGTCTAACCACCATAGTAGTGCTCTGATATCTTCAAAGCATGCTTTTTTTTTTTTTTTCTCTTTTCAATGTATATATTTTGCCCATCCTTCCTTGCTGGTTTCAGCAGGTGCATTGGTCTGAGACAGCCTAGTAAGCCGTTGCTAGAAATATCTTTCTCTTCTCCCTGTCTTCCTCTACTCTTTCATTCCATCCTCCACTGGAATTATTTGTTCTGTGTGTCTCATTTACTGCTGTATTCCCAGCACCTAGATTAGTGCCTAGCACAGAATAGAAGTCAGTGGATATTTGTTGGATTAAAGAATGAATTAATTAACATTTCATTTGAGAAGATAGAATGGAAATTCAAAAGAAAATATTTTTCCTCTCATTTTTTCAAACCTAAAATATAACCTTTCCTGAGCATAAGTTAGGGTGAGTTTTGAACTAGAACTCAGGACCTTTAGACTTTCTTTTAAAAAGAAAGAGACTCTGTTGCCCAGGCTAGAGTGCAGTGGCATCCTCATAGCTCACTGCAACCTCAAACTCCTGGGCTCAGGTGGTCTTCCTGCCTTAACCTCCCAAGTAGCAAGTAGCGTAGTGGGAACCACAGGCATGGGCCACCATGCCCAGCTAATTTTTTCTATTTTTTGTAGAGATGGGGTTCACTCTTAGGCTGGTTTCCAACTCTTGGCCTCAAGCAATCATCCCGTCTCAGTCTCCCAAAGTGCTGGGATTACAGGAGTGAGCCACTGCACCCGGCCTAAAAATTTAAAAAATTTTAATTGACAAATAATAATTGTAGCCTCTTTCTTATTGATATTTCCTCAAGTTATTAAGTAACATCTTTAGTCTTTATCACTCCATTTGTAAATGATTTTTATTACTCTCTTAGTCATGGAAATAGTTTCAATTGTTTTAAAATTATGAGGCTTCAAGAGAAAAAAAAATTAAAAAGGTAGCAAGGGCATTGAAATTAATGTTTAAAACAAATAATCAAAATACTTAGTTATAAATATAGGCTTATAGTTTTTATTATAATAATCCTACCAGTGAATACAAATAAGACAAATAGATTGTTATCATGTTTTATGAGGTAAAGATGAAGAGTTTCATTAAAAATTGCATTTTGCATAATACATAAATGTTTACCTGTGTTTTTCCTTCCTCTTCCCTTTAGGGCCATTTTAAGTGCCAGATCTAGTTATTTTGCTGCAATGCTGAGTGGCTGTTGGGCTGAAAGCTCCCAAGAGTATGTTACTCTTCAAGGGTAAGCATAATTTTTACAAGGCAGATTGACTGCAAATGATTGCAAATAGTACTTCATATAAAGCACTTTTTATGAATCTGATTTCCGTGTATGTTCAATGAAATATTTCTTATGTATTCAACAAAGTACATTCCCTGTAATGGGAGGTAGTAGGGAGCATTTAGTAATAGAGGTAGTGTGTTAATATGCTTAGGCCTCTATAACAAAATACCAAAACTGGGTGGCTTAAATAAGAGAAATTTATTTTCTCACAGTGCTGGGGACTGAAAGTCCAAGATAAAGATGCCAGCAAGGTTGGTGTCTCTGTGATGAGGGCTCTCCCGCTAGGTTGCAGACTGCCACCTTCTCACTTTGTGCTCACGTGGCCTTTCCTCAGTGCATGCACTTGGAGAGAGAGCTTTATGGTGTCTCTTCTTATGAGAAAATTAATCCTATCAGATCAAGGGGCTCACCCTTATGACATTCTTTAACCTTAATTACTTCCTTAAAAATAAAAAAAATAATAATAATAGTAAAAACTTTCTTAGAGGACCCATCTCCAAATGGGACTACACTGGGGTTAGGGCTTTACCATATGAACTTGGGGGGAATACAAACATTTAGTCCATAATGGGTAGTTTCTAATTATGGAAAATTTTAAATGCCAGGCTAAAGAGTTTATTATCCTGTGGGTAAAAGGAATGTGTAGGTAGATCTGTTGGTGAGCTTTTATCATCACTGTTGAAAAACACCTTAAAAGATGTATGTATTCTAATGATAAGATCTTTTCCTTGGTGATGAATTTAAAATATCCACTGAATATAGGAAGGGTAGTGCTAGCAGAAGCCAGAGTCTAAATATGTCAATTCTAAGGATAATCACTTTGTGTAATTTTGAAAAATTGTCCGTGGGTTGTGTTTCATGTTTTAGACATCGTTTTTTAAAACTGTCCATTCATTCTCATTAGAACTGAATTCAATAAAAATTCAAATGGAGAAATAACACTAGTTTGACTCCGAATGCAACTTTTTGACATTCATTAAAAATGGTGTGATTCTTGGTAGTAAGACAAAGGTCAAAAGAAGTGTGTAATTATGGAATCTTATTCCATAGCAGAAGAAAAAGTGATTTACAGAGACCACATGTCTAATTTTTTTTCCTGGAAGAAATCTCAGTTCCTTGTAGGTTAGTGACAATTTTTACTACCTGATACCTATTATGTATACCTTTGTTCCCTTCTCCAAATAGATTCTGTCCTCATCAATAATAATGCCTCACAATAACACTTTAGATTGTCTATGTTTGTTTCACCTTTACTGTGTGCTGTTAAATTTCAGAATCAGTCTTTGAGATAAAGAAGGTATATTCACGTATTACAGATGAGTAAAAACAAGATCAGAGAAATTAACTGTCTTCCCAGGGTCACTTGGTAAATAAGTGCTTATGCTGAATATAAATCACATTTTTTCTTAATTCAGAGTTCATTCCACTACAGGCACTGACAAAATTAAAAATTGTCCCATTGGCATGGATATTTGAGCTCAGATTGTTCTTCTCCACTGTTTAAATCAGTGCTTTTCAAACTTTGTCCTGTAGAACCCTAAAGTTCCTGGTAGGCACATTAGGAGGAACATTGTGTGGGATTGGGATCTGCAGGGAAGGCCATTTGAAAAGACCCTTCAACTTTTATCTGTTTTATGTAGTTCAAGATGACCTCTGAGTTTAGCTATAGGAATAAAAGCAAGGGGAGTCTTTTTTTTTTCAGTCTTCCTTAATCACCCCTCATGAGCTGATCAGGTTAAACATTCAAACGCTCAGGCTTTTAAAAATGAGGTCTATTTATTAAGAGGTCAGTGGACAATAAAGAAATAGTGGCATCAACTATTGGTCTCTACTCCCTCACCTGTAATAAAGCAAGGTTTTTTAATACATTGACTGTGACACTGGAAAAAAAAATTTTTTCCTTGGGGCCACGGTGTTTTATTATGAAAATAGAATAAAAACTTTGAAAACAAAATGATCCTAATTTAATTAAAAAATCTGTTATTTTTTATTGTTTTCTGTGCATGAGTTATATGCTACTTGAAAAATAATTCACGCAGCTCCCAAGGTAAAGAGTAGTGTGAGTTACATATACTTCCTGAGGTCCCAGGCTCAATATTAGCGTGAGTTAAATACAACTCACATGGCAGTTAATGTGTTAATACTAAAATGAAAGAAGTATCACCTGATGGATACATGGTTTTATATACATCCTTTATTATTATCATACAATGCTATGATATATTTTGCCTTTCCCTGTTGTATCATGTATCAAATTGATTGTCTCAAATTACCACCTAAAATTTTATTAGTATTGTGGCATGTAAAGCAATTGGAAGGCTAAAGGGGATTGAGGAATTTTACTTTTTAAAAATTCAAATATTTTAGGAATTTTTGTATTGAAGTAAACTAATCTATAAAACAAATTCTACTTTCCCATTAACTTATATTGTAAACCTGGGTTTATGTTTCCATGGGGAGTGTAGTATAGTAGAAAGATCATGAACTTTGGTGTCCTTACAGGGAGTAGTATATCCAGTTCTTACTTGTTACATGACTTTAGGGACATTCCTTAACTTTCCTGAGCTTCCTGTGGTTGTTGAAAGAATTAAATGAGATACAGTAAGGAAAGAATCTGGCATAGTGCTTGGTACATAGTATGTAGTGCTCGTTAGTATTGTCTGTTTCTCCTTTCTCTAAATTAGATTGTTCTCATTTTCTAGAGATAAAAAGGTTCAAGTCAGGGCTTTCCCCAATATCAGGACAGCAATGCCTGTTTTCAGTGGTCATCAGCTTCTTTTGGAACTGTGTAGCCATTGCATGTCTGTAGGATGTTTCTACAAATAGATTAGAATGAAATTCTGTCTGTCCTTGCAGAAGGAACCACATTGTTTTAATGAGTCAGTAACTAAAAGACTTTAATGCACATGATATTTTTCAAGGAGGACAGCCTTTAATAAATTGAGCTTGGTAGAGTCCTATAATCATAGATCCATCCATGCCCCAGAGGTGGGGGGTAGAAGGATACAGTTGGAAGGAAATTCTGTTCCAGTGGAAGGAAGGGGAAAATTTGCCACATACTATAATGGAAATTGAACCACAGCCAACACTTCTGTGAAGAAACCACACATATTTCCATTTTATATAAATAGAAGTCTTCCAGTGGTGGCTTGGGCTCTGGAACATAAATTTGGATTTTCTCATCTCCCTTGGGAGATTCCTGGGATTGCTCTGCTCTTCAGTATGAGATTTTGAAATATAAATGAGATTATATTTCTCTCCTGACTAAACTCCTTCAGTGTCTTCTCACCACAGTTAGAATTAAACCCAGATTCTTTACCATGACCTACAAGACCCTATATGATCTGGCCCCTGGCTTCTTTCTCATTTTTCTTTTTTTTTTTTTTTTTAACCATTCTTGCCCTCATTTATTGACCTCCAATAAGCTCATTCCTGCCTCAGGGCCTTTGCACTTGCAGTTTCCTCTGCCTAAGAGTTTTTCACCTAGTATTTTGCATGGCTGGTTGCTTCTCATGCTTGAAATAGCAGATCAAGTGTCACTTTCCCAGACTACCCTACCTGAAGTACTATAGCCCAACTCCTCCATCACTCTTTTTTATTATCCTATTGTGTTGTCTTCATGACATTTTTCACTATCAAAATTATCTTTTAAATTTTTTTTAACATACTTATTGTCCATATCCTCCCCCTAAAATGTAAGCGACTTGTATCCCCACAGTCTAGACTAGAGTCTGTCATTCAATAAATATTGAATGTGAATGGATGAACAAATGAATGAATGAACTCTCTATATTACCTTAGCCCACATATGTAGGAGTCTGAAACTTTAGGAAGCACACATGAAACATAGATTTTAATAACCTAGGTACATGTTTCAAAGTCGCTGATCTTAGATCTTTGTCCTCTCATTGGTTTTTCTTTTTTCTAACTCTTGAGTGTATGTAATGTTTTCATCTTCTACAAGCTTTTATTCTGATTATATTTTAGTAGGAATAGTGCTTTCCATTTAACCTGTGGGCCATTGGAATAATTCGTTGCTTTTCTGGGTCAGTTGATCATGTCTTTAAAAACACTTTCAGTAAAAATACAAATGACTTACAACATAATAACAAGAACACAGCTTAGTAAAACACCTCTCAAGACAGTAGGAAAATGGTTTCTTGCTGTTTTTATAGCTGTCATATATATTGATATATAGGCTCAAATGTCTAGATTTTGCTGTTTATTTTAATAAAATGACTTTTGCTTTTATTTAATCATTATCTTTTGCTTAAACATGTCGAGTCTTAAGAAGAACTATTCTTTCAGCATAAGTAGCCAATTCTCATTAACATTGATAATCTGAGGAAAAGCGTATGGAGTAGTATACATTCTAGTAATTATGCCAGTGTTTTAGATTGACAAACTACAGATAACATGGCTTAATTATTCTGTGATTAAATCTTATCAAATCTATAGTATATAAATGAGAATATTTAAATATTTGACTTTTTTCCTAAGTATTAAAGATGCTGAGTTTTGAATCAGCAGAAACCAGTACTTAGCCATGGTAGGGGCCAGTAAGTATTTATTAAACTAATGGAAAAATATTTATATATTTTCAACTATTGTTCTTCTGAAGGTTTGGGAAGATGCTGTAAGTGCCCTAACAAGACATTCATTAAACATTCATCAAACATTTATTGAGCGTATATTATTTAAAGTCATAGAATCAAAGCAAACACCTTTCTAATTCCTGCCCTCTGGAACTCGATTTATTTTCTTCTTGCCTTCTTCATTTTTTTCCTTTAGCAGATATTAGTTACTATGCTTAACAAACAGTGGGGGTCTTATCAGCACTGTCCCCATCATGAGTCTACTGAGGAGCTCCTGTATTATGTAGGGAAAGGAAATTCTTCTGATGTTGGGGGGATTGAATCATCGTTGACATTCTGCTGGTACAAGAGATACAAGGATAAATGACACGAACCCTGCCCTTACAGAACACAGTCTAGAAAGAGAGACAATATGTAAATGAAAATATTGCAAGTCAGTTTGATAAATGTGATAGTGGAAGTATCTGTCGTATACTGCTTAAGAGCCCAGGCTTTGGAGTCAATCTGCCCGGATTTAAATCTTGGGCAAGTTACTTAATTTTAGTTTCTTAATTTATAGAATGAAACTAATAATAGTATCTACTATTGAGTTGTTACAATGATTAAATGAGCCAGTAGCATTCAAAATGCATGTTAGCTCAGGGACTGGGTCGCTCATAAGTGCTCAATAGTTGTTAGTTATTGTTTTTAACGTTCTGTGATTTTTTTTTCATCTTAGGAGCATTAAGAAAACAATCAGAGATAAAGAGTCACATATATTGTGTCTGAAAGATAAAATAAGTGGAAAGGAAATCATTCATTCATTTTAAACACAGTGCACAATATGTGCTAAGGCATGGATATATAAGAAATTGTAAGTAGTTCAGGTATAGAAAATAAGTAAGTTCAGTTGTCTTGAAATAGCTGCTGGAAAGGGAGACCCAGAGGTCAGATGATAAGGGACTTTGTACACCACGCTAAGGAATTTGGACTTTTTTCTGTGGGCTTTGGAGAATAGTTGAAGAGTTTTTAAAGTAGGAGACTATATCAGATTTGCATTTTAGCAAAATCACTCTAATAGCAATGTGGGAAATAGGATGCAAGCAGATTTCAGGCAGGAAACCTGTATTAGAAGATACTATCATAGTACAGATGGGACAAAATGAGAGGCTGAACCAGGGCAGTGAAAGGGGAAATAGAGAGCAGAGGCTGAATTCAAGAAGTTCTTGAAAGTACAAATGATAGGATATAATGAGGGAGAGGACTAAGATGAACCTCAGGTTCTGACTTAGGCATCTAGATGAAAAATGTCTACGGGCCCAATTATGTCTGTTGGAGTTTTCAGAGGGCCCCCTGAAAACTCCAACAAAGCATACTTCTTTCCTGCTCCAAGTAAGAAGAAAGAATCAGCAGGTGAAGTAAGAAAACATTTCCTTTATTACTGATAAAAACTGCTAAAGCTGTGAAGGTTGAGTATCCCTTTTCCAAAATGCTTGGGACCAGACAATGAACTTACTCATTTTCTATACCTGAACTAGTTACAATTTCTTATACATCCATGCCTTAGCACATACTGTTCACTGTGTTTAAAATGAATGAATGATTTCCTTTCCACTTATTTCATCTTTCAGGTACAAGACATGTGTTTCTTTATCTCTGATTGTTTCCATAATGCTCCCAAGATGAAAAAAGGAAAAAATTTTTCAGATTTCAGATTTTTTCCAGATTTTGTAATATTTGCATGTATTTAATGAGATATAATGGGGATAGGACCAAATGCTAAACAGAAAATTCGTTATATACCACTGTGTTGAAGTCAAAATAAAATACAGAGACGACATTTTTAAGTGTTTTATTTGGGAATCACAGAATTGCAATTCAGGGCATACACACAGACCAGGGTGGTCTTTGGTATGTCTGGAAAAAAAGAGAAGGTTGGGAGTTTTATTAGAAAGAGAAACGTTATATACTGTTTTGAAAGAAAACTCATTGGCACTAGAGAAGCTTTTGGGAGCTAGCAAGCTCTGACTGGTGAGTGAAGGCAATAGGTAAAACTAGTCTTAGAATCATGGCAGGTCATTTCAGCAGCTACTAGGTAAACCTGGTCTTAGGGTTACAGCAGGCCATTTCAGCAGCTGAGCTTGCAGAAAATTCAATTTTTAGAGCAGGTGTTATGTACCACAAGTGTTTTTTGCCCAGGCCCCTCAACTCTGATTTAGTTATGTATGACAAGAATAACCCAATTCATATAATCAATTTCATAATACCTTATAGCGTGAAGGAAATTTTATACAATATTTTTAATAATTTTGTACATGAAATAAATTTTGTGTACATTGAACCATCAGAAAGAAAAGGTGTCACTATCTCATGTCAGTGCTCAAAAAGTTTTGGATTTTGGAGGATTTTGGATTTTCAGATTAAAGCACTGTAGCATATGCTTTAATACAAGAGCCAAAGTTGGCTTGCTTATGATATCCCTCTAAGACAGCCCACCTGAGAAGTCATCTGAATCTGCACAGCAGGTGCACCTCTTCCCCATCACGTCTTCCTACTGGTTCAGCAAAGAAGAAAAGAGAAAAGAAATCAAATTACCTTTCATCTTGACTTCCTCCTACTGATGGCCAGTGGTTGTTGTCCACTAACCAGATAATTCACTCCCCGTGGTACAGAGGAATAGAGGATGTGGCAAGATGCAAGAAGCTCTATAATAATGCTGTCAACAAAATAGGAGTAACAGAAAGAGGACTGAATTTGGGGTGGGGAAGAGGAAAGAGGTCATGAATTCAGAGTTTGAGATAGTCAGTAGGACATAAAGGTTATCACTCCAAACTACTTCTTAAGTAATGTCTTTACTTTTTCATCTGTTTAATGAGGATGTTGGCCAAGCTAGAGCCACTGACAGGTATTACAAATTAAGAAACCTGTACAGCATAACAAGAATCTTTCTAGTGAATAGAGGTATCCCTCTAAGGCTTTAAGCAAGACCAGAGGCCATTTGTTGAAGGTGCTGAGGAGAGAATTTCTTAATGAGACAGAAGTTGGACAATGACTTCTAAAGTCCTTTCTTTAGAAGTGATAGAAGATGCTCAATAAATAAACATTGATTTGGTAACATACTAATAACATTTTATAGCTTATATAAAAATCCATAGCTACAGTTCATTTTAAATGTGTGGTATTCTTGCATGGATGTTTGAAGAATTTTGATATTTGAAGAGATTTGAAGAATATGTTCTTCAGATAAAAGTGAGATTATAACTTTATCTTTAAAAGTTTATGGGAAATAGAACGTATCGTGGATATCGGTTAAACTTTAATTATTCCTGGATTTGAGTTTTCTTTTATTTTTCAGTATAAACCATTTAGAAATGAATGTTATGATGCATTTTATATATGGAGGAACTTTGGACTTTCCAGACAAAGCTAATGTTGGGTATGTATTACTTTTTAATAATTTAAAATATAAATATGTTAATATTTTACAGGTTCTGCTTTCTTGAGCTATGTTGCAAAGTTGCAAAGTATCAATGAAATAGAAGCTTAACTTTTATTATCTATTTTGCTATATCTTGAGTATGTTTTGGGAATATCAAAAAACAATAGGCAAGTCACCTTATTTAGAAGAAAACATGATTTAGCAACTCACAGTAATAAGATTTTTTAAAATCTGTACTAGACTTAAGTTACATTAGAAGAACTTTATTTTTGTTTGGAAAATAAATCATAGGTTTTTATAAAATAAAATTGATCAAACTTTTATCAAACTTTGAAAATTATTTTACTACTTTTTTAAATTTTAAGTTATCTTTTTTAAACAGCAAAGGAAAAGAAAAAAGAAAAACTTTGAAAAACTTATTTAAGAATATAGGCCATCCTAAAGACCAACAAACTGTGATTCTTAAGTACTCTATAATGAAGTGCCTGCCATCTAAGCTTCTGAAATCCTACTAGAGAGAGAAATTCCACGTTCCTCTTTTAATTTGCTGAATGTCTTCCTATCTTCTTGCTATTCTAACATCAGACAAATGAAAGCTACCCTTTCAATTTTAAAAATTCTTTGGTTCCTTTAATTTTGAACTGAATAAATATGTTTTTGGGGAGAACATATCGTGAGTCATAGAAATTAGTACTGAGGTTTTATCTCCTGACAACATATAGGAAATTTTATCATGCTTTCAAGGCTTGTAGGCTTCCTAAGTACCTAAAGTATATGTAGGTGCTCACAAATATTTGCCAAATGAAAGAAGCAAAGGAAACTCTTTAGTTAATTGGATGCTGTCTCCAATCACGGTCATTTGTAGACATTTTCAATATGACAAGACATTATTGAATTGCACCCCACCACCACCACACACATAAAAAACTTTTATTATACAAATGTGTTGCAAAGAGTTTTGTAACTTTTACAGCTTTCAAAGCAGTTTCTGGATTTGGCTCTGTATGTCACAGAGCATATGAAGGGAATTTGAAACATCTCCAAATTTGCCTCTTGCCATTCTCCACTAATCAAATCATGTATCAGTGCTTTCAACTTTTGGCCTATATTCTTTTTATAATCTGTAAAGAATATCCATTATGTAAGGCAGAAAGTTATAATTAAAATAATTCAGATTATTTTTTTCTAAACAGACTATATAGTATCAAGGAACTACTGTGTATTGTGCCTTGATTTTTAAACTGGAGAATTAACAATGCATCTATTTTTATTTTAGTCAGATACTCAATATGGCTGATATGTATGGACTAGAAGGATTAAAAGAAGTAGCAATCTATATTTTAAGAAGAGATTACTGTAATTTCTTTCAGAAGGTAATTATTAAGTCTCAGAAATCTTTTACCCAGTGCTTTGTCACCCATTATTACCTACTAGATTTTTAACCTTGATTAAGTAATTGTGCTTTAAATATTAAAAATATTAAGTCAGTTTAATGGGAGCTCCAGTTGAGAAATAATGTATACGGTCTGCTTGCAAAAATCAGAAACCAATTCAAATTATTTTAAGTAAAATAAAATTGATGTGGAGGGTTTATTGAAAGGATGTAGGAGTATCCTATATAATTCAAAGGTAGAGTATACAGCTGGGACTCAGGGTTTGGAACTGGGAGAAAGGAAGTCAAAAATTAAGATTACCGTCTCCATTTATCAAAGAACTACACAGTGCTTTATTGATTATTTTCCCTGAAAGAATACTCTTTCCTTCTACCACCTCTCTTTACAGTATGTATTTGGGGTGGAATACACTTCTCTTCTACCTGTCTCCCCAGGTGAAATATGAATACTAAATATCTTTATTTTTAGTTAATGCAAATATAAACTTACTGTCTAAAGAAAGATCCCATAGTATGCATTTCAAAGCCATTTTGTACACTATTCTTAGATTCTCCATTGTTTTAATGTATTCTGTGACTAGGTTATTTTTATTTTCTTATTTGTGCTTTTCTACATTTTCTAAATTTCCTACAATGAGCATGTATTACTTTTGTAATCAACAAAAACAAATCCTAAAATTGTTTACATCATAAGTTCCCTCTTATTGGGTAGTTGAGACAATAATATGCATTGTATGAATTCTAATTAGGTAATTTTAATAACCTTTAAGTTTAGGTTTTTGTGTTGGGTAGGTCTTTTTCTACCTCCCTACATGTTATAGCTGAGGAAGCAGCCCATGTGCTAAAAAAAAGAGCCATGAACAACTGGGTCCAGTACCACTACCAGTCCCCCAAAGTGTACTGAGAAATAGTGAAACCCCTCAGCTACCTTTAACCAACTATTCACTCTGGCCTCTGTAAGTAAGGGGATTGGAAGAAGGAGGGCAGCCTGTGGTGTCCTCAGCTTTGTAGAGAGTGAAAAATTCTGGTGAAAGGCTTTTCCTTCTCCTTCATATGTCTCTCTCATATTCCCAGTCAAGTGGAAAGTTAGGAGGGAGATCCAAGAGAATCACAAATAAAGATTAAAGATGGGAAATATCTACCATGAGGAGATGATGACTTCTCATCCCCCACTTTACTGTATCTGTAAAACCATTCCACCCTGGAACTTCCATCAGAAAAGAAAAGAAAAAGAAAAAAAGAAAAGAAAGTGGTAAGAGATTTCTTGGGAGAGCCTGGAATATGCCTTGAGAAGCCAGTGAGAATGTCCTTGAACATGGAGCCTAAAGGAAGGAAGCTTGCTGGAGAAGCCAGTACTAGCCTGGTGATAAGGGACTATAGTTACTGTCATATAGAGAAAAAAGTATGGGGAGTCCACTCTGCATCCCATTTATACATGGTCTCCAGGGAAGGAGGAGGACCTTAGTGGTTCCACGAAAGTTAGAGGAGACTGATACAGAGACAAATGACATTGTGTCCCATGTAGGGAGGCATTGTGCATCATGAACCACTTGAAGAGTCCTTATCCACAGAGAAGCTAGGGTGAAGCTTGATCTGCCTCTATCACATTAGCAAAGGCCACCAGCATCTGAATTAGAGCAAAGTCGAGGACATCTCCCTACTACTGTTTTGATTTCTGCTTAATTATATAAGGTGACCATAGCCAACCCATAACCCTCTTCTAAAGGAATTTGACCTGAAAAATGAGAAACAGGAGACTAGACTATGCTCTACTCCCTATTCCAGATCTTCCCAACCATAAATCTAGTCAGTGATGGGGAGGGAAACACCATTTAAAGATGGGTGTTAAAGCAGTACTATCCTGAAGTTCAACAACAAAAGTAACCGGAAAGTATCGGAATCTACCAATAATGTCATTAAGGGATAGAAAAAAGAGGGGTTTGACACAGAATGGTTGAAAGCACTAGTTGAGAAAAAAAAATTTCATGTTAGTATTTCTTCTGAGCTGAGACTCCTCAATAAACCAGTTACATCTGTCTAACATTGTAAAAATAATCTCTTTTATGGATAGTCTTTGGACTTTTGCCCCTATTCTTTGATATGTGCATAAGTATATGTGAGTTATGTGCAGTTTCTTGTATTTCATTTTTTCAATAATCCATTTAAATTTAAAAACACAAAAGGCATATTTGTGTCCATTAAAACAATAGAAAATGAAGTTTCTTTTAAATTATCAGTATTTTATTGAAAACTTTTTTTCACTTTATTTCATTTATTTTAACACATTGACTGCCATAATACTTGAAAAAAATTTTTTTTCCCTGGGGCCATGGTATTTTATTAAAACAAAACAATCCTTTCTAATTTGTTATTTTTTATTGTTTTCTGTGCATGAGTTATATGCAACACAATCCACATTTTTAGGATTAAATTGTCAATATTAATTGCAGCAATAAGAATATCAGCGAGTAAGATTTTCATGAGCCAACTGCAGGGTTTTGCTTCACGAGGCCCCGGGCTCCAAACTAGTATGAGTTAAATACAACTCACATGGCAGTTAATGTGTTAAAATAGTCTATGTTGTGGTAACAGATATTTGAAAGAACAATTTGTCTTTTTATTGACCTGATCCCTAAACTTTTTTGCTTTATGTGTTTTAATAATACATATTTTTATAAGTATACTTTGAATTATATAATTTTTAACTTTTACTTCTCAATTAGGCAGTGACTTAAATATGGTAAACTTATAATAACATTCCATAGTAATGCAAATTATTTGGGTGTAATGTGATGGGCAACTGGCCCCAGAACTCCTGGCAAGCTAGCTTCAGTCATTTCATTAATTTCACAATCATGCCTTTTACACAATTAGAATTTTTGTACATCATTTATAGGATTATGGTGGGCTTTACATTATATATTTTTTGTCACCAATTTAAAAATATATTTTAGGCAGTGATTTAAATATTAATATATGTCTTCCCAAATTCTATAAGCAGGTTTTGAAAATGACTAAAGGTCAGGCATCCTATTACAAAAACACTTGAGAGTCAACATTTCCATATAAGTAAATTCTCAGAGAGCCAAAGTTACCCCTTCAAACCAGGAGTCAGCAAACTTTCTCTGTTAAAGGCCAGATAGTAAATATTTTAGGATTTGTGGGCCATACCATCTGTATCACAACTACTCTGCTGTTATAGAGCAAAAGCAGCTGTAGACAATATACAAATGAAACATCATGACAATGTTCCAATAAAATGTATTCACAAAAACAATGGTGGGCTAGATTTGGCCCACAGGCTGTAGTTTGCCAGTCTCTGCTTTAAGCATCAAATTATTTTGTATTTTAATAATTTTTATGGAAATTATTCTTAAGTTGTACATCAATTGGTAGATTTTGTGTTGTGTAAAGCTTGTTATTCCTAAATAAAATTAAACTGCAGGACTTTTTAACTCTTTTGCTTACTTTTATAATTTTTCAGGCTTCTGAATGCTCTTAGACTATCAAGTATGTCTGTAACACTAGCCCCTTCCTTCACTCTAATTTGATACTCTCATCTGAAGTATGTCAGAAAACCAAATTATTTAACTTGGTAGAATTATAACTGTATAATCTATATAGTGATAGCCATTTCTCCAGTTATCTCAAAGGAATTTTAATTGTTTAAATTGTTAATATGCAAAGCAAAATATTTACATTCAATTTATTAAATACTAACATAACACTTTTAGGAGAAAGGTATTATAAAATCAAATTAATAGTAGTTCATAATTAAAAAGTTGGAAATCACTGACCGTATGAGAAGCTGGAGACAGTTCCAAAGAAGCTTTTGCTCTTCTCTGAGAGCAGAGCTTCAGAAGTATGCATTTGGAGACATGATATACAAATTGGCTGGTTATTGGTCTTTATTAAGTGTATAAACCCTAAATTGCAACTAATAAATGTGTATAAAGAGAAATTAAACTCTATTCAACCTAATTAGGCAATAGATGTGCTTAGAAATAGAGTCCAAAACCTGAAAATACATGGCATGGGTAATACATAGCACAGATGCTAAACACCAAAGCAGTGAGTTGTTTTCACTACTTGTATCTACATTTTGTTTGTTTATTTGTTCTACTTCAATACTTCTGTATACATACTTTTAAAAAATACATTATGTAGTGATCTAATTAAATTCTCTCTTTTTATCTGAAGTCAGTGTAGGACCACAGATAAAAGTTTATTTATATTTTAGGAAGCAGATTAGACCATATTTTTGTGTTGCAATGTGACGTGCTAGAAATTATTATACCACTTTTGCTTAAAAAAAGATACTTACGCTAAAAGGAATTAGAATAAGAATTTTTGTGCATTCTTGCAGCTGAAAAAGCTATTCTGTAAAACTGAAAGTTGTGACACTTGATTTTAAAAGAATAACATTTTTTTTTAAAAAAAAGACTTTTATTTTTTAGAGCAGTTTTAGGTTGACAGCAACATTGAGAGGAAGGTACAGAGATTTCCCAATACCCCCTTGCTCCTGCACATGCATAGCCTCCCCCATTATCAACCTCCCCCACCAGAGTGGCACATTTGTTACAATTGGTTTGCCTACGTTTACACATTATCACTCAGAGTCCCTAGTTTACAATAGGGTTCACTTTTGATGTTGTACATTCTGTGGGTTTGGACAAATATATAATGACATGTATCCACCATCATAGTATCATAACAGTATTTTGAGTGCCCTAAAATCCTCTGTGCTCTGCTTATGCATGCTTTCTTCTCCACTAACCCCTGGCAACCGCTGATCTTTTTGCTGTCTCCATAGTTTTGATTTTTCCAGAATGTAATATAGTTGGAATCATATAATGTGTGTCCTTTTCAGATTTGCTTCTTTTACTTAGTAGTATGCATTTAAGATTTAAGGTTCCCCCATGTCTTTTCATGGCTTGATACTTCATTTCTTTTTAGTGCTGAATATTCCATTGCATGGATGTACTACATTTTACTTAACCATTCACCTACTGAAGGACATCATGTTTCCTTCCAAGTTTGGGCAGTTATGAGAACTTGTGAATATGGCTTCTGTAAACATCTATATTCAGGTTTTTGTGTGGAAAGATGTTTTAAGAAAAAAAGTTTAAGACTGACTAGAGCATGTCTACAGCCCAGAGTACCAGCAGAAATTAATTTCAGATAGAGAATTAAATATGGAAAATGAATTTGGAATTATATGTATTTATTCTGTAGTTTAGGTATATAAATCAGATTATCTTTCTGAACCAAATATTTTTAGCCTCTGTAAATAGAAAAGAATAAATGTGGCATTTTCTATTAATTTCAGCCTGTTCCCAGAACGTTGGTGTCTATACTAGAATGCCTGATTATTGCTCATTCAGTTGGAGTGGAAAATCTTTTTGCTGACTGCATGAAGTAAGTTATCTTAAGTAGTGCTGATACTGTTTATTTAGGGATTTTGATTTTGCATTCTTCTAATTTTGTGGACAAATTTAGAGTTGGCCTATTTCCTTGGGCACAATGTAAGTAGCTTAGTGCTTAACTAGTTCCACCTGTTGAGTAGAAGTATTGATTTAGATATTATTCAAGATACTTGAAATCTATTTTATTTTAGCTGAACCATGGTTAGTTATATTAAAATCTGTGCACATAACCCAACATGGGTTTAAAATACGTGTTTACAGAAAAGGGAGTATGGTTAAGTCCATCTTAGTGCTTATAAAATTAACAGTGTTAGTCAAAATATATATATGTACAATTTATGTAATTGAAAACCAAAATATTATTGACTATTATAACAAAAAATACTTTCATTTCTCTAACCTGGGATTCTTTGATTTTTAACAGGTGGATTGTAAAGCATTTTGCAAGGTTTTGGTCTGAGAGAAGCTTTGCAAATGTACCCCCTGAGATTCAGAAAAGTTGTCTTAATATGTTGATTCAGTCCTTAGTAAGTATAACCTAAATACCCTTTTTGTGTGTGTGTCATCAAAATCGTTGAATAGATATACTACTCAATTTTGTATAGTACTTTCAGTGATTTAAATATAAATATAGAAAGATGAAAGAACCAATTTCAGATAACCTATAACCAGTTTGGAGAGATGGAGGTTTATGCATTGGCTCAGCAATATTGACTTCCACTCACCACAGTGGATCTGGGTACAACACTGAACTTCTTAACAGAACCGTTCTTTAAGGGGATCAGCCATCTACCTGGTAGCAGGTTGATTACATTGGACCACTTCTGTCATGGAAGAGGCAGTGCTTTGTTCTCACTGGAGTAGACATTTGCTCTGGATATGGACTTGCCTCCCTTGCTCACAGCGTTTCTGCTAAAACCACTATCCATGATCTTAAAGAATGCCTTATCCATCATCATTACATTCTCCACAGCATCACTTCTGATTAATGAACTCACTTAACAGCAATTGAAGTATGGCGATGGGCTCATGCTCATGGAATTCTTGGTCTTACAAGGTTCCTCATCATCATGGAGCAGCTGGCTTGAATGGAGAAATGGCCTTTTGAGGTCTCAGTTATAGTGACGTGGCAATGCCTTGTGGGGTTGGAGCAATGTCCTCTAGGATGCCATATATGCTCTAAGTCAGATTTTGATTTATGGTGCTATTTCTCCCCTACCCAGGATTCATGGATCTAGAAATCAAGTTCTGGAAATGGGAGTGGCTCTACAACACAATTACTCCTTATGATCCACTAACAAATTTTTTGTGTCCTTTCCCTGCAACATTAGGCTCTGCTGATCTAGAAATCTTAGTTCCAAAGAGAAGAATGCTTCCCTTGGGGACACAAATAATGATTCCATTGAACTGGAAGTTGAGACTGCCTTCCTCTGGCCACTTTGTAAACCCACAGGCAAAGAAGGGGAATTACTGATAGATTGAACCTGACTGTCAAGGGGAAATTGGGTTGCTACTATACAATATGGGTAAGGAAGACTACATCTGGAATGCAGTACTCCCAGGTTATATGAGTAAAATCAATAGAAAGCTATAACAACCCAATTTAGGCAATGCTGATAATGGCCCAGATTCTTCAGCAGTGAAAGTTTGGGCCACCTTGGCAGATAAGGAACTATGAACAGTGGAGGTACTTGCTGAAGGCAAAGGGAATATGAAGTGGGTAGTGAAAGAAGGTAGTTATAAATAACAGCTACAACCATGTGATCAGTTACAGAAATGAGCACTGCAGTAGTTATGATATAAACATATTCATATCCCTGTTTTATATGAATGTTTGTCTATGTATTAACCAGATATTTCTGGTTTTTTCCCCACTGTCTCATTCCCCTACCATCTAAGGTAAGACATGTTATTAATAGTAATAGTTTATATCTCCACATTTAAGTTATAGATATCAAAGAGAATTGTGAATCTATTTGAAGAAAAATGAACCCAAACACAAAAAAAAGGAACTTTGTATCCTCTCTTTTAGGAAAAGGGTGAGCATGTTTGTTATATGGGGGATGTTTGAATCATGTTAGGTGGAAGCATGACTGTTACTGTCTCCACCTGAGAACTAAGTATGGTTTTAAGAAGTGTGTATGATTGCCAAGTTGACAAGGGGTTGACTATAGTGGCTTTGTAACTTGTTAGCTTAGCTATGGCGAGCTATACTTCCCAGAATTTCCTTCTCTGTTTCCAGCTAGAGTGGCCACAAGAGACAATTTGGCGTGAGATTTGGAGGACAGAAGTGACAGAACAGCTATTTTTGGTTTTTACACTAGAAAGGTTGGGGCAGGTGCATTTAGACTCACATGTTGTTGCTTATTTACTGGCACACCGCAGCCAGACCTACAACCATTCTGCCTTTCCCTGTATCCTCCTTCAGCTTCTCTAACCCCTGGGCCAGGTATGTATCTAGCTCCATAATGAAAGGTGTCAGCATCTCCTGTGGGATAGCCATTTCATCCAGGTTGGAGGTAGTGAGACTGATGTGGGTTCCAGCCAGTGCTCTTGGTGTCGGCTTGTCCTTGCTCTCCCCCATCTTCCTTTCTCAACTTCCTGCCCTGTGAACTTCAGACTATATCATCAGACACAAAGCCTACTTAACCAGCTCCCACAATTGTGTAAGATCAAATCCCTATAACAAATTTCTTTATACAATAAGTCCTCACTTAACGTCATTGATAGGTTCTTGGAAACTGCAACTTTAAGCAAAACAACATATAACAAAACCAATTTTACCATAAGCTAATTGATATAAACAAGAGTTAAGTTCCTATGGCATATTTCTGGTCATCACTAAATTTCTAAATAAAGACCTGGAACACTTCTAATATTGAACATTGAAATAAATATGAGCTCTGCATACATTTAAGAAAGATTAATAAAAATAGCAAAATAATTATTTATCCAATTTTGGGGGAATCAATGAGTGATGGCAGTCGTAGTGGTGGTGGGTTAAATCAAGGAATAAATGTTTGCAAAGCAAAAATGATAAGGAACACCTCCTACCACCACACAGTTCAAAAACAATCACAAATATGGTGGGCTGAGTGCTTTTGTACTGCATTGTTTATTGTCATGTATTTGTATGATGATCGTATACCTTATGAATTTTTATTTTATAATTTGTATTAATTCATTCATTTTCCATCTCACTTATTCCAATTCATAGTTGTGGGTGGCTGAAGCCTATCCCAGCAGCTAAGGGCCCAAGGTTGGAACTAACCCTGGACAGGCTGCCATTCCATTGCAGGGCACACTCACACACACACCCACACTCACTCATACTGAGACAATTTAGACACACCAGTTCACCTCCTGTGCATATCTTTGGGATGTGGGAGGAAACTGGAATACCCAGAGAAAACCCTCACAGACATGGGGAAAATTTTCAAACTCTACACAGACAGTGGCCTTGGCTGGGAAGTGATTGTTTTTCTCATCAACATTATAACCAAACAACGTTGAACAAAACGACATTATCTGAGGACCTGCTGTGTATATATACACTTCTAGTGGTCCTGTTTCTCTCATGGAACCCTAAATAGTAACATCAGCCTGGGTTACATAGAAGATACATCTAAATCTAACTGGTAAAGGGTAGGACGTCAGCTGATGAGATACCACTACAAAAAGTAAACCTAAATCTGTGTTTAAGCTAATGAAGGACTTTGTAGTTTTGTTGCTTATTATTTTACTTTAGTTTTCATGATCAGTAAGTAATTAAAAAACTATTGTCCCTGCTACAATTCAGTTCAGTAGAAGCAGAAGCATCATTTAGTAGTAGTAGTAGTACCAGTATTTAGTGGATTTTTTTTAGACCTTTACAGTTCAAAAAATACTTTTTATTTTTTGTGAAATTAAATATAAGACAGATACTATTATCTCCATTTCACATGAGAAAAGAGAATTAGGAAGGTGCTTTATTCAAGTTCACAGTGATAGTAAATGACAAAGCCAGGTCTTAAAACCTGTTGCTACCATTCTGAAGATATGATAAGTGCTCAATGTGAGCAAAGATTTTTTTTTTTTTACGACGAGAAGGAGTCCTTGTTGGTGTCCTCATCCTCATCAGTGTCCTCATGCTCGGGGTCCTCCACCACCTCACCCTCATCCTTGGCCTCTGACAAGGAGGAGGAACGGGAAAGCACCGAGGAGGAAGCTGAGGAGGAGAACAAAACAGAAAAAAAAAAGAATTCTAAATTGTGTTACATTTTTACACATTTGATATCAATTAAATGAATTGCATTTTCAGAAATTTCTTTTTTGTGTGTTTGCAGACCTCACAAAGCATTATTTATGACCAATGCTTATTAATGTGGCTTTTACCTATGGGTGGTAATTTATTTTATATACAAATCATATGGGGGCATTCTACTTCATTAATATTACTTTTTTTATATATATATATATTTGCTTACCATTCATCCTTAACCTTTTTATTTTATTATCTTACTTAATTTTATTTTGGAAAGAACACTTAACATGATATCTACCCTCTCAATAAATTTTTAGGTATAACACAGTATTGTTAACTATAGGCACAATGTTGTACAGCAGATCTCTAGAACTTATTCATTTTACAGAACTGAAACTTATGTCTGTAGGTAGCAACTCCCCATTTCCCCCTTTCTTAACCCCTGGCAACCATCATTCCATTCTCTGATTCTATGAGATTGACTTATTTTAGATACGTCATATAAGTACAATCATGCGGTGTTTGTCCTTCTGTGACTGGCTTATTTCACTTAGCATAATGTGTCCTTGAGGTTCATCCATGTTGTCACATATTACAGAATTTCCTTCTTTTTAAAGACTGAATAATATTCCCCTGTAGGTACATGCCACATTTTCTTTATTCATTCATCCATTGACAGACATTTAGGTTGTTTCCACATGTTGGCTATCGTGAACAGTGCTACAATGAACATGAGAGTGCTAATATTTCTTTGAGATTCTGAAAACCTCCATACTGTTTTTCATAGTGGCTGCACTGTTTTGCATCCCCACCAAAAGTATAAGTTCCTTGTTCTCCAATACTTGTTTTTTTTGTTTTTTTTTTAATAAAAGCCATCCTAACAGGTGTGTGGTAACATCCCGTTGTGGTTTTAATTTGCATTTCCCTGATGATTAGTGACATTGAGCATCTTTTCATGTATCTGTTGGTCATTTGTATGTCTTCTTTGGAGAAATGTATATTCAAGTCTTTAGCCCATTTTTAAATTTTGTTATTAGTTTTTTTGTTGTTAAATTGTAGGAGTTCCCTCCATATTTTGGAATGAACACCTTATCAGATGTATGGTTTGCAGATATTTTCCCCCATTCTGTAGGTTGTGTTCTCACTCTGTTGCTTGTTTCCTTTGCTGTACAGAAGCTTTTTAGTTTGATGTAGTTCCACTTTATTTTGCTTTTGTTGCCTGTCCTTTTGGTATATCTATGAAATCATTGCTAAGACCAATGTTATGAAGCTTTTCCCCTGTGTTTTTTTTCTAGGAGTTTTATTTAGAGTTTCAAGTCTTAGGTTTAAGTCTTTAATCCATTTTGAGTTGGTTTTTGTGTATGGTGTAAGATAGAGGTACAATTTCATTCTTTTGCATATGAATTTCCTGTTTTTCTAGCACCATTTGTTGAAGAGACTTTCCCCGTTGCGTATTCTGGGCACCCTTGTTGAAGATCAGTTGCCTGTGTGTGGATTTACTTCCGGGCTCTCTGTTCTGTTCCATTGGTCTATATGTCTGTCTTTATGCCAGTACTATACTGTTTTAATTACTGTAGCTTTGTAATATTTTTTGAAGTCAGGAATTGTGATGCCTACAGCTTTGTTCTTCTTTCTCAAGATTGATTTGGCTATTCAGAGTCCTTTGTGGTTCCATATGAATTTAGAATTGTTATTGCTATTTCTATTAAAATATGCTTTGGGGATTTTCATAGGTATTGCATTGAATCTGTAGATCACTTTGGGTAGTATGGACTGTTTAACTACATTAAGTCTTCCAATCCATGAGCACTGGATGTCATTCATTTATTTGTGTCTTCTTTAATTTCTTTCATGAATACCTTACAGTTTTCAGCATATGTCTTTCACTTCCTTTGGTAAGTTTATTCCTAAGCATTTTATCCTTTTTGGTGTTATTATAAATGAGATTTTTTAAAAATTTTCTTTTCAGATAATTTGTTGTTCGTGTTGTTAGTTGAAATGCAACTGATTTTTGTATGCTGATTTTATATCCTACAATTTTACTGAATTTGTTTTAATAGTGTTTTTGTAGAGTCTTTAGAACTTTCTATATATAATATCATGTCATCTGCAAACAAGGGCAGTTTTATTCTTCCTTTCCAATTTGGATGCCTTTTATTTCTTTCTCTTGCCTAATTGCTCTGGTTAGGACTTACAGTATTACATTGAATAGAAGTGGAGTGAATGCTTTGTTCCTAATCTTAGAGGAAAAGTTTTAAGTTTTTCACCCTTTAGTATGATGCTAACTGTGGGCTTGTGATATATGGCCTTTATTATATTGAAGTAATCTCCTTCTATTCCTAGTTTGTGAGTTTTTTTGTTTGTTTGTTTTTGTTTTTGTTTTTGTTTTGAGACAGAGTCTCTGTTGCCCAGGCTAGAGTGCAGTGGTGTCATCATAGCTCACTGCAACCTCAAGCTAGCTCCTGGGCTCAAGTGATCCTTCTGCCTCAGCCTCCTGAGTAGCTAGGACTACAGGCATGCGCCACCATGCCTGGCTAATTTTTCTATTTGTAGTAGAGACGGGGTCTCACTCTTGCTCAGGCTGGTCTTGAACTCCTGAGCTCAAGCAATCCTCCCGCCTTGGCCTCCCAGAGTGCTAGGATTACAGGCATGAGCCACGGTGCTCGGCCAAGAGTTTTTTTTTTTTTTTTTTTAAATCATGAAATCATGTTGAATTTTGTCAAATGCTTTTTCTGCTTCTACTGAGATGATATGATTTTTAGCTTTCATTCTGTTAATGTGGTGTATCACGTTTATTAATTTGGATATGTTGAACCATCCTTGCATCCCTGGGATGAATCCCACTTCATCACAGTGAACACTCCTTTTAATATTCTGTCCATTCAGTTTGCTAATATTTTGTTGAGGACTTTTACATCTATGTTCATCAGGGATATTGGCTTGTAATTTTCTTTTCTTGTAGTGTTTTTATCTGGCTTTGATATCAAGGTAATGCTGGCCTCATAAAATGAGTTTGGAAGTATTCCCTCTTCTTTAATTTTTTTGGAAGAGTTTTGGAAGAATTGATATTAGTTCTTCGTTAAATGATTGACAGAATTTAGTAGTGAAGCCATCAGATACTAGGCTTTTCTTTAATGGAAGACTTTTTATTACTGACTCAATCTCCTTACTCTTTATCAGTCTGTCAGATTTCCTATGTCTTCATGGTTCAACCAGGCTATCCAGTTTGTTGGTTTATAATTATAATAGTTCCTTCTATTATAACTGTTGTAGTTATAATAGTTCCTTTTTATTTCTGTGGCATCTATTGTAATGTCTCCTCTTTCATTTCTGATTGTATTTTTATCTTCTTTTTTTCTTAGTGTAGCTAAAAGCTTATCAATCTTGTTTATCTTTTATAAACCAACTATTAGATTTGTTGATTTTTTAAAATTATTTTTCTATTCTCTCATTTATTTATGCTCTAATCTTTATTATTTCATTCTTGTAACTTGGGGCTTAGTTTGTTCTTTTTTTAGTTCTTTGAGGTGAAATATTAGGTTGTTTATTTGAGATCTCTTCTTTTTTAATGTAAGTGTTATCACTGTAAACTTCCCTCTTAGTTCTGCTTTTGCTGCATCTCATAAATTTGTGTATGTTGCATTTTGGTTTTGTTTATCTCAAGATATTTTCTAATTTACCTTTTTGTTTCTTCTTTGACCCATTGGTTATTCAAATGTGTGTTGTTTAATTTCCATATATTTGTGTATTTTCCAGCTGT
This sequence comes from Daubentonia madagascariensis, assembly GCA_023783475.1. Lineage (NCBI taxonomy): Eukaryota > Metazoa > Chordata > Mammalia > Primates > Daubentoniidae > Daubentonia > Daubentonia madagascariensis. Next base: position 24,686,131 of record JAKFHU010000913.1, on the reverse strand, counting down.
CCTTTGGCTGTTGAGTTTTACTCTCATTCCATTGTGTTCAGTAAAGATATTTGGTATGATTTCAATCATCTTAATTTTGTTAAGACTTGTTTTGTAACCTAACATGATTTTTTTGGGGAATGTTTTGCATGTGTTTGAGAAGAATATAAATTTTGCTGCTGTTGATTGGAATGTTCTTTATAGGTTTGTTAGGTTCATTTGGTCTATAGCAGTGTTCAGGCCTGATATTTCTTTGTTGGTTTTCTGTCTGATTGTTCTGTTCATTATTGAAATTAGGGTATTGAAGTCTCCTACTATCTTTGTATTGCTATCTATTTCTCTCTTCTTATCTATTAATATTTGCTTTGTATATTTAGGTATTATGCAGGGTACATATATATATTTACAATTATAATATCTTCCTGGTATATTGACCCTTTTATCATTATGTAATGTCTTTCTATGTCTCTTGTGACAGTTTTTGAGTTAAAGTCTATTTTGTCTAAGTATAGTTATGCCTGCTCTCTGTTTGTTACCATTTTCATGGAATATCTTTTTCTATTCCCTCACTTCCAGCCTATACATGTCCTTAAATCTAAAGTGAGTCTCTTGTAGACGGCATATAGTTGGCTCTTGTTTTTTATCCACTTAGTTGTTTTATTGGGTAGTTTAATCTATTTATATTTTAAGTAATTATTAATAGGAAAGGACTTACTGTTGCCATTTTGTTAATTGTTTTCAGTTTATCTTGTTCTTTTGTCCCTCTTCCTCTCCTGCTGTCTTCCTTTGTGCTTCATTTTTTGTATTGATATACTTACTTTTCTTTCTCTCTCTCTCTCTCTCTTTTTGTTGTTTGTAACTTCTATTTGTAGTTTATTTATGGTTACCATGGGGCATTTTTAATATATCTTATAGATATAACAGTCTATTTTAAGCTGACAACCAGCTAAGTTCAATCACGTACAAAAACTCTACACTTTTACTTCTCTCCACACATGCTTTCTGTTATTGATATCACCATTTGTATATATTTATATTGCATATCCATTAACATGTTTTTTATAGTTATTTTTAATATTTTTATTTTTTAACTTGTATACTAGAATTAAGAATGATTTACTCAAATGTAACAAATATACCACTCTGGTGAGTGATATTGATAACAGGGGAGGCTATGCATGTGTGAAGTCAGGGGAAGTGTGGGAAATCTCAGTACCTTCCTTTCAATTTTCTGTGAACCTAAAACTGCTCTGAAAAAATGGAAATCTTAAAAAAAAAAGTAATTTACATGCCACAATTACAGTGATACAGTACTCTGTATTTGTTTATATATTTACCTTTACCAGCAGTGCTATCATGCTGCTGTTTAGCATCCTTTTGTTTCATCTTGAAGAACTCCCTTTCGCATTTCTTATAAGGAAGGTCTACTGGTGATGAATTCTCTCTGCTTTTGTTAGTCTGGGAAAGTCTTTATCTCTCCTACATTTTTGAAGGACAGTTGTGCCAGGTATAGTATTCTTGGTTGGCAGTTTTTTATTTCAGCACTTTGAATATATCATTGTACTTCCTCCTTGCCTGCAAGATTTCTGCTGAAAAATCCACTGATAGTCTTATAAGCATTCCCTTTTACATCAGAAGTCATTTTCTCTTGCTGCTTTCAAAATGCTCTTTTTGTCTTTGGCTTTTGGCAGTTTGATTATAATATATCTCAGTGTGGATTTCTTTGGGTTCATCTTACTTGGGAGTCCTTTGGGCTTCCTGGATCTGGATGTCCATTTCCTTCTTGGATTTGGGGAGCTTTCAGCCATTGTTTCTTTCTTTCTTTTTTTCTTCTTTTTCTTTTCTTTTTTTTTTTTTTGTTTGTTTGTTCATTTGTTTGTTTTTCCTGAATTTCTGTGGTAGGTAGAACCATTAGTTTTTTAAATAATGTTTCTGACTCTTTTTCTCTCTCTTCTCCTTTGGAACCTTGATAATGTATATTTGGTCCACACAATGGTGTCCCATAGGTCCCATTTGCTTTCTTCACTTTTTCATTCTTTTTGCTTCTCTGACTGAATAATTGCCAATGACCTGTCTTTGAGTTTGGTGATCCTTTCTTCTGTTTGATTTACTCTGTGGTTGAGCCTTTCTAGTGAAATTTTCATTTAATTTTTTTTTTTTGGTACTTTTTTTGTGTTTTCTATCTGTTTATTGAAACTATTACTTTGTCATGCATTGTTTTCCTGACCTTAGAAAGCATCTTTATGATGGTTATTTTGAATTCTCTGCCAGGTAAATCATACATCTCCATTTCATTTGGGCTGGTTTCTGGAGATTTATCTTGTTCCTTTGTTTGGAACATATTTCCTTATTTTTTTCATTTTCCTTGACTCTGTATTAGTCTGCACATTAGACAAAATAACCACTTCTCCCAGTCTTCATGGACTGGCCTTGTATAGGAGAAGACCCTTACTTATCAGCTCAGCCAGAGATTCTGGGGACCTGTCACACCTTCTTGTTCATCCAACTCACTTTCTTTGCTCTTAGCAGCTCCCAGGCATCTAGAGTATGCTGGGGCCCATTTTTTCCTGAGTCAAACAAGACTGAAGCTGGTTCCTTGGGTAGCCCCCAGAAAAGCTGAATCATTGGACACTCTGTCCAGCTCCTTTCTTCCTCAAGAAGAAGGTGGGACTTGGGGTTTTACAACTGTTTGCTCTCCACTGAGTCAGGGTGTAGAGCTGCAGTGACTAGTTACATGTTACATCATTAACCATCTTTGTTCTCACTGGCCCCATATGCCAGGTCCCATTAGCAGTCCAAAACAGGCATGACAAAAGCCCATCCTTTGGACAGCCCTCATAAAAGTTGGGGCTTTGGATGTACATTTTAATTCTTTCTTTCCCCAGGGAGAAGCTGGGACCTATGGTTTTTGGTCCACTTACTCTGTGCTAAGCCAGAGTGGGAAACCATGCTGACTCCCAACCCAAACCACCATCTCTGTTCTTACTAGCCTGCTGGTGGCTAGATTTTTCTGTGTCTTGTCAGTGCTCTGAGATAAGCAAGACAGAGCCAGTCCTGTGGAAAGCCCCCAGAAAAGCTGGGGTATTAGACATGCAAACTAACTCTCCATCCCCAGGGAGAAGCTGGGAGTAAGGATTTTTTCATCCATTTTCTCTGTGCTGAGCTGGGGAGAGGGAATATGATGGCTGCCAGCTTAAACCACCATCTCTGTTCTCCCACAGATGGCTAGAATTTGCCAGGTCCTATCAACACTCCAAGACTGGAAAACAGAAGCCAGTCACCTGGGCAATCCCCAGAAAAGTTGGGATATTTGACACATGGTCCAACTGCTTCCCTCTCCAGGGAGAAGCTGGGAGCTAGTGGCTTTTTTCATGATCATATGACTCTGCCTTGGGTAGGGATTCTAGTAAGAAGGTGTCTCAGATTTCCCTATCTGCTTCAAAGTGTGTGGTTGCAAGATCACCCTGGGTGCAGGAGCCTCTCAACTAGTTTCTGGATTACTCACAAAGAGAATTTATCTATTAATTGTTGTTGAATTGGTATGTTCATTGGGGAAAGAGGGTCCAGGGCTTCCTATTCTGCCATCTTGTTGATGTCACTTCTCCTCAAGCAGTCTTCTTAAGTATTCTTTAGTTATAATTCAGTTCAACTACATGTGCCATGGCAGGCACTTTAATCCATCAAATATTTATTGGTCATCAATGATATTCCCAACACTGTCATATACCAAGGGCGATAAGAAAGTGTTACATTAGTACACAAATCATTAGCATTTCTATATACTAATAACAGTCAAGCTGAGAGTCAAATCAAGGACTCAGTACCATTTACAATAGCTACAAAGAACATAAAATACTTGGCATTATACTTAACCAAGGAGGTGAAAGATCTCTACAAAGAGAACTACAAAACACTGATGAAAGAAATCATAGATGACACAAACAAATGGGAAAACATCCCAAGCTCATGGATTGGTAGAATCAACATCATTAAAATGTCCATACTACCCAATGTGATTTACATATTCAATGCAATTCCCATCAAAATACTGACATCTTATTTCACAGATTTAGAAAAAATAATCTTAAGCTTCATTTGGAACCAAAAAGCCCAAATAACCAAAGCAATCTTAAGCAAAAAGAACAAATCTTGAGATATCACAATACCTGACTTCAAATTATACTACAAGGCTGTAGTAACCAAAACAGCATGGTACTTGTATAAAAATAGAGACATAGACCAATGGAACAGAATAGATAACCCAGAAATAAAACCATATAGCTATGACCTTGACAAAGCAGACACAATATACACTGAGGAAAGGATGCCCTATTCAATAAATGGTGCTGGGAAAAATGGATAGCCATATACAGAAGAATGAAACAGGACCCCTATCTTTCGCCATATACAAAAATTAATTCAAGATAGATTAAAGACTTAAATGTAAGGCATGAAACTGTAAAAGTTCTAGAAGAAAATATTGGAAGAACTCTTCTAGACATAGGCCTGGGCAAAGAATGTATGACTAAGACCCCAAAGGCAAACACAGCAGCAACAAAAATAAATAAATGAGACTTAATTAAATTAAAAAGCTTCTGTACAGCAAAGGAAATAATCAACAAACAGGCAACCTACAGAGTGGGAGAAAATATTTGTAAACTATACATCTGAGAAAGTACTAACATCCAGAATCCACAAAGAACTCAAACAAATCAGCAAGAAAAAAACAAACAACCACATCAAAAAGTGGGCAAAAAACATGAAGAGAATTTTAAAAGAAGATAGACAAATGGCCAACAAACATTTGAAAAAATGCTCAACATCACTAATCATCAGGGAAATGCAAATTAAAACCACAATGAGATACTATCTTACCCATGTCAGAATTGCCAGTGTTAAAACGTCAAAAAACAACAGATGCTGGCGTGGATGCAGAGAAAAAGGAATGCTTATACAATGTTGGTAGAACTGCAAACTAGTACAACCCCTATGGAAAACAGTATGGAGATTCCTCAAAGAGCTGAAAGTAGACCTACTATTCAATCCAGCAATCCCACTACTGGGTATCTACCCAAAGGGAAAGAAATCACTTTATAAAAAAGATACGTGCATTCAAATGCAGCACAATTCACAATTGCAAAGATATGGAATTAGCCTAAGTGCCAATCAATTCATGAGTGGGTAAAGAAAATATGGTATAAAGCATGGAGGACTACTCAGCCATAAAAAGGAATGAAATAATGCTGTCACAGCAACTTGGATGGAACTGGAGACCATTATCCTAAGTGAAGTACTTTAGGAATGGAAAAACAAACACCATATATTCTCACTAATAAGTGGGAGCTAAACAGTGGGTATACATGGGCACAAAGAGATGTAAAGGACATTGGAAACCAAGAAGGGAGGAAGGTTGAGGGGATGAGGGATGAAAACTTACCTATTGGGTACAATGAACACTGTCCTGGTGACAGGCACACTGAAAGCCCTGACTTCAGCATTATATAGTATATCCATGTAACAAAAACATTTGTACCCCCTTAATATTTTGAAATAAAAAATAAAATACAATGGACAAAAATTTTTAAAAGAAAGTATTATATTAGGCTACATATGGAGAATTTTAAAATATATTTTTATGGGAGAACTTTGAGTTTTTCCTTTCTCTGTCACAAAGTAAACGCACCCTTGGATTGGCTTTCCTTCCTTCCCTGTTTCACTCTCCCCGTGCCTCAGAATCCCCTTGGGATTACTTCCCAAAATAAGCTATCTGCATGTAAGCCTGTTTCTCAGGCTCACTTTTTAGGCAAAACCCAAGCTAAGACAAGGAGTGTTGACCCACCAATTCTGCTTCTAGGAATGTATCCTATAGATATTTTCATATATGTGTGAAATAATGTTATATACAAAGTAATTCATTACAACATTATAACAGCAAAAAATTGGAAACAATGTAAATGTCTATAAGAAGACTAGTTAAATGACTTAGGGTATATCTATATTATGGACTACTACATAGTTATTAAAACAATAAAAAGGACTCTTTATACACTGATTAAGAAAAATATTCAAGATATGTGCTAACTGTAAAAGGCAAGATACAGAGTAGTACATATTAATGCTTCCATCTGAATAAAACATTGGTAAAATTACATATGTATGTTATTTATATATGTAAAAAATAACTCTGGAAAGATAGAGGAAAAAAATAATATTGGTTATAAAATGGGAGGTTTGGGGACAGGAAGGAGAGAAAGTCTTTTCCTAGTAATGCCTTTCATACATTTTTAAATTGTGAACTGTGTGATTATGTTCATAACTATTGACCTATTGAACTAAAATTAACTATTGAACTAAAATTTTATGTGTGTGGTCTAGAAGTATTCCCTTTTTTCCTCTTTGAATTTCTAGGTACTCTAACATTTAATGTTTATTATATATTCAGATCAGTATGGAATAAGATCACATAGCATCTATTTTATCATTTAACTGTGTCCATATTTGAGTTTTCCAACAGATTCCAAGCTAAATTATGATAACTACATTCTATATCTGTATTTTTAAAAAATTCTACTGTCAGTGCACATCACATTATGTATATAGTAAGCACTTTGTAGATACCTGCCAAATTTATTTAAGTACCCTATGTTTGGCTCCAATACTAGAGCACTGCCAACAGAAAGCAAATTGGGCTTATTGTCTAAAACTTTTAGTAATTGCATAGTTACTCAGGAAGTCAGTGGAGGAGGAAAAGATAATGGTACTAAAAGAATAAAAGACTTGAATTAGAGCAAAGTATGATTTTTTTACTCTAATAAAGCAGTGGAAGAATATAATACATTTTAAAGAATTCTTGCTAAATGGGTAAAATTTTTAAAGTTTTGATGTTCAAGGATTCAACTTAAGTTATCTTAGAAATTCATATGTAGACTCTCAGTCTCTGATTATGTTGACAGGTCAACAAATATTTGAGTGTCTGCTATGACCCAGTTCTATACTGGGCCCCAGGGATAAAATGGTGAGCAAAAACAGACATGGTTTTAGCCTAGTGAGAGAGACAGCCTAGTGAGAGAGACATTAATCATATCGTTATGTTCATGTTTTATTAATTACAGATGAATTAAGTGCTCTAACAAAAAGGGACAGGTTTTCTGATAGCAGGTATAAAAAGTATCTGATGTAGGTGTAGGGATCACGGAAGACTTAGTGCTTTAGTTGAGACCCAGAATGAAACAGAGGGTGTGCAAAGTCCACATCATGTAGTCCGTGTTGGGTATTTCAGTCTATCATTTCTAGATTTATTATCTATCTATTGCTGTCTAACAAACCACCCCCAAACTAAGTGGCTTAAAACTGCAGTTTATTATTTCTCATAATTCTGTGGGTTGACTGGGTAATTCTTCTCCTGGTCTTTCTTGAGCTCACTCCTGTGGCTGCATTCAGCTGGTGACTAAGTTGGAGGCTGGGCCTCCTGCTCCACATGGTCTTCCTTACCAGGCTTCAATCCTGGTGTTCCCAATATCCCAAGAGGGTAAAGACAGAAGCTGCAATGCTCCTTGAGGTCTAGGCCCTGGAACTTGCACACCACCACTGTCGGTTAAAGCAAGTGAAAAGGCCAGTCCAGATTCAAGGCATGAGGAAATAGATTCTACCTCTTGATGGATGAAGCTACAAAGAATTTTTGGCTATGTTTTTCAATCTACTATAGTCTACCAGGTAACTATTTAATAAATAGTTAATTACTTAGCATTGTATTAAGAACTAGAAATCAAATGTGAATAAGATAACAGTAATTTATAAGCCACCATTTTTTCCATTTCCTTGGAGTATATGGTATTTGTGAATTGTCATTCCATTTTCTGCAGAGATCAATATTTGTGAACATTTTTTTCCTGTGGTATAAAAATGAATCATTAAATGAATAAAATATAAAAAGTAGAGTCTTATCTAATTAGAGAAGAGGAAGAAAATCACTGGGGATTATAAGTAATTTTTAGCCTTTCTAAATTTGTAATAAAGAACATGCATTTTATAGTCATAAAAGAATTAAGGCTATATCAGTGTAGCCATGTAGCTATGAATGATATCTATAAGCAGAAAAATTAAGTAGTGATAATCTCAGAGAATTCAAGTTTTTCTTTGTAGTTATAACTTTGCTCTCAGATTTGTTTTAGCTGCCTTTTATTTTTTTTTTCCCACCCCCATCCTCCCCGTTAGCTGCCTTTTGAAGGTGGTTTCTTCTTAGCTCAAAGTTTGCCCTTTTGGATAATTGTGAGTAAATCAATAAATAAATATTATATCTAAAACTAACGACAAAGACATTAGCTACCTGGAATTTTGTTTTTTGCAGGAAATATCCCAAGAAAATGAAAGTATTTGACTTGCTTAGAAGGTTATTTTATGAGCAGTAATACTATGTAACTTTTTTCCCAATATCTTTTTTCCCAATATTTTTTCAATTCTAAGAATGATAAGAATGCTGCTTTTCTTCTGATGGAAAGTGACAGGTTAATCATGAGTTTACCCAGAGTGAAGTGGACACAAGCGGCACTGACGATGGCATCTCAGCTTCAAGAAGAATGTATTACATTTATCGTAGAAAACTTCTCCAGGATTATTCAGAGTGAAAATTTTGCTCTTTTCTTACAGGTACTATGTCTAAAATTATATCCTGTATTTAGTTCCATCTTTGTGTTCTGATTTTAATTACATAAGAGTTTTAAAATGCAGGTTGCCATTGATTAAATTAGTATGATTTAAATAAATTATATAGCAGATGGCATGTTTACATAGGATTTAGAGCAGTGATGGACAGGATTTTTGGCTCACAAGATAAGGCAGGCAGGAGGGACAGGTTTGGGTGCCCTGGCAAGGCACAATGTAATTCTGGCCAACTCTAGTCCTCAATCAGCATAGCCACATTTTAGAAGCCAAAGTCATAAAAACACTGTTTTAGTCAGTAATATAATTATGTCCATGCAAAATTCCTTCTCTTACTAATTCTAATTAGTCATTGAATAAAGAACTCCTATTGCTTATTTCTAGGTTGTGTTATGAGGGTTATGTTGGCTCTTCAAAACAATGTATATGGGTATATATTGCATATTTTTTTAACAAAGGAAAGGGAAAGAACAAATATGATTTCTGGTTGACTTCATACAGGCAGTTATGATTGTTTTGTTATCCAAACTTTCATATTTATTAAACATTTTACATGTATTCCTATTAAATATCAATTTCTGTGTTTTGTAGTCACAAGCAATGAGCAGCACGGCTGATCTGTTGGACAAAATTTTAAAAGCAATTGAAGAAAACATTACCACTGAAAATAGTTGCTCTCTTCTTATGGCTGTGGACACATTACTGAACTCTGAAAGTACAAAGGAAATGGTACTGAATATAATAAAATTCATTAAAATGATGTAATATTTGAACTTTTTGAACATTTTCTAAATGTATGTGCGTTTTAAGGCCAGGCACAAAGGCCAGGTGTGGTGGCACACGCTTATAGTCCCGGCTACTCGGGAGGCTGAGGCAGGAGGATCACTTGAGCCCAGGAGTTTGAGGTTACAGTGAGCTATGATGATGCCACTGCACTCTAGCCAGGGCTACAGAGCAAGACTCTGTTTCAAAAAAAAAAGTATATGCATTTTAAATGTTGCACGGATCATTGAAGCTAGGTGATGGATACCTGGGAGTTGATTATGGTCTCTACTTTTGTATATGTTTAGAATTTTTCATAATACAAAATTTTTAAAATTCTATTTACTTCAATATACACTTCTTATAAAAGTTTAGAAATTGGCACTTTGGCTGGTTAATTTTAAACATAGTTTGGCACTTAATATTATTTGGCACAGCATAACTCTAGTATTTCTGATTATTACGTTAAATTTCCTGGATAGAAAGTGTATATTTTAGAGGTTTTAATCATCAATATATTTTATTTTTATAATATATTCTTAATTCTTTTTTCTCTTAAAAATCATATTAAAGTTAGATTGACTGGGGAAAAGCAAAATTAAAATATTACTTATTTTTAAGTGTAATTAATCAATGGTTATTAATAAGAAACCACAAATTATTGGCATTTTGTATTTGTTCAACAAGAATGATAAAAAATTTTATCATATTTATTACTATTGCATAGAGTATTTGACCTTGTAATGTCATAGTTGATTTGAAAAGGCAGTGGGAGGTATTCATATAAAGGCTATTGGTATTTTAAAATGACATTTGGTTGAAAGGATAAGATTTAGCTTTATGTTCATTATAAAATTCTGTGATTAATGTGTAAGGCTTCATAAATAACATGTACCCGATGATCTGAAAAATCTTAGTGATGACATCATTGATCTGGCTTAGGAGTAAGTAGATTCGGAAAGGAATAATGACTGGTTGCTATGACAATGTGGCTCTCACCAGCTGCTGATTTGTTGCTTGAACACAGGGTTTTACGTGCAAGATCCAGGCTCTGCGTGATAAGCTGTGGATCTTCCTGGTTCAGTCTTTCTATGCTGTTCGTCACACAGAAAGCTGGAAGCTTATGAGCACAGATGATCAACAGAAAATCCAAGCAGGTATGTTAGCCTTGAGATATATTTATTCTTATATTATGATCTTTGTGACACCAGATATTTTGAGGGCATTCTCATAAGTAGTAAGATTAACGTTTGTGTGCTTCTGTTCAATAATAGGGTGCGAACTGAAACTAGTGATCGTATGTTTAGACAGTTTTTATAAATCATGCTTGTTTGCTGTTCTAAGAAAATGAAACTCATTTCCTTTATATATATATGTATATATCAATTTTTAGTCCTACTGTATATTAGCAGCAATATTCCAGCCAAATTTGCTTAAAAGCATTCTTGTGAAGAGATTAGAAGTATAAGAAAATGTAATCCACATAGAACAGAGTACCAAACATACTTTCTCCTCCTTTAAAAATATTTAAAATATTTAAAAATATTTTTCCATAAAGCTTTTCCATCCTTCTCATAAGATGCCCTTTCTTGTGGTTTTGCCTAGAATAATAGATGGCTTTATTTCACAATTGACTGGTTCAGTGATGTGGTGTGTGCTATTGCAGAGTGTCCCTCAGGAACCACACAGTGGTCTCTGACATTTAATATGTATCATTTGAAACATTACCATTAAACAAAAGATGTATATTGCTCAGTGTGTGTTTGTTTCAAAATTATTAAAATAAAAATTTGAGGGTATGTAACTAAAAATGGCTTCATGACTATTTTTTGGTTAAAGCAGGTGCCTTAGAAAAAATATTGGCATATTCAGCAAGTATGCTTTTAAAAACATTTTAAGTTAAGAAATTATATTTTATATGCATATGTTTTTGTGCTATGACATGGAAGCCATATGTGATAAAATATATTCTTAATAATGCATAAATATGTTAAATTCTTTAGTGGCATAGTCAGAATATGATCTGTTCTGTCTTACATTATAAACATAACATGATACTGTGCCTAGAGTGATGCAAGTACTTTTCAAAGAAATTCCATTTTTTAACAAAAATCATAAGAAGGTCTTTGGAAATTGGAAATTTTTTTCCTTGTAACTATTTCTGTGCTGATTTTTAGATGACAGTTTATCTTTACTAAAAAATCTATACAATATGAAGAAATAAGATAAGATCAGCATTCCTTGAGAAGGTGTCCTTCAACTCTCTTCTGATTGGTAGCAAACTTTGTTTTTCTCTATTTTAGAGGATTCGATAGTTAAGTTGAGCTTCAAACAGTGTTCTTTAATTCTTCAAAGTGCTAATTAAAAATACATGTAAATACACATATATACATACACATATCTAAATAAAATGTTTATGGCAATCCAACTAATCATCAAAAAGAACTTTTACATTCTATTACATGGCATCAGTATAATAATTTTTTTAAATCTTAAATACGTTGAAATATAATGAGTCCTGACTTATCCATATTGCTGCCTTGGGAAACCCAGATAAAGGAATGGTTCTGGGTTGTCTTTGTTATAACATTTATGTTCTAGTTAAGTTACTACTGACCTTTGGGAGAAATTTTTTATTTTAATTTCTTCCTGTATATTATTGTGCAGAGTCATTTGCTTACTGCAAATCAGTCCTTTTAATACCATTTCCGGGATCCTGCTTTGTCTTACAGCACATATCCTATAGAATAGAGATCATGGAAGATGCATAGTAGAGTTACAGACAGTTTGTTTTTTATTAGCTGATTTAATAAAAATCAAATAATTGTTGGAGATTATGTTGTTTCTTCAAAATATATCTTAAAAGCCCAGTAACCTTCAAAAGAAGGAAGTAGATTTGCTTAACATATTTATAGCTCTCATACCATTATTCCTACCTATATATTTTCCTGACGTTATTCAAATTCTTACTTAAAGAGCATAAAGATGAGTTGTCCTAATAATTCCCATATAACCCTATCTTATAAAATGAATTTTTATTTATTTCTAAAAAGCATGATATTGATTTGAGGATTGTTTCTTGTTTTATTTTCAACAGAACCTTATTTTTTTCTCTTCTCTTTCTTCCTTCCTCATGATATATCTGCAAAACCAGAAAATATTTTTAGTTAATTTTAAGAGTATTTTCACATTTTTTAGGGTAAACATTTTCTCATATTTAATAGATTGTAAAATATTACATTTGCCACAGTCTGTAATTTTTTGAAATTTGAAAAACTAAATGGAACCAGTTATCTAAAATTTCACAGTTTGAGAAAATTCTGGTTTTTAAAATAAATGTATGAATCTTGAGATTGTACATTTCTTGCTTATTTATTTTAATAATATAAAATCTTAGGAACCAGAGAATAAGATTGAAAATGAGCCTCTTTAAAAAAAAATTTCTAAAATATAATAGGGAATTGTTTTTGTGTACTGATAGGTTTCAGTTTTTTTAAGTTATTTCCTTTGAAATGTAACCTTTTTCTGCTAGCATACTATTTTCCCTTTACTTCTATGGTAATAATAATGCTTCCTATAAAAATAAATTGCTGTTTCTTCCTACAGCTGCATTTGACAAAGGTGATGATCGAAGACTTGGCAAAAAGCCTATATTCAGTAGCTCTCAGGTAAACTTTCTAAATCTTATAGGTCTAAATGAGAAAAGATACCAAATTATTTAAATTTTATTTGATATTTCAGAATAAGTTTTTAAAATCTATTCATTTGTTAACTAAATCTATTTCTTAATGAAAATAATTTTGTCTTTTTAAATCAAGTGAACATTTAATAATTTTTTACATGATGTCCATTTTTGATATCCAGCTGGCATGGCAAGTATCTACTTTTTTCATTTCCTTGAAAACCTTTTTGGCAACTAACATATTAGAGCTATTTCAGTAGGTTAGAAATTGTTTAGAATTCTAGACCTAATTCAATGTCTATTTTTCTAATTATCCTACTTCTTACAAAAGAAGGTTGTAATTGTTCTAGTTTTTCCTACACCAAGATTTTAATTCACATAGTATATTTTGGTGTTAAAAAAAGCAATTAGTACTAAAGAGTACAATTTTGTTTTGCTTTAAAAGTTAGTTGGTGTACTTGTGTGAGATATCTAAAGTAGTCTAACTCTTAGAAACAGAAGGTAGAATTATGGTTGTTGGGACTAGGGGGAAGGAGATAAAGGGAGTTCTTGTTCAATGAATATAGAGTTTCAGTTTTGCAAGATGAAAAAGTTATAGAGATTTGTTTTACAACAAAGTGCATGCAGTTAACATTACTGTACTGTACTGAAGTATATTAAAGTATTAAAGAGTATTAACTGTATTAAGTGGTTAAGATGGTAGATTTTATGTTTCATGTTTTTTACCCCCCCACACACACAGAATGTTACTTGGTGTATTATTTGTAATCTGAAACACATTTTTCTTCCCCCAAAATATTATTGATGATGGTTAGGGTTCCAAGCTAACTTACAGATGCTCACTTAACCAATAATACATTTGAAGTACAAAATTATTCTAACCTACTATATGCATTACAATGATATTAAGAAGACATACATTGAGAGTTACAGTTTGGAATGCAAAGAACATATTGCTCTTGTAGAGCAGAACATGGGAATCTGTCTTCTTCCTCATCCACCAGTAGAAAGGAACAAATGCAGCTCCAAGCCACAAACTAAGAGCTCTCATGGTTTGAGGTTAAGCTCCAAATTTCTTGAGTAAGAAACTATGGGATACTGGAGCTTTTTGGAATAAACCTCCTAGGATTATTTTGCAGCATGTGTTTCACAATATACTAGCTCCATCACATAGTCCACCTAAGAACACCTAGCATCAACTAAGTTTGAGAATTGCCACACACCATAACTCCTCTTAGAGACCGAAGATGCACATTATACCTTAAAAGTGTTGAGAAACACTACAGTAAAGAACACATTTGAATTTTGTTTCACCCAAAATTTCCCCCAATTTTATAACTATGGAAAACCACTAGGCTCCCCCTCAATCCCTTTAAAGCATATTATACTGTTCCACAGAGCATACACTGGAAATAGTACCTTAGGACTTTTTTTTCTATGTACTAGTTCCCTGTTAATCCCTATGTTTTTTTAAGGCCCTGGGGAATTAGCCTACCTGCCTTCTTTTCCCCTGTTATCAAGCAGGCTTTTCCTCCTTCCTTGCCTTACAGCAAAATAGAACAAAGTCTCATTGTTCTTCCTTATGGTCCTGACTTTGAGGTTGTTTGAGGTTTTTTGTCTGTTAACAACAATGGGAAGGAAACAGGGTAATAAGTTTCCCTCTGAAAGGTAGTAGTATACTAAAATGGATGCTGGACATAAAATCGGAAGAGTTCAAATCTCAACTTGACATTCATTATCTGCGTCATCTGTAAGTCTTAGTTTGCTTATCTATAAAATGGAGTAATCCTAGCAGGATTATTGTGAAAATTAGGTGAAATAATTTATGTGTAATTATCTGATATGTAGTAAGTACTCAATAAATGTGGAACGAATAAATGCGTTTTCCAAACAGAGATGAGATCATTAGGAGGTGGGAGAAAGTTAATCAGATAAGACAGAGAGACAGGTTTAAGAAGAGTGCTAATACTAAAATACTTAAGGATAAAATATATGATACCTAGGATTTGCTTCAAAACAAAACTGGTCATGATAACATGGGGATTCATTATACTATTCTGTCTTCTTTTGATTATATTTAAATTTTTCTATAATAAAAAGTTAACCAAAAAAGGGAACAGTACTAGAATAGAAATGGTTTCTAAGAGGAATGCTTTACAGCTGTAGTCCCCAATCCCCAGGCCACGGACCAGTACTGGTCCTTGGCCTGTTAGGAACCAGCCATATTGCAGGAAGTGAAGGAAGTGAGTGGCGGGCAAGCGAGGGAAGCTTCATCTGTATTTACAGCCACTCCCCATCTCTCTCATCACTGCCTGAGCTCTGCCTCCTGTCAGATCAGCGGGGGCGTTAGATTTTGCATTATGGTGAGTTGTATAATTATTTCATTGTATATTACAATGTAATAATAATAGAAATAAAGTGCACAATAAATGTAATGCACTTGAATCATCCCAAAACCATCCTCCCTGCCCAGCCACCTCTAACCCCCACCCCCCACCCTCCCCCATCCCTGTCTGTGGTAAAATTTGTCCTCCTTGAAACTGGTCCCTGGTGCCAAAAAGGTTGGGGACTGCTTCTTTAGAGGGTTACCTCCTTTTTCTTCATTTTTGTTAATGGAATGTGGTAACCATTCCCAGTTGTCCATTTGTATGTAAGAAATGTATATAAACTTTGTAGATGTAAGTTAGAGACTGCCTAGAAATGTGCATTCATTGAATCCTTATCATGCTGTATTATGTCAATGTGAAATTTCTAAAGGAGTATAGTTACCTCATTCATATACTACATAAATTTCACCCATGGCATAATACTTCAAAATGCATAGATTCAAGGATAGAGTAAATCAAGTAGAATCAGTTTTAAGGGTGGGAAAGAGTTCTAAAAGCAGAAGTCAGCCTGGTTTTAGGTATTAAAAATAGAGAAATATTATTTTTTGAGCTAAGATTTGATCAAGAAAACAAAAAATGAGGACCAAGCCTATTTGAACTTTGTAAATGTTAGATAGAATCCTAGAACACTGCTGTGAATAGGACCAGTCTCCACTCTATAGATATGCATAATCTGAGGCCCAGAGATATTAATAACTTCTTAAGTATCCCAGGTTGGTTAGAGGCAATGCCAGGACAAGAATCTAGTGATTCTTGTATTACCATGCCTTGCTTTTCTCTAAATTTAGCCAAGTTAAGTTAGTTAGTTAGTATTTGTCCCTATACACATACTTGCATTCACACACATACCTATATATGTTATTTTGTCATAAAAGATTTTAATGTAATTAGAAGCTTTTCATATTTAGAAGTAATTAGACCTTAAGCTGTATATCAATATATGGCCAGGTTTAACAACACTGATCACATTTTTTTTGAGTACCCAATATGTGATGGGCATGGTGCTAAGGGTTTTGGATACAAAAGATGAAGACAACATAGGCTCTGCCTCATACCTCTACAGTCTCACAGCTTTCCAAAGGGAAAAAACCAAGTATTTACATACTTACATAAAGAATGACAATATAATCTTAAAATTTTATTTGAAAATTTCTACCAACTTTTAAAATTGTGTTGTTCCCTTCCATGTCAAGATTGGTTCTAAGCAAAATGGTGAAGTTGGGTGCATTTATCTTCAGTGCCCTTTTATATTTGCCCCTTTTTACCTACTTCAACTATTTTTAGGATCCTTTTCCTCCCCTGCCTATAAACAGCTAATATTGTTCTACTATCTTGTTCTTCCAAAAACTAAGCTTTTCAGATGTAGTATGTTGTGTTTCCTAGAAGCTTTTTTTTTTAAAATGAGGACTCCAAGAAGTAAACTGTTCTTACCACAGAGGATAAAATATTTAATGATAAAATTTCTGGCATTTGGGATATGATTGAAGAGAGAATTTTTGGTGAAAATCTTTATAATGTCCCTCAGATTATGCCATATAGATGACTACCTGCTTGAGGCAGTAAATCATGAGCCCAAGTTCTGGTTCTAATCCTTACCAGCATGTGACCTTGGGTAAATCACATACCTACTTTAATCCCCAATTTCTTGTCTAAGAAATGGAATAGCCATAGGAGCAATTTCATAGGATTGTTTTGAGGATTAAGTGAGGTGAGGTATGAGAAAGGTTTAGCACAGAACCTGAGAGTGGGCCCTCAAAAAACTTAGATATTGTTGTCATTTACTCAAGACATGCAGAACCTTTAGGTATTAATCTTTCTGTAATTTCATAAATTAAAATAGTATGCCTTTTAAATAAACATTTTATGCTTGTTTCAGATTTGATTAAGGTAATACAATCAGAGACACAAAGTTTTGATCAAAATAATCAAAGTTGATTCAAGTTTTGAGTGGCTCTAAATCATAATATGAACTTTGCTATTTTTTTCTTTGAAAGACTGGTTTTTTGAAACAAAAAGTGGTATATATCAAAGACTTCAGTCAAATTACAAAGTATTTTTTTCTTCTTTATAGCAAAGGAGACAAGTTTCTGACTCTGGTGTTATAAAAAACAAATCTTGGAGGGAAAATAACAAGAAAGAGCATCGGAGTTATCTCTCTGCTAATCAAAAGATGAAATCTGATGGATTAGGAGCATCTGGACATTCATCAAGTACTAATAGAAATAGTATAAATAAAACTTTGAAGCATGATGCTTTAAAGGAAAAGGATGGTACAAAAATAGCATCTAAGATTACAAAAGAATTAAAAACTGGGGAAAAAAATGTTTCTGGAAAGCCCAAAACTGTGATAAAACCCAAAACAGAAAACAGTGATAACTCAAGGTTGGAAAACACGTTACCTAAACAAGTTGTGGAAAGATCAGTAACAGCAGCAGCAACTGGACAGAAAACTTCATTAAATGGAAAAGGAGTGAGAAATCAGGAAGGGCAAATTACAGGTGCCAGACCCAAGGTACTCACTGGAAACTTAAATGTGCAAGCCAAAGCAAAGCCTTTGAAGAAAGTGACAGGGAAAGATTCGCCATGCCTGAGCATCACAGGACCTTCCAGCATATCTGCACATTCGAGTATGGAACTATTGATTTCCACTGAATGTCTGGATGAACCAAAAGAAAATGGATCAGTGGGAGAAGAAAAGCCTTTTGGTCATAAACTATCCTTTTGTGATTCTCCAGGACAAACAGTGAAAAACAGTGTAGACAGTATCAAAACTTCCACTCTAGGTGGGTTCTAGCATTCTGATTTTTAGTAGCTCCTGCCAGTTAAAGTTCCTAGAAAAAACAATCCTGTATTTGGGCTTTTATTTGTTTCAAATGCCAAAAAGTATTTATTTATATGTATTTATGCAAATTGAGAGAAAACATAGTCCTTCCCACTTTAACAATTTTGTTTATAGTGTCTGACCAATAAATTTATACATAATTGTTACATATTTGATGTGTTCTGTCTCACGACTCACTTTTTCTTAATTTATAGCAGTAAAATCTCGACCTGTTTCAAGAGTTACCAGTGGAACTTCCAATAAAAAAAGTATTCATGAACAAGACACTAATATAAGTAACAGGTAGGTCTTCATTTAATGTTTTACCTATATGTTAGCTTTCTCCGAAAGTTAATTATATACTAACTTCTAGCTAAATATTTTTAAAATATGTTTCCTTCTTTGTTAAAAACTTCAATGCATTTACACAATGATATTTTAAAACTGTTTTCTTATTTATTAAAAGAAGTTAGTATATTTATGCAAAATGATGGTTGATGCAAAATACTAGAATACCTTGATTTATACCTGTGCCACGTGATTATGCATTGCTTTATCATACATGATCTACAGTTTTATAAACTTAAAGACCTATGAACATACGATTTTTCTGTTTTCAGAAGAGATTTTTTTTTATTTCTCGAGAAAAATTCTATTTCAGGTGTGGGTCTTTTACAAGTTTATGTTTTGGAATCTCAGTGTAATACTGAATGCAAATAATTTTTCTTAGTGTACTGAAGAAGGTCAGTGGCAAAGGATATAGTGATCCAGTACCACAGGCAATTTTGAAGAAAAGAGGAAATGGCAATGGATGTGCTACAGCTCAGCAGAGGACAAAGAGTACCCCATCTAATTTTGCTAAAACTCAAGGTAAAGCTGAAATAGTCCTGGGTATCGTGAATATTATTTTCTTTCTTAAATTGGATAAGCAGAACTCTGATTTGAACTTCAGTAGCAAATAAGCAAAATACAGTTTTACTCATTTTACATTTGTTTTACAGTATAGAGATGAGAATTTATACTTTTACTTTTTAGACAAGTATTTTGGGGTTTGGGAGCATGGGCTTGGTTTTTATTGTCTTTTGTGAAATGAGTAATTAAGAAAGTCACTAGTTTATCTGCATTTCATATATTATGCCCATGTTTCTTAAAAGTTTTGTTGATGACTATAGGAATTCATCTGTAAAACCAGCACTAAAGAGCTCTTTAAAAAGTAATGGTACAGTCGAGACAGTTGTATTATAATATGTAGGGAGGAAGAATTTTCCCTCCAGAATCTGTGCTGTGTCTATTGTTTTTTAATGTTCCAAGAAAGAAAAGAATACTGATCAGAATGCATGATTTGCTAACAACTGATTTTAAAAATTACTTTGCTTTATTCATTAAGCATTCACATATGTAAGAGCAATTTGTAAAATCCTAAAAACAATGTTGATTTA
The DNA here is from genome assembly GCA_023783475.1 of Daubentonia madagascariensis. Lineage (NCBI taxonomy): Eukaryota > Metazoa > Chordata > Mammalia > Primates > Daubentoniidae > Daubentonia > Daubentonia madagascariensis. The sequence goes on along the minus strand of JAKFHU010000913.1, from coordinate 24,666,403 downwards.
GATTATAAATTAATACTGAAAGTGAATTAAACAATAACACCAAGAAAAATTATTCATATTCTATTAATAGCTAAAAATTAAACATTTAAAATATTCTATTTGACATATTTGAATGTCCAAAATATCATTTCTAAGATTTTAACCAGTGTAAACAAATGGATCCCCAAAATTAATTCTTCTTTCTTTCCAGTCAGCTGTTCTAGTTTCCCCTGCATATCTAAGTTGTTAACCCTAATAAGCCATAATAGTAATGACCTGGTTATGAGAAGTAAATTGGTTTTATTCATGTTTGAAGAAAGAAACTATAGCAATTTCAACAATTCTGTTTTACATTTTATACTTAGCTTGATTCTCCTTTTCAGCTGTGTAGAACACAGTAATTTTTTTCTCCAAAAACTTCAAAGGAGAGACCCTTCTTGCTCCTTTGTAAGAAAATCAGATTTTTTCACCCTCATATATTTATGTAAATCAAATTTTGGCATAAGGATCAAGGCTCTTTATTTGAGGAACAGAAATTCTAGTTTACTAATTTTTATTAAGACCATGGAATAGTCCCTCTATATTTTTTTAATAAGTGTTTGGTTTTTCTTTAATTTCAGAGTATTATGGGGGTACAAACGCTTTGATTACATAAATTGCCTTTGCATGGCCCAAGTCAGAGCTACAAGCTTGCCCGTCCCCCAGACAGTGCACACTGCATCCGTTAGGTGTGAATTTACCCATCCCCTCTTCCCCCCTCCCACCTGCCCAACACCCTATGAATGTTACTTCCCATATGTGCAAATTAGTGTTGATCAATTAGTACCAATTTAATGGTGAATACATGTTATTGTATTATCCTGGATGGAGCTGGAGCCCATTCTTCTAAGTCCCTCTATATTTTTAATAGAAAAATCTTTTCTTTTTTTATTTTATTATGTGACTAATTCCTAATCTATAATTGTCCATTCAATCATAGATATGTTACCCTTTCATTGTTTTATTCATTTTATTTTTTCTAAAGTAATTTAAAAGGAAATATAAAACTTTACTCACAAATTGGGGAGTATATTGTATTTCTGAACTTTCTTTTATTAGGATCCCATGGAGAGTCATCAAATTCAGTAAAATCTTCAGTATCTTCAAGGCAGTCTGATGAAAATATGACAAAGTTGGACCATAATACAACTACAGATAAACAAACACCTAAGAGAAAAATTGTCAAGCAAGGACACACAACTTTGCCTAAGGTTAATGCAAAAATAGTGGCAGTGCCTAAAAACCTAAATCAGTCAAAGAAAGGTGAAACTTTGAATAATAAAGATTCAAAACAGAAAATGCTTCCTGGACAGGTTATATTGAAAACTCAGCCTTCTTTTCAAAGATCTTCAAAAAGGGAAACATCTGTTGTCCAAAAAAGTATGCTTCATGATACACGTGATAATAATACCAAGGACAATATTTCTGAACAGAAACCTCACAAACCTCTAATTAATCTCACATCTGAAATCAGTGATGCAGAAACATTCCAGTCATCATGTAGACATGACCCACAAAAGCCATTAAACAATCAAGAAAAAGAGAAGCTGGGGTTAGAATGCCAAAATACTTCAAAGCTGGATAAATCATTAAAATATGAACTGGAATCAAAACAGATTTGTTTAAATAAAAGTGAAACAAAATTTCCCGATCACAAACAAACAGATCATTGCAATGCAGCTAACATATATTGTCATTCTGATGGGAATGATCAGGTAGATTCAAAATTTTATAGCACCACTGCCCTAAAATCCATGATTTCAAATCCAAATGAAAAGTCCTTGAACTCTAATCCAATTTGTGATTTAGACTCAACAAATGCAGGGCAAATCCATTTAATATCAGATAGGGAGAACCAAGTAGGGAGAAAAGATACAAACAAAAAATCAAGCATTAAATGTGTAAACGATGTATCACCTTGTGTTCCTAAAAGGACAAATGGTACCTTAAATTCTGTTCAAGATGACAGAAAATCTGAAATTCATGTAGAAGAACTAACAGTTCCTAGTCAGTTGTCTGATGACTCTGCTATGAATGAAGACAAACATGCTGCAGCAGACTCAGATATTTCCTCCAAATGTTTTTCGGGACAACTATCAGGAAAAAATTCTCCTAAAAATATGGAAACATCAGAATCTCCAGAGAGCCATCAAACTCCAGAAACTCCCTTTGTGGGTCACTGGAATTTGAGTACCAGTGTTCTGCATCAGAGAGAGAGTCCTGAATCTGACACTGGCAGTGCTACCACATCCTCTGATGACATAAAGCCCAGATCTGAAGACTATGATGCTGGAGGGTCTCAGGATGATGATGGGTCAAATGACAGAGGTATTTCTAAATGTGGCACTATGCTGTGCCATGATTTTCTTGGAAGAAGTAGCAGTGATACCAGTACTCCTGAAGAATTAAAAATTTATGATAGTAACTTAAGAATTGAAGTAAAAATGAAAAAACAAAGTAATAATGATCTGTTCCAAGTTAATTCGACAAGTGATGATGAGATTCCTAGAAAAAGGCCGGAAATTTGGTCTCGATCTGCTATAGTCCACGCTAGGGAAAAAGAAAATATTCCACGAGGCAGTGTACAATTTGCTCAGGAAATAGATCAAATTTCTTCTTCAGCAGATGAAACAGAAGATGAAAGGTCTGAAGCTGAAAATGTTGCAGAAAATTTCTCTATATCTAACCCAGCTCCTCAGCAGTTTCAGGGAATCATTAATTTAGCTTTTGAAGATGCAACTGAAAATGAAAGTCGTGAGTTTTCTGCAACTAAAAAGTTTAAAAGGTCAGTTTTACTTTCAGTAGATGAATGTGAAGAACTGGGATCTGATGAAGGGGAAGTCCATACTCCCTTTCAGCCTTCTAGAGATTCTTTTTCACCTTCTGATGTTTTTGATGGCATTTCTCATGAACATCATGGAAGGGCCTGCTATTCCAGATTCTCACAAGAAAGTGGAGATAGTGTTTTAGAATGTAAGCAAGAAGATAAAGGTAATCGCGTATGTAAAAATGAAAGCAGTCTCTTGAATCTTGGTAGCATTGATTCTTCAAGAAAAGATAAACAGAGTATTTCAGCCACAGGAAAAAAGAACACAGTAGATGTCCTGTGCAACGGAGGCAGACGCTTTCTTCCGGAAGATAAAAAATTAAACAGTGGAAGCAATGTGGATAATGACTTCCAGCAATGCAGCAAATTCTTGGATAGTGATATAAAATCGCAAGAAAGACCATGTCATTTGGAGCTTCATCAAAGAGAACCCAATTCTGACATACCAAAGAACAGCTCTACAAAATCTCTAGACTCCTTTTGGAGTCAAGTTCTGCCTCAGGAAGGTCAAGTGAAAGAGAGCCATTCTACAGCTACTGAAAAAGCTAATATTGCTTTATCTGCAGGTAATGTACAGAAATAGAAACACTAAATGCATAAGGAAATGAGTTTATAGAATTTTAAAGTTGTATGTAGCCCTGAATGTTATATTTTAGTTAGAGAGAATAATTACTTATGCAACAGATTCAAATTTTAAATGAAAACTTAAATTTCTTAGTAATATGAAAATTAGCTAGTTACTCATTCTTTATTGTTCACTTAAAATCCTAGTGAAGAATTAATATCTAGTAAAAATTTTGGTTCTTTATTAGATAGGGCTAACCTACAAAGAGCTTTTACTTGAAAGAATAAAGAGAAAAACTTAGTTTGTTGGTATTTAGTTATTTATGTCTAATTTAACATAAGAATTCTTGACTATTAGAAATTTTATTATACATTGGATATGATTTATAGACTTGCTAGTATATATCTACAAGGGCTGTGCAATAACTATAGTAATATGTAACTAAAAAAGCACTGAACTATTTTAACAGCTAGATTGATTACTACAATTTGTATGCATTTTACAGGGATTAAGACTTTCAAAATCACTATAATTCTATTCTAAAATTTTCAAATAAAACGATAAATTTCCTAAAAGAGATTATATTTAGATGCAATGGTAATATATGAAAAAGCCCAGGCTTATTTCATATGCTTAGATGATTTCCTGTCTAATTGTTTTGTGTTTCTGTCTTCCTTATTATAGTAATTCGAACTAATGACCCACATTTAAAATACGCAATAGTGGCTAATTGAGTAGCTATTGTGTATCATAACTAAGAAAAATACTGATCAATAGTTCCCTTGTTGAGGAAAATCATAAAAATAAGGAGATCTTTAAAAGCTGTACTTTTTTTGTTTATTTGTCCTTGCTTGCATCCTCCTTTGCATGTGCAATATACAAATAAACCTTTAGATAAAATGTATTTTATTCCCTCTTTTGGAACTGACTTACCTTAAAAGTCACCATAAAATAACTATGTTTTTTTTCTCTTTAAGTTTCTATTGTAGTGAATTAGATATATGTGCACATTCTATGTTTATGTTTAAGTAATTTATGTTGTTTTCTGTATCACAAATTTTCAAATTAAAGCATAGAGAATTATTGTTAGTTACTTACGTGGATTTTGCTGCTAAACATTACCTTTGAATTTTTTAACAAAGAAAAAATGCCTCGGAAATCTTGTCAATTTTGTATAGATGTTATTTTTCCCATTCTGTTTTTTTTTTTTTTTTTTACTATCCCTGTTATATTGTATAAGTATTGTTCTACAAAACTCTGAGGGGGTACCAACATGTGCAATTTTTACATTGTGTAGTATTATGAATTATTTCAGGAGACATAAATGATTGTGACACACTGGCACAAACCTGCATGTATGACCATCGGCCTTCCAAAACCCTCTCTCCAATATATGAGATGGATGTAATAGAAGCATATGAGCAGAAAATGGAATCAGAAACACACGTTACAGATATGGATTTTGAAGATGATCAACACTTTGCAAAACAAGATTGGACACTATTAAAGCAACTGCTCTCAGAACAGGATTCAAACTTAGATATTACAAATTCTGTTCCTGAAGACTTAAATTTAGCACAGTATCTAATCAATCAGACACTACTTTTAGCACGGGACAGCTCAAAACCTCAGGGTATAGCACACATTGACACTTTGAACAGATGGAGCGAACTAACATCTCCACTTGATGATTCCTCAGCGAGCATTACCATGGCTAGTTTTTCCTCTGAAGATTGTTCACCTCAAGGGGAATGGACAATTCTGGAACTGGAAACTCAGCATTAAGAGTGTTAACATTTTGGAAAATTTAAACTATGCCACCTCTTTATTTTTTGATGCCTATATTAATATCTAGTTGATAATTGCATTAGCCAGAAATAGACTGTCCCTAATATTGACAGTCTTTCCAATTTAATAAGGTAAACATAGTTTATTTATTAATATGATATCACATTTAGAAAAAAGTTTTTTCTAAATTTTTTGAGCATGTTTTCTATGATTATTAGAGAAATTAGAAGACTTGTGAGGAAACCCTTGTTTCAGTTTTCCTTTCCTAACTGGTTATTTGTTCACTGGTTTATTACTCAAGAATTTAAAATGTGAATGCACAAGTAGATCAGTCCCTTTACTTTTTGCTCTGCAAATGGTAACATTGTGATTTAACAATAAAAAACTTACTGTGCTTGTGTCCGTCTATGTAGAGTTAATCTGTGAATAACATTCAAACTCAGGTTCAGGTGGTTGAAGCTGAAGGGTTGGAAAAAACCTTCACTTTCCCAACTATTCAGGTCCAGATGCACTAAAGCAAGTGCACCTCAAATTTCAACCATATCATTACAAAAACAGGAAAAATGTAATTTCCTGTACCTGTCTTTTCTGAATATATTCAGAGAGAGGCATCTGCCCTGTTCAAAAGCAGTAGGAAAACTGTCTATCTGATTTATCTATGTAGACTCCCTTACAGTTAGTTAATCACTCTCCATTTTCCATGCACCTGCACCTGCAATAAGCCAGCACTAAATAAATATTAACTTGAAAATGGGTACATGAGGCAATTGAGTTAACTGAGTTTAAATGTGTGTATGTGTGTCTGCATGCACGCACACATGTGTGTTTGCTTTCTTGGTGTGTCAATATAGTTCCTTACTTCCTTGATAAGATTGTCTTTCAGTCTGTAATTTTGGTAGAAAACCAAAGATAAAAACCTTTTCTACAAAATACTGGGGAGTGAATACTCGGATACCTTTGATTTTGGTGGATGTTGCCCTTAGGATAATGGGATTTCATAGGTTAGCCTCTCTCAAAGCTTTGTAGCTAACTCATAACTTTTCTAAAATATGACAGAAGTAAGGAAATCTTTTAGTTTAGAATTCCTTTTCCAAATTAGCATAGTTTTCAACAAATGATCAACAATGAGAGAAAATCTGTAACTATATTGATCAACAATCATATTAATACACAATAATTTGTTCTTATGTAATAACATAATTATGTTAGCATTAGCTGCTAACTTATTATACCATAAATTTGCTATGCCTTTTTTAACTAGAAGTTCTGTGCAGGGTTTGGGGAGGCACTCATTCATTCAAGAAACAGTTATTCATTCATTCATTCAAAGTCAAGAAATGGGCATTGGTTTTAAGCACTGGAGTGTGAAGAAAATAGGATTTGATCTCTGCCCTAAAAGAACAAAAAAGAGAAAACCTTAAGTTTGTAGTGGTGGGGTCATGTAAGAAAAAGTAAGGTACAGTATTATAAAAACTTTGTATTTTAGAGCTGGATGGGAATTTAGAGATTAGTTTAGTCCCTTCATGTTCCAAAGGAGGGCTCTGAATCCCAGAGGAATTAAAAGACTGCCCAAGATCCCACGGCTAATTTGTGGGCTAGAATCCAATATTTCTTAATTCTAGTTTGGTATTATTTCTACCACACAACACGCTTCATTTGATTTTTCTCACAAAACCTGAGAATAAATACATTTACAGATAGTTTATAGTATAAAGAAGTATTATATAAGGTCAAAAACAACACAAATTCCCAAGACATTGTGTTTTCTTTTTCTCCAAATATGAAATTATCTTAAGTGTTATTTTTAAAACTTTCTCAGAATTAACAAATTTATAATTGAAACTTCATTTCTTTCCCAGTTTTAAGGTCTTTAATACTTTCTTCTTAAACTGCAAAGCATTAAAATCTACTCAATTTCATTTCACATCTGCAAATAGATAATTCAGAAGGCATTTTGCTTAAGTAGTGACTGCTTAGGGAATTTCAGGACATGTTGTGTTTTCATATCGTGCTCTTTTGTGAACTACACATCAGTCTGTTTGCTGTGGGACTCTGTGGACTAGTGCTTCATCATTCAACAAACGTAGATTGAAAAATAACGGCTAACACTTACTTAGCACTTATATGTTAGACACTATGGTAATATGCATGTTTAAATATGCATTAACAAATTTAATTCTCACAACAGTTCTATGAGATGTCTTCTTGTCATCTTTATTTTACACATGAAGAAACTGATGTAGAATCCTTAACCTGAGATGAACTGCCATAGTGGAAGAAACTGAAAGAGAAAATAACACACTATACAATTGTTTGGTAAGGTAAACAGTTGTATATGGTCAGAGTCGTGGAAGCCCAGAAGAAGCAGCTTTAATACAAATAGCCTGTCAGGAAGAGGAGGTTAGAGAAAGTTTCTTAGGGCAATTAATATTCTGTGATTGCTTCAGAATTTCTATAGCGAAGGTGCTTAGTGGCTGCAATCTAATTGGAAGTGTAGGCCAGGAGATTTGTCTTGAAGATGCACTTGCATGGAAAGTACTTTGTTTTTACTTAGTGTGTTGCAGATAATACAAATATAAGTTTTTAAAAGATGCTTTTATACTTTAAAGTGTTTAGTCTACGCCTTGGATTTGGTAGGCATTATGTCTCCTTCCATTATGCATTTACTCTCAGAGGACAATCTATTTCCAATTTATTGGGAAATAACCACCTACAACTCACAATGGTAATTAATAATCAAAGATTTTTAAATAGTTAGGTAACATAACCAGCTGTGTTTTAGAAAGATGATTGTCAGCAGTAATGAAGATGGCTTGGTTTAGAGAAGTGCCCAAACCTGTTAGGATGCAATTACCACAGTTTTGTCAACCTTAGGAATAGGGAATGGAAAAGGATTTGGTAACAGAGACATGAGGTATGCCAAGATTACAGAACTTGGTGAATGATTAGATGAGAAGATGGGAAGGAATTTTTAAATTTTTGTCAGAAATAACATTCATTCCACACATTGAGGGCCTGATACTTTCCCAGAACTTTGCTAGTGCTGGAAATTGAAAGATGAATGGCATAATATCTGCCCTTGAGTATCTCAGTCTAGTAAAGGAGAGAGATTGTTAAACAAAAGTTGCAAAATCATGATATTATATCATAATAATATAATGTCATAATAAAGCTCGTATAAAGCGTAATTGGGGGATGCTTGGGTAGGCTCCCTTACTCTCTAAGGATTAGTGGGAATTCACAGGACAAAGGAAGAGGCACACTCTTGGAAGAAAAAGAGCTCAGAGGCAGTGGGGAATTCTGTTCCATATGGGGGAAGTGAAGGGAATGGATGGGAAGGGCAAGCGATGAAGTTGGACAGGAAAGGAGACTCCAGAGAGTAACAAAACCAGATTTGCACCTGAAAGATCGTTCTGATAGCAATATGTGTGATGGAACAGAGCAAGGTGACTAGGCAGGGAGACTGGTGAAGAGTCTGTTGCAATAATAAAAGCTTGAATAGGGCAGTGGCAGTGGAGACAGAGCAGACATGTTTGGGAGATTTAAGAGGTGGAATTGGAAAAACTTAGTGACTGTTTAAATGAGAATGAGAGAAAGGAGTAATCTTAGAAGACTCAGGTTTTTGACTAGGGTGCCTGGGTGGTTGATGATGTCATTAACCAAAAATTGGAGCAAGTGTAGGAGTGAAGATAAGTTTAATTTGGGACACACTGAGTTTGAGATGCCTGTGGGACATTCAAGGGGCTGAGGACAAAATGCTGTGGAATAGTCAGAAAAAGAAAAGCTCGAGGAGACTGAAATGGAGTATTCAGAAGTAGAAACAGGAGGCCAAGGTGAGGAGGAGTGATGAATGTATGTCCTGCTACTAACCAGAGAAGGGCAGATCATAGCTATAAGATTCTACTTTCCCCTTTCAAATTCGCAAGGAACTTTAAATTTAGTGTTAGCAAGAGAGTAAGTTTGGGATCCTCATATGTAGCTTTATGAGTGTAAATTGCCTTTCCAATAAGTAATTGGACAATCTATGTAAAGAATGTACAACTTTATATCCTTAACCTAGTCCTTTCTCCTCTTGGGATCTACCATTAAGAAATAAGAAGAGCTGGGCACGGTGGTGCGTATCTGTAATCTCAGCTACTCAGGAGTCGGAGGCAGGTGGATCCCTTGAGCCGAGGCTGTAGTGTGCTATGATTGCACCTGTGAAAAGCCACTATGCTCCAGCCTGGGCAACATAGCAAGACCCTGTCTCTATTTTTTAAAAAAAGAATCTTAGACAAAGATTTTTCTACAACAATGTTTATTGGAGAGTTAGATATATTAGTGAAAATTGGAAATTGGCTAAATGTCAACAGTAAAAGAAAGACTAAATAGATTATGGTACATCTATGTAATGCATTATGCAGTGATTAAAATCGTTTCCAAAAATCTGTTTAATGACAAGAGAATATGTTTATGAGAGAAAAAAACATTATATTTTCATATAGCGTCCCAGTTTTCTTTTTTTGTGGCAAAACATTTAAGATCTACTTTCTTAGCAAATTTCAAGTATACAATATTATGACCTATAGTCATGGTGTACATTAGATCTCCAGAACTTATTCATCTGGCATAACTGAAACTTTGTACCTTTTGCCCACATCTCCCCATTTCCCCCAGTTCCTGGGAACCACCATTCTATTCTCTGCTTCCAACTTTTTTAGACTACACATATAAGTGAGATCATGCAGTGTTTGTCTTCTTGTGCCTAGCTCATTTCACTTATCATAATGTCCTTCAGGTTTATCCATGTTGTCACAAATGATAGGATTTCATTCTTTTTTAAGGCTGATTAATATGCCAGTGTGTGTGTGTGTGTATGTGTGTGTATCAGGTTTTTTTAATCCATCTGTCATTGGATGCTGATTGATTCCATATCTTGGCTATTATGAATAATGATGTAATAAATATGGGAGTGCAGAAAACTCTTTGAGATACTGATTTTATTTCCCTTGGATTCATACCCATAAGTGGAATTGCTGGATCATATGGTAGTTCTATTTTTAATTTTTTGAGGAGCCTCCATACTGTTTTCCATAATGGCTGCACCAATTTACACTCCTATGAACAGGATACAAGAATTCTTTTTTCACCACATCTTTGCAAACACTTGTCTTTTGTCTTTTTTTTCTTTTCTTTCTTTCTCTTTTTTTTTTTTTTTTGAGAGAGAGTCTTGCTCTGTTGCCCCGGCTAGAGCGCAGTGGCATCATTGTAGCTCACTGCAACCTCCAACTCCTGGGCTCAAGCGATCCTCCTGCCTCAGCCTCCTGAGTAGTTGGGACTACAGTCGCATGTCACCATGCCAGGCTAATTATTCTATTTTTTGTGGAGACGGGGTCTCGCTCTTGCTCAGGCTGGTCTGGAACTCCTGAGCTCAAGTGATCCTCCTGCCTCAGTCTCCCAGAGTGCTAGGATTACAGGTGTGAGCCACTTCACTGGCCTTTGTCTCTGATAATAGCCATTTTAACGGGTGTGAAGTGATAGGTCATTGTGGTTTTGATTTGCATTTCCTTGATGATTAGTGATATTGAGCACTTGTTCATGTACCAATTGGCCATTTTTATGTCTTCTTTTGAGAAATGTCTATTCAGGACCTTTGCCATTTTTTAATCAAGTTATTTATTTTCTTGCTATTGAGTTGTTTGTGCTCCCTATATATTTGGAATATTAACCCCTTATCAGATGTATGGCTTGCATATATTTTTCTCCCATTCCATAGGTTGTCTCTTTGCTGTGTTGATTGTTTCCTTTGCTGTGCAGAATCTTTTTTTTGTTTGTTTGATGCAATCTCATTTGTCTATTTTTGCTTTCATTGCCTGTGCTTTTGGGGTCATATCCAAAAAAATCATCACCCACACCAATGTCAAGAAGCTTTTTTCTATGTTTTCTTCTAGGAGTTTTATCGTTTAAGTCTTACATTTAAGTCTTTAATCCATTTTGAGTTGATTTTTATAAATGGAATGAGATTGAGTCTAGTTTCATTCTTCTGCACGTGGATATCCGGCTTTCCCAGCACCATTTAATGAAGAGACTGTCCTTTCCCCACTGTGCATTCTTGGCACCTTTGACAAAGATCAGTTGACCATAAATGTGTGGATTTATTTCTGCACTTTCTATTTTGTTCTGTTGGTCCTTATGTCTCTTTTTGTGCCAGTACCATCAGGTAGTATGATTCCTCTAGCTTTGTTCTTTTTGCTCAAGATTGCTTTTTCTACTCAAGAGTATTTTCTGGTTTCATATGAATTTTATTATTTTTTTTTATTTTGTGAAAAATGTCATTGGAATTTTCATAGGGATTGCATTGAATCTAGCTCACTCGAAAGAAAATTGTAAAAATGTTAATGTTGGTTATGGTTAAGTGGTGGGGGTATAGTTTTTGTTTTGTTTTGTTTTAAGAGACAGAGTCTTGCTATGTTGCCCAGGCTGGAGTGAAGTGATTATTCACAGGCGCAATCATTGCACACTACAGTCTCAAATTCCTGGGCTCAAGTGATCCTCCTGCCTCAGCCTCTGAGTAGCTGAGACTACAGGCATGCACCAACATGCCCCGTTTTATTTATATCTTTTAATTCACCTATATTCTTCATGATTTTTACAAAGCACAGAAAAATAAGTAGGTTTGTTTTTAAGTAAATGGTAGTGTTTAACAGTTTCAAATGCTGTTTGAGATGTTAATTAAGGCGCACACCTAGATTAGTCCATTTGATTTGGAAATTAGGATTTTATTTGTGTTTTTTGTCAATTGGTGGTTTTTAAAGATCAGTAGAAGGGGCAGAAACTACAGTGGGTTGAAAGATGAACAAGAAGTAAAGAAGTAAAACTTATTCTTTCAAGGAGCTTGACTAAAAAGGAGACAGTGGTAGTTTGAAGTTACTATTGTTTTTAAGATAAAAGTGATTTTGGCACTTTGAAAATACAGAGTTGGGAAGGATCAATGAATTAAGGATCATTAAGAAAGAGGCAGGAGGAGGTAGGATCAAATACAAAGAGCAATAACTGATACAGGGCATTTCAAGGAACTTCAGGTGTTGAATAAAACTAAAGTGCCAAATGCATGTGGGGGATAGCAGTGAAGATAAAGCCGGAAAAGTGCAGGTGAGACAAAACATGATGAACCCTGTAGGCCATGCCAGGCTCTACGAGCAAGCTATTTAGGCAACCACCTTAAAAATTTAAAATAAAAGGCAAACACATTATAGGACTGTTTAATTAAGATCACTCGAATTCTAACAGGTGAATGGAAGGCTGATGATTCCTGGTTGGAAAAAAGATAATTCTGAATTTGAATATGTCCCATTTGAGATGCAATTGCCACAACCAAGGTACACAATACAATGTCTTTCAAAATTCAGAAACACAATGAATCCTGTTCTTTCCAACACCCACTTCTTCTCCTGCTACTTTTCTGGACATAGTGGGTGGAAGTATGAGGGGGTGAGGACTTTGTTTGGGTCAGTTTAATGATCTATTATTGCAAGAGCTATTTTGGAGTTGGAATTATCTACATATTCTTCTCCAGTGATATCTATATACCCTTTATGTTGTAAACTCTGATACCAAGACTACTTTGAATCTGGCTTAGCTAGATAGGAGAGGTGTATGTTTCTCTCATGTTACTATCACACAGGTTACTTTTAGTGTTTGTGATTTACCTTTCATACACTGGTTTCTTTTTGGGTTTTTTTGTTTGTTTGTTTTGAGACAGTCTCACTCTGTCGCTCAGGGTAGAGTGCAGTGGCATCATTATATCTCACTGCAACCTCAAACTCCTGGGCTCCAGCAATCCTCGTGCCTCAGCCTCCCAAGTAGCTGGGACTACAGGCATGCGCCACCACGCCCGGCTAATTTTTCTATTTTTAGTAGAGATAGGTCTTGCTCTTCCTCAGGCTGGTCTGGAACTCCTGAGCTCAAGTGATCCTCCTGCCTCGGCCTCCCAGAGTGCTAGGATTACAGGCGTGAGCCACCATGTCTGGCCTAATACAGTGGTTTATTAATTACTTCCAAACTCAGCCAATATTAGCATAACAATTTTAATTCTACTCTGATTCTCAATTTTTGTAACAGTATCTTAAACAATTAAACATTGAATTGCCACATCAGGAACATGTTAGGAAAAAAATCTTTTTATACAAAGACATAACATTTTTTCCTTATAAGGGCTTTCATATAGTGTACCCAGGTTTACCTCATTTCTTTTGATTTCATGTTCAATTTTATCTGGGCAAGAAAGCTTAATTTTTAAAAAATTGCAATTGAAATACACCTGTGTTTAAATAATTGCATGCTTAGGAAAGAAAATGTCTAATGATAGGACAGCCTGGCTAATAAACTATCTAACGGAGAAAAATAAACTATCGAATAGAAAGTGAAAGGAATAAACTCACAGCACACAATTGCCCCTTTGAAGAGAAAACTCACAACACAACTGCCCTTTTGTTTGATGAACCACCTGGGGCTTAACTCGTTATCTCTAAGAGTTCATTTTCACAGCCTTGAAGAGCCCTAAGCAGACAGCAGGAGTGCGAACTCCCCAACTCTAGCTCTTGCCTGACCATTTTCCAAGGACCCTAATAAGCCAGACTCATAGAGAAGAGGAATAAAAAAAAAAAAGGAAAAACCAGACTCAGCTGCTTTACAGCTGTCTCCTGTTATTAACTTGCAACGTTAACTGTTTATTTACCCTATTCCCTATAAAAACTACAAGCCCTTTGTGCTGGCAGCCAGCACTTCCCCCTTTCTTTCATGCTGTGCCCTATCCCCCTTGCTTTCTCTCTCTTTCTCTTTCTCTTTCCTTCTCTTTCTTTCTCTCTCTCTCTCATTCCTTTCTCTCTCTCCCCCTCTGTGTCAGAAAAAGTAAAATAAACTTTTTACTTCTTTCTCTCCTAATCTTTGTGTCAAGAATTCTCTCTTACCCTGCAACGTGAGTCCCCACCCCAACATCTAACACCCTTACAAAATTGTCCTTTTACTTAGATCCATGCAGCTCTCAAAAATATGCATAATCTACTTTGTTAAATTGAATAAGCAGGAGGCCATCTGCCTGAGGCTGTCTCCATACTTCAAGTTCCTACACAAGGAACTGCAATCTAACTTAGTACATAACAAACAAAACCTAACTAAGGAGTATAACAAACAGCTGAGTCTCAGCCAATCATAAGCAACTGAGCTTCAGCCTGTCCCAGGCTGCCAGCTGGGAGCTGTAACCAATCAAGCTATTTCTGTGCAGTGCTACCTCGGTAACACCCAGGGGTGTTATTCCAAGACCCCCCATGAATAACAAAATCCATAAATGCTCAGATTCCTTATATAAAATGGTGCAGTATTTACATACAACCTGCACACACCTCCTAGTAATCATCTCTGGATTACTTATAATACCTAATACAATGTAAATGCTATATAAATAGTTGTTATACTATATTATTTTTATTTTTTTAATTAGTTTGGGGTTTTTTTAAAAACACTTTTGATCCATGGTTGGTTGAATTTGAACCCACAGATTCAGAGGGCTAACTGTGCTTTACTTTCCATTTCTGTCTATAAACAGCACTGCCCAAGTTGCACAGCAGAGAACCCTAAACCTTTTCTGGTTCTGAGTACTGACCAATTTATGAATCATTCTTTGCTCAGATAAACTCTGCTAAATTTAAATTGTCCAAAGTTTTTCTTTTAATAACTTTTAAGAAAGTAAATAAAATATCTTTCTACAGTTTTCTGATTTAGAGTAAATTACAGAGAACACTTAAATTCAAGAAATTAGACAATAACATCAAATTGAATCAAAAGAAAGTAGAAGAAAGGAATTATTACAGACAATAGTGGAACTTAATTAGAAATCAGAACAAGGGTAGAATTAATAAATCTAAAAGCTTATTCTTAAAAACAAAACAACCCACATACTAGCTTAATGGAGAGAAAAGCATTAAGTACACAATATTAGGAAATAGCAGAAATTGACAAAATAAGGAAATAGTTTGCACAAATACATACAAATACAGTTGAAAAACTGGATGAAATGGATGACTTCTAGGGCAATATAAAACCAAAATGGACTCAAAAAGAGAAAATCTACACAGATTATTAACGTTAGAAGAAACTGAGAAAGCGTTCAAGACCTACCCCTCCAAAAAGTGCTAAATGGTATCAATGTTTAAGTCATTTTAAAATATGGAGAAAGAAGAAAAGCTGGCAGGCACAATTTAAGAAACTATCATAATGTGATCACCAAAATCTGACTAAAGATAACATAAAACAGAAATTCATAGAATAATATTATTTATGATAATATAAAATTCCTAAAAGATCTAGCAGTATATCAAAATAATAATATATGGCAATTTATCTAAGGAATGCAAGGTGATTAAATGGGAAAACAATTCATATAGTATACCCATATTAATAGGTCAAATAAGAAAAATGATAAAAAAATGATGCCATAATTTAACTTGAAACAAGGAAATCAAAAGAATACTAAAAGCATGAGTGGTATTTTAATATAATCTTGCATTAAGAAAGCACATAAAAAAAGAAACTCTGAAATCATAAAATAAAGGATTGAAATTTGGCTATTTAAAATTTAGAGCTAAGATATGCCAAAAATATAAACAGAATGAAAAAGCAAAAGATAAATTGGGAAATTTTTGCTTTTTAACAAAAATTAAAATGCATGCAGCCAGTAAACAATGAAAAGATGTTTAACCACTCATGATTAAAGAAGCATTAGAAAAGAACCATAAAAGAAATCTTTTTTGAAAATATTCAATAAGCAATAATAAATTTGATAAGTGGGGATATTATAAGTACATAAGTTAATATACACAAGGCCATTTTTATTACTTAGGAATCACAAATGAAAACAAGTTTGGATGCTTTGCTGACATTAAAAAATTATTGGAACTAATCACAGACTCAACTAACCAATTGAAATAAAGTAGAAAAATAATTCCAAGTATTATAATATACAAGTTTAAATTATTGGCCAAGTCAGATAACTTGCTTGGAATTCAATTTCACTTCTAATTTTCAAAATCAAGCTAAAATTCCATGCAAATTACATTAAAACTCAATCCAAGAACTGTGTGTAGGATGATTGTGCTTTTCATAGTCAATGAGATAAAAAAAATCTAAAAATTACTAAGGAGGAAATGAAAACACTTTGTGCGGTCATATGTGGCACAAATGCCTGAGTCAATTTAAATTACCACACAAATTTATTTGCAGCACCTCAGCATCATGTAGCTATTACTGCCATCAGAAATTTAACACCCTTATTGTTGCTTTTTAATTTTTTAATTTCCCTAGAAGTAGGAAAGAAATCATAAGATTATTGTTTAGTTCATTCTCCCATAAATTTTTTCATAAAAAATTACTGATCATCTAAAAATTTATTTGAACATAATGTTGGCTTGGCATCTTGGAAATGACAATTCAATCAATAGATTCTAAAGTTAGTAACACTACTAAACAAAGAAAAACATTATGTATGTAAGAATTCTTAGTAAAAAGTTGAGTTTTCCCAAGTACTTTTTTTGGAAATATGTGACTGATTACCTGACTCATCTGTGGGAGTGATGTTTCATTTGTTTATGAAAATAATCTCATTTTCATGTTTCAGTTCCCTTTATCTTTGTCACCAGTATTATAATTAAATCTTTATTAATTTTGATTGTTTACCATAAGTGAAAAGTTAAAGTATGTATAGTTTCTTTCTTTGGGTGATTTATATACTAAAATCTTTGTAATAAGAAAAAAGTAGGAAAGCAAATTAGAAATAATATTTACAAGAAATATGACAAAGACTTATATTCTTTTTTGGGGGAGAAAGTGAGTTCTTTTTTTATTATTTTTATATTGTCATGGGATAAAAGTACAATTTTGCTATATTGCTATATTGCTTTGTGGTGAAGTCAGGGCCTTCAGTGCATACATCACTGAAGCAACATGCATTGTACCCACCAAGCAACCACTCCCCCACACCCCTCTAAGTATCCATTGTCCATCATTTCACACTCTGTTTCTACATGTACACATTGTTTAGTTTCACTTATAAGTGAGAACATGTAGTATTTGTCTTTCTGTGTCTGAGTTGTTTCACTTAAGATAATGGCCTCCAGTTCCATCCATGTTGCAGCAAAAGACATGATTTCATTCTTTTTTATGGCTATTCTGAATAGTATTCCAATGTGTATTTATACCACATTTTCTTTATTTAATTCTCCATAGATGAACATTTAGGTTGATTCCAGATCTTTGCTATTGTGAATAGTGCTATGATAATGAATGCAGATATCTTTTTTTTTTTTTTGGAGACAGGGGTCTTTCTCTGTTGCCCAGGCTAGAGTGCAGTGGCATCATCATAGCTCACTGCAACCTCAAACTCCTGGCCTCAAGCAATCCTCCTGCCCCAACCCCCAGAGTAGTTGGGACTACAGGCGTGCACTACCACACCCAGCTAATTTTTTTGTAGAGATGGGGTCTCATTCTTGCTCAGGCTGGTCTTGAACTCCTGGGCTCAAGTGATCCTCCTGCCTCAGTCTCCCAAAGTGCTAGGATTACAAGTGTGAGCCACCACGCCCGGCCCAGGTATCTTTTTGATATAATGATTTCTTTTCCTTTGGGATACCCAGTAGTGGGCTTGCTGGATCATATGATATTAATAGTTCTATTTTTAGTTATTTGAGAAATCTCCATACTGTTTTCCATATAGGATGCACTAATTTACATTCCTCAAAACAGTGTATGAGTTCCCTTTTCTCCACATCCTTGCCAACAGTGTTATTTTTTGTCTTTTTAATAATAGCCTTTCTGATTGGTATAAGATTATATTCCCATTGCGGTTTTAATTTGCATTTCTCTGATGATTAGTGATGTTGAATATTTTTTCATATGTTGGTCATTTGTTTATCTTCTTTTGAAAAATGTCTATTCATGTCCTTAACCAACTTTTTGGGTTATTTGGGATTTTTTTGTTGAGTTGTTTGAGTTCCTTGTAAGTTGTGGATACTTAGTCCCCTGTTGGATGTATAGTTTGCAAGTATTTTCTCCCATTCTGCAGGTTGTCTGTTCACCCTGTTGATTATTTCCTTTAAATAAAAAGGAAAAAAAAAAAGCTGTGCAGAAGCTTTGTAGTTTAATTAAGTCCTATTTATTTATTTTTGTCTTTGTTGCCTGTGCTTTTGAGATCTCAGTGTCCAGAAGAGTTTTGCCTAGTATTTTCTTCTAGTATTTTTATGGCTTCAAGTCTTATAGTCAAGTCTTTAATCCATCTTGGGTTGATTTTTGTATATGGTGAGACATAGGGGTTCAGTTTCATTCTTCTGCATATGGCAATCTGATTTTCCCAGCACCATTTATTGAAAAGGGTGTCCTTCCCCCAGTGTATATTCTTTTATTTTGCAAGTCAGTTAGCGTCAGTATTGTTTTATTTCTGGGTTCCTCTATTTCTGTTCCATTGATTTATGTGTCTATTTTTATACCAGTACTATGCTGTTTGGTGACTATAATCTTATAGTATAATTTGAAGTCAGGCAATATGATGCCTCCAGCTTTGTTCTTTTTGCTCACAATTGCTTTGGCTATTCCAGCTGTTTTTTGGTTCCATATGAACTTTAGAATTGTTTTTTTCTAATCCTGTGAAAAATGATGTTGGTATTTTGATAGGGATTACATTGAACCTGTAAATTGCTTTAGGCAGAATGGTCATTTTAATGACCTATTCTGATCCTGAGCAGGATTTTTTCATTTGTTGTGTCATCTAGCACTGTCCTTTCATTGTGTTGTAGTTTTCCTTGTAATCTTTCACCTCTGGTAATAGATCCTAGGATTTTATAGCTGTACTGAACTGTCCTCTGTTGGTTCATGCTCGTCGTTATGTGCATGAACACGATTTTATTTCATTGTGACCTATTTTACTGAATTTATTCATCAAATCTAAGAGTTTTTTGGTAGAATCTTTAGAGTTTTCTAGATATAAGATTACATCATTAGCAAACAAGGATAATTTGACTTCCTCTTTTCCAATTTGTATGCCTTTTATTTTTTCCTCTTGCCTGATTGTTCTGGTGAGGACTTCCAGTACTATGTTGAATAAGAGTGGTGAAAGTGAGCATCCTTGTCTTGTTCTAGTTGTTAGTGAGAATGCTTTCAGCTTTACCCCATTCAGTATGATATTGGCTGTGGGCCTGCCATATATAGCTTTTATTATTTTGAGGTATGATCCTTCTATGCCTAGTTTGTTAAGGGTTTCCTACTTCCCCAATTCCAGCAAGCTCATTAAAAGTTATTTTACACAGGACACTGACCATTTGGTCTCCCTTTCTTTTTTTTTCTTTTATTATTTTCTTTTTTCTTTTTAAGTATCATGGGTACATAATACTTGTATATCTTTATAGGGTCCATGTGATATTTTCATACAGGCATACAGTGTGGATTAATCAGGGTAATTGGGGTATCCATCACCTCAGGCATTTATCATTTCTTTGTGTTAAGAACACTCCAATTCCACTCTTTTAGTTATTTTAAAGTATACCCTAACTTACTGTTGATGTTAAGGGTTTTTATCATGAAGTGGTGCTGGATTTTATCAAATGCTTCTTCTGCATCTATTGAGATGATCATATGGTTTTTATCCTTCATTCTGTTTATGTGATTTATCATTTATTGACTTGCATATGTTGAACCAATCTTGCATACCTGGTATAAAAACCCACTTAATCATAGTGCATTATCTTTTTGATATGCTGTTGGATTTGATTTGCTAGTATTTTCTTGAGGATTTCTGCATCTATGTTCATCAGGGATACTGGTCTATAGTTTTCTTTTTTTAATGCTTTTCTGGCTTTGATATTAGGGTGATAGTGGCCTCAAAGAATGAGTTGGGAAGAATTCCCTCCTCATTGATTTATTGGAACAGTTTCAGGAGGATTGGTATTAGTCCTTCTTTGTATGTTTGGTAAAATTTGGCTGTGAATTCATCTGGTCCTGGGCTTTTTTGTTGTTGTTGGCAGGTTTTTTTTGTTTTTGTTTTTTGTTTCTTTACTGATTCAATCTCATTACTCCTCATTGGTCTGTTCAGGAGTTCTATTTCTTCCTGGTTCAATCTAGGGAAGTTGTATGTTTCCAGGAATTTACCCATTTCCTCTAGGTTTTCTAGTTTATAAGCATATAATTGTTTATACTTGTTCATAATGGTCTCGGATGATCTTTGTATTTCTGTGGTATCAGTTGGAATGTCTCCTTTTTCATTTCTGGTTCTGTTTATTTGGATCTTATCTCATCTTAGTTAGTCTAGCTAGTGAGTTATTGATTTTATTTATCTTTTCAAAGAACCAATTTTATTTCATTGATCCTTTGTATTATTTCCTTAATGTCTATTTCATTTAGTTCTGCTCTGATCTTTTTAAGATTTTTTTTTCTATTTCTGTGAAAAATATCATTAGAATTTTGATACGGATTGTATTGAATCTGTTGATTGCTTTGAGTAGTATGGACATTTGAACATCATTAATTCTTCCAATCCATAAACACAGAATATCTTTCCATTTATTTGTGTCTTCAATTTCTTTCACCAGTGTTTTATAGTTTTCAGTGTATGTATCTTTTACCTCCTTGGTTAAATTTATTCCTAAGTTTTTTTTTTTAATACTATTGTAAATGAGATTGTTTTCTTGATTTCTTTTTCGGATAGTTTGTTGTTAGTGTATAGAAACACTACTGATTGTTGTAGGTTGTTTTGTTCTTGCTACTTTACTGAATTTGTTTATTATTTCTAACAGTTTTTTTGGTGGAGCATTTAGGGTTTTCTATATAGAAGATCATGTCATCTGCAAACAGAGACAATTTAACTTTCCTTTCCAATTTAGATGCCTTTTATTCCTTTTTCTTGCCTAATTGCTCTGGCTAAGACTTCCAGTACTACATTAAATATTAATAGAAGTGGCAAGAGTGAGCATCCTTGTCTTGTTCCTGATCTTAAGTTAAAGGAAAAGCTTTTAGTTTTTCACCGTTGAGTATGATACTAGCTGTGCACTTATGATATATGGCCATTATTATGTTGAGGTAATTTCCTTCTATTCCTAGTTTGTTGAGAGTTTTTATCAGGAAAGTATGTTGAATTTGTCAAGTGCTTTTTCTGCATCTATTAAGATGATCATGTGATATTTTTTCTTTTTTAAATATTTTTTCTTGTTGCAACTGTCAGAATGATCATGTGATTTTTGTCCTTTATTCTGTTAATGTTATATATCACATTAATTGATTTGCATATGTTGAACCATTCTTGCATGCCAGGAAAAAAATCCCACTTTGTCACAGTGAATGATTCTTTTAATATGCTGTTGAATTCAGTTTCCTAATATTTTGTTGAGAACTTTTGCATTTATGCTCATCAAGGATATTGGCCAGTAATTTTCTTTTCCTGTAGCGTCCTTGTCCAGTTTTGGCATCAAAGTAATGCTGTCCTTGCAAAATGGGTTTGGAAGTATTCCACCTTTTCAATTTTTTTGGAAGAGTTTGAGAAGGATTGGTATTAGTTCTTTAAATATTTGGTAGAATGCAGCAGTGAAGCCATCAGTTCCTTTGATGGGAGACTTCATTACTGACTCAATCTGTTTACTCATCTTCAGTCTGTTCAGATTTTCTATTTCTTCATGGTTCAGCCTTGGTAGGTTGTATGTGTCTAGGAATTTATCTATTTCTTCAAGGTTATCCAGTTTGTTGATGTATAATTTTTAGTCTTTTATGACCCTTTGTATTTCTTTGGTATCAGTTGTTAACATCTCCTGTTTCATTTCTAATTTTATTAGTTTGAATCTTCTCTTTCTTAGTCTAGCCAAAGGCTTGTCAATTTTGTTTGTATTTTTAAAAACTAATTCTTAGTTTGTTAGTCTTTTCAATTGTTTTCCTGGTCTCCATCACATTTATTTCTGCTCTGATCTTTATTATTTCTTTCCTTCTAACTAACTTTGGGCTTAGTTTGTTCTTTTTCTAGTTCTTTGAGGTATAATGTTAGGTTGTTTGAGATCTTTCATCTTAGAACTGCTTTTGCTACATTCTGTAAGTTTTGGTATGTAGTGTTCCACTTTTGCTTGTATGTGTGTTCTCTTTTAGGAGTCATTTTGACTTTTGTTTTAGTCTGGTTCCTCAGAAAACAAAGCCTAAGGCCAAACTTGTAGAACTAATGCTTTATTGTAGGGTTCAATCCCAGGGAAGCAAAAGTGAGGGAAAAAGTAAAGTAAAACAGGGAAGGAGGGAAGCAAATACAAAGTAGTTAGTTACCAAGTTGCCCTTAGCTTCACTACAAATAGCTGGTTGCTTGGGCACATAGGGCATCTCTGGAAAAGCCAAGGGAAACTTTGAATTTTGGGACAGTCTATTAAAAGGAGAAAGGGTGAATGACTTATCTGCTTACTCCCCTCTATCTCCTTATTCTCATTGTTCAAAGTTTTCCCCACAGAAGTTAACTTTCCCACATTTCCAGAGTGTGACATACCCCCGCCCCCAACACCTATTGGAAAATCCAGGGCTTCCATGGATCCCATTGGGCCACTACAGCTCCCACTGTAGCATATATGGTGGAGCTCATGCCAAAGACCAATGTTTTAACACCCACCTGGAAAGGCTGAGCCAACTGGTGATGTCAGGAGACAAAATAGCAATTGAAACATGTAGGTCTTATTATTGAAGGAATGGCATGAACTTTTGATAGGGCTGCTTAAGGATGGGAAGCAGAGCAAGTGCTTAGCCCAGGGGGATGAGGGGTCAAAGGGATATGAAGAGGTGCATAAATGAGTGCAGTGTATTTGTATTTAGGTTTGTGGCCATATTTATAATTCTTTAGGGTTTTTCTCTCATTTAACTCGTTTTAGTGCTCACTATCAGTTCTTCCTATCTCTCAGTTGGCACAAAATAACTTTGAATAATTATCTCCTGTAATTTAGCATGGCAGCAGAGAAGTCCAAGGCCAACATTATTTTTTTTTTATTTCTATGAAACATCTTCTATTTCCTTCATGGATGTTTGCAGGTCATGTTCTGTAGTCTTGTAATTTAAAAACATTGTCAGGCTGTATGTAGATGTAGGTCTTTGTCATTTATTTTGGTAAAAACATGGCTACTCCTTTCTTTCTGCATCTATGGGATTTTTTGTTCATCAGGAAAGTATTCTTCCCATCATATATTTGATTTTCTTCCATTTGTTTTGGTCTCTTCTTCATGAGTACCAATTATCATTTTTCTCTTTTCCTACCATTATCTCTACCACCTTCCTCTGACCTTTCTCTTTTCATTCTGGAGTGTCTCCAATAATTCTCATTACTGATTCAATATTCTCCCAGAATCAAGTCTGTCTTTATTGCTAAGGTGGTTGCATTTTTGTACTGTTCCAGTCCTTCCTTATTTCATTCATAACATTCTATTGACTTTCCATTTCAACCTGTCTTTCTTCTTACACTGTATGGATGCACATTTGTAGAATGTGCATGGATGCAAGTAATCTCTTGAAGTTTTGAGTTTTTTTGTTTTGTTTTGTTTTGTTTGTTTGTTTGTTTTTTGGTTTTTGTTGGATCCTGCATGAGGTTGTTTTTATGCTTTTCCTTTGAGTCTTTATGTGGCTATTTCCTTTCCCTTATTCTGAGGTATTAATATTTTTTTCACAGGCTCCATGTTGGCTTTTTTTGTTCTTTTACTTATCTTTCCATAAGTAAGAGTCTTCAGACTAAGTGTTTTTCAACAGATAGAACGTGTATATTTCTTTTGGTTCTGCTTCCCTATCCACACGTATGTATGCCAGTTCTCATTTCAGTTTCCATGTCTAGTAGTCATTCACCTATGGCAGTTTTGCTGGCCTTTCTTACCCCATTGCCTGATCATCTATGACTCTGAAATGATGGAACACACAAAAAACTACAATTTCCAGCTTGCACTGTTCTTAGGTTCATCCTCTCTCTGTTCCTACCTACAGTGCTATATATTGGGACACTACATTTCTTAAAATGTAGTCTGCTCCCTACATCCTGCCCAGCTGTTTTCTTGGAGCTCTTCTCTCTATGGATGTAAAACAACAGTAGAGGGATAGTGGAGGCAGAGGAAAGAAAAGAAGAAGAGATGATTAATACAATTCTGGCTGCCTTACAAAGCAGTGCCTACCAGGTAAAGTCATAACCACAAAGTTTCTAGCTGGTATAGACCCTTCTTCTGAGGCAGGGGGCAAATAGGTAGATATCATGTACCTTTATCCTTTTTCAGTGTCTGATTCATATGATAAAACCTGACTAGCTTTGAAGAAAAGCCTAGGTAAGACTTTCTGTATCTAGCTCAATATGCTTTAAACTTAGGAATTTTTGTTTTCAGACTTAGTTGTTTGTTGGTGTGTTGAGTTTTCATCTCAGTTGTTTTTACAGTATGACTGAGGACTGAAGGCAGTTCCTCTTTCAAAAACAAGAATCTGTCAAAATGTCTGAACTTTCAGGAATTTACCATTGAATCAGCTACGCTCAGTAATCACATCACTCCAACAGTAGTTAAAGCATAAGGGATTATTGTGAGAGGCAGCTAAGAACCAGGAGAGATTTAGTCAGGGGGTGAACAGGACCAGTGACGTGGGAAAGTACAAACAATCTTTCCTAGTACCTGAGTAGAAAACTAAATATGTTTTGTTTTGATTATCTGAGCCATATACATACATATTTAAACCTATGTGGAAATGGAAAAGCTTTGAAGCCAAAAAAGAATAGCTATTTTAAAAACAACTTATGGTTTAATTAAACTGGGCCCATTGTTTTCAAAATTATAAATTGTTTAAATCCAGTCATTTAAAAATAAGAATTTATATACATAGAGTCTGAGAATATAGTATTGTGTCAGTTTTCCATATCAAAGAAAACTGGTGGAAGGCCAGATTTGAAAACAGCCACTTTTCTTTCATCAGATTTCCTCTACAATTCCCTTAGTCTTTGTGTGTGTGTGTGTCTCCTTTGGACAGGTTACAACATCAAGGTCAAAAACATCAAGGATGAAGCAGAAAACAAAAAGAACATGTAGTGGAAACTCAAAATAAAATGATTGTTCAATGTTTGCAATTGACTAAAAGGGAAAAATATTGACGTTCATTCATTATCATAGATCTATCAAAGCATTCAAGCTAAGTAGATTAAAGAGTTCGCTGCTACTTATGAAATAGAGTCATCTCACAAAAAACATTAAGCTATTCTTTGCACAAGCTCATAACAGCCTGTCATCCTGCAACTAATGTGGAAATATGGCACTGCAAGATTTATGAAATATATATCTTTTATTGATTCTATGCTTTCAAGTTGAAGTATACATTTTCTATCCAAGAATCAATAATTTATGGAATTAATTTTTCATTATAACTTTCTTGCAGCTGCTGAATTAGGAATGTTCTGACTCTAAGCAGGAATGTAAATTGAATACATTCCTGTGTAGGAATTCTAGGGAGTAGTGAATCAGGGAGTTGGGCTATAATGGAGTTGCCAAATATATTTGTGTATTCAATTTTAATAATTTGAACCTGAATCATGTAGGCACCTTTAAAAGCACAACTCAAACAGCCTTGTTTGTTCTAGTAACAAATGAATGGTAGTAATACATAAGCTCCCAAATGAAAATCTGTTAGCAGAGTTAGCTGTTAAACATTTATTTCTAGCAAATACCTCTCAGACAAACTAATTAGCCTGGACCCAGAAGACCAAAGCTTGAAATAAATTAGTTCAAGCTAGAAGTAATAAGGCTAAGATTTTAATAAAAATAGAAGTCTCCATTGGTACTATATACCCTATGGCTAATAACATTCAATGAAGTCTGATATGTTATCACTAAAACATAAACCAGAAGGGCTTTACATGTGAGGATGAATGATAGTTCAACCTTTGTCTATATTTATTAGTGCTTAATAGGTAGCAGACACTGTTCTAGGTGTGGAGATTCATCAGTGAACTAAACATACAAAAATCCCTGCTCTTGAGGACTTTACATTCCAGTGAGAAGGGGAAGGCCATAAACATAATAAATACATAAATTATATAGTATGTTAGAAGGTGACAAGTGCCATGAAAAAAACATAGAGTAGGCTAAGAAGGACCAGGAGTGGTTTCAATTTTGAATGAGAAAGTGAGAGTGGGCGTTATTGGAAAGGTGATAGTTGAGCTAAGATTTGAAGGAGGAGAGAAAATGAGCTATAAAGATATCTGGAGGGATAGCATGTCAGACAGAAAAGCTGAAGCAAAAGCCCTGAGGCAGATGCATGCCCGGCAGGTGTGAGAAGGGGATGGGGGGCAGTGTGGCTGGAACAGAGGAAGCAAGTGGGAGAGAGAGTAGTAGAAGAGGCCAGATAGGTAGTAGGGGAATTGAATCATGTAGGCCACCATAAGGACTTTAGCTTTAATTCTGAAAGAGTTGAGAGCCATTAGATGATTTTAAGCAAAATCCATCTCATAATTTGACTTCTATTTAAACAGGATTACCCCGGTTGCTATGCTGAAAAAGGACTTTAGGGTGTGAGGCATAAACAGGGAGACTTGTTAGGGGTCTATTGCAATAATCCAGGTAAGAGTTGACGGTGGTTCAGACCAGGGAGGTGGTCAGACTCTCTGGATTTATTTTGAAAGTATAGGCAACAAGATTTCCTGATGGATAAGATGGGGTATATAAGAGAGGCAAGGTATTTAAACCTAATAACAGGAAAAATATGAGTAATCTTTAACTGAGATAGAGAAGACTATGGGTAGTACAGGTTTGGAGAGGGAAACAGAAGTTCAGTTTTGGACTTGTGAAATTTGAGATGTCTATTAGTGGACATATTAAATAGGCAGTTAGTTATATCCATTTGGAGTTCAGGGGAAATGCCAGGGCTGGAGGTAGAAATTTGGAATTTGTCAGCATACGGATAATATCTAAGGCTATGAGTTAACAAGACCACCAATGGAATGAATACAGCCGCAGAAGAAAAGAGGTCCAAGGATAGACTTTGGGACACTCTGAGATTAAGAGTTTGGGTTTTGAGGAGGAATCAGTAAAGGATGCTGATAAGTGGCCAATGAGGTTAGAGGAAAACCACGAGAGCATGGCATAAGGAAGCCAAGGGAAGAAAGTGTTTCCAGGAGGAGGAAATGATCAGCTATAACAAATGCTGCTGCTTGGCCAAGTAAAATTAGTGTTGTCTGCTGGATTTAGCAATGACCTTGACAAGAGCAATTTCTGTGGTATAGTGGAAATAAAAAAACCTGATTGGAGTAATTTTAAGAAAGAATAGGAGAAGAGGCATTAGAAACAGAAATTATAGACAATCCTTTTGAGTTTTTCTGTAAAGGACAGCAGAGAAGTGGGATGGTTATCTGGAGTGGGAAGAGGGATCAAGAGATTTTAAGATGAAAGAAATAATAGCATATTTATTTTGCTATTAAGAATGATCCAGGAGGAGAAAATTGATGATGTAAGAGAGTCAAAAGAGAACTGGTGGAGCTACTTTCTTGGGTAAGTAAGAAATGGGATCTAGTGTCTACTTGGAGGGCTGGCCTTATATTGGATTATGTAGAGTTCATTTACTATAATTGGAAGGAAAGCAGAATCTGTGGGTACAAATTATGGTAAATGGGTTTATGTGCTGGTAGGCATCTGTGCAAGTTCACTTTTGGATGCTTTTATTTATCTCATTTAAATTGTAAGTATTTAATATTAAGTACAATTAAAATTAAATAGCATTTATGAAATAATAATAAACATTTCACTTCTGCTGAAATGAGGATGAGGAAGAAGTGCTGGAGATTTCAAGAGAGAAGTTGTGTTAGTCCATTCAGACCGCTATAACAAAATACCTTAGACTAGGTAATTTATAAACAATAGAAATATATTACTCACAGTTCTAGAGGCAGGGAAGTCCATGATCAAGGAGCAGATTCAGTGCCTGGTAAGGGCCCATTCCTCACGACGGCACCTTCTAGTTGTGTCCTCACATGGCAGAAAGGGCAAACAAGCTCCCTCAGGCTTCTTTTAGAAGGGCACTAACCCCATTTGTGAGGATGGAGCCCTCATGACCTAATCAGCCCCCAAAGGCCCCACCTCTTAATACTATCACACTAGGGATTAAGTTTCAACATATGGATTTTGGGGGGACACAAACATTCAGCTCACAGCAGAAGGTATGAAACAGTTGTCTAGGAGTGTGGGAGAATAATTAGGCAAATATAATACAATTGCCAAGTAACATTGAGCCCATTTGAATAATAATAATAGCAGATAAACATATTGAGTGCTTATTATATTCTAGGCACTGTTCTAAAAGTCTTACGTATATCAACCTATGAACTGGCACAATTAGCTTTAAGATAAGAAAGCAGAAGTTGTCACTTGGTTGCAGCAACAGACTGACTCTAGAGAGCAGGCTCTTTCTGCTACGCAATCAAGTATTTGTTGATTGAATCAATGAAGGATAAATTAAAGGAAGGAAGAGCAAACAATTAATGCTATCTCTATAGTCTGTAGCTTTCTGTTGAGTCATTTTTGCCACTCATGTGACCTAAATGGTGTGTCCTAGATCTTATAAATGGGTCCAAGTGTAGAGGAGGAGCTATCTGGGTAGGGATGTGGCCTAGTCATCTGATAAACTTAGGTTTGAATCTCAGCTCTTTTCTCACAAGCTATATTATTCTAACCAAGTAACTTAATCTCTCTGATCCCCAGTTTCCTCATCTTTAAAATGAGAAAAATATATACCTTATAGCATTTATGGAAAAAATTAATAAAATCATGTATGTAAACCACCTGCGTATAGTGCCTGGTACAAAGTAAGTTCTCAAAAAAATTAGCTTTCCTCTCCCTCCCCATTCTGGTGTGTGGCCCAGGACTTCACTACCCTCCCCAGAATGGACCCTCCTTTGCACTTGCCAGTTTCACTCCCAGGACTGGAGTCTCTGCTCTCAACCCAGTTAAGTCTCCTACTTGTGTTACAGGTGGAGAGGGAACCCTGTCTTAAACTTTGCCTGTTGAAACCCTCTGCTACTTAACTTTGGATGTTTCCCTTACCTTATGCTGTTAGCCAGTTCTTAGATTTGAGGACCTTTCAAAGGGGGTCCTCTGGCAACACCAAACATCCCCTGCCCACATCAGGTTAATTCCTGGAGTTCCCAAACCCAGAAGGTGTGGCTGGAGGTGGTTCTTGACTCTTCTGATCTGTCCTGTCCTGCCTTAACAAACTGTACAATGGGGCAGCAAAAGAGCATGCCTAATTTTAATATCAGTTATACGAAATGGCAAACTTACAAAATGTTTACCCCAGGGAAAAGTTAATCCACATTACGAATGTACTCCAAAGGATTTTTCCTGGATTTTCCTCCAGGAATATATATTTTACAAAGTAAGGAATATAAATAGTTTTGTATCCTAATCATTAGGCTCTAGGCAAGTGGTGGTCTTTCTTTTTCTTTAAATTTTTACCATTGTGAGCACCATTGCTTGATAACTTGCCGAGCTTTAATTAGGTCTGAAAACAATGGAGTCCTAAAAAGCAAACACACAGGCCCGTATACGTTATATTTATAGGTACTAATGAAAATCTGTCTTTTTCATAATTTGGATAAACTGGAGGCCACTTTGATTTTATGTTCTTAATAACAGTAGTACAAGAATTGAGCCTAAACTTTAGAAAACTGTGAAAATCAATTGCGGACAACTGACTCTAACATGAGAAAAACCTTGTTTTTTCTTAACCACGTGGGGTTCATGCAAAACCACGCTTCAAAGCGCCGGAAACGTGGGCAAGGGTTAGCGGGGTCTGCGGCTGCGCAGAAGGCCGGCAGCCCAGAGGGCACTTCCGGCTGCGGTGTCACCAAGGCTGCTGGGCCTGCGTGCTCACCCCGCTGCGGTGCCGCTCACGCCCGTGGAACGTTCTGGAACTTTGGGTGCAGCTGTGCTGGCTCTGAGGACCTGGTGATCCGGTGTGTATGGAGCCTTGAGAATGAGGCCAGGGAAGATCTGTCTCCTGTTTCTTCATGTTTTTCTTTCTTTCTTTTTCTACCAAGGTGTTTTTACCTTAGACTTGCCGAGATTAACTCTTGACCTCAGGGATTTGGCTGGGTGAGAGAGGATCCCTGCCATCCCTTTTTTCCCTTGAGAGGCCCGTGTGGAAAGGGGTTTCCTCAGGTTTTTCAGGTAGGGTCTTGGAACTGCTTCCCTGTCAGAAGCCCTGTCATCCACTTTGCGAATTTATATTTTATTTACTTTAGGCTTTGTTCCTCACCCAACAAGTGAAAAATGGAAGAGGTCGTGAAGATCCATCGTTGTAGGCCGGCCTCTCACTTGACAAGTGAGGAGACTGAGCGGGAAAGGTGACCTCCTGGAGATTATTGTGCAGTGTTAACCTTCTGTAAATTTGATAACACTCTAGAGTTTGGAGAAACAAACACTTAACACCTTAAGCCCAGAATGCTAGGATCTTGGAACTGGAAAATGCTTAAGAGGCCATCGGGTCCAAGCGTTTTTTTTTCAGATGAGGAAGCAGGCCTACCAGAGGTAAAGTGATTTGCCCAAAGTCGCATAGCTCTGGAGCGGGCTCGGCGGCTAGTCTAGAGCTTTTCTCCAGAGATACTGAGGAAGCTTTGCTGCTCCAAACCTACTTTTCTGATTCAGTCCTAGGTGTTAATAGCACAGCATAGGTGTTACTGACCCCAGTTCCTTTCCCACTTATTCATGCACAAAATCACTTCTCTTAGCTTTAAATTGCTTATAAAACCTATGTATAAGAGTGTGAAGATTTAAATGACTCTGTATATTACAGATTTACATATTCACACACAGTACACATACATACATGCCAGTAAGTGCTCAAGAAAGTTACTATAACTTTTGCATATATGCATTTATGTGGGTGTATTATCAGGTGAACTGTCATTAGCTAGACAGTCAATTAAATTGCATGTTGGGGGCATGTGGGGGGAATAAAAGTTGCAGCCTTTCCCCCAACCCACTGACCATTTACTCATTCAAAAACAAATATTTTGGGGGTGTCTACTATGTGCCAATACTGGATAAGGTAAAACAGGTGTCTCTGCTCTCATGGGACACCTGTACTATAACTTGTCATTCATTCATTCATGCAGTAAATGAGATTGTAGAGCAGCTGGTTTCAGCCCAGTAGGAAGAACTTCCCAATTACTAGAATTGTTCAAAAGTAGAATGAAACCACCTTGGGAGATGTTAACTTATCACTGAAAGTGACTTTCATTTGGATTAGTTGATTTCTAAATTTTGTTTTGAACTCCTTTTGTATTAAGTAACATGGAGAATACAGATTTGGTCGACATCAAGAAGTATGTGATTTAGGCCATGTGCAGTGGCTCACACCTGTAATCCTAGCACTCTGGGAGGCTGAGGCAGGTGGATCACTTGAAGTCACAGGTTCAAGACCAGGCTGAGCAAAAGTGAGACCCCTCTCTCTACAAAAAATAGAAAAATTAGCTGGATGTGGTGGCGTATGCTTGTAGTCCCAGCTACTCAGGAGGCTGAGGCAGGAGGATCCTTTGAGCCCAGGAGATTAAGGTTGCAGTGAGCTATGATGATGCCATGCCTCTAGCCTGGGTGACAGAGTGAGACCCTGTGTCAAAAAAAAAAAAGTCTATGATTTAGTAGGGAAAATGAAATACATTTATAAAAAATTATATTGGGCAAAATATGGTAAGTGCTCAACAGAGGTGTAAGGCAGATTCTAAATATGGAGAAGTCTCCTTTAGTTTGAGGGGATCAGGGATGGTTTCTTGGAGGAGACAGAATTTCTAATGGGCCTTGAAGGAGAAGATTTTTAAAATAGACTTTATTTTTTAGAGCAGTTTTAGATTTACAGAAAAATTGATAGTGCAGAGTATTACCACATACTTATACCCAGTTTTCCCCATTTTTAACATCTTATACCCAGTGTCCCCTGTTATTAACATCTTAGTATGGTACATTTGTTATAATTAATGAACCAATATTATATTACTGTTATTAACTGAAGTCCGTAGTTTATTAACAGTTCCTTAGTTTTTACCTAATGTCCTTTTTTCTGTTCCAGGATCCCAACCAAGATCCCACATTACATTTAGTTGTGATGTTTCCTTAGGTTCCTCTTGGCT
The DNA here is from genome assembly GCA_023783475.1 of Daubentonia madagascariensis. Taxonomy (NCBI): domain Eukaryota; kingdom Metazoa; phylum Chordata; class Mammalia; order Primates; family Daubentoniidae; genus Daubentonia; species Daubentonia madagascariensis. The sequence goes on along the minus strand of JAKFHU010000913.1, from coordinate 24,634,051 downwards.
GTGACAGTTTTTCAGATTTACTTTATTTTGACGGTCTTGAGGGCTTTGAGGAGTAGTGGTCAGATAATTTATGGGTTGCCCTACTATTGGAGTTTGTTTGATGTTTTTATCAATGATAGGAATGGGGTTATGGGTTTTTGAAGGCAAGACTACATCATATCAAGGTTACATGCTATCACTGTGATGTGACTGTTGATGTAGATTTTGACCACCTGGCTGAGGTAGTGTTTGTCACGTTTTGCCAATGTAAAGTTATGCCCCCCCACCCCTCCTTTTCATACTTTACTCTTTGGAAGGAGGTCACTATGTGCAGCCAAAAATGGGGAATAGAGAGTTATGCTCCCCTTTCTTGAGGATGGAGTATCTGCATAAATTATTTGGAATTCTTCTGCACAGGAGATTATCTCATCTCCCCCATTTATTAATTTATTTAGACATTTATTTATATCAGTATGGACCTGGATAGTTATTCTATACTTTGTATTATAATATAATACTGTTATATTTATTTTGCAGCTTAAATTGTTCTAGTTCTGGCCATTAGGGGCTCTTTCAATTGGCTCTTCTGTTCTTCTGATGTACCTCTATTGGTGTGGTTTTTCTTGTTTTTGTTTTTAAGCACTTGCTTACTGTTGGGCACTACAAAATGTTCCAGGCTCATCTGGTGTATGTCCTGTTCCAGTCCTAGAATAAACCATTTCTCCAAGGAGTCCTGGTTCCTTTTACTGGAGAATGCTATTAGAAACCAAAGTCTGGTTGCTAAGTGTACTTGTTGCTACTAGGGTATCATTTCTTGTAGGCCCTTTCAGCTAATAACAAAGAAATATATGTGTATTTGTATGTACTAAGCATGTATATACACATAGTCATGTATCACTTAATGACTGGAATATGTTCTGAGAAATGTATCATTAGGTGTTTTCATCGTGTGAGCATCATAGAGTGGACTTACACAAACTCAGATGCTATAGTCTATTACACACCTAGGTTATGTGGTATAGCCTATTGTTCCTGGGCTACAAACCTGTACAACATGTTGCTGTACTGAATACCATGTATCTAAGCATAGAAAAGGTATAGTAAGAATACAGTATTATTATGTAATATTATGGGACCACCATCACATATGCAGTCTGTTGTTGACCATTCTAGATGCATATGAAAGAAGCAAAGTCATTCTGTACCATGAATGTCACAGGGAGGGGTTGGCACACTATGGTTCATGAACTAAATCTGGCTCTCTTCCTTTGGCCCTTGAACCAATAATGGTTCTTTACATTTTTAATTGATTGAACAAAATCAAAGAAAATATTTGTGACATGAACATTATGTGAAATTCATATTTTAGTGTCCATAAATAAGTAAAGTTTTAAGGAACATGGCCGCATTTGTTTACTTACTATCTATGGCTGCTTTCACATGACAATGGTGGAGTTGAGTAGTTGCAACAGAGACTGTATGGCCCACAAAGCCTAAAGTATTTATTCTGTGGCCCTTTTCAGAAAAAGTTTGCCAAGCATTAGGGCATTAACTTAATATCTCAGAACCCTAGTTAAGAAGGGGTGTAGTAGGTATAAAATGATATCTCTTTCTGGTCTTAACTTGCATATAACTAGCTTTTTGAAGTGTGATGTAAAGTGAGATTTAAAAGGTAGGTAGAATTTTGGTAGTCAGAGATCAGGATGGTTGTTTCAGATGGAGGAAATAATATGGTATGGTACTGAAGTGAAAAAGTATATGTTATGTTTGGGGTCTAGTAAACAATGTAGTTTTGATCTTGTAAAGTATAAGGTATAATAGACAGGACTGGCTACATAATTTGCAGGGTCCAGTGTAAAATGAAAATATAGGGCCTCTTGTTTAATAATTAACTATTTCAAGATAGCAATAGCAGAGCATTAAACAAGTGTAGGGGCCTTTTAAGCTCGGGGCCCTGTGTTTCTCTATAGATCCAAATGGTTAGGAAGCCATTGAAGTTTTCTGAACAGAACAGTGACCTACTTATGAAGCCTACTTTTAGGAAGATTATATGAGAGAAATTTGTAGAATGGATTTGAAAGGAGGCAAGGAGACCAGTTAGTAGGTAATTACAATAGTCCAGGGCAAGAGAAAATGAAGACAGAACTAATTGAAGAAGGGGGAAAAAAAAGAAATAGACCTAGTTGAACCCATTCACTTTCATTCCATAGGTGTATATGACCTTTGGCACCATTCTTTCAGTCTGAATTTCTTACACTGTAAAATTAGATCATAATACTTTCTTTTCCTTTTCACACTTGTTCAAAACCTAGCCAAAACTGAAGTTTAGTACTCGGTGTCTTGTGTTCTTTTTTGAGCATTACTCACATTGTAGATACGAGTGTGTGTGTGTGTGTGAGAGTACATATATACACACACACACATATTTAAATATATTGTCTAAGAATAAAAATGTAGAGGTAAATTTCTAAATTTATCATTTTATTTGGAAAGCAAGATTGTAATTTAGGGCATACACACAAACTAGGTGGTCTTCAGTATGTTTGAAGAACAAATAGAAGGTTGTAGGTTTTACAAAAAGGAGAATGTTACATATTGTTTTGAAGAGTTTATTGGCGCTGGTAAAGTTTTGGGGAGCTGGCAAGCTCTGATTGGTGAGTGACTGTGGTGGGTAAAACTAGTCAGAATCACAGCATTTTCTCTCAGTAGCTATTAGATAAAACTGATTTCAGGTTACAAGAGGCAGTTTCAACAACTGGGCTTGTGGAATATTTCATTATTGGAGCAGGTGCTATGTTCCTCTAGCTATGTGCTATGTTTTTTTTTTGCCCCCTGGCCCCTCAACTCTGATTTAGTTGTGTATGACAAGAATGACCCAATTTGTATAATCAACTTTAACAATATATATGCACATATTTTCATTCAATTTCTAAATGACCTTTTATATTGTGATAGTAATATCTCCACTCTGAAGAGCCCTTAATTTTATAACTAAGTTTCAATCGTTTCAGTTTCCTTTCTCCCATCTTGTTTCCCCAAACTCCCTGTGCTGAAAGGAAAAGCCTGGGATGTGGATCCCTCAGATACCAAATTAATTCAAATAACAGAATGCTTATTAAATATCTACTGTGTGACTAGTGTGGAAGGAGACCAAAAATTGGAATATCATCAGAGAAGCCTTCATGGAAATGTTGAGGCATAATCTAAACTACAAAACAACCACAGGATTTGAACATTCTAAGAGGAGGAGTAGTAATAGACATGTAATCCTGTTATGAAACAAGGGCCACCATTCCTTTCACTACTTTGAGCACGCAAGGGAAAAAAGCATTCTTTAAAAAAATAAGTAAGTAAAAGCTACACTAGAAATAAAAATTGTGTGTGCATTGTGTCTATTGTTTAATAGTAGTAGTATAATTAACATTTATTGAGGCTTACTATTTGCAAAGCACATTTTAATAATGGCTACCGCTTTGCTCACCATGTGCCCCACTATTTTAAGTGCTTTATGTATATTAATACATGAATCTTCTTAATAGCCCTATGGTATCAGTATAGGAAGTATTATTATTCCCATTTTACAGATGAGGAAAGTGAGGCATAGAGAAATTAAATGATTTGCCCAAGGTCAAATCATTTACAACTAGTACGTGGCAGAGCCAAGGATTTAAATTAGGCAGCTTGGCTCCAGAGATCACGCTCTTAACCAATATGTTACATTGCTACTTTATGATCTGATTTAATCCTCAGAAAAGAATGAATGAAAGAATGGTGGCCCTTGTTTCATAACAGGATTACATGTCTATTACTACTTCTCCTCTTAGAATGTTCAAATCCTGTGGTTATTTTGTAGTTTAGATTATGCCTCAACGTTTCCATGAAGAGAGACTGTAAAAGAGAGACTATTATCTGCACTTTACAAATGAGACAGTTGAGGTGTAGAGAGGTTAAGTGACTTCCCCAAGTGCACGTAACTAGTAAGTAACAGAACTAGAATTTGAATCTAGGCTCTCCAACCCCAGAGTCAGTGCTTTTAACCATTGTGTTTTGCTGTTCTGAAGCTGACTAGAGTCTTTTTAAGAATAACCTTAAATACTGCGTATTTTAGCCTTTTAAAAATCTAATACTCTTGATCCCAGTTACTTTAGGTTTGATCTAATGTTTGAGAATTCCCAGTGGGGGAGCTCCCAAAGCTGTACTAGGTAGATCTTCAAGCCAGGTAAACATTCTGCTCTCCTGAGTTTGCCTCAATTCCCAATCCAAAAAGGCATATTTAGCATCAATTTTCTTTCCTTCTTTAAGAAGTCGTCTTGGTGCTACCCTCTGATTCCCTCCATGTACACAGAAACTTATTATTAATATAGCCTAGCCTTGGTGATTTCTGTGATTTGAGAAAATGAAAAATAACTACTTCTTACAAAAGTGTAGGAGATTCCCATTTTGATTATCAGAACTCTTTGGTTTCACACTGTTTACCACTGAAAGAAGAGGCTATAAGAGCAAAGATGGTATTTTTCTAGCGTTATAAACAGTGCAGTTTATTTTATCTAAAAGTTGAAGATATTTTTCCTTTCGGGAAATAATTGGGATATGGTAATATCTGGGACCTTTTTCAGTGAATAGCAAAGTGTTTCAAAAAGGTTATTTTTCACTTTGCATAACAAAGGATTATTTTTGCTTTCTTTGTTTGACTTCAGCTGCCTGGCATTAATTTTGGTTTCCATAGCAGCAAGAGTAAGCAACTGGTATTGGAGTAGCCAGAATTGCTGCAGATAATATTATAGAACCCCACCATTGGAACTATTTTAAGTAGCCCCATATTGAATACCTGTACTTTTCTGACATAATAGAATTTGCTAATTTAGATGTGACACACTCATCATTATTAAACATTTTTGGAGCTATTTTAAAACCTTTAAGAGATTCAGGCGTGTGTGTGTGTGTGTGTGTGTGTGTGTGTGTGTAGCTCTATTGAGATTATAATTGACATGCAATAAATTATACTGTATGATGTGATGTTTTGACACATGTAGACATCCATGAAACCATAACCACAATCAATATAGTAAATGTACCCATCATCTCCAGAAGTTTTCTCCTGTCTTTTCCCTTTCCCTTTCCCTTTATAGTTTTTTTGTTGTTGGTGGTGGTGGTGGTGTTTTTGTTTTGTTTTTTAGAGACAGGGTCTTGCTCTGTTCTGTTGCTGGAGTGCAGTGGCATCATGATCACAGCTCACTGCAGTGTCAAACTCCTGAGTTTCCCCAGTGATTAATAATGTTTCATATCTTTTCATGTCCCTGTTTGCCATTTATATATCTTTGTTGGTAAAGTATCTGTTCAAATCTTTTGCCAATTTTTAAATTGGGTTTGTTTTCTTATTATTGAGAGTCTTTAAAAATATATTCTGGATACAAGGCATTTACAAGATATATATGATTTGCAGATATTTTCTTCCAGTCTGTGGCTTGTCTTTTTATTCTCTTTAAGAGTGTCTTTTGAAGTTTTTACTTTGATGAAGTCCAATTTATCAATTTTTTTCTTTTATGGATTGTGTTATTGATGTCATACTAAAAATTCTTTGCCTAACCCAAGGTCACAATTACTTGTCCTGTTTTCTTCTAGAAGATTTATAGTTTTATGTTTTACATGCAGGCCTAAGATTTATTCTGAGTTAAATTTTGTATATGGTATGAAGTATAAATCAAAGTTCATTTATTTTAACACATAGATATCTAATTGTTCCAGCACCCTTTGTTGAAAAGACTGTCCTTCTCCATTCAGTTGCCTTGGCACCTTTGTCCAAAAATCAGTTAACCGTAAATGTAAGTGTTTATTTCTGGTCTCTTTACTCTGTTCTAGGGATCTATATGTCTACCCTTATGCCAATACCACACACTCTTGTTTGCTGTGGCTTTATAGTAAGTTTTGAAATTGGGTAGTGTAGGTCCTTAACTTTGTTCTTCTTTTCCAAAATTGTTTTGACTATTCTAAATCCTTTGAATTTCCATATAAATTTTAGGATCAGCTTGACAAGTTCTACCAAAAAAACAAAAAACAAAAAATCTTCTAGGATTTTGATAGAGATTATGTTGATTCTATAGATCTATTTGGGAAGAATTGCCTTTATTAGTATCGAGTCTTCCAATCTATGGACATGGAATGTCTCTGTCTTTATTTAGAGCTTTTTTAATTTCTTTTAGCAGTGATGGTTGTTTTTAAGCTATATGTCTTGTACTTTTGTTAAATTCATTTTAGATTATTTTATTCTTTTTGATGCTATTATGAATGCAGTTGTTTCCTTAATTTTATTTTTAGAGTGTTCATTGCTATTATTTATAAGAAATACAGTTGTTTTGTATATTGATCTATGCCTTGTGACCTTGTTAAACTTGCTTATTCATTCTAGTAGTTTGTGTGTGTGTGCGTGCGTGTGCATATGTGTATTTCTTAGGATTTTCTACTGTAGGATCATGCCATCTGCAAAGACAGTTTTAATTCTTCCATTGCAAAATGTATTCTAGATATAAATAAAGTGAACAGAGCAGATATCTTTGCTTTATTTCAGATCCTAGGAGGAAAGCATTCGGTCTTTCACTATTAAGTATAATGTTGGCTATAGATTTTTCATAGGTGCCCTTTATTAGATTGAGAAAGTTTCCTTCTATTTGTGGTTTGTTATGTGTTTTTATTATGAATTTGTGTTTGATTTTATCAAATGCGTTTTCTGCATCTAATGAGATCATGGAGTTTTTATCCTTTATTAATTATTTTATTTTATTTATTTTATTAATATGGTATATTACAGTAATTTTTTTCCAGATGTTAAACCAATCTTGTATCCCTGACATAAATCCCACTTGGGTTTAGAAGGTGTATAATTCTTTTCATATGTTTTTGGATTCAGTGTGCTAATATTTTGTTAAAGACTTTTGGTTCTGTTTTCATGAGGGAAATTGGTCTCTAGATTTTTTATAGTGTCTTTGGCTTTTATATCAGGGAAATACTAGCCTCAAGTTGGGAGCTGTTCCCTTCTCCTCTATTTTATGAAAGAGATATTTAATAGAATTCACCAGTGAAGCCATCTGGACCTAGGCTTTTCTTTATGGGAAGATTTTAAATTACTGGTTTGACTTCTTTACTTATTAGTTGATCTATTTAGATTTCTATTTTCTTATTTCTATTTCTATTGGTAATTTGTGTCGTCCTAGAAAAGTGTTTATCTAAGTCATCAAATTTGTTGGCACAAAGTTGGTTGTATGAGGTCTGTCTGGAAAGTATCCAGCCATTGTTAATATAATATAACGAGAATGGTTTGTGTGACGTCAATGTAACTTTGGCAGCCAAGGAGAGTGGACTGGAATGGACATGCGTGAACAATGACAATTTCATTGTACTAGTCAGTGGGGTGCTAGATGTCGTTGAGTGAGCATGTGTACTATGTGACCGTCGCATTCAAAATGACTGAGCAAGTAGAGCAAAGAATCTGCATCAAATTTTGCGTTAAACTTGAACATTCATCCGCGGAAACTATTTAGGTAATTCAGAAGGCTTTCGGGGATGATGCAATGAATGCAGCACAAGTAAAAGTGTGGCACAAATGCTTCCAAGACGGTCGAGAATCTTTTGAAAGTGATCCACGTTCTGGAAGGCCTGCAACAAGCAGAACAACAAAAGATCAACAAAGATCAGTGAATAACAGTGTGATAACTATTAGATCTGGGGATTCCAAAAACTATTGTGTCTGAGATTTTGACGCAGGATCTTGGCGTGAAATGTGTTGTGGCAAAATGCATTCCGCAGCTTCTGCTACCAAAGCAGAACGAACAGTGTGTTGTGTTGACTAATGACTTGCTTCAAACCGCTGCCAATGAACCAGATTTCTTCAAGAAGGTCATAACTGGAGATGAATCGTGGGTCTATGGCTATGATCTGGAAATGAAGGCCCAGTTGTCTCAATGGAAGTCACCTGGTTCTCCGTGCCCAAACTAGGCGTGGCAAAGTCACAGCAAGATCAAGACCACGTTAACTGTATTTTTTGATTGGGAAGGTGTTGTCCATCACGAGTACGCTCCTCCAGGCCAAACAATTAATAAGGAGTACTACCTCAATGTTCTTCCTCAGTTGACAGATGCAATGTGACAAAAACAGCCACAGCTGTGGGAAACTGGTGATTGGCAGCTTCATCACGACAGTGCCACCCACCCATGCATCATGTGTCGTGCAGAGTTTTTTGGCAAAATATCAAACCACCCAGGTGACTCAGCCCTCCTACAGATTTGGTGCCCTGTGACTTCCGGCTTTTTGTAAAACTAAAATCACCTTTGAAAGGGAAGAGATTTCAGACTGTCAGTGAGATTCAAGAAAATACAACGAGGCATCTGATGGCGATTCCAACAAAGGATTTTGCAGAGTGTTTTGAACAGTGGAAGAGACACTGGGAGAACTCTGTGAGATCTCAAGGTGCCTACTTTGACGGGGACTGAGGTGTCATTGTCCTATGTACAATGTTTCTTGTATCTCCTTCAGTGAATGTCTCTATTTTTCATATTATATGGCTGGATACTTTCCATAGTATTCCCTTATAATTTTTTTAACTTCTGAAAGGTTGGCATGATTATCCCTGCTTCATTCCTGACTTGGTACCTTACACCTTCACTCTTTTTTCCTGGTCTGCCTGGCTTGATGTCTGTCAATTTTTTGATCTTTTCAAAGAACCAACTTTTTATTTTATTAGTTTTCTCCATTTTTCTGTTTTTATTCCACTGATTCCTGCTTTAATCTTTACTACTTTCTTCTTGTTTGCTTTGGGTTTAATTTGTTCTTCTGTTTTTTTTTAAGGTAGAGTAAGGTATTAATTTGAGACCTTTATTCTTTTCTAATTTACTCATTCATTCACTCATTTATAGAGATGGGGTCTCACTTGTTGCCCAGGTTGGAGTACAGTGGTGCGATCATAACTCACTGTGGCCTTGAACTTCTGGGCTCACGTGATCCTCCCGCCTCAGCCTCTCGTGTAGCTGGGACTATACGTGCAAGCCACCATGCTCAGCTTAATTTATTTAGTCTTTTAAACCTATGCATTTCCCTCTAAGTACTCCTTTAGCTACATCCCATAAATTTTGATACATTGTACTTTTGTTTTCATTTATTTCAAAGTATTGTCTAATATCCATTGTGATTTCTTCTTTGACCCATGAGTTATTTAGAAGTGTGTGTTTAATTTCCAAGTATTTGGGGGATTCCCAATTTTTAAAATTTATTTGTATTGACTTCTAAATTAATTCTCTTTGTGGTTTGAGGACATACTTTGTATGATTTTTGTTTCATGTGTTTTAGAGCTCTGTTAACATGAATATACATTTATAATTGTTATATATTACTGATATATTGACCCTTTTTCATTATAATACATCCCTCTTTGTCTCTAGTGATATTTATCTTAAAGTCTATTTTTTTAAATTAATATAGCCACTCCAGCTCTCTTATGATTACTGTTTACATTGTGTATCTTTTTTCATTCTTTTATTTTCAACCTATTTGTATACTTGAATCTAAAGGCAGCATATAGTTGAATTTTGTCTTGACTGGAACATTTTATCCGTTCACATTTTTAATGTAATTGCTTAATATGACTGGATTTAGATGTGCTATTTAGAATTTTTAAAAATTGAGATACAATTCACATAACATGAAATTCATTTTAAAGTATACAATTCAATAATCTTTAGTATATTCACTATGATATATAACCATCATCACTCTTAGGTTTGCCATTGTGCTATTTAGTTTCTAGATGTCTCCTGTCGTTTTTGTTCTTCTGTTCCTTCTTTACTACCTTTTTTGTGTTATATGAATATTTTTTAGTATACTATCTTAATTCCTCTGATTTTTTTACTTTTTTGTAGTTATTTTCTTAGTGCTTTCTCTGGATACTATAATAAGCACCTTAATTTATTACTTCAGATGAACACTAATCTAATTCTAGAAAATACCGAAACTTTTCTCCAATGTAACTCCATTTCCTCCATGTTAATATCATACACACATGCATGCACACATACACAAACATGATAGACTCACCAATACAGTTATAATTGCTGCTTTACATACTCTTACGTGTTTTAGAGAAGAGAACTGAGAAAAGTAGATATTTATTCAGTCTTTTTTATTTACCCATCTATTTACCACTTACAGTGCTATTTCTTTCTTCATGTGAATGTGAGTAGACATGGTGGCAGCTTTCTTTTTGTTACTGGTTATATGGCATATCTTTTCCCATCCTTTTATTTTCATCTTTTTTATATCTTAGTGAAGTGTTTTTATTGTGAGTAGCATATAGTCCCTTCTCGCCATTGGGGCAATCTTTTCTTTTAGTTGTAGAATTTAGTCTTACATTTAGTTACTGATGTATGTGGGTTTAATATACCATCTCACTATTTGTTTTCTATTTGTCCCTGAAGATGTTCCTTTTTCTCTTTCTGGCTTGCTTTTGGATTTCTGAAGTTGTTTTGTATGTTTGTTTTAAATCTGTTTTTCTCTATTAGCTTGTTAGTCATTTATCATAATTTGGTAAATTTTCAACTTGCATTATTGACTTGCCGAGATCCAACGTAAATGAGTACTTTTACCACTTCATGGGCAATTCAAGGACCTAAAGCACCTTAGGTACGTTTACCATTGAAACCGAGGGGTTAATTTGATCAGGTCTGCCTATGCTGCTTGCTCTTGGTTTCTTGCTTCTTGCTTTTTGTTTTTTTGGGTTTTTTTTTTACCCCTTTTTCCATGAAGCTAAAGACTGTGGTTGCTGAAAGCCGTGCCAATGAATGCTGAAACTTTACCTTCACTGACTACTTTATAGATAACATTCATAAGTCACCATGGTAGTGGTACCCTCAGTTGTTTTTTAGGAACTTGGGCCAGCTTCTGTCCAGTTTCAAACTAGTTGAGACCACCAACCCTTCCGCTGGGCATGCACCAATGCATAAGAGATGGCCTTTTGACATCAAGGGTCAAAAACTCCATCCTCAGATCATGCTAACACTGCCATTTTCTGTACATATATCCTATGAAATGCTGTAAACCCTGACTCCACTTGAGCAGAGTAAACCTGTTACTTCATTTTTCCCCACTGTCAATCACCTTTCCCCACACCTTAGACCACCCCACTTCCCTAACTCATGAATATCCCTAAGCCTTATCTTCTGGGAGGTGGATTTGAGAGCTGTTCTCCTGCCCCCTGCTCCGTGGTCTTGTGATTAAATCTTTCTCTTTTGCAAAACCCATGTCACAGTGATTGATTTACTGCACGCAGGCAGAACAGATCTGGACTTCCTGGGTAACACCATCCTTCTGCCTTTTTTGTTAATGCTGTATATTTTAGTTCAACATCTATTTTAAACTCCATTAAACATTATCATTCTTATTTATAATCATTATTGATTTAGAGTTGCCTACATATTTACATTTCTTCTTTCCATTACTCTTCATTTCTTCTGGCATCTTTGTGCTTCCATGTGGAATCATTTGCCTTGTGCTTGAAGAATTTCCCTTAGTGTCTTTTAAGTATGGGTCTGCCAGTGACAAAGTCCCTGGCTTTATTTTTGTCTGAACATTTTTCTTTATTTCTCCCCCATTTTCAAAGCATAATTATGCCAGATATGAAATTCTATGTTGGCAATTATTTTCTTTCAACACTTAAAAGTTGTTATTCAGTTGTCTCCCAGCTACCATTGTTTCTATTGAGAAGTCACCTTTCAGTTTGTTTCCCTTTGAAAGTAGTGTGCCTTTTTTTGGTGGCTCCTTTTAAGTTTTTTTATTTTGTTTTTGGTTTTCAGTTTTACTTTATTAATCTTTTGCTTAGTTTAATCTGTTGAGAATTTATTATTGTTCTTAAATATTTTGGAAAATCCTTGGCCATTCTATCTTCATATATTTGCCCTGCCTTATTCTCTTCTCTCTTTCTCAGACTTTAATTAATTTCTTTGTTAGACCATTTTACAAGTCTAATAATGCCTCGTATGTCTATTTTTTTTTTCTGTATTCTCCATCCTTTTGGTTAACCCACTTCAGTCTGGATATTTTCCTGTGACCTATGTTCTTTACTTGTATTTAAGCTACTTTGTAACTCATCCATTGAGTTGTTTCCAATTTTGGTATTTTTTCATTTCTGGAATTTCCATTTTATTTACTTTTATGGTTTTAAATTCTCTGCCTCCACAGGTTACTTGGACACTTGTACACTAACCACAGCTCTAGATTCATAGTACAGGTTTTAAAAGCGTTGTTTAAAAGCATTGGATATGTTAGAGCCTAACATATCCATATCTACTTGTAACCCAACAGATTGTCAGCCAGATTGTGGTAGAATACTTTGGTTTCCTTACTTTTTATGTTGAAAGTGACTGGATTTTGTTCTGTAGGGCATGGTGACTCACTGAAGAATTTTAAATAGGGGAATATGATATTTGTGGTTTTGAAGGATAATTCCTTACTCTTGCAAAGTCATTTGTAATTGGAAAACTTTGGGACCAGATCAAATGTCCAATGTAAATTGCTAATGATAGTGGTCAAATAAAGTGTGGCATATCCATACAACAGAAAGTTATGCAGCTATTACATATTTTTGAAAAATATGTAAGGAAAATGCTCATGACACAATGTTAAATGAAAATGCTAGGGTACAGGTCCTAATTATATTGAGATATACCATATTCATAGATGGAGAGACTCAACTACATAAAAAGTTTAGTTTTTCCAAATTGTTTTATAGATTAAATGCAATCCTAATTTTAAGAATTCTCCTAATAGCTTTTTTTTTTTTAAAGCAACTGACAGGGTGATTCTGAAATTTCTAGGGAAGAATAAAGACCCAAGATTGGATATCGCACTACTAAAAAAGGAGAATAAGGTAGAGGGACTTCCCATGTAGATACCAAGACTCCTTATAAAGTGATGGTAATTAAAAACAGTATGGCATTGGCCCAGAAATAATCAAACTGAACAATGTAATAGAATAGAGAACCCAAAAGCTGACCTATGCATATATGGAAACAATATGTAGCTAAGATGGCATTGCAAATGACATGGAGAAGGAATGACTACTGAATAAATAGTGTTGGGATAACTAGGTAGCCATATTTTTAAAAAATGAAATTGGATCCACACTTCATATTCTATACAAAAATTCAGATGATTAAAGACTTAAATGTGAAAGGCCAAACTAAAAATTTAGAAGACAATTAAAGAGAACATCTATGACTTTGGGGTAGGGAAGAATTTCTTAAATAAGAAACAAAAAGTACTAACCATAAATTGAAAGATTAATAAGTTTGACTACAATGGAAATAATAATTTGTGTGTATCAAGAATTACCCTAAAGAAGGAAAAAGACAAGTCACAAACTGGGAGAAAACACACATAGTTGATAAAGAATTGATATCTACAATATATAAAGAAATCCTACAATGAATAAGAAAAAGAATAAAGCTTAATAGGAAAATGGGCAAAGACAGAAGCATTTCACAGAAGTTGAAATATGGCTTAAGGGTTTTCAGTCTCAGTGTAATCAGAAAATACCAAGTTTAGAGCACAATGACATTCAGTTTTATGCTACTAAGTTTACAGTAATTAATTTTATTTTCTTCCCTCTGACCTCAGATACATACACTGTAAACTTTAGCACACTAAACTTCTTGAAATTTTCTTATCATGCAGTTTTCTTTTACTGTATATCTAGTTGCCATCATATAATCCTTTGTTGTTGTTCCCCAGAATACTCTTCCTTCCCTTAATGTAGTGGTTCTTAAATTGTGGTTCCCCAGACCAGCATCATCAGCATCACCTGTGTACTTGTTAGAAATGCAGATATACTGGTCCCACCCCTGGACTGTCTTTTCAGGGATGTTTGTATAGCAAATAGCTTTGTGAGGTATCACATTTCCCTCTAGAGTACAAGGCAGGTTTGCTTATAAATGGTTGAGGTTTCCTAAGCTCTGGGTTTCTTTCCTATAATACAACCTACTGTGAGTGCAGATGCCATTTGGCTTTTGTCCCATCACTCTGTGGGAATTGGGCTTGGGGAACTGGTCTAGGAAAATGATGATGCCCTGGCTATACTGCTATTGCTGTGAGTAAAAAATTGTCCTTTGTCTCTAAGTCTTGTATCTTTTGGCTGTATCCATGAAACTCCAGCAGCCTAACTTTTTAGTTTGCAAGTAGGATAAAACCTCAGACCTTTCACAGTTCTTGATGCAAGTCCTCTTTAAGTTAGTGCTCTGAAGTAGGAACCATTGTGTTTAATAATTATTAATAGGAAGCAGAGTATTGAAGTTGAATGTATAACAAGACAGATGCTTTTGCCATTGTGAAATTTTGATGTTCAAATATTCTTTAAAATATTGCCATTATCCTAATTTCATTTCTATCTTTAATTTAGTCATTCATCAAACATTTCTGTGTGTTCTTTTTGCTCTTAATTTTCTCAGATTGTGGCACCGTTAGAAGTTGTGTTGATCCAAAGCCAGACAGATGGCTGAAAGTGGTGAAAAAGAAAAAAGAAAATGGACAACCACCATTATTATTAGCTCATCTCTTAAGGTAAAGGGGCATTGGGCCATTAAACTTTAATTTAAAAATTAAAAGTAGTTTTCATATAGAATAATATTTTAAAAGATCCTTAGCTCAATTATACATGATTAGTTGTGGGGAGCAGGAAGTACAAAAACTATTAATAAATGTATTTTAAAGATAAATTATAGGCCGGGTGTGGTGGCTCACACCTGTAATCCCAACACTTTGGGAGGCCAAGGCAGGAGGATCACTTGAGGCCAGGAGTTTAAGACCAGCCTGGGCAGCATAGTGAGACCTGTCTCTGCAAAAAAATTTAAAAATTAGCTGGGCATAGTGGTATATGCCTATAATCCCAGCTACTTATGGGTGACTGAGGCACGAGGATCACTTGAGCCCAGGAGTTTGAGGTTGCCGTGGGCTGTGATCATGCTAATGTACTCCAGCCTGGGCAACAGAGTGAGACCCTGTCTCTTAATTAATTAATTAAGAGAAAAAAAAA
This sequence comes from Daubentonia madagascariensis, assembly GCA_023783475.1. Lineage (NCBI taxonomy): Eukaryota > Metazoa > Chordata > Mammalia > Primates > Daubentoniidae > Daubentonia > Daubentonia madagascariensis. The sequence goes on along the minus strand of JAKFHU010000913.1, from coordinate 24,619,005 downwards.
TAATAATAAATAAATAAATTGTAAACTTTTTGCATCCATTTTCAATGTCCTACTTCCCTAAATCTTTGAAGGTTGGAAATTTTCTAAAGTTCTTTTTTTCTCTCTAAGCCTGCTCTAATAGAGATGTTAAGGGATTCCAGAAACAGTAAAGCATATGTGTATATGTGTGTGTGTGTGTGTGTGTGTGTGTATATGTGTATATGTAACACTTTAAGTTTTTTGAGAGATAAACAACCAGAAACTGATCTGCCTAGCCTTGGCAGCATTGGAAGGAGGCTGTCTCCCTACAGTTCAGAGAGGGAGGGTTGGGAAGTTGAATGCCTGAAGGCAGTTGGACAGCCCACAACTGTTTTTAACTCCTCAGCCCACAGGACTTCTCCATTGCCCTGACATTTATCCTATGAATACCAATTGATCACTGGAATTAGGGGCAAGAAATGATTGTTTCATTATAAGGAGGAGAGAGGCAAGAATAAGACTTAAAATAAGATTTTTTTTATCCACCCTATCCTCTCCCTACTGCCTCAAGCTGCACTTTGCTCTGTTGGCATTAGCCATCTAGCTCCATAACACATGCCAGTTTAATACAGCCTAAATCTTACTGGAATTTTTCATGCTGCTTTTTGTTAGGTTTTTGGAATTCATGTTTCTTTCTTGTTTCTATAGCTTTTCCAGACTGCTTTTGAGAGAGGGAGTCTGCAACCCAGGCTAATTTGCCAAAAGCAACTACTTCTAGTTCATTTACTTATTATATTTACCCGTCTTGCTTTATGCTTTATGTTTGTTCTACCTTTTCTATTTCTTTTCCTCTACTTTCTTTACTCTTTTCGTATTGATTGGTTATTTTTCTCATTTCTTTTTTTTTCTTTTCTCTATGAGCTTTGGAAATTATATGTTTTATTTCTACCTTTTAGTAGTTATCCTAGAAATTTTAACATATACAGTTGACTCTTAACACAGATTTGAACTCTACTTATAGGCGGGGTGGGTTTTTTTCAACCAAAGTGAACCAAAAATATGGTATTTGCAGGATGCGAAACCTATGAATATGGACAACCAACTTTTCCTATGTGTGGGTGGGTTCTGTAGGATGACTTCGGGACTTGAGTATGCAAGAATTTGGGTATATGCGAGGTTACTAGAACTAATTCCCCCGCATATACCATGGGACGACTGTATACTCAGCTCCACAAAAACCTAAATAAATAATCATCTTTAGCCTCCACATAAACAACAAAAGAAACTTAGAACACTATAATTAAAAATACCCTTTCTGTATTATATCTTATTGTTATCATATATTTTAATTCTATCTCTTTTTTTTAACTCCACAAAGTATTTTCTAAAGTTAGTGTCTGTTTAGATATACCCATGTCTTTGCTGTTTTCTTTGCTCTTCTTTCTTTGCTAAGGCTCAGATATTTCATTATGGATCACTTTCTTTTATCTGGAATATAATTTAGAAATTACCTCAATGAGGATCTTCTAGAGGCAAAATCTCTCAGTTTTTGTTAGCATCAAATTTTTGTTTCCCCCTTTATCTTAAAAAATGGTTTAAAATCAATTAAGTTGGAGATTCTGAAAATGGCAGTGTAGTAGAGGCCTCCTAAATCACCGCTTCCAGGGAAGGAGTTGAAGAACGCCAATGGCTGCCTGCGTGCAGATCGCTCACTCCAAAAACAGCATTGTGAAATTACAGAGAAGCATTGTGGGACACTCAGCGCAAGAGAACAGGTGACAGGGAGATACATTCACAAAGATCAGAGTGCGCAGGGAATACAATAGAGAACAGAGGACGGTAAGCATGAGCTTGCCAGGTTAGCATTGTGTGACCTGACCTACAGGTGGTCACACACCATCCCCACAGACTTCCTTCCCATCCACTCAGTCAGGGACAAGCCCAGAGTTGGTGCAAAGTTGTTGCTCGAGACAGCAGGCTCTGTGGAGATGAAGCAATTGTGGGAACCATACGGACCTCTTGGGTGCACTGTACAGGGACTGTGCAGGGCCTGGTAGGGACTGGGCTGAGATACAGCTTCCTGGGATGGTATGCGGGAATATGGAGATGAGCACCTCACCCCTGGAAGTCAGCAGTACCAGGGCATGTGAGCTGAACAGAGAGCAACGGGATATGCCCTTAGTGGCTGCCGGCAATTGCCTCCGCAGGACCCAGGCGGGTTGAGGAGAGCCGCATTCACGGGGCAATCTGAACCCTGCTGTACGCCAGATTCGCAGTTGGGAGCCATCTTTAAGGTCGCCCACGTGGAGCTGACTGATAGGTCTCTAGCTTCACCCCACCCCCAGCCTGGAGGCTCTTTTGCCTAGGTGCGACAGGCTACACCCTTGGCGGCTGCGGACAGCTGCCTCCATCAGTTCCAGGTGGGACAAGGTCCCTGATCTGTATTGGTGGGACCTTTGTGTATTGGAAACAGTTTGCAGCCCATCCATAGGGGCCTGCCTCCCCGGCTCTGGCCTTCTCCTACATGATCGGTCCTAGTGCCCACTCTCCAAGTTCCCATGCTCCCCTACCCCAGAGAATGGTCATTTTGAAGGTTGCTGTGCCATAGTGACCATTTTGTATAAGTACTGGTTCTCATGGCAACCAAATGCCTCAAGTGCCACAGGCTGAACCAGAGCAGCTCCCCCTAACCCTGTTCACTTCATTAGGGAGTTTTGCTCAATCCAAGAGTGACTTCAGCTGCCACTATTCCCCCCGGCGGGAACATCGCCCTGGTGGAGACTTCTGGGGATAGAGATGCTTACCCGCCTTGCCTTGGGGTCTAGTGGTGGAAAAGGGGTGCACAACTGGAGATCCCCCTATCAGCCAGTAACATGCAGAGACGCATGTCAGAGGGCCAGACACATGAACTGTGGGGAAGCTTTTGAGAGCCCACAAGTGGTCTGGTTGGAGGGGAAAGTGCCCAAGTGTGTGGACAGGGAAGAAAAAACCTGGCTGGAGATCTCAGCAATTGTACCAGTTGGCCCCTCCTATCAGAAGCAGTTCTCAAAGACTGGAGAGAGAGAGCTCTGAACTCCATAGCAGCAGCACCCCTTAGCAGCTGGATTAGCAACCTCTGAGCTCTGTAGGAGTTTACACACCCTAGTTTTCTTACTGCAGCTGCAAGCTATCTTGCTTCTCCCCCCACCTCAGGAGGGTTAGGGTCAAAGTAACCCCTGGGAGCTACAAGGCCCCTCCCAAAGCTTGAGGCTTTCGTATATCCCACCTGGGGGACCAGAGCCTGCAACGGGCACAATAGAATGCCTAGGTAACTGGCTCTTCCACACAAACTACAATCAACGACAGCAGGAACAACCATATAACTAAAAATATTGCCTTCCATATCAAGCTTTTAGGGAGCAGTGGATTCATACCTTCAAGTACAATCCACCAGCTTGGAGCTCAAGCTGGGAGAACAGACTCACTCCACTCCACTGGGAAGAGGTGAAAACAACAGGTCAGAGGTAACCCAAGAGGTCCACCAAACTTGCTAAAATACACCTAAGGCAATATAGACCAATACTCCTCTCCCCAGCTCTGCCAGGGAATGATTCTCGGGGTCTTGGAGACAGGGCCATAATGTAGCCCTAACACCCCCAGCTCTTGACCAAGAGGCCAGATGAGAAAGAATCAGTGAAAGAACACAGGAACCATGAAAAATCAGAGTGAAAAGTCACCCCCGAAAGAAATCATTAGTTCCTCAGCAACGGATACCAACTTAAATGAAATGGGTATAGTGACAGAAGAGGAATTTCATTATGGATTATAAGAAAGCTCAATGAAATTCAAGAGAAAATTGAATCCTAGCACAAAGAAACCACAAGAACAATGCAAGAAATGAATGAAAAATTCTCTAGAGAAATTGAAATATCACGGAAAAACCAAACAAAAATACTGGAAATAAAAGAGGCATTCAAGGATTTACAAAACACAGTGGAAAGGCTTAAGAACAGGCTGGGTCACACAGAGGAGATAATCTCAGAGCTGGAAGATAACTCCTATGCACTAAATAAATCAGTTGAAGAGAAAGAACACAAAAGCAAGAGACATGAACAAAGCATACAAGAAATGTGGGATTATGTAAAGAGGCCAAACATAAGAATCATAGAAATCCCTGAGGGTGAAGAAGAAAATTCACAAGGGTTGGAAAATCTATTTGAAAGAATAATAGAGGAAAATTTCCATGGCCTAGCTAGATATCTTGATATCCAAGTACAAGAAGCACACAGGACTCCTGGGAGACTCAACATGAAAAGGCAATCACCACACCTCATAATTATTAGGCTGGCCAAAGTAAACACAACAGAGGTACTCCTTCAAGCAGTAAGGCAAAAACAGCAGGTAACCTACAAAGGAAAACCTATCAGATTAACTGCAGATTTCTCAACTGAAATCTTACAAGCCACCAAGAACTGGGGACCCATCCTCAGTCTTCTAAAACAAAATAATGGCCAACTGAGAATTCTTTGTCATGCAAAACTAAGCTTCTTATATAAGGGAGAAATAAAGACTTTTCCAGACAAGCAATCACTGATAGAATTTGCAAAGTCCAGACTGGCCTTGCAAGAAGTGCTTAGACCTGCATTGTACACTAACCAGTGCAACAGACACCCACCAGTGTAAAATTACCCAAAAGCTAAAAGTCCAGAACCCAGATTTCACAGTGGCTCAAGAGGTAAAACAAAACAAGAGTCTACCGAACAGGATAAACAGAAATCCACCCCAAATATCAATTCTATCAATAAATGTGAATGGCTTGAATTGCCCATTGAAGAGACATAGGCTGGCTGAATGGATAGAAAAAAATACAAGCCAAGTGTCTGCTATCTCCAGGAAACGCATCTTACACACAAGGACTCATTCAGACTCAAGGTGAAGGGATAGCATACAATTTTCCAGGCAAATGGAAACCAAAGCAAATCTGGAGTATCCATTCTTACATCAGATATCATAAACTTTAAAGCAACAAAAGTAAAGAAAGATAAAGTTGGTCACGATATAGTGGTGAAGGGAAAAATCCTACAAGAAGACTTAACAATCCTAAACATTTATGTACCCAACACAGGAGTGCCCAGATACATAAAGCAAATACTGCTAGGTCTAGACAACATAATAAATAGCAATGCCATAATAGCCAGGGACTTCAACACCCCACTGACAGAACTGGACAGATCCTCCAAGCACAAAATAGGCAAAGAAGCAATGGACCTAAACAGAGCACTAGAACATTTGGGCTAACAGACATCTACAGAATACTCCACCCAAATAAACACTGAATATACATTCTTCTCATCAGCTCATGGAACTTTCTCTAAAATTGATCACATCCTAGGCCACATAACAGATCTCAACAAATTTTTAAAAATAGGAATTACACCATGTATCTTTTCAGACCACAGTGGAATAAAATTAGAAATCAATTCCAACAGAAACACACATCTCTATCCAAAAACATGGAAATTAAACAATCTGTTGCTGAATGACTATTGGGTCAAGGAGGAGATTCAGATGGAAATCAAAAGATTCTTCAAACTAAATGATAATGGGGACACAGGTCATCAAAATCTGTGGGATACAGCAAAAGCAGTCCTAAGAAGAAAACTTATCACCTTAAATGTCCACATCCAAAAGACAGAAAGTTCACAAACCAGTAAACTAATGAGTCATCTCAAGGAAATAGAAAAGGAAAAGCAAACCAACCCTAAATCCAGCAGAAGAAAAGAAATAACCAAGATCAGAGCAGAACTAAATGAAATTGAGAACAAAAGAACTATACAGAAGATTAATAAAACAAAAAGTTGGCTCTTTGAAAAGGTAAACAAAATAGATAGGCCACTTGCTAGGTTGACCAGAAGCAGAAAGGAAAGGACTCTAATAAACTCAATTAGAAATGAAAAAGGAGAGGTCACAACTGATATCATGGAAATACAAAACATCATCTTTGAATACTACAAAAATCTCTATGCCCAAAAACATGAATATGTGGAGGAAATGGACAAATTCTTAGAAACACACTACCTACCTAGGCTCAATCAGGAAGAAATAGAATTCCTAAACAGACCAATATCAAGCACCAAAATTGAAGCAGTAATAAAAAATCTTCCAATGAAAAAGAGTCCTCGACCAGATGGGTTCACGCCTGAATTCTACCAAGCCTACAAAGAACTGGTGCCTATACTGCAGAAATTATTCCATAACATGGGAAAGGATGGAGTCCTCCCAAACTCATTCTGTGAATCCAGTATCACCTTGATACCAAAGCCAGGAAAGGACACAACAAGAAAAGAAAACTGCAGACCAATATCCCTTATAAATATAGATGCAAAAATTCTCAATGAAGTCCTAGCAAACCGAATTCAAATGTACATCAAAAAAATAATTCATCATGATCAGGTGGGCTTCATCCCCAAGATGCAGGCATGGTTCCACATACGCAAATCTATAAATGTAATTCACCATGTAAATAACAGCAAGAACAAAGACTACATGATCCTCTCAATAGATGCAGAAAAGCTTTTGACAAAATCCAGCACCCTTTTATGATAAGAACTCTTAACAATATAGGCATAGATGGCTCATACCTCAAAATTATTAAAGCCATATATGATAAACCCACAGCCAATATCATACTGAATGGAGAAAAATTGAGAGCATTCTCCTTAAAATTGGAACCAGAGAAGGTTGCCCACTATCTCCACTCCTGTTCAACATAGTGCTGGAAGTCTTTGCCAGAGCGATCAGACAAAAGAGAAGAATAAGGGGTGTCCAAATGGGGGCAGAAGAGATCAAACTTTCATTCTTTGCTGATGATATGATATTATATCTAGAAAACCCCAAAGATTCAACCAAGAGACTACTGGAATTGACAAATGAATTCAGCAAAGTCTCAGGATACAAAATCAATGCACACAAGTCAGTAGCCTTCATATACACCAATAATAGTCAAGCCGAGAAACAAATCAAAGATGCAATACCTTTCACAATAACATCAAAGAAAATTAAATATTTAGGAACATATTTAACTAAGGAGGTGAGAGACCTATATAGAGAGAACTATGAAACACTGAGAAAAGAAATTGCAGAGGATGTAAACAGATGGAAAACCATACCATGCTCTTGGATCAATAGAATCAACATTGTCAAAATGTCTATACTACCTGAAGTGATTTAGAGAATCAATGCAGTCCCTATCAAAATACCAACATCATTTTTTGCAGATCTAGAAAAAATAATTTTACGCTTCGTGTGGAGCCAGAGAAGACCCCATCTACCCAAAGCAATCTTAAGCAAAAAGAACAAATTGGGAGGCATCAATCTACCAGACTTCAAACTATACTACAAGGCTATAGTTACCAAAACAGCATGGTACTGGCACAAGAACAGAGACCTAGACCAATGGAACAGGACTGAGAACCCAGATATAAAACCATCCACATACTGTCATCTGATCTTTGACAAAATATACAAAAACATACACTGAGGAAAAGAATCCCTATTCAATAAATGGTGCTGGGAAAATTGTATAGCCACATGTAGAAGACTGAAACTAGATCCATACCTCTCAACTCTTACAAAAATCAACTCACGATGGATAACAGACTTAAACCTAAGACATGAAACCATAAGAGTTCTAGAAGAAAACACTGGAAAAACTCTTATACACATTGGCCTAGGAAGGATTTATGAAGAAGACCCCCAAAGCAATCATAGCAGCAACAAAAATTTGACTTGATCAAATTAAAAAGCTTCTGCACAGCCAAGGAAACTGTCACTAGAGTGAACAGACAGCCTACAGAATGGGAGAAAATATTTGCATGCTACACATCTGATAAAGGGCTGATAACCAGGATCTATACAGAACTTAGGAAAACCAACGAGAAAAAATCAAACAACCCCGTTAAAAAGTGGGCAAAGGACATGAAGAGAAACTTTTCAAAAGAAGACAGAATAATGGCCAAGAAGCATATAAAAAATTGCTCAACTTCTCTAATTATCAGGGAAATGCAAATCAAAACCACAATGAGATATCACTTAACTCCAGTGAGATTGACTCCTATCAAAAAGTCCCAAAACAACAAATGTTGGCGGGGATGTGGACAGATAGGAACACTCATACACTGCTGTTGGGACTGCAAATTAGTACAACCTCTACGGAAAGTAGTATGGAGATACCTTATAGAGCTAAAAGTAGAACTACCATTTGATCCAGCAATCTCACCAATCCCTTTTTTTCCTTTGGTATTTACCCAAAGGAAAAAAATACATCCTATAATAAAGACATCTGCATGCGAATGTTTATAGCAGCACAATTCACAATTGCAAAGATGTGGAAACAACCCAAGTGCCCATCAATACATGAGTGGATTAATAAAATATGGTGTATGTATACCAGGGAGTATTACTCAACAGTAAAAAACAACAGTGAATTAACACATCTGGTATTATCCTGGATGGAGCCAGAGCCCATTTTTTGAAGCAAAGTGTCATAAGAATGGAAAAACAAGTACCACTGGTACTCACCATCAAATTGGTACTAACTGATCAATACTTATGTGCATACATGTGTGCAATACTTATGTGCACACATGGCAATAATATTCATCAGGGGGCGGGCAGGTGGGAGGGGGCTGGGGGAGATGGGAAAACTCACACCTAACGGGTGCAGAGCTCACTGTTTGGGAGATGTTCACGATTGCGGTTCTGTCTTGGGCAGTGCATAGGCAATTATATGTAACCAAAGTGTTTGTACCCCCATGATATTGTGAAATAAGAAAAACATGAACAACAAAAAAAATGAAATCAATTTAATTGAAGTACAACTTACATACAATAAAATGCTCATGATTTATTTATTTAGTTAGTTAGTTAGTTAGTTATTAGAGACAAGGTCTCACTCTGTTGCCCAGCTTGGAGTATAGTGGAGAGATCATAGCTCACTGAAACCTCAAACTCCTGGGCTCAAGCGATCCTCCTGCCTCAGTGTCCTGAGTAGCTGGGACTAGAGATGCACCACCACGCCCAGCTAATTTTTTTTTATTTTTTGTAGAGATAGGGTCTTGCTGTGTTGCCCAGGCTAGTTTCAAACTTCAGGCCTCAAGTGATCCTCCCACCTTGGGCTCTCAAAGTGCTGGGGTTACAGGCATGAGCCACCATGGCTGGCCACATTTTATTTATTTATTTTTTTATCTGCCTCCTTTTTAAAATTAGTTCAGAATTATGTTTTTTTCCCTGTCTTATTTTAATTTGAATAGTTTTAGGGGGTACAAGTTGAATTTCATTACATGTATATATTGTATAGTGATGGAGTCTCGGCTTTTGGAGTATCCATCACCCAAGTAGTGTACACTATACCTCATAGGTAAATTTTCATCCCTCCCCCTTTTCCTCCCTCCCCCTGATGCATCTCCAATGTCCATTATACTATTGGCTACTGGGTGCCATTTTGTAGCTATGGTTTAGTTCCCACTTGCAAGTGAGAATATCCTGTGTTTAATTTTCTGTTCCTGAGTTACTTCACTGAGGATAGTGGCCTCCAGTTCTATCCAAATTGCTGTAAAAGACATTATTTCATTCTTTGTTATCTCTGAGTAGTACTCCGCAGTATATATATACCACATTTTCTTTATCCCCTTAATGTGGTTTGGATGTTCAGCCCCTCCAAATCTCATGTTGAAATTTGATTCATTGTGCTGGAGGTGGGGCCTGGTGGGAAGTGTTCGGGTCATGGGGGCAGATCCCTCTTGAATTATTTGGTGTTCTCCCCACGATAATGAGTGAGTTCTAGCTCTGTTAGTTCCCACAAGAGCTGGATGTTTAAAGGAGGCTGGCACTACCTCCTCCTTCTCTTGTCCTCTCACCATGTGATACACCTGCTTCCTCTTTGCCTTCTGCCTTGATTGGAAGCTCCCTGAAGCTCTCACCAGAAGCAGATGCTGATGTGATGCTTCTTGTACAGTCTGAAGAACTGTGAGCCAAATAAACCTCTTCTTTTTATAAATTACCCAGTCTCAGGTATTCCTTTATAGCAAGGCAAAATGTACTAACATACCAGTCATCAGTTGATGGACACTTAGGTTGATTCCATATCTTCATAATTGTGAATTATGTTGTGATTAACATACAAGTACAGGTATCTTTTTGATATAATGACTTTTCCTTTGGGTAGATACCCAGTAGTGGGATTGCAGAATCAAATGATGTATTTTTAGTTCTTTGAGAACTCCATAGAGGTTTACTAATTTCTATTGCCCCCAACAATGTATAAGTGTTCCCTTTTCACCATATCTGCACTATTGATTTTTTGATTTTTTAGTAACGGCCATTCTAACTGGAGTAAGATGGTATCTTATTGTGGATTTGATTTGCATTTCCCTGGTGATTAGTATGTTGAGCAATTTTTCATATGTTGGTCATTTGTATATCTTCTTTTGAAAAATGTCTGTTCATGTCTTTGGCCCTCTCTTTAATGGGGTTTTTTGGTTTTCTCTTGCTGAGTTGTTTGAGTTCCTTGTAGGTTCTCGATATTAGTCCTTTGTCAGATGTATAGTTTGCAAATATTTTCTCCCATTCTGTAGGTTGTCTGTTTACTCCATTGATTATTTTTTGTTTTTGCTGTGCAGAAACTTTTTGGGTTAATTAAGTCCTATTTATTTATTTTTGTTTTTGTTCCATTTGCTCTTGAAATCTTACTTATAAATTCTTTGCGAGGCCAATGTCCTAAAACTAAAACTCTAAGAAGAGTTTTTCTTAGATTTTCTTCTAGGGTTTTATTGTTTCAGGTCTTACATTCAAGTCATTACTCCATCTTGAATTAATTTTTGTATATGGTGAGAGATAGGGATCCAGTTTCACTCTTCTGCATATGGCTATCCAATTTTCCCAGAACCATTTATTGAATAGTGTGTCCTTTCCCAAGTGTATGTTTGTGTCTGCTTTGTTGAAGATCAGTTGGTTGTAGGCATATGGTTTCATTTCTGGGTTCTCTGATCTGTTCCATTGATCTATGTGTCTACTTTTATGCCAGTACCATGGTGTTTTGGTTACTGTAGCCTTACAGTGTAATTTGAAGTCAGTGGATAAATCTTGGACCTATAAAAAATATATATACATATATAAAATTTGAAGTCAGGCAATGTGATATCTCCAGTTTTGTTCTTTTTGCTTAGGATTACTTTACCTATTTGGGATCTTTTTTGGTTCCACATGAATTTTAGAATTGTTTTTTCTAACTCTGTGAAAAATGACATTAGTATTTTGATAGGAATTGCATTGAATCTATAGATTGCTTTGGGCAGTATGATTATTTTAACATTGATTCTTCCAGTCCATGAGCATGAGATGTTTTTCCATTTGTGTCATCTATGATTTCTTTCATCAGTGATTTGTAGTTCTCCTTGTGGAGATTGTTCACCTCCTTGGTTAAATTTATGCCTCGGTATTTTTTTCCAGATATTATAAATGGGGTTGAGTTCTTGATTTGGTTCTCAGCTTGGTTATTGTTGGTGTATAGAAATGCTATTGATTTTTGTATGTTGATTTTATAACCTGAGACATTGCTGAATTCATTTATCAAATCTAGGCTTTGCTAGTCTTTTTTATTCTTTTTTCCTTATTTTTCTCTTACTAGATTATTTCAAAAGAACTATCTTCAAGTTCTGAGATTCTTTCTTATGCTTGGTCTAGTCTGTTTTTGAAGATTTTGAATGTGTTTTGTATTTCCTTCAATGAATTTTTTTTTTAAGATATCTGTCTCCTTGTTAAATTTCTCATTCACATCCTGAATTGATTTTATGATTTCTTTGTATTGCTTTATGCATTTCTTTCTCATCTTGTTGAGCTTCTGTAGAATCAATATTTGGAATTCTTTATTTGGTATTATGAGGCAGTCTTTTTGATTGGGATCTGTTGCTGGACAATTGTTGTGCTCCTCTGATGATGTCATATTTCCTTGCCTTTTCGTGTTTCTTGTGTCCTTCCATTGATATATGTGCACGTGATGTTGCAGTTGCTTGTTCCAATTTTTTTAAATTACTTCTGAAGGGGAGAATTTTTTCCTGAAAGTGTATATATGTTGTTGGTTGAGTAGGACACTTTGGCTTTGGTTTTGGGTGTCTGTAGTAGTGTGATCTTTGTGTGATTTCTTAGGCAGTACATGGGGTCAGTAGTATTTATGATTTCCTTTGTGGCTTAGGGAACATTTATTAGTTGAGACTGTGGTGATGTTTTACTGGGGACTTGAACACCAGCCAAGCCAGTGTTTGGGTCCCAGTGGTGGAAGCAGTGGGCTAATTATGCTTGATTTTAGGCCTAGAGCAGCTTACACTGGCAGTGGTGTTAGTGGGTCCTGGGGGGACAGTTCTTGGGCCTTCAGGTTGCTTGTTCATAAGCTAGCAGTTCAAGCAGAGGGCCAGGTGTGTGGGCAGGTTCTCAGGCCCCTGAGCAGCTGGTGTGATTGGCAGGTAGCATTAGTGGTGGTAGATCCACCCATTAGGACCCATGTGGCCCATGTTGGTGTTACTGGTAGCTTCACTTGCATGGGCAAGGTAGTCCCCAGTTTCACAGCTGCCTGTGGGTATTGCCCTAAGTGTGCAGAGGAGAGCTTGGTCTCCCCTGTCCCTTCCTGGCCAGGTGGTGGCTGCTGCCACATAACCTTAAATTCAGCCCAAGGGTAGGGCATGACCCAGTGTTAAACTCTTAAAATGGTGCCAACCATGGGCTTGCAATCAAAGAGGGCAGGACCCCTTTCAGGCAAGCAGCATGTGCAAGAAACTGTGGGGAGTGCCGTCTACCCTCTTCTCAGTCTCATAGGAGCCCATAGCAGGGTGATTGGAATTGTCCTAGATGTGTGTAGGAGACCTGGGACTTCCCTATCCCTCTTCACCCACGTATAGTAACTTTGTATCCTGAAACATTGCTGTAATTGCTTATTAGTTCCAGAAACTTTTTGGTCAATTCTTTTACATTTCCTACATAGATAATCATGTCACCTACTAACAGAGACAGTTTTATTTCTTCCTTCCCAATGTGTATACCTTTTATTTCCTTTTCTTGTCTTATTGCAATAGCTAGGACTTCTAGTATAATGTCAAAAAGGAGTGGTGAGAGAGGACATCCTTGCCTTGTTTCTGATCTTAGTGGGAGAGCTTCAGGTTTCTCACCATTAAGTATGATATCAACTGTTGGTTTTTGTAGATATTCTTTATCAAGGTGAGGAAGTTCCCTTCTATTCCTCATTTTCTGAGAGTTTTTTTTTTATCATGAGTGGATGTTGGATTTTATCACATGCCTTTTCTTCATCTGTTGATACAATTATGTGATTTTTCTTTCTTAGCCTGTTGATATGGTGGATTAGATTAATTTGTTTTCAAATGTTGAACCAGCCTTACATACCTGAGATAAATCCTACTTGGTTGTGGTGTGTAATTTTTTTAATACATTGTCAGATTCAATTTGCTGATGTTTTCTTGAGGATTTTTGCATCTATGTTCATGAGAGATATTGGCCTGTAGTTTTCTTTTCTCATAATGTCTTTGTTTGATTTTGGTATTAGGGTAATGCTGGCCTCATAGAATGAGTTAGGAAGTATTCCTCTGCTTCTCTCCTCTGAAAGAGATAGTAGAGAATTGCTATGATTTCTTTCTTAAATGTTTGGTAGAAGTAACCAGTGAACCTATCTGGACCTGGTGCTTTTTGTTATAATTGATTTAGTTTCCTTAATAGACAAAGGCCTATTCAGGTTGTCTATTTTTTCTTGTGTGAGTTTTGGAAGATTGTGCCTTTTGAGGAATTGGTACATTTCATCTAGGTTATCAAATTTGTCGGTATAGTTATTCATAGTATTCCTTTTTGTTTTTTTAATGTCTATGGGGTGTGTTGTGATGTCCCCTCTTTCATTTCTGATATTAGTCATTTGTGTCCTTCTCTTTTTTTCTTAGCCTGGCTTGAGGCTTTTGCTTTCATTAATATTTTCAAAGAATCAGTTTTTGGTTTATTGATTTTCTCTATTGATTTCTTATTTTCAGTTTTGTTGGGTGCTCGTCTAATTCTTACTGTTTCTTTTCTTCTGCTTACTTTGGATTTAATTTGCTCTTTTTCTAGTTATATAAGATGGAAATGTAGATTATTGATTTTACGTCTGTCATTATTTCTAATCTATGCATTCAGTGCTATAAATTTGCCTCTAAGCACTGCTTTCACTGTATCCCACAAATTTAACAAGTTGTATTTTTATTTTCATTTAGTTCAAAATATTTTAAAATTTATCTTGAAATTTTTTCTTTGACCTGTGTGTTATTTAGAAGTTTTTATTTAATCTCCATGTATTTTGGGATTTTCCAGTTATCTGCCTGTTAATTGATTTCTAGTTTAATTCCATTGTGGTCTGAGAGCAGACATTGTATAATTTCTATTCTTTTAAATTTGTTGAGGTATATTTTATGGCCCAGAATGTGGTCTATCTTGGTGAGTGTTGCATGTGAGCTTGAGAAGAATATGTATTCTGCTGTTGTTGAAATAGTCTATAGAGATCAGTTACATCTATTGTTGATTGATAGTGTTGTTGAATGCAACTATGTCTTTACTGATTTTTTGCCTGCTGGATCTGTCCATTTCTGATGTGGCGTGTTGAAGTCTCCAACTATGATAGCAGATTTAACTGTTTCTTCTTGCAGTTCTATCAGTTGTTCCTCACATAGTTTATGCTCTGTTGTTAGCCACATACATGTTAAGGATTGTTATGTCTTGGAGAACTGATCCGTTTATCATGTAATGACCTTCTTTATCTCTGATAACTTTCCTTGCTTTGAAGTCTGCTGTCTGAAATGAATATTATAACTACTTCTGCTTTTTTTGATTAGTGTTAGCGTGGTATCCTTTTCTCCATCCATTTACTTTTAATCTATATATATACCTTTATAGTTAAAATTAGTTTTTTGTAGACAACATATAGTTGGGTTTTGTTTTTTGATCCACTCTGACAATCTCTGTATTTTAATGGTTGCATTTAGACCATTGATGTTCAAAGTGGTTGTTGATCTAGTTGGATTAATAACTACTATATGTATTATGATTTTAAATTTGTTTGCCTTGTTCTTTGTTCCTGTTTTTGCCTTCCACTCTTTTTCTGTTTTTTGTGGTTTTAATTGAGTATTTTATATGATTCCATTTTTCTCTCCTTTCTTAGCATGTCAGTTATACTTCTTTTTTTTTTTTTTTTTAACTTTTTCTAGTGGTTGCCCTAGAATTTGCAGTATATATTTACAAGTAATAAAAGTCTGCTTGCAAATAACACTATATTGCTTGACAGGTAGTGTGAGTATCTTATAATAACAAAGTAATTCTAATTCCTCCCTCCTGTTCCTTGTATTAGTGCTGTCATTCATTTCACTTATATATAAGCATACATAAGTGTATACAGGTTCAGCATCCCAAATTCAGAATCCAAAATGCTTCAAAATCCATAACTTTTTGAGTGCCAACATGACTGTCAAAGGAAATGCTTGTTGGAGCTTTTCAGATTTGGGATGCTCAATCAGTTAAGTATAATGCAAATATTCCAAAATCCGAAAAAAACTGAAATCTGAAACACTTCTTGTCCCAAGCATTTTGGATAAGGGATGCTCAACCTCTGTGTGTGTCACAAGGTTGTCCCTTGGTTTCTGTGAGGGATTGGTTCCAGGACCCCCGTTGGATACCAAAATCTATGGATGTTCAAATCCTTTGTATAAAATGGCATAGTATTTGAGGAATCTACTCAATCCTCCCACATACTTATTTTAAATCCTCTCTAGACTACTTATAATACCTAATACAATGTAAATAGTTGTTATATTGTTTTTTGTTTGTATTGTTCTTATTCTTGTATTCTTATATTTTATTGTTTTTTTTCAAGTACTTTTGATCTGTAGGTTGTCCATGAATACAGAGCGCTGATACACACACATACACACACACAAGATATATATATATAAGAAAACATATATAATTGAATACATTATTGCTATTTTTTTGAACAAACTGTTATCTGTGAGGAATAAGAAAATAAAAGTTTTTATTTTGTCTTCACTCATTCCTTCTTCAGTGTTCTTCCTTTATTTATATAGATCCAAGTTTCTGACCTATATTATTTTCCTTTTCTATAAAGAATGTCTTTGAAAATTTCTCACAAGGCAGGTCTACTAGCAACAGTTTTCCTCAATTTTGTCTGAGAAAATTTTTATTTCTCTTTCACTTTAGAAGGATAACTTCTTGGGATACAGAATTCTAGGTTGGTTGTTTTTCTTCTCAACAATTTAAATATTTCACTCCACTTTCTTCTTGCTTGCATGGTTTCTGAGGAGTAGTTGATGTAATTCTCCTCTTTGCTTCTCTTATAGGTAAGGTGTTTTTTCCCCTTCTGGCTTCTTCTTTCAAGATATTTTCTTCATCTTTGTTTTCTGCAGTTTGAGAAGAACCTAAATTACTAATCCTTGCATTTCTTCATTAAACAAGTTGGTCATTGTAGATTCTTAAAACTTTTTTGAAATTCGGTTTGCTAATATTTTACTTTTACACGATTTTTACTAATGATTGGTCTGTGGTTTTCTCTTATGCTATTTTTGTAGGGAGTAGATTGGTTTTCTTTTACATAATTTTTTTCTTTATTCATTTTGTGCAAATTCATATAGTTTGGAAATTATTTGTACTTTAAGGTGCAAAGGAGCTTTTCTATTAAATTGTCTGTTTTGATAATCTTTTAGGACATGTAGAATATAATGGTTTCTATGATTTTTGCTTCATTAGCTTTTGTACTTTGTTGTGAGTCTATTTTCATAAATTATATTTTTACAAATCTTACCCATTTCATAGAGGCTGTTAAATGTATTAAGTTGAACTTTATGAAATTGACATTTCTGTGGTGAAATTTTTCATATTGGCATTCTTTTAATTTTCTAATAAACTCTATCAGTTATTAAGTACCTTTTTTCATTTCTGCTTTTACTTATATTTTCTTTCTTATGAGTAGATTTGTTAGACATAATACTAGTTTTAAAGAATATTAATAGATGTTTCAAATGCAGGAAGGAGTATTGTATGGATTTTATTTGGAATGCTGGTATCAACAGAGTCAAGTGTTGTTTTTTTTAACTGCACTACTTTTCAGAGCCTTTAATATGCTCAAATGCATTGTAAAACCCCAAAAGGAGACAAAATAATATTCAGCATTTCCCAGTCTTATTTGAATAAGGAACAACTTTTAATATCTCATGGGACTAATGTTCCATGAAACATATTTTGAAAAATTCTGGTCTTAGCTTCCTGGTTATTTTGATGAGTCCACTTCAACTTACCTATTTTTTTTCTTAATTCAATACTTTCTAATTTTATTGTCATTTTTTATTATTCTATTATTTTATTATCATTCTTTTATTTGCTTATTTTTATTCTTTATTGAAACAAAGTCTTGCTATGTGGCCCAGGCTGGTCCTGAACTGCTGTGCTCAAGCAATCCTCCCACCTCAGCCTCCCGAGTAGCTGTGGAGCATGCCACAGCACCTGCCTATTATCATTCTTTTAGTTGGTACCTCCTAATAGGATATGATTAAAATTCATTAGCATGACATACATGGGTCCTCATGATCTGCCAGCAGTTATTCCTAACACTGTCCCCAAATTCACTGATGTATACCTCACACACTCACCATATAAGAATCATACTTTCAGGTCTGAATGGCTTTGCCTATGTTATTTTTTCTGTCCATGCTCTTCTTACATTTGTCTTCTTCCTTCACTTGTCTCCTTGATACACTGCTTTCCATTTTAAAGATTTCACTCAAATTTTAGGAAGCTTTCTTGACTCTTTCACATCTTTTATATTTTTTAACATATTTTCTGGTTCTTTGCCAAAATTCTCAATCTTATCTTTCATCTCCTTGGTCATAGTAAACATGGCTATGGTAAGGTGTATATTTGATAGCTTTACTACATGGATCCCTGTGGGCCTATTTCTATTGTCTGTTGTTTCTGATGATTCTCTTTCATGTAATCTTGTCTCTTTTTATGTCTGATTATTGTTATTATTTTTTTGAGACAGGGTCTTGCTCTGTCACCCAGGCTAGAGTGCAGTGGTGCCATCATAGCTCACTGCAGCCTCAAACTCCTGGGCTCAAGTGATTCTCCTGCCTCAGCCTCCCAAGTAGCTGGGAATACAGGTGTGTGCTACCACGCCCGGTCAGTGTTTCTATTTTTTATAGAAATGGGTTCTTGCTCTTACTCAGGCTGTGATTATTTTTGATTGTGTGTTGGAATTTGTATTTGAAAAGTTGTAGAAATAATTTGAAGCCTAGAATAGTATATTTCTTTAGAAAACCTTTAATTCTGTAAGAAAATTAAACATCTAATGCCCTAAGTAGGCTTGTCAGAGAATATAGGATACTCAGTTAAATTTGAATTTCAGGTAAACAATGAATTTACTATAAGTATGTCCCAAATATTGCATGGGACATACTTATATTAAAAATTGCAACATTTATCTGTCATTCACATTTAACTGAGTGTTCTGTATTTTCATTTGCTAAATCTAGCAACCCAACTCTTAAGGCATCTATTTTACATGATAAATTAAATTATCTCATGTACATCTAGAATGGTGCTAGTTATGAGAGAATTGAGAAAATAGTCACTCAGATCATTTTCTTTGTTCTTTAATTCATATGACGTGACCTAATTGAGAAATGTTGCTCTATGGAGTGCTTCTGCAAGGCTCTTGGGAGCACTAGTAATTCAATATCACCTTAATACAATTTCAGGGACTGAAATGGTTTGAAGCTGGGCTACAGTTCTGTAAGAGCCATTCTACTTTTGTCAAAAGCTCTGTTCAGCCTCTCTTCTGCTTCTTCCTGAACTGACAGATGCCCTCAGGGAAATATTGGCCTAAATGCTGGCTCATATCTTTGAATTTCTGTATAGATCTTAACCTTATAATTTTTTTTTACTATCCTGCTAGCTTTATGATGCATTCAAGTGGATTTTAAAAGATTGTCCAGATTTTCTAGTTGCCTTCAGCAGGAGGGTTGGCCTAAATTACTTAATCTGCCATTGCTGGAAGTAATGTATAATTTTAAAACAGCAGAAGAAAAGAGACATAGTTGAACCCTAGGTCAGGATCTGTCTGAGTGGCACAAAATACTCTTTAGGAAGCAAAGGAAGCATATATTTTATACATAATTTCAACCTATGTTCTTAAAATATACATATTCTGAGACAGAAAGGAAAATAAATCTACCTCCAGATTTTTATCTATCTGGAGACTAACAAGGCTCAGTTTCAACTTACCAGGAAACACTATTAACCACTTAAATTTTAATATCTTGGGTAATATGATCTTATTGCTTGGGTGGAATAGGAAATGACGTGATTTTTGAAATGGTTAGTATTGAAACCACAAATGCTATTGCTGTCTTCATACATGTTTTCTGACTCACTTAAAACATTTTAAAAGTATACTAAAGTCAATGTAAAGTAAACTGATGAATTGGAGAATTGGTTGTCTCCTGTTCTATGTGTTTGGCACTTTGTGGTTCTGTGTACACCATTTAAGAAACATACAACTACCCATTTTCCATAGTTATACATGAATGCATGTCAGAATCTATCTCCAAATTGGTTTTTAAAAAGAAGTTTGCAGCCAGGCATGGTGGCTTACGCCTGTAGTCCCAGCTATTTAGGAGGCTGAGGTGGAAGGATCCCCTGAGCTCAGAATTTCAAGGCCAACCTGGGCAACATAGCAAGACCTCTGTCTGTTAAAAAAATAAAGAAGTTTGCATTTTCTCTGGTTCTTATAGTTTTTAAATACTGTCCTTAATTTCTGTCCCTAAATAACATAACTATAGTACACAACCCATTTCAAAACTCGTAAGTGTTGTAGTAGAACTAAATATTTTTGCTCTTTTTTAAAAAGTTTAAGTATTTTCCTCCATAGAGAGCATATTTAGTTTCTCTTTTGATGATCAAATCTTTAAGTGGTATAGTTATAAAATAAGTGATTAAACTTTTAAATTTTTCATTAGCTTTAATAAAAAATTATTGTAAGCCTGTCTTAAGTTTGTATTTCTGAAACTTTTTTTAAAGAGTTGTGAAGTTGCAACTGCCCTAGAAAATCGAAGCCACAAAGTTCGGTATTCAGATTCAGTGGAAAATGGATCAATTATATTTTCTCTTTCTGGTATGGTATATTTGCTAACTGCCTTGATTGAAGTTTCTTATAAAATATGTGGGTATAAATTTTAATAATTTCATAGCTAGTAACCATGTAATAAGCTTAAGGTGTTACCTTTTGGGAAAGGTAAATGTGTAAAACTTTGTTACTGCTGCAAAAGCAGTGCATGTGGCCAACTACAAAATATATTCCTTTTTTAGGTAACAGTTGTTACAATAGAACTGAACCAGTGGAGTCTGTTAGAGGACAGAAAAAACTACTTGCTTTGAAACTGAGATAAAAATAGAAAAAGCCACTTTCCAAACAATCAACACTTATGTTAAAATATTATCTGTATTAACAGAGACCAACATCACAATGCAAAAAAAGAAGTTTGCATTTTCTTTGGTTCTTATAGTTTTAAAATACTGTCCTTAATTTCTGTCCCTAAATAACATAACAAAATTCAAAATTCATATGTAAAAAAACATAGGAAAATGTTTTTCATGATTTCGTATGAGACTTTGCTGAATATAATATAAATGTTAACAAATAAAAAAACCATATGAGGACAAATAAATGTTCCTGAAATTATAAAATTGTACAACTGTGAGTCATGGAAAAAGTATAGGAAGGAATTAGATTAGGATAAGAGAAGGCTGGGGAAATGGGAAGGGAGCAGTTCCACCTGTGCTTGAGAAATGATAGAAGTGATAAAAGAGGTGGAGGTAAAGGATTTTATCAGGAGGGTTGCAAATAGACCTCTACGCTAGCAAAGGTTTTGGAAAGCAAGTGCTTTGAAAAGCTCCTAGAATAGACCTCCAGGCTGAAAGTAGTCCAGCCTTAAACTTATTCTTCTGTTGAATAGAGTCCTCTATGGAGAAATAAACTATTTTTGGTGACTACTATGTGCCTTGGCCACTTTGTACATATTATCTTATTCAATCCTTCTGACAAACCTAACAAAGAATTATTCCCACGTTACAGATGAGGAAACTGATGTTCAGAGAGGTTGTATAAGTAGCCCAAGTTCACTCAATTAGTATATAATCACCTAGTCACTTTCTTCAGATTAAGTCTTTCCCACATCTTTTGAAGAGCTATAATTAAATCAAGTTTCCCTTCAGGACCATTCTTATAGGCCTGACAATGTTTCAGAGGTCCCAGATAACTGCTCACTGAGTGTATTAATTTATGTAATTCTTTACATTCTGGTAGAAAGGTTTCTCCAAGAAATTGAAAGCTTGTTTAAAACTACCTTTCTTTAGTTGATTGCCAGCTTTTAAAAATCATTATAGGAGCTTCCAGGTTGCTAAACACATGGAGGTTCCTGGAGGGTAGCAGGCCCAGAGAGGGCATTGAAGCTCTGTGACCCTTCCCACATACCTAGTTCTACGCATCTCTTCGTCTGTATCCTTTGGAATAAACCAGTAAGCATTTTAAAAAACATGAAAAATTAACTTCTAAAATATAATTTATCTTTTAACTAAAAACTAGCCATTACTCATGTGGACAGTACCTTAGTCTGAAAAAAAAGGTACTTACCAAAAAAGTTTTTCTGTTAAATATTTAGAACAAGCCATTCTTTTATACAGAACACTTCAAAGAACTACCAAAACCATTTTGTTGTGTTAAGAATTGTTATAGTAATTTCTACTCCTTGTGAGTTTAGGGTCTGGACATTTGTTATAGCTATTTTTGTTGATTTTTGTTGAGTTTACAGCAAAATTTGATCTATATGACAAAGTGATGTTTTATATTACATTCACCTTTCCTAGGAGTAGCATTTTTATTGATGGATGCTAAAGAATGCTTTATGTCAGCTGAAGAATTATTTCTAGCCAAAATTGAGAAGTTTATTAACATTCACCAAAATAGTTTTTTGGTTCTGTCTGCTGCCCTCCATGGGCCCAAAGAATGGAAACTGATGTTCAGGATTCAGCAGAGGTATGGAAGAATAGTACTATAAACTTATTTTTCTTATATAGTGTTTACTTCAGTTCTTAATTCTTTTAGGCAGGTGAATTTTGTTTTGCTAGAAGATAAACTTAGTGATGTTAATGTGTCATATTAATATTTAATGAAACACAGGTCAAATAGCTGTTCTATGAATTGAGGTGATAGGTTCCAGAGTTCATTCTGATTTATGGGCCTGTCCTGCAAGACCAAACCAAAAGGGAACACTTGTTAAGTTCTGGCTACAAAACCACCTCAAATTTTCTGTGGACTAAAGCAGGGCATGAATGCTTAAACAAATAACAAATAAATAGAGGCTTGTCTCTTCTTTCTATTTAAAAGAACAAATGTCAGTAAGTTATATGATCTATATAACTTATGAATTTTTTTTCAGATTCCTGGGTAGTAACTTACGAATACTTCCAGTACACAACACAGTAAATGCTATTAATCTTATGTGTACTATAGCTAAGGTGAGTCGCCTGTGGAAAATGACACTTACATACATACATATACACTTTAAGGTTTTTGACTTCAAATTGCCACCCTTTGGGGCAGGATTAGCAAATACTCTGCTTCTGTTCCCCTCAGAGAAGTTGCTATTTCAGCCTGCAACTCTCTTTCCTAAGCCTGAACTAGGCCCAAGTCTTCTCAATTTATTTCCAGTAGCCACTAAAATTTATGACTCATTTGGGGCCACAAGAGCATCTGGCTGACCCTATTGATAACTGATGTCTTCCTTCAAATTATAAAGTATAAATATTGGTCAGAGTGCCATCATGAACAGTCAGAGTGCAAACATACTATTTTACAGAGTCCTGTCCACCAGTTGTCCACTTTCTTTTCATGCTCGTCCTCCTCTGTAAAAAAGTATGCCCAGACATCCCCAAACTCCCTAGGCAGAATTAGGTGTTTCTTATTCTTACACTTGGAACATATCCCCATTAAAGTAATTCTTATAGTATTCTACTTTTTGATTTGCATGTTTGAAATTCCTTGAAGACAGAGATCAGGTGTTTTCTTCATTACGCTAATAACTCATACGTAGTACTTAGTGCATAGGTGATCAAGAGATACTTGCTGAATGACAGGTATTTTTTGACGTGACCCTGTAAAAATACCTTATTTCTGTAAATAATGCGGCATGTTTATATCTTCTTCCAGACTACCTCCAAACCATACATAGATAACATCTGCTACAGAATGATAACAGCTAAAGCTTACATCATTGAGCAAAGTCCTGTTTGGAAAACACTTCAAAAGATAAAACTGAGTAGTGAGTGATTCAGTTAACCCAAATTAGAGTATCAATTATAAATGTTCTTTTGGAAGAATGTTAAAATAATTACACCTGTTAAATTAAAGATGTTTATGTTAATTTAAAATAATAACATATATAAAATTAAAAGTGATTTTATTTTAGGAGTTTTGTTGAGTGATTTCTTTAATAATGTTTAGAAAAGAACTGGTACATATAAAACTTAGGTGCAGTTTCTTAATGAGTTGGATGGACAAATATTTAGTAAGAAATAAAAATACAGAAGTTTCTATTTAGCTCTTTGGGTTTTCCACAAGAGTAGCCAGTATTTGTAAAATTAATCTTTGCCGATGCTTTCACATTATAACTTCTGGTCGTGATAGGACTCTGCTCCCTAAGATTCCTCCTGAGGCAGAGAAAGAGAGGGAAGCTAAGAGAAGCAGTCTACTGGCTTGAAGTCAAAACTCCTTTCTACACTTTTTTACAGTGCTGCAGAATCCAACTTGACATCAGGAGTTCTCAAATGTCACATGGCATCTTACTGGAGCAGAAAGTGTTAAGTATTTTTATAAACTCACTACAACTGTATGAATGAAGAAAGACAATTCAAGTACATTTTATGGAATTATAAAATGTTTGTATTAGATTTTCAAAAGTAATATTTAGAATATATGTGTATAGGCATTATTTACCATGTAGATAACTTTTTAAAACCAAAGAATAGTCCTGTTCCGTAATACATCATTATAGAAATTGATAAATGAGAAAAGCTACATTTATTTTTCTAGCAGTAAGTTTTTACAGAAAAATTTTAATACAGGTATTAAATAAATCATATTGGAAAATACAGTATTAGTTTTTATTTAGGAAGTAGAACTTTCACTTTATCCCAATATTTTCTTCAGAGGTAGACTTTGTTTTTATTTCAATGAGTTCTTCTACTCGAGCCAGAACACTTTCAATCAAATCAAATGTGAAAAGAGCTGAATGTAGGACCTGCAATGCCAAGAAAAATTAGTGTTATTAATGCTGTCTTTAAAAAAAAAAAAAAGCAAAACATAGAAAAGACTTCAGCTGGAGATAGATAGCTTAGGAAAATTTCAGATCACCTTAAGCTGCATTTCAGGAGGCATATTAGGCAGATCTCCACCTACAGTTATAGAACAAAGATCTTTAGACTTCTGGACTTCTGTAAGAAAAGGGAAAAAAATCATGTGTCACACTTAGCCATTAAAACAACTCAGATTTCAGTAATAAAATTATAAGCTACTTTCATCATTTGCTAACTTATTTGTCAGTTATTCATGTGAATTATTGAGGTCCATTGTTTAACAGCTCAGGGTATACTTAAAACTATAAGCAAATAAAATTAAATGTCAAAATTCTGCAACATGTGAATTAATGCTTCTTCAGGTAAATGGCATTATTTTGGCATGTACAGGATACACAAACCTTTTTCCTTCAGTATATAATCAGAATTATAGCCATAATATTAAAAAAGACAAAATTTCTAGTAATGCCTATAAAAATATAACCAGATATTTGAAAGAGATCACAAGATTATTATAGTAGGTTTGCTGGCTTAAAAAAAAGTAATTCTGGATCTAAGATTATTTTTTATAATTTTTACAGATTTACTTGGGGGTGAGATGGAGGGTGGACCCAGTAATACCACAGGAATGGCACCCAAATGGAAATACTTGTAACAATCAGATTCTTAAACAGAACTTAAGGCTTTAAAACAGAATATGCTTCAGTTTGGTTTAAATCTTCAATAATCCAATTTCAGTATTAACTGGCTTATAGATCTGCTAAGAATCATTTTAATTATAAATAAAATGACTTAGCTGTCATGGTCCCTTGTTTAGTATAAATTAAACAAGTACAAGATAAAAAGTGTTCTTTAATTTGAATATAAATATGTTAGTTCCAAAATCTGACTAATTTTTAGACCTAACTGAAAACAAAATTGCACATTACCAACCTTGGCTATTTTCTTGGCTATTTTTAATTTCTGCTTCATAATGTGCTTTTGACATATTAAGTCCTGTATGGAGAGGCTTTAAGAAATTATTCTCAATCTTTCCAAGTTCTGTCCATAATCCAGTCTGTCCAAAAGAATTAGTGAAAGAATTATTTATTTGGTTCAACATTTATTGATTGCCTACAATCACAAAACATGCGTTGTGAGCTGGAAAAATGAATGAAACATGGCCCTTGCTTTTCATGATAGTTTACTGTTTAATAATACATTTATTACTACATCTAGTTATGTGAATATCAATCAAAACAACAATGTACTCAGGGTATTGTGCTCATTACTATACCATTTGGATAGCTCCTGGTTTTGAGATCTGTAACTTGCAAATTTTATCCATGGAAATTTATTTGAGTATAATTCCCAGTCTGAGACATTTCTCTTCCCCTGTAAGCCACCCCACAATGACTTTTATCTTTTATATACCTTCAACCCTTGACCTTTCAATTGATATCCATGGCACAGATCTAGTTCTACAGAATTCTTTTCCTTCCCTATTGATGGAAACTTTCTAACACAAAGCTAATTTGGACTTCCTTGGTGACCAGTGTAGAGGAAGATGTTATCTGCCTAGACAGCTTAGGGTTATTTTGTCATGTATCTTAAAAGTTTTTATTCCAAGAGCATTTTCTCTTGCAGTACTAAAGGAGGGAAGTCATGAAGTCTTAATTTTATTAAAAAAAGAAAGAAAGAAAGAAAAAAGAAAATCCATTGGTATTAAGTTTCCAAATACTCTTTGTGAAGGAAAATATCTTAGATAAAAAAGGGAAACTTAGGAACACAATTATCCTTAACTAAAACAATGAAGTGGACTACTTAAAAACCTATTTTGTAATGAACTTATTTTGATCCAGGTAACATATAACATTTTACGTATAGTCCTCCAAATAAAATATACACAATACCTATGTTGAATAATTGATAACATTAATGACTGTCACACACATGCTTTTCATTTCAATCTGTCCTTTCTCATTTCTCCTATACTGATAGGAAAAGTAGAATTCTAGGGAGGATCTAAAACTTCAAAAATATGCATACCCTTTCTTTCACTCAGCACCTATGAACTTATTTGGTGGAAATAAATAATCATAATGTAATGATTCTATTGCAGATGTTTTAAAAAAGGTTTGGTGAAAAATTGGAATTCATGAAATATCTCACAACAGGAGAATCATAAGTAAACTGTGGTATATTCATATAATGGCAACTTACACAGCCATTAAAATATTGTTCTTCAGTACATATTGGTGAAAGGGAAAAAGGTTACAAAATAATGCAATCCCTATAGTATGATCTCATTTTCTTTTTAAAAAAGAAAAAAATAGGCTAGGCATGGTAGCTCACACTGTAATCCCAACATTTTGGGAGGCTGAGGTGGGAAGACTGCTTGAGGCCAAGAGTTTTAGAGCAGCCTGGGTAACACTGCAAGACCCCGTCTCTACAAAAAATAAAAAAATAAAAAATAAAAATAGCCGGGTGTGGTGGTGTGCATCTGTAGTCCCAGCTACTCAGAAGGCTGAGGCAAAAGGATGGCTTAGAAATTTGAGGTTACAGTGAGTTATGATCAGGCCACTGTACCCCAGCCTAGGTGACAGAGTACAGATGTGAAGGGGATATATTAATAGTATAGCAACAACAATGGATGGCAGGAGTTTGATCACTATTTTTCTTTTTGCTTATTTATCCTGATTTTTAAACAATGAAGCTGTTTTAGTTGTACAATTTTTAAAATTTAAATAGTTTTCCTAATCTCATGGAAAGTATGAGTTATACAGTAGTACAGCAGGAACTTCTTCAACCAGTGTAGTTACACAGGATGAGCATAATTACTCTATTACATGCACCTACTGCTCTCATTTCTCCTATTTTTACCTCTCTCCATCCAGTCTTTACTCTTCTCTACCCAACCCCCTGCCCCCCTTGTTTTTAACCTTCTCCTTTGCCTTTATCTCAAAGCTTCGTGAAACAAAACCCTGCAGTTGGTTCATGAAAATCTTACTTGTTGATGTTATTATTATAATTAATATTGACAAATTCTAAAAATGTGGATTAAGTGAATATAAGTCACTAAGTTTCATTTTTCATTAAATTAGAAAGGATTATTTTGTTTTTGAAGTTTTCATTCTATTTTTGTAATAAAACACTGTGGCCCCAAGGAAAAAATTTTAATGCATTAATCATAATTCATAATATATAGAGAGGTTCTCAAACTTCACTATGTTAATTAAAAATGTAGATTTCTATGCCTTACTCAGAGGTTTTGATTGAGTAGATTTGGGGTTGAACCTAGTAATTTGCATTTATTTAAAAAAACCAAATACTTAGGTGATTTTGATTAGACCCATATGTTGGGAAAAAATGATCTGGAATAGCACTGTCCAATGCCACTGAGGAACTTTTTAATTTTCTAAAAATTTGAATCAATTTAAATTTAAATAGTCACATGTGGCTACTGTCTACTGTATTTGACAGTGCAAATCTAGAAGATCTTTAAATATTAAAACCTTATTTGTTTTCAATGGCAATAATTTATTTTAATACACAACTTATAGTCATAAAATTTCAGATAATATAAACACATGCCAAAAGTGGGCTAAAAAAATTTGTTATACATTCTGTTCAGCATAATTCTACAAACGTTTCATATGATAAACTGTAATATTTTTAGAAGCATGTAGGAGTGAAGAAGTCGTGGAAATAAGATTTTCTCTTACATAAAGGTTACTAGATCTTTAAAAAATAAAAAAACCTACAAAGATAACCATTTTAAGATTTCTTTCATCTTCAATGTCTAAAAAAAGTAAATTAAGATTTAAAAAAAATAGTTACATTGATTAAAATTTGAAATGTTCACAAATTCCTGCTTTTAATTTTATACACAAGTAGACTCATTGATGTAATAGTTCTGAAATCTTTTCTATTCTAAGGCTTAAAACTACACATTTCAAAATTCACTGCAGCCTATCTCACAAAAGGAAGAGTAGGCAGTTCTACATAATGAAATTCACTGCCAGAGTAGACAGGGACCTTGTAAAGAATACAGTCAACCACAGTAATGAAGAAATACAAAGGACATGAACAAGACCCAGCTCTCCCCTTCCTCCTAATTGGTGTAAGTCATATTATTTATGAAGTAAGATTGCAGATTTTCTACCACTTATAATATTAAGGAGCTTCTTATCACCTGAAGTCATTTGGCTCTGCAAATATCACACAAAGGATATGTTTTAATCTTAGAGAAAGAAACAGATGAGGACTATAATTATATGGAATTATATGTATGTGTATATACATGCAAGATATTTAAAATTCCTGATACTTACCTGTGGCCTTTGCAATCTCATTGTTTCCCTTGACCCTGCTTGCATTCTACATATTACAATTACAAATTATTTAGGGAAAAGAACGGGTAGGCAGGTGAATGGGAAATGATAGGAGTACACAGGATAGAAGGTAAGGGATAATGTGATTATGGGCTATGTATAAGAATAAATTATTGTAATTCAAAACAACTAATAATTATTTAAAGATACCTGCCAAATAGAGAACATTAAGTATAAAAACTAAGTTGGTTTTACCAATAGAGATGGAAGCATGGTTTATACTATAGTATTCAAAAAAAGTTATGCGAAACTTGAAGTGTGGAAGAAGGTGCCTGTAACTTATGCAAGGAGATAAAGAGGCATGAAATACTAGGGTGAGGAGGGAGTGGCTTATGAAAAGAATAAGTGAGTTGACAGTAACCCAAAGTAGCAGGGAAAAAAAAAGGATTATTCAATTATGAATCACTTTGATGTCTTTGTATTTGAATGGTTCTGTTCTTATTTAATTTTCCTGTTCACCCTTCTGGCTGTGTTTCAGCTTTTCATCTAACTACTTACCCTCTTAGCACACTTAACTGGTTAAAAACAGGCACTGGTAGGAGTCCTTTTGAATAAAGTGCCCCACAATTCAGCATCACCAGAGTATCTGTTTCTCCTTTAACCAAAACTTCTAAAGACTCAAAAGCTATCACTTTTTAATTAACCAGAGCAGACAAATTTGCCTTGTTTATATACATGACCTATTGTAACTGCACTCAGGATGCTTCCATGATGGACAGGCTCTTCAGCTGCCTCAAAAATATCAGGTTGTCATCTTAGACTAGGTTTTTTGCTAATTTCCCTGGTATGGTAATTCTTATGGTAATTTACATAGCAATAATTTAGAATATTTGACTTAAGAAAAAATTTTTAAAAACATTAAATAAGAAGGCAGTCCTATAAGCTGGTTGTATCCTTTTCTTCACCATAAAATGTGCATGCGAAACAAAAGTGAGGCATTATCTGTGGATATTATAGGAGACAGTGCACAATGCTCAACTGTTCTCAAGTCTTCCCTCTCTAGGCAGAGACTGTTCTGCTGCCTCTGTATTACACTGTGCTCCATACCTAACAAATCTGGGGTCATAGTTATCTCTACCACTTACTATTTAATAGATGTGTGCCCTTGTGCAACTTAATGATCCTTTTTGTGCCTACATTATCTATGAAAAGGGAAAATAAAGAGTACTTTTCTTATAGCATTGTGAAGAATAGATGATATATAGTTCTTGGCCAGAATAGTGGTTGCCCCTGGCAGAGGTGGGGAACAAAGTAGAACAATGAGGTCAGAATTAACTGAGAAGGAGCATGAGGGTACTTCTTGTGATGATGGTAATGTTCTATATTTGATACAAGTCTGGATAACATAAATCTATGTATTTGTTAAAATCCAGTGAATGTAAACTTATAATTTGTGCATTTCATTTTATGTAAATTTTACCTCAAAGAAAAACTACACTTAATCTTAGCCAAAAGGCCAAGAAGCGATCAAAGAAAAACTATAGACAAATATTTAACTGTATTTACTGAACTCTACTTACATGCTGAAATATTTAGGAGAAAGTATGTTGATGTCTGTAGTTTACTTTGAAATGCATCAAAAAAATAAGATAGATTGATGGATGGATAGAGGGTGGAGAAGGATACATGATGAGGCAAATATAGTAAGACAGTAGACTCTAGGTAGTGGGTAAATCAGTGATCACTGTAAAATTGTTTCAACTTTGCTGTATATTTGAAAATTTTCACAATAAAATGCGGAAAAAAAGATAGCATCTGGTACAGAATAACCACTAGTCAGTAACAGCAAATAACTGTTTCCAGCTGAAGAGGGATGAACAGGAGATCAAATCACTGAATCTACTAGATCTGTTAAGAGGGAAGGAAACCTCTACCTTTCCTATAAATTTTTCTTCCCACATCATGATTTACTTAATTTAAAAGAAATCTCTCTGGCATCTTTAAATAAAAATCAATTTGTTCTCATTCCTTTTACTACTTTTTTAAAAAAAGCAGATTAACAACACATGATTCAGGTAGTTACAATTAATAGAGGTGACCCATATAGGGAAAGCAATTATTAGAACAGGGTGGTTAGAAAGAAAGGAGAAGATAAAAAGAAAATATAATTTTACTGTATGACAAATCTCCTTCAAATAGTTTTCTATTTCTTGAATACTTCTAATGATGTGCTATTAAAAAAAATCCAACTTCCTACACATTATCTAAAAAGGTGCTGTTAAATTCAGTTTTAGTGCTGAAAATGCTTCAATTTGTCATGTCTGATGAGGTGATATTAACATATCAGATGATTTTATTTTATATAGCTCAGACTTAAATCATGAACTATAGGTAGAGGAAACCAAACAAGACACTCAAAAATATGCTGAGCTCCACAAGGTTAGTTTACTTAGGACCTGCAACTTATCTACCCAAGAGGGCTTAGCAATGTTCTCATCAAGAGAGCAGAGGTACTACAGGAAATGGAAAGGGAAAGGAAAGCTGGATGTGGGGTGGTAAATGCTCCTAGAAATTAACTTCGGGTTTCAGAATAATTGTTGGCACTTTCCCCAGCCCTTATAGCTGGGTAAGATGTTAAATATTGGCTTAAGTAGGTACTGATCAAGAAAATCTGTAACATTCCTTATGCTTTTGATTATACTCACAGTTTCTTTTTCAAATAATTCACTTACTTGATTGTCATTTTCATTATCTTTGATAACCAAATACCTCAATAAATTTAATGAAGCCATAATCCTGTTAATTAAAAATATATAATTTGTTACTTACAGTATAGTTTTATATAATCAACAGCAATTTCAATGAATAAATTAAGTAAAAACCTTGGGTATATTTTTATAATTATGTCTGCCATTAGAAACGATTCCCATCAATGTCTTTTGGACTAGTAATAACTTATCACTCTTGTTTTCCATTTAAGTTCACAAAATACAAGTGTGAAAATTACTTTCCTTATTTTCTCAAGAAAGCCTTATCTTTAATATTTGAGAAGCATCATTTCTTATTTTCTGAATTTTAAGATTCCTTTTGTAAATGCTTACAACCATTTCTCAACATCATCCATTCTGGTATATTGAAAGTGAAATTATATGTTCTATATGAAAAAAAAAAATGAGGACCTGGAAAACTAAATAAAACAACAAAACTCAACCATATAAGCCTTTTTATAAGTTATATACACAGATTCTTATTTTTTTAGTCACAAATGCTGTAGTGGCAAATCTCTATTAAATGCTGGGTACATCAAAGGTATAAAATCATAATGGTGGTCATTCATCTGGAAAGAAGAGTTTTTGATTATGTTTCTACATATTATTATCACTTAAATATTAAAATCTTTATATAATTTTATGAATTAACCATTGATCATAAAATCACAAGAAAATACACTTTAGTAGTTTAGGTTCCCAAAGGAGAGGTTTCACATTTTATTCTGAATTTACTGTTTGAACCTTAGTAATGGTCATCTCACCTATCCGAGTTTTGCAGTAAATCTGTTTCAGCACCCTCTGGGAGAAAGAGTACCAAATCTAGAAGGGAAATCAGCTGTGGTCCTGTAAACCATTTGTTGTTATGTGTTCTCTGAAAAGCAAAAGAAAAATTGGAAAAGGCTTGAAATAATAGCTTGATAAATCATGTTTTTTCTAATATCTTAATGCTACAAACTATTACACATTTAAAATATATATTTTTTAGGCCAGGCGTGGTGGCTTAAGCCTGTAATCCCAGCACTTTGGGAGGCTGAGGTGGGAGGATCGCTTGCAGCCAGGAGTTTGAGACCAGCCTGAGCAACATAGCGAGACCATGTCTCTACAAAAAAAAAATTTTTTTTAATTAGCCACATGTGGTGGCACATGCCTGCAGTCCTAGCTACTCAGAGGGCTGAGGCAGGAGAATTGCTTGAGCCCAGGAATTTGAGGTTGCAGTGAGCTAAGATGATGCCACTGCACTCTAGCCCAGGTAAGAGTGAGACCCTGTCTCAAAAAAATAAATAAATAAAATAAAATACATATTTTTAACTTTAATTTCCATACTTTCATTCAATTTCCAGACACCTGGAACAAAGCCTGCCAGTTTGAGAACACTGGTACATGCTCTCTCTGTTTTCTACAATTACTGAATATTCACAAACAGATAAGACTTAAGTTTCCACTAATTTTCCAGAAGCATATGGCAAAACAAAAAGAAGTCATATTACAAGCTCAAAGAATTAATATAATTTAAATTTATAGTTAATAAAATTTCCAAATTCAGGATTTAAAAAAAAAATAGTAGAAATAGAGAAACAATATACGCTAATACTAGAGATAGAAAAAGACTGTAGGGCAAAAACCCACATTAATGTATTCTACATATGAATAAATATACCCTACCAAATAAAATATATTGATAATTGATATCTTGGCTATGCTCTTACCTTTAATGATGTGTCAATTTGATTTTTGATATTTTGAATAATAAAGGCCTCCACACCTGAGTGATTACTTGTATTCAATAAGCACCTTGAAAGCAAAATTACAATGGATATGAAATTATCCTGGACTGCATTACAATTAAGTGGTGATGGAAGTTTTACAAATTCAAATGGGCCATATGTTATTTATTTATTTATTTTTTTATTTCAGAATATTATGGGGGTACAACACTTTGGCTATATGGCCCATATGTTATTTCTAGGAATACCAAACCCACAGTGAAGATAATTACCAAGGTGATCAACCAAATACAAAGTCACTTATAATAGTTATTGCTCTCACTGACTGGTAAATTCTATTCATAACTGATCTTTCCAACAAGTAATTTCTATCAAACCAAATTTGAATCTTTTTAAGCATATAGTTGCAATAATTTAACACAGCAAGAAAGGACACTAGTATAATAGCCTAACAACTCCCAAAATTATTTCCTGTGAAAGTAGACTAGTGCTGGTTAGACTAGCTTAATTGCAAAGAAAAGAAACTCAACATGACTAGCTTAAGAAAAAAGAGGGGCTGGGCATGATGGCTCACACCTATAATCCTAGCACTCTGGGAGGCCGAGGCAGGAGGATCGTTTGAGCTCAGGATTCAAGACCAGCCTGAGCAAGAGCAAGATCCTGTCTCTACTTAAAATAGAAAAATGAGCGGGGCACAGTGGCGTGTGCCTGTATTCCCAGCTACTCGGGAGGCTAAGGCAAGAGGATAGATTAAGCCCAGGAGTTTGGGGTTGCAGTGAGCTATGATGACGCCATTGCACTCTACCTGAGGCAACAGAGCAAGACTCTGTCTCAAAAAAAAAAAAGAAAAAGGAGGGATTTCTTGGTAGAAAAACAGGCAGAACAGAACAGGAAAGTTGGTATAAGACCTAAAAATTAAGATTTCATAAACCTGCTCTTACTGTATCAATAGAAATGAAGAAAAGAAGGATCAAAAGTGCTAATATTGGCCAATCCCAAAGAAGACTTTTTAGCACTTTAACATTAACCAGGTCTCATTTTTAATACCTAGAACAGGGGTCAACAAACTAAGGTCTGTAGGCCACATACAGCCTGCTGCCTGATTTTATAATAAAATTTTACTGGAACACATCCACCTCCAATACAAAGACAAAGTTGAGTGGCTACAAGAGAGACCATATGGCCCATAAAAGCCTATATTTACTATCTGGCTCTTCATAGAAAGTTTGCCACTGTTTAATTTAGAAAGTTGCTAGAATCTTTTCCACCTCAAAAAGCACTGTTAGTAAGCTCTACTATTAACTTATAGTGAATAGCCTGTCAAAGTTGTAACTCCATAGCCATTAATTTCAACTGTGAGTAATGGAGATTCTATTGACATATATAAAGTTCTAGCAGGAGCATTATCAATCTCAGTTTAATCTTTTTTAAGTCTATTTTAAGTTTAGAGTATTTCAATTAAATGAATTGAAATATATACTATTATTCATTAATATGTATATACCTAAATAGGTATCTAAAATATTTGATTAACCCCTTTTCTAACCATCACAGATAAGAGAATTTAATATGGCTTCCAACTGGAGTTGGATTACATGTAAAACACACTGACATACTATATCCTAGAATAATGACATGGCATTAAGTTGGCTTTTAATGAGCCACACACTTAGCAATTAACCACACTTGGTACATACCTAAATAACGTATATTTGCCTTGTGAATCCAACTTGTTAATATATAGCTGAAGCATAGCTAAACTCTTTTTCCTCTAAAATGGAATAAATAATATAGTTACATAAAATGAGTAAAGATTATTTATCAAACTTTCTCACTGTAACTCATTATTATTTTGTCCCCAAACATTTACATACCAATGTCTCAATGGGGCAAAGTGTCATTACTTTGACTAAACCCTGAAAATAAAAAAATTTAAAATTCAGATGTAAATAATCATATTGACTGCAAACAAACAACTATATTGTCAATAGTGAATACTAAAAATTCAGAGAAATGAGGGTAGGAGATTTATTAACAAAAGCCTTGTTTTTCTATTAAATATTAGAAAAATGTTTCTACACTGACATCTAAGGACCTACTTGGATATCATAACTAAGAGTACTAGGCAAAATAAATCATAGGAGGGAAAACCAAAACGTATATAGTCTTTCTAGTAATGAGTCAGTGCATGTCTCAGATGGAGTCCTGAGAACTTAAGTTATGAGAAAAGTCAAAGAACTTCATTTTCCAAGATCCCTACAGAAACAAAGTATAGAGATTATGAAAGTTATGCTTTTCCACTAGATGCCATGCTATCAACTATGGTAGCCACTAACAGCCATTTAAGTTTAAATTAAATTTAAAATTTAGTTCATTACATTAGCCACATTTCAAGTATTTGATTCAGCTACTGGTTTTTGTACTGTACAGCACAGATGACAGACGACTTCCATCATCACAGAGAATTCTATAGGACAGCACTACACCAGCGTTTTCAAAGGATATAAAGAAGACAGTGGCAGAGGAGTCAGAAAGGAGACCCTTACCTTATTTAAGTTCAGAATAAGGGGCTATTTTCAATATCAGAACACATATTTTATTTACCTGAGGTACTGTAAGAAAACTCTTGATTTCTAAGTACTGGTAAAGTAGACTGTTGTCTTCTATTCTCAATAAACCATTCTCCAGCAGATCCTACAGATTAAAATATATGCAGATACATACATGGTGAAGTCAGCAGCTGTATTTGTTGACATAACTATGTATTCAAATTATAATGGGAGCAAACAAATTCTTACCAATCCTTTGGAGAAAACAGACTCTTCTGTTCTGGAAGAGAATATTAAGATTTATCATGATTTTATAAACTATTTCAGAATGACTTTTCATCTTAGGAAAAATACATCAAAAATTGAAATTTAAAGACTTTTAAAATGCATATCATTAAGGAGAAATTCCATTGAAGAATTTAGTCAAAATCCTTAATCTATCTTTGATCTGATCTTTTGATATGGCTACTGACATCCAAATCTGACCAGTATTAACCTACTCAGTATCAATAGATCTTCAGATCTATCATACCTGATACAATGCTATATATTCCAGTTGATTATTCTGTAAAACCGTTTCAATTCTTTTTATTCAAAAAAGAATTCCATGCTTTCCACCTGTGATAATAGTTTTTTAAAAAAGGCTTATAATCATTATTAACTAAATATTTAAGATCAGTGGTAAAAAATATCTTGGGTTCCAAGGAATTATTCTAACCATGCAAAGAGTTAAAAATGTTGTATTTTTGGCTCAATGACTAAATAGTTTGGAAATCTCAAGAATATAGAACTTAGGTTCAAAATAGTAGGTGTTTTCATTGTATGAATAACAGAAACTAGGTAAAATGAATCTAAAATCATTAAGACATACATAATACAGCAAAGTTAATACAGAGTTAATAACTACTTATGCCAGGAGACCCTTGGGAATTCCTGCCTTGTAGGCCGAGGCTTTGGACCTTTGCCATGTTACAAATCTTCCATCACCTGGGAAGAGATGGGATTGATAAACTGTCACTAGTGTTCCTACAGGATAGTACTGCAAGGCCCTGACTGATCTCAAAGGATAATTTAAATATGTTATAAGGAAAGAAAATAAAGGATATAGAGTTTTGCCAAAATTCTTAAATTTCTGTCTGGAGAAATTATGCATACCTGTTACTTTGTAATTTCTTTTATTTTTTTATATATATATGTTTTTTAATAGAGGCAGATGAGATGGGGTCTTGCTATGTTGCCCAGGCTGGAGTACAGTGGCTGTTCACAGGCATGATCCCACTACTGATCACCACGGGAGTTTTGACCTGCTCTGTTTCCAACCTGGGCCGATTCACCCCTCCTTAGGCAACCTGGTAGTCCCCCGCTCCCGGGAGGTCACCATATTAACTCCAAACTTAACGCAGACACCTGATTGGCATAGTACACATAGCCCTGAACTCCTGGGCTCAAGTGATCCTCCTGCCTCAGCCTCCTGAGTAGCTGGGTCTACACGTGAGCGCTACCACAGCTGGCTTTTTTTTTTAAAGAGAAAGTCCTGGCCGGGCATGATGGTTCATGCCTGTATCCTAGCACTCTGGGAGGTTGAAGCGGAAGGATCACTTGAGCTCAGGAGTTTGAGACCAGCCTGAGCAAGAGCGATACCCCATCTCTACTAAAAATATTATTAGAAAAACTAGACAAATTAGCTAGGTGTCATGGCACACGCCTGTAGTCCCAGCTACTTGGAAGGCTGAGGCAGGAGGATCGCTTGAGTCTGGCAGTTGGAGGTTGCAGTGAGCTATGATGACACCACTGCACTCTTCCCAGGGTGACAGAGCAAGATTCTGTCTCAAAAAAAAAGAGGAAGTCCTGCTTCTTAGCACCTCAAATGAGAAAAGCTATAATTGAATGATATCACTATCAATAATCTAAGTTATAAAAGGTGGAGTCAAGATACCTCCTTCCTTTTGATGCAGTTTATAGATTGTGTCCATGAAGGAAAAATATGGGTGAACTTCTTTAATTGACTGCCCCTCCTTAGATGGAGGAGAATGCAGTAGGGTACAGGTGTTTTAATTGACCAGCTTTTGAAATAAGGGAAGAAACCTCAGAAATAGATGACTGGAAAACCCCTTATAAGACAGAATCTTAATATTATCTTGGGTTTAAAATAAAAGAAACTTTGCTGTAAAACCTCTGACTCATTTCTGTCTCTCTTGTGAGCCTCTGTTTCACTGTTTTATAAAATAACCAATTAATTAATTAGGGCCTGGCAAAGAGAAGGTAGTCTCTCCTGATCTTGACAAGGACTATTTTAACACTACTTTTTGATTCTGAGATACCATCTAAATGATCAAATGATCTTACCTTTGCAAGAAGACTTCAATATGCCCCATATTAAACTGCAAAAGGTACAATGGGCTAAAATAGAAACAAAACAAGTATATAAATACATACACACACACACACACCATACTGTTATGGGTTGAACTGTGTCTCTTCCAGAAAGATATGTTGGAGCCCTAGCCTCCACTACCTCAGAATATGACCTTATTTGGAGGTATGGGTTTTTACAGAGGTAATCAATTTAAAGTGAGGTCTGTAGGGTGGGCTCTAATCCAGCATGCCTGGTGTCCTTATAAAAAAGGAAAGTTTGGACACAGAGGAATGAATACAGGGAGAACACCATATGAGCGTGAAAGCAGAGAACAGGGTAATGCATCTACAAGCCAAAGAACATCAAAGATTGTGAGCATATCACCAAAAGCCAGGGGAGAACCATGGAAAATTCTCCTTCACAGCCTTCAGAAGGAATCAACCTTCTGAGACACCCTCACCTCAGAACTCTAGCATCCAGAACTATTAGACAATATATTTCTGTTATTTTAACCATCCATTTTGTAGTACTTTGTTACAGGAGCCCTAGCAAACTAATGCACATAAGTTATTTTGGTGGTGGAATATGATGCTTAAGAGTACAGGCTCTGGGGTCAGATACTACTGTTTGAATTCCACCTATGCCACTAAGTAGTTGTATGATCTTGGGCAGTATCTTATCTAACCCTGTTATTTTCATCTGTAAAATGAGACAGTGCTCTGTTTCATAGGGTTATTATAAAGATTATATGATGCATATAAAGCTATTAGCATAATGTTTCATACATGGTGAACATGCAAATAGTAGCCATTACTACAATATTTATATACAAACATACCCCTAGGTATATTCCTATGTAAATATAAAAACTCACACAAAGAAATACACCCAATGCCTGCAAGACAAACACATAATCCTTATTATCATAGACTCTAAAGTCCAGGAAGGTATTACATTATAAAATTATATATTTATTTAAAAAATAATTTTGATAAACTTTGTGGGAAAAGAAGACAAGATAATTATAATGGGATGATTCAATGTAAATTAGGTGGTGAGTGAAGGCTTTCCTGAGAAGTGACATGTAAGGATAAAGATAGTTCTAAAGGCCCTATAGCAGGAAAGTTCATGACATATTTGAACAAGAAACCAAAAGAAGGTCTGTATTATTGGAGCATAGTAAACAAGAGGAAAGGTGGTAGGACATGAATCAGGTCAATCAAGGAGGGACCAGATCATGCGTAAGTTTGTCTCAGGAGTCATGTGAAGGCATTTAAACTTTATTTTTAGAGCAGTAAGAAGCCACTGAAGTGAGCTATGATCATGTCACTGTACTCCGGCCTGGGCAACAGAGTGAGACCCTATTAAAAAAAAAAAAGAAGCCTTACTGAAGGGTTTTCAGTAATAAGGGACTTCTTTTAAGGCTTTACTTTCTAGTGTGTTAAGAATGCATTAGATTAAAAGGGAGTAAGAATGATTATATAAATATTCACTCAGGATTACAGTAGTAATCCAGTGAAAAGATGATGGTATCCTTGGATACCTAGCCAGTTCCCTCCCTTGCAGTCCTGGGTGGTCCCAAAAGCTTCAAAACTGAGCTCAGTTTAACACTTTCTGACTCTCGTCCCCTCCATTCCCTTACACTTATTGCAATACCCACCCCATTTCATGACTTGACTATCAGTGGCTTTAACAGATTATAGCCAGTTTCATTTAGAATAAAAATAGACTTTGCTTTAAATGTATTAGTATGTTAACCTGCATATATTAGACATTAGATAAATGAGTTTGATGACACTCCTTTTAGAATACATGAGTAAATGCAACACTAACTCTTACCTTAAGACCATTGGAAGCTGATCAATACTGATGCCCTGTACAAATACCAGATAAGCCAGAGAAGCCATAGAGTCTGCTAATTGTTTGTCTTCTTCTTCCTCAAATTCAAGGTAATCCCAAGTCTTCTTTTTCCTTCCATGATTAAAAATCATTTTGGAGAAAGGGTGTCCAATTGCTGATAAAAAACCCTGTGAAATAAGTAAAAAAGGAAGCTATAGCAGACTAAATCTAAGGTGCCCTCCACCTCATATTCACACCAAGAGGAGTATATTCACTACCCTTGAGTGTGGGTGGGACCTGTGAGACTTGCTTTTAACCAATAGAATATGGCAAGATATCACTCCTATGATTAGATTATGTTATATGACAAAAGTGAAGGGATTTTTGCAGATGTAGTTAAGGTCCCAAATTAGCTAATTTTGAGTTATTCAGAAAGGAGACTATCCTAGGTGGGCCTAACTTAATAAGGTATAAGATTTTTAAAGGGGGTCCAGGCCTCCCCTGAGAGTCAGAAACTCTCCTTTGCTGGCTTTAAAGAACTAAGCTGCCATGTTATGAGAGGGCCTATGGACAGGACTATGTATCAAGGGACTATAGGCAGCCTCTAGAAGCTGAAAGTGGTCCCTGGCTGACAGCCAGCAAGAAAATGCGGACTTCAGTCAGTCCTACAGGTTCAAGGAGATGAATTCTACCAACAACATGAGGACACTTGGAAGTGGATCTTTTCCCAGTTAAGTTTCTGATAAGACTGCAGGCCCAAAAATAAATTAAAAAAAAAAAACCAAAAAGCCAGGTGTGGTGGCTCACGACTGTAATTCCAGAACCTTGAAAAGCCAAGGGAGGAGGATCACTTGAGTCCAGGAGTTCGAGACCAGCCTGGGCAACATAGCAAGTCTCTACAAAAAATTTAAAAAATAGTCAGGCATGGTGGCACGTACCTCTAGTCCCAGCTACTTGGGAGACTGAGGCAGAAGGACTGATCGTTTGAGCCCAGGAGTTCAAGGCTACAGTGAGCTATGATCATGCCACTGCACTCCAGCCTGGGCAACAAGAGCAAGACCTTGTCTCTTAAAAAAAAGAAAGAAAGAAAAAGAAAAAAAAAAGACTGCAGGTCCAATTAACAACTGACTTGTAACCTGATGAGACCTTCAGCAGAGGACCCAGCTAAGCTGTGGCCAGACTCCTGATCCATAGAAACTGTGACATAACTAAGGTGTGTTGTTTTAAACTGCTAAGTTTGTGAGAATTTTTTACACAGCAATAGAAAACTAGTATAGAGCCAAAAGCCAAAATCATATTTTATATATTAAATGGTTTCTGAATAAATGCAGAATCATAATTAAAAGCACACACACAAATGAGTTTTTGACAGTCAAACGACCTGACTGCTAGGCGGAAGGCTCTGAAGTGAATAAAAGAAAATAATTCTATATTAAAAAAAATTTTTTTAAATGCTTCAAACATAGAGACAGAAAGTAGAATTATGGTTGTCAGGGTATGGGGAGAGGAGAGAATGGGAAGTTAGTGTTCAATAGGTAAAGAGTTTCAGGTGGGAAGATGAAAAAGTTCTGGAGATGGATAGTGGTGATGGTTTTACAACAATGTAAATGTACTTAATGCCGTGAAACTGTACTCTTAAAAATGGTTAAAATGGTAAATTTTATGTCATGTATATTTTACTACAATATTTTTAAAAAGTGCTTCAGAGATATTTGAGAGCAATCTAAAAATGTGAGACATACAAATATCATGAAACGAGAACAAACCAACTACTCAAATGAAGAATACTCTAGGAACAAATGCTTCACTGACCACTGCCTGCCTAGATACAGAGTGGGCTGGTCAGCGGCAGCAGGGTCTGAGGAAACAGTGCTGATATCTCAGCTCATATGGGTTCACATGTCATAAGAGAAGAAGCATCCTTACGTGAGTGGATAGGACCATGGTGTTAAATAAAGCTTTATGCTCAGGAAACACAGGGTCACCCTAGGCCTCTTCTACTATTCCTAATTCTAGTATACTAGAAAGAACCTGACCTTCAGAATCCATTGGAACTAATTTTGAGTTTTGGCTCTACTACTTATTAGCTGTTTGACACTAGATAAGTTACCTAACTTCTCTAAGCCTCAGTTTCCTTATCTAGGAAAATTAACTTTTTAAGGTCACAACAAACTACCATAGAAGTTAAAAGGAAATGAATGACAAAAACAGCTAAAGCAGAATGAATACTGACTTTCCACATATTCACTCTTTTATTCAATAAACACTTAAGTACTAGACAGTAGGCCTGACATTGTGGGGAATTATAAGGCCAAATAAGATTTTTCCAGCCTTCAGGGAATTAAAATCTGCTGATCCCAGATGGTTCTATTAGTCATTTCAGAACACAAAAAAGAACCACAGAAAATCATTCTCAGTCACAAGAGACTGCTATTCCGCTAACAGATGCTAAATATATACTGCTGTACTGATTTTCAAAGCACACATTCTTGTTATAGCTACAAGACAAAAAATTTACTGCACTCAGATTCTAAATGTCCTCTTAACCATAAAGTTCCATTTCTTCATTCAGCCAGTGCTAAATGTGTTTTTCTCAGAGCAAGGTAGCCTTTTAAAATATCATATGTAACCAGATTCTACCATGCTGCTCTGGATGTCTGGGGTCCAACCTGTGCCCAAATCAGGGCCTTCACTATCCACACAACATCCAGCAGTCTTGCTCAGACCCAGGCCATGCCTGCCACTATATAACTTCTCAAAATTCATGGCAGCCTCTATCCTTACGGTTCTATACCAAAATAACTTGTGCCACAGTAGGGATGGCTGAGGCTTGTCAATCCCAACTGCACCACACTTCCAGTACTTCTCCAGCATAGAACAGAAGGCATCTCCTCACTTCAGCTCCTACCTGATCTCACCTCTACTTTCTGGCTGCTTTGTGCTTCCTCACTGCTAGTTCTTTCTACTTGTGACGCTCCTGCTACTGAGATCTTAGGACCTCTCTCCTATACCCTCAGCCTCTCCACAGGATGCTTGCTCTGCCTCAAGGCTTTAATTAACCTGATTTCTGGTGGGGAGCTGCTCATTCTCTCACACCTTTTACACCACAGGGCCAGGAAGGCAGCAGTGAGGTAGGGTGGTATGGGTAGAGGCTTAGTAGTATCTTGGCTCTTTCTGTACTCTTCAGCAAAGGCACATTTTCCTTTGAGGCAGATGCTATACTGTCCTTTTCTCTGTCATATGCTGACCTTCCAGTCATTTCCCCACATTCACTCAAGACTGGTGGCACCTGCTCACAATCTTTTTCTCTGCCTCACTCCTGCTATGATCCTGGGAAAGTTGAATGTTCATGTAGATAACTCCTGTAACAGGCCAGCTTCATGGTTCTTGATTCCTAAATTCTAGTGACCTTTACGTCTAATCCATTTCAGCACTTAATCCCATAGTGGATCTGTCAACATTTGGTGCTATACCTTAAACTCCAATATCCCCTTTTCTGACTAAAACCTCTTATCCTCTCTCTCCTACCAATCTGCTTTTCTGCCTCTGACTTGTCCAGTCCTGTGATCCCTTCATTTTAACCTACCTAGCCATCCCCTCCTAACCAACCTTCTTTCCCTACCCAACGTGGACCACGCATTATTGATCATTTGAATTATCTGTACCCTATATTTCCCTTAGCTGCATCTACTCAGTAAAATGCCAGCCTTGGAAAAATAACTATAGTAAATCTTCTCTACTTCTACACCCAGGGAATTGAGTATGGCTGGAGAAAATCACTCAAAAATACAGACTGTTATCACCACAGTCATGGTCTCCCACCACAGTTGAGTGCTCGGCACTACTGACTAATGCTTTCATGGTCTTCTACCATCTCTTTCCTTTCCTCTCAGTATTCCAAACCTTTATCAGTTTCCTTAAGCCCCTTATTCAATCCCCATTTCTATGTCCTCATTTTTTTTTTTTAAGAGATAGGGTCTCACTCTGTTACCCAGGCTGGAGTGCAGTGGAATGATCATAGCTCACTGCAGCCTCAAACTCCTAGTCTCAAGGGATCCTCCTGCCTCAGCTTCCTAAGTAGCTGACTACAGACACATGCCACCATGCCTGGCTAATTTTTTTAAAAAATTTTTTGTAGAGATGGGTCTTGCTATGTTGCCCAGGCTGGTCTCGAACTCCTAGGCTCAAGTGATCCCCCCCGCCTTAGCCTCCCAAAGTGCTGGGATTACAGGCATGAGCCATCACGCCTGACCTCTACCTCTTCATTCTTAAGA
This sequence comes from Daubentonia madagascariensis, assembly GCA_023783475.1. Lineage (NCBI taxonomy): Eukaryota > Metazoa > Chordata > Mammalia > Primates > Daubentoniidae > Daubentonia > Daubentonia madagascariensis. The sequence continues at coordinate 24,574,744 of JAKFHU010000913.1, read as the reverse complement.
GATCATCTCTCCTTCACCTAGAAATGTGAGGCCAGAATGTTTGATTCCCCTCAATTAAAATATCCCATTCCTGCTACAAATTTCTTGACATGCATTCTTACCCCTTCCTCTCCAAAAGTCCTCTTACATCCTTGATCCTATGTCCAGCCATCTGCTCTTAAGCCACATTGTTTCAGTTATCCCATAAATACTTGTCTTTTCCCCTCTAATGGTTTATACTCCATTAACCTGTAAATATGCTCAAGCTTCCCCATCTCCCCCATTACCTTCCTACCCTTAGCCCATGTTTTCTAGCTATTACCTCTTTCCTTACTCATCTAACCCTTACAAAGAATAGCTTATACTAGTCATCTCCTTTTTCTCATTTTTCATTCATTCTTTTATCTACTCCATTCTGATTTTTTTTTTTTTTTTGGAGACAGAGTCTTGCTCTATTGCCCAGGGTGAAGTGAAGTGCACTGGCACAAATACAGCTCACTGCAACCTCAAACTCCTGGGCTCAAGTGATCCTCCTGCCCTAACCTCCTGAGTAGCTGGAACTACAGGCGTGGCCACCACATCCCACTCTGATTTTTCTCTCCAACACTACATGCAAACTATTCTTGCTAAGATTATCAATACCACCTTTCTTCTTAAATCCAATGGATACTTTTCAACTTTTACCTCAAGGCTCTCTCTGCTGCATTTAGCGGTACTGATCACTTGTTTCTTCCTGAAACTCTACTACACCAGTTTCTGTGATATTTCTACCATCTCTTTGACTCTTCTTTCTTGGTCTTTATGGTGGGCTCATCTTAAGTACTAATACTCTCTAGGGTTCAGTCCTGAGCCCTATTTTCTTCTCACACTGATCTACCTTTTTAGGTGATCTCATCCATTCTGACTCAAAAATTTCTCCTTAAAAATCTGCTCTCTCTGGTTATGAGACATAAGAAATTATTGTTAATATTCTTAAGAGTCATAATAGCATTATGATTTTTTTAAAAGTCCTTATCATTAGGAAGCATACTTAAAGACCTATGGATGAAATATATCTAGGATTTGCTGTAACATACTAGAGCAAGAAAAGGAGGAGGATAGATGAAAGATGATCGGCAAAATGTCAATAATTACTGAAGGTGTGTGATGGGTACATGGGAACGTGTTAGATTGTTCTCTCTACTTTTCAGAATGTTTTAAAATTTCCATAATACATTTTTTTAAAGCACAAGACTCCATGCTCTTTGTTCTGTTACTCTATCCCAATTAGTGGCACCTTCCTCTGCCCAGTTACCCAAAAACAAACAAAAAAAAAAACCTCATCCATGTTTCATTCTAAACCCAGTCAATGACCAAATTTTGCCTATTTTACCTACTATAAAGTTCTCAAATCTGTCCTGTCTTCATCTTTATGACTATATCCATACTAAGGTTCCCATCATTTCTCACTTAACTACAAGGGACACTTAACCAGTCTCCCTACTCCCAATTTTATCCCAGTTAAATTCATCTTCCTGGGGGAGAAAAAAAATGGCGGTCTGATAGCGTCCTCCCACCGCACCGCTCCCAGGGAAGGAGGTGAAGAACGCCAGCGGCTGCCTGCGAGCAAGGACCGCTCACTCCGAAAACAGCATTGCGAATTACAGAGAAACAACGCGGAACGCCAGCCCAAGAAAACAGGTACAAAATTTTCACAAAGATCGGAGGGCGCACGGAGCACAACAGAGCCCAGAGCATGGGAAGGACGCACTCGCCAGGTCGGCGCAGCGCGACCTGCCCCCCAAGCGGTTACGCGCCTCCCCATACACTCAGGTAGGGACAATCCCAGAGTTGGGGCAGGGCGGTTGCACGAGGCAGCAGACCCTGTGGAGAGAAAGGAATTGCGAGAGCCAAACACAACTCTCAGGTGCAATATACAGAGACCGCTCAGGGCTGGGGAGGAACTGGGCAGGGACTGAGCGGAGATACAGCTTCCCGGGACAGTGCGCGGGAACCCGCAGGCCAGCACTGAGCCACTAGAAGTCAGCGGGACTGGGCCCAGGAGTTTAACGGGGAGCGGGACACGCCCTTAGAGGCTGCTAGCAACTGCTGCTGTGGCCGGCGGAGAAAAGCTGCGCTCCTGGCGCGATCGGAGCCCGGCTGTGCGCCAGGCTGGCGGTGGCCGCCATCTTTAAAGCCGCCCGCGCGGAGCTGTGAGCCGCGTCTCTAGCTCCGCCCCGGTACGGCCCGGGGCTCTTCTGCTGGGGCGAGACAGCCTTTGCCTGTGGTGGCCAGGGACAGCTGCATCCGTGGGTTCCAGGTGGGACGAGATCCCAGAACTGTAGCGGCGGGACCTTTGAGTATTGGAAACATTTTGCAGCTCGTCCATCTGGTTCCGCTACCCCGGCTCTGGCCTCCGACAAGTCCGCTCCGTGCTGGTCCTAGTGCCCGCCCTTCAGGTCCCAGCCCTCCTGTACCCCAGAGATCGCTCATTTTCAAGGTTGCTGGCTATAGTGATTCATTTGGTATAACTGCTTGTTCTCATAACAACCAAATACCTCAAGAGCCACAGGCTGAACTAGAGCAGCTCCCCATAACCCTGCCCACGTCATTAGGGAACTTCGCGCCATCCAAGAGAGCTTCCAGTGGCCACTATTCCCCCCTCCCCGTGGGAACATCCCCCCGGTGGAGACTGCTGGGGATAGAGACGGCCACCGGCCTCGCCTTGGGGTCTAGTGGTGGAAAAGGGGTGCACAATTGGAGATACCCCTATCAACCAGTATCACGCGGAGACGCACATCAGAAGGGCAGACACACGCGGCTAGATAAGCAACCTCTGAGCTGTGTAGAATTTTCCCAATTCAGCTCTCACACTGCAGCCAAAAGAAATTGTGTTTCTACCCGCACCTCAGGACGAGCAGGGTCAAAGTAACCCCTAGGAGCTACAAAGCCCCTCCCAAAGCGCGGGGCTTTCGCATACCTCAACTGGGGGATCAGAGTCTGCCACAGACATAACAGAATACCTAGCTAATAGGGAGCGGAGGACTCATATCCTCAAGTACAATTCACTAGCTTAGAGCCCAAGCTGGGAGGTCATTCTCACCACACTCCACCAGGAAGAGGAGAAGACAACAGGCCAGAGATAACTCAAGATCCACCAAACTTGCTAAAATACACCTAAGTCAATACAGGCCACTACTTCTCTCCCTGGCTCTGCCAAGGAACGAAAATTGTGGGCCTGGAGACAGGGCCATAAACTAGCCCTAACACCCCAGCTCTCGACCAAGAGGCCAGATGAGAAAAAACCAGCGAAAGAACTCAGGGAACATGAAAAATCAGAGTGAAAAGTCACCCCCAAAAGAAACCATCAGTTCCTCAGCAATGGATACCAACTCAAATGAAATGGGTAGAATGACAGAAGAGGAATTTCGTTTATGGATTATAAGAAAGCTCAATGAAACTCAAGAGAAAATTGAATCCCAGCACAAAGAAACCACAAGAAAAATGCAAGAAATGAATGAAAAATTCTCCAAAGAAATAGAAATATTACGGAAAAATCAAATAGAAATCCTAGAAATGAAAGAAGCATTCAAGGATCTACAAAACACAGTGGAAAGCCTTAAGAATAGGCTGGACCATGCAGAGGAAAGAATTTCAGAGCTGGAAGACAACTCCTATGCGCTAAATAAAACAGTCGAAGAGAAAGAACACAAAAACAAGAGGCATGAAAAAAGCATACAAGAAATGTGGGATTATGTAAAGAGGCCAAACATAAGGATCATAGGCATCCCTGAAGGAGAGGAAGAAAATTCGCGTGGACTGGAAAATCTATTTGAAGGAATAGTAGAGGAAAATTTCCATGGCTTAGCCAGAAATCTCGATACCCAAGTACAAGAAGCACACAGGACTCCTGGGAGACTCAACGTGAAAAGGCATTCATCACGCCACATAATTACTAGACTGACCAAAGTAAACACAAAAGAGGCACTCCTCAGAGCTGTAAGATGAAAAGAGCAGGTAACCTACAAAGGGAAAACGATCAGATTAACTGCAAATTTCTCAGCTGAAACCTTACAAGCCAGAAGGGAATGGGGAGACATCAGTCTCCTAAAACAAAAAAAAGGCCAACCCAGAATTCTGTATCCTGCCAAACTAAGCTTCTTATATGAGGGAGAAATAAAGAATTTTCCAGATAAGCAATCACTGATAGAATTTGCGAAATCCAGACCGGCCTTGCAAGAAGTGCTTAGACCTGCATTATACACTAACCAGCGCAACAGACACCCACCTATGTAAAACTACGCAAAAGCTAAAACCCCAGAAACGAGATTCCACAATGACGCAAGAGGTAAAACAAAAGACACCACCCAATAGAATAATCAGAAATTTACCCCAAATATCAATTCTCTCAATAAATGTAAATGGCTTGAATTGCCCATTGAAGAGACATAGGCTGGCTGAATGGATTAAAAAGTACAAGCCAAGGATCTGTTGTCTTCAGGAAACACACCTTACACACAAAGACACATTCAGACTCAAGGTGAAAGGATGGAATACAATTTTCCAGGCTAATGGAAACCAAAAGAAATCCGGAGTAGCCATCCTTATTTCAGATGATATAAACTTTAATGCTACAAAAGTAAAGAAAGACAAAAATGGACACTATATAGTGGTGAAGGGAAAAATCTTACAAGAGGATTTAACAATCCTAAACATTTATGCACCCAACACAGGACCGCCCAGGTACATAAAGCAAATACTGCTAGATCTAGACAACATAATAAACAGCAATGCCATAATAGCAGGGACTTCAACACCCCACTGACGGAACTGGACAGATCCTCCAAACAAAAATTAAATAATGAAACAAAAGACCTAAACAGGACTCTAGAACATTTGGGCCTAACAGATATCTACAGAACACTCCACCCAAATAACACTGAATATACATTCTTCTCATCAGCTCATGGAACTTTCTCTAAAATTGACCACATCCTAGGCCACAAAACAGATCTAAACAAATTCAAAAAAATAGAAATCATACCATGTATCTTTTCAGACCACAGCGGAATAGAATTAGAAATCAATTCCAACAGAAACTCACATCTTCATGCAAAAACCTGGAAACTAAACAATCTGTTGCTGAACGACTATTGGGTCAAGCAGGAGATTCAAATGGAAATCAAAAGATTCTTCGAACTAAACGATAATGGGGACACAAGTTATCAAAATCTGTGGGATACAGCAAAAGCAGTTCTGAGAGGAAAACTTATCGCCTTAAATGCCCACATCCAAAAGACAGAAAGGTCACAAATCAGTAAACTAATGAATTATCTTAAGGAAATGGAAAAGGAAGAGCAAAGCAACCCTAAAGCCAGCAGAAGAAAAGAAATAACCAAGATCAGAGCAGAATTAAATGAAATCGAGAACAAAAGAACAATACAGAAGATTAATGAAACGAAGAGTTGGTTCTTTGAAAAGATAAACAAAATAGACAGGCCACTTGCCAGGTTGACCAGAAGCAGAAAGGAAAGGACTCTAATAAGCTCAATTAGAAATGAGAAAGGAGAAGTCACAACTGATACCATGGAAATACAAAACATCATCTTCAAATACTACAAAAATCTCTATGCCCACAAACACAAAAACGTGGAGGAAATACACAAATTCTTAGAAACATACTACCTCCCTAGGCTCAACCAGGAAGAAACAGAATTCTAAACAGACCAATATCAAGCAGCGAAATCGAAGCAGTAATAAAAAATCTTCCCACAAAAAAAAGTCCTGGACCAGATGGGTTCACACCTGAATTCTACCAAGCCTACAAAGAAGAACTGGTGCCTATACTGCAGAAATTATTTGAAAATATCCAGAAGGAAGGAGTCCTCCCAAACTCATTCTACGAAGCCAATATCACCTTGATACCAAAGCCAGGAAAGGACACAACAAAAAAAGAAAACTACAGACCAACATCCCTTATGAATATAGATGCAAAAATTCTCAATAAAATCCTTGCAAACCGAATTCAAATGTACATCAAAAAAATAATTCCTCACGATCAGGTGGGCTTCATTCCTGAGATGCAGGGATGGTTGGTTCAACATACGCAAACCTATAAATGTAATACACCATATAAATAAAAGCAAAAACAAAGATTATATGATCCTTTCAATAGATGCAGAAAAGGCTTTTGACAAAATCCAGCATCCTTTTATGCTAAGAACTCTTAACAACATAGGCATAGATGACTCATACCTCGAAATTATTAAAGCCATATACGATAAACCCACAGCCAATATACTGAATGGGGAAAAATTGAAAGCATTCCCCCTTAAAACTGGCACCAGACACGGGTGCCCACTATCTCCACTTCTTTTCAACATAGTGCTGGAAGTCATAGCCAGAGCAATTAGACAAGACAGAGGAATCAGGGGCGTCCAGATGGGGGCAGAAGAGGTCAAACTTTCACTATTCGCAGACGATATGATATTATACATAGAAAACCCCAAAGATTCAACCAAGAGATTACTGGAATTGATAAATGAATTCAGCAAAGTCTCAGGATACAAAATTAATACACACAAATCCATAGCCTTCCTATATGTTAATAACAATCAAGCTGAGAAACAAATTAAAGACGCAATACCTTTCACAATAGAACCAAAGAAAATTAAATATTTAGGAACATATCTAACTAAGGAGGTCAAAGACCTATATAGAGAGAATTATGAAACACTGAGAAAAGAAATTGCAGAGGATGTAAATAGATGGAAAACCCTACCATGCTCTTGGATAAGCAGAGTCAACATAGTAAAAATGGCTTTGCTACCTAAAGTGATTTACAGAATCTATGCAGTCCCTATTAAAATACCAACATCATTTTTTGCTGATCTAGAAAAAATAATTCTACGCTTCATGTGGAACCAGAGAAGACTCCATCTAGCCAAAGCAATCTTAAGCAAAAAGAACAAATTGGGAGGCATCTATCTACCAGACTTCAAACTATACTACAAGGCTACAGTAACCAAAACTGCATGGTATTGGCACAAGAACAGAGATGTAGACCAATGGAACAGGACTGAGAACCCAAATATAAAACCAACCTCGTGCAGTCACCTGATCTTTGACAAATTCCAAAAACACATACACTGGGGAAAAGATTCCCTATTCAACAAATGGTGCTGGGAAAACTGGATTGCCATATGTAGAAGACTGAAAGTGGACCCACACCTCTCACCTCTCACAAAAATCAATTCACAATGGATAATAGATCTAAACCTAAGACATGAAACCATAAGAATTCTCAAAGAAAACGCTGGAAAAACTCTTATGGACATTGACCTAGGCAAAGAATTTATGAAGAAGACCCCCAAAGCAATCACAGCAGCAACCAAAATAAATACATGGGACCTGATCAAATTAAAAAGCTTCTGCACAGCCAAGGAAACTATCACTAGAGTGAACAGACAACCTACAGAATGGGAGAAAATATTTGCATGCTACACCTCTGATAAAGGGCTGATAACCAGAATCTATACAGAACTTAGGAAAATCAACAAGAAAAAAATCAAACAACCCTATTAAAAAATGGGCAAAGGACATGAACAGAAACTTTTCAAAAGAAGACAGACTAATGGCCAGCAAACATATAAAAAAGTGCTCAACTTCTCTAATCATCAGGGAAATGCAAATCAAAATCACAATGAGATGTCACTTAACTCCAGTGAGATTGGCTCATATCAAAAAATCCCCAAACAACAAATGTTGGCGGGGATGTGGACAGATAGGAACACTCATACACTGCTGGTGGGACTGCAAATTAGTACAACCTCTATGGAAAAGAATATGGAGATACCTCAAAGAATTAAAAGTAGAATTACCATTTGATCCAGCAATCCCACTACTGGGTATTTACCCAAAGGAAAGAAAGACATTTTATAATAAAGACATCTGCTCACGAATGTTCATAGCAGCACAATTCACAATTGCAAAGATGTGGAAACAACCCAGGTGCCCATCAGTACACGAGTGGATTAATAAAATGTGGTATATGTATACCACGGAGTATTGCGCAGCAATAAAAAACAACAGTGAATTAACACATCTGGTATTATCCTGGATGGAGCTAGAGCCCATTCTTCGAAGAGAAGTGTCACAGGAATGGAAAAACAAGCACCACTGGTACTCACCATCAAATTGGTACTAACTGATCAACACTTACATTACACAGGACAATAATATTCATCAGGGGGCGGGCAGGCAGAAGGGGAGTGGAGGGGATGGGAAAAACTTTCACTGAATAGATGCGGGGAGCACAGTTTGGGGAATGACCACGATTGTAGCTCTGACATGGGCAGTGCATGGGCAATGTACATAGCCAAAGTATTGTACCCCCATAATATTCTGAAATTAAAATAAATAAATAAATAAATAAAATAAATACAAAAAAATCCCAATGTCCAGGTCACACTCCACATCAATTAAATACAAATCTTTGGAGTGGATTTAGACACTAGCATTTTTTTAAAGCTTCCAAGGCAATTCCAAGGTTGGGAACTCCTGATCTGCAACCAGGGACTGTATTTTCAGTAGTTATCTCCTGAGCATTTAATTGGTTTACAGTATGTATTCACGAGTTTGCTTTTTTTTTAACCACTTTATTTTGAGAATTCACCAGAAAGTTAGTTCCTTGACCTTAGAAGCTTACTGAAATTCAGGTTCTCTTAGACTACAGATTCATTTTTAATGGGTTTTGGATTTCTGAGTCAGCTGGTGATATTTCCTAACTTTTTTCTTAATTTGTATATATATATTTTTCCATTTGCAATTCTTCTAATGTCCTCACTCTCTGTACTTTTTCTATTTATAACACTAGTATATGTTTAAAGAATGTCTTGCTAGTCTATTTCTATTAAGTTGCTCATATTATATTGACATTAAGACAACTCAGAAGCAGGAAAACCTTTTAAATTATACTGTAAATAAAGAAAACCAAACAAAGAAAAAAAAAATAAATTCATCTTCCTTTAAAGTGATGAATCCAAAATACAGTTTAATTACATCACTCCAAGGTTTACATCTGTGATACTGTGAAATATATATTTGCTGTTTGTCCCCATTTCCTGGCATGCACTCTTAAAATCCTTGGAATCTCCACAATGTTAAGTGTCTTTCTGTATGCTATTGAGCTGACTGATGGCTAGGTCTCCTGGACAGCCTCAGGATGGGGGCTGGCTGCCAGGGGAGCCAACCATGTGATTAGATGAGGGTTGAAACTTTCAGTCCCACCCCTCAGTCTCCAGGGAAGGGAGAGGTGCTCAAGGTTAAGTTGATCACCAATGGTCAATGATATAATCAATCATGCCTACATAATGAAGTAAAAATAAAAATAAAAATCCATAAAAATCCAAAAGGGGCCAGGTGCAGTGGCCCATACCTGTAATCCCAGCACTTTGGGAGGCGAGGCAGGAGGATCGCTTGAGGCCAGGAGTTTAAGACTAGCCTGGGCCACATAGTGAAACCCCATCTCTACAGAAAAATTTAAAAATTAGCTGGGCGTGGTGGTGTGCACCTATAGTCCTAGCTACTTGGGAGGCTGAGGCAGGAGAATTGCTTGAGCCCAGGTGTTCAAGGCTGCAGTGAGCTATGATCATGCCACTGCACTCTAGCCTGGGGACAGAGCAAGAACCTGTCTCTATTTAAAAATATATATATATATACACAAAAGGACTGAGTTCAGAGAGCTTCTGGATAGCTGAACACATGGAGGTTCCTGGGGGGTGGCAGGCCCAAGGAGGGCATGGAAGCTCTGCCTACCTTCCCCCATACCTAGCCCCTCACATCTCTTCATCTATATCCTTTGAAATATCCTTTATAATAAACCACTAAATGTGTCTCCCTGACTTCTGTGGGCCACTCTAGCAAATTAATCAAACCCGAGGAGGTGGTCATGGGAATCCTAATTTATAGCCAGTCAGTCAGAGCACAGGTAAAACAACCTGGGGCGTTCGACTGGCACTGGAAGTGGGGGGCAGTCTTGGACTGAGCCCTTAACCTGTGGGATCTGACGCTATCTCCAGGTAAGCAGTGTTGGAATTGAATTATAGGACATCGACTTGTTGTCCACTGCAGAACTGACTGCTTGCTTGATGTACAGGGAAAACCCCCAAACATGTGGTGTCAGAAGCTTGTTGTGAAAGTATAGCAGAAAAAACTGAGTTTGATTTTTCCTGTATTATCAGAAATTCTTTAATAGTTTCCAACATTCATAGCCATCTTCTCAAAATAGAGTACACATACCATATGTGGTAGTATTTATACTATATCCAGGAAATTATACCATACTCTAGCATTGGCAACATAAAGGAGACTTTTGTGTACTCCTGGGAAAATCCTTCACCTCTCCTTCCTCTTCATCTCTCACAGCCTCTTCACTACTATCATGACTATCAGCATTAATCTCATTAAAGTATGAATCCCTATTGGTATCAGTCGCCAAGTCACCTCTCATCCTCAGAATTTAGTTCCCATAAAGTTCTGGATCCTCTCTTCTGACCCCTTTTCCCACTTCCTCAAATTTCAGAAACCCTTCAATCATGGCCTCTGGAACTCAGAGTTGTCAGCAAAATCCATTCTTCTCTAAATGGTCTCTTACCTCTTTTGCTCTAAATGAAATCTAGTTTTCCTCTGAAAACAAATGTTTTCTCTGTAACCCTCTCAAAGGGATGCTATTTTTTTCATCCATACCCATTGTATCACTGGGCCTAGAAGTATAATACTTGTTCTCCTTGCTGCTTCTAGACCATTCTCTCCCCTCCTCTCTAAAATTCTTCAGTTTGAAACTCATTTTTTGTTTCAAAAATTTTTTGTTTCTACCCCTCCTTGTTGTGATCATTAGACTCCAAGGTCATTACATTAATTGGCTTTCCAAAATCATAATTCTGTTTGATTTAAATGTACAATCAAAGATCTTTTAACTCCCTGAAATCTCAGGTACTTCATTTTCTCTAGTCCAACATTCTTGGCCTCTACCCTCTCCTTTAGAATACCCACTCCCATTATCATACCCCAGACATTGTTATTAGTAACTGTAACCTTTCCCTAATACTAATTTCAAGCATCCTGTTCTCTCACCTCCTATTTTTTTTTTTAGCTTATTCCTCCTAGTAACCTAACTCTTAACAATGTGTCATCCACAACAGGATCTACAACCTAGTGATCTCATCATCTTTTCACTGCCTCTCACATTTAGTATGTCCTAACTTCCCTCCTTACCTTGCTTAAATTCCATGTCCACCATTAAAGTCACTCCCTTGCATACATGCTCAATCCTTTGCCCCTCTCTTGCTTTGTAGAACTAACTTATCCAGTTCTCAAAACCCCAACCTACCAGCGTGAGCAAGAGCAAGACCCCGTCTCTACCAAAAATAGAAAAAATTAGCCAGGCGCAGTAGTGTGCACCTGTAGTCCCAGCTACTTGGGAGGCTGAGGCAGGAGGATCACTTGCGCCCAGGAGTCTGAGGTTGCAGTGAGCTACAATGATGCCACTGCACTCTACCCAGGGTGACAGAGGGAGGTTCTGTCTCAAAAAAAAAAAAAAAAAAAAAACAAGAAAACCCTAACATAATTAAACCTAACTTTCCTCCTATACTGCACCTGCACTCGTGCAGCTGAACACGGCTGAAGAAAACCAGCCATTCACACTGACTACTCTCTTTTAAAATTCATGAGCATCAACTTCAACTACATTTTTAACTTCAGAATATTTCTCTAATACAGAATCCCAGCACATTTTTAAAATACTCTTTATGCGTAAAGCCAAATGTTTTAAAAATAAAATTTACTTACTTAAGGAGCTGTTTTAAAATTATTTATCATGGGACTTGAAAATGAGGATTTTTCTGGGCATAGAAATTCCACTTCTAGAAATTTTAAGGAAATAATTAAAGTAGAATGCAAACATTTAGTTACAAGGATAATTATAATAAATATCACAGACTTAACAGTTAAAAAAAAAGTAAGTTGGAGTTGTTTTATAATAATGAAAAATTGGAAACAATCTAAATGTTGAACTACATGGCACAGGTTAAATACACCATGTTACATCCATACCAGGGAATAACATCAAGCTAAATGGAAAAATATTCATAATATACTGTCCTATCTTTTTGGCTTATCTGTGTTCTACAAAAAATACATATCGCTTTATTAATAAATGTATCAATTTACATGCCACTGTGCTATACATGAGAATATAGCAGGATAACATTTTAGATGATAGATTTATAGCAGATTAAGTTAGCTGTACTTACTATTATTTCAGATGCAAAACACCTTAAAGGATCATTTCCAGCTTCTTCAAATTGTTCGAGGAATTGTGCCGTCAGCAAAGGGAATTTCAAGCTTTTGAAACAACTAAGGCATAGGAAGTTAGGTAATTATGAAATCAACACTTCCCAAGTATAAAATGCCTAGTTCTTCATATCTAAGTTAATTTTACTTGAAAAATAACATAAGCATTGGTATGGCTTGAATGTCTGTCCCCTCCAAAACTCATGTTGAAATTTAACTGCCACTGTAACAGTACTAAGAGGTGGAACCTCTGAGAGGTGATTAGGCCAGGAGAGCTCTGCTTTTGTGGGTGGGATTAATGCCATTATAAACAGGCAAGTTCAGCCCCCTTTTTCCTCTTTGCCCTTCCACCTTCTGCAGCAAGAAGGTCCTTGCCAGATGCCAGCACCTTGATATTATATTCCCCAGCATCCAGAGCTGTGCGCCAATGAATTTCTGTTCATTATAAATCACTCATCTCAGTCAGGCATTGTTATAGCAGCACAATCAGACTAAGATAAGCACTAGCAACTCAATGGCCTATAAAACTGGTGACGTAACATCCTTAGTAGTAATGGGGAGGACATGAGAACACCTTGTTAGACTCAACATAGTAAGATTCACTTATATGTCTGGACCATTCCACTGGATTCTGAATGTTTGTCTGAGGACCAGTGCTAGTCCATGATATAGTTTTCATTAGTTCAAGAAAAAAAAATGGGACAATATAGTAATTTTTTCATAATGCTACATTTACTTAGAAAACCAAACTTTATCCTGTAATTAAGCCTTTCCTATTTCTTCAGTTAAAATATCTTTTCTTTTATGAAATAACAGGTTTTATAAATGGTAAAAATTTTTAAATGTCCTAACCTGATAAAATAAAAAGCCAACAATAGGTAGTCTCCAAAATTAAAAAATTATTGGTCCATGTAATTCAATAATCTAGTCCAGCACTATCCCATAAAGCCCCATATATAACTTAAGATCTTTTAGTAGTCATGTGAAAAAAGTAGTAAGAAACAGGAAAATTAATTTTAATAATTTATCTTAATTAACCAATATATTTGAAATATTATCATTTCAGCATGTTATCAGTATAAAACTTATTGAGGTATTTTACTATTTTTTTTTTTTCAAATAACAAGTCTTCAAAATCCAGGGGGTATTTTATACTTACAGCACATGTGAATTCAGACTAGCCATACATCAAGTGCTTGACAGCCATATTGAACAGTGCATGTTTAGTCTATAGCACCCGTGGAGTGCATGCTATTGGGTAGGTATTCTGCTACTGCTTTTGTGGTTAAGCTGGATGTTCAACTGTCTGGTGGTCCTGCTGCTACTTTCAAAGGGAGAGTAAAAACATAATTTCCCCACAGAAAGAGCAGATTCCTTGAGCTACATTAATCTATTTCCCCCACCTTCATTATTTACTTACTATGATGAATATAGGCAACATATAGCAGAATATAAAGCAAATTAAATGAATGGATTTATGTTTTATAATTTTTAAAAATATCAATACCTCATTAAATGCCTATGCTATATCAGCTGAACCCCGTATTTTTCTAAAATTCAAACTATGAAACTAGATTTATATTTACATGGCAAACAAAATAAGGCAAAGAAGCATAAAATAACTGAACTTATCAATTACTTAAGTCCATTGTGAGATGTTCTTAAAAATATACTTACAATTTCAGTAATTCATCCTTTAACTTTTCATTTTCATTTTCCAGTGAATTTTCTTTCTCATCAATGACTTCTTCCACAAAAGGCTTGGTAAACTCTACTAAGGCCTTGCAACATTGACAAAGCCCATAGTCATCTGTTTGTATTTGTTCTTTTGAATATGGAACAGGAAGAAGAGATAGCTGACTCCAAAGGGTAGACAATGCTAGTCCAACTGAATATGCCCTGTTATGAAGTTTCTGAATCACTAAAACAGAGATCAAGTTGTTACTTGAGGTAGCCTCATCAAGCATGCTAAACATGGGACAAAAAGTTCAGTAAATGTAGAATTATAAGGCACTTCCCCCCCCATTTTAACAACTCTAAAATCAGGACAACATATCATAGCTTAATTGGCAGTGTTTTTTCCTTCTTAGATGTGTATAAAATAACAGAGCATCTTACAATCATGGCATCTTACAACAAATGCCATGAAATCTCATTTACGTATGTTTATTAACAGGCTACATACTTAAGACAGAAACACATTCTTTCCATATTTTTTTTGGTTGTTATAAGCACAAAGTATGAGAGTGTCTTGTAAACTATAAAGCACTATACAAACGGGAGGTAGTATTATTAGTTTTTTTTCCTAGAAGACTGCATGTTAACAAGTGGTACAAAGCTGGTGGGCACTCATATTTAAAACAAATTTTGCTGGGCATAGTGGCTCACATCTATAATCCTAGCACTTTGGGAGGCCAAGGCAGGAGGATTACTTGAGGCCAGGAGTGCAAGACCAGCCTGAACAATAAAGAAAAACCTAGTCTTTACAAGAAATTTTTAAAAATTAGCTAGGCATGGTGGTGCACGCCTGTAATCCCAGCCTTTTGGGAGGCTGAGGCAGGAGCATCACTTGAGCCCATGAGTTTGAAGTTGCAGGCAGCTATGATGATGCCACCGTGCTCTAGCCTGGGCAAGAGAGTGAGATCCTGTCTCAAAAACAAAACAAAACAAAACAAATTTACTCTAATTTCTGATTTGGGGTCCCTCTATCAGACTCCAAGATATATGTATTTCCTAAAATGAAAAACAGCCTCTTCCCATAGATAAATACTGTCTGCCTTGGCCACCAAGACCTATCACTTACCAATACTGTTATTATACTTGTTTTCCAGTATTATTACCAATACTTCATTCATGGAGCCTTGTCATTCCAAACCTCATAGTTTCATTCTTCACTAGTACCTTTGCTAAGCCTAACCTAACCTCCCAATGCAGAGGCTGAGCAATGCCCTCCCTGACACTCTTCTTAACCAAGATATAGGACTACCACAATGATGTAAGACTGAGTACTACAGACACCACAGAGGCAATCCTTTAAATATGTTCAGAGGGAAAATTCTAGATATAAGCTTAAGATAGGAAGGTTAGGCAAAAAGCTATAGGTTACAACATAGCACATGAAAAAGAGTAATAGTAATAGTAACATGAATATACAGTCAACAGAATATATATTGTGTACCCACTCTGTGCCAGGTACTATGATCTTTCTATGAGCAGTAGGATTCAAATTGGCATTGCTATTATTAGTTTAAGCGGAGTACTCACTAATTAGTTGTAAATGTTACTTTGGTGTAGTGTTGACATTTGAAGGTAAACATTAAGGCACATACAGATAAAACAAGAAATACTTTGATATCAAAATGTTCATTACCTGTTTGTAATGGCTGAAGTAAGAGAAGGATAATTTGGGATATCTGTTTTCCAGAGGGCTCTTCAATCAGTTCAAGCAAACCCAACAATAATTCCTTTGGATTACATAACTATAAAAATATTCACAATTGAACCTGTTTAATACAAGTTGTATTTAAAGCCACATGATTACTATTTTTAAGAAGGCATATACTGAAAAAATATAATTACTTTTGCTTAACAGCAAAATGCCTCATACAATTGTTAAAAAAAAAAATATGCACCAGCAAAACACAGAATCTGTGATGGTTAAATCATTGTAAAACTAAAAAGGAGCAAGAAGTCAAAGGGTCTTTAAATGAGCAACTACATTTCAGGGACTTAAATTCTTGGCTAAAGGAAAAATTAGAGAACTATGGGAAGGGAGATACCTGATTACCAAAGCTCAAGTTTCCTTTGAGCATCACCTGTCTACTCTGACAGCTGCCTTAATAGATTTCCAGGGCTTCTAGCAGATGGGACCTTTCAAACTCACATTGCAAGGGTATTTAGACTAGTCCAGAGTCTCTTATACTTCCTGAACAGATAAAACTCTGCATTGCTTTCTTACTGGCCATATTTTATCAACTAACTTGCCTGTAAAAGCCCTCATAGTCAATAACTCATATCTAGATGGAGCTCTCTATGTAAGAAAGTATATATTTGCACTGATCCAAGTAGTTTCTTATAATGTCCTTTTCCTCAGAATTTATTTCTTAGCCATCATCCATTGACTTTTAACTGTAATAATCTTTTACCAAGGGTCTCTTTCTAAGGTTGTCAGTTACAACTGATCTGTATTCTACTCCCTGTTCCTAATTCTATTGTGATCACTTGCATTCTAGGCTTTTCATTTCCTTTTAGGGAACATACTACAGAGGAAAGACCACTGACATTTTATTATACTTCCATTGTTGTCAAAAGATCAGTGTGGCCTTGAACCACCTCTCTAAATCCTGAATTCCACATCTATACAATAAGGCTACTTGTTAAAATACAGCTTCCCAGGTCTCTCCCTGGAGATTCTGAATCACTGGCTCTGATATGAGGTTAGATAATTCTTATACCCAGAAAATTTGGGAAATACCAAAATGGAATTGCCCATCTAATCAATAAGATTGGGTCTTTCTCCAAAGAGTTCCCTTCTGCCTATATTTTCATGAACTAAAAGCTTTCTTACAAAACAATAAACATGAAAGGGAATTATAAAATACTGCTGTGTGTTATGCCAAAGAGAACCTAGATTTCTTAACTTACCTTTACCAATAAATCAAGCATCAAAAAATAAACTTTTCTTTCATCTTCTTTATCATTCCTTAAAAGACATCGAACAACAGGACCAACAAGATTCCAGCCCATATTCTTGATGATGACCTGTAAAAACATTTTCAGAGTAAAGCAAACACTGCCACCTATAGGACTCTCACAGTGTGCTTTCCTAACTTGGAGAGGCTTAGAATTTTCCCTGAAATAGGAAAGATGAGGTAAATTGAGGCTTATGACATTTCACAGGGACCTGCTAGGGTTGGCTGCTAACAGATATCAACATTTTAAAATAGTTTTTAATACTTTCACTGATGAAAGGCAATAGGATCTTTACTCTTTATCAGATAAGGTGATCTTTCCTAGGACTTAAATATTTCCTCTATTTCCAACAAGAGAGTTAATTTGCTTAATATTCACAAGTACTTAACTTCCACAGAGAATTCTGCTCCCCTAATTCATAAAGAAATCTGGCCAATGATCATGCACTTTTGAAGTTCCTTGGAGACTCTCTAAATATATTATAACCATTGTAATTTATATAAAAGGAGGAATGCAACTTCATTAATTTTCTCTCTACATACAAGTTGCTTCTATTTTCAAAGATATTTCAGAATGCTTACCACACAAGTAAAAGTTTATCTTATAATTAGTAATTCACATTATCAAAACCACAGATGTTCAAAATTATCAACAATGTACTCCACTTCTCTGGCTTTGTACTTCAAATCATCACTATTTACCAAGCACATGCTACATAATATTCTAGGTGCTAGAAATAAAGCGAGGAACTCATCAGGTAAGTTCTCTATTCTCATGGAGTTTACATTCTAGGCTCATTCTTAAAAAAGCAGATCTAGGAGGAAGACAAAATGACATATTTAATACCCCATCCTGACCCTAGTCTTGTAAGATAATAAAGGTAGAGTACAGGGTACAGCAGTGCCCCCCATCTGTAGGGGATACATTCCAAGACCCCCAGTGAGTACCTAAAACCACGAATAGTACTGAACCCTATATACACTATGCTTTTGTTTAATACATACATACCTATGATAAAGTTTAATTTATAAATTTAAAAATTAACAATAACAAGTAAGAAAATAGAACAATTATAACAATATATTGTAATAAAAGTTATGTGAATGTGGTCTATCTCTCTCACAAAGCAGAACAATAGTAAATCTTGATCAATCTTGATAGCGTGACCTGGCAAGAAAATTAAATTATAGTCAGTTTTAAACATTGTCTTATCAATATCTGAACCTTTGCATTTGGCCAACCACACATTACAAAGGTGATTCCCAAGCTATTAAGACTAAGCCTCACTATGCTTAAATCTATCCCATTAGCTATTTTGCAGCATGCTAAAAATAAAACACTCAGGCATGCAATGCCTGAAGAACAATTTAGATATATAGATATACTTCTCTTCTCCCTCTGCCTCACTGATACAGTGCTGACCCTTACCTCCTTGGCAGGCCTCTTCCTCTCTACCTGTCCCTTAAATTCCTTACCTCCTTGGCAGGCCTCTTCCTCTCTACCTGTCCCTTAAATTCCTCAAGAGTAGATCCTGGGCCTCCTCTCTTCTGCCCTTTTTCTGTGAACTCAGGCAAATTCTTTTTCTTCCCTCTCAATGCTTCAATTACTTAATCTTTAATAGTCATGCACAAATCTACATCTTAATTTCCTATATCTCCATAGAGCTAAAAACCTTACTTTCCAATTGCCTAGTGCATCTTAAAACTCAAAATTTCTAATAGACAACTCACTTGTCTTTCTTCAGGAAACTTTCTCCTCTATTTAGGTTGCCTTTTTCTGTTCAGGATATCATATATTACCCTTTCAGAGGCTAGAAACCCAATCGTCTTTGACACTTCGCCCTCTCTTACCGACATAATCAGTCCCCTCTATTCTATCCTAAAACTTCCTTGCAAGTGCTACATATGCTAACCAAAGGTACAGCAGAGTGGTTAAGAGCTCCAAAACCAGAGTACACAGGTCTGATTCCCGGATGTCACATAAAAGCCAAGTTACTTTGGGGCAAGTCATTCAACCTTTCAGTGATTGTTCCCTTATCTATAAAATGAATTTAATAGTATCACCCATCTTATGGGATTCTAGCAAGGCTAAATAATAGACGTAAAGCACTTAAGACATCTGGCACATAGTAAACACTCAAAAAATATTAGTTGTTATTAATTTTATTATTATTAGCTAAAAGATAAGTACTCTCAAAGGTTATCCTCTGAGAATGCAATTGGAAAAAATCAAGAAGGGTTTAAAAAAACACATGAAATTTACTGTAGTTTGTGCTATAAAGTTATGGAAAACATTTATCAAAAACAAAATTAAATATCCCAATTTTTCCAACAAAAAATAAAAAGGGATAAGCCATTTGAACTACTAAGAGATTCCATAACAATGTACGATGAAAAAGTTTTAGGAATCCCCCAAATCCAATCAAGGTGCTATGGATAAAAAAAGAGGCCAACATGCCTATACTGTGATATCAACAAAGAAAACTTCTGTAAAATAAATAGCACTATAAATGAAAAAAGAGCATGATCCTAGAAGGAAAATGGTTTTCTTTATACTCATAAGAAGGGGAGTCCAAAGACAGTGTTGCCAAACACTGTGTCCCAGGAAAAAGTTTTTACTGACCCACAAACAAGATCCTTCCCCATTGTGGAGAACGATTACTCAGCCTATTTTAAGTGGATTATATTGACTGATAAGAACATCCAGCTCTTCCTCATTCTGATTTTATGCACACAAAATACTATACTTAAAATTTGGTTTTCCATACACATTTGGCTGGAGGAAGAGAATGGGCTGATCACCAAAAATGATTATCTAGCCTGCCTGATATTAATACTTATATTTCACAAGGTAAATTAATGACTCAAATGCCACTTTTTGATCCCCTAAACCAGAAGTAATCCTGTTCCTTCTAAAGCCCTTTACTTCAACTACAGCAGTTATTTCATTTATTCTATCTCCTTATCGTTAGTTGTTTACATATTTATCTCTTCCACCAGAATATAGGCACCTTCAAGTATACGAATATTCCTACTTCCTTTTTTGTTTTCCACAGTTTCCTACTGTGAAAATTTAAGTTGATTCTTAAATGTTTGATAGATAAATGAATGGATGAATAACAGCATTATGTGATTATTCTCTTCCCAAGATTAAAAAGTAAACATAAAGATGGTACTTACCTTGTTCTTCTCATTTTGAATAATTTCTAATAGCTGGTCTATGTGCCCTTCTTCTATGCATCTTTGGCCAGCTAACTGAAATAGGCCAAAATCTTCTTCTTTAAAATCTTGCTCTCCTAGGATTTGCTGGAAAAAAACAAAACAAACATATACAAATAAAAATTCAATACAATAACTTCTTGATTTATCTCTCTGAAAAAAGGAAATCTGTCTAAATTCTAGATAAATTACACATAAATACACGTATGAAAATTAAGATTCCCCTAATAAATACTTTAATGAATGATCCTGAAATCCAAAGTACCAAAAAAAATATGAAAAAAGATCAGTATTAAAATTAAAAAGGTTATTTAGACAAGTATGTCACCTGGAGAAATAACCCAATCTGCCTTCCTGCCCTCATGCTATTTACAAATCACAAAAAGCAGGGATTAAAAAAGAATTTGAGTGACAACAAATGTAATTAAAAATAATCTGCGCCAGTCCCATATTTTGAAAGGTATTTGATTTTACAAAAACAAAAAAAAATTACTTACACATCTCTTTATTATGGACTGAAGTTCCTCCACAGCCATTCCTAGTTATTTTTCCTAGTTTCGATGCTGAAACGTACTAATATAAAACACTGTTAACTGTCTGGGGTATTACATTTAAGTATTCATAAATTATGTTTCATTCTGATAGATTATTAGTAAACACAATAAAGAAAGTATAGTTTTAAAGTTGAAATGTTATTACTAAATGTATGTCAACCTAAGAAAGTTTTTTTTTTTAAAAAGCCCCTATTGTATCTTTTTCTTTCCCTATTTCATCTTCTAAGTTTTCTAGAAGCATAGTTTTGAAAGATATCTTAAACACAGAAGGAAAAAAACCTTTACCACTCCAAAAGGCGAGGCAAATACGGACTAAAGAGCTTTAAAAAGGCAAAGTATTTCTTTTCTGAAAAAAATTTCTATAAAGTGGACTTGAAATAAAAATTCTAATCATTAGGGGATTTATTTTTTAATGTCCCACTCCACAAAAACTGGGGTACCACACAAAACTAAGTCATCCAAAGGATGTGAAGGTTCAGATGCCCTCCACCCTATTTCTCTCTAGGGGTTGCAGTCCCCGAAGTAATCAATCCAGTCAGTGACTGTATCACACGGAGACTAGGCAACCCGCAGCCCCCAGAGGAGGACGCCAATTCGCTCCCGCAGACCATCTTCGCTCCTGGTGGGAAGGCTCGGCTCCAAGCCAAAGCAGGGGCGCGGGTCAGCCGGGTCCTCAGGGCAGCGCGTTCGAAGGAGGATAATACCCCAGCGCGCGTGCGGACGGCACCCAGAGGGAGCCATTTCTCCCGATTCCTGCTCGCCTAGGCGTTTGGGCCCCACCACCTCGCGGGGCCTGGTCGGCCTGTGACACCCAGTACTTCACGGCTGACTGCCAACCGCGCTCCCCAGCCGCCCCGGACCCCTCCGCGAGTCCACTTACCGGCCAGACCTAAAGCCCTTCTCAGTCCCCGCCACCTCGGGCCCCGCAGGCCGCTCTCCCAGCCCCGCCCCCGCTCCCTCCCCGGCCGCCCCGGCCGCCCCGGCCGGTCCCGCCCCGCGCTAAGCGTGGGGAGGCGGAGCTTCCAGGGGAGACGCCAGAGCAGATCCCAGACCTTCTGACGGCTGGTCCCCATGGCGGACAAGGCCGGGTCGCGCTCCGCCGGCCGCGAGACCGGGGCTCCCCGCCCCTCCCGAAACGCCGCAGGTAGGAACAAGGGCTTTCTCCCACCTTGGGACCCAGACCAAGGCGCACAGGGCGCTCCCGATGGGCTGCTCCGCGAGAGGGGATCTCCTTGAGTAGAGAAGGCCAAGAAAGAGCTTCCCACCGCCGTCCTCGCACCTTCTGGGAAGGCTCTCCCAGCTGGACCCTGTCCCTTTACACACATGTTACAAGATTTTCCCCAGCCTCTGAGAGAAAGGGCAGAGGAGATGCTGGGAGCCAGAGCTGAGGCCCCAGGGTGGGCAAGTGACCAGTTCAGCGTCAGCGGACCGTGTGCAGCTGGCCTTGAACCTAGGACCGGTCCTCCTTCCAGACTGCTTTGGGGTCCAGTTCTCTGAGGCGTGGGACTTCCCTCTTCCCCCCGGGAGCGGACATTTGGGGAACGGAGAGAGATTTCTCCTAAAAGTACCCAGATCTCAGATTTTCAGAAGTGCTTAATTAAGCAACTGTGATACATGAGAAAATTCAATTCCAAAAGACGTATCTTTTAACCAAGAAAAATTAGAGTAATCAATTAACAAAAACAAATTGAATTCCCTGCCTATTTCTTTTTAATTTACACACAGGATTGGAAATAAATGTGTAGAAAAGAAGAAAAGATGGTCTACAGTTTATTTGGGTAGGAGTCTATCCTGTACTTAATGTGTTTGTGTAGATTTGACCTACTATGTTCATACATGGCCTAAGGGGGACGTTTCTGCGAAATGCTTCCTTAGGTGATTTTGTTCTTGTGTGAACATCATACTTACACAAACCTAGATGGCATAGCCTGCTACTCACTTAGGCTATATGGCATAGCGTATTGCTTCTAGGCTGCAAACCTGCACAGCAGGTTACTGTACTGAATACTTTAGGCAATTGGAACACAATGGTATTTGTGTATCTAAACATATCTAAACATATAAGAGGTGCAGTAAAAATACAGTATTATAATCTTACAGGACCACCGTCTATATGCAGTCCATCGCTTACGAAAATGTCATCATGTGGCACATGACTGTATTTTTTTTTTAATTGTAGGTACTAAACAGGCAAGTGCTCTGAAACAAGATGCTTCTAAAAGGTATGAGAACTACTTGGACAACTGTATTCATTTCTCTATTTCATATTATTTGAACCAATTTTAAAACAATCATGGTTACTTTTTTTTAGAGAAAATTATAAGAGGAAAAGGGAAGATCTGGAAAGTACTACCATAAATTCTCACATAGACGGTTACATCCATCACTATACTCCAGGCTTCAAGAAAACCAAACAAGACACTCTTACATGGCTAGTGGAGGTTATGAGTATGGTTAGAAAGGTGTCTGTGGGAACAAACATTCCTGAAATAGCCAGGAAATCCTTTTTCGCCTCTTTAGGTACATTCTCCTTTTATTGCTTCTCCTTTTATTGTCTTTTATTGTCTCTCTGGACAATGCCAGAGACTCACTGTCCAAGTTTCTCTTATTACTCCAAGAAACTTTTTCTGTTCTTTGTTACATCAAGTCTAGATTTTTATCAAAAAGCTTTCCTGAGCTGGGCAAGCTGGCTCATGCCTGTAATCCCAGCACTTTGGGAGGCCAAAGTAGGAGGATTGCTTGAAACCAGGAGTTTGAGACCAGCCTGGGCAACATAGTGAGACTCTGTCTCTACAAAACATTAAAAAATTAGCCAAGTGTGGCAGCATGCACCTGTAGTCCCAGCTCCTGGGGAGGCTGAGGTGGGAGGATTGCTTGAGTCCAGGTGTTCAAAACTGCAGTAAGCTGTGATAGTGCTGCTGCACTCCAGCCTGGGCAACAGAGCAACAAGATATTATCTCATGTCACAGAAGTTTTCTAGAATAGGAGTAGTCTATGAAGGGGATTAAAAAACATATAGCTATGATTTTTCACTTTGTCAAGACTCACTCATCTTGTATTGGCTTTGGTCTTAATTTACTCATTCTTTCAAAAATTATTTACTGAGTATAAAATATTCTAGACCTGTGTTAGGCCCTGAGGATATGGTGTTGAACAGAATAGACACAGTTCTTGTCTAGTGTAACAGAGAAATAAATAATAATTAATACAAATAAGTATGTAATTACAAATTGTGTTAAGTGCTATAAAGAAAAAGACTATGATGTTAGGAGGAACTAATAACACAAGTCCAGTATGGTTTCAGGCGTGGCAGGGAGATTGGCTGTGGGTTTTCAGGGAAAGACTTCTCTGAGGAAGTAATAAGGTAAGACCTGAAAGCTAAGTAAATGTTAAGCAAAGAGTAGTGAGGAGAGACCTCCAGCTAGAAGTGACAGTATGTGTCAAGACCCTGAGACAAGAAAAAGCTTGGCCAGTTCAAAAAAAGGAGTGATGCCTAGGGTGGTGTGCAGCATTCTGAGCAAAGGACGAAAGGTACATAGGAAAAGGTTAGAGAGAGGGAATTCTGTTCATTTAGTACCTAGTAGGCCACGGTGAGGAATTTAGATTTTTTAAGTGCAAATAGGAAAACTTTAAGTAATGGAGTGATGAGATTTAAGTTTTAAAACATTAGAAATGGTGATCCTCTAGGAATGGAGAAAATGAATGGATTTGAGATACATTTTAGAGAATGTTTCCCTGTGGAGCAGCATGATTATACTGACTTGGCTGTAGGAAATATTGCAAGAATAAGGTTTAGTTAATATTGATTATGATGGTAATTTCCAACTTTCAATATGGATCTGACCACAAACCTGTGGAGATTATATTTCCTACAATTTGAGGAATGTAGATAAGCTGAAATTTATTTTGAGCAGATCACCCAGGATGGTGAAATCATTAAAAATTCATAGGGACCTATGTGATTCTTCCTGATAAAAAGAAAAAAAAAATCCATGGGAAGCCAGGCATACACCCATCTGTAGTCCCAGCCACTGGGGAGGCTGAGAGGGAAGGATCGCTTGCGCCCAGGAGTTCAAGGCCATCCTGGGCAACATAACAAGACCCCATTTAAAAAAAAAAATCCATGGGGGTAACCAGTTGTTGAGGGAATGACTCACCCTCTATAAATTTATTCTAACTAAAGAATACTTCTATATTCAATCCAGCTGAATACTATAAAGACAGACCAGGCACAGTGGCTCACACCTGTAATTCCAAGCTCTTTGGGAGGCTGAGGTGGGAAGGTTGTTTGAGCCCAGGAGTTTGAGACAGCCTGGGCAATATAGTGAGAACCTGTCTCTACCAAAAATAAAGAAAAATTAGCCAGGCATGGTGGTGTGCGCCTGTAGTCCCAGCTACTCAAGAGGCTGAGGTGGGAGGATTGTTTGAGCCCAGGAGGTCACGGTTAAAGTAAGCTATAATTGTGCCACTGCACTCCAGCCTGGGTGACAGAGTGAGACCCTGTCTCTTAAAAAAAAAAAAAACAGCAAAACACAGACATTGAAGAGATTTGCAAAACATAAAACAATTCCGCTCTTCTCATTAATTTTTTCATTTAATAATGTTACTAACATGTAATGGGTTAATTATTATTAAATGAATTAATAAATGCTTTAAAATTTTCTCAGTTTTAATGTGATAGAAATATTGCCAGATATAATGCACATAAGTAAAATCTCTCATTTTAAGAGTATAAAGGAATCCTGAGACCAAAAAGTTTGAGAACTGCTCTTGTACACCACATTACCTATCGTCATTTGGGACAGAGGGCAGCAGTGAGAGAGGGCTGTCCATGAGAAGCAGCTCTAGGTATCTATCAATTAAAATGAGTCTGGCTGTTACTGCAGGTTGAGGCAGTTGATGTCCTCAGTCAACAATTCCTTCATGCAGGTTGTGTACTGATCATAGCTTTGATTGGTAGGCAGCAATATGAGAAAAATAAAATGAGTTTTTCATGAAGCTAAATGTATTCAATATAAAGAACTGCCGTTGAATCTGTGTTCATGTCTTTTATACTTCTTTGATATAAAAATGGCCTTTATGAAATGGGAGGATAGGTGTTACTTGCAAAACTCATTGTTTGCCCTAAATGACAAAATAAATTGTTAGCAAAACTTTGTCAGTCCTCCATATTGTTTTTGTAAAACATACTGCTCCAGGCAAGGAATTGGAACCTAAAGTTTTGGAAGTCAATAGGAAGAAAAGGTTAGCCACATTCTAGGTCCAGATGTGAGAGCTAGATCAAGGTCCAGGAGGCCAGCCAGGGTAGTTCTGGTAGGCAAGTGGAAACCAGTGCAGGAAAGAAGCAAATAAGTCAGCAAGACAGTTGATATCTTTAGTCCTATGTAAGTGATTCTCAACCTCATTGAACAGTAAGGTTATCTTGGTGCTTTTAAGAAAAACCAATAATGGGGACCCATCCTCAGAGATTCTGATTTAATTAGCCTGTAATGGGACCTGGGCATAGAACCTTTTTTTTTTAAATCTCAGATGATCCTTATGTGCAGCTGGGATTGAGAACCACTGTCCTATGGGCCATTGTTTGATCGGATGGCCTCTGCTTTTATGTTCCATAATGTGTAGGGGCCAGCAAAAGGCTGACAAGAATCCCACTGATGACAAGGACAGGCCATCCTAGAAAGATTTTTATTTTCCTAAAGCACACATTCATATCAGTATAGTTATTTAGCAAGAATTCACAACAAAATTAAACACTTCTTTGCAAATGTGACTCTGTGCTGTCAAACTGGGCCATCAGTTAACTTTTGGGACTTGACACGAATTTTTACTTACAAGAACAGCCAAAGTCATCTTTCTCTCTAATCTATACTGATTTCTGGCTCCTTATCAAAGGAAAATCCTCCCTTTTTAGGTATACTTTGTCATGATAGAGTACAAACTCTAACTGGCCAAAAAATTCCACTTCGTTTTCTTTTCTAAAGGAATCTCTGAGTGCTTCCTTATGCTCTGAAGCCTGGAAATAATCGTGTTGTGACAGATTTCTATGTATACAGTGCAACAAGTAGCACTTGTTGGAAATGGTGTTTCCATTTTTAATAGTATTGGATCACAAGTAATAGCATTAAAAAATATAAATTTAATTTAAGTGGCAAAATAGTTAAATTTATGTTGTATTTTAAAACATGGACTATTGGCCATGATGAAGCTTAAGATTAGATTAACTTTCTCATTCAAATTTTAGGAAAGCAGAACTAGAAGCAGCTGTGAGAAAGAAGATTGAGTTTGAGAGAAAAGCTCTACATATTGTTGAACAGCTTTTAGAAGAGAATATTACAGAAGACTTCCTAATGGAGTGTGTATGTGTTAACAAATTAATAGTTTTGTAGTATAACATCTTTTAATCTGTATAACATGAAATTTATTTGCATTATTAATATCTTTGAATCTGTTCTCAGTCATTAGATGCAGGTAACATGCTATATAATTTGCGCATTTAAAAGTAATCAGCTATCACACATCCATTGTATAATGACCTTAAAATGCACTAATGAAAAAAATATAAGTACACAGCAAGGTGACAATAGTTAATAATAATGTATATTTCAAAATTATTAAAAGAGTGGACTTTAAATGTTCTCACCACAAAGAAATGATAAGTATGTGAGGCAATGGATATGTTAATTAGCCTGATTTGCTCATTCCACAACATATACATGTATCAAAATGTCATATACCCCATAAATACATATAATTATTGTCAATCAAAAATAAAAAGGAAAAAGAAAAATATGTATATTTTACTCCTTAGGTGTAGTTCTTTTAACCAGTCTGCTAATATCACTTGATTTTCCTCAGTTTGCACTAGTGATCACAATGTCAGTTTTCTATATTCCGTGTTGTACTATTTAAAGTAACAAAAGATTATTGTTCTAGTTAGTGTAATTCCATTAATTTTGATATTTTAAAAAGCTGAAATACAAATCATTTATGATTTAACATAAAAAGAATTATAATCTGTATTAAATTTTTTTGTATTTTTAAACAGCTTTATTGCATTAAAATTTTGAATGGAAATTTCTTTTATATCCTCATAATCCTTTAGAGAAAAAATTAAAACTCAGAGCTTCTCTTGCAAAAATAATTCTTAGTGTGGTTCAGAGATCTTTCTAAACAGGAATACGAACATGACAGTATTTAAAATGATATAGGTAACTGCTTTAGAATCTACATATATGATGACACCAAAGAAGACAAAAACAAACCAAATACGCATATGCTTCATTTGAAAGAAAAAATTTATATCAATCTCAATAAAAAGTATTTTAGTCCTGTGAAAAGAGAAAAATTTGTTCAAAAAGATCTCAAAGTCATGAAACAAGAATTGAGATTATTTGAACAGGAGGATGTCAAAGGAAAATATTTGGTGTTAGCTTATAACCATCTCTTCACCTGTACTCATTCTGTACAGTTTTTTCAGAAGTAGGAAGATTTTGCCCAAAATTTATCTAGGAGTCACAATGACACCTTTGAAATACTTTGTTTTTTAAGATTGTGCTTTTAAAAAATAGGTAAATTTATATTTTATTACTTTATGTGGTTTAGTTTAGTTTTATATTTTTTCAGTAATACTTTTTTAAAAATAGAAAATACTATTATCATTTAGCTTTGGTATAACAATAGTACTACTTCTCCTGCCTTAGAATTATTTCATAAACTATATAATCTACAAGGATGCATAGTCTACTGTGGCAGAAGTTTTTGTTTTGTTTTTAGTAATAACTAACATTTTTTGAATGCTTACTATATGTTGACCACTTTTTTAAGTGCTTTTCCTCTATTTTCTCCTCTAATTCTAACCTCAAACTTATGCAATAGGTACTATTGTTAACCCTGTGTTTTCAGATGAGATAGATGAGGCTTAGAGAGCTGATAAATGAACTTTTCCATTAATCTGGGAGGCAATGCCCCTCTCATTTCATTATAGGGGAAGTTTATCACAGCTGCTCACTACAGCGATGTCGTGGATGAACGTTCTATTGTCAAACTCTGTGGTTATCCTTTATGTCAGAAGAGGCTGGGAATTGTAAGTAACTCTTTTTCTTTTTAAAATATAGACTTTTATTTATTTTATTTAGCAAAATACTTTGTAGTAAGATAAAAAATGAAACGTGAGGTCATTAACTAGTGACATGGCTTGCCCAGAGATATGATATAAATGACTTAATCTCATAAAGTTCACATTTATTACTTGGATTCTTTAGTAAACTATACTTCCTTTTCTTTAGGTACCAAAACAGAAATATAAAATTTCTACCAAAACCAATAAAGTCTATGATATTACTGAAAGAAAGGTAAGTTTAAAGGCTATTTTAAATGTGGCAATAAATTTTAATGATGCTACATAGGATTCTTAAAATAACTGTTTAAAATCTTACCTGTTAGAAAATAGCCTTGTTAAAAGTTTGGGGGTTTTTTGGTAAATATTTCAATCAACACATTAAAAAGTTCTTTGCGTAAGCTTTAGTTAAGACTTGAGCATTTCAAAAATTAAAAGTGCAAACTGGCACAAACCTAGGCAAGTAAATCAGGGAACAGAATAGAGAGCCAGTAACAGACTCACCACATATGTGGACACTTGATAAATGACAATGGGAGTATTGCAGATCAGTGGAGAAAGGATGGATTTTTCAATAAATTGTACTGATACAATTATTTATCCAGGTGGATAAAAATGAAAATTGACACTCTCAGTCTACCTAAATGTAAAAGATAAACTTTTTTGAAGACAGTATGGGAGAATATAAACTTGGGGTAGAGAGACTTCATTAAATAAGATAGAAAATTATAGCATATGGAGGAAAAACTCATAAACATTTCTACATTAAAATGTAAAACTTTTGTTCATCAGAAGTTTCTAAAAAAGAGTGAAAAGATAAGCCACAAAGGAGAAGAACTTATATTCCCCACATGTAACTGAACACAGATTCATATCCAGAATACATAATCTATAAGAAAAAGACAGAAAAATTTTACACAAGGAATTTGAATGGCTAATGAACATATGAAAAGATACTCAATTCAGTAATCAGGCAA
This sequence comes from Daubentonia madagascariensis, assembly GCA_023783475.1. Taxonomy (NCBI): domain Eukaryota; kingdom Metazoa; phylum Chordata; class Mammalia; order Primates; family Daubentoniidae; genus Daubentonia; species Daubentonia madagascariensis. The sequence goes on along the minus strand of JAKFHU010000913.1, from coordinate 24,544,878 downwards.
GTAGCAAATAAAAACACACTGAGTTACATTTTCACAGCCCCCAAAGTAGCAAAATTATAAAAATTTGACAACATTAGGAACTCTTTATACTGCTGGTGGGAATAAAAATTGGTCCACCTTTTTGAGAAACTTTTTGGCATTTATCTCATAAAATCAACTTCGCACATTCTTCATGACTGACCATATCTATTCCTTGGTATATACCCTAAAGAAATTCTTACCCATGTGCACCACCATGTGTGTAAAAGAATGCTCATAGCTGTGTAAACAAAATGTGCTATATACATACATAATATACAAAGGAATATTATTTAGCCTTAAAAAAGGAAGGAAATTCTGACAAATGCTACAGGATGGGTGAACTTTGAAGACATTGTGCTAAGTGAAATAAGCCAGCACAAAAGGACAAATATTGTGTGATTCCACTTATATAAGGTACCTAAAGTAGTCATATTCATAGAGACAGAAAGTAGAATGATCGCCAAGGGAGGTAGGAATGGGGAGTTACTGTTTGATGGGTATTGTTTTGTAAGATGAAAAGAGTTATAAAGATGAATGTTGGTGATGGTTGCACAACAATGTGAAGATACTTAATGCCACTGAACTATACGCTTGAAAATAGTCAAGATGATAACTTTATGTAATTTTACCACAATTTAAAAAAAATTATTGTAAAAAATATGTTCATAGTAACATTGTAGTGATAACAAGAAAATTAGAAATAACTCAATTGTCTATAATTGTAAAGTGTGATATACTAACACAATGGAATGTAATACACAATGAAAACAAGCTACAACATGACTGAATCTTAAAAAACATAATTTTGAACAAAAGAAGATACATAACAATGTTACTCCATTTAGATAAAGTTTAAAAATAGGCAAAACTGGATGATATGTTTTATAAGGATATATATACAGGTGGTAAAACTAAACAAAAGCCAGGGAATGATTAATACCAAATATATGATAGAGGTTACCTCTGGGAAAAGTGGAGGGCGATGCAGTTGGGGAGGGGCACATAGAGGCCTTCAAAGGTAGTGTATCTGATTTCTTACCTTGAGTGGTAGATTAGTAGGTTTTCATTTATTATTTGAACTACACATTTATGTTTTATACTTTCTTCTGTATATAGGTTATTTCACAACAAGAAAAACTAGTTTTAAAATGTTCTTTTCAGTCTTTTTGCAGCAATTTTTGTTATCAAGCATCTAAGTTTTTTGAAGCACAAATTCCAAAAACTCCAGTATGGGTTCGAGAAGAAGAAAGGTAATTTAAATCACTATGTATACACATTTATTCATATATTCTAATAATTTCTTTCTGCTTTTTTAGATAGGCTGAAGGTAGGTCTACTTTTCTGTAGAATGTTACCATTTACACATTTTAATTGTGGAGAAATGGTTATATTTTAAGCACAGTTGTTAAGGATTTTACACTTAAAATCAGAAGATTCATACATACAAATGTTATTTGTTTGCTGTTTTAGCTTTAATCACAAAACCAGAACTTTAATTGTGGTTTCCTACTATGCCATTTATGTCTATGAATCCTGCTAATATAGTAATCCTGGAGTAAGCATGTTAAATTTTTTCAGAAGATACTGGGTCTTGGGATCCTAGTAAACTCACTTTGCTGCGAGGAAACTACTAAGGTTAAAAAGTTCGAGTTACTAATTCATTTAATCTTTATTAAAATCACTACAATATTTTATAAATTTAAAGAAAGCCAGTTAAAAGTCATTTTTTGCAAAAAATGTTTATAGACATTCCTGGGGTTTTGCCTCTTGGTACATAAACACTTGCAATATTTTACTACTTACTAAAGTCGAGAAAATTTATTATTAAGGGTGAAGTGGCATAATAATATAACAAAGGTAACAAAAATTATTGTTGAGGTAACTAAACATTGTTCTAGAAATTCCAAACAAAGGCTTAATGAGATAATGTCTCAAATAATTCATGTTTAAAAGAGAATATTATAACAACACAAGGCAGTGTTATTTATAAGATAGGATCTATGCTAAATAAACGTAATGACTTAAACACAATGAGATGCAGGTTAACTAAAGATCTTTGCCTCAAAAAACCAAAAAAAAAAACCCTTAAAGTCTTATCTGATACACAAGGTGATAGGACACCACCCTTAATTCAACTAACATCAATTGTACTGATGACAGTACCTTTGATGGCAGACACCTCTGCCTGCTAATCTAATCCTGTGTGGTTTAGATTATGTAAAACATACTATCCTGTGGCCTTTGTTAATTGAATTAAACATAATGACTAAATTGTTCATCATTTCACCACCAGCCTGTCAGCTTTCTTGCTTAGAGGATAAAAGATTGTGTCATTGTCCAAGGTGACTAGGAAGCTAAGAGCACCTTTTTACTTATCACTCTTTCTCCTTTTTAAATATTTCTTTCACCAGAGCTGCCCATTGCCTCCTCAGCCCTCCGACAGCAACATATTTCATTCCCCACTACCACCAGTGTTTCCTAGGTTATCCTTAACTTGGCTTCCAAAGGTATTTTCTCTACTTCTTAAATTTAACGCTCTGTGCCATTCTCATATCTACTTCAACTGCTTCAAAACCATTTACCAAACCACCTTGCCTGCCATCTCTATTTTTTTCAAACATAGTTACTGGTACTTCCTTTGGCTAATTTAAGGTTAGAGTTCTTCCCTCTAACCTTTTCATAAAATCTTATCATCCTATATTCAGAATGCCTACTTTTTCCCAGAACTTGAAGCCCTGTCACTTTATATTTGTGGTTCTTGAAATTCTACCTTATCTATATACCCTTCCCTATCTGACTAAAAAAGAAAGATGAAAATGGCCTTTGTTTCTCTAATCTAAACTAATCAATTTAATTTACATTCAGAGTGTGCAATATGTGTTTAGTACCTGGCAGGTTACACACACACACATGCACACAAATGTATAAAACCCAATCTGTGAGTTTAACAGTCATTGGGATGGCAGAACAAATACATGAGTGAAACAATTTTGTATTGACTTTAATGGGGACCTGTAATGTGAATTAGCAAGGCTAGGACATTGCATAATGAGAAACTGTAAGCAAAAGTGAAAAAATAAATTCCTGGGAATGGGTTGAGGTATTGAACATTGCCCACTTGAAATAAAGGGTATATGGTGGGAAAAAATAGGATAGGCAAGTAACAAGGGGCCAGGCTAAGTTTGGTGTATACTGAAGTACTGAGGAGCCATCTAACATTTTTGAGCAGAACTAAATCTGGTATTGGTGTACAAAATGAATTAAAGAAGAATGAATCATAATTAAAGAGCTGAAAAGGTCCTTAGATTTAATCCAACCCCTTCATTAAAGAAGTTCAGAAAGATTAAGTGTATTTCTAAAGCTAGTGATAGGTTCTAAATGAGGCCAGGATTCTATTCATCATATTCCACTTGATTAGAAGAAACCAGTGAGTAAGCTATAAATGTACATTTGTCCCACTGCATAGTGTAACTAGAGCTCTTAATTATGTATAACACTTGTAGTTTATAATCATATCAGTATCTTTTATATCTGGATGAATCAATGTTACTTTAATTTCTAAATTCTTAGGGGCAGGAATTATGCCAGTGTTATTAAATCCACTAGAGGTCACTGTTTTTTCACAGAGGCTGTTTTTTTGTTTTGTTTTGTTTTGTTTTGTTTAATGTGTGCTAAGGGTCAGAATTCTAGAATTTGGTATTTTAAAAGCTTGTCTACCTATTGCATATCTAAACTCTACAGAAATGTGGTATTTTAAAGAAAGTCTGTTCATGTATGTATGGGGTACAGCATTCAGAACTGATCTTTTATTTTTTTATTTTTTATTGTTGGGGACAGGGTGTTGCTCTGTTGCCTGGGCTAGAGTGCAGTGGTGTCACTCATCATAACTCACTGCAGATTCAAACTCCTGGGCTCAAGCGATCCACCTGCCTCAGCCTCCCGAGTAGCTGGGACTACAGGCATGCGTCACTGTGCCTGGCTAACTCATCTTCTTTTAAAGGGGAGAAAATGGCTTCTTTAAAATGGCAGCATTTAGTATTTAATGCAGATATATTTTTATTAGCTTACAGTTAGTAATCATAATAAGCAGTAAATTGCATCATAAGAGTAATTTTAATAATAATTTTAAAATAAGAATAAATTTTAAAATCCAGTCAAAGAATTAGATATACTATTATTGCAATGACTTCTAAACTTTTTGACCATTATAATACATGCATTTTACATTATGATCCAGTATATCCATATAACTGACACAAACATTTTATGAAATAGTATTATCCTCACGACATGAAATGTCTCTGATATTTTCGACTCTGTTGCTATTATAAAATGCTGGCAGCCACCCACATAATTGATTAGTCCTGATTACGGTTTGAAGAGCACGGTTTTGTTGACTCTAGCTCAGGTTTTTAGTTGTTTTACTATAGGAAAGTTGCTTTTCAACACTAGGTCTCAGCTTCCTCATTTGTAAAAGGAGAAAGTTGCATTTAACCTCTTAGTTCCCGTTAGTTCTAATGTTTTACACTTCTAAGTCAATTCTGTCTTTAGTCACTGCTACTATAGTGAAAGTTTTCTAGATAAGGAAATGCCTTTTTTATAAAAATGGTGAAAATTAAAATTATCAGCATAAGACTATAGAAACACTACCTTGTAGGAAAGTCTGCCTCATTTAAGAATTTAGAACAGAGTTACTGACTTTAATAATTTGAACTCTTTAGTCTGTAAAGATGAAGGCTGATAAAGGATTAGATCAAAGTTTTGAATTTTAAAGAACAGCCAGAGATGTTGTAGAGCTATGTCCTGAATAATTTGAACTTAACATCTTTGATACCGTGATCTTACACACTATTTGGAAACAGAATATTGAATTTGATCCAATTTGGTCTTTCTTACATTATTGTGAAAGCTAGTACAAGCATATCTTGGAGATATTGCAGGTTTGGTTCCAGAGCACCACAATAAAGTCAATATTGCAATAAAGCGAGTCACATGAATTTTTTGGTTTCCCAATGCATATAAAAGGTGTGTTTATACTATACTGTGGTCTGTTTAGTTTGTAGCAGCATTATGTCTAAAAAAAAAATGTACATACCTTAACTTAAAAATATTTTGTTGTTAAAAAATGCTAACAATAATCTGAGGCTTCAGCGAGTTGTAATCTTTTTGCTGGTGGAGGGTGTTCCCTCAGTGTTAATGGCTGCTGACTGATCAGGGTGATGGTTGCTAAAGGTCAGGGTGGCTGTGGCAATTTCTTAAAATAAGATAGCAATGAAATTTCCTGCATTGATTGACTCTTCCTTTCATGAAAAATTTCTCTTAGCATGTGATGCTGTTGATAGCATATACCCACAGTAGAATTTCAGATTGAGTCATCCTCTTAACCCTCCCACGCTTTATCAACTAGTTATGGGATATTCTAAATCCTGTGCCATTTCAACATGTTCAAGCATCTTCACCAGGAGTAGATTCCACTCAATAACCTTTCTTGTCATCCATAAGAGCACTCCTCATCCGTTCAAGTTATCATGAATGCAGCAATTCAGTCACATCTTCAGGCTCACTTCTATTCTATGTCTTGCTTTCCACCATATCGCAATAACTCTCCATGAAGTCTGAACCTTCAAGTCATTCTGGGTGGATAAACTCTTCCAATCTTGTAATGTGATATTTGACCTCTTCTCATGAATCACAAATGTTCTTAATGGCATCTAGAATAATGAATCCTTTCCAGAAGGATTTCAGTTTACTTTGCCCAAATCCATCAGGGGAATCACTATGGCAACCATGGTCTTACAAAACGTATGTCTTAAATAGTAAGACTTGAAAGTCAAAATGACTCCTTGATTCATGGGCTGTAGAATGGATGTAGTGTTAGCAGGCATAAAAATAACATTAATCTCCTTGTATATCTCCATCAGAGCTCTTGGGTGACTAGGTGCATTGTCAATGAGCAGTAATATTTTAAAAGGAATCTTTTTTTCTGAGCAATAGGTCTCAACAGTGGGCTTAAAATATTCAATAAACCATGCTGTAAACAGATGTGCTGTCTTCCAGGCTTTGTTCCATTTATAGAGCACAGGCAGAGTAGATTTAGCATGATTCTTAAGAGCCCTAGGGTTTTCAGAATAGTAAATGAGCGCTGGCTCCAACTTAAAGTCACCAGCAGCATTAGCCCCTAACAAGAGGGTCAGCCTGTCCTTTGAAGTTTTGAAGCCAGGCATTCACTTCTCTCTAGCTATGAAAGCCCTAGATGGCATCTTCTTCCAACATAAGCCTTTTTTTTCTACATTGAAAATCTGTTTAGTGTAGCCACCTTTCATCGGTGAGCTTAGCTAGATCTTGTGGATAACTTGCTGTAGCTTCTACATCAGCGCTTGCGGCTTCACCTTGCACTTTCCGTTATGGAGATGTCCTCTTTCCCTAAACATCATGAACTAACCTCTGCTAGCTTCAAACTTTTCTTCAGCTTCCTTACCTCTGTCAGCCTTCATAGAATTTAAGGGAGTTAGGGCCTTGCTCTGGATTAGTCTTCGGCTTCAGGAAATATTGTGGCTTGTTTGACCTTCCATCTAGAACACTAAAACTTTCTCTATATCAGCAATAGGGCTGTTACACTTTCTTACCATTCTTGTGTTCATAGAAGTAGCATTTTAAATTTCTTTCAAGTACTTTTCCTTTGTATTCACAGTGTGGCTAACTGTTTTGTGCAAAAAGCCTAACTTTCAGCTATTTCTTTTGACATGCCTTCGTCATTAAGCTTAATTATTTCTAGCTTTTAATTTAAAGTGAGAGATGTGTGACTAGTCTTTCACTTGAACACTTAGAGTCCATTGTAGGGTTATTAATTGGCCTAATTTCAATATTGTTGTGTCTTGGGGAATAAGGAGGCCCAAGGAAAGGCAGAGAGATAGGGGAACAGCCAGTTGGTGGAGCAGTCAGAACACACACAACATGTATCGATGATTTGCCATCTTATGTAGGCTTGGTTCATGGCACCCAAAACAATTACAACAGAACATCAAAGATCACCAATCACAGATCACTATAACAGATATAATAATGAAAAAGTTTGAAATATTGTAAGTTACCAAAATGTGACACAGAAACACGAAGTAAGCACATTTTGTTGGAAAAATGGCACCAATAAACTTGCTCAACACAGTTGCCACAAACCTTCAATTTGTAAAAAATGCAGTATCTGCAAAGTGCAATAAAGTGAAGCATAATAAAATGAGGTATGCCTGTATAAATTTATTTACCAGATTCTAAAATACTAAAACCTAGTAGTATCTCTTAAAATTTATAGGATATTACTTTATACCACAGTAAACTCACTACCTCATGGGTACAGATGGATTTAAGAAATATTTAGACAAATTCATGAATCCTAGCTCTATATTTTTATCAAGGCTTTGGAGTCAGAAAGGGCCTTGAAGGTTTTTTAGTGCCTCATTTTTAAGGTAAGAAAAAAAATATCTGGAGTATATCCTTAATATCATGGAGAGCAGCAGTGCTTCTCACAAAATGTCTCCTGACACCCTTTTAGAGACAAAACATTGACCTAGAATGGTCTGGGTCATGACGCAGTATGATGCTTCTCATGTTGTAAGTTAGAAATTTTTCACCCACTTGGTGACCAGAAACAGACCACATACAGTTTTGATACTCTGAGACAGTGTGCTCATTTAGATAATCGTATAGTTGTGTTTATAAATCCTGTTTGGTTAAATGTAGGCTCTCACAAGTCTTTGAAGGAGGGAAGTTTCTTCAATTGTAACCTAAAATCTAAAATCAAATCTAAGAGAGAATGACAAATGTTGAAAATCAAATTATGATTTTAAAGATCAAATTGGGGTGAATAGTTAATGCTGACTGAGCTAAAAGCGCCATCATATGGCCCAGAGTAGGGGATTTTCACACATTGCTTCTTGGCAATAAACATAGTAGAATCTCAGAGGTGCGGAAGCCAAAAACCTCTGCAGAACAATTATAACCTCTTCCTGAACAGTCACTTCTGTTGCTTGGTATACAGAATAAAAGCTTTCTGAAACAGGTTTTAACATGTCTCAAAATATATTTGAAAAATTTCCACCACAGAGGGGATCCACATACATACATCCACAAGATTTCTGGCATAAGTTATTTCTATTTTTAGATTTACTTTGCTAAAATTAAGATTAATCATCTAATTTATGCCTTAGTGAAAATAAGATGAAAATATTTATGAAGAATCACCTTAAAGATATTCTTTAAGATAGTTACTTATTTTTGTTTTTTAAATTGAGCTTTCAGGAACTATCTCCAGGGAAACATAAACTATGAAGAAAGGACTAGAACAAACTTAGCTCAGACAGAAATAGCACTTTTAACAAACAAAGAATTTGAATTTCATCTAAGAAAGGATAGAAAAGAAAGAGCAATGTACCTTGGTGCTCATTCCGTCTAAAATGGCACATAGCAAAAACAAACTGAAGTTTTATATTGAACCTTTCACCTAATACCTCAGTAAACTCAAATCTAGTTTATTTTAGTGTCAGGTACTATTCTTCATTTTATAGATCATGAATCAGGGAAGATATTTACAGTCACTCAAAACAGTTAACATCTGGAAACTGTGTTGAGCATAGTTCTCAGAAAAATTAAAGGAGAGGAAAATAGTAGTTTATAAAGTATATTGGGTTTGTATGAGAGGAATTAAGCAAAGGTGGTGTCCTCACAACTTTTTGGGGATCTGTTCTAACATTAATTAGAGGTAGCATGACATGGAGAGAGCTTAGACTTTGAAATCAAGCCAAGTTCAAATCCTAGATTTACTACTTGTTAGCTGTATGATCTTAGGAAGTCATTTAACCTCTCAAAACATTGGTTTCCTCATCTATAAAAATAAAGTTGTAAATTATGTGAGTATTAAATGAAATAATATATAAAACCACATAGCACATGGTTTGGGAAGATGAAAAGTGCTGAAGAGGGATAGTGATGATAGCTGCACAGTGTAAGTAAACTTAATGCTACTATACTATACACCTAAAAACGTATTAGGATAAATTTTATGTTATTTTACCACAATTAAAAAAAAATCCCACCTGGTATATAGTAGGCACTTACCATATGCTAATTTTCCCCTTGCCTTCTTTAGAGATTGGGTTTTTCTTTTAATTCTCAAAAAAGATTAAGTTGTATAGATGGGGATATCTCATAAAACTGTATTAAATTGTATTCATGATTTACAACAATGTTTACATTTTGATTACCCCTTGATTCAGCCACACTTGGACCTCATTCTTATTTGGAACTATTCTGCCTCCAAGATCGTAAAATAACAGCTTCCCATCTCCAACCACAACCTTTATCTCATCTATAGCTATCACTCCAGAGTCTACTTTGTCACCTCACTTTGACCTCCTATCTCTATCCTAGCTCTATTCTTCTGAGTCGGCAGAGCCCTATTACATTTGTTTTCTTGTGCTCTACATCAGCAATTACAGTGTTCCCTCAAACAATCCCAGATTCTTTCCCCCTTAACCTTCTGCCATGTGTACCTTCCCAAGCTCCAGTCATACTTTTTTTCTGTCCTTAGGTTGCTGAACATTATTGGGGAAAGTTCTCAAGACCATTGACACAAAGCTATCTCATTTAATTCAGTCCTCACAGCATTCCTGGGGAAATATTATATCACCCTTTTATGGTTTGTGGAGCAGTATAGTGACTCACCCAAGGACACTTGGTCATGTATATAGATTTGGGATTTAAACCCAAGCCTGCATTCTTTGTATTCCTTTGGCCATGTTCTCTACTGTGCTAACATTTTTTTGTTTGTTTCTTATTGACTATCCGATACATTCAGACCTTTTATACTCTCCTTAAACCTTGAATCCAACCCCCAACACATAGTAGGTAATTAAACCTACTTCACTGAAACAATTGAGGGCATCCAGCAGGATCTCCTTCAACATTATTTTCTACATATGCACTCTGACTTCCCCGCCTCGTCACAATACCCGCCTCTGTGTTACTGATTCTGTTCTCTCTCCAGGGCCTTGCTTTATAGTTTAGTCCTATTCCTCCTTCAAGATATCCTTTCATACTGATTCTTTTCCCTCTACTTTAAAAAAGAAAAAAACTGAAAAATATCCATTAGATTTAGCAGTCCTATGGTAATTGGTGATCTTAGCAAAAGCCGTTTCAGGGGAACAATTGGTACAGATTCCAGGAGGCAGAGAGTTAATAACTGAATAGGAGATATGGAATTGAAAATGATGAGTACAGACTTCTTTACAGAGGGCTTATAATGAAATGGAGAAGGGCTGTGTAACTGAAGGACATGTTTTTTGTTTTTTTTTTAAAGGGATAGAGTAGGTTTAAGCATGACTACATGCTTTAAAAAAGAAAAAAGGGAAAAAAGGGAGGGGTTTGTGGAGTAACACCCCAGAGTGGGGTTCATGGGATTATCCTCAAATGCCTTTGTATGCAAACTATATCAATCTTTATAAGCCTAACTGAAATGACTCCTCTCTGAAACTTTTCTTGATTGGCTCAGCAGGAAGTTTTTTTTTCTTCTCTGATTTCCTGTAGTATCTCATGTATCTCTCATGGTATTTAACACATACTCTTTTGAATTCCATGATCAACAGTGTAATTATTAGGAGCCATACTGTCTGGGAGTGATTCCTGGCTTCACCACTTACTAGCTATGTGATTTTGGGCAAATTATTTATTCTCTCTGTACTCAATTTTCTTATCTATAACATGGGGTGACAGTAGTAGCTGTATCATTGTTATAAAGATTAATATTTGTAAAGCTCTTAGAACATGCATTTTTCTCCTACTAAATTGTATGCCCTTAAGAAAAGGAATCTATTCTGTGTATTAACATTCACAACTACATATAATAGTTCAGAATTTGATTTTTGGAGGAATTTGTTAAATGGTGGAATATAGTCTGCATTTGTAAGTTAGCCATTGGGTGTGAGAATCAAATCGAAAATTACTATATCTACGCATATTTTCTTCCCTACGTTGATACTCAGACCCTAGTGTAGGACCAAATGCCAGACAGCTAGCTGCATGGTGCTGAACCTTGATAATTTTAGCCAGGAAGACTTGGGCAAGGATGTGGGATAGGAAGAGTGAGAGAATTGGAAGTAGAAATGGGAGGAAGTAGTCAACAGGCAATGAAACACTCTATTGTAAGCAGTAGCATATTATTTAGGCCAAAAAAGCCCTTAATGGGAGTTATAAATATCCCCTGGTATAGTCAAGTCTAGTCACCATCCAAGCAGTATCATTTGTTTTCTTTGAGCAACACCAAACCAAGGTAGCTTCTGTGACTAGAATTTTAGTGAGTGGGAAGCAGTAGGGTAAACAGGATAATTGGCATGCTTGGGAAAGGATCTACCTAGACTGGCTAAGGGACAAAGGAAGAAGAAAAACTATATTTCTACTTTCAGGCAACTCTCTGCCTGTTAGCTTATTTTGTCTTTTCTCTCTAAGTTTTTTATTGTTAGACTTGGGGATTCCTGAACTGCAAGGAAATCTCTAGAGCAGGGATGGGAAATACTGGTTTCATCCTGTGTGTCTCTGATATATGGTATTGAAAAAGAATTTAATGGGAAAAAATGCGTTGATCAGTTAGTAGTGTCTCCCATAACTAAAGAGTGGATTGGCAAGAAAGCCTATTCTGTGCAGTGCCTCCTATGCTTGGGACTGAACAAAAGATTAATGTATTATCAAGGCAATAGTTACATAGTTGATTCTGTGATGTTTAATTACATAGAAAACTACTTGCGACACTGACATTTTTGACTCACAGCCTTTAAATGTCATAAGTCAAATGAGTTCTGGTTACATCTGTCCATGTAGCTTGACTTTTTTATTGAAAGTTTTTTTGCAATATCGCGGCCTTCAATGCAGCCCCATTTTGGCCTTTAAGTGGGATTTATGCTCAGCGCCTTAGCTCTCTTTAGTGTGCACCTAGTTCCTTTTATTTCTTTTTTGTTTAATCTGTTTTTCAGTCTTCAGAAGGTACTTTTTCTAAGTCACTTCAGAAATATTTTACAGAGTTTTCCTGTCCTTGTGGATTCATTTGCTGTTATGTTTGTCCCTCTTTATACTTGGATTTACAAGAGCTTTTTCCTCCCCGTTTTTAATATCCATGATGGCTGTGTGTGATTTCTGATACTGCACATCAGAATTGTTCCTGGAGTTCAGTTAAATCACTTGATCTACATAGTTCACATCCATTCTACAGTATAACTGCTTTCTCAGAAATTAAGGCAAACAGTTTTATTGATCATATAAGAGAAATGCAAGCTAATTATAAACATAATCTCTGCCTTCAAGGAGCTTGTGGTCTAGTTAAGAAACCAGACTTAAATATATGAAGAGTAAAACATTTAGGTTATAGTTCTAGTAGTAGGCCATAAAGGAACACATGATGAAATTATATTAATTGTACAGACTATGCAATTGATGATTCTGGAATTTAGAGATGGGATTTACTAAAGTACAGATTAGTCAAAGAAAACTTTATTGGGCTGGTAGAATTAGAACTTACTCCTGAAAAATGAGTAAGTTTTGGATAAGAAAATGATCCAGATTTCTTGTTGATGAGTTTCACATTATTTTGTCCTTTAATTTTATTTCTTTAAAAAATCTTTATGTGAACTATTCCCTTTTAATTATATTTTCTACTCCATGTAGTTTTAATAAACACTTGAAAGTGTTTGACATGTCAGTTGCTTTCAATTTTCTATTTCTGTGTTTTTGTTACAGACATCCTGATTTTCAGCTGCTAAAGGAAGGACAAAGGTATGGTTGAATCAGTATCACACTTACCTCCCATATATTCACATTAATAGAAATGTTAGGAGTGAACCAGGTGATATAAGCTCTTGGACTTCCTGTGGTGATACATTATGTAAGTGTCCCATTCTAGCCCACACAGAGAAATATTTGACCTGTTCAGCTTTTTCTTTTGTGATGGTAAAATGACGTGTTTGATCTGTATGATTTATTGTACAGCTGTTCCTACTGAGAAAGTCTAATTGAACCTGGTGAAATATGATATAAACACAGCTTCCATCTCAGATACTGTGCTTCTTTGTCAACTAGATTGTACCAATTACATTTGTTGAAAGGTTTTTATAGTCTTACAGGATTTCAAGACATTATTAGTTATTTAATTATTTGAAAGAGTGTCTAAAGCATTCATATAAATTCCAAATTGTGATTTTTTTTTCCCCCTAAATTCTCCTCATGGTATTGCTTACCCAACCATGGCCATTTCTCAAAACACATCCTTTATCTCTCAGAATAACTGTTCCTGGTTATTAGTCACTACCTTAGCCACATGGAATTGAGCACAAGTAAGAGGTATTTATTTATTAATGTACATCTTTAATTTATAGCTTCAAACTATTATAGAAAACTATAATCACCTTAAAATTCCAAAAGAAAGTATGAAATATATGAAGGTTATATTGTTCTGATGTTTTTAAAATTATACCTATTCATGTTCCCTCTGATCCAAGAGACTATCCAATGGCTATATAGGCTAGATTCTAACTAAAAAATAGTATTTAATACTGAACAGACGTGTCATCTTTTCTCCATTCCCATCCACAACCTTGCTTTCAATTCTTTTTTTTTTCTTATTTTTTTCTTTTATACTTCACCCTAGCATGTTTCTTGACCCAGAATCCTTCTCATCCAGGTTTTTTATTAAAGTTCTGATATGTGTGTTTGCTTGAGAGCAACTGCCCACCTATCCTTGTTTGTTTTAAGTTTGCACTGGCAAAGCTACTCTTTGCCTTCACTCTTTGATAATTCTTAATCTTATTCAAACCTAATGTGAAAATTGAAGAAAATAGTCAAAGGGACAACTTTTTTTTTAGCATTCTGTTCTAACTGTGGATTTTCAAATTTAAATATCTCTCATTGAAAAATGTTGATTTGCCAACTTTATTTTCTGCTATGACTTTCCTGTGTTTTTCATTCTGTGGAATTTTCTGTATGACAATCAACTCAAATTAGAAAATGTTTACCTGGCTGGGCATGGTTGCTTACACCTGTAATCCTAGCACTTTGGGAGGCTGAGGCAGGAGAATTGCTTGAGGCCAGGAGGAATTCAAGATCAGCCCAGGCAATAGAGCAAGACCCTGTCTCTACAAAAAATAACAAAAAAATTTTTTAAAAATTGTTGTGCCTGTTGTGGTGCACACCTGTAGCCCCAGCTACTCAGGAGGCTGAGGCAGGAGGATCACTTGAGCCCAGGAGTTTGAGGTTCCAGTGAGCTGTGATAAGGCCACTGCACTCTAGTCCAGGCAGTAGACTGAGACCCTGTCACCAAAAAAAAAAAAAAAAAAGAGATGAAATGAAAATGTTTACCCATCTCTTATTATCTTTCAAACCTATACAGAGTTCCTATAATATATTTTTTTGAGAGGCCAGTAATGAAGTTTTTTTTAAAGGTTATATAAACAATCACAGAACAGGCAAAAACCAAAATATTTCAGTAGGGTATAGTTATCAAGTTTTTTTTTTTCTTTTTGCTGTACTCTTTTAACAATTTAGAAATAACTGGGGAGAGAAGACAAGGGAAGAAAAATGGAAGGAAAACTATATCAAATATATATTAGATGTAGAGAAATTATAGGATTCTTCTGAAATTTATATATCAGAACCTATTGCCTAGGGAATAAAAATTTATACCTTGAAAGTTACAAAATATAAATGGTATGGGACACTTTACTTTGCTATTATTTTGTGTTTTATTTGTTATTTAGTTATTTTGTTTATCTTTTGTTCTACAGAGGCCATTCTGGAGAAGAAGTACAGTTATGTAGTAAACCCATTAAAATATCAGATATTGACAGTTCCAGCCATTTTGAAAAGCAGTGTGAATCTAGTTCTTCTAGCACTCATAGTAATAGTAGCAGTGATAATGAGCAAGACTTTGTTTCCTCCATTCTACCAGGAAACAGACCAAATTCAACAAGTATTAGGCCACAGCTGCACACAAAAAGCATAATGAAGAAGAAAGCTTGTCAAAAAGTTAACTCCAAACACAAAGACAAAGAACAGACAGCAGTAGGTGTCACTGAGCAGTTAGGCAATTGCAGATTAGATAGTCAGGAGAAAGCTGCTGCACATGAACTTCCTTTACAGAAAGTAAATACACAGATTTCTTCAAATAGTACTTTGCCTGAGAGATTAAGAGCTTCTGAAAATTCTGAAAATAAATACAGTAGGTCAGAAATAACTCTAGTAGGCATAAGTAAGAAAAGTGCTGAGCATTTTAAGAGAAAATTTGCCAAATCAAACAAAGTTTCTAGGTCAGTCTCTAGTTCAGTGCAGGTGTGTCCTGAAGTTGCAAAGGCAAACTTGCTTAAAGTTTTGAAGGAGACTTTGATTGAGTGGAAGACAGAAGAAACTTTGAGCTTTTTGTATGGCCAGAATTATGCTTCTGTGTGTCTGAAACCCTCTTCAGCCTCTCTGGTTAAAGAAGAACTTGATGAAGATGACATAAACTCTGACCCAGGTAGTCATTCCCTTGCCTGGACAGAACCTCAGAACAGCTTGGATGAGTCTTTACCTTTTAGGGGCTCAGATACAGCCATTAAACCATTGCCAAGTTATGAGAACTTGAAAAAAGAAACTGAAAAATTAAATCTAAGGATCAGGGAGTTTTATAGAGGACAATATGTCTTAAATGAAGAAACCACCAAATCACAAGACTCAGAAGAGGTATGTCTTAATGATGAATTTTCCCAGGCTGCTAACATTTGAAAAACTCACCATAGCAAAGCTTGGGGCCAGAAGAATATTGAAGAGATCATTGTTATATTTTCAGATGGTTTCTTTAGTCATTCTGCCTTTTGATTTACAACGCCATCTCCACTATTGGCATTAGTATTTTACAAATAAGTTGAAGTTTGCTGCTGGTAAATTTTCATAAATGTGTAATATTTTTTTCTAATGTAAAAATACCTTAAAAAGGTGGGACAAAGTTTTCTTTAAAACCCAATTCATATAATAAGTGGACTCTCTGAAGAGGCTTGTTTTTTCTTTGTTCATATGTATTCTTTCAGATTTCTACAGGAGATGTTTGTGTGTTTTAAATTTTAATGAAACTAAATACAGTGGAGTTGACTTACTAGATGCATAGTAAAATATATGGGTAATATTTAGCAAACATGCCCATATAAAATATTATAGATGAAAATAATATAGCAAAGGAGACTTGTTGGGAAATAATAGACAAAGAGGATAGAAAGCAAATTCAGATAGACCTAGATTTAAATATCTGCTCTTGTCATTTACTAGCTATGTGAAAAGTTAGTTTCTTGAGTCTGTTTCCTCATCTGTAAATGGGACTATTAATAGCTTCTCTTGTTCAATTGTTAAGAGTTTTAAAGATAATGTATGTAAAGCATTTGTCACAGTACATAACGTATAATTGGGACTCAGTAAATAGTACTTATATGTAGAGACTGAAAATGTGCCACTGAGATTTAGGGAGCAGCTTTTAATATTTCTGCTACCCATTTTTGATTGGTATGTACTGTCTGGGAAATGAAGTCATTTGACATGAAGAGGAGTGGGTAATAACTTTGTTTTTACCACAAAACTTTGATACTAAAGAGTTCTAAGTAAATTTTTTAAACACATTGGAGATTTAGAAATAGGGTAAAAGTAGAAATATAGTAAAAATTTAGAAATTTCTTATATTTCTATAGAATATTGCCTGGTCCAGCACCATACTTGAAATCACTTCAACTATATTATTAGACACCATCCAAAACTTGTATTAAGCTGGGAGAAGCATTGATCTCTGTCACTAAGCTGTATAAACCTATCATAATATGTCACTTAGTTAATCATTTTTGTGTTTATAAGCCTTAAAAAGTAAAAATCCCTGAAATTTATGACTTTTTATAAATTAATGTTTTTCCAAAAATGTTGCATAACATTTTAAAACTTTTTCATTGAGGTATAACACAAATAGTAAGTGTACAGTTCATTGAATATTCACATGTGAACACACTCATGTAATCACTACCCAAGCCAAGAAATAGAGCATTATGAGTAAACTAGAAGCCCCACACATGTCCCTCCTAATCATTACCTCTTTCCAAAATTAATGACTATTATATTAGCATAGATTAGTTTTGCCAGTTTTTGAGCAGTATACTTTGGTGTCCAATTTTTTTCATGCAATATTATATTTTTGTGTCATTTGTGTTGTACATAGCTGTAGTTCATTCTTTCATCGCTGCACAGTTTTCCATTGTATAAATATACCACAATTTATGTTAGTGGGCGTTTAGACTGTTTCCAGTTTGGGGCTATTATGAACTTTCTTGTATATGTCTCTCTGCTAATATGCATGCATTTCTGAAGAGTATCTAGGACTGGAATTGCTAGGGTATTCATATATGCAACTATACTAAATAATGCCAGTTTTCCAAAATGGTTGTACCAGTTTATAGTTCCACTACTACAGTATGAGAGTTTCCTTGAGTCTGTATCCTCTCCTTATCCTCCCCAGTACTTGATATTGTTAGTTTTAGCCATTCTGGTAGTATTGCTTTATGGTTATAATACATTTCTCTGATGATTAATGAATTGATCACTGTTTCATTTGCTTATGGACCATTTGGACGGTCTCTTTTGTGTAATACCTGTTCAAGTCTTTTTTCCATTTATCTAATGGAATATCTGGGGGTTTTTTCTCACTGATTTGTAGGAATTCCTTATGTATTCAGGATTCAAGCCCTTTTTCAGTTACATATCTTGCAAATATTATCTTCTACTCTAAGACTTGCCCTCTCAGTCTCATTAATGGTGTCTTGAGTCTAGTTTATTAATTGTTTCCTTTAGTGACTTCTTTAGGATATCTTTGCTTAGTCCAGATTACTTTATCTTCTAGAAACTTTGTTGTGTTTCCCTTCACATTTAGGTATATCATTCATTTAAGATTGGTTTTTGTTTATGATGAGAAGTATGGGCCAGATTGTTTTCCCATATGGATATCCAACTTACCCAGCACCACATACCTAAAAGATTCTCCTTTTCCCCACTGCTCTGGAGTGTAAGGCTTGTCATAAATCAGATGTTTATAAATGTGTGGGTTAGTTCTCTATTTATCTGTCTCTGGGCCAATACCATGGTGTCTAATTATAGTAGCTTTATACAATCAAAACGACATTTCAGTCAAGGATGGACCACATACACGACAACGGTCCCATAAGATTATAATACCATATTTTTACTGTACCTTTTCTATGCATAGATATATTTAGATATACAAATACTTACCATTGTGTTACCATTGCCTACAGTATTCAGTAAAGTTACATGTTGTACAACTTTGTAGCCTAGGAGCAATAGGCTATACCATAGAGCCTAGGTGCGTAGCCGACTATACCATCTAGGTTTCCGTAAGTACACACTGTGCTGTTTGTGCAATGACAAAATCACCTAACAACGCATTTCTTAGAACATATCCCCATCATTAAATGACACATGACTGTAAAGTTTTGATATCTGGTGGAATAGATCTCTCTTTTTAATTCTTGAGGATTGTCCTGACCATTCCTCACTTTTTTTTTCCTTATAAATTTTAGAATCAGTTTATCAAGCTCAAAAGGAAAAGGGGAAAAAACCTGCTGGGATTTTTATTGGGATTATATTTCATTTGTTTGTAGATCTGTTTGGGGAGAATTGACATCTTTACATTATAGTCTTCACACTGTGAACAGAATATATCCTTCCACTTATTTAAGTCAGTTTTAATATTGCTCAATAATGTTTCATAGTTTACTGTGTAGAGGCCTTAGACTTGTTTCATTGCATTTATTCCAAGATATTTGGTTTTTATATGCTATTGTAAGTGCTATCACTAAAAAAAGTTTTCTAACTGGCTTTTATATAGAAAATCAAATAATTCTTTTATATATTGACCTTGTAGCAGTAACCTTGCCAAACTTACTTAAAGTATGAATCCTAATAATTTATAATTGATATGGTCACATCTTATGTGAATGACAGTTTTGGTTTTTTACATTCTGATCCTTATTCCCAGTATTTCTTTTTCTTGCCTTATTCCACTGGTTTGGACCTTCAGGATAATGACCTTCCTTGTCTCATTCTCTATCTCAGAAGAAAAGCTTTAAATACTTTACCATTAAGTATGATGTTTGTTGTAGAGTTTTTGTATATCCCCTTTATCTGATTATAGAAGTTTCCTTCTATTTCTAATTCACTAATAGTTATTGTCATGAATGGATATTGAATTTTTATTAAGTATTTTTATGTATTATCATGTATATTTTTAATATAACGTTTATTTTTTAATATTAAACCAACCTGGCATTCTTTTAATAAGCTCAACTTTATTGAGCTATGATAGCCTTTGGGCTATCTTTTGCCTTGGGTAGAATGCAATGGCGTCATCGTAGCTCACTGCAACCTCAAACTCCTGGGCTCAAGCAGTCCTCCTGCCTCAGCCTCCCAAGTAGCTGGGACTACAGGTGTGTGCCATGACGCCCAGCTGATCTTTCTATTTTTAGTAGAGACAGGGTCTTGCTCTTGTTCAAGCTGGTCTCAAACTCCTGAGCTCAAGCAATCCTCCCACCTCAGCCTCCCAGAGTGCTAGGATTACAGGCATGAGCCACCGTGCCCGGCCTATGATAGCCTTTTTATATAATCTGGATTTGGTCTCTTAATATTTGCCTTAGAATTTTTGTGCATTATTTTCAGAATGAGTGAGATTGGCCTATGAATTGGTCATGGTCCCATCATAAAACAGGTGGTACAAATTAAGTAATTTGAGGAAAGTTTAATAAAGAGACTGTTATCCAAAGTGTAAACGTGTGATCAGAGTGAAGGAAAACAAAGGAATAATACACTAGTAGTAGTTTGGGAGCACTCACCACCCCTAGATCTGAAGGAAAAAGGTAGGAGTGGACCACACAGTCTTGTACCAAGGAAGTGCTGCATGTAGTGGACCAAGCAGGAATATAGGGGGAATAATTTCCCTCACCTGACTGTCCTCCACAATCCCATTTCTTGTTCTCCATTGGCAAAACCCAGATAAAAGCGAGAGAGCAGAAAAGCCCATTGATGCAGCCCATACAGATCAGCCTTCTGAAGTACAAAGAAGGGTGGAAAAGAGTATGTATAAAGTGGATCAGAATGAAGATATCTGGTACTGCCTATAATTTTCCTTTCTTGTAATGTACTTAGTAGGTTTTGGTTGTGATCATTTGGTAAAACAACTTGGGAAATGTTCCCTCTTTTTCTGGAAGAATTTGTGTAAAATTAATTTTCTTTAAATGTTTAGAATATCACCCATTAAACTATCTTTTACTATGATTTTCTTTGTAGGTAGTCAATTTTTAAAAACTTTTTCTTTCTTATGGAAGTTTTCAGAAACACACAAAGAATAATACAGTGCCTTAGTGCCTTACTGTACAAAGTGTGGTCCATGGAACCAACAGCATCAGCATCACCTGGGAGCTGGTTAGAAATGCAGACTCTCAGCCCCGCCCCAGATCTGTTGAATGAGAATCTGCTTTTTAACAAGATCCCCAGAACATATATACACATTAACATTTAAGAAACACTATTGGTATTTCGTTTGGTTTTTGGTTTCTTTTGCTTTTGGTCTGCTCATTCCATCAGTCACTGAGAGAAATGGTTTAAAATCTCTCACCATAATTATGGATTATTTCTCCTTTTAGTTCTGAGAATTTTACTTTTAATATTCTGAGACTATGTTGTTGGTACAAATGTAAAGTTCCGTCTTCCTGGTAAACTGAAACTCATGTAATTATGGAGTAACCTTTCTATTGATTTTTTTTCTTGATAGTCTGCTTTGCTGACACTAACATTCCTGTATTAGTGTTTTCAAGGACTATATTTTTTTATCTAGACTGATAATCTTTGTCCTTTGTGTGGAGAATTTAATCCATTTTCATTTAATGTCATAATTGGTACAAAGTATTTGGGTTTAGATCTACCATCTTACTCTACTTTCTATATGTCCCACCTGTTTTATGCTCCTTTTTTTCTCCTTTCTTGCCTCCTTTTGCATTGAGTATCATTATTCCATTTTTTATCCTCTATTAGCTTGTTTTTATATACTATTTTACTGATCATTAGATGGTTACCCTAAAGGTTAAAACCTGAATCCTTGTCTTATTAAAGTCTAATATAAGTTAATATTTTATTGCTTCCTGGACAATTAGTACCTTACAACCTTAAACTCCATTTATCCACTTTTGATTTATGTGCTATTGTTATTGGATATTTTTATTCTCTCTATAGTTAAAATCCTACAAGATTATTTATAGCCAATATTCAGCTAGATTTATCAAGTTAATTACTTTTTCATTGTTTTTCATCCCTTCCTCTATCTCCGTTCATTCCATCTAGGGTCATTTGCCTTGTACCTAAAAAATATCTTTTATCTCTCTTACTGCCAATTTGCTGATGAATTTTCTCAGTTTTTGTTTGTCAGAAAATTCTTTATTTTACTTTCACTTTTTTTTTTTTTTTTGGGAGACAGAGTCTCACTGAGTCACCCTGGGTAGAGTGCAGTGGCGTCCTCATAGCTCACTGCAACCTTAAACTCCTGGGCTCAAGCATCCTCCTGCCTCAGCCTCCCAAGTGGCCGGGACTACAGGCGTGCACCACAACACCTGGCTGATTTTTCTATTTCTTTTTTTTTTTAGTAGAGGCGGGGTCCGTGTCTTGCTCAGGCTGGTCTCAAACTCCTGAGCTCAAGCAATCCTCCCGCCTCGGCCTCCCAAAATGCTAGGATTACAGGCGTGAGCCACCCCGCCTGGCCTATTTTACTTTCACTTTTGAAAGGTATTTTCCTGTATATTGAATTCTAGACTAGCAGTTATTTTCTTTCAGCCCATTAAAAATACCAGTCTATTGTCTTTTGGCTTCCATTTATTTCTCTTACTGCTATTCCTTTGAAAGTATTGTGTTTTCTTCCTCTAGCTGCTTTTAAGATTTTTTTTTTCTTTGTTTACCATCAACGTTACAATACTTTGCCTACGTATTACAAGATTTGTATTGATTCTTTGGGCTGTTGTAATACTTGAATCTATGACTTGAATTTTTTTCATCAGGTTTGGAATATTCTCAGTTATCTCTTCAGATATTGCTTCTGTCCCATTTTCCCTCTCCTCTTTATCTGGTACTCCAATTACAGATGTGTTACTCTTCTTTACAGTATCTTCTAGGTCTCCTAAACTCTTTTTGTGCTTTAAATTATGTGGTGGTGGTGGGGGTGACTGCTTTATTCTGAATATTTTCCTATTCAGTATTCTCTCTTCAGTCATTTCTACTATGCTATTAAGTCTACCAATGAGTTGTTACTTTTAAATACTATATATTTCAGTTGTAGGATTTTCATTTGTTTCTTTTATAGAGTTTCAGTTCTCTGCCAAAATTTTCGACCTTGTCATTTTCTTTGAATATATTAAACAGTTATTTTAAATAATGCTGATAACCTCATTATCTGGATTCCCTGGGAGTTGATTTCTCTAGGCTAATATTTCAGATTTTGATCATATTGCCTTGTTTTATTATTGTTTTATTACATTCCAAACATTGAATATTAAGTATTACCGAGATAACCAGAGACCCAGGATGGTGTTATCCTCCTCTAGAATGGATTTATGTTTGTTTCTGACGTGATTTGTAACAGTCCCATATCACCTTAATCTAATCATGGATTAAGACGATTTGAAGGTAAAGTTTGGTCCCTGTAAGAGCAGATCTGCTTCCTATTCTTCCTTACTCCTAGAGTGTGGTCTTTCCAAGTCCTGATCTCAAGCTTGAGAAGGATTACCCATACCCCTCTCTTTTTGGCATGCCCTAAACTCTTAACTTTTATTAGAAAAACTCTGCTCAAATCCTCAGCATCTAAATTGCCTCTTCTGGGATTAGTCAGTGCCCTATCTGGAATTACCTTTTTCAGGATCTCAGCCAGTAGTTCTTTATGGCCTTGTTAGCTCTCTGGTGCCTTCAAACAAATGTATTTTTTCCCCAACTTTTTTCAGTTCTCAGAGAGAGGGGTGGTTTGAATTATCTACCATTTCTGGAAGGAGAACTCCCCATAATATATTATTTGCTAATTTTAATATTTTAATCTCCTACATTTTTATAGCATTTAGCAGTTTACAAAATCTTTTGTACACATTTGCCCATTTAATAAAGGAGGTATTAATATCCCTATTATACAGATGAGAAAACTAACTCTTCTAAGAGGGCAGATGACTCAAGTTCACATCAGCCTAATGACTGAACCGATACTCAAATTTAAATGTTTTATTCTCAAGTCTAGTTCTTTTCCTACTGTACCTCAGGTATAAACTTTTGTGTTTTAATATTTATTGTTCCACTTATCAAAGAAAGAACGTAAATTTATGATTCTCTTTTGCTTTGTTTAAAAATGTCATTCAGCATGATCCCACCTTTCCACTGATAGATTCAAGTTCCCAGAACCAAATTAGAAAACGCATCGTGCTTGAAAAATTGAGTAAAGTGTAAGTATGTAACTGCCATTCCAGTTTTGTTATATGTTTAAGTCAACTTGTGTTTATTCATAATTTATAAGTGTTATCCTTGAATTTTCAACATTTTGAAAAGTTTACATGGATTTTTTCACTTGAAAATTTATATTTTTAAGATATCCTATCCAGGAAATACTGAGTTTTGTGTAGAAGACACAGAGGCACATCATACAGAGGAAGGTTGAGATTATGGGCATAGCAAACCAAACTACCTCACTCCCACTTAATAATACAGTGAAGTCAGGGGAAAAATATCAAAGCTAGACCCATTTAAATACTGATTTGTGGTAAATGTGTCACATCAGTTTCACATGTGAACAAGATGTTAAAAAGGTTTAAAGGTCTCTTCACTTACTTGTCACACATATTCATAGAACCATTTCACACTTAGCAGCTTGAGTTTTTGTTCAACCCAACTTTGCACTTTAGCTTTAAACTTCCCGTGGTGGAAATTATTGTTCTTATAATTAGCCTGGTCATAAATGACATTTAAAAAGTGCTACTTTGGTTTTTCTTTCAAAAGGAGCTTGAAAGTCTTTTTTCCAGAGGTATGAGGGCTGTCTTGAACTTTTCAACCTGCATTTTCTTTTTTTAGCAGAAAACATGAAAAGGTGCTGTCAGTCATTGTGTAAGGTGTTATGAATATGGAGAAGTCTTATTGTGTAGCAGTTTGAAAATAAGAAAAACATCTGGGAGCTGTATCTTGAGCAGCTCAGATGTAAAATATTACTTGATATAGTGGGAGGTATGATTATTTTTATTTTAAAATACAGGTTGAGTATCCCTTACCAGAAATGTCTGGGACCAGATCAGATTTTAGATTTTTTCAGATTTTGGAATATTTGCATTTTACTTATCAGTTAAGCATTCCTAATCTGAAAATCCAAAATATGAAATGCTCCAGAATCTGAAACTTTTTGAGCCCTGACATGATGCTCAAAGGAAATGGTCATTGTTTCATGTCAGATTTTGGATTTTTAGATTAGGGGTGCTCAACCAGTATATATTTTTAAGCCACACTTGAAATCCTCTTTGGTTGGCTTTGTATCTTGATTTGGTCTTGTATAAAAAAATGAATCAAGAGGAAGAACTAATTTACTCCTCTAATTTTCACATTTTAAATAAATGTTTAAATTAATATTTATTGAATGTCTGCTGTATGTTAGGCTCTTCATATATAATAAATCTGTTTTGCCTTTTATTTGACCTTCATACTTGGACATTTGTTTCTATTAAATTAGTTTAGAAAACAGAATGAGTTATTACCTATCTGATACAAGAAGATATCAACCTTGACTTTAGCTACATAGGTTTTGAAAGTTGAGATGGATTATCTCTATTGGTATGTATTCAGTCAATAGGGACTGATGTGGAAATAATTTTCTAGGCTTTTTAGCTATGAGAGTATACAGTTTAAATTTAAGACCACATAGGCATGTCATTGAAGCAATTCTGCTCCTTCTGGGTTTTGGCTAAACCCAAGGATACCAAAAGGAGCCCTGCTAGAAGACTAAATTATTCATATTAGCACAAGAACTAAATTTGAGAAAGGGTGGAGTAACTTAAAGAAAAGGAAGCACAGGCTGGTCATGATGGCTCACTCTTGTAATCCCAATGCTTTGGGAGGCCAAGGCGGGAGGATCACTTGAACCCAGGAGTTTGAGACTAGCCTGGGCAACAGAGCCAGGCTCCTGTCTCTACAAAAAATTTTAAAAATTAGCCAGATGGGGTTGTGTGCACCTGTAGTCCTAGCTACTTGGAAGGCTGAAGGAGGAGGATCACTTGAGCCCAGGAGTTCGAGGTTACAGTGAGCTATGAGCATGCCATTGCACTCCAGCCTGGGTAACAGAGGGAGACTCTGTCTCTAAAAGAAAAAAGAAAAACAAGCACAAAGAACAGTGAAAACAAAACTAATATGGTGGCATGGGGAGTCTTTTTGTTGTTTGTTTTTGAAAGCTGATGGGCTTTTTTTCCATTATGAAAGTAAGACTTTTTTTGGTTTCTGACTTGAGCAAACCAATTATAAAAAGATTTTTTTTCCAGATAATCAGAAGAAATTAAATATGCACTGGATATTAGATGATATTAAGGAATTGTTAATTTGGTTAGGTATGATAATTTTGTTGTGGTCGTATAAGAAAGTGCCTTTATATTTAGAGATACAAATGGAAATAAGGGTCAAATGACATGATGTCAGAGATTTACTTAAAAAAGGAAGGAATGAAAAATGAAACAAATGTAGCAAAATATTGGAAGGTTGAATCTGGAAATAGATATATGGGGTTATTACTATTCTTTGTATTTTGGAACATGTTTGAAACTTCCATAATCTTTAAAAAAAAAAAGTGACACATGCTTATATCAGAAGATTAGACAGTACAGAATAAGAAGGAAGTGAAAATCACCTGTAATTCTACTATTAATATTTTGATCTTTATCCCTGACATATATATGATATATATGGTATATATATATTCATTCCCTTTAGTTCTCTTTGTTATAGGATAAACCTAGAAGGAATGAAATATTTTAGATATGTAGTATGTATCATATATAATAGTATTATATATATTTTTATAAAAATTGAACAATATTACGTATGCATTTTTCACTTAACATTTATCATGACTATCTTTCCACATTAAAAAAACATAGATTCACATTATTTTAAAGGTTTTATGCTATTAAATGGGTAATCATAACTTATTTAACCAATCACATACTGGTATACACTTTCTAATTTTTCACTACTAAAACTATTTCTGCAACAAGCATCTTTATGTTTATCTGATTATTTCCTTAGGATAAATTTTTTTCATAGTAAAACTATTGGGTCAAAGAGGGTCCACATTTAAACTGTTTTGTCAAATTGCTCCCTAAAACTATTGTACCAATTTTTCACACCCACCATGAGGACTTAACTAAGGAAAAATATACTACACTCTCAGATTGGACCATTTTGGGGGCAGTTCCTCTGGCCTTGTGTTCTTTGCCTCTTGGTCTAATATTTGAAAATAAACAGGAAGAAAAACTAGGGACAAGAATGTAGATAGCAGCCAAAATGACTTTGTGTTTTAGTGCTTCACACTCAGTAACATAGACTACAAAGTGGATTGTGGGATATGACTTCCCACCAGTCATAACCTAGCTTAACTGTTTAAAAGCATGACTGCTTCCATTTAAGTACCATTACCTATGGAAAATCCAGACCTAGGCATGACCCCCAAAAATGTTTATATGTAATTAAATTATTTTTTTAAATAAATGTAATTTTTTATTTCAGATTGTCTGGACTTTTGGGTCCTCTTCAGATTACATTGGGAGATATTTACACGCAACTTAAAAATCTTGTCCGAACTTTCAGGTTAGTGTTAATATTATGATTTTCCTCCTCAGTTATTTTGACTTATTGATGGCCTTGTTGAATCCATAGGTGGACTAAGGCTCAAAGAAAATAAGTGACTTACCTTCAGTGTCTTAGATGTAAATACAGTGCTGTATTTTTTCCTCCACTAAACAACATTACTTCTGTCTTCTATTGAATGCAAGCCCTTATTTGCTCAAACCTTGCTATATTTCACTTTGGATAGTTTATTTATGGGATAGCCTAAAGTTGAGAAGGAAAATTATATCTGTGACACAAAGCCAGTAACATTGTGGTTTTTAGTGAAATAATAAATATTATTGTATTAATTATGACCAGCACTGTGCTAGGCACTGTGGGCAATACAAAAGAAGCATAATGCCCACTCTGAGGGAAGCTCTCTCCTTTGTGAAGATGAGGTCAGTACAGTGAACAATACAAGGCAGTGGGTAATTTAATATTGAATTGCACGGAACAGACTTGAAGTGCTAAGACCTACAAAGAAAGGGAGGAGGAGGAGAAATGCCATCGATTGTGAGTAGAACAGTTGGGATTTTTCTGAACTACGAGGTAAAAATACTGAGGCTAAGACTAGGTTTTCTGTATCAAGAAGCATAGAGATAGGCCTCTAAATACCTAATTAGTGGAGGTGTACCAAATATACATTTTGGCCAAATGCCAGTGACTAAATATTAAGATCAACGTTTGCCTGTGGCGGAAGCCAGATAGCACCAACATAGAATAAACTTCTAGGGTAGAAGAATCATTTCATCCAAGAAATTTATTATTATTATAGTTTATTGGTGTCAACAGTAGTAGTCAGATTTTGAAAGTGTAAAATTATAGTACAGGAACAGTTTCTTGGCACTGTCAGCTGTTAGATTTCTCTTGCAATTACTGTACTGTACATTGGTAATACCAAATAGACAGTCACTTTCAACTGGCATGTTTAAAAACATCACTAACCGTTTTGTGTGCCAAAGAGTAATTCAGGAAAAAGTCTTTCAATAAGGTTTTTCCTAGATGGAACTCTGTATCTAGAATTCATAGTTTAAGCAAACCTCAAGAATTCTGAAATTTTGAAATTGAGCTGAAGAGCTGCTGAAAAGGGTCATTTGTAATACTTTACATTAAAATATTTAACCTTCATAGACTCAAAACTATAGGATTTGTCTTAAAACATTCTTCTAGAGTCTTTTCTTGTGAAGTTTGACTAAACCAAATGTGTTTGAAGTACCTCAGTTTTCTCTAACAGTTTTGTCTTAACACATTTATTATTATTATATCTTGATTAGAGATTGTATTATTGCATATCGTTTATGTAATTCAGGAATTTTTCCAACTCATGATATTTTGAGTTGGTATTGTTCTTAATTCATCATCACAGACATGAAGAATTCCCCAGTAAAACTTTTTCTTGAAAGACGTATGATTTAGGTGGAAGTAAATAACTAAAATTTAAATACAGCTCGTAAAAGGTTATTTTCTTTAATGCTATGAATACTAGTAGATAATACAGTTCTGCAAAGATTGAGTTATGATAAATCTAATCTCTATTCTGCCTTACATTATTTAAATTTTTATAAACATTTTCCCAAGATATGTTCTTGAGAAAGTAATCTATTTAATGTATTCAATATTTGTATTAATTGTCAATCTATTTTCCCAAATAACTGAAAGTTATTACTGATGGTTTTATACATAAAATTAACAGTTTTCACAAGCATCATTAATTATTGCAGTATTTTATTCTTCAGTTGACTGACAAAACAAACATATAGGGGTATTTTCACTTCATTTCATCTAGGATGTTTATATTTGAAAGTGAATGTTTAGGTAATGATAAATCACTGACCATCCCCATCCCTTGGTTCTCCTACTTTCTCCCTTCTGCAGCCAGTCAATAAATCTAGAACTTTCACTGAGTGGAGACAGGTAATCATGAAATTTCTATTGTAGTGATTCTTCCCAGTTGGGATTTTTTTTCCAACTTTTAAGGACCTCTTTATTTTTCCACCATAGACCACAAATAAAATTGTCTGTTAAGCAGTAACAAAGTAGTAACTAATTTGTTTTCATTTTTTAAAAAATTATTATTAATGAAAAATACACTTAACTGCCAATGAGAACTTCTGCTCAGCACTTGGTAACCGATGTTATATCAAGTTGTTATAATTTCAGTGGAAATGACATGATGCTTTAGTTAGACTGTGCCACCTTACTATGGATAAATTTTCTTTTTGGGATTACTTATGTATCTGAATTATATTTTAAAAAATAACTGCAGGATTGCCCCATTATTTCTTTCAGGTGCCCTAGAAATTTGGGTGTTTCATGTTGGAAACCACTGCCCGATCTGTTATTTTTGGTCTTTTGAAGCAGCCCTAATAATGATGTCTGGTCCATGTCAATATATGTAGTCAGTACAGTACTCACTGTGTGCCAGGCTGTAGCTAGCACTTTACATATGTTATTTAATTTATGAAAAATAGTGGTATTATCCTCATTTTACAGATGAGGGATGAGAGGTTAAGTAATCTTTCTCAAGTCACACAACTAGTAGTTGGGTTTTGATCCCCTAGTCTAACTCCATAGCCCGTGCTTTTTTACCACATTACATTGCCTCTTCTCTTGGTAAATGAAAAGAGTGCTAACCATAAAAGCAGTATGGATTTAGGTTTTTACAATAGTCTACTCATGTTTCAGACAAAGTCCCTTGCTTTGATAAAGAAAGTCAGCGTCCTCTGTACTTAACTCTCCATCTGGCCACTTTGTTACTGAACTAGACAATTAAAACTTCTTTAAAACCAGAAATCTAGAGTAGCTTTGAAGAAAACTTTACACTTGTATCTTCCGTAACTATTGCTATGTTGAGAACTATCACTGTGTTCTTACCATCTTTAAAAATGTTTAGATATGGCATAGCTCCTTTAAGAATAAATGTTCTGTCAACAAAACATCAGTTTGGCCAACTTAATTACAAAATAAGCCAACTTAATTACATTAAATTGAGCTTTGGGGTAAAAATGAAGAGACATGGGACCATATATCACCTGTCTCATTGGATGAAGCTAGACTGTGATTTACCCTTATGGTACTTAGTAGTTAAAGCCAGGCCTATTAATTCTCAGGCCAGTGTTTCCCCTCCACCCCATGCCATATTGCCTTTCTTCTATACTACTCTTTTTCTATAACTTAATAACTTTTTCATAGGGGAATGAGTTTACTCCTTTACTCAACAAATATTTATGAAGTTCCTGCTGAGTGCCAGGCCTTGCACAGACACTGGGATTTAACCCCTGTCTTGAGCATCTTAGCAGCTACTGTGGATGACAGTTACTAATGGTTACACGTATACTATTGTATACTTGGAATTTGCTGAGAGTAGGTCTTGAGTTCTTACCACATATACACACACACACACCAAAAAAAGGTAATTATGTAAGGTGATGAATGTGTTAATTAGCTTGATTTTGGTAATCATTTCACAGTGTATACGTATATCAAATCATCATATTATACAACTTAAATATAATTTTTATCTGTCAGTTATACCTCAGTAAAGCTGGAAGAAAATAGTTACAAGTGTAATAAATTTTACAAAAGGATAGTATAGGTAGTTATGGAAGCTTACAATAGAGAATTAGCCTTGTCAGGTGGGGAAGAATTGTATCATCAGGGCCACCCTTCCTGAAGAAATGACATTAAGACTGAGAACATGTGAATTATATCTCCCATTCTCTGAAATGGCAGCCTTACTGACACCAGCAGTCCAAAGATTTGTGTAGCTTCCTCACATACATATCAAAGGACCATCTGGTAGTATGTTCAGTGTACTTAGAAGTGTACAGCAAATCAAGAACCAGTAGTCTCACTAGACAAAAAACCCAGACCTGGACATTTCTATCAGGAGAACTTTAAAGATCCAATGGGCCTGATGGGATTGTTATTAAAAGGTCTTATTTATTTATCTATTTATTTATTTTTTAAATCTACCATGGGTTGTCTCTGTACTCATTAGTATCAAAGATGTAAGGAAAAAGAAAGAAAGTAATTTCACTTACCACCTCTCTAGACTCCAAATAAGAGCTACACTTAAAAGGGTTCTGTTACTTATGAAAACTAGGCCTTCTTGTGACATCTAAGCTAGCCAAGACAAGAATCACATTGTTCTTCAGTCCTGTAAGAGGTAGCTAACACTGCAGATATGAGGGGACATTCAAATGTTCTCTTCCTCTTATATTTATAAACTATTATTTTATCACCTTCTGTCATTCCCATTATGTGACTGTAAGTCCCTTCCAGTTACTTTCTGCATTATTTACATTAAATTAAAACAAAGACTAGATGAAATGAAAGTATATATCTGAGATTTGCTTCAAAATTATTTACGTTGGGGTAGTGATGAATATGGGGCTGCATAGATGAAACATGATTGGCCAGGAGTTCATAATTGTCAAAGTTGTGATGAGTACATAGGAGTTTATTTTATATTCTACTTTTGTACATATGTTCGAAGTTTAATAAAAAAATTTGGGGAAAATAAGCCAAAAAATTACATGCATTATTTTGGTAGGGGATGTTATAAAATTCTGTTCCAAAAACCTTGGTGTTAATTATTTTTGAAAATATTTACTCTTTAGTACATGCAGATCAAAGTCTATAGCTTTGATTTAAAAATTGCCTAAATTGGCTTTACTGCCTTTTAGAAAAATGTCAGTTGCTTAGAATACAAAATGACCTCTGGTAAGATAACTGATTTGTGGTCTTCAGATTCTAACAGGACAACTTTAGCAGGTCTGTGACTAATTGGGCTAGGGCTTCTGGGTGAAGCCTCTGAAAAAAATACCATGTTGATGACTGTGACTAGTATTGAGAAATCTTTTCAATCAGAACTGACAGCAGGGAAACAGTTGATATAAATAACTGTATCCTTCTCTTTGAAATGGTAATCAGTAATAGGAACTTGTGGAACAGTGATTCTCAAGCCAGTTGTGCATCAGAATTACCTGGGGAGCTTTTAACAACTACAGATGCCTGGCTCCACCCCTAGAGATTGAGTTTCATTTGGCTAAGGTTGGGCTCAGACGTTAGTATATTTTAAAAGCCCCCTGGGTAATTCTAATGTGTAGCTAAAGTTGAGAGCCTATTTTAGGACCTAAATTAAAGCAGCTTTTTCAGCTCTTTGTAGACACTTTCCCTAGTGAATAGTGCTGTCCTTTCTACTGAATTGCATCATAAGTCTGTTATCAAGTAGAATGTTACATTGAGTTACCTGTCATAGTGTAAAGGAGGTTCCATCAGAAACTGCTTGGTAGTGATTCACTGTCATCAGTGTTGAATCAAGATATTTTTCTAAGATTTGGATTAAAATTATTTTTTATTGAGGTAAAAAATATATAATTTACCATTTTTACCATTTTAAAGTGTATGGTTCAGTGGTGATAAATACATTTAAATTCTTTTTTTTCCCCCCTTCATCCCCCAACCTCCCTCCCCTTCCTGGCCAATCTACTCGCTATCTTCATGAGATCCACTTTTTTAGCTTCCACACATTAGTGAGAACATGCGATATTTGTCTTTCTGTGTCGGGCTTATTTCACTTAACATAATAGCCTCCAGGTCCATCCATGTTGCTGGAAATGACAGGATTATGGCTGAATAATATTCCATTGTGTGGAATACCACATTTTCTTTATCCGTTCATCCAATGATGGGCACTTAGGTTGATTCCATATTTTGACTATTGTGAATAGTGCTGCAATAAACATGTGAGTACAGCTGTCTTCTCAATATACTGATTTCCTTTCTTTTGGATATACACCTAGTAGTGGAATTGCTGGATCATATGGTAGTTCTATTTTTAGTTTTTTGAGGACCCTCCATACTGTTCTCCATAGCGACTATACTAGTTTACATTCCCACCAGCAGTGTACGAGGGTTCCCTTTCTCCACATCTTCACCAGCATCTGTTATTGCCCGGTTTTTTGATAAAAGCCATTTTAACTGGGTGAGATGATGCCACATTGTGGTTTTGATTTGCATTTCTCTAATGATTACTGATGTTGAACATTTTTATATACCTACTGGCCATTTATATGTCTTCTTTTGGGAAATGTCTGTTCATATCTTTTGCCCATTTTATAATCAGATTACTTGGGTTTTGTGCTATTGAGTTATTTGAGCTCCTTATATATTCTGGTTATTAATACCTTGTTAGGTAGATAGTTTGCAAATATTTTCTCTCATTCCATGGGTTGTGTCTTCACTTTGTTGATTGTTTTCTTTGCTGTGCAGAAGCTCTTTAGCTTGATGTAATTCCAGTTGTCTATTTTTGCTTTGATTGCCAGTGCTTTTGAGGTCTTACAGAAAAAGTCTTTGCCCAGACCAATGTCCTGGGGCATTTCCCAAATATTTTCTTCTCATAGTTTCATAGTTTCTGGTCTTAGATTTTAGTTTTTAATACATTTTAATTTGATTTTTGTGTATGGTGAGAGATAGGGGTCTAGTTTCATTTTTCTGCATGTAGTTATCCAGTTTTCCTAGCACCATTTATTGAAAAGACTGTCCTTTCCCCACTATGTGTCCTTGGTGCCTTTGTCACACATGAGTTAGTTGTAAATGCATGGATTTATATCTGGGTTCTCTATTCTGTTCCATTGGTCTGTGTGTCTGTTCTTATGCCAGTACCATGCTGTTTTGGTTACTATAGCTTCGTAGTAAATTTTGAAGTGAGGTATTGTGATGCCTCCAAATTTGTTCTTTTTGCTCAGGATTGCTTTGGCTATTTGGGGTCTTTTGTAGTTCCATATACATTTTAGGATATTTTTTCTATTTCTGTGAAGAATGCCATTGATATTTTTCATTGAATCTATAAATTGCTTTGGGGAGTATTGTCATTTTAATAGTATCAATTCTTGCAATCCATGAACATGGAATATCTTTCCTTTCTTTGTGTGTCCTTTTCTATTTCTTTCATCTGAGTTTTAGAGTTTTACTTGTATAGATCTTTCATTTCTTTGATTAGATTGATTTCTAGGTATTTTGCATTTTTGTAGCTTTTTAAATGGGATCACTTTCTTGATTTCTTTTTCAGATTGTTTGCTGTTGACGTATATAAATGCTACTGATTTTTGTATGTTGATTTTGTATGCAGCTTTACTGAATTTATTTATCAGTTCTAGTCGTTTTTTGGTGGAGTCTTTAGGTTTTTCTCTGTATTGGATCATATCATTTGCAAACAAGTCTGATTTGACTTCTTCCTCTCTAATTTGGATGCCCTTTATTTCTTTCTCTTGCCTAAAATTGTATTTTAATACAAAAGTCCATTTTAAATTTCATCAGTGATGAATCAAGGTATTTTTCTAAATCTGTATGAATTTCATATTATGTTTCAAAAATGTGCTTTTTAAATGTTTTCTATCAAGTATTACTGTTTTCATTTTTGAATTATCACTCAGACAATAGTAAGTATATTCATTTAGCATCTGTGCTGGAAATTACTATGTTGGTCAGGCTGGTCTCAAACTCCTGGCCTCAAGTAATCCTCCTACCTTGGCCTCCCAAAGCACTGGGATTACAGGCATGAGCCACCATGCCCAGCTGCTTATCCTTCTTTGAGCAACTTTGGTTATCTGGTAGATTCTATTTTATTTGCTACAGGTACATCAGTGAACCAAACAGAGAAAAAAAATCCCTTCATTCATGGAACTTACATTCTAAAAGAGGGAATATATAAAATATTTTAAAACATACTATATATGTTATTATTATATGTTGATATGCCCTTTTCCCTTTCCCAGTCTGTTCTCCATTTCTCCAATACTCTCCAATACTCCCCAAAGCAATTTATACATTCAATGAAAAATATCAATGGCATTCTTCACAGAAATAGAAAAAATATCCTAAAATGTATATGGAACTACAAAAGACCCCAAATAGCCAAAGCAATCCTGAGCAAAAAGAACAAATTTGGAGGCATCACAATACCTTACTTCAAAATTTACTACAAAGCTATAGTAACCAAAACAGCATGGTACTGGCATAAGAACAGACACACAGACCAGGGAAACGGGATGGTACTAAGGAATGAGAAAGTTGCAATTTTAAATGTGAAAATATATCAGAGGGAACAGCAGGTGCAAAGAACAGCTACTGCAAAGCAGGTGCTCTAAATCTAAAGCAGGAACAGACCTAGTATATTCACAGAATATTTAGGTTGCTGGTGAGGCAGGAGAAATGAGCAGAAGCAAGAGTAGAAAGAGATATGAGCAGAGAAATACGGGGTAGAGGTTGAGTATGGTACAGATTGTATAAGCCTTATAGCCATGGTAATTCTTTGGCTTTTAGTGAGTGAGATGGAGAGCAATTGGTGGGTTCTGAACAGAGGAATAAGATGATATAACATACATTTTTTAATAGCTTCATTTTGTCTGCAGAGTTGAGAATTATGAAAGATAGTCAGAGGCAAGGAGAACAATAAGGGGGTTATTTTGGTAATCTAGGCAAGAAATGGTGTGGACCAAAGAGAAAGCAGTGGAGATAGTAAGAAGTGATCAGATTCTATTTTGAAAGTAGAACCATCAGGATTTGATGACTAGTTGAACATGAGACTTAAAAAGAGTCAAGTTTAACCACAAGATTTTTGGCCTAAGCAACTGGATTCTGGAAGGATAGAGTAAGCCATTTACTGAGATGAGGATGTCCACAGAAAGACCTGGTTTTGGGGAGAAGATGAGGAACTCAATTTTGGCTGCACTAAGTTTTGAGATGCCAAGTAGACCATTAGATATAGAATGGAAATTCAAGGAACATAATAAATTTGAGAGTTGTCAGCACATAGTTATCTAATATTTAAAGCTATGAGATTGGATAACATCACCAAGGAAAAAAACATTGATGGAGGAGAGAAGAGACCTAAGGGCAGAGGCCCTGGGACACTCCAATATTAAAAGGTCTGAAAAGGAGAGTGCCAATTGGGGGGGGTGGGGCAGGAAGACCATGCAAGTAAAAACCAGGTGAAGAAAATGTTCCACAGAGAAGGGAGTGATTAACTTTGTCAAATGCTGCTGACTGATTAAGATGAGGATTGAAAAATGTCAGTTGGATTTGGCAATATAGATGTCTTTTGTACATTTAATCCTCACAAGAACCCTATAAGGTAGGCAGTATTATTGTCCTTATTTTACCAAATTAAAAAAGTTTTAGTCATCAAATAACATGTCCAAGGTAAAACACTACTAAGAACAGATCTGGGTGTTAAACCCGTATCTGTCAGCCTCTAACTGTATTCCCTTTTTATATCATCTAGGCTTTTTTTTAATTTTGAAAAACATTTTAAACTATGGGGGAAATTCAGATTAATGTAACAAAATATACCTACCCATCACTCAGAATTAATTGATTTTAATATTTTCTAAAATTTGATTCAGATGTACATTTTTAAATAAAAGAAAGAAAACATAGGATAATTCATTCAAAATATATTAATTGAATGCCTGCAAACCACCAGGCACTTATTCTGGGCACCTGGAATAAACAGGTGAAGAACACAAAGATTCCTGCCCTTAGGCAAGAGAAAATAGATAATAATAATTATGTTAGAAGGTAATAAAGGGTATGGAAAAAGAAAAGAAAAATATATAAGGGGGTTGGGAGTATTGAGCTAGGAGGGTAGAGGGCAAGTTGCACTTTTTAACAGGGTGGCCCAAATAGGCCTTATTATAAAGATGACATAAGGAAACTTATCTAGGGGAAGATAGTTTCAGGCCAGTGCAAAGGAGGAGGAAGACATGAAGTCCCCTTTGTTCCCTTTCTCAATCTATTCTCCTTTCCTTCTCAGAGGCAACTGATACTGTAAAGTAGATGTATATCCTAGTCTTTGTTTTTATATTTTTACTGCATATATATGTATATACACACACACATAAACAGTATTTAGTATTGTCTGTTCTTGATTTATATAAAATACCATGCTTGCTTTCTTTCATTCAAAATTACGATGAGCAAAATATGTAAATCTAATTCATACATTTTAATAGCTATTTAGTATTTTATAAATATGCCACAATTTATTTTTTCTCCTATTATAAGCAGTGTTGCATTAACAGTCTTTATACACATTTCCTCATACATAAATATGAGAGTTTTTTGTTTTTTTGGTTATTTTGAGATAGAGTCTCACTCTGTCACCCCGGCTGGGGTGCTGTGGTGTCAGCTCACTGCAACCTCAAACTCCTTGGCTCAAGTGATCCTCCCGCCTCATCCTCCCGAATAGCTGGGACTATAGGCACGTGTCACAACACCCGGCTAATTTTGCTATTTTTTTAGTAGAGACAGGGTCTCGCTCTTGCTCAGGCTAGTCTCAAACTCCTGACCTGAAGGGATCCTCCTGACTTGGCCTCCCAGAGTGCTAGGCTTAGAGGCATGAGCCACCATGCCTGACCAGTAAGAAAGTTTTTTTAGGCTTTTTATCTATAAGTAGAAAACCTGGGCTGTTCATATGCATTTTCAATTTTTTAGATACTGCCAAATTATTGTTCAGTTGCTCACGTCAACAGTGTATTAAATGTACTATTTCTTCCTGTCCTCACCAATCCTTGGTATTGTCAGTCTTTTATTTTGACCAGTCTGATGGTGTGAATTATTGTTTTTATATTAATTTCCCAGATTACTAGTGAGATTGAGCTCCTTTTCAAAGTTTATTGGCCATTTAAGCTTTCCTCCTCTATAAATTGCCTGCTCATATCTTTTGTCATTTATTTACTGGGTGATATTTTCTTATCGATTTATATCATTTTTTAAATTTAGAGTGGTCTTTCTAAATGTTTTCTGAGAAACTAAGATGACTACAGAGTATTTTGTTGCTTTCAATGGCTAAGTGATAGAATTTACCTCTGATTTTTTAAAACTTAAGTTTTCTTTAATAAAGACCTAGTCTTATAATTTATTAAGCCAACTCTCATTTCTATAAATTTTGGATTATGACATCCTTAATTGCGCTGCCAGCCTAGCACAGAAAGGTGCAAAAGATGAAGTAAAATTAAAATCAGAAGTTGCATACATTAAGCCGGGCACAGTGGTATGTGCCTATAATCCCAGCTACTCGGGATGCTGAGACAGGAGGATCACTTGAACCGAGGAGTTAGAGGCTGTAGTATGCTAAGACTGCACTTGTGAATAACCACTGCACATTAGCCTGGGCAACATAGTGAGACCCTTTGTCAAAAAAAAAAAAAAAAGATGTTGCTTATCTTATTAGCTTTAATAAAATGTTTGATTGGGGAAAGCATAAAGGATGTTAGGGAGATATAACATCCTCTATGCGTGTGTGTGTTTTAATAAACCATACAATTTAGTTTCTGAAATTGTTCCTATATTCTCATCTTGTCTAGTAGTAATATTGTTATAAATATATAAAAATGGGGCTGGAACACTTCCTTTTGAGATGGTCATTATCAGATACTGAATATCAAGCCATATTATTATACTACTGACTCTTTCCTGTCAAATATAACAAATATTTTTTAAAAAGTGGTTCTTTGACACATAATATTATAAACCTGATTTTACCCAGAAATAGAAGGTTAATTTATTTAAATGTAACAATCCTTTGGTAAATTTTAT
This sequence comes from Daubentonia madagascariensis, assembly GCA_023783475.1. Taxonomy (NCBI): domain Eukaryota; kingdom Metazoa; phylum Chordata; class Mammalia; order Primates; family Daubentoniidae; genus Daubentonia; species Daubentonia madagascariensis. The sequence continues at coordinate 24,506,268 of JAKFHU010000913.1, read as the reverse complement.
CTTACTATCTTTCAGATTAACAAATAGAAATATTATACACAAACCTGCGGAATGGACTTTAATTGCTGTGGTGTTGCTGTCATTGTAAGTACTCTTTCAGATTTTAACTCTAAACACTAAATATGAATAATTTTGATTTGGGAAAAACAAAGTTAATCACTGATTTTGTAAACTGCTATGGAAAATATTGTAACTCTATTTTATGCCTTATTTTTCTTTCCTATATGATAAAATAATTTTTATGTAAAGTGATATGCCATATTTTGATAAATCAATCATTCTCTTTGTATCTTTTACCATCTTTCTTCTGAGGACTTTGTTCTTCACATACACTGTTATCTTCTTTTGAAAGAGAACATCCTCATATGGGATGCATACAGAATAGTCCTTTATTTTCATTTTTAATAGTCCATTTTGTTAACATTGAATGGGCTTCATTATTTTACATCTGTTATTTTTACATATCTTGTGCTATTTTATTTTTCTTCAACATACTTTATCATTAATCAGAAAAGTTTAATTTTCAAATTAATGTACACTTTAAAATCTAACAGATTTAAGGGAGCTAAAGTAGATGCTCACTGTACAAGCATATATAAAACATTTAATACTCATTCACCTTTTAAGAAACCACTAGTGGTTTCTAAAGCTTGTTTTTCAATAGGGTATAAACCATTTAATAAGTGTAGTGTTTTTCAGCTTGAACTGCAAAAGTCTTCTTTTGAGGACCATTCATTACTGCATTACTGTTGCTGCTTGGCAGTTGTTAGGTCATCGAAGCCCATAGGACATTGAAAACTTACCAGACACTCACAGGTCAAAAAGTGTTATGAGTCAACCTCATAGCATCTCCCACCCTGCTTTCTCTTTCTTTGATATTACTTCAGTCTGACATGTTATTCTGGCTTTACCGTCCCAAGGAAAGCTGTGCTGAGAAGCATTAGAGTAGGCTTCAGTGAGCCAGCATCTGTGTCACCCAACCAGATACAACTCACATGATTCATTAAATCATAACACAGAAAATAACTTTACTTGAATGCCCTGATATAAATTTTTTATCAACCATAAGAACAAATCTTTTGTCATTTCTACTATTCAGTGTTCCAGCTGAATTGGTAATTTGTTAAACAGATCTTATTAATTTTTTAGAAAGTTCTTTCCATTTTATGAAATTTGTAAATATTTTGGTCACTGGCAAAGAAAATATCAGTATCTCTGCTCACCCACCATATCATAGGCCTGCTAATAAATCCTCATAGACAACTGTTTAACTTGTACTTCAGCAATTTATTATACTAAAGGGGAAGTAACTTTTTTGGTTGACAAATCAGAGGCCTAGGCCAGCAGTAATCTCAGAATCTTCCTTTCTAAGCCAGTGACTGAAAGCATTATCTTCATGAGCAGCTGCTTACTGAGGACATGTTAAATCCTGCTTTTTTTTGTATTAAACTGTTGCATGTCTTCTCCAAAATGTATAGCAAGGAACAAAAAAAAGTATGTAAAATTAAATAATAAAGGCTACTATTAAAATTTCATATGATTATTCCATACAAAAATAAACCTCTAGTGTTTGATTTTAATAGAGGCACCCATGAGGCACAAAATATTGAAAGCTTTGCTTGTCCTTCTAAGCACTATTTGACTTCCCTAACTTTGGATGTAATGTAAGGAACCTCTTATTTCAAGGGTCAGTGACCCATAAAAATAGTAACTTAATTCAAGGAACAGTTTGCACACATCTTAGGTATATTGTATGTGTCACATTGTACAATCAATCTTGAAGTGACAGCAGTAAACACTATTTCCTTTTGTAATTCGCCTTGCATTCATCTCTTTCATTATGCTCTAACCCCTGGAGCTAGATCTAGCCTTCTTTCTCCTAGTCTTGGTTCTTTTGATCCCTGGACAACTGAAATCCTTTCCAGATAGGGCCCTTTTGGTTTCTTTTAAAATCTTTGGTCACTATAGACACCAAGTCAAATGGTACTTCCTAGTTGTTTGAAATCTTATTTTTTCATAATTCTCTCTAACTTTTGCCATAGGCTGTCCTCGCAGATCCTTTTCAGTCTGCATTTGCACATTCTATATCTTCACTAGCTGAATCTCCTTATTCTTTGATCATCAGCTTCTGAGACTTCTGTCTCCTGCACCCATATTATTTTATTTCTTATTTTCTGTTTTTCTCAGAAATTCCTTTTAGCATTTCATATTTCTTTCCCCTAGGGAATCTGTGGCTCAACTGATAGCCCCTTTCATCCCCAGCTTTGTCCTTTTTATCACCCTTTTACAGCAAGTATTACTATACGAGGTAGGGATAAAATTAAAATATATATTCATCATGTTAAAACTAATCCCACTAACTTCTATAAAGTATAATTATACTTTAATTTACATTCCCATCCCTCTCTACTCTCCCTTACAGTTTCACAACTACTTTTTAGAGAAGAAGGCATTTTGTCATTGGGGAAAGAAAAAGCAGGCATGAGGGCCAGTGTTGGATAAACAGCCTTACAATGAAAAATATGGAGACTTTAGACTCCCAAAGAGTCATGCACATATAAAGAGAAAGGGGGAAACACATGCACACATATTTGTGGAACAGTAACCCCAGCTTTTTAGCTTATTGCCACCAAGATTGAATTTAGGCATACATGGGAGTATCTTTTTTTAGTAATTATGCTATGATTCAGAAAACTTTCACATCTACTCTCAAATTTCCAATGGAATTTTTTAAGTCTTAAGTTATAGGCATTTCTGGAATTCATGTTAAAAAAGCAAACTTATAATTAAGTCTTTATAGCTAGGAAAAAGATTCTGAATGGTAGTTGTAGTCACTGAAGATGACTATAATAAGATAATGTGTTCAGTATATTATAACAATAGTACTATTCTTTGTATATGAATATTGAAGAATTTTATTACTAGTGTTTGTTTAATGCATGAAAGCTGTTTTCAGAATTCCTCGTGTGAATCACTTAGAAAAGGATACATACACACACCTATATATAATTGTATTAGTATGTTGCTGTACTGGCTGAAGTCTATCTCTTGTTAAAGGGAAAAAAAAATCAACGTTTGACTAAAACATGATAGTTCACAACAACAGAAATAAGGCTAAATCTTGAATTTTCACATCTTTATTCTTATAAGTAAATAAGGTGTGTCAGTAGCAAATCATCTTCTCCTGGTGACTTCCACTGTACTTTCATAGATGTATTAACATTAAAAAAATGTGGACCACAACATGTAATTTATCAGTGTGTACTGATAGGAAGTTTATATTCATGTAATCGCAGAAAAAAATTTGAATAGAGTTGATACTGTTGATCATTGCACAATGAAATGCACCTATATATGAAAATACATCATGACACATTCCCACTTTATTTAGATTTCTCACTGATTCCATGGGACTTGAATTGCTATTGTGATTACAACATTTATTGATATTTATACTATGTATTCAGACCCTAACTGGTTGCCAACAGCATGTGAAAAGACCTTTTAAAGCAGAACTTAAACAGTATACATGTGTTTAACAATGAAGAAATTAGTGTCCCTTTAGTCCTCTCATTTTTATTGAATAAATATATTAAAGATTCTCAAGAACTCCTTACATAGTAGAACATCTATAATAGTGATAATTGATGGACCCAATTTTTTTTTAAAGAACTGATTAGAAATGCACTAAAGTAACCTAGTAATTGCTGAGATTTATTGCCTAAGCACTTGGTTAGAAGTTTGCATTTCAGTTGAACTTCATTAGATTTGACTCTTACATTAGGTTTTATTCCTGGAAAAAGTACTATATGTTGAAGTAATACAAAGTTGAATCTGATTTTCCCAAATAAATGTGCCCTAATAAGTTGTTAGGCTCTTCACAATCTTTGGTGCATGACATTAATAAAAATGTGTAGAAATATATATAATCAGCTGTAAATATTTTAGTACCTATATACTCTACTTTGTAAAGCTTGTTCATGTATTTATTTATTTTGAAGTGTTTATATACCAAATTAGAAAGCACAATAACAAACTACATAAAAGTATATTTTATGATGCATTATTACAGTGTGTCATATATTCGTTTTTATATTCCTCATAATTCCCATCTTACCCACAGTATAGGAAACCAGAAAGTGAAGAATCACTTTTCATCATCATGGTCACAGTATTCAGAATAGTTTCTTTGAGAAGATTTTGACTGGTATTTTGAGAAGATTTTCTAGCCATAGGACACCTCCCTCAGCTTGGTCCCATTTTTCTTTCTATCTTCCTTTTGCTCTTAGTCTTCCCCAGCCTATTTGATCTCTGTCATTATACTTGAGCCTATAACACAAGAGGGGACTGGGCTGATGCTGAACCAAAGCTGAAAAATCTAAGGAAAGGTCCAGATCAAACTGGCAGCCAAAGAGAAGCCATATAGAAGGCTATTGGGAAGCAGCTTAACTGGCCTGAGTTCCTTTCTGTGCAGCCCATGTGCCAGAAATGGGAATCAAGTTTCCTTAAAAGTGCTTGTACTTAAAATGTACCTTTTTCACCCAAGTTTAACATGGAACCTTCATAAATAGGCCACTATTTTGTATTCTGATGGTCTGTGGTTAATTGTGGCATAGGAGTCAAATGTCTCTTAGTAGGTGGTGAGGGAGAGAGATGTGTATTGTGTTCTGTGGGAATTATTTGGTTATTCAGTGAAGGAGATGAATACTTGCTTTGTATTACTCAGAAAGGATATAGGGTAAAGTGACTTGTAGTAGTCTAACGTGGATACATGCTATTCCTAGTTCTATGCCTTTTATATTCTCTAATGGAAAGCTTTCAAGTCCATCTCCAAAAATGTCTGCTTTCATTTTATCTATCTGAACTGGCTGTTTCCAGTGAACTGTGGCCCACTTCCTAGGCAGAGACCATGCAATAGTTTATTCCCTCTAAAAGCTTTGAGTATTCCTGTCGTTCAGGGAGTAGCATGTAAGCCCAGGGAAATGGTATTTAAACAAACTCAACTTGACCATGATCACTAAACAAAAGCCATCACTGGGCAAGGGCAGCCACTTTAGGTAACCATCATACAGACAGATACTCTGGAGAGTCACTTCCCTAGGGCTACCAGGCATGAATGGAAAGATGTGACTAAGGCTTTTTGCCTCAGTAGGCTATTTTTTTTAAGCCTGCCCATCACTAATTTCTTCAGAAAAATTTGTGAGCACACCATGAAAAACAAAGAGATGGTTCCTTTGAAATGTATCGGTTCTCAGAAGTATTCCCAAGCCTTTCTCTTAAGATTCCAAATTTAGTTCCAGGTATTTGAGACCATATTAAAAGATCATTGAAATTATTTTTTATATTTCCTTATAACTATGGAATTTTTATATTTAATTGAAGTTTTTAATTAACATAAAATTCATATAAAATTCACCATTTTAAAGTGTACAATTCACTGGTTTTTAATATATTCACTAGGTTGTACAGTCATTACCACTATCTAATTCCAGGACATTTCTATCACCCCAAAAAGAAACCTCATATTTATTAGTTCCCAATTTCTTCTTCTCCCATCCTCTGGCAACCACTAATCTACTCTCTGTCTGTATGGATTTATCTATTCTGAACATTTCATATAAATGGAATCATATAGTATGTGGCCTTTTGTGTCTGGCTTCTTTCACTTAACATGTTTTCAAGGTTCGTCCATGTTGTAGCATGTAATAGTACTTCGATCCTTTTTATGGCCAAATAATATTCCATTGTGTGGGTATATCACATATGTTTATCTAGGCATTAGTTGATGGACATTTGGGTTATTTCCTTTTTTTGGCTATTTTGGATAACAGAGCTATAAACATTCATGTATAGAACATACGTTTTTAGTTCTCTTGGGTATATATACCTAGGAGTGGAATTGCTGGGTCATGTGGTAACTCTCTGGGGTTATTTTGTTTTTTAGATTTTTGTTTTTTCCACACATAAACAGCAGCAAAGTAACTCTATGTTTAACCTTTTGAAAAACTGCCAAAGTGTTTTCCACAGCGGCTGCATCATTTTATATTTCCACTAGCAATGTATGATGGCTCCAAAAATTGAACTTTAAAAAGTCATCTTATCTTGCCTCACACGCAGTAGTCATTTTAGGGGCTTATATATGCAGTTTCTCCAAACCTTAAATATGCCTATTCTCATTGATTTTAGAGTTTCATGGACTTGTAAAATCAATTTCTTATGTTCTAGGAATTTCTACCACATATGTAAAATAAATACCTATGAGCCAAAAAACAAAACAAAACAAAATGGTCATAGTGTTGAATTTGAGATTATGTAAATTAAATGTCTGAACAGTACCTAGTGGTATTTCTTTTGGATTCCTCAGTATCCATAAAATTCTTTTTGATTGTTTTTTTTGCTTGTATAAATCTTGGATTTGTTTATCTTACAATATTTACTATCCAATCACTTTTGTCATTGTGAAGTTTTTAAGTATTTACCTATTTACTGAGGATTAAACAATAATTAGATTATTTCTATACCCCCCCATACTTATTACTAAGAGTTTATATTTTAAAAAACATATTTTTTAATTGAAATAACTTTACCCTTGGCCAGCAGAGCTATGTGGGAATCCAGATACTTTCTAGAGAAATAATAACATTTGTTTAGATTTTTAATTAAGGCCTACTTTCTACAGTGATTTTTCCCCTCAGAATTCCCTATATCTTTGGCAGTTTTATAATTTTAGTCTTTTTTTAATTCATATGTAGCTGAGAGTCCCCAACCTTGGGCCATAATCCATACGGAAAGTCACCAAGGATCCGAAGTAAAAAGATGTACTCTCCAGCTTTTCTATTCCAAGCAGCAACAGTGGTGGTAATGGCAACAGTTAGCAGCAGTTGGCCCTTACCAATCACAGCCTCAATTTCAGGAGCCAGGCCCCAGATCTAGTACCATCTTCACATCCTGACTGAGCTTGCTGAGAGCGAGGAAGCATGAGGCTCAAGGGCACTGTTACTCCCAGCCTCAGGGTTCTGCACTATAAGAGTGTGACAGTCATTGCATGTGGACACCCATGGTTGATTCCATTTTAATCTTGGAGCATTAGAAAAAAAAGCTGGAGCCTCTACTCTGAGAGAATTGTTACATAGCAATAATGATGAAGAAAAGCTTTTCCAACACTCATCTACAAAGCTAGTCTGTAGATCTGTCACAAACAGGATTTAGATATAAAGTTTTAAAGTCACTACAACCCAGCCCTTTAAACAAACCTATGTGTAATAACTCACTACAAAGTGAGTTACAAAGAACTTGTTTCTTTAGAATTAGAAATATCAATGGAAAGCATCCCTGCTTCCTTATTAATAGGTAATCCTAAAGCATTAAATGCAAACATTATCAGGACATAAACCATCTGTTATAAGAAAAACATTTTATTTTATTTGGCTATCATAGTCTTTTATAATCAAAGGTTTTATCTCAGTTTTCTAGATAATAGTTCTGAAATGGAAAGTCCATAATGACATACTCTTCATAATGTTTTTTTGTCTACTTTCTTTGTTTCTCTTAGAACTTCTTAACAGTACTAGCCTCACATGCCACTTGGTTTTTTAAATTTTGGAACTTTAGCTTTGTGCCTAAGATAAAATAAATGCAATTTTAATTTATGTAATTAATTTTTATTTAACATTATGTTTTTATTAAATGTAATTGGCTTACCCCAGATATCACCTTTTACTATACAAGGGTCTCTTGAAACCCCAAACTCATTCTGAATTATATTCTATTTTTGCCCCTAACTGGCACTGTAGCCTTGTACAAGTTACTTAACCTTATTGGGTATTATTTTTCTGTAGGCAGTATGAGGGATTGGACTAAATCTGGGTTAAATCAACTTGGCAGTGTGAATTCAACTATAAGGTGTCAAAAGTAAGAAAGTGTTTTAACGCAATATATCAAAGGCTACAGAAAGAGATAATAAACATAAGTATATTTAGCATAGGAAACAGTTTAATTTTGCAAATAGAGATCCATGATGACACAGCCCAAGTGTTATACTTTGTTAGGTATCTTAGTCATTAAGCTTGGCAAAAAATACATTGAATGATATGGCTGGTCACTCTTTCTGTGGAAAGATTACAGAGTACTCATTTAAGTAAATGGGAGGAACACCCATTACTCTTTCTACTGCAGACGTTAGTTGACACTATACAGGTTGCATAACTCAAGTCTGTAATCCAGAATGCTCCAAAATCTGAAACTTTTTGAGCACTAACATGATGCTCAAAAGAAATGCTCACTGGAACATCTCAGATTTTGGATTTTTGGATTAGGGATGCTCAACCAGTAAGTATACAATGTAAATATTCCAAAATCTGAAAAAATTCAAAATCTGAAACACTTCTTTTCCCAAGCATTTCAGATAAGGGATACTCAACCTGTATTGCTCTTCATAAAAAAGATAACTTTTCATAAAAAAGGAACTTTTCCTAAATGCAAAAGAAAACAGTGGAGTAGTTTAGTACCTCAGCATTATACTAAAGGTAGTGAAGAGCAAAATAAAATGTGTAAGTTAATTTTTTTAACGTTATAATATGTTTTAAAACTCCATTTTGCTTAGAGAATTCTAAGTATAACTATGGCCCTTTTTTCCTCTTCCAATTTATTCTTCACATTTTATTCTGGGAATCAGTCTTATCAATGAATAGGGAAGTCTAGAAAGTTATTTCATGTGAGTTGCTGATTCTTTGTTCAAATAACATTTAAGGAATTAAAAAAAATAGCTCTAGAATAACATTTTCCTTTTTTACTCGTACTTTTTTTTCTCATTAATGAAAAGATCCCAAGTGCTCATTGATAAAGCTTCTTTGAACTAGGTGCTCTAAAGTAATTTGAGTTTCTTCCCTGAGGCAGTAGCATCTGATTGTCAGCTAAAGGTCTGATAGGCACATTACTTGTAGCCCTGGTTTTTCTTGTAAAGAATTTGGACTTTTTTTGTCTTTAATAGCATGCCATGAAAACCAGCATAAGCAGAGCCCATGTAGACCAGAAAAGATTAGACTCATACTTTCCTGTAGCATCATAACTATAAATTAGTGTAGAAGCAGCCATCTACACAATAATGGAAAATTTTTCAAATACTTAGAAATTGTTCTCAAAAAATATCCAACAAATGTTTATAAGTAGTGGTATGGGTAAGACTATGTCTTAGACGCTATAGGAATAAAAAGATTAAACAAATTTCCTGCCCTCAAAGACTTTACAGCCTACTGGAGATCAATATGTGTACAAGTAACTGCAATAAAAAGTTGAATGTACTAATTGCCAAAAAAGAAGAACAAACTATTTTTGGGGTTCAAAGAAGTAAAAGATCTCAGGAGGATCAAAAAAGAAGCAAAAGATCTCAATTAGGAGGATCATAAAAAGATGATAGGTTCAAAAGACAGAAAGGATTTTAAGAAATAGAAATGAACAGATGAGAGTATTCTAGGAACTACCTATAGCATTAAAAAAGCAAAAAGAGATGCAGTCAAGAGTGCAAGACAACTAGAAAGAGTTTGGATCTGTTGTAGAGACAGATCTTCTAATGGCAGGTAAACTTAATTCAGTGGGCAGTGAAAGTCATTTAAGTTTTAAGCAGAATAACGACATGAAACTTGTGCTTTAAGATGAGTCATGCAGAGATGTGGAGTCAAATCTCATCCTGTCTTCCATCTTGGGCAACCTTTTCAAAGACTTCTAATTGCTCTGAAAGAAAAACCTCTTATTGTGGCCTACACAGACCTGCATGGTTGAGCCCCTTCTTTCTTCTCCAGCTCCATCTTACACCACCCTACTGTATTCTCCCCATTCCTGCCACTCTGACCCTCTTTCATACCCTTCTCATCATACTTCCCACCATAGGACACAGGTCCAGAATGTTCTTCCCTGTTCTCCTACCTTGGTTTATTCCCCTTCATCTTTCAGAACTTGAGGATGTATTTCCTCCTCAAGAGATTTTCCCTGACTAGATCAGATAGCTCTATAACTAGGCCCTCACAGCACTATATATTTAATATTTCTCTTTCCTAATATAATACTTACCCTGTTTTCAATTTTATATTTAATTATATGATTACTTGATTAATGTCTGTCTCCTTCACTGGACTTTAAGATTTTTAGGTGCTGGTTCTGATTTTACTCACCGTTATGTACCTAGCATTTAGCATTGTGCCTAGAACATCATAAATTGACAATAAATATATGGTAGTGAATGAGTGAATAAATGAATGAGATTAGTTAGGAAGTTATCACTTCTTGCTTTGTTGATGCCTTCCCTCCTACCTACAAGTGCTTATTCATCTTTAAAGTTTAGGCCAGGCATGGTGCCTCATGCGTGTAATCCGAGTGCTTTGGAAGGCCAAGGTGGGGGGATCGCTTAAGCCTAGGAGTTTGAGGTTACAGTAAGCTATGATAGTGCCATTGCACCCCAGCCTGGGGAACACAGTGAGACCCTGTCTCTAAAGTAAAATAAAAAATAAATAAAAGTAAAGTTTAAAAATCAAAACAGAAACAATATACCTATTCTTTGTCCTTGACCCCAGACTGTCATCCACTTACCCACCAAACTTCTTGAAGCGGTCATCTGCTCTCAGTGATTCCAGTGCTTCTCATTAATCTCTTACAGTCTGTATCTTGCCCCTACCACTTATGGAGTTGATTTTCTCAAAGCTTCTACTAGTATCAGCCTAGTTAAACAAAGAACAATGAGGCAATGAACTAAAATGATTACAATAAAAATAAAAAGGGAGAGACAAGTGATGAGAAACATTACAGCTCTGGAATCTATAGGTTTTAGCAATTTTGAGGGGGAAGTCAAACATAATTTCAACATATTAAGACAGGTGACTGGGAAGATACTGGTGCCTTTAGGAAAATGGGTAGGAAGGACTAGTTGAAGGAGATGATACATGTGGTTTTATACCTATTCTGCAAGCACTGAGACTTTTTCTGTTCAGTTTAAGGTTCAGGCAGATTGTCCAGTTGAATGGTGAGATGATAGAGGATGTTAAATATAGAGTCAAGGTGAGATAGAACCTTGTGGAGCAGCTGTATCCAGGCCAAGGATGCCTGAAGAATACAGAGAAAGTGGAAAATGGGGAGGGAGGAGAAGCAGACATTTTTTTGAACACCAACTATGTGCAAACACCATGCTAGACTCTTTACATACATTTCATTTGATCCCCACAATTCAGTGAGGTCAGTCATGGTGTTCACTTACCAGAGGAAGAAACAGGCTCTGAAAAGACAAGCACCTTGTCCAAGGTCACAGCTGGCATTCAAACTCCAACCTATCTGACTTCAAAATACTTGCACTTTCCACTGTACAGTGTGCCTCATAAAGGTATGTATGCAACCAGAACACTGTCCAGGAATCCAAAGTGGGTTTAAGGTTCCAGAAAGAGGTGGTAACTAGCTTTCTGAAGATGAAATAGTTGTTTTCTGCTGAACAAGGATAAGGACTAAAAAAAGGGCTGTAGTTCTGGCAATGAGGTGGTTGTGGGTGACCTTCAAGAAAGCAGTTTCCATGGAATGATGGGAGTGGAGACCATATCGAAAGGCTGCTATAGTAGACAGGTGTGGGATACTAGACGTAGCAGATGTTGACCACTCTTCATATGGTTGGCAGAAAAGGAAAGGAGAGGGGGATTATAATCCACTATGACATGGTAAATCATCAGAAGACTTCTCAGGATAGTGGAAGTTTGAACATGTTTGTGGCAGAGCAGAAGGAGACATTAGACGGGCAAGGCTAGAAGAATGAGAGTAACTGGTAGGATATGGCCCATGAAGAGACTGGGATGTCATCAGAGGCATATCTGCCACTTACATTTTCTTCCATTAACCTCTTTCACCCACCTTTCTTTCCCACCGTTTCTTCTACTTGTTTGTCTCCCTGCCTTGAATGTCAGTTATTTGGTAACATTATTTATTTATTTTTTTAGAGACAGGGTTGCCCAGGCTGGAGTGCAGTGGCACAATCATAGCTTGCTGCAGCCTCAAACTCCTGGGCTCAAGCGATCCTCCCACTTTAGCCTTGCGAGTAGCTAGGACTATAGGCATGAGCCACTGTGCCCAGCTTGCCTCCTCTTCTTAATTTCAAAAGTGAATGAACCAAACTTTGTATATTTCTGCTTCCAAAATATTAATATTAATTTTTATTACTGTTATATTCATTACTGTATTATTAGTTTCATTACTGGTTCTGATTGATCCTTACCCCCTTCCTCCACAGATCGATGATCTCCCCTAGGAGAAGTAATTTAGGGCAGCATTTCTAAGCTTGACCTATACAGCCACTATGTTTAATTCTGGTGACTAACTTTTTTCCCCCCATATTCATGACTTTTGCTTTCCCTGCGTTCTCATCTTCCATGACTCACAGATCAGTCTTAGCAACATAAACATGTAGTTCACCAAAAAAAAATTTTTTATATATATATACACACACACACATATATATATTTTTTTTTTTTTAATACACACACACACCCCCAAGTTTCTATATGAGAATAAGAGACTTTCCATTCATCCAAATGTTGTGTTTGGACAACGTATAAACAGTGCTAAACCAGAAAGATGTCTATATTAAGTGAGGTGAATCTGAAGTAGTTTTGTTACCAAAGCATAATCTCCACATGTCAAAACACTGTCTGTATTACTTTTGCCTCCCTAATGCCAAGCACTCAGTCTAGTATTTATTAAGCACTCAGTATTTGTTGAATAAATTGAATGAATGGATGAGAAAAACTTGGATAAATTATTGCTGATATTATGGACTTCAGCACTGGTAAAATTGCATTCCATGTGAAAAAACAAAAATAGTTGCTTATTATTATGAATGAAAGGAAAGACTTTCATTACAGAGACAGAGTCTTTATAATGATTCATATTTTCCAGGATGGGTATAGTCTGATAAGGACGTGACTATTTAGCCTTAAAAGAATTGCTACTTTTAACCAAATCTAGCATTTCTTTTTTGCAAATAAAATTTTTATAAAATCTTTTAATAAAATTAATAAACTCAAAGTTAGATATAACTATAAGATTATCTTTTAATTCATTTGTTATAAAATTAGTGTTTTAAAAATGTTTCTTTGAATCAAAACTTTGTTCCAAATAATTGCTTTTTTCGTATCGTCCATGGGCGTACTGTTTTATCTTGTGTGGTAAAATAGAAGAATTGGTTGTGTGATAAAATAGAAGAACTGAAATAGAGCAGTTAATTACCAAATAGGTAGATATGGCAGTAAATCTTTTAGTTGTTTATCTGATGCATCACAGACACAATTCTGGAGAATTCTGTAAATGTTTTACATGTTGACATTTGTTCATTGAATTGGAAGCATTTATCAAATATTAATGGGTCCTAATGGAAATTTTTTACTCAAGAGGCAAACTCTTCCTTTAACTAGTTTTACTGAATGTATTTTATTAAATAGTCTTACAAACTTGAATGAAAGTTATAAGGAGAAAAAATTATTATTCCCAGGTGTATTAAGAGTGCTTGTTAAATTCAAGATCCTAATTACCTAGTATGTCTTTTTCCCTATTGTCTTTAAACACTTCTGTTTGGATTGTGTATTATAGACACTTGACACCTTTTAAATATTCTTCCTGCCTTTGACTTTTCTTTTCTCATTTTGATAATTATAGTTAACAGTAAACTTATATGGTTCCTGGAGGCAAAATTCAAATGCTTCCATTTTACTCCTTGTTTAAATATTTCTGCGGAGTTTTAACACAGATTATGAAAGCCAAAGGGTAAAACAAAGCTTGGAATTTTCTGGTTCTCACTATTGTCCCATCTATTTTGAATGAGTTTGGGAGTTGGCTATTTGAGCCAACTCAAATTGCTGTTACAGTACAGCTCAGGTATATTCTGCCTTAAAAGACAGGAGAGCATATCAAAATACACAAGGCTTAATACTGAAAATTCCAGTGCAGCAGAAGCACTTGGAAAACTCCAAACTGCTTGGTGAACACCAGCAATTTCTGTGGTGGTGAAATCACATTATAGTAACTGAATCTCCTGGACTATTTCAGTTTCATTTATTTACTGATTCTCTTTCTATCGGGTTTTTCGGGACCCACATTATGATGTTTGTCATCACCTGGAGGTTTTTAATTGAAGTGAGTGATAAATCAGGGGCAGCAAAAATGTTTCATGAGAATAAAGTAACTGCCAATTTACAATTAGTATTCCTCTGGATTCAGTGCAAAGAAGAATGTTGCTCATCTAAAACACTATGACTTACACAACTTTTACATGCTCCAAAATCAAATTTCCAAACCTATAAAATTAAATGCCACTAATTCTCTGCAGTTAAGATTATACATTGAGATATATGGTTATACGTTGAAAGTAGGAGTAAAGTTATATACTCTTTCCCCAGGAAAAAGCACATTTGAAAAAAAAGGAAAATAAAAACCTTTTTTATAATTTGAAGGAGTATATGAATGCCTGTATCCCAAGTTAAGGAAGTAGAGTAAGTGAATGTAGACTTCTCTTTCAAGAAAGTTGATGTTAAGGGTAGGAGAGAAATTCAACAGTAACAATTTGTTTTGGATAAAAAGAGACTTAAGCATGTTTGTAGGGCATGGGGAAGGACCCAATAAAGAAAAATAATTTGAAGCTAAGGGCAAGGTGGGAGGTAGATACACATGATGGAACAGGGTCTCAGAGGAGGCACAAGGAAATAGGATCATGGGCACAAGTAGATGGAATAGCTAAGTCATTAGCATGTTTTATTTTGCAGTGACAGATTTCGAAATTATTTGAAGAGCACATACAAGTAGGCCTTTGAAAATCGTAAGATGTACTCAGTTCTAAAATGAATCAGACATGTGAACTTGTGTGGTCTAGTGGTTAGAAGTGTAGACTAGTGGGAGGACTTCTGGGGTTATTTGCTCATCTTTTACTGACTTACATGACCTTAAGGAAGTCACTTGAGCCTCACCTTGGAGTTAACACTTGCTGAAACTTCACAGGAAGGTTGAAGACCAACAAGTTAGTCTCATAAAAATTTTTTTTACAAACTTGGAAATCAAAACTTCTTATGTTTGAGTCAGTGGTTGAGATCCCGCCTCGAGGGGAGTAACTGGGAAAGAACTGGCATTCTTCAAGAAAAATAAACTCATTTGCTCCATTTTAGAAAGTCTCCAACCACCCATTTTAAAGTGTCTGAATTTTAAACTCAGCTCTGACCTCCTAGCATTTGTTTCCCTGTCAGTTGTAAAGCCATGTTTACTCTATGTAAAAACATCAACAGCAGCAGCTTAGGAAAGTACTATGAAGTAGTTAACTCTGCACGTGGCCCAGTACATGTTATTTTATGGAAAAGGAAAAGCTCTTCTACTGGGTGATAGATTCTCTCCCTGTGCCCTGTTGTGTTACTTTGGAGAGGAAACCAGGGGCCACAGATTAGACAAATGTTTTCAGAGGCTCACTGACAGAATTGAATCTTCTTCTGCCTTCTCCTCAATAAGTAACAAGCAAGGTGGAGAAAGAGTTAATGTTAAATATGAAATTGTAATTACTTGCATGCTAAGGAGCTCTGAATATACACATAAAATTCCTTTTTATTTATTTTTTTTTAAGAGGGTTTCACTCTGTCACCCAAGCTGGAGTGTAAGGGTGCGATCATAGCTCCCTGCAGCCTTGAACTCCTGGGCGCAGTGAAGCAATCCTCCTGCCTCAGCCTCCTGGACAGCTAGGACTAAAGGTGCACACCACCACACCTGGCTAATTTTTAAATTTTTTATAGAGACCAGGTCTCACTATGTTCCCCGGGCTAGTCTTGAACTCCTGGCCTCAAGTGATAATCTCACTTCAGCCTACTAAAGTGCTGGGATTACAGATATGAGCCACCATGCCCAGCTAAAATTCCTTTTAAAGTATATACCATGATTTTTTTTTTCAATATCTGAAAGAGGCATTTTGTGGCTGGGCGCAGTGGCTCATGCCTGTAATCCTAGCACTCTGGGAGGCTAAGGCTGGAGGATTGCTTGAGCGCAGGAGTCTGAGACCAGCCTGAGCAAGAGCAAGAACCTGTCTCTACTAAAAATAGAAAAATTAGCCAGGTATGGTGGTACGCCTGTAGTCGCAGCTACTTGGAAGGCTGAGGCAGGAGGATCGCTTGAGCCCAGGAGTTTGAGGTTGCAGTGAGCTACAATGATGCCACTGCACTCAATGCAGGGTGACAGAGTGAGACTCTGTCTCAAAACAAAAAAGAAAGAAAGAGGCATTTTGCAAAATGTCTGGGGTTTGTGTGAGCAGCCCTCAAATTCCTGAAAATAGATGACATTTTGACCCTTTGTGTTGCTGGTCACAGCTTTTCTTTGTTTCAGTTTTGAGTGTATGGTTTTGCAGACTGAGGTATTTTGGTTTAATCCTTTATCATTTAGCACTTGTCCTTGTAGGGATGGGAAAATCCAACTCATTTTTTAGAAGAAGACAAAATATGGGTAAGGTGACAACTGTTACTGCCATGCAGGAAGAAAGGAGTAGCATGACTTGATAGATAAGTAAATAAGCAAGATAATATATATAATATATATAATAATAAAGGTATCCATTTTTAGCACTGTTCTTATCCAGTATGACCCTGGATAATCACTTACTTCAGCTGTCAAAAGGAAACTAGCTGGATAGGTCAAAACTAAATCACACTTGAGGAAATTAAGTGGTATGGCTTCATAAAATAAGACTATGCAGTTAAACCTCATCTTTTAGATTTTTTTACTTACCCTTGGATAAGTAAATTACCCATTATTAGCCATTATTAATAAAAGTGCCTCATATATCCCAGAAGGCTTTTGCTTTTCATTCCAAGCCCCCAAAGTGTCAGGTATTGTAATATCTGTTTGTTTTAATTGATAAAATGATAAGCACAGTGCCTCTGCATGTAAACACTGAAGGTATTTCTGTTTAACAGAAATATACCTCTTCTGCTTCCCAGCCTTAACTTCTGGAGGATGAGAAAATGAATGTTAAAAAAAAAAAAATTATTTTAAGCCCAGTGTTATCTTTTAGCAGTCTTTGCATCTTCATCACCTTTATGCATGGTAACCAGCAGAACAGGTTTCCCTACTGCAGCAGAACTCTATATGAACCCAGTAATTTCTCAAATCTGATAGGTACAGAAAAGTGTGTGGCTTTTCACTTCCTGTCCCTTCCTCTAACCCCAAACCATAAGAAAGCATGCTTTCTGTGACATTTATTCACATATACATTCTCATAGCTCTTTCTTCCCATAAGATTATGTTGAGTATGAGGAGTGTTGTTTAGTGTCATTTTACAATAGCCTACCAGTTTGATTCTGCAAATTTGGAAATCAATCATGAACACTCAGGAAACTCCCTCAAAGAGAGAGTTATTGCTTCTGCTCAGTTTTGAGGGTCAGGTTTGGGGATATCTGTGCTATATCATTTCAGGCAGGTACTTGAAGTGATCTTCACTCATGTCACCCAGCATTACTCCAGAAAGGATAATTCAGATTTTGCCGTGATTTATGGCATTCCAAGAACAACAGTATAGAGTTCCCAGTGGTTCAGTATAAGTGCAGTGAGCATGGATAACAGAGTTCACTTATTTTAGCTCCACTTGCTCAATAAACCACAACTTTAACTCTTTATTTAGCTTTCTCTGTTGATAGGATACAAACCAGTGACTTACACAATTATAGGTAACTTACTTCAGAAGCTTAATCTACAGTTTGTACAGCTCTAAATCCTTGGATATAAGGATTTATTAAAAATGCCAACTTTTAACTAAAAACTTCTCTCATTTCAGTTGTCATGCCCAAACTTTGAAACTTTTCTTACTACTATTTACAATAATTCCTGTTAACCAGATGTTATTTGATAGCTTAGTAATAACAAATGGAGGGTACTTGTCCTAACCTGACTTGCATTCTCTTCTTTTGATGTGTAGCATATGTGTAGCAGTCAACTAAATAAAGGTCTTATCAATAAGATGCAGTTTGACACTTGGCATTTTGCTTTTGTAGTAATGCCACTTGCCATATGGTAAAGAACTAGTTATAGAAGCCTGCCTGTCTTTTCAAAATTGAGGTTTGAGTTTTCATGAGAAGTTTCCTCTCGTTTGTGATTTATACATTGCAAGTTTTTATTATATAGTTTTTTCAAATTATATTCTCCAGCATATAGACTGTGCTAAGCGCCATCCTTTTACTGTCACCATTAGAGGTTTATATTCACATTTAAAAGCACTTGAGGGAAATAAATTTAAACATAAGAATCTTTTGTTTTTACTTACCACCAATCATATTCTCTGCTAAGGTATTTCCTGTATAAAACACATTGTGAAATATCAGCTGTAGTATATAACTGTTTTTTATTTAAGTACAAGAAGTTCTTTGGGCCCAGTTATTATGGTTTTCTTTGATATTCACTATTAGAAGTTACAGGATTGGAATACAGGCTTGAGTCCATTTCAGTGTATAATAGGGTAGGGGTTGTTCTTTAATGAAAAGTAATTAGCATATCGTAATTAAAAGAGCACAGATAAAGGATTAAGAGGAAGAAGAGCCTGGGGAGTCAATTTAACCAAAAAAAGAGAGGAGGTGTGGGCGTTTGATAAGATTGTTCAATTGTACTTCAAAGATAACTTAGAAGTGAAAAATTTTATGATATAGTTCTGTGGAGTAGAACATGTGTTTTTTATTTTGAAGTAATGAATTTGGACAATATTTCTATTCTGGGGCACTACATTTTAGGAAAATGAAAAGCTAGAAGGGGATATAAGAAAGAATGCCAATCCAAATACAGAGTAGTCAGATGGCATCTATAAGGAAAGATTGAAATGGCTTAGAATTAACTGTGAACCATTTTCAGGAATATGAAGGAATAACTTTAAGAGCTTGTCCCCCCCAAAAAAAAAACCCACAAAAGTTCCATGAAGGAGAAAATAAAATTATGCAAGAGACATTTAGATTATATATAAGGAATGATGTCTAGAATTTAAAGTTTGTTAATCATTGCAGCAAGCTACACATAGAGGTAAAGAATCCCTATCCTTTGAGTTCATGGAGGTAGTTAATTAGCAGTCTTGTGAAAAGAGACCAAATCACTACATTAAGAAAGGGTCTTGGCCAGGCGCCATAGCTCACACCTGTAATCCCAGCACCCTGGGAGGCCAAGGCAGGAGGATCCCTTCAGGTCAGGAATTCAAAACCAGCCTGAGCAAGAGTGAGACACCGTCTCTACTAAAAATAGAAAAAATTAGCCAGGCATGGTGGTGCGCGCCTGTAGTCCCACCTACCCGGGAGGCTGAGGCAGGAGGATCACTTGAGCTCAGGAGTTTGAGGTTGCAGTGAGCTAGGCTGATGCCACCGCACTCTACCCCAGGCGACAGAGCAAGACTCTGTCTCAAAAAAAAAAAGAAAAAAGAAATGGTCTTGGGTCTCTTCTTAGATCATTTAATTCTTAATAGAAGGACACTGAAAGAGAGTATAGGTTCCAAAAACAGTGGAGTCCTCATTTTTCTGCTATTCCCATTTACCTAAAAAGAATAAAATTCAAGAACAGTGATAACCAGAGTTACATAGAAATAAAGACCTACAGATAACAAGTGTTGGCAAGAATGTGGAAAAAAGGGAACTCTTGCACACTGTTGGTTGGAATGTAGATTAATACAGCCATCATGGAAAACAGTATGGAAGTTCCTCAAAAAATTAAAAATAGAATTACCATATAATCCAGCAATCCCACTACTGGGGGTGTGTGTATATATATATATATGTGTGTGTGTGTGTGTGTGTGTGTGTGTGTGTGTGTGTGTGTGTGTGTATCCAAAGGAAATGAAATCAGTATGTTAAAGAGACATCTGTACTCTCATTTTCATTGCAGCATTATTCACAATAGCCAAGATATGGAATCAACCTAAGTGTCCATCAACAGATGAATGGATAAAGAAAATGTGTATATATAGACAGTAGAATACTATGCAGCCTTAAAAAAAGAAGGAAATCCTGTCATTTGCAACAATATGGATGAAACTGGAGGATGTTATATTAAGTGAAATTAGTCAGGCACAAAAAGACAAATATTGCATGATCTCATTTATACATGTAATCTAAAAAAGTTGAACTCATAGAAGCAGAGAGTAGAATGGAGGTTGCTGAGATCTGGGGGTGAGAGAGGGGGGATTAGGGATATGATTTGGTCAAAGGATAAAAAAATATAGTTAGGAGGAATAAGTTCAAGAGATCTATTGCATAACATGGTAACTACAATTAATAACAATTTATTGTACACTCAGAAATCGCTAAGAGATTTTAAGTGTTCTCACCACATAAAAATAAGTATGTGAGGTGATGTGTATGTAAATTAGCTTGATGTAGTCATTCCACAATGTACACATATTTCAAAACATCATGTTGTATACTACAAATATATTTTTATTTGTCAATTTAAAAAATAAATTTAAAAAAAAGAAATAAAGACCTATATTTTCCTAAATTGCTTCTTCCTTTGGCCGAGTAAATTTCTTATCATTTAGAATGAAAAGAATGCCCTTTCCTTTCACATTTCACCTATAAGGCTTAATTCCTTTTGTTCTTGAGGAAGGGATCAAACATCTACTCCAAGCCTGGCTGTAAAGGGCCAGATCATAAATATTTTTGTTTTTGCCAGCCGTATAGTCATGACTACTCAACTCTGCTGTTATAGTATGAAAGCAACCAATAGGATACATAAATAAATGGGTATGGCTATTTTCCAATAAAACTTTATTTACAAAAGTAACTGGCAAGCCAGATTTGGCCCTTGGACCATAGTTTGTCTATGGACCTGTTCTAGTGCATTCAGAAGCCAACAAGAGAGATTGTAAAGAAATGGGTAGGAGGAGAACTGTGACTTAAGAGTGCCACAGAAGCCAAAAGGAGAAGAATTGTAGGAAGGGAAGAATTGATTAGAGACATCACATACTGCAGAGTCAACTGGGAAGGGAACACAGAAGAGGCTCTCAGATGTGGCAATTAGACCATTATTGACCATAAAAAGAACAGTTTCAATAATATGTCTTTGTTCATTTGTCATTGGGCCTGGTTCTAAGTACATGTAGGGACTGTGTTGCTCAGTGCTTTGTGATTTACAAAGCTTTGTTTCATAGTCATTGCTAACAAAAGCAGACTCTGGATAGAAACCTATCTCCAAGCTCAACGATTGGACCTCTACATCAGGTTCTCAAATTCCAGTTAGCCTGATGACACCTGTCATTAGGGCAGCATGTGCCCTAAAAAGAATCCCAATAGTTTGTTAGTAGCATCTTTGGCAATAGCTACAACCAACTCTTAGAGTTGACCAAAACCATAATGGTCTGATAAGATGTTACGGTCTTTCCTCTGATTCATTTATTTAAGCACAGAGCCTCTTGCTATAAAGATAACATGGGAATTCAGAAAATGCTCAGTAAGCAGCCAGGCTGGAAGAGTGGGCAGGTAGTCAATTTGCCATTAAGTAATAAAACATGTTCAAGTAGATGGGACAAGGAATCTGGAAAACAAAGATTATATATAGTCCTTATTCAACTTTAAATGTAAATTATTTTAGAAATAGAAGTAAATCATAATTCTCTTGAGTCATTCATAAAATTATACCGTAAGCCAGATTTTTAGGATTTGGCATCTTTCTTGACATATTTATTATGACTTTGTAACTTGTCAAAACCATTCTTCATTTTTTGTATTCATGGGCCTGGTTTCTAGAGAGGATAATTTTAAAGACAACACACAATTTTTACATGACTCTCCAAAAGTAATTCTCTGGATTATTAATGCTTAGAGATGCACAGGAACTATTATAGTATTTATTCATTTATACCTTACCTCATTCCAAAAAGAATTTAAGTCAACTTTTAACTCTTAGAAAGTTAATACAGTCAGCCCTTTGTATCCATGGGTTCTACATCCATGGATTCAGCTAACCATGGATTGAAAATATTTAGGAAAAAAAAATTGTGCCTGTACTGAACATGTGTAGACTATTTTTCTTGTCGTTATTCCCTAAACAATACAGTAAAACAACTATTTACATAGCACTTACATTATATTAGGTGTTATACGTAATGTAGAAATGATTTAAAGTATAGGGGAGGATGTGCATAGGTTATATGCAAGTACTATGCCATTTTATATGAGAGACTTGAGCATCTGTGGATTTGGAACCAATCCCCCATGGATACTGAGAGACGACTGTATTATATAGTTCTATAATCGTTTATGTTCTGTTAGGGACTAGGGTTTGAGAAAAAAGTCTTTTCAGTTAAATATTAAAACGGAAATCGTAGGGAATGAATAAGGTTAAAGGAAATCTCGTCGGCTAACTTTCTAAGAGTATAATTATACAACAACACTTATGTTAAGTGTCAAGTGTTAAGACTAGTCAGGAAATCCTGGCTCCAGATGCCTGAGGACTCTGGGCCCCCAGTTGATATTCTTGTCTCCACCAGACACCAGAGTTTGCGTGATTTTTCTATCAGTACTTCTGCCTGCCAACTACTTGCCATTTTTATATATAGGTCCTCTAGTTCTCTAAAGCAAATTTAAATTATTCTGTTCCTTCTGCATGTTCATTGAGGGCTCAGTACACGTCAGTTAGGCAAGTAACAATTAAATTTATATTAAATTTAACTCTACAGCTTACAAAGAATGAAAACTAACATACTGGCTAAGAGCTCGGGCTTTCGAGATAAATTGTTTAGGTTCAAAGCCCTGACCTGCTACTTAGTCTCTTTGTGAACTTGGGGAAAATACTTCTATTTTTTGTGCCTTTATTGCCTCGTCCAGAAAATGGAGGTGATACCTACATCTCTTAGGATTACTGTACAATTAAAGGAGATAATTTGTGCTTAGAACAAGTACATAATAAGTACTCATTGGTAGCACATGGTAAATGTTAGTTGATATTATAATCATTATCGTAATTGATAAAAAGAGCTGTCCCATTTGAATTTTGTAATAATCTTTTAAGGCACTTAAGTATTATTAGCCCCATTTTATAGATAGACCCTAAGGTTTTGAAGTTCACCTTGCCCAAAATCACGCAAGCATTCCTGGCAGAGTTAGGATTAGAATTGTGTTGTGCACATAGTTTTTTCCTAGGGCTTGCAGTTAGACTGGGGAGTGAATAGGTTACTTCTCAGGAGTCAGCTCCAAACAGTTGAAGGTGGTGTTCACAGTTCTTTTTTGAGAATTCTCAAAGCAAGTCCAAGCTCATTAAGAAAAGAATGCTTGATAGATGAGCAGTACTTGCCATGGGCTCAGGAGCACAGAGTGGGATTACATAATTGCTTTCCTTTTTATTTTCTCCTAGCTAAAGTTTCTCATTAACCCTAGTTTTTCCTTTATAAACAAAAATTTTAGGTCAATTTGAACACATTTTATAATGAAGTTATTAATTTATAGAATCATTTTAACCCTATAAGTTTGCTAGAGAAGTGTTACTATTCCTAAAATATTTTGTGACTAGGGCAGTTGATAGAGGAGTTCTCCCTATAAGCTGTTTCTCTATAATAATTCTTCACATTTTCTGCTTTCATGTGGGCACACAGGTTGAGAAATATGGGAGTCACCATTTATTTCTAATTTTAGGGTTAAATTTGGAAATTTGGGTTAAGTACTAATGGCACTATGAGAAATAACTGTGAAAACCTTATTTTCATATATAAGCCAAATACTTGTCTTCTTGAAAGAGAAATTGTTTTGGATGTGTCTCATATATACACCATTTTAAATACACACAAAAGGAAGGTTTCTGTGGAGTTAACATATTTGATCTGCCTGCTTGGGACTTCTTGGTTTTATTTTAGCCAATGTTATCCCATCCCTGGTATTTCTGGCCTTATTGTGGGAAGCAGCAACTTACATTTTAAATGCTGACATCACCTAAGTGTGAGAAAAGCCAGAGTTAGCTTCTGGGTTCCACTTTCTCTGCAGGAAGATTCCTCAGGAAAATGGCCACAACTTTCTAGGTTTACCTAAGTACCCAGTTTTGGCTTGGCATTGGAAAACTTGAGTAGTCCTGTTTCCCAGTATGAACTACCTTTGGGGAGTACCTGCAGACAAAGCTCGTGAAGTCTGGGAGCTTGGTACTCTGTCCTCTACTGCAGTTCCACACTGAATACTGTAAATCTGATCTGCTCTTACTTCTTGAGCTTTATTGATTTATATCTGAGAGTTATTTTATTTATATTTGATATGCCCAGTGGCAATACCTAAGGTTAATTAAATAAGCATCTGAAAGAGCTTTGTAGGAAGTATAAAACTCTTTGGAGAAAAAAGAATTTTCTCCCAAAAAGCTTTCCAGGAATATAACTTGCAAGGACTCTGGGAAGCATACACTATAGAGAGAAAAATATTTATGAAACATAAGGGTCTTTAATCTTTCTACTTAGATCAGCTATTGCTCACTTTTTAAAAATTATGCTTACATATCACATTTCAGTGAAAAAATTTTTTTAAGATTCCATTATATGCAATCAATCTTTAGGCATATTTACCAGAAATTATTAAAGAAAAAAGCATATTGCTCCTAATGAAGTTGGTATTAAGTGCCTTGTGAGACATAATTTATTTTACTTAGTGTTTTAAAAATAAAAATGTTAAGGTTTCATCCAAAAGGTAATCTTGTTTATTATTTATTATCTTTTTCAGGTTGTGCAATCCAAACATCCAATATAGATTATGTTTTTAAAGTAATTCTCAGCTCTAATCTTCGCTCCACAACCTGCCTTCCCCAAATACAGAGTTAATTTTCTGAGCAGAATTTTAGTAGTTTTTGCTAGCATGATGAAGAACATGCTATAGATTGAGGCTTTCAGATTTCTTTCCATACTTAATGTTTGATCTTTCAATCTTTTTCTGAGACTTCTGTACTGCCTTTGTTAGTAAAACCTTCTCTCTCTGGGAGTTTTGTTAAATCAGAGAGACCTTATTATCTGCATAAAATTCTCTAGGCCATTGTGAAGATGGGAGTCCCTTAGCCCTTATCATTTCATGGATATGCATTTAGTATTTTTGGTTGTTTCAGACTGACGCCAACTCTTGGCATTCAGAAGCATTCTCAGGAAAATGTGATGTTTACACGATTTATAGCCACCCTGCTTGAAGAATTACATTTAAAGAATGAAGACCTTGAAAGTTTAACCACTATATTTAGAACCAGCTGTTAAACCAGAGTGGTGAGTTGGATTGTTCTACTGTGGTTTTTTCATCATTTGTTGCCTATGTGGATTCTTTTTGTTATATTGGAAATTTTAAAAACCAAGTACAGACCTCGAGGTGCCCTCAGCTTGCTAAGGAAGGATGTGATATCCCTTAGTTCTCAGCTGCTTTAGTTACTTCCTGTCTACTCTTCTTAGTTTGGGCCCCATCCCAGTTGCTATTTCTCCTTTGTAGGCTATAACAGTTAGCTCTGTTTCTTGCAATCCAGGAAACTCCCCATTATCAGTGTCATACTCAAACCTGGCCATCCTTCATGTCCCATCTGATAAGTTTCTTACAAGGAAGTAGCAATTTACTTCAACCCATCTCCTGAAGTGATCCATTGTGAACATCTTCATCCTACTGCCCTTTCAATGAAATAACCCCCTACCCAGCCAATACTTTAGTCATCTTATGGGCAGATAAACAGGTGAATTTATTAATACAAGTCTGGTTGAATCCCAACCCTCCTCCCAGACACATAGCCCTCTCCTGTTATCCCAAGTCCTTGCCTCTTTCAGAACTGCCCATCAGAATATTCCCTCCCTTGTCCTGCCTTAATCATAACTCTCCATCTCTTCCTCCCTTACTTCGTATTTCACACAGTACCAAGTGCTCAGATAGGTATTGATTTAATGTTATAATTGAAGAAATTCATCTTAAACCACAAATGAGATCCTCTCAGGGTACGTTTTCTTTTTTTTCCCCTTAACTTTACTTTTTAAATGATAAAAGCAATATAAATGTGTTGTAAAATAAAAGGCAATACAGAATTGCATATATAATAAAAAAGGAAAATTCCCCTTTCACCTCTGCCTCCAATCCTACCTCCTTCACAGAAGCACACTGGGCATCTATCATGTAATATTTATTTTCATTATTTGAATTTTTATAAAACACTCTTTAAGCAAATCTTTAAATATACAGGAAGGATATTTGAGAGAGTTATTTTGGCAGATAAGAAAGAACAGCATCCCTTTATTAAGCCTGCTAGAAAATAGAATGTAAGGAAGTAGCACTGTAACTGCCTCCCAGTTTATCCCCAGTGGTCTTTTCAAGTAAGTGATCCTGCTACCCTAAGGACCCTGTAAAGCAAAGGCTTTTACTTAGGGAGTGATCTCAGGCTGGCCTGTATAAGTATAGCATTCAAAGGCCCTTAAAGAATATGGTGAGGTTAGAGTTTTTTGCTTTATTGAATGTTAGGTCCAGAGAGTTGAATTAATCATACTCCTCAGTTCATGACACCTTATAGTTAAAAGGTTCCCTTTTTAGACAAACTGAGAGCAAACAGTGCCCAGCCAGAAGTTGTTCTAGACCTGCTTTAATGAAGAGATACCAATTAAAAGTCATTTTTAAGTCAGGCGCAGTGGTACATGCCTGTAGTCCCAACGACTCCGGAGGCTGAGGCAGGAGTTCAACTCTAGCCTAGGCAACATAAAGAGACCCCGTCTCTAAAAAAATAAAAATTAAAATAAATAAAAATTTAAAATAATTTTAATTAGCATATTTTAAACTTGTCGGTAAACAGATGGTGTTAAAGTGGTTTTAAGGACTTTCAACGATAGATGTTTTCAGTGGACTTAACAGTTGCCCTGGGATCATTGTTTATTTACATTGTTCATTTGCTTAAGTAATCAAAGGTAAACCTTGGTCGGTATTACAAGGGATTACAAATGAATGCAGCCTTTCTACATAATTTTCCACATGAGAAATGAAGATGGTTGTGAGTAGGTAGAGTTTTTTCTGTTTGCATGATTTTGGTAAACCATGGTAAATTCGTTTGAGTCTAAAGATTTTAATGTCTAGTAACCATTTCAAGATTACTAGCTAGTATATGTTAATATGCTTTCAGTTGCAAATAACAGGAAAAAACCCAGCTCCAACTAACTTTTGTTATGGTGGTATATTAGTTATCTTTTGCTACTAAAAAATTACTCCAAAATAGTGGCTTAAAACAAAAAACATTTTTTTTAATCTCACAGTTTCTGTGAGTCAGGAATCTGGGCACAGCTGAACTGGGGGCCTCTGGCTCAGGGTCTCTCATGAGGCTGCAGTTAAGCTATGTGCCAAGACTATGATGTCACCTGAAGGCCCAACTGGAAGATCTCCTTTTAAGCTCACTCATGTGGTTATTGGCAGGATTTAGTTCCTGTCAGGCTGTTGAACCCAGGGCCTCAGTTTCTTCTCACTGACTGTTATCTAGAGACCTCCCCTAATTCTTTTTCCACATGGGCCTCTCTATAGTGCACCTTACAAGATGGCATGTGGCTTCTCTCAGAGTGAGCAAGTGAGAGAGGATACCCATGATGGAAGCCACAGTCTTTTTGTAACTAATCTCAGAACTGATATCCCATCATTTTTGCTATATTCTGTTAGAAACTAGTTACTAGGCCCAGCCCACGTTCAGGATGAGAAAGTATAAGGGCATGAATACCAGGAGGCAGCAGCCATTGGGGGGGCCATCTTAGAAGCTGTCTACCAGAGATGAAATTGTTCAATTAGTTCCCAAGGGGATTTTTTGGTTTGTTTTTTTTTGGTTTTTTTTTTTTTTGGAGACAGGGTCTTCTGTTGCCCAGGCTAGAGTACAGTGGCATCATCATAGCTCACTGCAACCTCAAATTCCTGGGCTCAAGTGATCCTCCCACCCTAGCCTTCTGAGTAGCTGGGACTACAGGCATGCACTGCCATGCGGGGCTCACTTTTTTATTTTTTGTACAGATGAGGTCTGGCTGTGTTGCTCAGGCTGTCTCGAACTCCTAGTCTCAAGCGATCCTCCTGCCTCAGCCTCCCAAAGTGCTAGGATAACAGATATGAACCCCTGTGCCTGGCCCCCAGTTTTATATATAGCATACCACACTGTCCTCTGGTGAAAATCTTGAAACTTCACACTGATTGAGGACACCTCTGAATCAGTTTACTTGGCCACAGAATGCTATGAACTAACCCAATCATTCTGGCAAGGCATGAGGAAGAGAAAAGGGATTTTTCAATTGACTTAGATCATTCCAGGCATATCCCTCAAGTTGAGTAATGAAGTTGGGTCTATTCCACCCAAACCACTATTGCTACATAATGGGGAAGAAATGGAATGTATATTGGAAAGACAACACAATGTCTACAACAGCTGCTAAAATATTTTAGATATTTTATTCAAACTATCCTTTTTTGTTTCACAGATATATTCCATGAAGACAAGACTAGAAAATGAACTTCTGTTCACCATTTCTAGAATTCTAGCCACAATGATGGTCTGGTGGTGACTGATAACTAGCTTTACTTCAAGAAAGACATTTACCTCCTTAGGTTTCAACACCCCACCTCCCAGTCCCTCAGTCCCTAACTACAGAGGATGACTTCCCCCGTTGGAGGAGAACCATTACTCTAACAGGATAACCAAGTCCTTGCATCTCTAGCTACCAGACATAGTATTGTTATTTGAAAATGACAGTTGAAGTATTAGATTGAAACATGAATGAATATTCAAGAAAATATAATGATCTCTGATTTTCCTGGATGAGTCCAACCATCATATCAGTTGACCAAAAAGTTGAGAAAAATTACAATTTTGGCCTCCCAATCTAAACTCTAGATTCTAAAGGACAGCAAACAATTAGGTCAATAAATGCAATCTAAGATGAAGCCCTTTGGAAGGCTAGTCATTATTCTTTTAAAGAAATTGACTATGCTGTAAAATGGTCCTGAGTAACATGCTTAACCTCACAAATCCAAAATAGGAGACCCCCAGAACTTTCTGGACTCAAAGAAATTTTTAAAAATGGCATCTGTCATTTGTTTTCAGGAGAGACAATTTCTAGAATTTAGATTGCTTTTCAAAATGTATATCAAGCAGGCAAAATTAGTAAGGCCTCTAGAGCAGTTGAAGGGGGTCCTCAGACAATTTGAAGAGCTTTACCAGAAGGCTAAGCAAAAAGATAAAATCAGATCTGTACTCTTGGATGCTGGAGGAAATGACAGCTGCTAAAGCCCAACCATGGAAAGGGGCCAGAAAACAGGCTGGTGGAATGGGGAGCTCGGCGGGCAGGGAGGTAGGGATATGATTTCTTGGCTGTGCCAATAATTAGCTCTGTGGCCAAGTCACCTAAACTTTCTGAACTTCAATTTTTTTTACTTCATGTGACTAGATGAGGGTCTAACCACAACAAAAAATCATAGTGTCCTGGAACTAATCAAGATCAGCAAGGTCACAGGCTACAATAATCAATATACAAAAATCAATTATGTTCTTACATACTAGCAATGAAAAATTCAAAAATGAAATTAAGGAAATAATTTCACTCACAATAGCACCAAAAAGAATTGAATACTTAGGAATAAATTTAACAAAAGAAATGTAAGACTTGTATAATGAAAACTATAAAACATTCAAAGAGATTAAAGGAGATACAAATGTAGAGACATTTCGTGTTCATGAATTGAAAGATCCAATATTCTTAAGATAGCAGTTCTCCCCAAATTGATCTACAATGCAATCTCTGTCAAAATCAAAAGCAAGTTTTTTTGAAAAATTGGCAAGCTGATCCTAAAATTTATGTAAAAATGTAAAGATTCAGAATAGCCAAAACAATTCTGAAAATGAAGAACATTTCCTGATTCAAGTCTTACTACAAAGCTATAGTAATCAAGACAGCATGGTATTGATATAGATAGGCATATAGATCAATGGAACAGAAATGAGGATCCAGGAATAAATAAACTCTTTTGACAAAAGTGCCAAGACAATTCATTGGAGAAAAGGTGGTTTTTTCCAACAAATAGTGGTAGGACATTTGGATATCAGATGCAAAAAAGATTAATTTAGACCCTCATCTCCCACCATATGCAAAAATAAACTCAAAATGGATCAGAGACCTAAATGTTAGAACTAAAACTATAAAACTTTCAGAAAAAAACAGGAGAAAACCTAGATGACTTTGATTTAGGAAAAGAGTTCTTAAATAAGACACCAAAAGCACAGTCCATAAAACAAAATATTAACAAGGTAGACTTCATCAAAATATAAAACTTTTCCACTTCAAAAAGCACCATTAAGAAATTAAATGACAAACCACAGACTGGAAGAAAATATTTTCAAATCATACACAGTATCTGACAAAGGACTTGTATCCAGAATATGTAAAGAATTCTTAAAACTCAAAAAATAAGACAAACTCTTTAAAAATGGGCAAAAGATTTGAAGAGACCTTTCAGTAAAGAAGATATACAAATAAGATACAGCATATGAAAAGATGTGTAGCATCACTAGTCATTAGGAAAATGCAAGTTAAAACCAAAATTATAGGTACCACTTCAATCCCACAAGACAGACAAAGATAAGTGTTGGTGAGGATGTAGAGAAACTGGAGCCCTAATATAATACATTGCTGGTGGGAACGTGCAGCCACTTTAGAAAACAGTTTGGCAGTTTCTTAGAAAGTTACCCATAGGTTTACCATATTATCTCGCTATTCCATCCAAAGACAAATGAAAACATGTTCATATAAAGACTTGTAGGCAAATGTTCATGACAGTATTATTCATATTAGTCAAAAAGTAGAAACAATCCAAATGACTAACAACTGGTAAATGGAATTTTTAAAATGATACGTCCATATAATGGAGTACTGATAAGTGCTACAATGTGGATGAACCTCAAAAATATCCTAAGTGAAAGAAGTCTGATGCAGTAGCCCACATATGGTATGATTCCCTTTATATGAAATGTCCAGAAAAGGCAAATCTCTAAAACAGATATTAAATTAGTGGTTGTGTGGGTCTGGTCTGAAAACAGGGATTGTCTGCAAAGGGGAACAAGGGATCTGTCTGGGGTTATAAAAATGTTCTAAAACTAAATTGTGACTTTTGCTTAACTTTGTAAACTTTAAAAATAATTGATTTGTGCACTTAAAACAGGTGAATTTTATGTGTACAAATTATATTTTAATAAAACTTCAAAATCATAGATGACAGGGCCCCTCTCTCTGACCTCCTAGTGACACCCACCAGGAGTAAAGAGGGGGAGAAGCTGCTGTATCCCCACTTCTTCCCTGTGTCCAGAGATATCTCTTCAGTCATCTCTCACACACTGAGTCTAGGGCCTCAGGTTAAGGAGCCGGCAGCTCACTATAAAAACTAGGAATCTAAATGGACCAATGCCCAGATGTACCACTGCCACCAGGTTACTTGCAGGGCCAGCTGCTTTTGAGGGTGCTGCATCTGCCTTCCACAAACTCTTGCCAAGTTTACGTTAGCTTGCGAAGACTGAAACAGAATTCAGTTCAGTTCCAAGTATTGTGCTGGATCTTGGTTTCTAAATATCATTTTCCAATAAAAGGAACCCAGGCTTCTTGGAAAGATAGTTCTAAGTTCTAAGGCTGGGGCAGGGGAAATACAATGTAAACCTGGAGCATCTTGTAGTACCAGAAAGTGAGCAAGTGCTCAAAAACAAATGGAGAAGAGCATGTCAAAGACACAGGAGCCAACTTTAAAGAGTTCCCAATGGTTAATGCTGGAACAGTTTCAGCAACAAAATAACACAGTATTGAATTACAATTCAAAGTATAAAATATACGTGAGTTCATACTGATATAAATGATTTAATATGGGTGAGAAGAGACAAATCTTCCTTCCAGAAGAATTCCAAATAATATTAATATGAAGAGCCCTTCTGCAGTACCCCGAGAGAGGTCCATATGGCATTGTTCTGGGTTCCCATCATAACTTAAAGGAAAACTTTCACAACATCTAGAACGCTTGCTGTCCTACAGATGGAGGAGGAGGATGTCCTCAAATTCCTTACAGCAGGAAATCAGCTGGCACCAACTTTGACTTCCAAATGGAATAGTACATGTACAAAAAGGAAAAGTGATGGTATCTATTATACATCATAAATCTGAAGAGGACCTGGGAGAACATTCTGCTAGCAGCTCATACCATCATTGGCATTGAAAACCCAGCTGCTGTCAGTGTCATACCCTCTGGGAATACTGGCCAGCAGGCTGTGCTGAAGTTTGAGCCACTCCTATTGCTGGACACTTCACTCCTGGGTCTGTCACTAACCAGATCCAGGCAGCCTTCTGGGAGCTGCCTCTTCTGAAGTGTACTGATGCCAGGGTTGATCACCAGCCTCTCAGAGGCATCTTACATTAATATGCCTACCACCTCTTTGTGTAACAGATCGTTCTCTGTGCTGTGGGGATTATTGCCATCCATGCAGCAACAAGGGAGCTCATTCAGTGGGTCTGATGTGGATGCTAGCCCAGGAAGTTCTGCGCAGGCTCTAGTGAGCATCCATGGGAATTCATGCCTGATCTCTACTTCTATAGAGATCCTGAAGAGATTGAAAAGGAAAAGCAGACTGCTGCTGAAAAGGCTGTGACAAAAGGCAACTTCAGGGTGAATGGACTGCTCTAGCTCCTGAGTTTACTGCTACTCAACCCAAGGTTGCAGAGTGGTCTGCAGGTGCGCTCTGTGCCTATTCGGCAGGTCACTACCAAAGACTGGTCTGCAGCTCCCACTGCTCAGGCCGCCGAATGGGTAGAAACAACCACCGAGTGGTCTTAAGCTGTTTTTCTTCAGCTGTTTGCTTTAAACAGCAAAGAGAAATAAGGTTGTTAGAAAAGAAACATCCATTTCTAAATAAATAAAGGAGGTGGGGCTTAGACCACCCTTTGAGGGTGGGTTAAACTTAGTGACTTGCTTCCAGAGTAGAGAAAGGAAAAACACTACCTTGACCATGTGATGAAGGTTAATGTCACCATCATCTGCACATCATGTACGCCCCAATAGGTGTGATGAGAAGGGCACTTCACCTCTGTGATATTCTTCTTAAAAACCTATAACCTCAGTCTAATCAGAAAACAGACAAAGCCAGTTTGGGCAACATTTCTACAGGGTACTTAGCCAGTATTCCTCAAGACTGTCAAGGTCATGAAAAACAAGAAAAGGCTGAAAAATTGTCACAGACCAGGGAAACATGCAAACTAAATGCAGGGTGGTATCCCGCTCTGGATCAGAACAGGAAAAGGCTATTAGTGGAAAAACTGGTGAAATCCAAAAAAAGTCTGGAGTTAACAGTGATAAACTAATGCTGTTTCTTAGTTCTGACAAATGTACCATGGAAATGAAAAATGTTGTTAACAATGAGAGAAATTGGGTGACGGGTATATAGGAACTCTGTACTATCTTTGCAACTTTCTGTAAGTCTAAAATTATTTGAAATTAAAAAGTTAAAAAAAAAACCTACTGGCTGGACAAGGGGGATGCAAAGAAAGTCACTGCCCTCAGGTTTTCAGCCTGCCCATGGGAGGGGGTCACAACTAGGTTAAATCACAACTAGGGTAAATGCTCTGAAGAGGGACACATATCCTGGTTTGCCTGGTGAAGTCCTAGTTAATACCTGTTATCCCAGCATCATTCTTAATTAAAAGCACCCCCTGGTCTGGCACAGTGGCTTACACGTGTAATCCCAGCACTTTGGGAGGCCAAGACAGGAGGATCACTTGAGGCCAGGAGTTCAAGACCAGCCTGAGCAACATAGCGAGACCCTGTCCCTACAAAAATTAAAAAAAAAAAAAAATGAGCCAGGTACACGCCTGTAGTCCTAGCTACTCAGGAGACTGACCCAGGAGGATCACTTGAGCCCAGGAGTTTGAGGTTACAGTGAGCGATGATTACATGACTGTACTCCAGCCTGGATGACAGAGCAAGACTCTGTCTCTAAAAAAAAAAAAGCACCCCCTTTTATTTCCAAAAGTATTCCAGTAATGAACTATATGGTCACACCACCTAAAAGGCATAGGGCATGCTATGGTGGTCAGAGATGGGAGGGGACTTCTGTGACGGCCTGGAAAGATGGATAGAGCTTATGAGATGGGGGTAGAAAGGGAGACGTATAGCCCAGGCAGGGGCCCACTCAAGTGGAAAGGCCCAGATGCAGGAAAGATACCAGGGTGTGTTCTTTTTAAGACATAGAAGTCTGAAGTTGGAAAAAAACATAAAAGCAGCAAACATGAGTAAGAAGATAGTGCCAATTAGGGTTAAGAGCCAGCTAAAAAGAGTAGACCTCTGGGCAGTAATGTATTTTCAAGCAGAGAGGAAGAAAAGTAACTATACCAAACTCTACAAATGAAAGACTTATGAAGTTAATTTCCTTCATCTTTTATTTTTCCGCCCTTACATACTCATTCTCTCCCTAACTTTTCCCATACTTTCTCCAGAACCTTGATATACATTTAGCTCTAGCTCACCTAAGCTAACTCTCCAAGGTACTGTGCAATCCCTCTAAATACTGATGTTGCCATTTGCTAAGCTCTCAACCTTGACAAGATTTGAGCAGCTGGTTCCCAAGGCCTTGGGTGTCTGACCCAATCTGTGGTTTGGTCATGTGATCTGCCTACTAAAAGCCTGAACACACCTCTCCCCTCCAGAACACCACTCCCTGGTCCCTACGTGGCATTTTCATCATTGAAAGAAAGTGTTGCCTTCAGTAAAACAAAACCCCAGGTTTTCTTTTGAACTCCCAAGTTTCAAAGAATGGGAAGAAATGTTTTATGAAAACCCTACTGCTCTTTCAGGGA
This sequence comes from Daubentonia madagascariensis, assembly GCA_023783475.1. Classification (NCBI taxonomy): domain Eukaryota; kingdom Metazoa; phylum Chordata; class Mammalia; order Primates; family Daubentoniidae; genus Daubentonia; species Daubentonia madagascariensis. Next base: position 24,471,446 of record JAKFHU010000913.1, on the reverse strand, counting down.
AGAAGAATTCTAAATAGTGTTTATGACCAGGGCATGGTGGCTCATGCCTGTAATCCTAACACTTTGGGAGGCTGAGGTGGGAGGATCGCTTGAAGCCAGAAGTTTGAGACCAGCCTGGCAACAGAGTGAGACCCTGTGTCTACAAAAAATTTTAAAATTAACCAGGCATGGTCATGCCCACCTATAGTCCTAGCTACTCAGGGGCTAAGGTGGGAAGATTGATCACTTGAGCCAAGGAGTTCAAGGTTATGATGAGCTATAATAGTGCCACTGCACTCTAGTCTGGGCAGCAGAACAAGAGTCTGTTTCTAAGAATAAATAAAAATAAATAGCTTTTATTATGAAAAGTAAACAGTGTGACTCAATTTCACTTTTCCATTTAAATACTTCAGGAACTAGTACATAGGCTATTATATGCAGAGAATGATGACTTTAAAAAAAAAATCTTGCCCTTGAATCCATTTCCATGATATTCTCAAACACTTAAAAACCCACTAGGCTTGACATATTTAGTGGAGTGTCTTTAAGGTATTGTTTAGCATCTTCTGCTTACAGACATGTCCAAAAACATTTGATCTTCCCACTCATGAGAGGACAGGATCAATTTTCTAAAGATTTACCTAGACCCAAGAAAAGTGACACCATTCTAAAATATGAAAATCTTCCATAGCCTCACATTACAAGCCCTGGTAGAAAAAGAAGAGTAAGTCTAGAAGCCCACCTCTGCTGGACTGAGGGTGGGGCAGGGAGCAGGGGCGACACATCTGAAATGTACCTAGAGAGGCCTGAGTCTGAGGTTGAGACTGGTTCCTGGGATGACTGGTGTCCAGGCCGGGAGGCATGCTCCAGTGCGTGCACTGTCATCAAAGCCCTAGTCAGGAATCCTAAGCCCTCTCATGTGCAGCACAACCTGGAGGCTAAGGTACGAGGCAGGAGCTGCCCTGTGTGATTCCTGATGAAGAAATGCCCTAATGAAGTGTGTTGTCCCCAATAAAGCTCATTTTCCTTGAGAACTCCTGTGTCCTTTTCCAAACTAAACTAGTAAAATATGAACTTCTGTAAAATCTTCTCAGCTCTCCAGTTCTCTACTCTAAATTTTCAAGCCTTTACTTGTCCTTCCCTCAGCAAAAATACGATGTTTTGGAAAACTGATTACCAATGAAGGAGCTAGAAGGTGGAATTGGATCAAAATACCTTTAGATGAAAGCAGCGGCACAAGCCCTTCCCTCTAAATGAGATGGCCTCACCTCTGGGCCTGTGGAGAAAAGCCCACTCCAAGGTGCTAGTTTTCATTTTGCTTCCTAAGCGCACCTCTGCAGTCATAACCAAAGTGAAGGAGAATATTGCATGACTTCAGAAGAAAGCCAGCCACCTTGCAACATCTTCAGGAAATTCTGCACTCCCTTAGGGCTTGCAAAACTCCCTATGTCTTACAGACCAAAAGCAAGTTCTCAGTCACCTAGCTCTAGTTCGCATAATTTAAGTGGAAGCTGGTTATTTTCTGGGTGACCCTAGACCCAACCAAGCCTATAGGGCCTGTGACAGATGCAAGATACCAATAAAATGAAGTGTTGCAGCAGTGAAAGCCAGTCCTCTGGATGCTCATCTGACCCTATGTACCAGGATCATACAGCCAGGACAGTGTCCACTTCAGGTACTGTAATGTTTTGAAGTTGGCACACATATAACTTAATATAATTTCATGTCATAATTTATAAGACTTTTTAGAGAAAATTTACTAATATCTTCTATAATACCTTTAATCTTCGTTTTTGACTTGGAAAAACAACCTATGATCTGTTACCTTGCTCACTCCCACATCCCTACCTCCTTCTTGTCCTTCTCACACTGTCCCATTAATATATCATCCATCTTTGGGGGAAAAAAAACCACAGAATTTTAGACAGTCACATTCACAATAGCCACATAGGGGGAGAGAGCCCACCTTCAAAGTCAACGAGACAGGCTCTAACCTCTCTTCTCCATGTTGGGCATCCAGATAAGATTTCCTTTGTACAAAGAGTCTTGCTACTAGGAAAAAGTTTGAAAAATCACTGATCTAGTCTAAATCCCTCACTTTAAAAAAGCACAAACTAAGACCCAGAGAGATTTACCTTACACAGCGTCAGCCAGTTTTAGCAGAGCAATTGCTAAAACCCAGTTCTCACACACCTTGTCTGTGGTTCATTGTACTAAGCAAAAAAAAAGCCCAATGAGCTTTGAAGAGAAAGACCAGGAGCTCAAAATAAAACTCTTTTGATCAAAACCCACTTGGGATTAGGACAGTCACCCTGTCTGGGTGAGCTAAACTGAGATTCCCTCCTCCTCCACCTCAATTTCCGTTGCAGAACAAGGGTCATCACCACAGGGAGAGCTAAGTTTGTGGAGGGGGTCCTGGTTTGAGTCAGAGCAGAGTACACTTTGGTTTTAAAGCCCAGAATTTCTTTTGTTTGGAGCTTCCATGTTTGCATATAAGTTGAGAGACCATGGGACCACAGAGCAGCCCTTTGAATCTTCAGAGTTTGAGAAAACAACCCCATAGTTTTAGGAATTTCTCAAGGAAGACTCTAGGACAGAGAAGGAATATTTACCAAGTGGGACAGGAAGCTATTACTGAAGACCTTTCTAACCCACTTCTGTAAGGATCAATTCAATAAAACCAGCAAACACTGCTTTGTTCTCCCTGTGGCTAAGGCCATTAATATTTTGTGGAAAGTAACACACGCACCAAGAAAGCCAGCTACTCGTGTTGGCAATGAAAATAAAGATGTCTACAAAATAAAGGTTCTGGGCCATTTTTAGAAAGACTGAATACTTTCCCTACTACTTATTAGTTCTATTAGCTTTTTTGTAGAATCCTTAGAATTTTCTACATACATAATCGTGTCATCAGCAAATAAAGATAATTGTACTTCTTGGCTAATCCATGTCTTACCTTACTGCCCTGGCTAGGACCTTCAGAACAACATTGAATATAAGTGGTGAAAGCAGACATCCTTCCCTTGTTCCCAATCTTAGAGGTACTCAGTCTTTCACTGTTAGGTATAACATCAGCTGTAAATTTTTCACAGAGACCCTTTATCAGGTTCGAGAAGTTCCCTGGTGTTCATAGTTTGCTGAGAGGTGTTTGTCTTTTAAAAAAAAATATGGAATGCTTCATGAATTTGTGTGTCATCCTTAGAGGGAAGGGCCATGCTAATCTTCTCTGTGTCATTCCAATTTTAGTATATGTGCTGCCAAAGGGAACACAGTTTTTGTCTTTTTAAATTGTAAATGTGTGTTGAATTTTGCTGAAGGTTTGTAATACATCTATAGAGATGATCTGGGTTTTTTCCTCCTCATTTCTGCTAAGGTTGTAAATTATACTTATTGATATTTAAATGTTAAACTAACCTTGCATTCCTGGGATAGACCCCACTGGATCATGATGTATTTTCCTCTTTGTATACTGCTGTATTCATTTTGTTGGTAGTTTGTTACAGATTTTGCCAATGTTCATGAGGGATATTGGTTGGTCTCAGAAAATGAGTTGGAAAGTATACTGCCCAATTCTATTTTTTGAAACTTCTACCTGTTTGAAAGATTGGTATTATTTCTTCTTTAAGTATTTGATAGAATTTACCAGTCACACCATCTGGGCCTGGGAATTTTCTTTGTGAGAAAATTCCTAATTATGAATTTAATTACTTTCACTGAAATATGGATATTCAGGAATATTTCTTCTTGAGTCATTGTTGGAAATTTGTGTCTTCCAAGGAATTTTTCCAATTCATCTAAATTTTCAAATGTATTTGCTTAACCATTTATAATATCCTCTTACTATCCCTTTAATTAATGTAGAATCTCAGTAGTTTTTCTCTTTTCCCAGATACTGGTAATTTGAGTCTTCTTTTTTCTTGATCAGTCTATAAATTTTATTGATTTTTAAAAGGATTTTTAAAATTGATTTTCTCTATTTTTCTGTTTTCTGGTTCATTGCTTTCTGATCTTTATTATTTCCTTCCTTCTACTTCCTTTGGGTTCAAATTGCTCCTCTTCCCCTGGCTTCTTAAGATGGAAGTTTAGATCATTGGTTTGAGACCTTTCTTCCTCTCTAAGATGAGCTATAAATTTTCTTCTAAGCACTGCCTTAGCTGCATCCCACAAATTTTGAAAAGTTGTATTTTCATCTTAATTAACTTCAAAAATGCTTTTTAATTTCCTTTGTGATTTCCTATTTGACTCTTAGGCTATTTAGAGGTGTGTTGTTTTTCCCAAATATCTTTCTGTTATTAACTTTTAATTTAATTCCATTCTTATCAAAAATATACTCTGTATGATTCCAATCATTTTAAATTTGTTAGGCTGGGCACAGTGGCTCACATTTGTAGTTCTAGCACTTTGGGAGGCTGAGGCAGGAAGACTGTTTGAGGCCAGGAATTCAAGACCAGCCTGGGCGACAGAGCGAGACCCTGTCTCTAATTAATTTATTAATTAAATTTATTGAGACTTGTTTTATGGCTCAGAATATGGCCGGCCTAATTTGGTAAATGTTTCATATGCACTTGAATATGTATTCTGCTGTTTTTGGATGGAATGTTCTGTTAATGACAATTGGGTCAAGTTGGTTGGTAGTGTTGGTTCGTATCTTCCACATACTTACTGAATTTGTCAGTTTGTTCTATCAGTTCCTGAAAGAAGAATGTTGAAATCTCTGTAATTGTGGGTTTGTCTATTTCTCTTTTCAGTTCTATCAGTTTTGTTGCATGTATTTTTGAAGCTCTGATACTGGGTGCACACATATTTAGAACTGGGTATGTCCTCTTAATGAATTGTACTCAATTGTTATGAAATGACCTTTTTCTACCAAGTGACATTACTTGTTCTAGGGTATACTTTGTTTGATATTAATATGGCCATTCTAGCTTTCTTATGATAGATGTTTGCATGGTATAATTTTTCCATCCTTCTACTTTTAAACTACCTGTATCTTTATATTTAAAGTGAGTTTTATATTTAAAGTGAGACAGTGCATAGTTGGAGTCTTGCTTTTATCCAGTCTGACAATCTCTCCCTTATAATTTCAGTGTTTAGACCCTTTATATTTAATATAACTATTAATATGGTTGGGTTTAACTTACCATCTTAGTATTTGTTTTTTATTTGGTTCTATCTGTTCTTTGGGGTATTCCCCTCATTTTCCACCTTCTTTTCTTAATTGAGTATTTTTTAGCACTCCATTTTATCTCTACTACTGAAGCTACACTTGTTTTTGGTGGTTTTTTTTAGTGGTTGCTGTAAGATTTAAAATATGCATATTTTAATTATCACACTGCATCTTCAAATAATGTTATATCACTTCACATATACTGTAAAACCTCATAACAGTATACTGCCATTTCATCCCTCCCATTCTTTGTGCTACTACTGTCATACATTTTACTTCTATATATGTTCTAAACCTCACCAAACATTGTTATACTTTTTGCTTCAAATAGTCACTTCTATTTTAAATAAATTATAAAATGAGGGGGGGAAGTCTTTTATATTTACCCACATATATGACATTTTAAAGCACTCTTCATTCCTTTTTGTAGAACCATGTTCCCATCTGATATTTTTTCTGCATTAATAACTTCTTTCATTATTTGTCATAGTGCAAATCTACTGACAACAAATCCTTCCAACTTTTGTTTGTATGAAAGGCTTTTATTTTGTCTTCATTTTTGAAGGACATTTTCACTTGTTTCCAAACTTTTTTTTTTTTTGGCACTTTAAAGACGCCATTGTCTCCTGGCTTACATAGCTTTAGATGACAAGTCTACAGTAATTCTTATCTTTGTTTTTCTGTACATACTGTGTCTTTTTTCCCTCTGGCTCCTTTTAAGATTTTTCTCTTTATAATTGTTTTTCAGCAATTTATGTGCTTTGGTGTGGGTTTGTGTGTATGGAGGTTTATCTTGCATGTGGTTCTGGAGCTCTTTTTCTGCATAACTCCCTGTCTGGATTTTTTTTTTTTTTTTTTTTTTACAACTTTCAGCTGCCTCAGCCTCCCTGAACTCCAATCTCTCTCTTTCTTTCTTCAACTCAGTGAGAGCACTGTGCTTTGCTTGGGAGCTCCCTCCTTGCTCCATGGTTTGAGATGTGCCTCCAGGTAGAAACCTAGGTGATGACAGCACTGGCCTCATTTGTTTTTCTTTTTTCAGGAATCACAATCCTATGCTACCTCTAGTTCAATATCAGAGTACAGCTGTTTCATACATTTTCTCCAGTTTCTAGTCGTTTACAGTGGCAGGGTAAATGTGGCCCCTATTATTCCACCATGGAATAAAGCAGAAGTCCATTCTGCTTTTTTAAAATTCCATTTACTAACAATTGTGGGAGGTGGTAAGAAGCAAATACGTAAGTTCAGTCTAACACATTTAACTGGAAACATACTGCAATTTTTAAAATTGCTAACACAAAACATAACAGCTTTAAATTAATCATTATTCAAAACAGTGAGAGGGATAAAATTATTTTCAACTTTTACTAAGGTGTCTATGGTCAGCTCAATAAGGACTGGCTTGAGCCATAAGCCAGGTTCCACATCCAGTTGTTTTCTTTATATACTTTCAACAGGATCTTTTGATAAAAGAATCATGCCAAGTTTGTTCTGCTTTCTCTCCAAGCCCAATACTTACCGTTAACTTAGCTTAAGGTGATTATTCAATCATATTCACAGTAATATAACTTGCATATATTTTTGCTTTAAGAAGTACAACTTTTAATAATATCTCTGTAATTTTGGTCTCTTCTCTACCTTTACTAACAAAATTAATCCATTTTCTACACATAGTCTGGAAAATATCAGTTGATTTACCAGAGAAGTAATTGTGTCAAAATTTGACAGCTTAGGCTGGGCACAGTGGCTCATGCCTGTAATCCTAACATTCTGGGAGACTGAAGCTGGAGGATTGCTTGAGCTCAGGAGTTCGAGACCAGCCGGAGCATAAGCAAGACTCTATCTCTATCAAAAACAGAAAAATTATCCAGGCATTGTGGCATGCACCTGTAGCCCCAGCTACTCAGGAGGCTGAGGCAGGAGGATCACTTGAGCCCAGGAGTCTGAGATTGCAGTGAGCTATATGACACCACTGCACTCTACCAGAGTGAGACTCTGTTTCCAAAAAAAAAAAAAAAAAAAAATGACACCTTTTGCTACTACAGGACAAAGTGTCACAAGAAACAATGCTCTTGGGGACCATGCACAACCCAATAAAGTCCCATTTTCAGACATTCGGTACTGTATTTCCTGTTTGAACTTCTCTTTTTCAGCTAAATGTGCTAAATTAACACTCTTGGAGATTATCTTCTCCTAGCTCATAGGGATCCATGGTGTATATTCATACTGTAAGCCTACCAAATATTTACACTTACAGCATTATTCTGTATTGTACTATTGATAATATTATCTTCAGCATTAATTTAACTCTTCAATGAACTATTTTTGAGTCATGAGAGATAATACAACACAATAGAAACAACAAAAATGTTTACTGGCCGGGCACGGTGGTTCATGCCTGTAATCCTAACACTCTGGGAGGCTGAGGCAGGAGGATCACTTCAGGTCAGGAATTTGAGGTTGCAGTGAGCTATGACGATGCCACTGGCACTCTAGCCAGGGCAACAGAGTGAGGCTCTGTCTCAAAAAAAAAAAAAAAAAAATTTACAATTTTTACAACTGAGATTTTTAACACTTATCGTAATGTGAAACAAATAAAAAATAATCTATAATTTATAACTGAAATTAGCTATGATGAACTGATCAATATGGTTATTTCAATAAATGTCATGAAACAAATATTAATAAAGTAATAGAATTTCTATGAAAATCTTAATCTTATATTTTTAAATTAGTTAAGTGTATGTGAACAAAATTGTTTCATCAATTTTTCCTCTGAAGCCATCAAATCATTTGCAAACTCCTTGACAGACCACCAGAATTTTATGGACTACCTTTGAGAAACTCTGTTCCAGCATAGGCATTTGTATTTCTAATCAGTGGTAGTAATTACTGATTTTCTGTGTTCCACACATAGAAGGCATTTAATACTGATTTAATAAATTTTTAATATTTATTGGTTTTACTCATATGTTAAGCATTATTCTAAACTCTGAGGATGCAGAAGTGAACAAGACAGACATTGTTTCTATCTGGAAGTGCTTCCTCTCTAGTGGGGAAAAGCAGACAGTACAAAGGAAATAGATAAGTTCAGAAAATGTTAACCATATATAAAGTGAGATGGTTTGAACATCTCCTCCAAAACTCATGTTGAAATTTAATTACCATTGTGATGGTATTAAGAGGTGAGACCTTTAAGAGATGATTACATTGAGGGCTCTGCCCTTGAATGAATTAGTGCCATTATCACAGGAGTAGGTTAGTTATCATGGGAGTTCAGCCTCCTTTTTCTCTCTCTCACGTGCTTCTACCTTCCACCATGGGATAACACAGCACAAAGGCCCTCACCAGATGCTGACACCTTGATACTGGACTTCCCAGCCTCCAGAACTATGCAAAATAAATTTTTTGTCTTTATAAATGACCCAGTCTGTGGTATTCTGTTATAGCAACACAAAAGAGACTAAGACAGAAAGGAAATAGTATTATGAGATAAAGTGTTGCTTGAGGAGGGTAGGAGTTACTTTAGATGGATGGTCAAGGAAAACCTTCTGAGGAGGTAATATTTGAGCAGAGAGCTGAGTGATGAGAAGGAGACACGCACTGGGGAGCTGAGACCATTCTAGGTAGAAAGCCAGTAAGTACAAAAGCCCTGAGGCAGTAATAATAGTTTGGCCCTTCTGAGGAACTGAGACAAAGCTGAGGTGCCTGAAGCAGAATGAACAAGAGGAATGATAGAATTAGAAAAGGCTGGGAATGCAGCCAAGGGGCAGATTAGCAGAGACTTGTGGGCTCACCAGAAGTTTGGGAAGCTACTGAAAGATTGTAAACAGGGGAGTGACAGGAGCTAATTTACCTTTATAAAAGACCACTGGATGCGGCAATGGAGTATTGAGGGGTTGAAGAGAGGTGGGAATGAAAGCAGAGAGACTAGTTACAAGGGTATTTAATAATCCAAGCAACTTTTTGATAAAAGCCATTCTCACTGGGGTTAGGTGATATCTCATTGTGGTTTTGATTTGCATTTCCCTGAAAATTAGTGGCATTGAACATTTTTTCATATGTTTATTGGCCATTAGTCTATCTTCTTTTGAAAAGCTTCTTTTCACATCTTTTGCCAACTTTTTAATGGGGTTGATTTTTTCTTGCTGATTTGCTTGAGTTCTTTGTAGGTTCTGGTTATTAGCCCTTTATCAGCTGTATAGCATGCAAATATTTTCTCCCATTCAGTAGGTTGTCTATTTGCTCTGTTGATTGCTTCCTTGGCTGTGCAGAAGCCTTTTAGTTTAATCAAGTCCCATTTATTTATTTTTGCTATTGCTGTGATTGCCATTGGGGCCTTCTTCATAAATTCTTTGCCTAGGCCAATATCTAGAAGAGTTTTTCCAACATTTTCTTCTAGAATTCTTATGGTTTTATGTCTCAAGCAGTACAAATGCAATCCATGTAACCAAAATTTTTGTACCCCCATAATATTGTGAAATTTTAAAAAAATTAAAAATTAAAAAAAAAATAATCCAAGCAAGAGGTGACTAGGGTAGAAGCAGTGGTGATGAAAAGAAGTGGATAGATTTGGAGAGTATTTTTCATATAGAACAGGTTAAGACTTCCCATGTATTGAATGAATTAGTGAATGAGATAATTAATGAATAGTTACTAAAATGAGGAGATCCAAGAGGAGAAAGTCAGCATGTACTATAGAAGTTGAGGAAGGCTTTCTAGGGGAGGCAGAATGACAGCTGAGCTTGAGAAATGAGCTAACTATGGCTAAGGAAAAGTGAAACAATAGGGGCCTGATCTTGAACAAAATCAAGGGGGGAATGAGCTTCCATGTGTTTGAGGGCTCTTGAAGAACCTGCCTGCTAGCCTGATGTGAATATTGGTTGTTGAGGAGCAAGCAGGATAGTGGGTTAGGTTGAGACAGGAAGGGGCTAGATCATAGAAGATCTGGAAAGCCTAGGAGGGTGAACACTGCACCCACCCTCTACTTAATCCCCCAGACAGCTGTACCTTGGGCTTCCCACCAAGCTGACTGGCATTCAGCCCTTTCTCCAAGTTCTAAGCCTGGACTCAGGCATTCATCTTATTGCCTCCCAGGAGAGGTCCAGAATGCTCACTGACCTTCCCAATGTCAAGATGACTGGTGAGTCAGTGGCCAGGAGCTGGAACAGGTCCTTGCCACATTTACCATCCCTGGCAGATATGACAACACCTAACTCTATAAATGCCTCAGATAACAAGTAAATTATCCCATAAACTCTGAGCTAGAGGCATCAGTCTTTTCTCTGCCAAAGGTGGTGAGTTTTTGCCAGCAACAGATGGGAACTACCTCCAGGGCTACCTGTTCGACCACCTACCCTCAGGCCGCTGCTGCCTCGCCGCCACCACTGCCTCCTCCTCCTCCTACTCTTCTTCCCAGCAGTCTGGCATGCCAGCCTGTCCTGTCTCCACCAAGGAAGGAGTGTGCCCCACAACTACCCAACAAGAGCCCCTGTTACACCTGAAGAGGAGGCTTGGATTGTAAAATGCCAGACTCTCTAAGAGATCCCATTGAGGTGGTCAGGCCCAGGCCCTGTCCCCTCTGTGACTGTAACAGATACTTCCCTGCCACATGGTGCCAGTTCAACTGTGAGCTCTACAAGGGCAAGGACACTGAATGTCTCGTATCTGCTTGTCCCCAGCAGTTTAAACAGTGAGTGTTTAGAATGCATTTACTGAACAAATGAATTGACCATGATGTGGATATGGAGTAAGGGACACAAAAACTACTCAATGACCAAATAAATAGCTCCCCTGGAGGTCTGCCCACCTCCTCCATGGAAACAACAGATACCTTTTACTCAGTTGTATATAACAGTGCTAGGCACATTTCCCACATTATCTCATTTAATATTTACAACAATATCCACATTTGTGGATTCTTATCCACATTTTACTGATAAAGAAACTGAAAGGTCAGCCAAGTTAAGGTCACACTGCTAGCAAGAAACAGAGCCAAGACTCCCACCCAGAGCTGACTGACCCCAACGCCCTCATCCTTTCAGATCATAGTCCTAGAGTACTTTTGTGAGTGAAGTCACTGGAGTCTTCCACCTGCCATTCAGGAGGGCAATACAGCAACATTTTAGCTCCCCCTCCCATTTTAGCAAGAAGCTGTTTATCAGGTTAACAACCGGAGCAGGATTCTAAGGAAACAGAACTGGACTTAGCTGGGCCTTCTGTGGGGGCCAAGGACACAGGGACCCACCGGGCCTTGGAGCAGGGAAGCCACCTTGTGCTTTTCTCCTCCCAGGGGGAGACTATAATGTATCCTTTGACATCAATGTCAACATGAGATAAGGGGAAAAACACAGGATTTGGAGACAGATAGATATGAGTTTGAGTCCTAACAGGCTTTGTGCCCTGGACAGGCCACATAGCCTCTCAAGTCTCAGTTCTTTCTGGTGAAGAATTATTTAATGGCACCTCCTTCAGAGAGTCGTCTTGGGCATTAAATGAGATGTCACCTTTAAGGAGCTCACTCCACAACTGGCACCCAGCAGTGCTCTCAAATGAGCTCTCCTTTCCTCTTAACCGGATAGGGCAGTCATTATTGGTTCCACTTGTCACATGAGCAAACTGAGATGCCAACAGATTGAGTGGCCTACAACTAGGAGAAGGGTGCCATCTCCTAACTTATAAACCAAGGCTCTTTACACTGCTTTTTAGCTGGTTCCTCCAAAGCAAGAAACAGGTTGTTCTCCCCAAAACTGCTAATTTTGCCTTGAGTATGTAGCTGTCTAGGTCTTCCTCCTCTTCTCCTTCTCCCCTTTTTATATTACCAGTCTCTTTGCACACAAATCAGACTGATCATCATAAAGCAATAGAAAGGATCACAGGCAGAATGGGAGGTAAATACAATTCTTTCCACAAGCAAGACAAGCCCTCTCTGTTGGTGCAGAATCATGACTCACCTGAGACCTTTTATGAGGACCAGATGCTGAGCATGTCTGAATTGCTTCAAATTGCTGCTTCTTTGGTGTGTGTTGGTGGTAGGGAGGGGAACAACCAACATTTATATATATTTATACATTTACCAGGAAATATGTTTATATTATTTTCCAATCAGGTTTTACCACAAGCCAGGAGTTCCACACCTAATGAGTAGTCTAAACCCAGCCCATTGTCAACAGAGAAAAATCCATCTCAAACACAAAAGATTTTAAATCAAAATGGATGTTAGAAGAGCATGATTCTTGGCATTGTTGAGTTGCCAGGGTTGTCTCTAGCAGCTGACAGAATGAGTGATGGTTGTTTTGGGTTCAGACTTCATCCTTAGAACAAGGCAATGAAGGCTTCCAAGGAAGGAAAGGATCCTTTATGGCCTGCAACTGCTCTACATTTAGGCCTTTGAAAATTCCTGGTGTGGCCTCTGACCACCAAGGGCCCATCCCTGAGTTGTCCCCCAAGGCAGCAGCCCTGCCCCAACCTGTGATTTGCTCCAGGGCCACAGCTTGAGTCTTCCCGAAGACAATCTGACCCCAGAGAGCTGTGTGGACCCGTCACACCCAGATGTTACATTTTGTGGTCTTTAATCACTGTCCCAAATATAAGCCTTCTCATTTGTTCTTTCTCATATTCTCATCCCCACACTGTTCTATGTCTCCTCTCTCAAATTCCAGCTGCTCCCCTTCTCTACAAAACTTCCCTTGGTGCCCAGTGGATCTTTGTTCCATGGCAAATCAGTCCCCTTCATCCTTCCCCTTTTCACAGGAGGCTCTCTCCTTGTCTTGGCCCTTCCTGAGACTTGGTCATCCTCTGACCACAGGCATCCCCTGCAGCTACCTTCAGTGATGGCTTTTTATTCTCCCACACCTGTGCATCTACCTGGGTCAGTAGATGAGGCCAGAAGGTGGGGTCAGTGTCCTCACATTCCTGTGCCCCTCTAGACCATTACACTCCTCCCCTGTATATCTGCCTTAGGGCTCATACCATCTTGCTACACCAGCTTCCCTGTATTCCTCTGTCCCTCCACTCCTGCCATCTTCCTGGAATCCAGAGTGCAGGGGGAAGACTCTCCCATGCCATGCCTTACCCTCCTTATATTGAGTGACTTTGGTCTCCCCTCCATGTTCATCACCCACTGCCACAGCCACACTGTTGATCTTGCCAAATATGCCATTCTCTGATACAGCCTCCCAGCCCTCTAGCTGTCATCTGCTTTTCAATCCCTCTGAGATCATTAGTCCCTTGAACCCTCCTCCTTCTCCTAGTCCATCATCCCCCAAACAGCATTCTCTCCTTTCCAACCCAGCTTAAACTACTGTCTCACCCACACCCTCAATGCCTGGCACCCATATTCTTCTGCTGCCCTTCAACCCCCCGCACCACGTGCCATCTGCCTGCCTCTTTCTGCACTGGCAGGTAAGAACCACAGAAGATGATCACATGCTGCCACCTCCCCACAAATATGCCTATACCATAGGCTGCCGGCTGTCAACCCTAATGTGTCCATTTTCACCACATTAGAATCTTGATTTGGAATAAAAATCTTCAGAATCTTTAGGATCTGGTCTAGAATAAAATATTTCCCAGCATCCCTCAGAGTTAGACAAGGCAACACAACTCAGTTCTGGCCAGTAGGACATGAGTAAAATTATTGTGTGGCAGCTTCTAGGAAATTTCTTTAGGATACACCTGGGGCCAGGCATGGTGGCTCACACCTGTAATCCCAGTGCTTTGGGAGGTCGAGACAGGAGGACCACTTGAGCCCAGGAGTTTGAGGTTACAATGAGCTATGATAGTGCCACTGCACTCCAGCCTGGGCAACAGAGTGAGACCCTGTCTCTTAAAAAAAAAAAAAAAAAAGATATACCTGGGATGTACCCTTTGTCTCTTCTTCCCCTTTCTCCACATTTCTGCTTGGAACATGGATGTGATGGCTAGAGTTCATCTTGGACTAGGAGGATAAGGGCTATACCTGAAAAATGGCAGAACAGAAAGCTAGAAGCAGTCTGGGTCCCTGAGAACTGCAGATCCTGGATTGCCTACAATAGATTTTATTTTATGTGAGAAAGAAATAAATGTCATTCTGTTTAATCCACTGTTACTAGGTCTCTGTTACTCACAGCTGCTCAGTGGAACTCACTCCTACTAACACAGTGCCCTATATACATAATCAATTCTACTGCTTGTCCTTGGTCTGCTTCCTTTCCTGATCCACTCAGGCTCCAGGCCAACCCAGCCGTGTGCCCCACAGACTCCAACACAGTCAACTGCCACCCCTTCCCCAATCTCACAAGTGACCTTGCAGTCTTTAGTTAGGTGGCTGGATACAAGATAAACATTTAAAAATTCATAAATTTTCTCTAATCTATCAGCAAGCACTAGCAAAGGAAATGGGGAAAGTATTACATTTAAGCAACCAAGATTATAACACACTTGGAGATCTATTTAATTAAAAAGACAGCACTTAAATGAAGAAAATATGTTAGAAGATATAACACCTGGATAATGGAAAGCTATGCTGTGTTCTTGGAGAAGACCTACTAGCTTTAAAATGTCGGTTACCTTAAAATTAATATATACAGAGAATTAGTTCCAATTAGAATCCCAACAATGTTTTTAATTGAATTTTATAAAAATTCACGTGAATCCAGTGCAAAGTAGTCTATTTGAAAATAAAAAAAAATTCATGTGAGGAATAAATGACTGAAAATTGCTAAGAAAATTATAAAAAGAAGAACAGTAAAGGGGTTGTGCCTTCCAGAACATATTATAAAGTCAAACAGAAATACAGAAATAGATCAGTAAAACAAAACAGGAAATACACAATCAATAGCAGTAGTTACAAAAAGTTACCATGATATATATGCAAGTCCAATTTGGTAGGAAAGAAAATGGACATTTTTTATGGTGTACAACATGATGTTTTGATATATGTATATATATTGGGGAATGGCTAAATCAAGCTAATTAATATATCCATACTCACACTCTCACATACTATCTTTTTTTGTGATGAGAACACTTAAAACCTACTCTCTTAGCAATTTTCAAGAATACAATACATTGTTATTAACATAGTCACCATGTTGTAAGAGAATGGACTATTTAATAAATGATGCTGGCACAACTGGTTATCCATATGGAAGAAACTAAAAATGGACTCTAATCTTATACAAAACTAAATCCCAAATGGATTAAAAAAAAAAGTAAAGAGTAAAACAGTGAAAAAACACTGCAAGAAAATTTTGGAGACTATACACACAAGCTGAGGATAGAGGAGATCTTTCTAACAAAGACTAGAAACTTTGAGGCTGTAAAAGAGATGAAAGACATATTTGACCATATAAATGTTTACAACTTTTGTACTATAAACAAAGGCCATGGAGAAAAAAAAATCTGGAAAAATATCCACAATACAGATAACAAAAAGTTCATTTTTATTAAAAAGTGGGTAAATACGATCTAAAGATTATATTAACATGACCACAAAACCTTGCACATATGTGCATGTGCACGTGTGTGTGTATGTGTATGTCTGCAAAGATTATGTTGGAGCTCCAAGAAGTCCTCCATGAATAAATAACACCCTTCTTCCTTGCCCAAGGTTCTAAAAAAGTTGAGAGTAAACAAACAGTAACTATGGGGGCCAAAATATCCTATTTGTAATGAAATAGTTGCTAAGTCCCCTACCCTCAGACTTAAATCACCCCTTAAATCACATTTCTATTAAGTTCTAGGTTGCCCATAGCCAGGCCATATGCCTACATCCTTCCTCATTCAGTCTCACAGAGAAGAGTGTGACTCTTCTGGTAACCTCAAAATCTCTAGTTTGTCCTTGTTTCATTAGTTCTGAGTATACCCCCATCCCTGAACTGATCACAGTGACAGGCAGAATGGGATATGTTGATTGGCTTAAACAATCAGACCCATGCCTGGAGCTGGCGGAAGAGGAGTCAGTTGTACTAGGAGGCTAACTATGGGAGAGGAATGAATTTCCCAAATGGGAGTCCAAGAACTGCCTGCAAGAGAAGAAGGGAAGTAGAAATGGGGAACTAATCAGCAATTGCCCCCTACTCAGCAGAAGCATGAAGTCCCTCAGGACTGGAGAGCCAGGTCACAGGCAAGCTGAGACCTGAAGGAAAAAAAGGAGTTAACAGGAAAAGGGGGTGGGGCGGGGGGAAGTAGGCATTCCAGGCAGAAGGAACACATGTACAAAGCTTGGAGGTAAGAGATAACAATGCACACAAGAACTGCTGGTATTTCAGAATGTCTGGAGCACAGAATGGCAAGAGATGACAAGAGATAATGCTGAATCGGTGGGTAGAGAAGAGACAAGGATTGTGAGCTCCTTGATGATGGGATGGAATTTATATCTCCAGGAAGTTTAGCATAAGTTTGAGATAAACAGACTTGGGATTGGGTTCAAATCCCAACTCTGTCCCTCAATGGTTTTGGGCAACCTCTCTGAACTTTAGTTTTTTATTGTCTAATTTTATAATCTACAAAATACAGCTATTAATAGCCCTTTTTCAGAGTTGTTGGAGAATTACATGACAGGGTATATGTATGGCCTTGAACATACAGACAGTCTGGATCAAAAGTAGCTATTATTATTATTATCAGTGCTTCTCTCATGGCTGTCATCCCTGCCCTCAAGGACTAAACAATACCTAGGTGGTGTCAGTAAACGTTCGTGGACTCAAGGACTAGCATTCCCCGTGAACAAGCCCCCCCCATACATAGCGCCTATTCCCACAGCCCCTTAGCCTTCCACCCCATTCTGCAGTGTCCTCCTCAATCCTGAGGTGCTCCCAACTGCCAAGAAGCACCCAAAGCATAGATGGGCCTGCAGAGATTACTCTGCCCCATAGGTATGCTCTGGCTGACAGGCCCTGGAATGACACAGCAACCAGGGCTGATCTGGCCTGGTGAGGAACTAGATGGAGACCCCAGAGGGCTACAGCTGCCTGAGGGAGATTAGGAGAAAGCTGGGCTGGGTGAGACGTCCCAAAGGTGGCCTCCAGAGCCTAGGAGACTAACTCTAGCATAAATTCTAGGGCCTTAGCACCCCTTTCAGGGTATTTGGAACTGAAAAGGCTCATAGCATTTGAAGTGCTGAAGGCCTTTAGGTGTTTCTATTCAGAAGCTTCTGGACACAGACCTCTTCCAGTTGCCCCTAGGGTCTAGGGAAATGGTAGGTGCTAACCATATCATACCTACCTGATCACCAATGTGCAAAAGAGCTTGCATTTGGAACTCACACAGAACTGGGTTTGAACCTCAGCTCTGCTACTCACTATGTGACCTTGGGCAAAGTACTTTACATCCTGATCCTCAATTTTCTCATCAGTAAAATGGGGATGGCAATGTTGAGAGGATTAAATAAGATAATGTATGCAAAGTGCCAATTATAAATATCCTTCATAAATGTTAACTCCTTTCCTCCTTTGATACCATCAAGCTCCTTTCCTTACCCTTGGGTCCTTCTCTTGTCCTTCAGCACCAATCCCGTCTCCTATTCTTGTTGTGTACTGACTGTCAGAAAGCTCATAGTCCTGTCCCTTGGGAACAACCTCCTCCCAACCCAAGACACTTGCACTTTAGGAGACTTGGACAGTAATAAGAGCCACCAATCATTCAATCATGTGAACTGAGCACTCCATCCTAGGTCTTATGCTAAGTGTAGGTGATACCAAGGAGAATAAGGCACAGTCTCTTCCTCATGAAGCTCCACGCTAGTGAAAGACACCAGTGGAAAAGAGCTCATAGTAACTCAGCATGATAATGCAGTGCCATTGACAAAGGAGGACCTACCCACTGGGTCTGGGAGCCTCAGGGAGGAGGCAACACGTGAGATGAATCTTTTTTTTTTTTTCTTTCTGTCTCAGCTGCTCGAAACAGAAGAGATGAGTCTTAAAGCATGAATAGATATCGGCTGAAGGAACAAAGGTGAGGGAACAGCAGAGGGGAAAGCGTGAGCAAAATCAAGGAGGGGACCTAGAGCCTGACATGAGCAAAGAAATGTGAGCAGTTCTGCACTGCTGGAAAATAATGTGGCAAATAGCCCATAGTAGATGCCCAACTAATATTTGTTTAGATAAGCATAGAAAAGTGACTAATGGGAAATACATCAAACTGTTCATTACACTGATATTGGAAACAGGGAACAAGGGAATCTTTCAGTTTCCACTTTATATACTAGCACATTGTTTGAAAATGTTATAACTATGTATCAGTTTTGTAATTTAAAAATACATTTTTTGAAAATGAAAAGTTAATTTTGGCTGCAATGTGTAGGACAAGGTGGAGTGGGCTAAGTCTGAAGCAGGGAGACCAGTTGTAAGGCTACTTCAGATGATGAAGGAGTCTTAAACCAGGGAAGTAGCTGTAGGGGTGGGGAGAAGGAAAAGTAAAGAGTTTCAAGATGGCATAGCTATGTGGGTGGTGGTACTTTTTTTTTTGAGACAGGGTCTCACTATATTGCCCAGGCTGGTCTCAAATTCCTGGATTCAAGGGATCCTTCCATCTCAGCCTCTGGAATACTTGAGATTACAGGTGCATGCCACTGCTCCCAGCGGCAGTGGTACTTTTTCTAAGACAGAGACCATGAGGGAAAACAGACCTGGGTTAGGAGGGCAGAAGAGGTAGAGAACAATGAGAGCAGTTTTGTCCATGTGGGAGCTGAGGTGCCCATGGGATATTCAAGTGGAGCTGCCTAGCTGGTAACTTGAACATATGGGTCTGATGTTTGGAAATAGACAAGTATAAGATGTAAATGTGCGAAATACCAGCAAGTAAATCATTAAACCAGGAGGCTAGATGACATCACACAGGAAGAGTATGGCAAGGGAGAAAAAGAGAAGGTCTGAGATGGACACCAGCCTTTAAAATCAGGTGGAAGAAGAAGAAGCCATGAAGGTGACAGAGGAGGAACAGCCAGAGGAGTAGGAAGAAAACCAAGAGGTTATACTACCTTGGAGGAAAAACGGTTTGGAGGAGCAAATGGATACCAGTGTCAAATACTTTTGAGAGGTCAAGGATGATGAGGACTCAAAGTGACCTTGACATGCCCATTAAGACCTCTAGGATTCCTGGGAGGTTTCACTCACAATGATCTAGGTAGGAAGGGCAGGCACTGGAGCCTCCATCCTGCTAATGGCTGTGTGTCTGAGCTGACCTTTGCCTCTTCCTTTCTAGTCCCAATGCTGCAGGACCCAAAACTTATCACCACCATACCTCTCAGCCTGGCCTTGTACATTCTGAGCTCTGGAAAGTCTCAAATGGAAGGGGCTGAAAACCACTGGTACAGCAAACATACCACACCTGGGCATTCTGGGAAAGGCACCAGTCCTGCACATGCCTAACTCTCTCTTTGACCCAAGCAAGCCACAGTTCCTCTATTAGCCTCAGTTTTCCCATCAGTAACTAACAGGGTCAGAGGGGATCATCTTTAAGGGCCCTCCCAACCCTCATATTCCATGATCCAATAAACCACATGAAGAGACAGACTCTTGCCTAGCTTTTCCTGAGCAGGCAGCATTTAAAAATCTGGCTTTCTGATATAAAAGCTCGCTCAGTGATCACCGGCTGTGTGTTTATTAGCCACAGGCAAGAAAGCACAAGGCCTGCCTGAGGGGTTCCCTAACTCTGCATCCAGGTGCAGAACCTACAGTCACCTAGATTTCAAATACAATGATGGCACGCTATCACACTGAATAGATATTTGACTTCAGAGAAAGCCCTGCCATTTAAGCCCTTCTTTGGTGCCACTGAACAATGACAGTGTAAGATTGGTGGTTAAGCCCAGCTTCAAATCCCCACTTATGAGCTGCGTGACCTCAGGCAAGTTATCTAGCCTTACTGTGTATTGCTTTTCTCTACCACAAAACAGGAAAAATAATAGTGCCTGATTCATAAGATTATGATTAAATAAGTTAATATTTATAAAGCACTTACAACAGTGCCTGGCACATAAGAAACATAATACATGTGATTGTTAAATGAAATAATAACACATACATACATATATGCATGCTATGCTCGTTCATTCTGTGTCTCTGCTCTGTCTTTTGGGGTAACAGCTTCATCTTCCATACACAGCCCTCAGGCAGCTCCAGGCACCCTCTCATGCTAGCAACATGGATAAACAATTCTAGACTTCAAATCTTTATACTACATCATATAGGGGATCTTTATACTACATCATATACTACATCTCTTTTAACTGCTGCCACAGAACAGAAAGGAAGCCTTTCTTTCCAAAAAATGTTTTCTTCTCACTTGCTGTGATTGGGTAATGTGGCCAGTAGAGACCTATCCCTGGAGGTGGAATTAGGTCAGTTCCACCCAAACCTATGGCTCAAGAATATGGCAGTGTGGACAGGTCCCCAGAGGAAGATCAGGGTATGCTTTAACCAAAGGATGGAAGATGTTCACTCCAAATCTCTACTAGATGCCAAGCACCATGCTACATTCTGGGGACATAATGCTCAAGGACACAATTCTTTTGCTCCAGGAGTCCATAGGATCTCCTAGACAGTTATAACACAGCACAAGGAGAAAAGCATAAACATGAGAGCATAGAGGAAGGTCAACCCACTTAGCCACCCCAAGGGGTGAAGGAACATAAAAGAATGGGAGTGGGGGGTTGTCATGAAGCTTCCCAAAAGAGGTGAATTTTTTGTATCAAGTGTAGAAGGATAAGTAAAGTTGTATCAAGAGAACTGATTATGGATAAGTATAGTTGTATCAAGTGTAGAAGGGAAAAAGGGATTTTTAAGCACAGAGCACCACATGAGCAAAAGCATAAAAAACTCAAGACAATGGAAGTAGGTCAGACTGACTGGAGTGTAAAGCACACGTAGGGACAAGGAGGAAGCAGTCAGGAAAGGGTGGTAAGATATGAGGCTGGAGAGGCAGGCAGACCCCCAAATCAGGCCACGCTAAGATTTATGCTGAGATTTATGTGGCGTTGACATGAACTCAATAGTTGAAGATCTGGGTAAATGCAGAGAATGAGGAAAAGATTAGGCAAAAGAAAAGGAACGAGGAAAGAGCCTGAATAGGTGTCACCACAGAGGTGGAAGGACCCAAGTAAAATAGAATGAAAAAACATTTCTAAAAGGAAAAGATAGAAAGTGGCAGTTGCTGCAAAGATATTAGAGAGGATAAGGCTGAAGAAGACTAGTAATTAGTAATTGAAATTGACCTTGACCTCTGACAGAGCAGCTTCAGTGATGGTGGAAGACCCAGGATTGCTTGGAATTTAGTGAATTAAAAGTTGAATTGATGATAGTAGACTACTTTTGCAAAATATTTATATTTTGCAAAAATATATGTATCTAAATGCTTAAAATATGCACCCAGTGAATATTTCCCTTCAGAAATTTGAAAATTGGAAATAACCTTGTGGTTATGGTTTTAAATGGCTAAATAAATTATAATGCATCCATAAAATGAAAAATTTAATGGAACAATTAAAAAATAATGTTGCAGAAGAATACTTACTGACACAGGAAAAGTGTCAGATTACAAAATACAACATCCAGAATGCTCTCAATGTTGAAATAAATGAATATTATATATGCGTAGAAAGATTAGAAGGATATAAACCAAAATGCTAACATTGGTGGTTACCTCTAAAAATGTGATTATGGGTTTTTGAAACATGTTTCATTATTTGTGCTTTCCAATTTTTTCACTACAAATATATATTACTTTTGTAATAATAAAATTAAGAGCTTGACAGAAATGAAAGAAGGGATTAGCTTCAAGGGAAATACAGTTGGAGCTTCTATAGGTTAAGGAAGATTTGAGCTTATTTATGGGTGAAGGGAAAAGAAGAGGAGAGACTGAAGCTATATGAGAGGAAGTAACTGAAGGAGCCTGGCCTGGAGATAGAAGAGAGGACCTGGGGACGAGCGCCGCAGGGAGATGACGTGAGGATGGCAGAGGACCCAAAGGCAGTGGGAAAGAGAACTGATTGTAGATGCACAATCACCTGCCACTGGGTATGTTGGGAGCAGGGAGAAGATTAAGGGGATGAAGGAGAGTAGAAAAGGTTTACAACAGCTGTTGTGGGGAATTAGGAAGTCAATTAGCAATAAAAAAAGGGATTGCAGAAAGGCTCTGAGGGAGGGCCCAGCTGCCACTGAGGAGCAGGACTTGATCCCATTGCTAGTTAATTTATTAGCTGCAGCTAAAGAGGAACCTTGTGGCCTGGATCCATCCAATGAATGTCCAAATAAAATCCAGAAAGTATGACCCAGAATAACTATAACCACCCAGAATTATACTAATGTATTAACTAATTTAAGCACTGCTTGCCTCTTCTAGTTTGGTTCCAGCAGTTGTACATCTTCACTATAATTATTATTTTAAAAAATAAATAAGGGAGGTAAACAAATGTAGTAAAATGAAAAAGGGTTCAAGGAAATGGCACTCTATCAGCCAAAATGAAGAACTATGAAACTATCACTAACATATTGGACCAAAATACATATTCAGCGGTCTCCAGGGTTGCTGGTGCTTGTTTACTCCCAGAGGAATGACTATAGAAGTCTTCCCAGCACCTCATGGCAAAGTTACCTTGCATTGGCCCTGCAGGTAAGTGATTACAAGGGATTCTAGTCCCCATACATAAATGGTATCAGATTTTTCCAATCTGAGCAATATAATCATTATAATTCACCTTCAAGGGGAAGTATCAGGAAATTCAGGATTGTTAGCAACCAAGTAGAATCCCCTTTTAATGCAGTTTGTGCTGATGGAAATCATTTCCTGGACTGAAGGAAAGGAGCTGTTAAGTACCTAATATGTACATGTTCTTTGCTAAGCCCTTTATGTTCACTACTTGTATTTAATCTTCACAATAGTTCTGCAAGGTAGATATAATTTTCCTCATTTTACAGATGATAGAAGTAGCTCAGAGGTGGTAAAATGGTGAAAATGATAGTATCTACCTCATAAAATTGTTTTGTGCATTAAATAACATCTATAAAGCATTTAACACATAGCACTTAGCACACAGTGCACTCCCCATAAGCATTAACAATAATGACTTAGCCATAATAATATACTAGAATTTATGCTATTGTTTGACAAAACAAGATAGGTCTTCTGATCGTTATCCCCATTTCATAACAAATGAAACTGGTTTAGCCAAGGTTCCAGTTAGCTTTCTATAGTCAGTATTTCAGTAACCACTTTCACTAGGCTATACTGGGCCACCATGCTTCTGTGTTAGATTTGAGTTTATGTCTTCTCTGTGTTCACAAATAACTTTACAATCCCTTGAGCACACATCAGTGGGGGTGAGGACAGCCCAGAAAAGCAGCCTAGGCTCCAGCCAGAAAAAGTTTGGCATCAAAAATGTGCTGCATATTGAAAATATAAATAAGAAAAAAAAATTTTTTAATTAAAAAAATAAAATTTAAGAAAATGTGCTGCACAAAGGAAAGTCTTTTCAACAAATGGTGCCGGGAAAACTGGATATACACATCCAAAAGAATGAAGTTGGACTCTTACCTTATACCATATACAAACATTAACATAAAATGGATCAAAGACCTAAATGTGAGACCTACAACTATAAAACTCTTAGAGGAAAACACAGGGAGAAGGCTTCATGAAATTGGATTTGGCTATGAATTCTTAGATATGACATCAAAAGCACAGACAACAAAGAAAAAATGGACTGCATCAAAATTAAAAACTTTTGTGTATCAAAGGATACTATTAAGAGAGAAAAGACAAGCCACAGAATGGGAAAAAAATTTGCAAATCACTTGGATAGGCAGAGTCAACATAGTAAAAATGGCTTTGCTACCTAAATTGATTTACAGAATCAATGCAGTCCCTATCAAAATACCAACATCATTTTTTGCCGATCTAGAAAAAATAATTCTACACTTCGTGTGGAACCAGAGAAGACCCCATCTAGCCAAAGCAATCTTAAGCAAAAAGAACAAATTGGGAGGCATCTATCTACCAGACTTCAAACTATACTACAAGGCTACAGTAACCAAAACTGCATGGTATTGGCACAAGAACAGAGACGTAGACCAATGGAACAGGACTGAGAACCCAAATATAAAACCAACCTCATACAGTCACCTGATCTTTGACAAATTCCAGAAAAACGTACACTGGGGAAAAGATTCCCTATTCAACAAATGGTGCTGGGAAAACTGGATTGCCATATGTAGAAGACTGAAACTGGACCCACACCTCTCACCTCTCACAAAAATCAACTCACAATGGATAACAGATCTAAACCTAAGACATGAAACCATAAGAATTCTCGAAGAAAACGCTGGAAAAACTCTTATGGACATTGGCCTAGGCAAAGAATTTATGAAGAAGACCCCCAAAGCAATCACAGCAGCAACCAAAATAAATACATGGGACCTGATCAAATTAAAAAGCTTCTGCACAGCCAAGGAAACTATCACTAGAGTGAACAGACAACCTATAGAATGGGAGAAAATATTTGCATGCTATACCTCTGATAAAGTGCTGATAACCAGAATCTATACAGAACTTAGGAAAATCAACAAGAAAAAATCAAACAACCCTATTAAAAAATGGGCAAAGGACATGAACAGAAACTTCTCAAAAGAAGACAGACTAATGGCCAGCAAACATATAAAAAAGTGCTCAACTTCTCTAATCATCAGGGAAATGCAAATCAAAACCACAATGAGATATCACTTAACTCCAGTGAGATTGGCTCATATCAAAAAATCCCCAAACAACAAATGTTGGCGGGGATGTGGACAGATAGGAACCTCATACACTGCTGGTGGGACTGCAAATTAGTACAACCTCTATGGAAAATAATATGGAGATACCTCAAAGAATTAAAAGTAGAATTACCATTTGACCCAGCAATCCCACTACTGGGTATTTACCCAAAGGAAAAAAAGACATTTTATAATAAAGACATCTGCTCACGAATGTTCATAGCAGCACAATTCACAATTGCAAAGATGTGGAAACAACCCAGGTGCCCATCAATACACGAGTGAATTAATAAAATGTGGTATATGTATACCATGGAGAACAATAGCGAATTAACACATCTGGTATTATCCTGGTTGGAGCTAGAACCCATTCTTCGAAGCGAAGTGTCACAGGAGTGGAAAAACAAGCACCACTGGTACTCACCATCAAATTGGTACTAACTGATCAACACTTACATCACACAGGGCAATAATATTCATCAGGGGGCGGGCAGGCGGGAGGCGGGTGGAGGGGATGGGAAAAACTCTCATTGAATGGATGCGGGGAGCACAGTTTGGGGGATGACCACGATTGTGGCTCTGACACGGGCAGTGCATGGGCAATGTGTATAGCCAAAGTGTTGTACCCCCATGATATACTGGAAAAAAAAAAAATTTGCAAATCATATATCTGATAAGGGATTAATGTCTAGAATATATAAAGAACTCCAACTCAAGAACAAAAAAGCCCAAACCGAATGAAAAAATGGACAAAGGACTTGAATATTTCTCCAAAGAAGATATACAAAGAGTTAATATGCACATGAAAAGATGCTCTATGTCACTAATCACTAGGGAAATGCAAATCAAAACTACAATGAGATACCACTTCACACCCATTAGGATGGTGATTATCAAAAAAAAATGGAAAATAACAAGTGTTGGTGAGGATGTGCAGAAATTGGAACCCTGTGCACTGCTGGTAGGAATGTAAAATGGTGAAGTTGCTATGGAAAAAAATTATGGTGGTCGTTCAAATATTAAGCATTGAATTAGCACATGATCCAGCAATTCCACTCTGGGTATATTCCCAAAAGAATTAAAATTAGGGACTCAAACAGATATTTGTATACCAATGTTCATAGCAGCATTATACACAATAGCCAAAAGGTGGAAACAACCCAAATGTCTATCCACAGATGAATGAATAAACAAAATGTTGCATATACATACAATGGAATATTATTCAGCCTTAAAAAGGTAGGAAATTCTCATACATGCTACCACACAGATAAACCCTGAAAACATAACGCTAAGTGAAATAAGCAAGTCACAAAAGGACAAATATTGTATGATTCCACTTATATGAGGTACCTAGAGACATGAGGTCAAATTCATAGAGACAGAAAGTAGAATAGTGGTTACCAGGGGCTGATGAAGAGAATAATGCAGAGTTATTGTTTAATGGACACAGAGTTTCAGTTTAAGATGAAGAAAATGTTCTGGAGATGGACGGTCATGATGGTTGCACCACAATGTGAATGTACTTACTGCCACTGAATTGTACACTTAGAAATGATTGAAATGGTAAATTTTATATTGTGTATATTTTATCACAATAAGAAAATCTACTAAAATAATGCTACAGATAGAAAAAAGACAGGAAAGAAGTACATTTACAGCTTCATAGTGATTATCTTTGGGGTGTGAGATTGCAGGTGACTTTGTTTTCTTTATACTTTTTCTTATTTTCTACATTTTCTTCAATAAACTTTTGAAATGAGAAAAAAATGTATTTTTTCTTAAACTGCTGTACCTCCACTGGGATGACAATGGGAATGATATGTCATTAAAATACCAATAACAATTTTCTCCAGAGCAAATATGGAGAGTTTATCTAATGCATTGAAACAGTAAAAGTAGTCTGAATAGCGGACAAGCAATTTTCATACTTTTTGGGGGAAGACTGAATTAGAATCATTGTTTTTAAGATGATTGTTTACTATGCCAGCAATAAACTGTAAATTACACAATACATACTGAAGACATAATCCAGTCTCTCTTAATCAATTCAACAAACGTTAATGGAACACCCAGGATGTGTCAGACATGAAAACCCTGGTGCCCTGAAAACCCTTGCCCTTTGAGCCTAAAATGTAGGGAATTGATCCTGCCTGCTGCAAGTTCTTCTCTCACTCTTTTCTATCACTGCTTCCACCCCCAGGGCTAACCACTGTTAATAATTTGGAATATATGCTTCCAAACCTTTTTTCAATGCACACCATATAAAAATATTTTTTTTACAAATATATTTACAAAAATTACTTTTTAAATTCCACACTACATTACTGACATCTTTCCACATTGGTGCATAAAGAACTATTTTAACAGTTACAGAGTATTTCAAAGTGAAGGTTTTCCATTATTTATTATTTTTTTAGCCATGTCCTTATTCATAGGGTCTCACTCTGTCACCCAGGCTGGAGTCCAGTGGCATAATCATAGCTCACTACAACCTCGAACTCCAGGGCTCAAGTGATCCTCCCACCTCAGCCTCCCCAGTAGCTAGGACTACAGGCTCCGTGCCACCACACCCAGCTAAGTTTTTAATTTTTTGTAGAGACAAGGTCTTGCTATGTTGCCCAGGCTGGTCTCGAACTTCTAGCCTCAAGCATTCTTCCCACCTCGGCCTTGAAAAGTGCTGGGATTACAAGCAAGAGCCACTGCGCCTGGCCAGATGGACACATAAATTGCCTTTCATATGTTGCACAATTACAAAAATGATACAATAAAAATCCTTGAATATTTACCCTTGTAAATATTTCTGAAGGACAAATATCTAAATGTGAAATTGCTAAATCACGTCATACACTTATAATCTGTGCTACTTAATTGTATTTTATAATCCATGTAGGCCACTTAAATCCTTCCTGGAATAAGGTATAAACACACAGAGTAGGAACTTTACTTTCAAAAGACACAAAACTGAAAAAGGGAATTCTGTATCTTTTTAGGAAGCCCACAAAACTGGAAGTGGGTCAGGAATGTTTGGTGGGGCCAGGGCAGATTGAGGGATTTTATTCTTTGTGTTCTTCACTCTGTACTCTCTTCTTGCATAGACAATAGTAAACTATTTTGGACAATTGTCTATGGCTTGAACCAACAAATAAAAGAAAGACATTCTAACTGACGAAGTTGCTCAATAACAGAACCAAGAATTTCCCGAAAGGGTGAGCTTCCCATCACTGGAATTGTTGAAGCTGGGGCCAAATGGCCTACCAAAGAGGCCACACCGTGTGCTAGTTAAAAGCACAGACCCTAGAGGCAGGAAGCCTGGATTTGAATCCTGGTTCTGCTACTTAGCTGAGGAACCTTGGGCAAGTTACTCAAAATTTCTGTGCTTCAGTTTCTTCATCAGTAAAATAGCAATAATAACAGTACCTACCTCATTGGGTTATGTTCTCTCCATGTTTAAAAATACCTTTCAAAAGAAACAAGGAGGAAATTAGCCTTCTAATATTGTATACCTTGTAGCAGTTTTTTAAAAAGTCTCCATAAAAGTTAAATCACCCAAGATGAGACTGGGAGAGGGAAAACCTTAAGGATAAAACATTGATCAAGAAATCTAGCTCCCAATCCCTCAGGACTAGGTCAATTTCCAGAGTTATTTGGGGAGCAGCATCATAACAAGGGAACTAGCAAAACACAGGAATTGGAGAGACCACCATGAGATAAAATTCAGAGTACTTCTAGGAAATTCTCTGCAGGGAAGTTGGAAGGCAAACATCATATCTCATCATCATGAGGTGGATGGGAGTCAGGAATGGGGTTTTAGTTCTAAATCTGTCACTGTGCCACCTTGGCCAACTGACTTCACCTACCTGAGCCTCATTTTCCTTATACTAAAATCATCTCGACATAGTTTACTAACATCAGCTCCCAAAACCTTTGATTCTAACAATCAGTACTCAAGTTCAGAAGATAGTTGATGGAGACAAATGAAGGGCTGTAGTAGGCAAAGCCCCTCCATCAAGGAGACAAATCAAGGGAATCCTAGAGGGTGGGGATGTGGAATTGGGTGCTCACTGAGGGCTCTGTTCTCTAGAGAACACTATGACTTAGATGCTTCTTTCAAAGTCACAGAACCATAGGTTGTCAAAACTCAAAGTATCCAGTCTTTCCCTCGAATTCTGCAGGTAAGGGTAGAGACTCAGAAAGGTTAAATAACCTGGCCAAGGTCATCTAGCCATAAGCGGTGGGGCCAGGACTAGACCTTCTGCCTCTTGACAGATCAGAGTTTTTCCCACTACTCTTGCTATCTGGAAGTTTGGGGCTCAAGGCTCAGCACACAGCAAGTGATCAGTTACATTTGTTTTTTTGTTGTTGTTGAATAGTAGCCTGGACACAAGCAGGGCTGGGACCAGGGTGAGGCAAAAGAGGAACTTGTGTCAAGTGCAAAATTTAAGGGAGGAGTGGCAAAAAAAACCCTCAGTATTCAAAACAAATAATAATTTATAGGTTGAGTATGCCTTATCTGAAATGCTTGGGACCAGAAGCGTTTCAGATGTAGGATTTTTTGGAGTTTGGAATATTTGCATATACATAAAATATCTTGGGGATGGAACCCAAGTTTAAACACAGAATCAATTAATGTTTCATATATACCTTATACACATAGACTGAAGGTAGTTTTATACAGTATTTTAAATAATTTTGTGCATGAAACAAAGTATGTATACATAAACCATCAGAAAGCAAAGGTATGACTATCTCATCCACCCATGTAGACAATCTGGTTGTTTGGCATCACCATCATTTCTTTGGCGACACTAACAAACTGTACTGAGCACCTGCCTTTTGTCTGTGACTTGTCACATGATATCAGGTGCAGAATTTTCTACTTGTGGGGTCATGTTGGTGCTCAAAAAGTTCCAGATTTTGGAGCATTTGGATTTTGAATTTTCCAATTAGGGATGCTCAACCTGAAATGTACTGTTTAAAAAATTATTTTAATCCAGACAGGTGTGGTGACTCATGCCTGTAATCCCAGCACTTTGGGAGGCCAAGGGGAGGATCACTTGAGCCCAGGAGTTCGAGACCAGCCTGAGCAACATACAGAGAATCTGTCTCTACAAAAAAAAAGAAAAAAAATTAAAATCCACAATGGGGAGGGCAGGAGGGTGGGTGTGGGATAAAAACTTACCTACAGGGAAAATGAACTCTATTCTGATGGTGGGCACACCAAATGCCTTGACTTAAGCATTATACAAGATATCCTTGTAACAAAAACGGTTGTATCCCTTTAATTTTTTGAAATAAAAAATAATAAAAATAAAAAATCTATGATGGACAAAATACAAAATATGAAAATTTTAAATAAAGACAGGATCTGACCCTGCCCTTGTACAGCCCTGCCTCACCCATCTCACCCTAGTGCTGGCCCTGGTTCCAGTAAAATTTTGTTTACAAAAAAAGGCAACAGGCCACAAGCTATAGTTTACCGATTTGACTGCTTAAGATATTGCATTAAAATATTACTTACCTTGATTTCTGTACTTTTGGAATTGTTTCCAAGACAAGTACCTCACTCTCCTCATCCTAGTCCTACCCCTAGGCAAGACAAGGAATGCTGGGTCCTCAGGGCCAGGTCACCAGGGTATAATGTACCTCAAATCCAAGATTTCCTAACCTGGGGTTCATGCCCCACCCCCATCCCCATGGGAGTCTGTTGATGGGCTACTCTGATTATAGGCAAATACTATGTTCACACATCTTTTCCTTGGTAAATGGTCCTTAGTTTTCCTCCGAGTCTCAAAAGGACCCCAAAAAGATTAAGAAACTCTGCCACAGAATGAGGCAGGAAGTTTGCTTTTCATATATTCTCCACCTACCCCCCATTTTCCTATGTCCCCATCTCCCTTCCTGCCTAAAAAGTGCCTCCTTCAGGAAAAGGCTGATACAGTCACTCCCACTAAAGCGCAATGACTCTGTAAGACCCAAAGCCCAGAGCACTGTTTATGCTGTACCTCCAAAGCCTTGGGCCAATGGAAAGTCTCCTAAGGTAGCAATAAAAGTGATGAACAAAGGTCTTGGGAGGCATCTCCCAGGACTTTCCCCTCAAATCACACCTGTCACTACGTGTCCTTGTAAGCATCCTAACCCTGCCCTGGTGTGTCAGGACACCTCCAGATGGCCACAACCACACCCTTTCAACAAGTCATGGGGCGTGAGCAAAGGTAACACCTGCTTTAAAAAAAAAAAAAAAAAGGACAGGAACTCAGCGAAGTAAGTAACCCACCAATCCCGCTGCCTTTCCCCCCAGGGTCTCGCCCGGACCCGCCTCAAATAAGCTCAGGCCCCAAGCGCCCGAGACCGGAAGGGCAGGGGCGGGGCCCGCGCGGGGTCTCTCGGGAGAGGGGCGGGGCCGCGACTGGAGCAGCTGCGCGGGTCCTGATTGAAAGTTGATAAATGGCTCCCTGTTTCACGCTACCAATGTTACTGCAATCGAACTGGCAAATATTTACCTTGGGATCCGAGTGACTGAAAATATTTGGTTGGAGCCAGATGCGTCGCGTGTCTATCCCTGAAATATTAGCTAAAGGAGTGATTTAGCAAAATAAAATGGTGGGTGGGGCCCTTGCCTGGCCGAGCTATTTACTTTTCTCCGGCTCCTGCTGAGCCAGTAGCGCTTCTCACAATCCTGGAGGGAATATGAACAGCTGGGAAGCAGGCCAGACCCGGAGAAAGAAAAGGTCTGTTTTGGTTTGGGGCTGAAAGTTTTACATAAATCAGAGATGTGGAAATACATATCTTCCTTAAAGGCTCTTAGTAATGCTCTCAAAACAATTGACCCTGCAGAAGTAAACCGTGAAGTGGTTTTGTTATATCTTCCTTAATGGCAGAGCTCATCTGAAATAAAGGCGCTCGTTACTTGAGAACCAACACCACCACTCAGAAAGAGCGGCTTCCGTGTCCCTGAAGTGTGGGCGAGACCATATTAATGGTCATATAGCTCAATGTTGACCAAGATGCTTACTATGCGCGCCTAGTATTGTGGTCACCTCTGTAGGCACATTGTCTAGCAGTTCTCAAAACCAGCACAAACCCAGGATGAGTTATCATTAGCTCCATTTTACAGATGAGAATCAGCTTCAGAGATGCTGCATGACGTACCCAAGATCTCACAACTCACGAGTGGCAGAGGTGGGATTGGAATGCAGACAGTCTGACTCTCTCAGCTCTTTGCATCCCTTGAGAGCCCAGGTGATTGACGAGTCTCTGACCTACAACTCTGCAGGTGAGGGTAATGGGACTCATGCTGCTGATTGAGACACTTTGTGTGTCTGTAGCCAAAGATTACCTTTTTTGCTGATCCCTGTTGTTGTGTGTACGGTGCTGGGAGATGCTACATATGAGGAGAGTAAAACTAAAAATAAAACAAATGCAACTACAATAGGCATATATTAAAGAGCTCAAAAAAAGGAGTCAATATTTGATTTCTTTCCTTTCAAATGTAAAGAGAATACAAGGTTTATGGGGGCGTGGACTCAAGTGATAAGAGCCTTCATTTCCTAAAGGCAGAAACAAAGACTCA